>CM066169.1:7507500-8873750 GCA_033629205.1 Lithocarpus polystachyus
TTTTGGTTGTGGCGTGCTAGTGTAATAAAAAAAAAAGCATAGTGAAACCAACAATTTTCAAATAAAATACTACACTCATAACACAATAGCATAATTAAACAATTACGTCAAGACATGTAGACATAAATCCAGAAAACCCAAAATACAAAAAATTTCCTCTTCTTTCCCACATTTTCTCAGCAATCAAATAATGGGTAAGTGACAAAATCTTAAAAAATATATATATATATATATATTGCAAAAAGAGTGATACCCCACTCATCTTCTTCTTCAACTGGAGGAGTGGTTGGCACTGTAGACGGATCCATGAGACGCTGATGATCATGGATTTCAACGGTACCTCAGGGCGCTAGAGCCCAGAGAGAGAATCACAATCACACGCCCAATAAGAAACCAAAAAACCTCAGAGCGAGCTTCTGAGCCGTCCGATTCACTACACAACGCAAAGTTCAGAGCTTTATAGTGAAAAACCCCAAAGAATCAATCACTCCCAACCCCAAATTTGGAAGCTTTGTACTAATTCGATTTTAAACCCTAACCCTAGATTGCTCCTACTAGTCCCAATTTGGATTTTAATTTCTTATCACCGAATATGCCCCTATAGTTTTGGTTTACGATGTTGGAAGGGACTGAGGGTGATTTCGTCATTTCAGGGATTGCTGGAATTTGGTTGACTTGTTGTTTTTAGGCTTGATTAGTGGTGGTGATTTGGGGTTGAGGAGAGAATATGGAGCACCTGGGCCTGGCATTGATACATCGGTATGGAGATTAATTTAATACAGCAAAGGGAGTGATAACGATGCTTTAAGTGCATTAGTTTAAGATATATTTTTATGAAAAAGAAACAAAAATATAGTTTTTATATTTTCAATAAAAGTAATATTAAAACTTTTTTAAAATGGTTTATTAACTATTAACCTAAGGATATTGGTTAACATAATCCATAAAAAAAATCAGTGACACAAGATGTTTAGATTATTTTTTTTAAAATTGTTTAGGTAATTTATTGTGATTGATGTATGGTAAAAAAAATTCTAAATAAAATAATCTATGAGAATGATGTTGCATCAATCAAAACTAACAAGTTGTGCAAAATATTGTGTCCATAACATTTTTTTTATATATAATATAGTATTGTTTTCTACATAAAAAAAATGTTTTTCTTTATTATAATTTAGATTTTATTTTTTATTTTTTATAATTCGATAGTTAGAGAGAAAGAATTTGAATCTTAAATGTTTTTATTAGAAACATCTGAAAATGCCAACTAATTAACTTATAAAGCTCTTAAGTCTTAACAAGTAAATTTTAGATTTAAGTAAGAGTAGACATGTTAAGTGTAGTTTATGGTCTATATGATATGGTTTAATTTTTTTTTTCTTTTCTATTTTTTTTAAATACTTATCAAAAAACAAGATTCATTAAATGATGAATTTCATAAATATTTTTATTTTATATTTATAAAAAAAATTTAAATGATTTTATGTGCTAATAGATTTGGGCAAAATAACTAGATTAATTATTTTTAACAAAGTAAGAAACTAAATTGACAAAAATTAAACCTTAAGAACTATTTTGACAATTGGAGTACAAGTCAATGTGCTAAATTGAATTTTAGCCAAATTTCTATAATTTTTTTTTATAAAGTTGATGATGTGCCTTTGTTGTGATTGGTGCATAATATAATTAATTTCAATTGTGGAATCATGTAAAAGTGGTAAACCATTCAATACTTGTATCCTTAACAAGTTACTAAAAAAATCTTGTAAAACTTTTTGACTCTTGACAATATATTCAAATTCTAAATTTTACTATGAGTAGACATATTAAACATGTTATATCGTCTATGCGATAAAATTCAAGGTTTTTCAAACAAAATGAATGGTCATTTGAATTAGATTTTATTTTTATTTTTTCAATTTTTACTTATTTGTTTAAGTACAACCTTTTAAATTCTCATTATTTTTAGTTACAACTATCACTTTCATCAGATCAACAAAAAACTAATCTCAATGCATACTAAAATCAAATTTTAAAATAATATTTATGTTGATTTTATATTTCAATATTTAATTACCTATTTTTTATATTTAATTACCTTAGTTGAATAATCTATTTGGATAGTTCATTTTCCCTTGATGCGTACACACTATTATTTATTAAATTAAAATTTATATTTTGTCTTTTTAACTTTGGTATTGGGAACGCATTTACTTATCAAAAAAGAAAAAGAAAAAGAAAAAGAAAGAGTACTCATTATTATTGGACTTGATTTTCCTAAAAAAAAAAAAACTTGACTACCCAACATTTGTTATTGGCAAAATAATTGGTAAAACAGAAACAAATTTGTTTTATTTACAACTAATTGTTGAGATACAAGGCTTTTAACAATCTAAACTCGCCTCAAATCTGTCATGACCTTTAAACCCAATTTGGTACAGTTTTAAACTTTTAATGGGTAAACTCTAAACAAGTAAGCATTAATTAATGTTACTCTAATTATGATAGAGTATTTTTTTTTTTTTTGAGAATTATATGTATATTAGAATGATAATAGAGTAGATTAAGAAAATGAAGTTGATAATGATACCTCAGTGGAGGTCAATATCCAAGTGGGGCCTAATAGTGATTCTCATTACTTTAATTCCTTCGGTGGAAAATAAGGATTGTGAGTTTCGAGTAATTTAATTGTGTGGCCACCGACACATTAAAGATTCAATTGTTTTTTAAAGATATCTTAACCTGACTCGAACAGGTATCAAGCTAATCTTATATATGTAGTATCAAAAAGACTAAAAGATAAAAAAGAAGAAGCTAATCTTATATATAAAAAAGTGTGTTAGATTTCTATAGTATTATTACTTGTTATGCATGGTAATAATTAAAGTCATTATCTTGTCCCTATTAGGATTTCTCTTTTGTATATTCTATAATCATAAACTTGAGAATGCAGCATGAGTCAAGCAAATTGTTCTGAGTGGTAAAAATTCATCTAATGGATCATTACTGCTTTTTTTTTTTTTGCTTGAAATGACAAGAGTAAAACTTTAAGGAAAAATACTATTATTACATTATGAATGACATATTAAAATGTCCACAAATGCTGCTGTATCATCTAACTTTATATTGTCCTTAGTGATGTGACGCGTTTTAGTTATCATCATGAACAATTTTTTGGTAATTCAATAGTATTTTACACTATCCCCCAAAAATAGGACAATATTTTATAGACTAAATTATAAATTACATTCTCTAATTATGAAATATTTTTAATCCAGTTTTTTAAGTTTGTTTTATTTTCAATTTAGTTCTTTGATTTTAATCTTTTTTTAATTTAATTATTCTATCAAGTTCTATTTGCTGGTAGTTTTAGTGATTTTTACTTTAAATTTTAAAAGAACGTCGTTTTAGTGGATGTAATAGGGCAGATTGGATGAAAAGACTATATTGAAAATGAATAGAAGTTACGTAACTAAAAAAAAAAAAAAAAAAAAGAGAAGTTAAAAGACTAGAATAAAAAATTTGAAACTTAAAAAATTGAATCTAAAAGACTAATATCACTCAAAATTAAGGGTTATAATTTGTGATTTAGCCTATTTTATAATATCAAAGATATATTCTTCTCAATTTCTCATAAATGAAGAGGAAACTTAATTGGAACATAAATATTAGAGTGCATACCTTTTTAATTTATCTTTAAACTAGGGTAATGTCACCTTCCACTAGCTTTTGTCATTGAGTTAAGAGAGTCACAGTTAAAATGCACCCAAGTCTCCAAAAAAAAAAAAAAAAAAAAAGCACCCATGTTGTTAGTGATACCTTGTTACCTTGACATGGATTAACAAGACTTTGACAGCATATATTTTGAAAATTTTTTTATAATCATAATTGCTTTTCTTGCACGAGAAAATGATTAGGCTGAGGAAATGTTTCAACAAAATAAAGTGGAAAAATCTAATAGGGACACTTCTTTTTTGCTGTCAATTTTTCTTTTTGCCATGCGTTTTTGCCAATTTGCCCATCTACTTTTTTTTTTTTTTTTTTTACCTTTTCCTTTCGTCTTTTTCCATAATTTTGCCTACTCACTTCAAACATTTCAAACTTCTAAAGAATTTTTTCAATTTCAGATGCGATCCTTAACATAACATAAGCTTATGAGTGCTTTGTTATGGTCACATTTTGGAAAGCACCTTTTTTTTTTTTTTTTTTTTTATAAAAAAATATATTTTTATGAAGAATTTTTTAGAAGCAAATTTGACATTTCATGTGATGACATTTATAGTGGAACTTTTTTGCTGTCAAAATTTGTTTCTCCTATGCATTTTTCCTATCTACTTTCCCTTTTTCTTTTGTCACTTTCCAAAATATTTTGGACCTTAGATGGAACCTTGACATGCAATATTTATTTTATGTATTTGATGTATGGATTCTTCCTCTTACAATATGTGGATTTCATAGTCGTGCGAAACTCGGTCATTTTAAAAGGAAAGATTCATATATCAAGTGCATGAATTATTTACATTATCCTTAACTTGACATAGAATTGCTTTGTTTATTATGTTTTGGTCACATTTTGAGAGAACCTCTTCTTTTCTCTTTTCCTGTTTTGTTCTGTGAAGCCAATTTCGCAATATTTTGGGATGAAATTTAGTGGAATATCTGTATCACACTAACTAGATGACACCTCGAAAATAGATTATCTTTTTTTTTTTTTTTTGAAAAACCTCGTAAATAGATTATCGAATGCATGAAATTTTCAAATTAATGCAGCGGATACTTTGCACCTGACCCTTTTATCAGCTTTGTTTGCTTGTGAGAACAAAGGAACAATGGATCCTGACCAAACTAGCCAAAATGTCTCTTCAAGGAAATGGGCTTCCACTAAAAACTTGAAGGATAAGTAGAAATAGAAATGTACCTCCAATTGATGGTTTTTATTGCAGACGGTAGAAAATGGGTCATAATCAGTGAGCACAGTTCTCTTTTATATTGGATTTCTGAGTTCTGACAAAACTGCAGGGTGCTATTATTTCGAGTCAAGTACTAATTTTTTTTTTTTTTTTTGGTTTTTCAAAGTGTATCTCAGAGTTTTCAACTAAAGATTAATCATTGTTCGTATCGAGTGGACCCATGAAGGAGTAAAGAGCTGATTCAAATTTTTTTTTTCAAAGTGCAAGTAGCAGGACTCGAACTAGAGAGCACACCTAGTCGAGCCCAGCACAAACACCTTGAAACCGAAAGCCTAACCAACTCGGCCAACCCCTCGGCTGAAGCACTAATTTTTCATTTCTACAGAGATTTGGCCGGCTTTAGAATAGTGTTGTGAAAACCCAAAAAAATCAAAAAAATAAAAACTGATTAATTGATGTTTGTTTACTGGGAAAATTTGTTATACACAAAAGGTAATCTTTAAGAAAAATTGACTTTGAAGTGACGCTTTTGAGTATATTGACCTTTTTTGTTTGGTTGTGAAAAAGATTAAAGTGACTAGTGAGGATTTTCCTTTTATTTAATTTTATTTATTTACCTTGAAGTACTGTATATGGATATCTCGTTTCAGCTAATGGGTTTTGTTTTGGTCTCATCGTGCCATGTGGGGAGCAAAGATGTGTTGCACATGATTTGGTAATTCCTAGGCTTTGAGGTTGTAAAATGATAATGGAAAACAAGGGTTTTGCTTCTTTCAAGAGAATCAGTTGCAGATAAGACCAGACTGTTTGGTGTAAGAGAAAACAAAAAAAATACCATATTTGCTAGGTCTTTAAAGTGAAGGCTGTGCAAGGGAGGGAAACTAAAGGGGCTAGTAATTTCAGTGCCAAAGTCTTACTAGAGCTCATTACCATAGGGTTACTTGCATTTTTCCTTGGAAGCTCAGTCAGGTAAATGGAAGCTGGTCTTGTTCTATATTCATATCATCTTTCTACTTTGGATTGATTGTTCAACTCACTCCCTTTTCTGTTGCTCATTTCTTGATATATGAGCAACAATATTAGTTTATAAGAAAAATTAAAGTTTGTTACTCTTTTGCTCCAAAAAATCTTTTAGCTCTGGAAAGTCTCTTTTGGCACCCCTAAAAGTTTCTACTTGGTTAGGTCCTTCTCTTTCATTTTCTTTGATGAGTATATGAAAATGGAAAAACCAGCTGAGAATCAAATCTGTTCCTCAATGTGGTTTTCCAGAACCTCATTGCTATGTGTTGCAGTCCTTGTTCCAGTCTTTGCTTACTTTCTCAGTTTTGGGTTCTATCCCTCCCTTGTTACTATTCCAATTTTGGTTCTGTCAACTTTGTTTGTTGTCACATTCAGAAAGAAAAATGTGATTTTGGATGAGAATCCAGTCCAAGATGAGGGTCACATCTTTGACCAGAAACACCTACTTGGAAAGGAAGTTGGTCAGACTCAGACACCACGGCCACTTTTAGAAACAGCTATCCAACCTGAGGTTACACAACAAAATGAAGTTGGTGTGATGCTTGAGTACAAAGTTGAGTCACCCCCAGATACTCTTTTTCCTTCAGACAGTGAAAGCAGCAATGATTCCTTAATTGGCGAAAATTTTGAGGTCAATTTGATGTGTTCCAACCATATGGATCAAGATCTAGAAATCTCAGATGGTTCAGTTTCTGATGAAGATGATGATAGCCTCATTGAAATCTCCCTCCCAGGCAGCAAGTCTGGTGGCCTAGATGAAGAGCCAAAGCAAAAGGCACAGTCAAATTTGCCAGATCTCTTGCCAGAGTCTATTTTCCAGCAGCAAGGCTTAATGGAACTCCTAGCAGAGATTAATGAGATGAATGAGGAAGAAAATTTGATAGAGATTGACCTTTCAATGGGCTCCATCAATCAAGTGTTCAAGGTTAGAGATTGAAGAATGAGTTGTCATTATCAAGACTCAAGAGTTCAACATGTTCTAAATTTTGATCTCCATGAATGATGCTTAGATTAAAGGATAGGGTTGCTCTTCTTTTCTTTTTCTTTTTCTTTTTCTTAATTTTTATTTATTGATTTAATGCTGAACCTTATGAAAATATTGCGTTTTCATTAACTTGGCTTTCTCTGAAGGCTTCAATTCTGATTAGTAAAGCATGCCTACCACAGCCTTTTTGTAACCCCTTTAAAGTTTATATATATCAAAATTCCACTTCATTATGTATTTGTTATATATATTAGAGTTTTTGGAAGTAGCTTTTTGACAAAAAGCTTATTTACTAGAAGTTGATTAAAGTATAATTATACATAAACATGTGAAGCTTAAAAATAAGTTGTATATAAATAAATAAGCTAAAATGTTAGAAGAAAACTCTGTTTTCAAACGGACACTAGACATGAACAAAGCAAAATAATCTTGTCTGTGGAGACTTTTGCTAGACAAGGAGCCCCACTTGCATTTGCTTTTGAATGGTATCAATTTCTTTTGCTCTTTCATTTTCACTTTTTTCATATCCTTTCCCATTATGCGCATAGGCACCAAGGACCCAGGCTATGTTTTTGGATGCAGTTGCTTATCATTAAGAATGTAATGTTGTGAGCCACATAGTGGAAGAAATTAACCATGAGTGTTTGAGACAAATGAGGTTGGTATGTTTGTCATGTTACCCTGCAAGTGACACTTTGGAAACAGAATTGGTCCTTGAATCATTTGAAAGAAGCTTGAAACTGTGTAACATTTATAATCTACTTTCACTAGTCACAAACATTTTCATTATCTATGTTCTTTACTTGTTAGATGAAAGTGATCTAATCCTGATCTTCTAGTAGGAATTACCCAGATGAAATAAATAGTGTAATTGATTCAATCACATATAAGGTTGGCAACAACCTTCCCTTTTCTTTTTTGAGCTGTTCTAAAGCTGCCATATGAGTGAATCAATTACACTATTTACATCATGGCAATTCCAACTAAATACCTATTTCTTTCCTTCTTACCTCTTCATTGAACATGTTGTCTTTTTTTATACTCATGGTTATCACACCATTAGGAGCTGAATTGTAATATACACAACTAAGTTTTTCCAACTATCTAGCAATAAGCTCAACAAAAGTAATGCTTTTACCTCATCATCTACGCAAGTTTAATAATAGACTACTCATGTAACACCTCTTTGAAATCACTTTAGTGCTCGGCAACCCTTTGCCTATTCATGTACTCCATATTCAGAGTATTTACCATCAAGGCTTTATTTTTTGACCTTGCTCTCATAAAGACTTTTTTATTTTTATTTTTCATCCAAAAATTATATAGGTATCAACTTCTTTGGGGCCACATGGTGGAAAACACATTCATCACCGGTTTTAGTTGATGGTTTCACTTTCATTCCACTCAACTTAATAGGCTCAAACAATTCTTTATAAATTTTTTTTATAAAAAAAAATCTCTCTTCTAGTTTTCGACACCGAATAATTTGAAACTGTAAATTTATCATTGTACTAGAATATTTCTCCATATAATTTACACAAAAATATTCACTCCAAATTGTAAATTGATTCCTTTTTTCTCAACAATATCACTTGTTGAGAAAAAAAAAAGGAATCAATTAATATAAACAAAAGGCCACAAAATATTTTCATCATCCTCTTTGTGCAAGCAAATTGAATGGACGCTCCAAATAAATTAGCCAAGCATAATAAACAATATAAACAAATCAAAATAAAAACCAATAAAATTCCACAATTAGGACATCAATTTTTTTGTGTGGAAAAACTTTCTACAACAAGGGAAAACCATTTTAATCCGTTAAAAAATTGCACAATCAAATAATGAGTTTACATCAATCATCTCTATGATAAACCCTAGATGCTATCAAAATATCAAGAATTAACCATTCTTAGATTACAGAAAATATTCATTCAAACTAATGCGGATTCTAACAATAACAAAAAGCTGAAATGACCTTTTAATTTGACCTGAAAGGATTTTGTATATATTTTTTCTTCTCATTTTCCTTCTCTATCACACTCGGGTTCGGGTACATATTATTTCTCTCACAATTCTTTTAGTTTTCCTTTGTCCCACTAAAAATAAGGTGTGTTTTCTTTTTTTTTAAGAAGAAAAAATAAGAAACGGTTAGTAATGTTAACTTTGAGACATACACGCGTTCTTATCCGCAACACTATTTTTTTTAAGAGAGTTGCTACGTTCATAATATTTTTCACAACAAATCATAGGTGGTTAGTTGTTATTGGTTTAAATTTGAACCTAACACTAAGATTATTTTTTTGTCCTAACAATGACAACCAATAACAACCTGCCACTTTGGATCTGTTATAAAAATATTATGAAAAATGTTGTGGACATATCATTTCTCTTTTTTTAAAGAGATAGTGACTCTCATATACAATAATTATTTTATGAGTTTGATATATGAAAAAAAAGTTAATGAATCTTCTGGACATTGATCTAAGAAATATTTTTGGAAACTTTTTATTAAAAAAAAAAGTAATTGATTTTTTTTTTTACAATTTTTTTTTATATTTCCAATAAAAGCGGTATAAAAAAATTTCTTAAAATAATCCATTAACAAATGCCCTAAAGTGACTATTAATATTTGAAATTTGAGCATTTGCATTAGCTCGTGCAAAAACTCATGTCTATTTTAGTATAAAAACCTACTTTTTATGTTTTAGATACTCACTTTTTTAAACACTCCATGTCAAATTATGTGTTTTACACTACATTTTATTAACAGATTGTAAAAATGACTATTGATATTTGAAATGTGAGCATTCGCATCAGCTCATACAAAAACTCATGTCTATTTTAATATAAAAACATACTTCTTTTTATGTTTTAGATACTCACTTTTTTAAACACTCCATGTCAAATTATTTATTTTACACTATATTTTATTAAAATATTAATTTTTTTAAATTATTTCTCTTTCTTTACATACAACCACTGACATTCACTCTCTTCAAGATATGTAAAAAATAATAAAAAATTAAATGTAAAATGAATAATGCCAATACAAATTTATACAAGTACTATACTAACCATGTATTTTTACATAATTTTATATACTCTATCTAATGTAGTTAAATTTTGGGCTTATAATCGGAGAAAATGTGATATTTTCCTATTATATGTGAGTGCTCTAATTAATTCACGACAAGGAGATTGGAGAGTAGGACATGCATGGATGACAAAGTCTTGATATTGGAAAGAATCTTGGTCAAAGCGTTGGCCCCATATGACTTTGAATTAATCAAGTATATAGTATACCACACGATACGCGTAAATTCAATGCAGTTGTCAATTGTCATCGGTGGGGCTCTCCATGGACTAAACAAAGTGCAGTCTACGATCAATACACTTAGATCTAGGAAGTGTTGAGAAAAGCTGCACTTGGTTTGGACGAAACCTTCTTGCACTTTATCCCAATCCTCAAAAACTGGCCATTGAGTCTCCCTCAATAGTTATGCGGAGTTGGTTGAGAAATCATTTCTTTACAAGGATTAAGGAAAGAGAAAGATTAGCGTTTTTTGAGAATGGAAGCAAGCTATTGGACAAGCTGATTGTCTCATGCAATGGCAAGCCTATTCCCATCCGTAGCTTCTCCGCTCAACAGTTCTGCCTAGCTACCGACAACTAAAATCATCATTGTGGAATACGTTGGTGCAAGGGCTCACTTGAAGGAAGAGTTGTTTTCGTTAGGCAATTTCCTAACTCGAAAATTTTGACCGATTGTGTCATCAATGATTTAGTTATCTCTGCAAAGATGTGTGCTCACATTAATGTATTAAAGCCTATAGGGTGTTGTCTCAACACTCAATGTCCCATTTTAGTGTATGAATTTGCTGCTATGAAGCACAAGTGCGCGTTTCGGGACTTGGGTGTGGGTGCGGGTGTGAGACTCGACAATTTTGGAAAAGGTGGGTGCGGGTGCAGCAGGACTCTGCGATTAAAAAATTATTAAAAATATTTTTATTTATATTTTCTATATATTTTTACTATTAAAATATTTTTTAAAAATACATTACTATGCTTTGATTCACAAAACAAAGAAAGAAGAAGGAAAGAAACACAAAACAAAACATTAAACACAAAAGAAGCAACAAATATTCAGAAAAAAATTGAGGAAGGATAGATTTCGGCTGTTTCGGCGAGTTTCAAGGCTGATTTCGGCATGTTTTGGCCGTTTCGGTCCATTTCAGTAATTTCGGTCATCGGCCGATACGACCCGATTCGACGGATACTCTCCTATTTTGGCCGATATTGGCCTAGTTCAGCGCGGATCGGAGTGAATTTAAGCCGAGTTGGCGCGAATCAAGCTGAGTCAACGAGAGTCGTGAAAAAAAGAAAAAGAAAAAAAAGAGCCATGTGGCAGGACGCGGCCCGATGCGGCACCGACGCGGGGGCAGCAGCGTCCCTCGTGCGTTGCTGCGTCCCTCTCGTGTTACTCAACGACACCATGATCAGTCCATGGCGTGGGCAAGCTGATTAAAGATTAGGAGGCAGATTGCTCATGCAATTTCCTATCTCCATCCTGCCTTCTCTAGACCTGTCATTCACATGGGTATACATATGGATAGTATCTTATTAGATGAACATGATATTCCCAAATTGTCCAACTTTTTGGCTTCTACATTAATCCCTGAGGGTGAAACTGATGTGGAAACTAATGGCAACATTTGGTATTCGAGGTTCAAAACCCCTGAGATTAAAGCAACAGGTAATGCAACAGAAAAAACTGATGTATATTACTTCGGTAATCTTCTTCTAGAACTTTTACCGGAGAGGATTCTTATAATATAACCCGATCGACAATTGACAAGAAATCTAGTTTAATAGCCTACATGCATAATCGTGCTGAAGGTTATTGCATAAACAAGATTGTGGATCCTACAATCTTGGCAGAAGAAGGAGGTGCTAGTTTAGAGCTAAAATTACAAGCTGTGTTGCAGCTGGCCTTAACTTGTATAGACGAAGACTCACTGAAAAGGCCAACAATGGTAGATGTCACCAAAGCACTCAGGCGGATTGAGAGGTTAGTTCCATGATAAGTTATTTTCTCACTTTGATTGATCCAAGTTCCATTCCAATTATCAAATGTTAGACATGTCGTATTTACCAAAAGGATTTGGTCTTGTATATATGATAGCTCTGTTATGCTTGGAAAATAATGTAGGCTGTTGGTGTGAGGTCTTGTAACGGGGCATGAGATATTTGAAGGAGAGGCGTTTCAAGGTCTTGTTATCAACGCTATGTAAATTAGTTTTGGCTGCCATGGCTTATCACTTCTGGAACAGAGAAGTGCAAGAGTTCACACTGGCAATGTTAACATCTGAAGAGGCAATATTGCAGTATTTGAAACTAGACACAGTCTCGTATTGAGTTTTGTAAGGGAGTTGGGAATTCAATTTAATCAAAACTAGTCGCAAACCCGCACAATGCGCCAAAAAATATAAAATACAATGCAATAAAAAAAAGTTATTTCGTATTTTATAGTGTGAGAACTGTTAGATTAAGTTGTAACCATATATACTTTATTAATTACTATACAAATACATGCGAATCAACTCTTATAGGTATATTTTTCTCCTAAACATAAATCAACATTTCGTTTTTTCTCATAATCAATAAATCATATATCATAAAGTGAAAATATAAAATAAAATAAAATTTAAAAGACATTTTTTTTTTCATCATATGAACATTTGAATAAATCCCGCAATATATAACTCTTCAAATTCATAAACTATATGATTACTTAGATTATATAGTAAATTAAGACCAACATATCCATCATAACATTGCAGTATCATCTAGATATAATTATATAGAAGTCATGTTTTGTTGATCTTATCTCATTAATCCAAAAGTAACTTCTATATAGCTGATAAGATCTTTAGAGAGTAACATATGACAGGGAATTCTTAGTTTGAATAACCAATTATAGATATATAAATCATCCAACACAAATGTCTATTAGAAGATAGAATCTATAACTTTAATACAAAAATTTGGTAAAATGATTAAATAGTATACTACCTTTAGCTTAGTGATATTAAGATATATATATATATATATATATTTTTTTTTTTTTAATTTAGGAGTGTACACATTCAACCAAGAGGAATTAATCAAAGAATTTTTAATCACTATCAACTATGTTAGTTTGCTCTTTGTTTTTCATGGTTTCTCTTCCAAATGAAGGTGACATTGACAAATTTAACTACAACAATTATAGAGTAGATATACAAAACTATTCAAAAACTATTATTCAAAACTTTGTACAAATAAATTCATTTTCCTGTTCCATATGTTGTACATACTTATGGAATTTAAAAGTTTACTCTCCATTAAGGCTTGCATTACAAATACCAATGACTTCATCATATAAATCAAACCTATTTGAGAAGTTTATGTGGTGTAATGCTTAATTTGTCAAAAGTGGGGGCACCTTAGGCATTGTTTTGTTGTTACCACAACATAAGCTTAATCTGGTTCTATGTAATAATATTTGTGAAATTTCAAAATCACAAAGAGACTAAAAGGGGGGGGGGGGGGGGGGGGAAACAAAAGATTAATTCAAAATGTTATATGAATTAAGCATTGCATATATGAAAGATTTAAGCAAAAAATGGGACATAAAATATTATTCAAACTAATACAAACACTAACATTCTTTTCTTTTTTTCATAGGTAGATAGTAGTGGAGGGGGGATGGTGGGGTTTGAACCACAAATATGGGACACCACAAAGAATGTATTTACCTTTAGGCTATCATTTGCACCTCTAAAAAAACAATCACAAGTTCCTTAAGTATCTATACATAAAAACATTACTAGTATTATGATGCTTTAGAGTAAATTATATTTTGTCTTATTCTTTTTTTGATATTTTCCTTAAAGATGATCAACTATGCAAAATAAAAACTTACCAAAAAAACTCAAATTAACTAAAATTGTGTTGCCAATTCTAAGTCAATTAAGAGTAACAAAAGTCAATATCATTAAAAAAATTTGGAAAGGAAAACAGCAAAATCACTTCACATAGACTAAATGTAAGAATACCAAAAAAAAATATATATATATATATATAAAGAAAAAGAAAAAGGTTCATTTCTATTTGTGCGTTTTGTTCACCTCAATGGTCATCCTATTGCCGACTTAACTTTGAAAATCTTTGACAAAAACAATCGATGTCTTCTCAAAATGGTGAAAACTAAAGCTTGATTGAAAAATGTGGTGAACAAATAATATTGAACTAATTTTTTTGTTGTAAATGATGAGGTGATCGTATCTAGAATGAATGTACATTGGTAGATATATTGTAAAGCTTAAATAAAAAATGATTGATGTATGAGTGAGAGAGAAATATGGTTGTGAAAAACTGAAAATTTGGAAGAGGAAACATTGTAACTATAGATAAATGAAGAGACACAAAACTCATCTTTGGGCTAGAGATTAAGCTTGAAATTTTAATTGTATCCACTAAAAAGATAATAAACTATTCAATTTTAATAATTACTTAAATTAGAAAGAAGAAAATGAAAAGTTGAAATCAATTTGGGTGGCTAAATAGTCACATTTGTATCTAATATATAGTAACGTTTGTAATTTGAATATTTATTATTAGATGTTTAGTTTAATAAGCCCACCTTCTATCCATATATTTTCAAAGAACACAATCCTTAAACATTCAATCTAAAATTAAGAAATGCAGATCTTGAAACTTAAATATATTTTAATCCTTCATTAGTTAAAGATTTTATCTCGGTGAATTTTTGCATTGTCAAATGCAATTTCTAGAAATTTAAGATTCTTTTAACAAATATCAAATAATTAGATGAAATGTTAAGTATATTTTTGAAAAGATATTAACATAAGCAATTTTCAAAAATAATCATTTGGTTCTTATTTACTTACAATTACTCTAAATTGTAAACAAAATTTTCAAATTTCAACAATTATTGAGAAATTCATTGTTGAAATTTGCCATATGTCAATCCAAATATGACACATAGCACTTTAGCACCTTATCATCCAAACATAGCTCACTTACAAAGGATAATGACTAACATAGGACAATGTTAAAGTGAAAATTCAATTAATAAGACTATATATTGCATAGAAATTATTTCCAACCATAATCACACAAACGAATGTAACAAAAAAAAAACGTAGAGGTGAAAAATATATATTATCAAAATTATTGAAATTTGTATAAATCAAAGCTTACACATTTATAGAGTTGGAATATGTCCCAACTCCACCACATTCTAAGTCCTCAAACAACAAACAAAGTCTATGGAATACATTTACTTCAATTTCACTACTTAGAGAAAAAACAAATAATCCAAATATTATTTTCTATACAATAAGTTACGTATAAAATGTTTCTCAAAAAAAAAAAAAAAAAATTATGTATAAAACTTTTGAGTGCTAAAAAAATCTAACAATTTATAGTTTGATTATCACTAAATGAATGTTGAAAGAATCAAGTCAATTTAATGTTACAAAAATATCTCCCACAAAATATATTGATATTTTTTCATTCTAAACAACTATAAAAACACTTTAATCTTTATTGGACATGAGAAAGACACATTGCAAGAAAAAATTCCAAAAGGAATTATTTTAATCCAAGTAACCCATTGTAGGGGTAAAGGCCCAAAATCATATATTGCGCCTTGGGCCCTAACTAGGGACACGGCCCGTCTGAGAAGGATGAACTAATATGAAAGACTGGCCTAGACTCCCCTGAATCCAAGAGAGGGAGAAGGAGGCCCGAGGAGGGACTTCTCCTTGGACGCAGTAAACCTTAAACAAATCCACATCCACACAATGGAGGCAACCCCCATAAAAGCCTCAGAAACAGGGACATAGCCCATGACCTTGCCAGGAGGAAAGGGAATCCAAAACCGCCCAAGGAGATCCACCGCATTTAATGCACTGTAGTTACTTTTCTGGCCGCATTTATGTGGAGAAGACCCCTGAACAGTGTTGCCTTAGCTACCACAACTCACAGGGAGCCAGGAGGGGTGTCTGATGGGACAGGTACTCAAGTGGTAGCATGAATGGCCAACAAGTGTAAGGCCAAGATCCCCAAGAGGGTGATATATAATGTAAGAGACCCCTGAAGAAAGGGGAGGACTTGTAATAGAACTAAAAAACAGTAATACAAAAAGATCAGTCTCCTCGGATTGAGCGGGGAATATAACTCTCTTTTGAATGTTGATTGTCCTGCTTTCTTTATTGCCTTAACCTATTGGCCCGTTGCCTTCCTCACTATAGCCCAGTTCTTCAACTCACTTCTCTACAAATTTATTGTTCGGGCTCTTTAGATTTGAGCCCAGAATTCAAATCTTGCGCCCACAATTGGCGCCGTCTGTGGGAAGAGCACAGGAGAATAGTGAGTGCAACAGACAACCATGGTGAGTCGAATCCATATCAGGCAGAGTCTGCAGGGTCTCAACAATAAGATGGTTTCCTGAATCTTAAACATGAGAAAGATCGTGAGGGAAGCGTACATACCATGCACACGAGCAGAAGCAGTTCTCGAGTGAAAAGCCATGCCTCTTGAAGGTCCAATGACAACAAGGCCTTGCAGTTACAAATCGATGAGTTAAAGAAGAAGTTACGCGACGCACAACGAAAGCGAGATTCTTCTAGCTCTGACAGCTCCTCTGGGGATGAGGGGGACGACGACTATAGACGAAGGTCGAGAACTCCCCTAAGCGAGTCGTTCTCCTATGAGGAGGAATACTCACAGACGTAAGCATGAGAGCTCGTCTCATAGAGGTCTGGGAAACGACGCTATGAGCAAAGCATTGCACCAAATTTTCAAGTCACCTTTCACGCGTAAGATTGAGGCAACTAAGCTTCAAAGATGCTTCCACCAACCCACGTTCACCATGTATAATGGTCGAACGGACCTCGTGGAGCACGTTAGCCACTTCAACCAGAGGATGGCTGTCCATTCCAAGAACGAGGCTTTGATGTGCAAAGTTTTCCCATCCAACTTGGGACCCGTGGCGATGAGGTGGTTCGATGGTCTGAAGGCCGAGTCCATAGGCTCTTTCAAGGAGCTAACCAGGGCATTTGGCTCTTATTTCATCACGTGCAGCAGAGTCCCACGACCCCTAGGCTCCCTGCTGTCCCTATCCATGCGAGAAGGGGAAACCCTGAAAGCCTACTCGGAGACGGGGATTTCAATGATGTTGCCATTGAAACTTTCAAGGTTGGCCTCCCAGTCGAGCACGGATTAAGGAAGTCCCTCACAGGCAAGCCAGTTACCTGCGTACACCAGCTTATGGACCGGATCGATAAGTACAAAAGAGTCGAGGAGGGCCAACTGCAAGGGAAGGGAAAGGCTAAGGTTATCCCCTAGGAGTGGAGGGATTTTAGGTCGGACCGGTACAATAATAGTCGGCTGACGGGAGAGTTTAATGGGCAGCTTGAAGCTGCTAGCGTACAGGCAGTTAATACTGTGTTCCGAGAGCCAGTGCACCAGGTTCTAGAAAAAATCAAGCATGAACCATTCTTCAAGTGGCTAACCAAGATGGCGGGGGACCCCATGAAGCGCAATCGGAATCTATATTGTCGATATCATCAGGAACCGGGGCACACCACAGAGAACTGCAGAAACTTGTGGAATCACCTGTACCAACTTGTCCGAGAATAGAAATTAGGACACCTCCTGCATCATTCCAGTGGTGTGCAGGGCCAACCCCGAGCAGACGCACCCTTAAGACCCCCAATAGGTACAATAAACGCCATCTTTGTAGCCCCGGGAAGGACCGGCTCTTACCCATCCAGGGTGATGTCCGTGGCCCAGTTGTCGGCCGAGGATAATAGTTCAAGTCAAAAGAGGGCAAAAGTGGATGGTCAACCTGTGTTGATTTTTCGGAGGAAGACAAGACAGGAACCATATAGCCTCACGATGACGCTCTAGTGGTGACACTTAGAGTCGGAGGGTATGATGTGAAGAGGGTGATGGTGGACGACGGTAGCGGCGCCAAGATTATGTATCTCGACCTTTATAAGGGGTTGGGCCTTAGGCCTGAGGATCTAACGCCCTACAGCTCCCTTTTGGTGAGCTTTGATGGGAAGACTGTCATTCTAAAAGGCCAGATTAGACTACCCGTGTAGACGGGCCCAGAGGTGGTAGAGGTAGATTTCATCGTAGTGGATACTTACTCGCCCTTCACGGCTATCGTCGCCAGACCTTGGCTTCATTCCTTTGGGGCCATCGCCTCCACTCTGCACCAGAAGGTGAAATTTCCCTCTGGAGGGCAAGTCATGAAAATCATCGGATGCCAATCCATGGCAAGGCAATGTTTGGTGGCGGCCATTTCACGTCGGCCCAAAGCAGATCCCTCGACCTCTGCCTAAAAAACCTTATAGCAATCAAAAGACCTGGGACCACTTGTTAGGGCTCCCGCTGAGGAGACGAGATGTGAAGACTTAGAGAAGGTGGTTATCAGCAATGACTCTGAGAGGTTTTTCCAAGTCGGTTCTCAGCTGCCTTTCTAAGAGAAAGAGGAATTAACTAAGTTTCTCAGGGGAAATCTAGACATATTTGCATGGGACGCTTATGAGGCCCCAGGGGTTTATCCAAACTTCATCTGCCATCATCTAAATGTTAACCCCTATGTTATTCCCTAAAAGTAACCATCTCAGTGCCCATCCAAAAAGCACGCTGACGCTGTTAGAGATGAGGTGATAAAGCTCAAGAAAGCAGGGGCTATCAAGGAAGTTTTTTATCCCGAGTGGCCGGCCAACACTATCGTGGTAAAGAAGAAAAGAAACAAGTGGCGGCTTTGTGTAGACTTCACGAACCTGAATAAAGCTTGCCCAAAGGATCCCTTCCCTATTCCTCGGATAGACCAACTGGTAGACGCGACCGCGGGCCATCCTCAGATGAGCTTCTTAGATGCCTTCCAAGGGTATCACCAGATACCATTAGCCCTAGAAGACCAAGAGAAGACAGCTTTCGTCACGCCTATTAGAAACTACCACTACAAGGTGATGCCTTTGGATTGAAGAATGCAGGTTCTACTTACCAGAGGATGATGACCAGGATGTTCGAACCACGGTTGGGAAAGAACATAAAGCCTTACGTAGACGATATGGTGGTGAAGAGCGAGGAGGTGTCCAGGCACGTGGGGGGCCACAAAGATATCTTTGAAATCCTAAGGAAACATAAGCTGCGCCTCAACGCCTCCAAGAGTTCATTTGAAGTAGGATCAGGGAAATTCTTGGGCTACATGGTAACTCATAGGGGAATTGAGGTCAGTCCCGACTAGATCAGAGCTATCAACAGTTTACAACCACCTCGGAATCCTAAAGAGGTCCAAAAGCTCATCGGAATGATTGCTGCCCTGAACCATTTTATTTCTCGGTCGACGGATAGGTGCAGACCTTTCTTCCTCCTAATGAACAAGTGGAAGGGATTTGAGTGGACCGAAGAATGTGCTTTGGCTTTCCAACGGCTCAAGGAATATCTATCTCGACCTACAATCATGTCAAGTCCTGAGGCCGATGAAGTCTTGTTCGCTAATCTTGATGTTCCACCACATACGGTAAGCCTAGTGCTAGTACGGATGGATGATGGCATACAACAACCGGTTTAGTACGTAAGAAAATCATTGCATGAAGCCGAGGTTCACTATTTACTATTGGAGAAAGCCATCTTGGTGGTGGTTCACACTACATGAAAGCTCCCCCATTATTTCCAAGCACACACAGTTATCGTTCTGACACAGCTCCCACTCATGTCCGTACTTCAGAGTGCTGACTATACGGGGAGAATTGCTAAGTGGGGGACGATTTTGGGGGCTTTCTACATCAAGTATTTGCCTCACACCTCCATCAAAGGCCAAGTCCTCGCGGATTTAGTGGCCGAGTTCGCTAAACCCTTGCTAGAAGGAGTAGGTAAGACATCAGATATGGATGAAAAGTTAGTCGGCATGATCTCTCTCCAAGGACCCACATGCTGGAAAGTACACGTTGATGGGACGGCGAACCAAAGAGGCTCTAGAGTGGGGCTGGTCCTGATTTCCCCAGAGGGGCTCGTTATTGAAAAAGCGTTGAGATTGGGCTTCTCAGCCACAAATAATGAGGCCAAATATGAGGTCCTACTGAAAGGGATGTCCATGGTCGAAAAGCCTGGTGGAAAGAGAATAAGCATGTACTTGGACTCAAGACTGGTCGTCGGCTAAGTAATTGGAGGCAAGAGATGGAAGAATGCAAGAATACCTAGGACAAGCCAAATGCCTATAGTCACACTTCGATTCTTTTAACCTACTACATATCCCTAGAAGTGGAAATACGCATGTCGACTCTCTGGCCACACTTGCTACCTCCTCGGCGCAGAGCTTGCCTCGGATCATTCTTGTGGAGGATTTATAAGGGCCAGCAAGGGTGGAAAAGGAGGTGACCCGCATCCACCAAGTCAGGGCAGGGCCCAGCTAGATGGACCCCCTAATACTATTCTTGAAGGACGAAATCCTACCCGAGAACAAGGTGGAGGCCGACGGGATTCGAAGGAAGGCCCCTCGGTTTTGGTTGTTTGAGGAGCATAAACTATATAAACAATCTTTCTCTGGGCCATATATGCTATGCATACACCCTGAAGTAACAGACTTACTTCTAGAAGAAATGCATGAGGGGATATGCAAAAGTCATACTGGAGGAAGATCCTTGTCACACAGAGCCATTATCCAAGGCTATTGGTGGCCTAATATGCAAAAGGAGGCGCAGGAATATGTTAGGAAATGCGACCAATGCCAAAGGTTCGTACCAAACGTACATTAGCCGGGAGGAGTCCTCAACCCTCCATCCAGCCTATGGCCATTTGCTCAGTGGGGCTTAGACATCGTCGGCCCTTTTCCCAAAGCCGCTAGGAATAAGAGATACCTACTTGTTGGCATGGATTACTTTACCAAGTGGGTAGAGGCCGAGCCCTTGGCGAACATCAGAGATGTAGATGTCAAGAAGTTTATTTGGAGAAACATCGTCACCCAGTTTGGGGTCCCTCATACCCTCATCTCGGATAACGGCCTTCAGTTCGATAGCAAAGCCTTCAGGCGCTACTGTTGCAGCTTGGGGATCAAAAACCGATACTCCACCCCCGCTTATCCCCAAAGGAATGGACAAGCCGAGGCCGTAAACAAGGTCATAGTAAACGGACTCAAAAAAAGGATGGATGATGTGAAAGGGAGATAGGTGGAAGAACTGTCACACATCCTCTGGACGTATCGAACAACACCACGCAGATCAACAGGGAAAACCCCCTTTTCCATGACTTACGAAGTTGAGGTTGTTATTCCCTTAGAAACTGGCTTCCCAACATTAAGAACCACCTCTTTCGATCCGAGCAGTAACAACAGATTACTGGAAAAAAAGTCTAGATCTAATCGAAGAACGAAGAGAAAGCGCAAGGGTCCAACTGGCGTATTACCAACACAAACTCAAACAAGGTTATGATGTCCACGTGAAGCTAAGGCCCCTTGTAACGAGGGACCTGGTGCTGAGGAAAGTCATGGGCAACACCAAGAATCCGGCATGGGGAAAATTGGGACCAAATTGGGAGGGTCCATATCGCATCACTTCGGTGGCAAGCATAAGTGCATACTACTTGGAAGACTTAGATGAAAAAATGATATCGCACCCTTGGAATCAAATAACCTGAAAAGGTACTATTATTAATGAAAGTTTTCTTTATCCCTCGCTTGTCTATTATTAGAATGCCTCGTGCTATCCGCTAAGTTACTTTTTATAAGTGTTCAAACAGAACCAAAGGCATGCTTGTGTCCTCAGACCAGATGCTTCGGGAGAAATTAACACTAAGTTATATTTTATAAGTGTTCAAACAGAACCAAAGGCATGCCCGTGTCCTCGGACCAGATGCTTCGGGGAAATTAACACTAAGTTACTTTTTATAAGTGTTCAAACAGAACCAAAGGCGTGCATGTGTCCTCGAACCAGATGCTTCGGGGAAATTAACACTAAGTTATATTTTATAAGTGTTCAAACAGAACCAAAGGCATGCTTGTGTCCTCGGACCAAATGCTTCGGGGAAATTAACATTAAGTTACATTTTATAAATGTTCAAACAGAACCAAAGGCATGCCTGTGTCCTCGGACCAGATGCTTTGGGGAAATTAACACTAGGTTACATTTTATAAGTATTCAAACAGAACCAAAGGCATGCTTGTGTTCTCGGACCATATGCTTCGGGGAAATTAACACTAAGTTATATTTTATAAGTGTTCAAATAGAACCAAAGGCATGCCTCTGTCCACGGACCAGATGCTTTGGGAAAATTAACACTAAGTTACATTTTATAAGTATTCAAATAGAACCAAAGGCATGCCCGTGTCCTTGGATCAGGTGCTTTGGAAAAATTAACACTAAGTTACATTTTATAAGTGTTCAAACAGAACCAAAGGCATGCCCGTGTCCTCGGACTAGATGCTTTGGGGAAATTAACACTAGGTTACATTTTATAAGTATTCAAACGGAACCAAAGGCATGCCCGTGTCCTCGAACCAGATGCTTTGGGGAAATTAACACTAAGTTACATTTTATAAGTATTCAAACAGAACCAAAGGCATGCCAGTGTCCTCGGATCAGATGCTTCTAGAAAATTAACACTACGTTATTAATGAACCATGTGTAGTTATATTTTGCTAAGGTCAACTTACGAGGTTGTATAAGTTTCACGTTGTTATGTTCATTCCACATTTGATCAGATAAAAATTCTACCATTCACAATCAAGGAGCTAAAATTATGCGAGAACACAAACGAAACTTCTTCATTAAACAAAAGTAGTACGATTACAAAGCGTTCCGATAAAAAAAAAAAAAAAAAAAAAAAAAAAAAAAAAAAAAAAAACCCTATGACTAACTTTTTGCTAGTGGGGGAACATTCTCGGGGTCAGCTGTCTTGGAAGGAGCATCACCAATCTTGTGCTTGATCTCCGCGTCCTTAGCCTTGGCAACCATATCCCTGATCGTGAGGGCATCCTTAGGATGCTCGGCATCCTTTGCCTGGGCATCCTCGGGGTGCTTAGCATCCTCAAGAGTTGGGATCTCTTAAATATCTTTAGGAAGGAAGATATTCTCGGCCCTGCGCAGCTCGAAATTGGCAGGGACCCCCGCCCGATTGAGGGTTTCCGCCCAGGTCTTGACGTAGAAGTCTTTGCATGTTCCGGCCACCTCCTCGGCCAGCCGAGTCTCAGTGTCGTGCACCCCATAATTATAGGACGCCGCCACCGCAGCCTCAGCAGCTTCCTTGGCCAATGGAGCAGCGTCCTTCGCCTTCTGCAGCTCGGCCTTGAGATCCAAAATCGTCTGCTTTTGAGTGGCCAGGTCTATCTCGGTTATATGGAGTTTCTGACGCTGGTCCTCAACTTGGGCCTCCACGGTTTTCAGACCAGCTTCAGCGCTAAGACGAGCCCTCTCCGAGGCAGTAAGCTCAACTATTAGCTTCTTATGCTCCTCCTTAAGAGCCCCTATCATCTTTTCGGTGTCGGAGCGTGAGTGGGCTTCAGCCTTAGCCTTATTGTTAGCTTCCCTAACCCACTCCTCAACCACGAAAACTTGTTGGGTGGTTTGCACGTAAAAACAAGAAGATAGATCCAAGTTTTTTTTTTTTAAGAAAATTTTTACTAAAAGTCTGATTCGAGAGTAGTGTTAGGATTGCTTACCATGGCGAGGTCCCTTTTTAGAGATAGGAAAAGCTTGGGCTGCTTGAAGTGCCTGTAGGCCTCCATGTCATTTAGGAGGAGAAGTGGCTGCTCCAGGGTCTCAGCAATGTAGCCCGCATGCCCCCTTTGGAAATTGCGGACAGAGGCTTCCCAGGAGATGGGCGCCCCATCAACCTCCAGCTTGGGGGCCCAAGTTCGTGGTATCCTTCGAACATCTACCCCTAGGGAATCCTCCCGGCTGTTAACTGAGGTGGCCTTTTCGTTTTGGGGCCCCTTGTCCTTCCTTTGCTGCTTGGTCCGCCTCGGGGGCACCTCCCCTTCCTCTAGATTCATGATTGGCCTTTTCTTTTTTAAGTCAGGGTTCGCGCGGAGCCTAAGTTCAGTATTGGGATGCGGGGGAGGTGGAGGAAGACTGGGAAGGTTCTAGGCCTTAGGAGTCTCTTTTTGGGCCGGCCCCTTGTTCCTGCTGGCTAGAAGCCCCTTCAGGTTGGACCTTTGTTTCAAATCCATCCGCTCCTCGTCAATCTCGGAGCTGGTGTCCACCTAAGAAACTTTTAACCTCGAAGATCGCGCAGCAAAAGATCTGTCCAAGTCCGCCTCAGAACTGGAGAGGTGCACCGGCCTCTCTGGCACTTCACCTTCTACATCGTCGAATCGGAAATTATCTATCTCTGCGTCCAACGACAAGCACGAGGAGACGACCTCTTCTTCGGCTGCAGCCCTGACCTCAGGCAGTGCTCGGTGCAATGGTAGGCCTAGCGGTGGAAGCTCCTGCTGGGCTGGAAAGGCGACTGGTGGAAGGTCGTCTCTAGCAAGGAAACCCAGCCTTGATACGTCGATCCGGTTCAGTCGAGGGTCGCCGGCCTTGATACCGTGGCCGATCTCTTGGAATACCCACAAAATGGGCTCAAAGTTGAGGACACGATGAACGACAAGAAGCTGACCGTCTTCATTTACAAAGACCTCCGACCGAAGCAGATGGTTGAGCGCAGCAACGTTTGTAAGACTTATCCGAGGAGCGACCTGATTTTTATCTACACAAAGCTGAGAGACAAAGACCAATTAGAAGGTTGAAAAAATAAGCCTAATGAAAGCGATGACATACGCATGATCAAAAGTCCAAAATTATTGTTAAGAAGCCTAACTATAAGATGTCCTACCTAGCTCCCCCTCTCGGGCTGGACAATGAAGGCCATCATGCCACGCCCATAAAGCAATCAGGTACTCATCTTTCATCCTTTTGTTTGATTTAGGGAGACACGAAATAAGCCTAATGACATCTGACCGAGATTTGAGGTAATATCTCGCGCTCGTGAGGTGGTGACACTCGTACATGTGCACCACATCATGCCAGGTGAGCCTTAAGCCCATGTGCTCGTTGAGAGCATCGATACTACTTAGGATCCTAAATAGGTTGGGCGCACATTGGTGGGGACATATCCTATGATTAAGAAGGTAGTCCCATGTTACCCGACCCATTGGAAGAGTCATTCCCCCTCTATGAAAGCTATCATAGGGATAACCACTTCTCCCTCGTTCCTATGTGTTACGATTTGTTCTGTGGAACAGTATTGCAAAGCCACCCCCTGTGGTATGTGGTACCTCTCCTTAAAAGCCTCTATTTAAGCGGAGGAGTCCACTAAGTACTTAAACCTACCCATCTAGACAGGTCTAGAGGACACAACCTAAATTAACCGGTAAAGAAGTAAGAACTAAAAGGCCGAGAAGACCGGCCGAGGAAGAACAGAAGGATATAAAAGAATAATGACTTACAAAAACTAGAATATATTTGCTAATCCTTGGAGTTTGTAAAGAAGCTTCGAAGAATCTCTTAGTAGGAAAGAGCAAAGAGAAAGACTGCTTGGAGAACTTTAGGAAGTTGAAACACTCGGGATCTCTAGAAGGTTTGGAAGATTGAAGATGAGGCGAGTAACTCCTTCAGGCGCCTTTTATAGGAAGTGGGATTAAATGGAGATTATCCCGCTCAAAAACCTAAGGAAATCCCAGCCGTTGGATCAACGAGTCACCATTAGATGTGGGAACATAACGCCGGCTAGAGCAATTAATGACGCCTCGCGAACTACAAAGCGCCAGTAATAGTCATAGGATATGCAAAACATAAATTGCGCACGTGTTGGCCCAATGAATGAATGAACTTGCACCTTCAAAGTCAAAACCTCAATTCCTCTCCTCAGATGAAAGGGAAAAATTGAAGTTTTGAGGGGCTATTCTAGCGGTAAAGGCCCAAAATCATATATTGAGCCTTAAGCCCTATCTGGGGACATGGCCCGTCCGAGAAGGATGAACTAGTATGAACTTGCACCTTCAAAGTCAAAACCTCAATTCCTCTCCTCAGATGAAAGGGAAAAATTGAAGTTTTGAGGGGCTATTCTAGCGGTAAAGGCCCAAAATCATATATTGAGCCTTAAGCCCTATCTGGGGACATGGCCCGTCCGAGAAGGATGAACTAGTATGGAAGACTAGCCTAGACTCCCCTGAATCCAAGAGAGGGAGAAGGAGGCCCGATAAGGGACTTCTCCTCGGACGCAGTAAACCTTAGACAAATCCACATCCATGCAATGGAGGCAACCCCCATAAAAGCCTCAGAAACAAGGACATAGCCCATGAACTTGCCAGGAGCAAAGGGAATCCAAAACCGCCCAGGGAGATCCACCGCATTAAATGCATTGCAGTTATTTTTTTGGCGGCATTTATGTGGAGAAGACCCCTAAACAGTGCTGCCTTGGCTACCACAACTCACAGGGAGTTAGGAGGGGTGTCTGATGGGACAAGTACTCAAGTGGTAGCATAGATGGCCAACAAGTGTAAGACCAAGATCCCCAAGAGGGTAATATATAATGTAAGAGACCCCTGAAGAAAGGGGAGGACTTGTAATAAAACTAAAAAACAGTAATACAAAAAGATCAGTCTCCTCGGATTGAGCGGGGAATATAACTCTCTTTTGAATGTTGATTGTCCTGCTTTCTTTATTGCCTTAACCTATTGGCTCGTTGCCTTCCTCATTATAGCCCAGTTCTTCAACTTACTTCTCTACAAATTTATTGTTCGGGTTCTCTAGATTTGGGCCCAAAGTTCAAATCTTGCGCCCATACCCATAGTTACAATCCCATTACATAAAATAATTTCAAACCCTAATTGATTACCTTATGAATAAAATATGTTTAAAATTATGAGAATCCATTAACATAAAGAGACCAAACAATCAAAATAACAATCTAGATATTTTTTATCTGGTGATTGTAATAAAATATTGAATTGTGAGAATAGAGTAAGAAAGAGAGAGAATAAAAGCTTACTAAGTAGAGCTGTCAAATTCATTAAGATATGAGTCTTTAGAGGAAGACAATTCTGCCATTGAAGAAATGCCAGTTGATTCTGTTTAGCTTTCATAGACAAAATATGCCATGCATATAAGCTTTATGTTGAGAAAAATTGGCATATGTACACAATAATTTTTGTATAAAATAGTTCAATCTTTTAAGTCTACCTAGAAAGATTGGAACTCCAAACTACTCTAAAAGTCATTTTTATTCTCCTTCAATATCCCTTAAATATTAATAATAATAAAAAAAACAAACAAAAATGATGACAACATAATTGAGTTTTTGTTTAGTATGAAACCTGTTTGTTTTAAGGGGCAACCTTAAGGGCAGAAAAAAAAAAAAAAGCTTCAAAAGATTATATATATATATATATATAAAAGTTAGATGGATAAATACAAACATGATACACATAAGAAAAATGTAATGAGAGAGAGAGAGAGAGAGAGAGAGATACCTCGAAAATAATAAAGGCACGCATTTTTTACAGACCAAAATTCGTATATGTAAAGAAAATAAGTCAAAACACATAACCAAGAGAAGAATTCATGAATATTGTTAAACACATAGATAGGGGTGCTAGTGCCAATGGTTGGTAAAAAAGAAAAAACAATTTGTATTATGACTAAATGAAAAAACACAAAATAATTATTTTTTGTTGCTAAAAATATGAGTTACATTGATTGACTGGCTACCTTCTAGAAATATAACATCATGCACATTGTGAGCAAACTAGCACTTAGTCTTAACGTTAAACAAAAAAATACTAACCATTGAAAAAGTCATCGAAAGTTGCGATACAAATATAGTGATAATTCAATATTGTGAAACACACCTAAACAAAAATCAAGAGTGATATATAAAAGAAATTGATTACCCAAAATTTCAATGAAGAATCAATAAATTCCTCTAGGATTGTAAGCAATAATCAATAATGGAATCGAATTCTTGATAGTTTGCACACCTTTGTCTTGCATATTTACTTGGCATTGGCTAAGTACAGAATTTAGGGGGAAAAAAAAAAACTAAAGTGGAGATGGAGAGAGAGAACTTACAAGTAGAATATATAAGATTTGGATTAGCTATTGAAAGTGAAAGGGTGATTTGGATAGAAGACTCTAACTTTGCATTTACATTACAAAGAAATCGTTTTGCTTCCAAATTCCAATTTTAAATGGAAGGATGTGAATAGTCATAACTGAAGATAATAACTCATGTTGTATGGATAACAATTGAGATGATTTAGTATATGTAGTAGATTAGTAGCAGATGAATTGTCTTTTTTTTTTCTTTTTTCTTTTTTTTTGAGAAGGAGATGAATAGTCATCTTAATAGAGTACATGTTGACTAAAGTGGAGATGGAGTGAGAGAGCTTACAAACTAAATATATAAGATTTGGATTAGCTATTGAAAGTGGAAGGGTGATTTGGATTAAAGACTCTAACTTTTTATTTACGTTACAAAGAAACCGTTTTGCTTCCAAATTCCAATTTTGGATGGAAGAATGTGAATAGTCGTAACCGAAGATAATAACTCATGTTGTATGGATAATAATTGAGATGATTTATTATATGTAATAGATTAGTAGCAGATGAATAGTCTTTTTTTTTTTTTTTTTTTGAGAAGGAGATGAATAGTCATCTTAATAGAGTGCATCAACATGTTTGCCCATAATCTATATTTAATTATATATATATATATATATATATATATATAAAATAGAGAGAAATCATAAAGGAAAAAAAGGATTTAAAAAAAAAAGTATGAGGTGGAGGATGAGGTGGCTCAATTGGAGCGTAGCAATATTAAATGCTACGCTTCAGCTTTTAGTAATATATAGATGTTGTGCTGGAATTGGGTAATAGCTGGTTTTGTTTAAGTTTTGTTGGAAAAATTAGATTTGGTTGTTACTTATTACTAGTCGCAGATCCACGCGGCGATTTGTGAGAATAAATAATTATTTTGTAATTGTAATATAATGAATAATTTGTTCTGTAAATTTTTTGAAGATAATTTGTTCTCCCTAAAAATTAAACAATTTCTATTCGGTCCAATTAGATCTATTTTGGTCCACACAATCAATATATATCCCTTCGGTCCATTTTGGACTAATTGAGCCTTAAATTGATTACCTTCGTAGGTTGCCTATTCAAGTGTAACTAAAAATTTCATTTTTATTTTCCCTTAATTTTCAGTTTGAAAAGTATAAAATTTTATTATAAACTCTTTAGTTTTAAGTTTAAAAAAAAGATACACATTAGAAATTAAAAATATGAGCACTAAAAATGCAATAAAATGATAAATAATCAAAAGTCTTATTTTGTCCATATTGGTTTTATTTGGTCCACGTCGGTCCTAATTGGTCCATTCTATCCTCTTTGGTTCACCTTGAATCCCTTCAGTCTATTGTGGTCCAATTTGGTTCATTCGGTTCACATTGGTCCTATTTTGTCCATTTCAGTCCAATTCGGTTCTATTTTATCTAAAAAATGGATAAAGGAGTAGAGGAAAAGTTAATAGTTTTTATTTAAAAAATTGTTGCAATTTGATGCAATAACTTGGAGCAACGATAGCTTCTAACCCAACTATTATTAAGGAAGGAGAGGGAGAATAAGAAGGCTAGCTAGCAATGGCAATAGTCTCCTTAGAAGGCAGTTGTTATGTGCGATGCATATTGTTATTAGTTTTCTCCAATATTTCAATATTTTTTTTGGTAAAAAATTGTAATATTTAGTATTCTATTTTTTATAGAAAAAATAGAAAGACAATAAGAATGATGTAGAAATTTGACCATACTATATGTATTTACAAATTTGAACATTGCATGATATAGTGACTAATATAAATAGATATATGTTTCATGCCTACTCAAGAATGTAAATATCATTTTGACAAATAAAAATGCAAATATCATGCAATATATATTGTAGGAGCGTTGAGTCAGGAATTCCTTACCCATGCATATGTTGGGCCTAAAACTCAAGCCGAGGACTAAGATTTATCCGAGAATAAGTAAACTGCCAAAGAAATCTGCGTTGGCAGATAAAGAAGTTGATGTTGAACGCAGTAACCAACGAGGTAGTGCCGAGGGTGGGTATCGCCTCGGATGTCTAAGTCGAGGTACTTTTTGGTGGTCTGCCACACAAGAGAACACTCCAGAAAGTTCTGTCGGAACAAATAAGTATTGCTGAAACGTATAGTAAAGGAAGATCTTAAAATATCAAAGGGGAAAGTTGGTACCACCGCATTGAATGCTCTGCAGCTAACCTTCTGGCCGCATTAATGTGAAGGTGATATCTGAACAGTGAATCTTAGCCTTACAGCTACTGCACAAAGACTTCTGAAAAAGGTAGATGGGACAAATATCAACACCAACTACCTAAATCTGTACGTGGAAGGCAAAAAGGAGATAAAAAAGGGGTATAAATGGAGGGAGATACCTGAAAGGAATGGATCGAAGAAATCAAGAAGGAAACACTGTAGCCAATAAGAACGAACATGTAATCACATTTGAAACAATATATATAAGAACTGATCTCCTCGAACATTTGCCGATGACGATTTTCTGAAGTTGAACTTGTTTATTCTCTTTTACTTATCATCTGAATCCATCATGTCCATTGTCCAACTCGTTCCAACCCAGTTTTCCTCAACCTATTCTCTATAAATTTATTGTTTTGAGCCTTTTGGACTGGTCCATTCATCGTTTGAGTTAAGGGTTCAAATCTGTGTCCTTACATATATATATATATATATATATTTTTTTTTTTTAAATTCTTAATTGTGTGTTATTAAAATTTTCTTTTTCTTTTGTTGGACTTGGTTTCAGTTGTTGCTAATGTAACTAAATTTGACCAAGAATACCATGTTTCAAATTAATTGTTTCTCGTATAAATCTTTGAAAAAAAAATATCAAAATTTTATTATAATTAATTAATTAATGTACCACTTAAAACAATTAATATAAAAAATGTATTTATCCTATTACTATATTTTTAATTATGTAGAATAATCTTTTTAATATATAATACAAAGAAGAATGTCATCCTATTAACATGAAAAATAATTACATATAGTAATTTTTTTAATATATAACACCAAGTAGAATGTCATGTTCCAAATCTATTATTATTATTATTATTATTATTATTATTATTATTATTATTATTATTATTATTATTATTATTATTATTTATAAAAGTAATCATATAAATCTCTCTAATAAAAATAATTAATGCATAACTATAAATAATTAACATATGCATTTACTTTTTTTGCTAATTCAATGAGATTGATATAAATGCAAGCTTTATTGAGGTAGAAGTGAGAATCATAGAATATTTACACCAATGAAAATATTGTTATAATAACTCTTGTTGAGAGGGAAAAAAAAATATCAATTAATACAAACAAAAGGCCTCAAAACTATTTTTCAATTGCACTCTTTAAGGTTTCTCAGTTTCTAAGATAGAGGTCTCTGACTTTCTTCCTTAGACAGTAGAAGTGATTGTCCCTTCTAGTAAGGCATTGTGTTCCCTAGGGTAGCACAGCTACCGGTAGGGCTTGTGGGGTTTTTTTGGTGGGGATTGGGAAACACTAGTACGAGGGATGGAGAGTCTTACAAACCATTGGAGAAATTTGTCTCTCAATGATAGGGAGGGTGGCAAGCTGACGGTAAAGAAAGGTAGAGCAATTTAGGAGTATACCATGGCAGCGAAATTTCTAAGGCCACGAGTTCTAAACACGGAGGCGATTGCTAGGACATTCAGCCCTCTATGGCGATCTAGAAATGGGTTTCAAGCCAGAGAGGTAGGAGATCATACGAGGCTTTTTGTGTTTGATAATGCAGAAGAAGTTGGCAAAATCCTAGCTTGTGAACGTTGGAGCTTTGGTAGACTTCTAGTTGTCCTTCACAGGGTAACTAACGCAGTACCAGTGCATGAAGTGGCTTTCAATGCAGTATCACTTTGGGTCAAAGTACACGATATCCTAGTTAGCTATTTGAATTGAAAAGAGAGATAGCTGAAGAATTGTCTGAAGCTATTGGAGTAGTAAACCGAGTGTCAAAGGATGAAGAAGTGGACGGAGGTAGCTTTATTAGAGTTCGAGTAAGAGTGGATATTACAACACCGTTATGTAGGGGTCGGGTGCTTTCAATTGAGGACGAGGAAGTGCATTAGGTGACATTCAAATACGAACGGCTTCCCAACATTTGCTACTAGTGTGGATGCTTGGACCACACCGACAGGGACTGCGATAAGTGGATCGAAAGTGATGGTACACTAGGAAATAGCGACAAAAAGTATGGACCATGGATTCGGGCCTCTCCACTCCAGGCGCGACAGAAACCAGTAGTTGTGGTTCCTGGGTTCTATGAAGTTAGGAAGAAAGGTAGCTCGCATAAGGTCTGTCAGGTGGCTGAGAAAGCGACGCCGTCGTCAAGGGGGGATATGGTTGACGTTAACCATGCAACCAAAGGGGTGGAGAAAGTAACGGAAGTGACTGAAGCGCAATTTAAGGAGACATTTAATGCACCCGAGATTTCAAAGTTGAAACCGTCAGTTTTGCTTAATGGGGATATTAACGAAAATAAAGGAGATTTTATTGAGAAGCAGATTAGGGAAATAGACAAGGAATTAAATAACTTTGATATCTCTGGGAGCAATTCAAGGGGGGCGGCAGCCAATCAACATGAGGTCTATGTGGATTCTCATACGTTTACAAACTTATCTGGTGGGGTAGGATCGGGTTTGGAGGCAGGTGCAGGTCACATGAATCACTTAAGTTCTTAAACATTGGGCACACAAGAGAAAGTTTAGCCCGAAACTCTTACCTCCTTAGAGGGTAGTGCAGGCAAAGGGGTCACTTCATTGAGAACATGGATAAGGGTAGCAAGGGTGGCTCAGAGGGTAAACGAAGGCAGCATGGATGAAGGGGTTCTCTCCTCTAAACGAAACGATCTATGATGGAGGTAGATAACTGTGAGAACCCAAAAAAGAGAAGGATGAATGCTCAAGCCTTAAAGAAAAATTCCTCAATGGTGGAGGCTGCAGGGCAGCCTCGCCAAGAATTATGAATCTCCTATGTTGGAATTGTCGGAGGCTTGGGAACCAATTGATAGAACAAGAGCTTGGTGATATAATCTGGGCACAAGATCTCTCAGTTGTGTTCTTAGCCAAAACATGGCTGGATAAAGCAAGGCTAGAAGATGTTCGGGTTAGATTAAATTTGGGTGGTATAATTGAAGTTTGTTGTGAAACAAGAGGTAGGGGGATTGTCATCTTTTGGAAGAAGGGAATTGATTTTTCTTTAGACACGTTCTCTCCAAACCACATAGATGGAATTGTGAATAAAGGTACGGAGGATGAATGGAGATTCGCGGGGTTTTATAGAGAGTCAAAAACAGCAAACCATCACTTATCATAGTCCTGTCTATGACGTCTAAAAAATAGAAATTCTATTCCTTGGCTTTGTGCAGGAGATTTCAACGAGATTACAAGAAGTCATGAGAAACTTGGGGGCCGTAATAGACCAGTAAGACAAATGGACGATTTTAGAGATATGTTGGATGAATGCGGATTTCGAAACCTTGGTTTCGGGGGGGGGGGGGGGGGGGGGAACTCTCTTCTCTGAGCTCTCTATCTCAAAACTATCTTCTCCTCTCTAACTGAATCTTAGCCACGGCGAAAGAGCTTGGATTCCCACCGCAAATCTGACGCCATCAACACTGTCATGGATCTCATCTCTCTCTCTTAGATCAAAACCACGGTGCTGGTGCTGGTGCTTCGATCTAGATCTCGCCTTCAATGGACTTTGATCGACAAGCTGCTGATAACAATCTTCACCATCAACAAGGTTTTATTGCCATAGGAGCTGTTTAAGGTTCAGGCCGAAACTCAGGCGCCGATTTCGACTCCCAAAGCGGCAGCGGATTCTCCCAAGGCCAACACGAAGAAGGCGCCTTCGCTGTTAGATGAAGCGAACACTCCTCTGGCCGACGATGAGGTAGATCAGAACGCAGCCATTAGATTCGATAGTGCGAGTTTTGGATCTTTTCTGTGTGTGGTAAATAGTGAAGAATGCTATAAGTGTTTTTTTTTTTTTTTTTTTGTGCTTTTTTTGTAGCGTTTTCAGATGACTTTCAGTGAGTTTTTGGTTTTTGGTTTTTGGTTTTTTTTTTTATGGATTATTGTGTTGATTTTTCTGGTATTTCGAGATTATTTGTAAAAAGTATTCATGGAGGTTTTCTAAGAGTGAAGACAGAGAGACAAAAGAGAGAGAAGAGAGAATCACTAACGGCGTTTGGTATATTAGGGACAAAGTTGTCTTTCAATGATCAAATTGGTGGGTTTTAAAATGTTTTGGATCTAGTTGGTATTTGTGAAATTTACCCTTAGGAAAAAAAAAAAAAAAAAAAGCAATCTTGGTCAACAGGGTGCACACTGGTTTCGAAGAAACTTCTCTGTACTTTACTCGTAAGAGTTTCCCCAATAAATGGCCATTGAGTCTCCCTATACAGCAGTATTCTAAAAGGCTAGCGAGATGGCAAGGTTCTACGTTCAAGCTGTGCGGAGTTGGTTGAGAGACCATATCTTTAAAAGAAGAAAGGAAAGTAAAGAAAGAGAGAGTGCATTTGTTGAAAATGGAAGCAAGTTATTAGAGAAGCTGATTGCCTCTTGCAATGGCAGGTCTATTCCCATCCGTACCTTCTCTGCTCAACAGCTCCACCTAGCAACCAACAACAACAGTGAACCTCAGCTAGAATATTGGTACAAGGGTTCTCTTGAAGGACGAATTGTTCTCGTTAATCGACTTTCTGATGCTAAAATATTGGCCTGTTTAACTATCAATGATATAGTGATTTCTGCACAGATGAGTGGTCACAGTAATGTATTAAAGCCCATAGGATGTTGTCTTGACACTCCATGTCCCATTTTAGTGTATGAATTCGCTGCCAATGGTATCCTTGCAGATCGAATTTATGTCTCCCGTGTTTCTGAACTACGACATCAGCCTATGGTGTGGGAGGGAAGGTTAAAGATTGCAAGGCAGATTGCTCATGCTATTTCCTATCTCCATACAGCCTTCGAAAGACCTGTCATCCACATGTATATACATATGCGTAGTATCTTATTAGATGAACATGATGTTCCCAAATTGTCCACCTTTCTTTTTTCTGTATCAATCCCTGAGGGTGAAACTGACGTGAAAGGTTATCGAGGCTTTCGGAAAACAAGGTTCTGTGCCCCTGAGTTTAGAGGATCAGGCAAGGTAACGGAGAAAACTGATGTATATTACTTTGGTGAGCTTCTTCTAGAACTTTTAACTGGAGAGGATTCTTCAAATATAACCCGATTGAAAATTGATGATGGTTCTATCTTAGTACAATACATTCATAACCGTGCTCAAGGTTTTTGCATAAACGAGATTGTGGATCCTACAATCTTGGCAGATGGGGAAGGAGGTGCTAGTTTACAGCGACAGTTACAAGCTGTGTTGGACCTTGCCTTGATATGTACAGAGAAAGACCCACATAGAAGGCCAACTATGGTAGATGTCACCAAACAACTCAGACGGATTGAGAGGTTCATTCCTTGACTAATTATTTTCTCACTTGGGTTCATCCAATCATTTATTATAATTGTTGTTATTAGCTTATATTAACTAATATCAAATGCTAGGAAGACTAAATGAACTCAATTTAATTTTCAACTGTTATGGTAATCTCTAATTTCCCCTTGCAAAGAATCATGTGGTCATAAAATATTCTTATGTGTTGAACCTGCTTTTTCCAATATCTTTAATATGTAGAAAATTAAATTTGCATTATTGCATATTCAAATGTTTTAGGTATGACAACAAACAGAATTTATTTGATTTTCAAACAAATGGCCATGGATGGAATTCGGACTAGTTAAAAGGCTTATTTGATTAAGAGCCATTTAATGCCATTATCAAATCGCCATTGCTACTGAGAAGCAGGCCTAATAAACCAGGACGCGTGCATCTTAAATAATTAAGGGGGATACTATATGAGATCAGTTAACTAATGGTATTTCTCAATCACACAGGTTCACAGAGGTGGGTGAAGAGCTTTTGGGGAGTTTGCAGAATTTAAAGCTTCATCAGCGTTTTGAAATGTTACTATGGAAGATTGCAAATGATATCTTACTAACAGAAGCTCAAAAGAAGCAAAAATGTGAGATTGAAATTACTTGCTGTCCTTTGTGTGACATTGAAAACGAAACATGCCTACACTTATTCAAAAACTGTTCTGTAGTAAAAGCAGCTTGATTTAGTTCAAACTGGGGATTTTGTATTGAATCTTTAAATGTTAATAACAGCTTTGATCTGATTAAGAATTTAGTTGTTCCTCCAGCTCATGTGTTACCGGAGCAGGTCACCAAGGAGCAGTTTGTTCTTATGGCTGCAATAATTATGGATTACATTTGGAGGCTACGAAATCGAGTGATGTTCCAGAATGAAAAAGTAAATTTCCAAGCAATTCCTTTTGAAATTTCACGGAAGCTTGAGGAGCATGCTTCTGCATCGTTGAAGAGGAATGCTTCTAATGATGAAAGCCAAGCAGTGAAAGAAGCCTGTGAAAGGCCTCCGGAAGCTTGATTGTGATGCAATAGAGGGATGACAGGGCTTGTATAGCAGTTTCAGTCTCTGATTAGGAAGAAAATATAAAAGTTTTCCATGATTAGTTATCTTCTCACTTATTGATCCAAGTTCCTTTCCAACTATCAAATGTAAGACTCCTATAAAAAAAAAAAAAAAAAAAATCAAATGTTAGACACGTATTTACCAAAAGGATTTGGTCGTGCTGTTATGATTGGAAAATAATATAGGCATTTAGGGTGATGTTGGCATGAGGTCTTGCAATGGGGCATAAGAGATTTGAAGGGTGTTTCAAGGTCCTGTCGGCCATGGTTTGTCACATCAGGATACATAGATGTGCAAGAGTTCACAATGGCAACGTTGAATTTTTTTTTTTTTTTTTTTTTTTTTTTTTTTTTTTTTGAGAAAAGGAGCTATAGAATTTAGTAAATGTTAGCCATGTTGGCTAAAGTTACAGCTAGAAGTTGGGGGGATCATCCTCTATCCATACCAACTGAGAGCTAGCATGTCTAGCTAAATGATGAGCGGCAGAATTACCTTGCTTTTTAACACGAGAAAAACTACAAAAAGAAAATAATGCAGATGGGAGTTTTGCTTCTTTCACTAGGTGTCCATGATCTGCAAATGAGATGTCCTCACTGAGCAAAGCCTTAATCACAATCTCTGAGTCTCCCTCCACCACAACAGACGAGATGCCTAAATCAGCAGCAAAATTGAGAGCCTTAACAGCTGCTACTGCTTCAAGAGCAGCAACGGAATTGGGAAGTGGAATGTTTTCAGCCATAGAAGCCAATATTGCAATGTTTGAAACTAAACAGTAGGTTTCATATTGAATTTGGTAAGGGAGTTAAAAAAATCAGTTTTAAATGGTTGGTTCTATTTTAGTTTGTCTGGTTTTTATGTGTCTTTGGCTTAATTAGCTGCTGGTGTGCAGGTAGTCTGCTGCGTATTCTGCGTACTGATTCTTGATATGTTTTTTTTTTTTGGATGAATTGTTCCCATTTATGAGGAAAAAAAAATGTTAGACATATAGTTATTAGCATGAATTAACAAATGTCAAATGAACTCGTTTTTGCCATCTTTTAAAAAAGAAAAGAAAAAAAAATGACCAAAACGTAACCCCTAATATATTGATTGGAAATGATGTTTTTGTCATCTTTTAAGAGAGAGAAAGAAATTTTGGACTTTAGGGAGTTGAATTTTTCTTGCTCAATAAAACCTCATACTTGACGTTGTTTTACTTCTTTTTTTTTTTTTTTTTTTTTTGAGAAACAACTTTATGGTTTAACTTAATTGTATTTCCAAGAAAAGTATTCACGGTATATATATATATATATATATAGTCAAAGACAATTGTCATGTGAAACATAGTCACATAGAGTTGGTGACCTGCCTGCGCAGCTAACTTAACTTGCAAGCTTGTTTACTCCAATAAATAAAAAGTGAGGGAATTAAGTCAGAAGAACCAGAGATGCTTAATGATGGAAAGAAAAATTCTTGTCTGCCGTGGCATATCAGATCTGGATACAGAGATGTGCCAGAGTTCATATGGCAGTGTTTGAAGCTAAACACTAGGTCTCATATTGAGTCTTGGAAGAAAGTTAGGAACTCAGTTTCAAATAGCTGGTTCTTATGAGTCTTCAGCTTAGCTGCTGGTGTGCAGATAGTCTGCTGTGTATTCTGCGTACTGATTCTTGATATGTTTCTTTAAAAAATTTCTCCCATTTCTAAGACACAAAAATGTTAGACATGTGGTTACAATTTGACATGAATTAACAAATGTCAAATGAACTTGTTTTTGCCATCATTTTAAAAAAGAAAAGAAAAAGGACCAAAACGTAAATACCCCTAAATATATTGGTGGAAAACATGCTTTTGCCATCTTTTAAAATATTTTAAAAGATGGAAACCTCAGCAATCTAAGTTGAATTTTTCTTGCTCAATAGAACCTCATACTTGACTTAGTTTTTTTTTTTTTTTTTTTTTTTTTTTGGTATTGATTTATTTTAAATACAATCATTCGGGGAGAGAAGAATAAAGTAATATTTCTAAACTACAGAACTAAAGAAGAGGGAAAAATAAGAAAACCTTACTATAAACATACTCTTTAGAATTATAAAAAAAAAATGTTCCTCACGTTCATACTGAGACATCGATTCAAATGATAATCCTTCCACGCAACTAACAAATTATCAAAAAATAAACATAAAAAATTATCAAAAAAAAAAAAAAAAAGTAAAGAAAAGAAAAGAGGGAAAACGTCTAAAGTTGAGATGTGAATGGAAACACGCAATCTTGGTCAAAGTACAATTTACCACGCATTATAAAGAGAAGTTAGCTAAATAGAAATGTCAAGAGTTGGTGGCACTGCCTGCACAGCTAACTTAATTACTTTTGTAAGTTTGTCTACTTCCAATATATGATCATTGAGCGCCTGTGGCAGCTGGGTAATAAGGAAGCCTCTACTTTGTATGAGATCTTTTGAATTTTTATTTTGGTGGGTGGTAGGAGAAAGAGGGTAATAAGAGATTAGCATACTTTCATGCTATGTGGAGTTGGTGGAGAGATTGTCTCTTTAGAATGAGTAAGAAAAGTGAGGAAAGAAAGGAAAAAGAAAGAAGAGAAAGAGCGTTTATTGAGAATGGAAGCAAGCTATTGGAGAAGCTGATTGTCACTTGCAATGACAAGTCTATTCCCATTCGTAGCTTCTCTGCTCAAGAGCTCCAACTAGCGACTAAAAACTATAAAAATCCTCTGAGAAAGCTTTGGTACAAGGGTTATCTTGAAGGAAGAAGTTTTTTTGTTAGGCCAATTCCTGACAATAAAATATGGGCTGATTTTGCCATTAATGATCTAGTAATGTCTGCACAGATGAGCTCTCATAAAAATGTATTAAAGCCTATAGGGTGTTGTCTCGAGACTCAATCTCCCATTTTAGTGTATGAATCTGCTATGAATGGTTTCCTTATGGATAGAATTTACTCGTCCCATGATACTCGACAACAACATCAGCCCATGGAGTGGTCCAGCAGGTTAAAGGTTGCAAGGCAGATTGCTCATGCTATTTCGTATATTCATACCGCTTTCTCTAGACCTGTCATCCACATGGCTATACATATGCGAAATATCTTATTAGATGAACATGATGTTCCGAAATTGCAACACTTTTTTTATTCAGTATCAATCCCTGAGGGTGAAATAGACGTGGAAGTTTATGATGGCCTTTGGAATGTCTACTTCAACCCCCCTGAATTGGAAGCAACGGGCAAGGTAACTGAAAAATCGGATGTATATTACTTTGGTGAGCTTCTTCTAGAGCTTTTAACTGGAGAGGAATCATCTAATATAACTCGATTAGCAATTGATAAATATTCAAGCTTAATAGCATACATTCATACATGTGCTCAAGCTTGTTGCATAAATGAGATTGTGGATCCTGCAATCTTTTCAGGGAAAGGAGATGTTAGTTTAGAGCAGCAATTACAAGCTGTGCTGGACCTTGCCTTGACATGTACAGAGGAAGATCCACAGAGGAGGCCGACTATGGTGGATGTGACCAAAGAACTCAGGCGGATTGAAAGGTTTGTTCTATGATTAATTGTTTAATCAGTTGGTTCATCCAAGTTCCTTTCAAACTATCAATTGTTACTGTTAGACGTGTTTACCAAAATGATTTCGTCTGATGCAATGTTGTTTTTCTTGGAAAATAATATGGGTTGCTGTTAGCATGAGGTCTTGCAAGTCGTGCAATGCAAATTACTCTTGGCTACAGAATCTCCACATCCAAATACTTGCAAGAGTTCACGATGTCAATGTTAAATCTAGGCAATAATAGAGTGTTTGAAACTAGACAATAGATCTTGTATTGAGTTTTGTAAAGGTGTTAGGAATTCAGTTTCAAAGAAAATGTTGTGATGCAGTTGGGGAATAGATGGTTCTGTTTTAGTTTGTCTGGATTCGTATGTCTTAGCTTTATTTTCTGTTATGTGGCTAGTCTATTGTTTTCTGTGCACTAATTCTCGATTTGTTTGTCTCTCTAATAAATCTCGCAATCATAAAAAAACTGATTTGTTTCTTTTTTTTTAGTTTTTTTTTTAAATCTCTCTCAATCATATGAAAAATAAAATGGAGCTGCTTAATAATCATGCAGCAGATTCACATTATTTCATATCCAACTATTTTAGGCACAACAACTGGCATAACATTTTCAAAAGGCTTCCTGATACATAATGGGTCAAAGGTAGGAGATCAAAATGTAAACCCAAGCAAGATAGTTAGTATTCATTGTTACTGCCACATCTTGGAAGATGCTTTGAGAGTCATACTTATTTACAGTATAATTAAATAATGATTGACACCATTCAGTTGGACACATTTTTCCTTCTGATTTTTTGGGTAACAAATTCATTGAATAACTTATTGCCCCACATTTCGTCATAATAACTGGTATAATTGCATTTAAAAGATTCTGGTATTAATGTGAAACACAGAATCGCTGAGCTCTCCATGGACACGACTTGGTTTTGAACAAACCTGCCAGAACGGCTGCACTTAGTCCATTGGTATTTGGTAAGCATGTCACCCCAATTTATATACCAATGACCCTCTGGCCTCTGTGGTAGTCTTCTAAGAAGTCCAAGTGTACAGAACGAGTACAATTGGCTAGTGAGAACTGAGGAAGGCTTTACTTTCCATGAGATCCTTTGAATCTTTATTTGGTGGGTTGCAGGAGAAAGAGGGTAAAGGGTTCGATATTGAGCTCACGTTTAAGTTGTGCAGGGTTTCTGAAGAGATGGTTTCTTTAAAATGAGTAAGAAAGATGAGGAAAGAATGGAAAAAGAAAGAGCGTTCCTTGAGAATGGAACCAAGCCACTGGAGAAGCTATTGTATCTTGCAACGGCAAGCCTATTTTCATCCATAGGTTGTCTGCTCAACAACTATCATAATCATCAGGGAATTTATTGGTTCAAGGGTTCTCTTAAAGCAATTTCCTGACTGGAAATTTCCGGCCAATTTTGTCATCAATTTTTAGTGATTTCTGCACAGATGAGAACTCACAATAATGTCTTAAAGCCCATAAAAGATTTGAAGGGGAGAAGTTGATAGGTCCTGCTATTTAAATTAGTCTTGGCTGCCATGGTTCATCACATCTGAATACAGAGATGTGAAAGAGTTCACAAGGGTAATGTTAAATCTGAAAGAGGCAATATTGCAATTTTTGAACGGAAATAGATCATCTAACTCAATCCATTTCTCTTGACAATATGATCTCAATCGTCCTTGTATACACATCTGAATGAAATACATGTAGCCTCAAGAAGAATGAAAAAAAAAAAAAAAAAAAAAATCCGTATTCTAATAAAGAGAGATGTGCCTAATCCTACTCTAGTAAGAATGAAACAAAAATTATCATTATCCTAACAGATGTGCCTAATCTGGTGTCGCTGCTCCAGTATGTCATAATCTGCCCACACAAAAAATCAGATTGCACCTTCTAAAGGAGATAAACACTGGTATACATTACCAAAATTAAATACTGTTGGGTTAAGATAGCTTGACCCTCGTTAATTCATTCAATTACTCAAGTTGATTAATTTGGTTCAATTAATTAAATACAACTAGCCAATATCCTGCGCAATGCGCGGTGCATTTTGAAATATTTTGTTAAAAAAAATATCTTTTAACCCCTTGCGTTCATTAATATAATTATTGTTAGTCATGTTTAATTTATAGAGTTTTAATAGTAGAACTAAATTCAAACCAAACCCTAGTTCCTAACCATAATCAAATCCTATTAAAGCTCAATATTAAAATTAAAAATTCTACTGTGTAGTTAGTGCCAAATCTACGAAATTTAGATTTGGCAACATTCTTTGCTATTTTTTGTAAGTATCCCAAACTAATATCAACATGACAATTTGCAATATGCAGTCATTTGAAAGTCACAAACAACAATGGTTAAAAAGTAATTCCAGGAACATTTATATTCGGTTGCTCCTTTAAAGCTTTCAAATATGAAATTCCTCAATTTCTTTTAGCTAAAAAACATGAACGGAATTTACATTCTTTAATGTGTTATTGTGTCATTGTCTGCATGGTCCACTTTCTACAGAAGATTACATAAAGTTCATCTCCTGCACATGTAAACTCAGACCTTTTAATTCATCTTCTTGCACAAAGTACATTAAGAAACACATAAACTAACATGAGGTCTACTACATTGATGCTTAACTACATCCAAATAACACTCAAAATTGATTAAGAATGAAAACATTAATATCCAAATGAGAAAGAGCAAGTTAAATCCAAAAGAGAAAGAAGACTAAATTAAAATGCACATGATAGACGAAATTTGTGCTGTGTTGATGTCTAGCAATAATATATAGGTAAACCAAAAATTTCCTATAGGGCCTTTGAGCACTATAGCATCAATAGGTGGCTGCACCAATAGGTGACTAATGCCTAACAGTAGTTGAAATGAGATTTTAATCAAGGATAGTCATTATTCAGCCCTATATAGTTTCAGTTACGTGAATGGAAGTTGGAAAGTAAGAAGAGGATGTATACTAATAGTTATGATAAGATGCTCTAGATTTTAACCTTTGCATATGATGATTATTGTCCCCGAAAAATAAAAATAAACCCAGTTGATTACTGAAATTAAAAATAACATTCCAAAGAAAATAATGGGAAAAATAAAATTGACCTCAAAGGAACATTCCAATTATGATGATATGTTTGTGGTATTTGCAAAGGTGTGGAGAAAGAGCAATTGGATACGATTGGATTCCTTGCCATTGACCTTGTCATAGGATTTCATAAACCACTTCTTTTTATTTGTCTATAATAATTCCAACAAAACACCCAACAGGTCAAAATTGCAAACTCTAATATTGAATTGATAGCAACACAATTAAAACCTAACCCTCAGTTGCAAACTCTAATATTGGATTGATAACAACAACAAAAATTAATTTAGTTTATATTAGTTAAAGCACAGTATTTGCGTTTCCTCTTAGTCAAGAACACAATCACTTTTCTAGAATAAAATTTCAAAAGGAGAAAAAGAATAATATTTCAAACCCTTACTCACCATGTTTGAACTTTACAGATTCCATAATGCAAAACCGCGTTTTTGCCATAGAATATACTCATTTCAAGCACAATCTGTCCAACAACATCAAGAATTTGAGTTATAAAAATGTGATTGCAAATAAACGTGTAGCTTAAGATTTTAGAAAAAAAAAAAAAAAAAAAAAAAAAAAAAAAAAAAAAAAGAAAAGGAAGAGAAGCAATTGTAAAAGGAGACTCATGGCTAGAAGGAAGTGTACTAATTAATATACTACTTAGATAATTGAAAGAGGTGGGCAACTAAAGGGTTAGATGTAGAAGAGCTATATAACTTAGATAATTGCAAGAGGCGGGCAACTGAAGGGTTAAACGTAGAAGAATTGAATTAATGATATTTTTTTTTTCTTTCTTTATTAAACAATTAATGGTATACTTGAAAGTTTAAAAGTTATTTTAGTCAATTGAGACTTGAGAGAGAGGAGTGATGAGGAGTAATAAGTAATAGATGAGGTGTAACTTGAACCAAAAAAGAAAAAAAAAAATGGACGGCTATCAAAGAAGGCGCCACATGGCAGAACCTCATGCTTTCCCGCATGAGGCCTCTGCTTTTATATATATATATATATATATATATATATATATTGATTGTCATGTGAAACATAGTTACATAGAGTCGGTGACTCTGCTTGCGCAGCTGACTTAACTTGCGAGCGTGTTTACCCCAATAAATGATCATTGGACCTCTATGGCAATTGGGTAATAAGGAAGGCTCTACTTTTGTATGGGAGGTAGCAGATGGAGGGTAATAAAAGGTTAGCACACTTTAATGCTACAACCAAGTTTGTAGCTAAATTTTTTCTAGTCTTTTTTGGATATAAACCCTCCATTAGATTTTTGGTATACTATATTTTCTTTAAATAGTGGAATATATAATTCTATGTACAAATGCAATCATAATAAATGGCTAATGCTAGAATATATAATTCTATATACAACACAATCATAATAAATGCTTACTAATAATTATCATAATTATCGAATTTCATATTTACAAAAAAATAAATAAAGGAGAGAAATATATATATATATATATATATATATATTTAACTTTCTCATGTTTTTGCATGGGTTAGAGCATTAGCAATAGTGAAACTAAATAGCTATATTGCTATTTTAACTTCACCAAAATACAAAAATTGTTCTACAATAATGAAGGTATAGCTAAATATTTTAACTTCAAAGCTACAGTAGGCAGCTATTTTTGGCTGCTATGTACGTAGCTTAAAGCTAAACAGAAAAAATATTTTTTTTTATTCCCACTAGCATTAAAATAAAATTTCTTCTCTTTCTTTATTTAAGTCTTTTTCTTTTTCTTTTCTTTCCATCATCCTCATCACAAATTCTCACCAATTCCCATCATCCTCATCCGCAAACTCTCACCAATTCATCAACCTCTCCTCACCGCCGCCACCAAAGCTCACACACCATTGCCGAAGCTCACGCATCATCGCCGAAACGGTTCGTGGTTGTGCTTGCTCGTGGATCGGAGAGGTTATCACTCGTGGTTGTGCTTGCTAGTGGGTTTCAGTTTTGGGTTGCTAGATTTTCGAGTTGCTATGCCCCATCGCTGATCTTCATCTCCCTCATCCCTCAGCTCTGTTGGGGCTTGATTTTTGGGTTTTCGCTGACCCAGCTGTTGGGTTTCTGCCAATCTTCATCTTCATTTGTGCCCCAGCTCGCTAACCCACCCCTTCCGCTGACCCATCTCGCCGACCCACGACGTGTTTGTGCTGTGTTGGTGATTTTTTATTTTGTTTTTGATTGATGATTTTTTATTTTGTTTGTGATTGGTGATTTTGTTTGGTTTGGGTTGAGGAGAAAGATTAAGGATTTGGGTTGGTGGTTTTTTTTTTTCTCTGCTGTGGACTGTTGGTGGTGGTGATGGTGGTAGTGGTGGTGCATGTTTGTGCTGTGTTGGTGGTTTTTTTTTTTTTAACGAGTTATTTGTATTATTTTAATCAAATAGCTAAAAATATAGTTCCATTGATGTTGTGTGTGAAGAGATAAAATAAATAAAGTGACTTTTGTATATGTCAAATAGGAGAAATTATACAATCATTTGGTAGATCATGTCACTTGTCCACTATTCCACTAAAAGACTCCCACTTGTTCCCACTTGTTTAAAATTGCTGAGTCAGTAATTAGTTTTTGTTTTAAAAAAAAATTATAACTCAACAATTTTAAACAGATGTGAATCTTTTAGTAGAATGGTAGACCACGTCACTTGTCCACACCACGTCACTTATCCACACCACGTGGACCTGATAATTTCTCGTTAAATAGTTATGTTCTGACCGGCTAGCTTATATAAAAAAAATTAAAAATCACATGCATTGCATGATTCACATACTACTACTTATTGGTAAAACATACGCATCATTTTTTTTTTCTTTAAAATAATTTTTTATAATATAATTCTCTTTTATACAATATATGATGATTTTGGGTTTTGATTCTCAGGCATCCGTTTTCTTTTTTTTCACATCACCTTAAAATATAGACAATTCTTGCATTAATTATAGATACTAGTTGCAGACCCACACGATGCATGAGAATATATAATTATTTTGTAATATGATATAATCCATAATCTATTAATTGATGATAATATGTAATTGAAGATAATCTGTTCATCTCTATTCACTTCAAAAATTGAACATTAGTTGCCAACTGAAAATGATAAGACCACAAAAAAAAAAAAAAAAAAAAAAAAAAAAAAAAAACATAAAGTGAGGTTTAAAAGGTTAGAATCATCACGCACAAAACTTTATTTACAATAAAGTAAATAAATAAAATATGTTTTAAACAAACATTATTTAAGCATAATGATCAAATTTAATAGACTCTCACTTGTACCAATTTCCATCAAAGACCAAATTGTTAAACAATAATGTGCCCTTGATTCCACCTATGTCCAGTCCACCACACACATTTATTAACGTGTTCATATACAAATTACCCACTTGCCATTACATTCATTTTATCAATATTCTGAATTCCCACAAAGAATTAAAATAGTGCAAATAGTGTGTATAAAAATTGTAAGTAAGTGAGTTAAGAATATAGGCATATATATAATATCTTACTAACCTGACCATGTACATCCATATAATATCGTGGTCAAACATAGCCTTACCAAATTAAGTCCATATTTTAATTGCCTTGAATCTTTTTCTACCCGTTGTTTCATAGTTGTATAGGTAATGTTTATGAATTTAAAGAATTCAAAACATCTGTCAAGTAGTTAACACATGACAATCAATTCTATGATTTAAAAAGCTTCAGCCTAAGCCTTTAAGTTTGTGGTAAAAAACAATTAAACCATGCAGTATATATCACTATATATGTGAATTTTTTTTTTTTTTTTTTTTTTGAGAAGGATATATGAAATTAATTGTTAAATAGAAAGTAATTTACAAATCTCAAAAGTAAAAAAGAAAACTAACGAAAAGGATATGATAAATATTAATTTGATCTTTCTACTTAAATGACCATTTGATCCATAATAATAATTTTATAAAATTTTTCCAACACGTTGTGGTCAAGGTTTGTGGCAAACTTGCTGAGCTTGGCCAATTGTTCTTGCCTTGGAGAAGATGGCTATTAGCATTCCGGCTCATTAACTTTAAATGGCTATGGAAAACTATCAAATTGTATCACTTGCTATGCCCCCAAATTAATAGTTTTTTTTGCTTTCATTGGATCAAATCAGCTATATCATACTATGTTTAATAATGAAAGAAATAGCAAAATTCAAAATTTAAAACTTAGTGTATAGTAGTGTTGTTAAGTTTTGTCTAATACTCATGTACACAATGTTCTAGACATTCAAGAGGAGAAAATTCTAAAAAGAAAATCAAGTTGTTGAAAAAAATTACATAATCCAAAATCTAAGACTACAAACCCAACTATTGTTCATGTACAAAATATTATAGATAGATATTCAATAATCAAGAACCAATTAATTTTTTCATCCACATAACAATTAGCCCGAAGCTAGATACTAATGGAATTTAAAAGGAATTCAATTCTTTGAATTTCATCACTCTTAAAATCCTAAACAATTTCTCAAAAGCTAAACAATCCATAAAGTTATTCATCAACCAAACAGGCCAACTAAGGTCCAAAATACAAAAATTCCAACCACAATACAACAGTCTACTTAAACTGATGTACTTTGAAGAATTTATGTTTCATTTAAAAAATTAAGATAAAAAACTTTTAAACTATTAGACCCCAAGTTTCATACAAAAAAAACAATTTTTGATTCAAACTCTACTCTCTTTTCTTCCATTTTCACAATTTCAGGGTAACCGGACAATCCAATTAAACAATAAACAACTAATTATTAATATAAGAAAAAGGAAATCTAAGATAACTGATGTGTATTGAACCATAAAAAGAAAATTATCAAGCACCACCCAAGAAAAACAAAATATTTATTCCCCTTCAAAAGTTTCTAAGAAAAGAATGGTTACCAATTGATTGGTATGATCTTTAATAGAATTAAAAACTTCCAATGATTGTGAGGCTTGATTGTTGACATCTGTCAATGAGTGGACAAACGGAATAGAGATAAAAAAGAAATTTAGTTCATCATATAAAATGACAAGAAAAAGAGAACAATAGCAATTTCTCTTCGGTGAATATAAATAACACTCTTACTATAAAACAAAGACCAAAATGAAAACATTACATTGAAATTAAATATCAAATAGAAAAATAATTATGGCTTTTGAGTAGAATTGTGGTGTGCCTTTATGTTAGAACTCATTTTCCTCTCTCTTGTGTGTGTGTGTGTGTGTGTGTCTCTCTCTCTCTCTCTCTCTCTCTCTATATATATATATATATATATATATTATAGCAAACATATTGAGAGTAACATTCTTGCAGCCTAGAGAAGGGAAACCATAAAGCAATTTATAACAAACATGATAAAATGCCAAACTCAAATCAATTTTGAAAAAGAAAAATTATATTTGAATAGTTTTGAGGCTGCGAAAACTCAAACTCATTCACCATGAAATCCCAAAATTGAATTACATTTTTTTTTTTCAAGTAATGTGATGACAATAAATAAATAATAAGAATAATAAAAATAACAAAACTCAATTTGAGTTCATACCCTTTGGACTTGGGCTACTAATGTTTGCCTCTCATGTGCTTTAGTTTCATCTGCAAGCTCTAGAGTCATTCTTTGTCTCTTGCACACATTTGATTGGGTTTTGGTAGGCATACTTGAGTCATGATAGAAAGAATGGCTAAGGGGCCGTTTGGATTTCTTGTTTCCATAACTCATAACTCTGTTTCCATAACTCATAACTCAAAAATGGTGGGACCCATAACTGAGTATTCGTTTGGGAGCACCATAACTCTGTTTCCATCACTCAATTCTCTAATTTTTGAGTGATGAGTTATGGAAACTGAAAACACATTTTAGGTGTTTTCAGTTTTCATAACTCATCACTCAATGGCATTTTCATAATAAAATTCACACGGAGGGACCCACTGTCTGACCATTTGCTCTCTCCAACACGCCTTATCTTCTTTTCTTTTTCTTTTTTCGTGTCTTTCACTGTGTGTCTGGACACACCTTTCTCCTCCTCCTCTTCTTCTTCTTCTTCTTCCTTTTTCTTCTTTTCTTCCTTTTCACGTTGATTCTGGGTTTGCTTGCAATTTCTTTCTTTAATCTTTTTTTTTTTTCATTCCTTTTCACTGGGTTTCTCAGCCGTGGGTTCTCTTTTTCTTTCTTTTTTTTCTTTTTTTTTTTTCACGTTGCTTTCTGGGTTCGGTGATCTTCTTCTTCTTCTTTTTTTTTTTTTTTTTTTTCCTTTCACACTGGTGGGTTTTGGAGTTTAAGATCATAACCTTTATTAAAAAATAATGATTTTTTTTTTTTTTTTGCAAACACAAAATTTCTGGGTTTTTGTGGGTCTTTGTGTATCTTCGCAATCTTTGTAGAGGTTGGTCTCACCGAAAATTTCTGGGTTTTTTTTTTTTTTTCTTCTTCTTCTTCTTCGTTCACTGGGTTCGAGCTCCCTCCGCACCTCTGCCTCCATCGCCCTCTTCTTCTTTCATTGGATTTTGGCCTTGGTTTGAGATTTGAGAATGGTCTGCAGCAGAGTAAAGACCGAAGTGGACTTACGGAGAGTCAGCCGAGGCATCTTGGCGCTGCTGGACCAGACGGTGGTGTTGCTGGGCTCGTCTTCATTGGCCAAAGAGCGTAGAGGGAGGTCTCCATAAAAGCCAACGCAGAAAAGACCAAAAAGAAAGAGAAGAGAGAGAGAGAGAAAGAGAGATATTATTGGCTGTGTATATGTCAGGCGTGGGTCCCATAAACAGTGAAAAAATATTGAGTGATGATAAATTGAGTGATGGTACCAAACAGAGTTAGTGTAGAGTGATGGGATATTTGAGTGATGAGTGAGGAGTGATGAGTGATGGAAATTGAGTGATGAGTGATGAGCTATGAAAAAAAAAAAATCCAAATTAACAGACCCTAAAACACTCAAAAAACTATCCCATTGAAGGCCATACCGATCAATTTGTGGAGAGAGAACAACTGATAATTTATAAAGAAAGAAGTGAGAGGTGAGGAGGTGAGGAGGTTGCAATCTGTCGATGATTGTTAGAATTCCATATAATAGAGACATCTAAAAAGTCTGGGTTAATGAAGAGACACATAGTAGAGTTGGAGATAGAGTAACGCCTGAATTTAAGGAGATGCTCAATAAATGTCAATCGACAAATCAAAAAATAAAAATGAAAGAAAGAAAATAAATGATAACATGACACCAACGTGGCTTAACTAGAGTGTAGCAATATATAGATATAGACATGAAACAGTCAACATAAACAAATGAGAATGAATGAGACACCTGCTTCTATCTAACAAATAAAAAGGAGGGAAATCAGAAGAACCAGAGATGCATGAATGATGATGGAAAAGAAGAAATCTTGGTCAAAACATGAGCACACATATGACTTAGAGTCAGACCAGTCAAAAGGAATAAATATTACCTTTCGTCTTTTAAATATATAAATATATATATATATATATATATATATATATATTTATAGATATAGACGTGAAACAGTCAACATAAACAAATGAGAATGAATGAGACACCTGCTTCTATCTAACAAATAAAAAGGAGGGAAGTCAGAAGAACCAGAGATGCATGAATGGTGATGGAAAAGAAGAAATCTTGGTCAAAACATGAGCACACATATGACTTAGAGTCAGACCAGTCAAAAGGAGCAATCTTGGTCAAAACATAAGGCTCTCCATGGAGTAATAGGTGCACACGTTGGTTGCCCATACCATATGTAGGAATGGACATTGATAAGAGCAATTGAGCGTCCCTATGGCTATACAGTAGTATTCTAAAAACTCCTTGTGAGCAGAGCAGAGCAGGCAAAAAGGCTAGCGAGATAGCAAGGTTCCACATTCAAGCTATGCGGAGTTGGTTTAGAGATAGTTTCTTCAGAATGAGTAAGAAAGATGAGGAAAGAGAGAAAAGAGAGGGAGCGTTTTTTGAGAATGGAAGCAAATTACTGGAGAAGCTAATTGTCTCTTGCAATGGCAGGTCTATTCCCATCCGTAGCTTCTCTGCTCAAGAGCTCCAACAAGCCACCAACTACTATAACAAACGTTATGGAATGCGTTGGTACGAGGGTTCTCTTGAAGGGCGAATGGTTTTCGTTAAGAGATTTCCTGAAAATGAATCATTCGCCGAATTTATCATCAATGATTTAGTGATTTCTGCACAGATGAGCGCTCACAGTAATGTATTAAAGCCCATAGGGTGTTGTCTTGAGACTACATCTCCCATTTTAGTGTATGAATTTGCTGCCAATGGTTTCGTTGCAGATCAAATTTTTCTCTACAATATTACTCAACAACAAAATCAGCCCATGGTGTGGGAGAGAAGGTTAAAGATTGCAAGGCAGATTGCTCATGCAATTTCCTATCTCCATGCTGCCTTCTCTAGACCTGTCATCCACATGTACATAGATAAAAAAAAAATATCTTATTAGATGAACATGATGTTCCCAAATTGTCCAACTTTTATTTTTCCGTGTCAATCCCCGAGGGCGAAACTGATGTGGAAGGCTTTCAGAATCGGCATCCAATGTTCAGAACTCCCGAGCTTGAAGCAACAGGCAAGGTAAATGAGAAAACTGATGTATATAAATTTGGTGTGGTTCTTCTAGAACTTTTAACTGGAGAGGATTCTGATAATATAACACGATTGGCAAATGATGAAGGTTCTAGCTCGGTAGCATACATGCATAACCGTGCTCAAGTTTGTTGCATAAACGAGATTGTGGATCCTGCAATCTTGGTTGGGGAAGGAGGTGCTAGTTTAGAGCAGCAGTTACAATCTGTGGTGGACCTTGCCTTGACATGTACAGAGGAAGCTCCAGAAAGAAGGCCAACTATGGTTGATGTCACCAAAGAACTCAGGCGGATTGAGAACTTCGTTCCATGACTAGTTATTTTCTTATTTGAATATTGATCCAAGTTCCTTTCCAACTATCAAATGTTAGACATGTATTTACCAAAAGGATTTGGTCTCCCTTGATGGCTATGCTATGCTTGGAATAGAAAATAATATAGGCTATTGGCTTGAGGTATTGCAATGGAGCATAAGAGATTTGAAGGGGAGAAGTTTATGTAAAATAGCCTTGTCTGCCATGGCTTTTCACATCTGGATACATCGATGTGCCAGAGTTCACAGGCAACGCTAAATATTGAAGAAGCAATATGGCAGTATTTGAAGCTAAACGCTAGGTCTCATATTGAGTCTTGGAAGAAAGTTAGGAACTCAGTTTCAAATAGCTGGTTCTGTTTTAGTTTATCTGGTTTTTATGTGTCTTCAGCTTAGCTGCTGGTGTGATGATAGTCTGCTGTGTATTCTGCGTACTGGTTCTTGATATGTTTCTTTCTTTAATAAATTTCTCAGAGACAAAAATGTTAGACATGTAGTTACAATTTGGCATGAATTAACAAATGTCAAATGAATTTGTTTTTGCCATCATTTTAAAAAATAAGAAAAGAAAAAGGACCAAAACGTCAATACCCCTAAATATATTGGTGGAAAAGATGCTTTTGCCATCATTTAAAATAAAAAGTAAAATGGAAACCTCAGCTATCTGAGTTGAATTTTTCTTGCTCAATAGAACCTCATACTTGACTTAGTTTTTTTTTTTTTTTTTTGGTATTGATTTTTTTAATTAAAATCATTGGGGGATAGAAGAATCAAGTAATATTTCTAAACTACAAAATTAAGAAGAGGGAAAAATAATGAAAACCATACTATTAACATACTTTCTAGAATTATCAAAAAAATGTTCCTCACGTTCATACTGAGACATCGATCCAAATCCTTCCATTCAACTATCAAATTATAAAAAAAAAAAAAAAAAAAAAAGGGAAAACGTATAAAGGTAGAGATGAGAATGGAAACACGCAATTGTCATGACTCATGCAAAACATAGAATCGGTGGGCTCTCTATGGAATAACAGGTGTACACGTTGCCCAATGGAATGGACGTTCATGACCCTCAGTACGAACCTTCTAGGAAGGCCGATCAAGAAAGGCTCCACTTGGGAACATCTTCAAGAAAAGCCTAGCGAGGAAGGTTCCACAATCGATGGCATCTCCTTGAACTTTCTTTGTAGAATTATTAACAAAAGGATTTTACTAATATGTGCCGATTTTACTAATGTGTGCCCTTTAGGACACACAATAGTAACCCATTTTAGGAAAAAGTTTTATCAGAAATTAAAAAAGTTGTAAAGCTTTTTCAATTTTTAATAAAACTTTTCCAAAAATAGATGACTTAGGGCACACATTAACCAGACTCTTATCAAAATACAAAAAGAGGTACAATGTCTAACGGTGGAGATGCATTGATGACAAAGCATTAGTAGTGTAGCACATAGACTACTCGTATTATTCAAGTAAAATATACCACTCACACCACAAGAAGATGAGCAAGTTCCTTGCTATTGTCATGGGAATCATAAAACCAGTCCTCGCGCTCTCCCGCTGACTACACAGGTACATGTTGCCCAATGAATGGCCATTGACCCTATTATTAGTTTTAGGCAGAATAAGATTGAGGAAAACTCCACTTATTTAATAGTGTTAAAGAAACCTCCCTGAACTTACTTGTAGCAATCTCCTAAAAGCTACAAAAGGCCAGCGAGGAAGGCTTCACTTTCAACTTTCAAGCTATGCGGAGTTAGCGGATGGATAATTTCTTTAGAATGAGTAAGGAAAGTGAGACAAGAAAGGAAAGAAAAGAAAAAAAGAGAGCGTTTCTTGAGAATGGAAGCATGCTATTGGAGAAGCTGATTGCCACTTGCAATGGCAGGTGCATTCCCATAAATCCCATTCGTAACTTCTCAATTGAAGAGCTCATGAGGGCAAACAACAACTATGATAATTGCCAGAGTCTGGGTTGGTATTGAAGGGAGAATTGTTTTCATTAGGGTGTCTCCAGGTTGTGAAGTATGGACCGGATTTGTCATTCATGATCTAGTGATTTATGCAAGGATGAGTGCTCACAATAATGTACTTGGACCCATAGGATGCTGCCTCGACACTCAACCTCCTCTATACTTTAGTTTATGAATTTACTGCAAATATATGGTACCCTTGCCGATCGAATTCATGGCACTGGTGACCTTCAAGGACAACATCCCTTGACTTGGCTGAGCAGATTGAAGATTGCAAGGGAGATTTGCTCATGTAAATTCATATCTCCATACTGCCTTTTCTAGACCCATCATCTCCACATGGGTATAAATATACAAAATATCTTTTTAGATGAACAAGATGTTCCCAAATTGTCCACTTTTGGATTTTCATTAACAATCCCCGAGGGTGAAACTCGTGGAAACTGATGCAGTGATAGCATATCCTCAGTATGCACACCGAGTATAAAGCTACACGCAAGTTAACAGTGAAAGCTGATGTGTACAGCTTCGGTATGCTTCTGCTAGAACTTTTAACCGGACAACATTCTTATGACAAAATAAGATTGAGAAATGAATACGTTTGTTTAGTTTCGTACATGCATAACCATGCTCAAGGTCATTGCACAAATGAGATTGTGGATCTTGCTATGTTGGTAGCGGAAGAAGGTACTAGTTTAGAGCGGCAATTACAAGGCGTACAGGACCTTGCCTTGAGATGTACAGATGAAGATCCAGAGAGAAGACCAACTATGGTAGATGCCACTAAAGAACTCAAGCGAATAGAGAGGTTTGGTCCAGAATTAATTTTTTTCTAACTTGGTTTGTACAAGTTCCTTTCCAACCAAAATTTGTTAAATATGTAATTACTATCATAAATTAAGTAATGCCAATACTATGATGAATGATGATTGAATGAACTCGTTTCAATCACAATGTAAAACAAAGTTTTATTGTTGAATTGTGAGATAGGTGTGGTAATAAACATGGAAATTTGGACTAGTATGTGTATTTAACCATGAAAAGCATCAGGCCCTTACTCCTTTGTCCTTATTTTTAAAGAGGATTTGCTTTTTATTGAGAGAGAAAGAGAGAGAGAGAGAGGAACCAGTAATCCTGCAATAGATTCATGATCCATTTGGCAAATATTATTTTTACTAACTTATTTTACTATTAAACTTATTTTTGCTACTATTTATGGATTTTCAGTTTCAGCAAATTAAACAGATCTCAAACAGACTCTCAGATTTTTTAAAATCCAAATGTTTTAGGCACATCAACCGGAAGAACAACCTTAGTTGATTTTCAAAAGGCTTCCAAGTTCAGTGGCTCAAAGGTAGTATTCAGAGTTAATATTTTTCTTGCAAGATGCTCTAAGAATCATATTTACAGTAAAATGAAATAATTACTTGAATTAGTTTGAAGATCTTTCATTCCCATTGAGCTAGCTTCCCAGATTTCAAAGCCTGCATAGAGCCACGAATGCAAACAAAATACCAACACTATCACCAATCTCTGCTTCATTGTGTTGCTTGAACACTGCCCCATCTGACCTCATCACTAACAACCGGGGTAGGGGACAGAAGGTTGTGGACAATCTGGAACTCCACCACCAAGCCGTCCTAACATCTGCACCCGATTTCTTCAAGCCACCATTTCTGACATCATTATGACAATTCTCATCATCCTAGACTAAATGTGAATTTCCCCAACAGTACTCATTACCTTCTACTATACATCAAGGTATATCACTATCTGTTTATTAATTTAGAGATCTTTCATTCATATTTAGCATTACCCATCATTAACAAAGTAAAGCACTTATGAATCAGTTAAGAATCTCTTCAAAAGAGTTGTTATAATTTGTGCCTGATGGTTTCACACACACAGATATACTGATAAATAATACATGGCTTTTACCAAAATAAATAAATAAATAATACATGGCTTGGTAAAAATTCAGTTTCCGGAAAATTCTCAAGTATGCTAGACCCAAATAAAGAATAATTAAACCCCAAAAAATGAAAATGAAACGAGACCCAGATAACTGATTGAACAAAAAACTTGCAACAACAAAAACCAAAGAAAATCCAGATGATAAAATCAAATGAAAATTGAAAAAGCAGACTGCTTTTTGTGTACCTCGCAACCAGTGACTTCAAAGAGGCTGTTGATGCGAATCAAGGGTGCGTTTCCAATGGCATCAGTAAGCCCAGTTCTGAACTTCTAATTCTTCCTCTTTGGAAGGGTCAAGTTGGTCTCTGACCAAAAGTAAGAGAGCACCGCCATGGAGATTGAGATAGCAACAGCAGTAGCCACAATAGTGCTTGTGGTTCTCACAGGCGCCATTGTAGCACTTTTGAATCCAAAGCCTCGGACCAAAAGCTTATTAAGATTACTACACTAATTGATGTGCCAAGAGAATGAGAGATACCGGACGATAGAGTTCGGTGTTTAATGTTTAAACGGGTGTGGAAGATGAGTGGGCCGAATCTGTGGACTGGCCCACTTTGGTGTAATCTGGCCTACTAAAAAGAAAATAGTTTTATTGTTTTCTTAAGGGCTTCTCTGTTCAATTAGGGGTGTAATTGGTTTGGTTGTCAGTGTTCTTGTGTTTGGCCAACCGAAATCGAAAATTTCGGTTTGTGAAATTTTCAACCGAAATCAACCGAAACAATTGAGAATCAACCAATTTTGGTTTATTTCAGTTGTGGTCAGTTTCGGTCGATTTTCGATTGAGAGAGACTGCTAGAAACGAAGCAAGAACAAATTTGATACTTGATATATATTAGAATCAGAGACAGAGAAAGAAAAGAGAGAAAAATAAAAGAGAAGAATCATACTGTGAGAAATGAAGAGGTCAGCGTGTAGACTGTGGAGTTGCCGTGGAGGCCAACGTGTGGAGGCCGACGGCAAATGTGGACTGATAAAGGCCGGTGTGTGTGAGAGGGATTGGTGGAGGCTGTGTGTGAGAGGGAGTGATGGAGGCGTGAGAGTGTGAGAGGCAGTGAGAGGAACTGAAGGCTGAAGGTGAGGTAGGTAGGGTTATTTATTTCTTTCTTTCTTTTCAATTAGTTTTATGTTTAATGTAATTAGTTTAAGCTTTAGTTTAATGTTAGTTAGTCAATCTAATGGGTTAATGGGTTTTAAATTGCCTAAGGCCCAATGTTTATGAAAATAAAAAAGGCCCAATGTTAGCATCGTAAGGCCCAATATGTCTTTTATATTATATATATAATATAAAATATATTATAAATTATAATATAATATAATTTGGTTAGGTTTCAATTGGTTCGGTGCATTCAAACTTGCCATCGAAAACCGAACCGAATATTTTCCGTTTTTAAAATTCAAAACTGAACCCGAACCGAACCAAAACCAAACTGAAAATTTGGCAACAATTCAGTCGGCTTTGGCCGGTTTTTTCGGTTCGTCAGTTTTTTGCACACCCCTGTTCATGCTTCTTTTTTTCTTGGTTAGAAATGGATATGCTCATATATTAGAATTAATAAGTCTATTAAAAACCATATTAGCCTTATCAAAAGCTAACAAAGTACCTACCACAGGCGGTGGTTCAGTAAATACAACAAAAGAAAAGTTATTACTAGTTCTCATATTTGCTAATGCATCCGCACATTGGTTGGTTTTACGGTATGCATGCTCTATTCGTTTGTTGGGAATAACTTTAAACAGGTTCCTGCAGTCAAACAAAAGAGGTTCCATTAACATATTTATAGTATTATTGCTCATCAACTGAACAACACTCAGAGCATCCATCTCTACAATTAGACTATTTAAACAAAGTTCCTTGGCAAGGGTTAGCCCATCTCTTAGAGCCCATAGCTCTGCAATGATACTATTAGTGGAGCCGAGAGCTTTAGAGAATCCTTCTATCTAGTCACTGTTATGGTCACGTATGAGGCCACCTCCACCTGCTGCACCAGGACTCCCCATACTTCATATTAAAAAAAAGCTTCACATGGCTCAAAGGTTTTATTATTATTATTATTATTATTATTATTATTATAAACAGACCAGCAAGTTCTATCCAAAATCTGGTAAATAAGCTACAACAAAATAAAAGATGTCTCGAGAAACCGAGTCGATCAAGACTAAAGCAGAAAAGAAAATCTTGTTATCCTAACTAAGATATGTGCTACAAGATTGCTTTACCTATAATAAGCATTAGAGAAGGACCATCACTGAAGTAAGTTTACAAAGGGCAAATGTCTAACTAACCCTTTTTTTATGTAACATATATCATACATTGCGCATGGGGAACTCCTAAGCCTTATATGGAGGGATTGGACTCTAATTGACGATGGGGCTCTTAAACTCTAGCAGAAGCATTGAATTGGGCAGTTACTCTGGCGACCCGGCTCAGTTATGACTTAAATAATTTTTTAAAGCGATTCCTTGAGCTGCATCCAGGCAGTAAATTCTCAAACCCAAGAGATACCACGAAGGATCCGGACTCCATCCTAGATATCAATTCTTAGGCGACGGGAGTTCGTAATCCCATATTCTGTTGGGTAAGCCAACATGTCAGCCCATGTAATTGCAAATTGGTCTCTTAAAAGTAGGATGATAGGATCTTATGATCTTAGCAACTGTCCTCCCTATTTGAGTGGTGTCCTTAGGGATAAGGCAAGTTTGTCTGCTGCGTTGTAATCTTCTTTTCTTGGAATAAAGCTTTTCCGATCACAAAAATAAATGGAAAATTACACTTTACTGTTCTAAATTATACCACTTATTATACTTTGTACCTTAAAATTTTCGACTGTATATTTCGCACCCTAAACTATGATCATTGTTTCCTCTAAAAAAAAATAAACTATAACCTTTGTTACACTTTATACTCTGACATTAAGTTTTCTATTAACTTTGATGGAAGTTCAAAGTTTAGGATGCAAAGTATAATCAAAAGTATAATTTAGAGTAATAAAGTGTAATTTTTCTTTTGTTTTTAAAAAATTGAAAAAATGAGCAATTAAGTATTTTCATGTGATGTCATACTTTTATATCCAAGTTAATAGTAAACTTAACGTTGGGGTGTAAAGTGTTACAATTATCGTAGTTTAGGGTGCAAAATGTGCATTCAAAAAGTTAATAGTGCAAAGTGTAATTGAATGTATAGTTTAGGGTGGTAAAGTATAATTTCTCCAAAAAAATCAATATATATATATATATATATATATATATAAGCAAAGGCCTAATGTGGGAGATCATGAGGTTCTGTCATGTGATACATTTTATAAAGATAATTGAAAAACTCTTAAGCCACATCAGAGATAAAAAATAAATTTAAAAATATGGACTATTTATTTCCTTTGGTTTAATGTTTTAAAACTATTTTTTGTTACATTTTTTATTCAATATTTTAAACCTATTATTTGTTTCTATTGGTTCATTGTTTCAAAAATTTTCCTCTCTTATACACACAAAAAACTCTTTGCATTTCCTTTCACCGTATTCACTTCTACTCCTTTATATACACATGCCTATAGTTTTTCATGCCATTCCATCTCAAATACACTCACACAAAAAATGATGTTATATATCTTCAACCTTTCAATGATACCTACATAACTCCAACATTGCAGTACCATTTGATCCTGACATGAATAAGTAGGCAATGACCAAAGAAGGAGGCTTGCGTTTTTATGAGTAGACTATGACCAAGGAAGATGGCTTGCATTTTTTATTTAGTGAAGGTAGCTTACGATTTTGATGTTAAAGTCAAACATTGTAGATTTTGTAAATGTTGTGATTTACTTTTAGTCTTTGGGTGTATAGGATTTTGGTTTGGGAAAGTCATAAATATTTTTTTTTTAGAAATAAAGAAAAAAACATTCTAATTGATTATTTATGAATTTTTTTTTTTTTTTGGGTGTTAGAACTCATAATTTGTAAGCTTTTTTTTTTTTTTTTGGTGCTATTTTGTGCAGTATGAGGCATAGTGATAAAAATAAAAATCAATTATAATTTCAAAGTATTTTTTGCCTTTTTTTTAATGATGCTGAAGCCCAACTAAAGAAAATTAAATTTTGATAAATAGATGTGTTTTTAGCCAATTTCTTTTTATTTAAACACATTCTCTTTATGTTGATACATACAAATAATTTCCTTAATTCATTAAGATAATGAATTGAGTGTTTGCAATTGAGGTCTTCATATTTGGTTGTAAGATTACAATGGTTGAAAAAGTGTTTGAGAGAATGCTGAAATTTAGGTAATTTTAAGATATAAAAATATTTCATGTTTTAAATTTTTATTTATAGATTCCAAAATCATTTAATCAGTTTTAAAAAATAAAATCTATTGTTAACAGTAAATATTATAATATGTTATAATCTTCTAGTGTTATACAAATTTTTTTAATAAAATATGAATTAAGAAAATCAAATTTCAAAGTATTCAACAATATTTTGGGTAAACATAAATATTTACAATAAAATAAGTATTATACATAGGTCTTAAAAAGAGGTGTGCAGCCAACCTGCCAAACTGACCCAACCCAAACCAACCCGCCGGGTTGGGTCGATTTTTAGGACTTGGTGGGTTGGGTTGGGTTGGGTTACAAAAAAATTTTGATAGTGGGTCAGATTGGGTTCGGGTCATAAAATTTCAAACTTGCCAAACCCGACCCAACCCACCCATATATCTAAAATATATTATATAATTAATAAATTTTTTTTAAATAACCAAACCTTCCTATCTTATATAAAAGCCAATTAGTTCATACAAACCCTAGTAAATTACTCTTGTTGTTTAGTCATTAGTGTTGTTTGTCTTTAAGGAATTACATTGATACTAATCTTTGAGTTTTTTTTTTTATATACTTATATTTTTTCTACTCATTTAATAATAGTAATAAAAAAAATTGTCCAACCCATGGGTTCAACCTGACCCATGTGAGTTGGGTTGAATTTTTTTTAACCCACCATGGTGGGTTGGATCAAAAAATCTCTTTAATCCGACTCATGCACACCCCTAGTCTTAATATATGTAAAGTAGTCTGCATATCATACAGGACATCATATAAACCCCTATGTGATAAGATGGTGGCTAGGTCCCACTCATGAAGTTTGGACTCTTGGGGAGAGGCTACGAGTGTGTTTGTTTGGAGAGGTTTTAGGGAGGATGGAAAAATTAGAAGAGAAAGTGAGGGTGGAAAACTTTTTAAAGGATGTTTGGTTAGGAAGGGGAGAAGGAAAAAAAAATAGTGGAGTTGGGTGCTTCTCCCCTTGCACATCGAAAAGTTTTCTACAAAATAGGGAGAAAACTAGACACATTTTATGGACAAAAATATTCCTCTTTGCTACTTTTTTTTTTTTTTTTTCATTATTATTGAGCAACGTTCCTTCTATTAAATTCCGAACCAATTCCTTTGACTTCTCATTCGTTTTTTATTTTATTTTTTTTCAGATATTTTTTTTCCTGTTTCACTTATTTGTTTATGATTTTTTTTTTTTTTTTACTTCATCTATTTTAAGGGTCCGTTTTATCATATTTTTTTACGTGTCAACTGTTTCTTTTATATATATATATATATATATATATATATATATGTATGTATGTATGTATGTTTGTATATATCCTTTTTTTAGTTTTTAGTCCTTTTCCTTTAAAAAAAAATTCATGCTCTAGTTTTTTTTTTTTTTTTTTTGGTACTTTTCATGTTCTTGTTTTTTTTTTTTTTTTTTTTGGTACTTTTCATGTTCTTGTTTTGTTTTTTTTTTTTTTTTTTTTTTTGCTGCACGGCACAATCGTATAGACCCCAATGTGACAAGATAGTGGGTAGGTCCCATTCACGACGTGTGGACTTTTGAGGAGTGTAGACAGTGCTAACTACTGCTGAAGTAAATATAACTGCGTGTGAAAGTGGGCGTAAGGTAATTGGTGAAAGAAGTGATGTTAGAAAATGACCTAAAGACCAAACGAGTTGACTTACAATACAATTGAAAGCCGTAAAGAAAATTTAGTCCAAAATTGAAGATCCATGTTGGGTAAGAGGTTAATTAGCACGACTTCAAGCTATGCGGAGTTGGTGGAGAGATCGTTTCTTGAGACTGAGGGAGAAAAGTGAGGAAAAAGAGAAAAGAGAGAGACAATTTATTGAGAATGGAAGCAAGCTACTAGAGAAGCTTATTGTCTCTTGCAACGGCAAGCCAATTCCCATCCGTAGCTTCTTTGCGAAAGAGCTCCGACAAGCAACCAACAACTATAACAATCATTATGGAATGTTTTGGTTTAAGGGCTCTCTTGAAGGACAAATCGTTATCGTTAGGCGATTTCCTGGCTCTAAATTCTATGCCGATTTAACCATCAATGATTTAGTGATTTCTGCACAAATGAGTGCTCACAGTAATGTATTAAGGCCCATAGGGTGTTGTCTCGAGACTGCAACTCCCATTTTAGTGTATGCATGTGCTACCAATGGTTTCCTTTCTGATCGAATTTATGTCTCACATGTTACTAAACGACAACATCAGCCCATGGTTTGGGAGAGCAGATTAAAGATTGCAAGGCAGATTGCTCATGCTATTTCCTATCTCCATACAGCCTTCCAAAGAACTGTTATCCATATGGGTATACATATGACAACTATCTTATTAGATGAACTTGATGTTCCTAAATTGTCTCACTTTTTTAATTCAGTATCAATCCCTGATGGTGAAACTGACGTGGAAGCTGATGGCAATTATTTGTATTCGAGGTTCAAAACCCCAGAGATTAAAGCAACAGGTAAGGCAACTGAAAAAACTGACGTGTATTACTTTGGTAAGCTTCTTCTAGAACTTATAACTGGAGAGGATTCTTATAATATAACCCGATTGACAATTGACAAAAAATCTAGCTTAATAGCCTACATGCATAATTATGCTCAAGTTTATTGCATAAACGAGGTTGTGGATCCGACAATTTTGGCAGCAGAAGGAGGTGCTAGTTTAGAGCCACAATTGCAAGCTTTTTTGCAGCTTGCATTGACATGTGCAGAGGAAGATCCACAGAGACGGCCAACAATGGTAGATGTTACCAAGGAACTCAGGCGGATTGAAAGCTTTGTACCATGATTAATTATTTTCTATTAAATGTTAGACGTGTTTACCACTAGGATTTGGTCTTTGTGTGACATTGTTATGCTTCGAACATATAATAAAGGCCGTTGTTTGGCTGCCATGGTTTATCACATCTTGATATATAGATGTGTAAAGAGTTCACAATGGCAATGTTAACATCTGAAAAAGGCAACATTGCAGTCTCATATTGAGTTTTTTAAGGGAATTAGGAACTCCGTCTTAAACAAAACGTTGTGTCGGAATTGGCTAATCACTGGTTCTATTTTAGTTTGTTTGGTTCTTATGTGTCTTCAGCTTAGTTGCTAATGTGCAGAGACTCCACCGTGTTTCCGTGTACTGATTCTTGATACGTTTCTTTCTTTAATAAATTTCTCTAATTTATAACGGCAAAAATATTAAGACATGTAGTTATTGGCATTAATTAATAAAGGAAATGCTAACAAATATTCTTAGAACATTAGTTAATAATTCATTTAAATAAAATTTTTATGAAAAAAAAAAATAACTAATATTTTGTCAATTTTTTCCTATTTCCTATAAAAGTTATATTAAAATTTTCTTAAAATAGGTTGTTAATCAATTCTCTAAGGCATTCATTAGAAAATTACTGCAACTCGTTTCAAATGAACTAACAAATGTCAAATGAACTCGTTTCAATTACTGCAACGTAGATGAATGTTTATTGATGAGTTATAAAAATGTGTGGTTTATAACCATGGAAATTTGGATTGGTGTGTGTTGGGTGTATATTGACCACGTGTGTCCAGCCCACGCCTTGTCTTAGCTCATTAAATGAGCTTGTTGAAAAATTGCCAAGAAGCCAGGAAAGCGAATCGAACTTGCCAAAGAAGCTATATTGAAGTCATCTTTACGTACAAAAGTCAAGATAAGTTGGCTTTCATTTATTGTGACTTGTGTGAAGAGTGTGGAAGGAAGAAAAGAAGAAAAAGGTGAAGAAATAAAAGGAAAGGTCATTCTGCCATTTGGTGTAGAAGAGAAGAGTGTATCAGGCAGTAACAGAACAGAGAAAGGCAAAGGATAAGAAAAAAGGGAAGAAGGGCAAAACAACACCACAGGTGGCTGCAAGTATTTTAGATCAGTAGCTAAACTACAAGTAGTTTAGATGTTAATTTAATTCAGGTTGTATCACACACGTGTGTTGTAATTAATCTTTACACGTGTTGTAACTAATTCCCTTATAGTTTGGTTAGTTAGTTATGCTTTGATTTGGGAATTTAGGTTCAGAGGTTAGGGATAACTGTATATAAGTATATACTCTGTAAAGATTCATTCATTACAAGAAATATAGAAAATTTCTCATCTTTTCACTCTCAGTTTCTCTCTCTGTGTTCGCATATCTTTTCCTTCCTTCATGTTCATATTCTTACATGTTATTAGAGCTTGAGCCTTTATCAATGGTGTCGAATACTCAAACTGGTTCGTCTTTATCTCCACAGCGAGAATTGACTCCAATGGAAGATCCACGAAGTCCATTTTTCTTACATCATGGTGAAACACCAAGTGCAATTCTGGTTACTCAGCCATTAACTGAGGATAACTACCCTATGTGGTCCAGAGCAATGAGAATGGCTTTGGATGCCAAAAGCAAGCTTGGATTTGTTGATGGTTCTGTTAATGCTTCAATGGCAGTCACACCACTAGAGAAGCAAGCTTGGTCCAAGCGCAATTCAATGATCTCCTCTTGGATCTTGAATTCAGTTTCTCCTCATCTTAATGCTAGTCTAATTTACAGAGACACTGCATTCGAAGTGTGGAATACTCTCAAGAAACGATTCTCTCAAGCCAATGGACCAAGAATCTCTCAGCTTCAGAAGCAAATCTCATCTATGATGCAAGGTGCTACTACGGTAATAGGTTTCCTCACTAATCTTCAAGCTACTTGGGATCAACTGTTGAATTTCAGGCCTTTACCATGTTGCTCATGTGGTAAGTGCACCTGTGGTGTGAATGATAAAATCACAGCCTTTCAGCATCAAGATTCTCTCATGCAATTCCTAAATAGCTTGAATGATTCTTATTCTCAAGTCAAAACACAAATCCTTATGATGGAGCCTTGTCCTTCCATTGATAAGGCATTTTCTTTAGTGATTCAAAAGGAAAGGCAAAGGTGTTTAGGTTTTACTATTACTCCTTCAGTTGAATCAACTGCTCTTGAAGTCAAGAATCAAGGATTGAATCAAGGAAATTCATTTCCAAGGAACAACAAGAATATCAAAGGAAACAATGCAAAAGGAAGGCCTGTGTGTAGTCACTGTGGGAAGCTTGGTCATGTTATGGAGAAATGCTACAAATTAGTAGGATTCCCTCCTGGTTACAAGCAGAAGGGTAGAGTAGCTATGGCCAATCAAGTCTTGGTTGAAAAAGATCAAGGCAATTCTGGCAATTCTGGTGCTCAACAGGTCAATTCCTTTCCTTTCACTTCAGAGCAGTATCAACAACTGATTTCAATGCTCAGTTCACATGCATCCACATTTGGTGGTGCTAATGATGCCTTACACTCAGCCAATTCTGCTCTTTCAGGTAATGTGTGTAATGCTTGGTCAGATTTTGTTTCCTTAGACTTGCATCATTCAGTTTTTACTGTTAATTCTGTCAATAAAACTGCTTATGGTAATGATGTATGGATTCTTGATACTGGTGCCACAGATCACATAGTCCACTCCTTATCTCTGTTTACACATATCACTAGTTCCATTTCAACATTTGTTCAATTGCCTAATGGTGAAAAGGTCATTGTTACACATATAGGTACAATTCAAGTTAGTTCAACCTTGAAACTTGAAAATGCACTATGTGTTCCCTCTTTCACTTTCAATCTGATCTCTGTCAGCCAATTAACCAAAACTCTATCATGTTGTCTTGTTTTTCTCTCAAATTTGTGTTTTATACAGGACCTTACTTGTTGGAAAACGATTGGAGTGGGTGAATTGCATGACAATTTGTATTGGCTGCACACTACATCATCTTGCAAGTCTGTTTCAGAAGCTTCTTCATCTCTTGAGTCTATTTTTCAATCTTTTGTTAATTCTGTGTCACCTCCTAGTGTTTCTAAACCATATCTTTGGCATATGAGGTTAGGTCATGTCTCTGATAATAAGCTTCATGCTTTACACAGTGATATTACTGATGTACATAACTTTCATAGCAATAAAAACTGTGTTCTTTGTCCAATTGCAAAACAGAAAAGACTTCCATTTCCTTCTTTTAATCATGTTGCTGATAATGCTTTTGATATGATCCATTGTGATGTTTGGGGACCATTTGCCAAGTTCACTCATGATGGATTTAGATACTTCCTTACCATTGTGGATGATGCCACAAGATCCACTTGGGTTTATCTCATGAAATCAAAATCTGATACTAGATCTTTGCTGATTTCATTCTATAACATGATTAATACACAATTTCATGCCAATATTAAGATCATTAGAACTGACAATGCTCCTGAATTTTTCTTAAAGGATTTTTATGGCAACCATGGTATTATTCACCAATATTCATGTGTTGCCACTCCACAACAAAACTCAGTTGTGGAGAGGAAACACCAACACATTTTAAGCATTGCAAGGGCATTGAAGTTTCAATCTAATGTTCCTATTTCTTATTGGGGTGAGTGTATGTTAACTGCTGTCCACATTATCAATAGGTTGCCTTCTAAAATCTTGAACCACAAAACTCCTTTTGAAAAGCTTTATGGCAAACCTCCTTCCTATACTCATTTGAAGGTCTTTGGTTGCCTTTGTTTTGCCTTCACTTTGTCCATAACAAGTCTAAATTTGATCCAAGATCCTCTTCTTGTGTTTTTCTTGGTTACCCCTTTGGTGTTAAAGGTTACAAGTTACTTGATTTAACTACCAAAAGGCTTTTTGTATCTAGGGATGTTCATTTTCTTGAAACTGTGTTTCCCTTTGTTTCAGCTTCTTATTCTTTCTCTCCTCACACTAGCATTCCTTTACCTCATCTTTTTCCTTTAGTGGCTCAACCACCTACTTCCTTGTTTGATTTTCCTACTTCTAATCCTTCTGCTTCCCTTCCACAAGTTCATAATCCTGACAATCTTTCCACTCCTAATATTTCTTCTAATCCTAATCTTCTTTTAGATGATTCTGTTCAAGCTTCTGCAGATTTACCTGTTGAAAATTCTGCAGATTTAACAGCTCCTAATCTCTCCATCTGTCTCACCTATCATTCCTTCCACAATTATACCATCTGCTCCTTTTAGGAAATCTTCCAGGGTGTCTAAACCACCTGCATACTTGAATGATTTTAAGTGCAGCACAATTGTCAATGATAACCTCACTTCTCTTTCTTCCAACAAGTCAAGTATACACTATCCCTTATCCACTTACGTTAATTCCTCTAAATTGTCCTCCAATTATGGCCATTTTTGTTCTCTCATCTTTACCTTTCCTGAGCCTACATCTTACCATGAGGCAGTTAAAGATCATAACTGGCAGGATGCTATGGCATCTGAAATTGCTGCTTTGGAAGCAAATCATACCTGGACCATTACTCCATTACCTACTCATAAAAGGGCTATTGGATGTAAATGGGTTTATAGGGTTAAGTATAATGCTGATGGCTCCTTAGACAAATACAAAGCTAGGCTTGTAGCCAAGGGTTTCACTCAACAAGCTGGTCTGGACTTCACTGACACCTTTTCTCCTGTTGCTAAACTCACTACTGTCAAAACCTTGCTTGCAATTTATGCTGTGAGAGGTTGGCATTTGGTTCAGCTTGATGTGAACAATGCTTTTCTTAATGGTGATCTTCATGAAGAGGTATATATGCAGTTGCCTCAAGGCTTTCACAGCAAGAGGGAGAACCTAGTTTGCAAGCTTAACAAATCTTTATATGGCCTCAAATAAGCATCAAGGCAATGGTACTCCAAATTTTCCACAACCAATTTGAAGTATGGATTCAAGCAATCAAAATCTAATTACTCTTTGTTCACTAAGAAGTTTAATCAGACTTTCATAGCATTGCTAGTTTATGTTGATGACATCCTTATTGCAAGTAATGATATTCAGGCAGTTGAAGATCTCAAAAGCTGTTTGAATCATGAGTTTAAGTTGAAAGATCTTGGTAATTTGAAACATTTCCTTGGTCTTGAGGTGGCTAGATCAGAAAAGGGGATTTCATTGTGCCAAAGAAAGTATGCACTAGGGGTTCTTAAAGATGCTGGTATGACAGGTTGTAAGCCCAGCAAAGTGCCAATGGAACAAAACTTGAAGTTAAGTAAGTATCAAGGAGATTTGTTGCCTGATTTCGGTGTTTATAGAAGGTTAGTTGGAAGGTTGCTATATCTAACTATAACAAGACCAAACATCACATATTCAGTCCACAAACTAAGCCAATTCATGGCTAAGCCTAGAAAACCACATCTTGATGCAGCCTACAAAGTATTGCAGTACATTAAAGGGTGTCCTAGACAAGGCATTCTCCTTTCATCAAAATCAGATTTACATTTAAAGGCTTACACAGATGTAGATTGGGCCTCTTGCATAGACACTAGAAGATCCACTACAGGGTTTTGTGTGTTCTTAGGTGATTCATTAGTTTCATGGAAATCTAAGAAACAATCTATAGTTTCTAGATCCTCAGCTGAAGTTGAGTATAGAGCAATGGCTTTGACTGTTTGTGAAATGACTTGGTTGCTTACTCTATTGCAAGATTTAGAAGTTGATCACCCACAACCTGGCATGCTTTTTTGTGACAATCAGGCAGCAATCTGTATTGGTGAGAATCCTGTCTTCCATGAGAGGACAAAGCACATAGAAGTAGACTGCCATTGGTTCGAGATAAGGTGCAAGAAAAGGTGATATGTTTGTTCTTTACTCCTACACATACACAACTAGCAGACTTATTTACCAAAGCACTAAGCAGTCAACAGTTGAAGTTCTTAATTTCCAAGATGAGTATATTAAATATACACAGCACTAAGTCTCATCTTGAGGGGGAGTATCAAGCAGTAACAGAACAGAGAAAGGCAAAGGATAAGAAGAAAGGGAAGAAGGGCAAAACGACACCACAGGTGGCTGCAAGTATTTTAGATCAGTAGCTAAACTACAAGTAGTTTAGATGTTAATTTAATTCAGGTTATATCATCCACGTGTGTTGTAATTAATCTTTACACATGCTGTAACTAATTCCCTTATAGTTTGGTTAGTTAGTTATGCTTTGATTTGGGAATTTAGGTTCAGAGGTTAGGGATAACTGTATATAAGTATATACTCTATAAAGATTCATTCATTACAAGAAATATAGAAAATTTCTCATCTTTTCACTCCCAGTTTCTCTCTCTGTGTTCACATATCTTTTCCTTCCTTCATCTTCATATTCTTACAGAGTGAAGAGAAGTTCCGGTGAGTGAGACTGAGGACAGTGCAGTCTTGAAGGACTGCATGGGTGAGAGCAAGTAAAAGAGAAGAGAAAAATATAGAGAGCAAGAGAAAATTGTGAGAGATACACCATGAGGAAGAGATTGAGTAGTGAGTGAAAAGAAAAAAAAAAAATTTCTTTGCTGAAGTTGTATTTCTAAGTGTTATAATCTCTATTTAATATGGTGAAATTATTTAAAGTTTGTCATGTAATTTTTCCCTTTAAAGAGAAAGGGATTTCACATAAATTTTTCTGTTTTTGTGTGATTGTATTTCTACTGTGCTTGCTGTAATTTATTCACAGAATTTTTCCCAGTAGTATGTTCATTTAGCCATGCAAAGCATCATGTACTTGGTAATTTACCTTTAAAGATGATTGCATCTAATTAAAAAATAAAATAGAAAAGGGACATCGGAACTAGTTAACAATCATGCAGCAGTTTCACATAAATTCATATCCAAATGTTTTAGACACATTAAAAGGCAGAACTTCATTGATTTTCAAAATGCTTCCTAGTTCATAATGGCTCAATGCTAGAGATTAGAACTTAGAAGGCGAAGCCAAACAAGATAGATAGGTAGTATTCAAAGTTAATATCCTTCTTAAAAAATGTTCAAAGAGTTGTATTTAAATTAGCGTGCGTTTGGGTAAGAATAAAAAATTAAAATTATTTTACTATTTAGCTTATTTTTGTTACTATATATAAGACTGTACTTTTTGACACTATTTATGGATCCCACTGTACTATTTCAACTAACTTTTACCTTTATTTACAGTACTTTCAGTAATAATTTTTCAGTTTCAGCAAAATAAGCAGTATTCAAACACACCCTATAATTAACCTAGCAAACATTTTCGTCCTATGAATTTGGGTAAATGATTCATTGAATAATTTGGGGGTGTTTGGTTTTGTATTTTCATCACCCATAACTTTGTTTCCATCACCCATAATTAAAAAATGGTGGGACCCACGGTAAGAAAACTTGTTTGGATTTGTTTTCAAGTTTTGTTTCCATCACTCAATTCTCTGATTTTTAAGTGATGGGTTATGAAAACTGAAAACACATTTTAGGTGTTTTCAGGTTATGGAAACAGAGTTATGATGGCATTTTGGTAATTAAACACTCATAAATGGGACCCACTAGTCTTGTCAAGTTAGGTTTCCCTTCTCTATCTCTCCCATCAGTCACTCTCTCTTTTCTTTCTTTTTCTTTTTTTCTTTGTCTATTCTTCTTTTTGTTCTTCTTCAGTGCAAAATCTCACCCACACCGTCTCTGTCCTTCACCCTTCCCACGTCGAGCCATCCAACGAACAACTCACACGTTGACCCAACGCCGACCCATCCGACGGATAACTCACGCGCTGACCTATGCCGACCCATCTCTCTTTGTCCTTCATCGTCCCCATGTTGACCCAGCACTCCCCATCCACAGTCTTTTGTTGTTGTTGTTGTTGTTGATGCTATTATTGTTGTTGTTGTTGCTGTTGCTTTTGTTATTGTGGTTGAAGCTAAATCTTTAAACTTCAAAGGTTTGGAAAAAGAAAAGGAATTCCGGGTCTTTTTAATTTTAGGGAATCCGGGTTTTAATGGGTTTGTTTCCCTTACCAGGTATTTTAGGTTTTTGTTATTTGGTTTTAAGGAAGATGAGGTGGGATTGGGGTTTGGATGTTTAAGGAGGCCTAGGAAAGGTTTGATTAGCTGGGTTTAGGTTTGTGTTTTGGGAGAGACACAGGGCTGAAGGAGGAAGGGGAAATGAGAAGTGAAGAAAAATGGTGGGGTTCTAAGGGTTCCACGAGTAGGCTAACAGAAGGCTCTGAGTGAGATGTCAGGTATGGATCCCACAAACAGTAGAAAAATTTGAGTGATGAGAAGTTGAAAATATGTGCCAAACGAGTGGAGTTTAGAAAATTGGATTTTTTTTTAAGTGATGAGTGACGAAAATTGAGTGAGGAGTGATATAAAAAAAAAAATAAAAAAAATAAAAAAAAAAAAAAAGCCCTCTTAACTTCCCCACAATTGATCACAATGACCAGTATAATTGCACCTAATTCATTCCATTTCTCTTAACAAAATTATTTTAATAATCCTTCTATAACGCATCTAAATGAAATATATATTTTTGTCTAACTTGGTATTATTTACATTTCTAGCCTTGGAATAAATATATTTTAATAATCCTTTTTGTAAATACATTTCTAGCCTTCGAATATGTAGTATTTACATGACTGAATTCATAATGCATCATCAACAATAAAGCAATTGCTTCAAGTTGAACAATTTTGATGTTGCATTATAATCAAAATTTGATCTAAGGGAGAAGAAGGTATTTGATCCCCACAAAATCAAAATTTTATTAAAATGTACACTTTGATTACAATGCCACAATAACAAGAGTTCTATTGAAATCTATGTGTGTGTGTGTGTATATATATATATATATATATATATCTCTCTCTCTCTCTCTCTCTCTCTAAAAACTGAAGCATATCATTTATTGTTACTACGCTTTAATTAAGCCACATCAACGCTATGTCATCATTTATTTTCTTTCTGTCTTTTTTATTTTTTTTGTTTTACCGATTGCCATTTTTTGAGCTCTTTTTTAAATTCCGGTGTTACTTTATCTCCATATCTATCGTGTGTCTATCCATTAATCCAGACTCTTGAGATGCTGCTATTATATGGAATTCTTATAGTCACCGATACTTTATCTCCAAATCTATTGTGTGTCTCTCCATTAACCCAAACTCTTGAGATGCCGCCATTATATAGAATTCTTATAGTTACCGATAGATTGCAACCTCCTCACCTCTCTTTTTTTTTCTATAAATTTTCAATTATTCTCTGTTTACAAATTGATCGGTATGGCTTTCAATGCGATAGTTTCTTGAGTGTTTTTTCCGTTCTTTTGGTCATTGCTAAAGTTCGTCTACCAAAACCCAATCAAATGAGTGCAAGAGACAAATAATGACTCTAGAGCTTACAACAACAAAAAAAAAAAAAAAAAACTGAAGCAGATGGGAGGTGAACATTGGTAGCCCAAGTCCAAAGGATATAAACTAAAAATGAGTTTTGCTATTTGTATTATTCTTATTCTTTTTTTTTATTTATTTATTCCCATCTCATTATTAGGGGAAAAAAACGTAGTTCAATTTTGAGATTTCATTATGAACAAGATTGAGTTTTCATGGTCTTAAAACTATTAAAATTTATTTTTTTATTTTTTTTTAAATTTATTTGAGTTGGACATTTGATCATGTTTGTTATAAATTTTTTTATGGTTGCCCTTCTCTAGACTGTAAGAATGTTACTCTCAATATGTTTGATACAATGTATGATAATTAACTTCAATGTGATGTTTTTATTTTGGTCTTTCTTTTATAGTTAGAGTGTTATTCATTTTCATCAAAAAGAAATTGCTATTGTTCTTTTTTTCCCGTCGTCTTATATGCTGAACTAAATTTCATTTTTATCTTTGTTTCGTTTGTCAATTCCTCGACAGATGTCAATGATCAAGATTCACAATCACTGGAGGCTTTTTAATCCATTGAAGGTCATACTAATCAATTGGTAACCATTTTTTTTCTTAGAACCTTTTGAAGGAAGGAGGAATAAATTTGTTGCTTTTCTTGGGTGGTGCTTGATAATTTGCTTTTTATGGTTCAATACACATTAGCGATATTAGATTTTCATTTCCTTATACTAATAATTTGTTGTTTATTGTTTTATTTGACTATTTGGTGTCCCACAAATTGTGGGAAAATGGAAGAGAAAAGAAAGTAGAGTTTGAAACTAATTTTTTTTTTTTTTTTTTTTGTGTATGAAACTTGGGATGTAACAGTTTAAATATTTTTATCCTAGTCTTTTAAAGGAAACTCTAATTCTTCAAAGTAATCAGCTTAAGTAGATTGTTGTGTTGTGGCTAGAATTTTTGTGTTTGGGACCTTAGTTGGCTTGTTTGGTTAACGAATAACTTTGGGGATTATTTAGCTTATGAGAAATTTTTTGATATTTTAGGAGTGAGGAAATTCAAAAAATTGAGTTATTTTTAAATTCCATTAGTACCTAGCTTTTTGCTAACTGCTGTGTGGATAGAAAAATTAATTAGTTCTTAATTTTTGAATACCTATCTATAATACTGTGTACATGAACAATAATTGGGTTTTTAATTTTAGATTTTGAATTATGCTATTTTTTCAACAACTTGATTTTCTTTTTAAATTTTCTCTTCTTGAATATCTAGAATATTATGTACATGAGTTTTAGACAAATCTTAACAATACTATTTTTTTTTTGGATTTTGCTATTTCTTTCCTTATTAAACACAATATGATATAGTGGATGTGTTCCAATGAAGGTAGAAGCAATTGCTATTTTTGGGGCATAGCAACTAATGCAATCCGATAACTTCCTATAGCCATTTGAAACTCATAACCTGGAATGTTAATAGACATCTTCTCCAAGGTAAGAACAATTGGCCGAGTTAGCAAGTTTGCCACCAACTTTGACCATGTTATGGCAATACAAGTGACTCACTTACTTACAATTCGTATACGCTCTATTTTGATTTTCAGTGGAAATTCAAAACAATGACAATTGAGTGATTTGTATACGGACACATTGATAAATGTCTGTAGTGGACATGGATGGAATCAATGGCACATTACTATTTGACAATTTGGTCTTTGATGGAAATTGATATAAGGGCCTATTAAATTTGACCATTTTGTTGAAGTAAGGTTTGTTTTATATGTATTTTATTTATTTACCTTATTGTAAATAAGTTTTTGTACGTGATGATTCTAACCTATAAAATTTCACTTTATTTTTTTTTTTTTTGTGGTCTTATTGTTTTTTGTTTGCAACTAACTAGACATCACTTTTAGGAATTAAGGATTTAGCAACTGGTACGAAGGTCGCACCTCAAAATTTAGAAGAATTAAAATAAGATACAATCTCATCATGAGAAGAAAAATAGAAATCTAATGTTGTGTTAGCATGTCCTTCCGTTATTGGGTTACAAATATCATATCTAAAAAAAAAAACGCAAAATAATAAAATGATATATTTGTAGAGATAGAGAGTTGGAGAATAATTTTATAAATAGTTCAATTTTTTAGGAGAAAACCATCTTCAATAAATTTTAGAGAATAAATTATGAATTGTATCATATTACAAAATATATATTCTCATGCATCGCGTGGGTCTACGACTAGTATAGATAATAACATGATAGTTTCATAGTATCTCTTACTTTTCACTCTACTATTTACATTCCCTTCACAGTTTGCAATTTTCAGTCTTAGCTTGATCACTTTAACTTATCTGATGATATACAGCTTGCCCCACCCTTTTCTAGTGTGACATCTCTTCATTAAGTAAGTTCTTTTGGTATCAAAGCTTTAGAATCCAAGTTTCACGACATATGAAATGCAATCGCCTAAAGTACTGGCACTTTGAGAGTCTTTTCCCTTGAGTTACTTATGATTCCAAATAATGCAAGAAATTATACCAAGGTTTGTTGAAACTTACATGCAATATCCAACAAATGTCAATCCTTCGTATTATAAACTTCTCCTTTATTTTTCAACAGAAAACTATATTTATTTTCATAAGAAAGCAAGGTTAATAGTAATAGGTGCTTAAAAAAATCACTCATGCTTTTCTTATATGTTTTCATTTTCATGTCTCTTTTCTTAACTTTTGCAAATCATATGGATTTTTCCATTTTCCAATAATTAATTCTATTTCTTCCCACATGCCCTTCTAGTATTAACTTTGCTCATAGTAGCAATTTCTAAAATGACAAGAGAACTATCACATTTTTCTTGAGATACAATTTGCCTCAAATGACGCAGCCATAATAGCATTATTCCCAATATTTGTTTTTTTCTTTGAAAAAAAAAAGAAAAAAGAAAAGAAGCATAAATCTCACCAAAATGCAAAAACTTATTTTAGCTACATTTCACATTTTCACTAACATGACTAACCTTTCTCAACTGAAGCATTGATACCATCGCCATTATTGTTGTTGTTGTCGTCATCATCTTCGTCGATTGTTTTACCTCTTGACCTCTCCAAAGACTTAGAACGGAGATTGTGGGACTCAACCAAAAAAACCTTTGCGAACCTTGTGATAGAGTAAGATGAATGGTACATGCTCAATGATCCAATAATGTGACCCTTGCTCTGGATCCAAACTTTTTTCAAATTTTCTAGGCATATCTGCTAAACTCAGTTCTTTAAGGTTTCTCAGGTGTTGAATACCAAAGGGTACCTCCTTCAGTTGTGGACAACGTTCAATGCTCAATTTTTTAAGAAAGGGCAACTCTTCTTTGTCTATATCCAATGAATTCAATTCAGATAAATCTATGGGCCCTAGCATCATGAGTTTTGGAAATCCTCCTTTCCTAATTTGCAATTGCTCTCCATTGTATGATTCCATTCCCAGTACGAGCTCCGCTAGATTAGGCAGATTTTGAAAGGCTTTGAGCGGGTCATCACAAAACCTTGTCCAATAAACATATAATTTGACTATGTGTTGAAGTTCTGAAATCCAACCCGGCAACTTGTCTATGTGCCCGTTAATGCATAGGTGTTCAAGACATTTAGGTGGAGATGAAATGGGCTGTAAATCAATGATCTCATCTTTGTTCATCAAGCTAACATATAGATCTTTTAAGCAGTTCATGTTCTCCACAGAAGCACATAAAGCCCTTCCAGTTTCCCTAGACAAGTTTACCAAGCCTAGATACCTCAGTTGGCTCAAATTTCCCAAATTTTCAATCAATTTGACCCCTCCATGATTTGCGTTCACGAGTAGTAGCTTTTCTAGTTCCTTTAAGCATCCAATGCTCCAATGTAATTTAACACTTATAGTATTTAGATTGAAATCCATCTTGGCATCAAAATGATCGGCAAAAAGAAAATGAAGCTTATGAAGCCTATTGATCGTAACTGATATCTCTTGTATTAGTGTTTGCCGTAAAGACAAAGTCTCTAGATTCTGTAGCTTCCCGACAGATTTTGGAAGTGTCTTCACTTTCGTATAATTCAAGTTCAAATACCTTAGGTGAAATAAATTTTCCACCTCTTTAGGAAGATAATCTAGTGGAGTATTCTCAAAATCCAATGCTTTCATAAGCTTGAAATTTTTAAGAAATGTACTCACAAAGGACATTGGAAATTCATCAATATTAAAGAATAAAAGAGAATGGATATGAGATTTCTTAAATCGCTCCATTACACCAAGTGAAACTCTATTCACTGACATGCGTCGTGTTAGTCCTTCAAAACATGACAAAAACTTAAATCTTCCATCTTTTGTAAGATGGCCTCACGCAATAGAGGAGTAGGGAGGCCACCATCTACAAAAGAGGGAGGCAGCATCGCGGCGACTAGGGCATCAGTCACACATTCACTCTTTCCCATTCTCTCTCCTATGGGTTTGTTGTAAATGGAGTTTTGATTTAGGACTGAGTCAGGATTAGGATTTTAATTTGAAACGAGTCTGTTTGTTAATTATGTGTGTAAATTCCCTTTTGTAATTTTTTTTATAAAAAAATGCCACATCATTAAAAAAATTGCCAGCTCATTATTCCGTTAGCCACGTAAGCAATACCACTAACGAAAGTTAACAGAATGATTTATTTTGCTTATTATGAAAACTTGAGAAATCAATTACGCTCACTTGAAACTTGGGAGACTAATTGTGTTCACAGGATAAACTTGAGGGGCCAATAGTGTAGTTTCGCCTAAAAATAAACAAGAAATAAAGATCCATATATAGCTACAATATACAAATGTATGCAAGTTCACAATCTAGATTCACTCATGCACTTTATTAAACACATTATGAGCAATACCTTGAAACTTTAAAATTTAAGTAAAAAAGAATCCCTCAAATTTGAAACCCACCCACAAATAACATGTTATTAGCCCCATAAGAAATTACCCAATAAAATCACAATTTTAAGAACATAGTTATTTGATCCAACTCAAAAGAAATCCATGAAACAAAAAGAAAAACAGAGTTTACCTCTGAGAGAGAAAGCTAGGCGTGAGAGACAATCAAGAGTGAAGAAGTCGTGTGAGATAGAGCTAGCGAGAAGAGTGAGAGGCAATTGAGAGGGAAGAAGTCGTGTTAGAAAGAGAGCCAACGGAGGCTTCAGAGTTGAGAGAAAAAACATTTTACAGAATTTTTTTATCAGAATATAGTCTCAAATTTTGTTAATATGGTAAGGGTAACTTGGGTAATTCATTTGGTCAAAAAATTTTATATTCTATTCTCTCTTAAAAAACATCCAAATAGAGTAAATTAACTTACTCTCTCTCCTTCTACTCTACTCTCATTTACTTTCCCTTAATCGAAAGAGAGCATTAGTTATTACAGTGATTAAGTCCTCCACAAACAAAGAGATACTAGCCGATAAAGTTCGGTGTATGAACAGGTATCGGCAGTGAGTGGGCCTAATTTATGGACCAGTCCACTTTGATGTAATCTAGTCCACTGTAATGAAAATAGCTTTGTTGATTTCTTACGGGCTTCTGTGTCCTGATTCCAAAACTAAAATAAAATAAAATACAAGGCTTCTTCACATAGCTCAAACGTTAAACATTATTAAAAATAAAAATCATGAATCTTACCTTCTTTCTTTTTTTTAATATGTGGCATCTATCATACTTTTATTAATATCCCACTTTATACCCAATTAACTACAAAATGCATATGATCATCCAATTAAAGATACTATTTTTTTTATGTAAACTCTTTACATAGGTTTTTTATTTTTTCTCTTATATTATTATTTATAGACTAGATAATGTTGTAACACATGCATTAGCGAAGAGCGCATATCTCTTATTCAACCATTAGAAACTTTAATAGTTGAACTAACTAAAACATACTGTTTTTCTAATGTTATTCCTTTTGTTTTGGCTGACATACTAGCAAGTTAATAAAATTGTCGAGCAGATTTGACTCTTAAAAAAAACAAAAAACTACAAAATACCATTTTTATTTTTAAAAACTACAATATGCCATCCGTATGAAGTTTTTCTACTTTTAAATTTTGACTAGTCTATATCTATATATTACTAAAAGCTGAAGCGTAGCGTTTAATGTTACTGTGTTCACGTTGAGCCACGTCAGCATCTACGTCATTATTCTTTTTCTTTTTAATTTTCCTATAATTATTTTTTAACATTTACTTTTTTTTTAATAATTGCACTTTTTCCAACATTTCTCATGCCTTTAACTTTTCATTTTCCTATTACCCTCAACCTTAATATCACTTTTATTTTGTCTCTTCATCTTTCCCTCCCTTATCTTTCCAACTCCCCACTACCCTCAACCTTAATGTCACTATTTATCTTTCCATTCATTTTTCTCTATTTTGTCTCTTCATATTCACACTATCTTCTATAAATTTGTTATTCTCTCTTCCATTCTTTGCATAGTTTTCCATCACATAAAGGTTGTTTCTCCCTCTCTTTCACACACACACACACACACACAAAATAATTTTTGGAGTATTTTTTTATTTTATTTTCCTGCATCTTTGCTTAAGTTGATAAATTTTTGTGTTTGTTATAACTCTACGTTGGGTTGGTACGATTTAGTTTTGTGTTTTAAGTTTTTTTTTTTTTTTTGTTCTCTTTGATTGTTAAATATTATACTATTGCATTATAAAAAAATTTAAAAAGATAATATATAAGAATATAATATATATTATTCTATTACATAACATAATTTGGGTAATTTAGTATTTATTATTATATATATTACATTTTACTTTTTTAATCTTTTCATCTTATTTTATTCAATATTTAAACTCAGTCACATCCTCCATATAATTAAATTATTTATATTTTTTTAAATAAACATATAATATTTTAACATTTTTTTTAACATTTACACTTTCTCCAACCCTTCTTTTTCTCTTTACATTTTCATCTCCCTACTACCCTCTCTCTTAATATCACTCTTCATCTTTCCCTTTATTTTGTTTCTTCTTATTGTTATTCTTTTAGAATAAATTTGGCATTCTCTTTTCCATTATATGCATAATTTTTCTTCACAAAAAAAAAAATTATTTCTCCCTCTCTCTCTCTCTCTCTCTCTCTCTCTCTCTCTCTCAATTTTTGGTCATATATATATATATATATATATATATATATTTGCATCTCTGCTTTAGGTTGAGAAATTTGTGTGTTTTTTAGAACTCTACTTTAAGTTGATGAGATTTAATTGTGTTTTATTTTTTTTTTCCACTTTGATTGTTAAATTTTATCATATTTCATTGTAAAGAATTAAAGATAGTATATAAAAATGTAATATTATAATATTATATAATATGATTTAAATAATTTGGTATTTATTTAGAGATAATTAATTTGGTGTTTATTGTTATATCTTTTATTTTTACCTTTTCTCTTCTTATATTATTTTTACCTTTTTTCTTCTTACATTATTTAGGTTGAGAAATTTGTTTGTTTTTTACAACACTACTTTAGGTTGATACGATTTAATTGTGTTTTAATTTTTTTTTTTCACTTTGATTGTTAAATTTTATCATATTGCATTGTAAAGAATTAAAGATAGTATATAAGAATGTAATATTATAATATTATATAATATGATTTAAATAATTTGGTATTTATTTAGAGATAATTAATTTGGTGTTTATTGTTATATCTTTTATTTTTACCTTTTTTCTTCTTATATTATTTTATTCAACATTATTATTATTGTTGTTGTTGTTGTTGTTGTTGTTGTTGTTATTGTTGTTGTTGAATTAATATATTAGATTGTATATTTTCTAAAAGTCAATATATTAACTTTAAAGAAAATAAAAAACCAACTATTAACCAATAATAACTAAAACAATAATATTATCACGTGCAACGCGCGGATCTACGACTAGTATTTATAAAATCAAACGACGTAGTTTAAAGGAAGCAACTCAATTTCTCTTCCCCCATCCCCACCCCCATTCTGTCCATCGCACCAATGTTGTAACTTGTAAAGCATATCTGTGCTCTACAATTAGTACTAACTAGAATTCTAAACAGTCCCAATTGGGTAGTGATACTTTTGCCCAGATGTCTTGAATTCTAAAAAAGGCAAGAGCATAATTAGCCTACATTCAAGCTGTGTGGAATTGGGGAATAGCTGGTTCTGTTTTAGTTTGTCTGGGTTTCCTACCTCTAGTCTCAGCTTAGTTTCTGGTAATGTGGCTTATCTATTGTTTTCTGTGTAATGATTCTTGATTTGTTTGTTTGTTTAATAAATCTCATAATCATTAAAAAAAAATTGATTTGTTTTTCATCTTTATAAATATCTCTCAATCATCAATATATATATATAAAAGCAGAGACCTCATGCGGGAGAGCATGAGGCTCTGCCATGTGGCACTCTATTAGAGTGATTTGCATTTAGCTTTTGTCTCTTTCTTCTTCTCCTTTTTTTTCCCCCAAATTTGCTTTAATCAATTACAATTATTCAATATTTCCCTCTAATATTTCCAATAAACTCTACTTCCTCATTTATTACTTCAACTCTATTAATTTTGTTCAAGTGTCCCACGTATTATATACTATCAATCCACTCACAAGACTTCTCACCTCCTTATCAAAACACAAAATGGTTAACAATTCTCCCTTTATTTACTTTCCCATTAAATCACATTCATCGTTTTGGCCCTCCTTTAACTCTTATCTTTTTGGGCTTAAGAGGATTTTTAAATCCTCTTAAGCCACAATATAAGAACCAAAAAAAAATTAGAGACTTTTTGTTTCTTTAGTTCAATGTTTCAAGACTTTTCCTATTAAAGAATAAAGATTCTTTGTATGACTCTTAGATTTCTTTGGTTCAATGTTTCAAGATAAATCTCTTGCACTTCTACTCCTTTATATATAACCCACAACCCTTTATGCATCTCATCTCAAACACATTCCGACCAAGAATGATGTCATTTATTTTCAATCTTTCAATGACACCTACCCAACTCCAACTTCGTCGTTCTATCTAATCTTAACTAGCATGAGTTGGCTATAACCACCAAGGACGAGGGCTTGCCTTTTTTTTTATTGAATGACGTCGAATTACATATGATTTTGATGTTGAGGTCATATGTTTTGGGTTTTGTAAAAGCTATGGTTGCTTTACATCTTTGGGTATTTAGTGTGAGAAGTATTTTTTTTAGAACTAAAGAGAAATAAAAAGAAACCTTATAATTGATTATTGATGAGATTAGTTGCTTTTTATTTATAATGTGTTAGAATTCATAATTTATAAGTTCCTTTGTAGTTTTTTTACTACTATTTGGTACAATATCGATATAAGCTATGATGATAAAAGTAAAAGTCAATGATGATTTTAGAGTGTTTTGTGCTCTATTAAATTTTTATTTTATTTTTTTAAATGTGGAAGCCTCTTGCTAAAGGCAATTAAATCTTGATAAATAGAATTGCTTTAACTATTTTTTCTATATCTTATCACATTCAATAAACATATAAAAGCAGAGACCTCATGCGAGAGACCATAAGGTCCCGCCAAGTGGCGTCCTTCTTTGATAACTTAGCCATCTTTTTTTTTAATAGTTACAACTTATCGTTTAACTCTACTCCTCTCTCTCTCTCTCTCTCTCTCTCTCTCTCTCTCTCTCCTCATCAATTCAATTAGCTATTCAGAATTTCAGACCCTTCAATTGCCTCCCTTCAATTCAATTGGCTATTCAGAATTTCAGACCCTTCAATTGCCCGCCCCTTTCAATTTCCTTCCCTTTTCTTCATTACACAACTATATCTTAGATTACTTCTAGCCTAGACTAAATCACTATTATAAATGCTCACAATTTTTGAAGTGACTCTTTATCAATATAAATGCTCTCACCAATCAAGCAGAAAATACATCAAAATATCAGCCATCTCAAAGAGGATGCAAAGCTTGCTGTATCAGATTTATAAGCATGGAAATCTGATCATGTCAAGCTCAAGGCTGCACACCGGTTAGCTAACAAGTCTGCGCTGTTTCTCGATAGTCCTTCCATTTAGTTTATAGATGTGTCTGATTGTATTGCTAACATTGCTAAAGCTTAGTCTAATGGCCATCTATTGTTCTGTCTTTTCTTTAATGCAATGAATTTCTTCTCAAATTGTTATTAAAAAAAAAAGACTAAATCACAGTTACAGTATGCCCTCTACCATCACTTCTTTTTTCTTTTTAAGTTTCTCCTTTTTATGCTTATTTTTTTTTTCCTTTTTAAAATTTTAAATTTGTCAATATGATTTCTAGCTATGCAAGATTAATTACAAGCAATGACAAGGGCAATGGCAAGGAATCCAAGCATATCCAATTGTTTGCTCTCATTTCCTTTGCAAAAATCACCAATGTATCAGCATAATGGAAATTTCCCTTTGAGATGCCAATTTTTCCTTTTATTTCTTTCATTTTTACGTTTTTCTTCAACTATTCCATGTCAATGTTGATGGTTTGTGACTAATATATATTTGGCGGGTTGGTCAGGATTTGTTTTGCCCATGATGAGAAAGGGTGTTTGGCATTTATAAATCTCTACAAGTTTCAAATTTTTTAATTGCTAGGCATATTCTTCATTTGGTGGGTTGGTTAGGATTTGGTTTGCCCGTGATGAGAAAGGGTGTTTGGCATTTATCCCTTCATTTTGTTTACGTCTTACATTTTTTAGATAACCAAATGTAACCATGTAAAAAATGAAAAAGAGGAGATTTGATGTATTTATTTATTCATTGTAAACATCATGGGTAATGGGTTGAATTGTAATGAATAAATATATATTATTTCTAATTAATAAACATCATGGGCGGTGGTACTTCTTTTCTTTTATGCTGATGTCTATAATTTCTCAAAAATTGTAAATGTATTTGTCTCCATCCCCTTGAAGAAGAAGGTTGATTCTTTTTGCAGATTACTTCAACAAAATAATTATAATGAATATGTGTTTGCAATTTATAATTGTTACTTCTTATGATAAACTTAATACTAACAAAGTTTTATAGAAAATATGTTATAATATATGTACAATATTCTTCATAAAAAATTGCATAAAATATTACAATATTATCCGTGCATCGCACGGGCAACTTACTAGTTTTTAATAATCATGCAGTAGATTCTCATTATTTCATTTCCAATTGTTTTGGCACAACAACAGGCATAACTTAGTTTTGATTTCAAAAAGGTTTCTTGATTCACAATGGCTCAGAGCCCACAGGTAGGAAGGAGAGTAAATGTGAACTCAAGCAAGATAGGTAGTATTCAATGTTAATGTCCCTCTTGGAAGATGTTCTGAGAGTCTTATTTATTTACAGTAAAATGTAATTATGATTGACACCTTTTAGTTAGACAAACATTTTTCTTTCTGTCAAATAGAGTTTAAATTATTCTTGTGAATTGGATAACAAATTCATTGAATAAGTTATTGCCCCACATTTCCTCATAATAAGTTAACAACTGGTATAATTGCATATAAATGATTCTGGTAGTAACGTGAAGGATAGAATTGGTGAGCTCTCCGTGGACTGTCTATTTCCCAAAAGAATGGACATTGACCCTGACTCTGAGCCTTCTAATAAAGGCTATTGAGAAATGGTCCACTTAATTTTGACCAAACCTGCCTGCACTAAGTGTGTCACACCAATAAATACAGACCTTTGACCCTGTCCAAATGAGCAGAACTGGCACAATTGACTAGTGAGAAGTGAGAACTGAGGAAGGCTTTACTTTCCGTGAGATCTTTTGAATCTTTATTTTAGAGGGTTGTAGGAGAAAGAGGTTAAGGGGTTAGCTACTTTTAGCTCACATTTTAAGTTATGCAGGGTTGCTGGAGAGATGGTTTCTTTAAAATGAGTAAGAAAGGCGAGGAAAGAAAGGAAAAAGAAAGAGCATTCCTTGAGAATGGAAGCAAGGTACTGGAGAAGCTAATTGTCTCTTGCAATGGGAAGCCTATTCCCATCCGGAGCTTCACAGTTCAACAGCTCCACCAAGCAACCAACAACTATCATAATCATCTGGGGACGTATTGGTTCAAGGGTTCTCTTGAAGGACGACTTGTTCTCGTTAAGCGATTTCCTGACTCAAAATTTTTGGCCGATTTTGTGATCAATGATTTAGTGATCTCTGCACAGATGAGCGCTCACGCTAATGTATCAAAACTCATAGGGTGTTGTCTCGAGACTACATCTCCCATTTTAGTGTATGAATTTGCTGCCAATGGCCTTCTTGCAGATCGAATTTATTCCGCTCGTGTTATTGAACGACGACATCAACCCATGGCGTGGGAAAGAAGGTTAAAAATTGCAAGGCAGATTGCTCATGCAATTTCCTATCTCCATATTGGGTTCTCAAGGCCTGTCATCCACATGGCTATAGATATGGAAAGTATCTTATTAGATGAAAATGATGTTCCCAAATTGTCCAACTTTTTGGTTTCCGTTTCAATTCCTGAGGGTGAAACTGAGGTAGAAGCTACTGGCGACTTCTGGTCTTCGAAGTTCAAAACCCCCGAGATTGAAGCAACAGGTAAGGCAACGGAGAAAACTGATGTGCATCACTTCAGTGAGTTTCTCCTAGAACTTTTAACTGGAGAGGAACTTTATATTGATAAAGATTCTAGCTTAACAGCATACATCCATAACCATGCTCAAGGTCGATGCATAAGCAAGATTATGGATCCTCCAATTTTGGCAGAGCAGCAATTACAAGCTGTGCTGGATCTCACCTTGAGATGTACAGAGGATGATCCACAGAGAAGGCCAACTATGGTAGATGTCACCAAAGAACTATGGCGGATTGAGAGGTTTGTGCCATATGATTAACTGTTTTCTCACACGGTTCATCAAAGTTCCTTTCCAACCATCATTTGTTATAATGTAGTTATTACCATAAATTAACTAATGTGAAATGCTACAAAGATAGAAACAAAATTTTATTGCTGATTTGTACGATGGGTATGGTTATATAATGTTCTTAATAAGTTCTGATACCTCTTTCACCAATAGCTTTAAAAGCCATGGAAATTTCAAATTTGGACTGATATGTTAATTTACAAATGAAAGTTGGTTTTGTTCACAATTTCGAACCCCCAGACCTTGCGTTCATTTTAGATTTTTTTTGGTCTCGTGTGATGGCTCTGTAAGCATGGAAAATAATATAGGCTGTTGGCATGAGGTCTTCGAATGGGACATTAGAGATTTGAAGGGGAGAAGTTTCAAGGTGCTGCGATGTAGATTATTCTTGGTTGCCATAGTTTAATTGCAAGATTTCAATCGTCCTTGTATTAATTGCAAGATTTAGATTGGAAATAGATCATCTAACTCATTCCATTCTCTTGACAAAATGAGCTAGATGATTCTTGTAAACACATCTGAATAAAATACATATTGTTGCCCGAGAAGAATGAAGCAAAAATATCCATATTCCAAGTTTCCAACAAACAGAAACGTGCCTAATCCTGGTCTAGTTAGAATAAAACAAAAATTACCATACAAATAACACTAAGATTCCTACGATTACCCATTAAAATAATAGAGCTGTGTTGGACCTTGCCTTGACATGTACAGAGGAAGATCCACAGAGAAGACCAACAATGGTAGATGTTACTAAAGAACTTGAAACGGATTGAGAGGTATGTTACATGATTAATTATTTTCTTACTTGGTTCATCCGAGTTCCTTTCCAACTACCAATTGTTAGACATGGTTTTACCAAAAGGATATGGACTCATGTGATGCTATTATTCTTGGAAGAAATAGAGGCTATTGGCATGAGATTTTAAATGGAGAAATTTCTATATTTCAGAGTTTGAAAGGGTTGTGCCATGCAAATTAGTCATGGCTACCACAGTTTATCACGCCTAAATACAGAGACGAGCAAGAGTTTACAATAGCGATGTTAAATCTAAATAGGCAATATTGTAGTGTTTGAAACTAGACATTGGGTCTCCTATTGAGTTTTGTGGAGGACTTAGGAGCTTGGTTTTAAATTAAATGTTGTGATGGAATTGGGGGAATAACTTCTTTTGTTCTTAGGTTGTCTGGTTCTCCTATGTCTTGAACTTAGTTGCTGTTATGCAGCTAGTCTGCTGTGTGTTATGTGTACTAATTCTTGATTTGTTTCTTTTCTTCAATAAATTTTTTTCAAAAATAATTTTAGACTCGTTATTAGCATAAATTTAATAATTTCAAATGCTACCATGATAAAATGCACTGGATGATGAGGGACTTCTAGCGGGGCAAGGAAGTAAACAAGAGAGCTTTGTAATTTAAAGCTTGAGGCTTAATGCGCAAACCTAAAGCATCAGGAGGTCTAGATTTTTAGGAAGATGGAAGATTTTGTTAAGGCACTAATAGCATAACTAGGATGGAGGATTTGGACCAAGGAAAATAAAAATGTGGATGAAGGTGTTAAAAACTTAAAAGCAAAATACTTAAAAGAGGAAGATCCATCAGCACAAAGAGGGTTAATTCTAATAGCTCATGAGTGTGGAGGTCCATCTAGGAAAGTAGTGAGCTAATAAGGACAAGAGGATGCTTGAATGTGGGAGACAAAATAGGATGTGTAGTGTGGAACAAGGTTTTGAAACCCGGACCGTTCATTGAACCGTAAAAGGGAGAGGTTCAAGGTTTTTGAGGTCCAACCGAGGTTGAACCAGGGTCGAACCGTGATGATGTCATAATTAATTTAATAATTAATTAAAATACAAATAAAGGTATTTTAAATATATAAATAGTAGCAAAATTGACTAAAAATAATTGAAACAGAATTTAAAATAAAATTTATTGATATTATAAGGTTAATATAAAATAGTACAACATAAATAAGCATTAAAAAAATATTTCATAATAATCCTACAAGTCTAAATTATTTTGATTAAATAAAAAAAATTACTTTTGATTATTTTAGTAAATTCACATGCAAATGCATTATTCTTTAATCAAAATTGCATTAATCAAAGGAAATAAATTTAGTAATATTTAATAAATTGAGAGAGAGGTGATAGAATAAGTTAAAAAATTAAAATTGACATAAATCTATAATAAATATAATACACTTCATAATTGTTCACAAACAGCATGTGTAGTGCATTGGTTCAGATGTTGGACATAAAGCCTTAAATAAGGCATAGCACTCAAGTTCTACACTCCACAGCTACCTTTTCTCTATTTTTAAGAAATAAAAAGTCAACACTTTGACCGGTTGAACCGGCCCACGGTTTGGCCAGTTTTTCCGGTTGAACCCCGGTTCAAGGGGTTCACTGAAAATGTTTAAATGCTCGGTTTTCACTCTTAAAAAACCGGATTTGTGACCGGTTCACGGGTTTTCCGGTCCGACCGACCGGTCCGGTCCGGTTTTGAGAACATTGGTGTGGAACAGTCCCTAAGTCCCTCATACCCAAGAATTTTGAATATTGGTGACTGGATCAAGCTAAGCTCTTAGTAGTACTTACAGAAAATGAAAGAAAGGTAACCCTCTTTGCAACAATACCTTGTGATATGATTTGGCTCAATAAATATCAAGTCCTTGGCTTCTATTTAATAAAGAATTTTCATTAGAGAAAAAAAAAATATTTAGTGTACTTCACAATCCTTATCACCTTATTCAACAAACCAAAACCGATCTGGATCTAATTGGAAGCACTTTTTACTTGGATCTTTTTTCCCCTGTTGAATACATGTAAGAAGGGATTCATTAACTTATTTAACACAATATGACTAACAAGATTAACTGAGGGAATAGAAAATGGAATTTTTTTCATAAGTTGAGTGGAACAAAATTGACATGGACAACCCTGGAAACACCAACACTTGAAATGCATCTAAATGACCACCAGTAGTTTCTTTATTGATCCATCAACGGAAGTATGATTAGAATTTAAAAGTCAAAAACTTTTCAAGATATTGTAAACCAAATTGGACCGCATTCAAAAACAACAGAAAGTTCAACTTCTACATTCATTTCATGGCTTTATGGTCAACAAAAATGTCACTACAAGTTAAGGATATTCTTAGTTGGAAAGCAAATCTAATTTGGTCCCTTATACCTTTCAGGAAGCTATCCTTCCCAAGTGCAAATTCAAAAAGTGAACTAAATTTTGGCATTAAGCACCATAATAGATTCAAACATCATAATATAGGGCAGAAAAGAACTCGGGCGTTTCTTAAATTTTGAATCTATCTTTTAAAAAATTTGTCTTAGATCCAGTATATCCAATGCACTGAATTTATTGGAATGATAATAAGTAACAAAAATGAACACGTATCACTATTGTGACATATATTTTGAATCTATGTTTAAAAGGACTTGACTTGAGTCCAATACATTTAGTGTATTAGATCCATTAAAATAATGATATGTGGCAAAAATAAACGCGTGTCATCGTTGTGAGCGCAGCTATACACTAAGCTTTACCCCAAATTTAAACTAGGTTCAAGCCCACGTGCACCCACCAAGCACCAATTTATAAAGGTTTTGGAATAGAATCATTCTCATTCTCATTTGGGTTAACTTTCGCCCTCGAATTACCACAATCATGTGTTAGATCTTATCTTTCCCACTAACTTCCAAGAACTTCGATTAAAGCCAGATGAGGTTCATTTGAAAAAAACTAGTAGCCGACAATCCATAGCCGACAATCCACCCAAGTCTGAACTCTGAAGCAAATGACCAAACATAAAAAATATATATATATATATATATATATATAAATTTGCACATGAATTTATTTCTTTTTATAAAATGACCTTAACACCCTTATTTTCTGGGTAAACTACAAATTACACTCCTAAAATTTGGGAGTGATTGAATTTTACACTCTAAAGTTTCAAAATTTGGATTTTACCCCCTGAAGTTTGGTGATGTTTGGATTTCACACCTTAACGTTTCAGAATTTGGATTTTACTCTCTATATTTTAGAAGTTTTTGAATTTTACACCCTAAAGTTTTGTGGTGTTTGGATTTTACACCCTAATGTTTCAGAATTTGAGAATGTAAAATCCATACAACCTAAACTTTAGGAGGTAAAATTCAAGTTCTGAAATGTTAAGGTGTAAAATCCAAACACCTCAAATTTCAGGGGGTAAAATTCAAATTCTGAAACTTCAGAGTGTAAAATTCAATCACCCTCCAAACTTTAAGGGTGTAATTTGCAATTTACCCTTATTTTCTAAAAGAAGTTTAAAATGATACAATTTTCTTTTTCTTTTCTTTTTCTTTTTTTTTTTGTCTAAATATGAGATTCAATATTATAGTTATTAATGAGAATTTATTGTTATTGTATCTATATATAAAATTACATATTTTATCATTTAAAGAAAATATGAATCTTGTCAAGATTTTAATTTAAAGTTTAAATATATAATAAAATTTAAATTTAATATATATATATTAAAAATAATAACATGTGAAATTATAAGACTTCAAAAACTTATGTTTCACAATATTATGGATCAATTGAAAGTCAAACTGCTTATACATACATATATATATATATATATATATTTTTTTTTTTTTTTAATTTTGAAACGATTATATAATATATATATATATATATATATATATATTATATAAGTATATGTTGTACTTCAATACTCAATAGTATAAAAAATACAATTTATTGATAAATATGGAAAAGATTAGGTAAAAATTTTCTAACTGTCAAAATAATGTCTTAATTGTACTCATAACCGTGCATATAATACAATCATCTAATTAAAGAAAGAATCAAGATTTTTCTCCCTCTCTACCAACCATCCAGAATATTTGTTTTTTCCTTATAGCAATTTGCTTGTCTTTGAAGAAAATTTGCAAACGATTTAAAGTCTCACCACCATTTGACTAATAATAGATGCACTTCTGATTCCTTAACCATTACAAGTTTACAATGCAAGGAGATACAACGATCATATTATATTTTCCAAAAGATATCGAACTATTCATAATCATAAGGATTTTTTTTTTTCATCAAGAAAAAAAAAAAAGGATTTTTTATTTTTTCTCACAATAAAGGGTCTAGAATCTAGATCTGCTTTCTATTTATAGGTTATAATATCTTATAATAAATGATTCCATTTTGAGGGGGTAACAGGTGAAGTTACAATTTTGGACCTTTTAACATTTTTTTATGGTTTCAAAATTTCAATTTCATTTCTATACATTTAATTGGCCAATTTCTTCCTTCATTTTTCAATATCAATATCCATCAACTATTGATTGATTCAATGTCATCCCTTAACTAGGTGTGTGCATGAGTTTTGGGTTAGAGTATTTTTAACTTAACCAAGCCAACTTCCTCATATTGAGATATTCCTAACTCATATTAACCCAACTATGATAACTCAAAACCAACCAAACTAAATTTTTAGGGATCAATCTGGCTTGAGTTGGGTTGTCAAGTTGGGCCCATTTTTTCAAGATGGTTTAAAATTTTTGGATTTTCATTCAAATATTTAAATATATTATTATTATTATTATTATTATTATTATTATTAAACAACAAATGATTACCATTTATACAATTGGGTTTACTTTTTCTATTTAATCAACGCTAATAAGTCTCAAAAGTCAAAAGTCAAAATACCAAAATAAATCAAATTAACAAATTTAAAATACACATATTCTTTTAAATATTATTAATGATGATACAGTTCATTAATGGTGAAACCTTATTCATGTACACTTGCAAAAGTAAGTTTTGAAAACGAAAGAACTGTCAAGGATGTGTGGATGAAGGACTCTATGATACTTAAGTTAGCAAATATGGCTTATCTTGAAAATCTATTAAGGAGGTGATTTTGTAAAGTGTTTGTATATCATCCTTAGAAGCTCTACTTTCCTTTCTATACTTCTCTTAGGAGTAGACGTGTCAAACTGTTAGGTTGGGTTTAGGTCAGATCAATCTGGTTACGGGTCAAAAATGAGTCATTTTAAGTAAGTTAGAAACGGATCGGGTCAATTAGGAGTGGATTCCTTTGTCATTGTAGCTTGAACATTCCATGTTGTTTCGGAGGCTATTGCTCTGAAGAGAGAGATATAATTCGAAGAGGTTGGTAGTGGTAAATCAAATTAAATTAGATTTCCATATGGGAACTTTGGTGGACTCAGTTGTTTTTACGCTTAGGAGAGCTAAGGTGTGTTGAGTTCCTAGCATCTCGGGCAAGCCACCATGTCTCTATTTCGAGTTGCCACATAATCACAACTGAGTTTATTATTCCTAAGGTGGCATATCATAATTTTACCAATAAAAAAATCATTGGTTGGGTCGAGTTACTCGAATTGAAAATTTTGTCAAATTAAACCCATTCCATAACCAAACTTTAAAAAATAAATGATAATAATAAAAAAATTCCAACACAAAACCCATCTCAATTTTTTTTTATACAAAATAAAATTTTTACTTTAACTTAATCTAAATGTATATGTGTGTGAAGTTCTCTCCTAAAGACTTAAACCATAACCCTTACCCTCCACACCCCACAAACATTTACACTTGTAGATTGATCACCACACCAAGAGTACAGTGATCATCTCAAAATTTTAAAGTATGTTAGATTGATTGGGTTGTGTTAAGTTAGATTTATTAAGTTAGTGGATTGAATATTCGTTTTTATCCTCAAATTTTGAAATCAAGTCATTCAAAATTAGTTAAATGTTGATTTTTTTAATGAAATTTTAGAGTGGTTAAGATGTTGATTTAATCAATAAATAAAATTGATATATTTTTTTTGTTTTTGAGAATAAAATTGACTTTTAAGTTTCATCATAAAAGTTAAAGGAAGAAATTACTTCATCATCATAAGATTAAAAATGTAGCCTGCGAGGAAAAAAGAGGGTAAAAGGTAATAAGGGTGGGCATTTTAGTAAACAAACAGCCAGTCACCACCACAAAGCAAGCAAAAGTGATTAAACTCTGTAAAAAATTCACTCTCTCACTCTCTCTCTCTCTCTCTACCCAAAAAACACAAACTTTCCCTTCAGAGAATCTCTGCACACAAAACACAGATAAAACTCCAAAAATCACTCCTTTCCATCTTCTCTCTCTCTCTTTCTACAAAATCTAACACCAACCCAACCCACTCCACAATCTCTCATACCCATCTAAACCCAACTCATGGAGATCCCAGCAAAGCTCCTCCAGTACAAGTTCCAGTTCCTCTTTGCTCTCATTCTATCAGTCACACTCATCACCCTCTCCTTCTTAGCACCAAGGTTCCTCACCATCTTGGCTTACTTTTGGCCTCTCTTCCTCTCCACCGCTCTCTTTCTCTTCGCTGTGCTTGTGTTTGGCAGGACATCGCCACCGGCTACCGACGCTCACGGTGGCAAGGCCGGTGAAGGGCTCCTTGATTACGTCGCTGGGCAACCGGAACATTCGGTGGTAGAGAGTTTCAAGTCCGAGGAGTAGTGCCCACAAGCCCAAAATAAACCATGTACTCTTTAGTTACTCTCAAAACTTTTATGTAATTTCTAACCTTTTGCTTTTGTTTTGTTTCACTTTGTTTTTGTTAATGACATTTGGACCCTCTTTTTTTTTTTTTTTTTTTTTTTTATGATTGGCTATATATTTTTTAAATTTGAATTTTTGTTTCAAGCTAGAAAATATTTGTATTGCTACAGGAAATCGTGAATAGTGTGTGAACGGTGAGGTACAATTAAAAAGTAAAACACATAGTTTTCCCTTAAAAAAACAAAAATAAAGAAAGTAAAACTAAAGTTTATGTTTTAGGCTATTTAGACTAGAATGTGATTGAATGGTGATTGATTGAGTTTACCAATTGTTGGAATCTAGTTAAGTCACCAAACCAGTGTACTACGTGTTAAGGAAGTCTATTTTTGCTTCTTCTTCTTTTTTTTCCTTTACTTGTTTCGTACACTAACTTTTGTTTCATTTTCTTAAAATATTAAGAGAGTAGAAAAGAAAACCAAATATTTTGTTTCATTTATCTTTTCACATTTAGTTTTTCATTGAGAGTTATAATTCCTATATAAATTTATTTATTTATTTTAGATTATAGAGTTTAGAATTTTTGGGGTATTTGGTAAATATGTTTAAATAGATTATTTTAGTTTTTAAATAATATTACACATATTTTTTTATCTATATATATTCTTAAAAAAGTTAAAAACTATTGATTAAAAACTAAAAACTGTTGGTTAACTGTTGGTTAAACACGCCGACCTTTTATTTCTAAAAACACATGTTTTATTTATTTTTCATTGATTTATGATTATTAGTTATTTACTAATTAAAGTTTTTTTTTTAGTTTTTAAAATTTTCTTATTCAGCCACGTCAGCCCTAAAATTCTGTACTGTACAAAGATTCCTGAAACCTTTTTGAAGCATTTAACACCGACCAATTTTTGTTGGTTTTTTTGAGCAAGTTTGTCTCATTAAAAATTATTTGGTGTTAAATTCTAAGCAAAGTTGTACTATTTACTTTTGTTGGGGTTGCTAGTACCAGTACCTATTGCGAACTGCAACTGCAAACTGTGATTTAAGTGTTTGTCTGCTTAGACTTATTCTAGAACTTGATCCAATTCCACTCCAATTTTTACCATTATTCTATATCGCAAATTATTATTATTTTTTATGTAATAGAGAAATTTTACATTAATTTAATTTAAGTATATATAGATATAAAATTATTTTTTTTACCATTATTTTATAAGGTAGATTATTATTATTTTTTTTATATAAAATAGAAAATTTACTCTAGTCTAATCTTATTGTATATACGTGTAGAGCTTCCTCTTGAAAAATTGAATATTGGTCTTTGTTTTTATATCTTACAAGCAAATATATTCGTAGAATAATCATCACACCAAGAATGTACGCTAATAAAATATTATTAGCTAGGCAGATTATTATTAGTAGGCAGTTAGTTTTACATGGATTTACAACTTTTTTTACTACTTATAGGCAGCTAAATCAGACAGTTGTGAAAGTGAACGTGGAATTTGTAGCGGCTTAAAATTTTTCTTTTCTATACGCTATATTTGTGAACTTGATGATATAATCGAGTGAAGTGGACTATGAGATTCATATGAATTTATCATACATAATTGATTAACATTTTTTTTTAGAAACTTGATTAGTCATTTATAATTGATCATACCAAAAAAAAAAGAAAAAGTCTAGTTCCTAATTTTTACAAGTTAAACAGATAGTGTTTATAGTTGAGCCACTGGATTTTATGTCTTTTATCCAACCGATTGAGATTTTATTCTCTATTAAACCGGTTGAATCGGCTGGTCCGATCCGATTTTAAAAAACCATTCTCATCGAATTTATGCACTAAACCCAATCCCTGATCCTGGATAATTATTTATGTGCTTTGAAAGTTGTACACTCGTACTGTGCCACTGTGCCACTGCGTGGCACACAAATTGCAAGTAAAATGCTCATTACATATACTTGTGGCATACAGTATATTCTCCAAAGTGTGATGTGGGACGTTTGATAAAGAATATGTGGTGGGCCCATTATCGTGGCCTCTTGAAATTGATTTGATGGGAAATCAACCCAGTGGGTTGTGGGTCCCGGAAACTTGTGGCTGCGCGAAACTTCAAGAGGTTGTGTGATGATTATCTAATTTTATGTTTGGTGTGGGGTGGTCCACCTTCATGGGCCCCACAACCGTTCATTTTGAAATTAATTTACTTTAAATAGGTGCAACTAATTATTTTATTTTTTAATTTTTTTTTGGGGTAAGTGCAACCACTTATTTGTTCCATAACTCCACAAGTTTAATCACGTAAGAAAATTAATGATTTTTTTTTTTTTTATAATTGATGAAATGAAATAAAAATTATGCCCCAATATAAATATTTTATTCTATATTCCCTCGATCAAATTTTTTACACGTCCTTTATTCTAAAATAATTAAAATATAAGTGTTTAAAAATTATACCCAGACATAATTAATGGGATATAAAATGAGATTTGTAATGAGACAAAATTTTATTAATATTTTTTTATAAGAAATTTTTTATTAGCTAAAATGGTACGTTATGATTTATATGCAATTAAAAATAATGTTTATAATGGGACAAAAAAAAAAAAAAAAAGATATTACACCAGGTGGTGGAGTTAGAAAATTTTTCCATGGGCAAGATATATATATATATATATATATATATATCGTATGTGATTTTTTAATATCTTACAAAATATTTACATTCACTTAAAAAAAAATTGTCTTCACATAATTCAAAATACATATTTCAGTTAGTTTGTAAATTGTGAACTTTCTTTTAAATAATATTAATCACAGTGATTTAAATATTTTAGATTAAGATTTTTTTATTACCTAATTTGGAGATTCCATAACTAGAGTAGAGTAGTATACTAATAGTTTTAAAAAAATTTTAACATATAAACATTTAATCAATTTAAAATAATTTAAATAACATCCATCTCTTTACATGTCAAATATATGCAACTCAATATAAAAATAAAAAAAATACGATAACAATAATACAAACCGAATAAATCTTATTTTTCATTGATGATAAATGCAATATGCCTTTAATTCATAACCATGAAGTTTACAATTTTCTTTTCTTCTAAAATAATATATATATATATATATATATATATATATATAAACTATGAATATAATGTCTATATCTTTATTTTTCTAAATGATAAATATAAAATTTTTGCTTTTGGAAAATAAAGAAGACTTCTATTAAAAAGATTAGTTCTTTTACTGGCAAAACAAAATTTCATAATATGTTTTCAACAAGTAAAGTGTTAGCCCATTGTAAGTCAAAATAAAATGAAATAAAATAATAATAAAAAGATTGAGGCCCATCACGATTTAGAATAATATTTTTTTAAATAAGTTTCAATTAATTCAATTGATAAAAACTCTTATTATCGAATAAAATATTTAATTTTGGCCTATATATAAAATCAAATGATACCTTAATATGATAATAAAACATTTGGTGTGTTTTCACTACGAGCTCAATCCATGATATGTCATTGACACGTCTTTCTATTCTATTTTGTTGATTGCCCCCAAAGGACATGACAACAACAAAGAAAAAGATGTCCATAATATTAATTCAATTATTTTGTCATAGGTCCCATTCTCCCCATCTAACATCGCTAAGGGTAATTTTAAACATTTTGACTTTTACTTGTAGAAATTATGCTGGCTTTGAATTTCAAAACCTTATCTTTCTAGTGAGTGGCATAGTGTTTGTAAAGTTGTAGCAGGAAAATGGATTTTGTAAGGATCTCAATGTTACAATTTTTTAAAATCCTTTTTTTAAAGGGTAAATACTTTTGTTTTTCTTAATCTAATTTATTTTTAAGCAAAATAAACAAATAAAAATAGACTATTTCAAACAAAACCTTTAATTAATAGTTGTGTATAACTCAATTTTTTAGGTATGCATTTTTATTTAATTTATTGTCAACTAAAATTAGTCAATGAAAGTAAACTATCACAAAGAGCCCTAGTCAGTAGTTGTCAAAGACCCAAGGGAATATTTTGATCCATAATGATGCAATGCCGGCAGATGAATGTTTTTGTTTGTTGGCGTAAATGCGTTTTTAGTCCCTACATTTTGCACTTTTTTCATTTTAGTCCCTACATTTTATTTTTACAATTTTTAGTTCCTAAACCAATTAACGCCTAACATTTAGATCCTTTCCGTCACTCAACTAACAGGAAAAAGCTGACGTGGCTAACAGAATATCCTAGTAGCTAACGTGGCACTAATGTGGCACTGATGTGGCAATTAAAATATTATTAAAATTAAAAAAAAACCTTAAATCTAATTTAATTTTTTAAAAAATATTACTTATCATTATTAATTTTCTTAAGAACATTACCCCTTGTTCTTCTTCCCAATCAAACCCAACAACAAGAACTAAAACCCAGATTACAAGAACACAAACCCAACAACCAATAACTCAAACCCAGATTACAACAACACAAATGAAAAAAGAAAAAAAAAAAAAAAAAAACAGATATCAAACACAAACACAAACCCCAGCAAAACCCAACAAGACCCAAATAGAATGACTGATCTGAAGAAGAGCATTGCCGCTTCGGTGGTGGAGGTGGACTCGCTGGGATCTGAAGAAGAGTGCCGCCGTAAGATCCATCCCTGTCCACCAAAACCCCAAGCCGCCACTCCAAAATCACCTTAAGCCGCCATCCTTATCTTCTTCATAACATGAACTTCAGCTCAAAAACCCACAAAAATTCCAAAACATGACCACCACTGCCACCAAAAAAGTCACAAAACCCACTGATTTGTCAACAAACCCACGCCAAGATGGTGGCCAAGATCGGCGAGCTCCATTGTGGCCAAGACTGGGACGAAGGCCGAGACCAGCGAGCTCCATTGTGGCCGAGATGGTGGCCGAGACGGAGACTGAGATCAAGTTCCATTCTCTCTAAACCACCGCCGGCCCCCTTCCTCTAGATCTGCTCCAAACCGCCGGCCTCATCTCATTCTCTCCCTCTCTCTCTCTAAATCTAAGACTTACAATGGCCAAATCCAAAAAGAGACACACGAGAAGAGTTGGGGGAGTCTAGACGTCGCCATCGAGGCCACCTAAAGCCATTGCCGTGGCCGTCAAGGCTGCCTGGAGCCATCGTCGTTGCCTGAGTTGACAAGAGCTGATGGGTTCGTGGGGATTGGGTTTGGTCTATCTGGGTTCACAGGTGCAATAGGTGGAAGTTTTGGTTTGGGTTCACAGATGCAATTGATGAGCTTCTGGGTTCATGTGAAGTTTAGTTTTTAATTTAGTTTTTATTTTTATTATTTGTTAAAATTAATAAATTAATTTTTTAAATTTATATGCTGATGTGTATGGATGATGTGGCATTTTTATAATATTTTAATTCCTCCGATTGCCACCTTAGCTATTTCCGTCAGTTGATTGACGGAAAGGACGAAAATAACACGCGTTAATTGGTTTAGGGACTAAAAGTGGTAACATTAAAATGTAAATTAAAATGTAAGGACTAAAATGGAAAAAAGTCAAAATATAGAGACTAAAAGTGCATTTCTACCTTGTTTGTTTTATGGTGTAAAGAAGTAGCAAGGCCATGGTACAGCATTGACCTGTGAAGTCTACAAAGTTTTCAAGGTGAGATTGTCATATGCTTTTGGTTGTTGCTAAATATGGATCTACTAAACTGTTTTCTTTTGTACGGTTAGTAAGGCCCCAAAAGGAAAGCTACAGGTAGCTTACTGGAAAATTTAAGCTACAAGTGGTTGAGCATATCTACCACAAGTCGTTTAGTTTAGACCCAAAAAATAAAAATTGCAGTACTAAGTAGCTTAGCAAACAGAAGTGTGTTAATCACAGGTGAGACCTAGTGATTTTCAAGTTTCATGCGAAACATGAGATTCTCAGTTCAAGCCTTTTAGCCAGTATCTAGCTTGGGACCACCCTCAATGAATTCCTCTCTGTAATTGCTTGGTGTGTAAGATGGGAGGATTACACTCACTTGGATGATTAGTCAGGCTCTCTAAGAGCCTTGGACGCCCATGTCAACAAAACAAAGAAGACAGGAATGAGTGATCCTTTAAAACAACATTAAAATGGAAATAAAGGCAATAACATAAAGGCTTAGAAGCCTCTTTTCTGGAACTCAGACCAACAGGAAAGGTTAGTTACCTCAACATGAAGTAATATGTGACACTTTAACTCATACGACTGGTGGCTGGAAAAGGCTTAATCGCCTGTGACATTATGAGTAAAAGATACCGACAAAAGATGGCTCTCACAACTGATAACAAACAAAAACTCCCAATGAACATTTGGACTGATCCTTAATTTCCTTAAATCCCAAAGTGACTTGATAATTCTGACCCAAATTTGGTCTATTACTTGTATAGTCACCCATTCAAGACCATGATGTATACGAAAACATAATTGCAGCTGAGCTAGCATATAATTACCAGCACTATATTGCTGTTCTGAATGTGAATCATGATTGCCTGAAGTATTGTGCAACAAGTCTATTGATTGTGTAAAGAGCCATGAACGTGATATATTGATGAACAAAATTTGATGTACATACTTACAAGGTTATTAACTCTTACATTTTTTCACGTCTCTTTTCAAATGTACGTATACAGTACACAATCCGTTACCAGTTTGTGATGGATGGCCACGGCCACCTCTCTGGTTAAGACTGAGCAAGTGTTATGTCAGACAATGACAGAGTTCCTGACTGATCAACATCCAGATCTTCAAACTCTTCTAGTAACAGTGAAATATCTTCTTGACTTATCTTCCCCATCTCTTTCAGTTTATAAATGATGAAGTCCGAAGCACTATAAAAAATAAATTAGAAAAAAGAGCATGAGTAAGTTGTGCATTAAGACTTAAAAAAAACCAGTATGTATGTTAGAGACAGCTTGTGGAGAAACCATAAAAAGTAGTAACAAAGATGACTATTTCAAGAAATATGTGCTTCAAATAGAAAACACACAACTTACTCAACAACCCCATCATCATCAATATCAGCTGCTTCAAGATCTACACTTGTCATCTTCCGAGTGCGAACCCAATTGGCCAGTGCCCTTTGTCTCCTTTCAGTGTTAAGCTCAGCAAAGTAGAGAAAAAACTGAGCTAAGGTAATAGTACTAGTCAATATCCAAATTACTGCAAAAGCACGCCCCACTTCTGTTGAGAAACTCTTATCTCCATAGCCCAGGGTTGTGATGGTAGCACATACACAATAAAACGCATCAACAAGGTCTAACTTCTCAACAGTAGCTAGGAAGATTGTCCCAATAATTATAAGCACCAAAAGAAGGATAAAGACTGTTAAACATTTATATCTCACTTTGTTGGTCTCTACCTCTTTTAGAATTTCAGTGGTACTAACTTTATGACTCATATGTAAGGACTTAACAAGTAATATTTCTTGCTTCTCTACCAAATAGTCTGCTGCTTTGCTCAGGATTAGTCCAATCAGAGCCATTCCAGTGAAAACAAAGGCACAGGCAAGTAGTTTTGTAAGGGTACTATCAGGAACCAGGTCTCCATACCCAACAGTTGTCATTGTCACAATACAAAAATACACAGCATCAAGAAATCCATCTGTTTTCTTCCCCTCAATCTGGTTCCTAACAAGAAGGAAGGTTACAGCTCCTACACCTAAGTAAACAGCCAAGAATATGGCTACTTGCTTAAAACTTGGATGTAGCTTCCCAGTAATGGATTCAGTGTGTGGAATCTGGCCAGTCCCTTTTGTTTCTGAAGGAAAAAATTCTGCAAGAGGAGCACTTTTACTATGGCGATATCTTCTCTTCAGAGAATTTTTCTTTTTGGTTTGAACTGAAGGATCTACCATTCCTGGCAGCAAGGGCTCTTCCACACCATTAGAGGCCATTAATATCCAACAAAAAAGGGCCTGTCTTAAAAACCCATACAGTCACACTGGAATTCAAACTAGCTATGTTAGCCAAGGTTTATAAACCAAGTCAATTGAAAACAGTAATCCAGCAGCCAATTTAGCAATTGAAATGTAAGAGCAGTTAACACAAAAGTGCGCATATCAGTTCATATACCATATTAAGTGCTTGTTTATAATCAAATGAAAGTATTATTCAGACAATTTTTTCAGCTTCCAACAGCAACAACAACAACAACCAAGCCTAGTTCCAAAACTTTGGGCCAGCTATGGACCCTCAACAAACTAATCAGACTCAGTTACATTTATTCTTTTCTGCCATGCTCTACTTCCATTTGTCTATCTTAAGCATAAGTACATAACACTTTTCATATTGATCATCAAACCGAATACAGAGATAAATAAAATACAATAGTGAGAAACACGGGGCAAATCTACTGGATATTCCCTTTTAGAAAGATGGGTTTGATTAAACAATTCTTATTGATCTCTACAGAAAAACTTGATTTCATAGCTGAAACTCATCAGAATTCTCATTTTGTTCATTGACCAAATTAAGATTCATAAATTATCAGAAATAACTAACTGGGTATGAGCCCAACTACTTTACATGATTGAATCGGCCAAATTCTAACAATTTACATGATCAGCAGCTCAAAGTTTCCATAGTGACAGTTTTATTCCAGATACATAGCGACATTGAACTATAGCAAAAATCAGTTATTAAAGTCACAAACTTTATAAAGAAAAAATGAAGGGACAAACACAAAAACTCACATTGATGTAAACTGAGGTGTCTAAATATGTTTCTACCAAAATAAGCCAAATGGGTTTCCTTCAAATGAGTGTTAAAACTTAGAAACTACACTATTTACATCAACACAGAGATCTAACAAAAAGAAAAAAAAAACAGAGACTCAGAGAGGCTTACCAGTGAAAACTTGGATCAGCCTTAGACTATCAAGGTTGAAGCGGTATTCAGTTGGAGAAATTTGATCACCAAATTGGCAAATTCTAGCGAAACTCCCGGAATGATCTGTAGGACACCATTACAAAATCTACTCTATAAATTTAAATATTTATCATAAATTATTATTTTATTTTATATTGAATTCTTTTCTGATTTCTAGATTCTAAAGGAAAGAATCTAGCGTGTCTTGTCAACAGTCAGGACCAAATCATAGGCTTGATTGGGCTGGGCTTTAACCATGCTATTATGTAAAACGGGCCCATGGATTCCGGCTTCCTTTTATTCTTGAGCCCGGTCATGTAAACAAGGCTTGGCCTAAACAACTTGTGGTTTTCTTCATTGTACTAGTAAAGAAACCTGTAGACTTGTAGTAATCTCTCTGCCTCTTTCTTTTTCTTTGGTTAATTTATTTCATTTTGTGATGATCCAAAAGATGAAAAAATTATTAATAAATTTTAATATATTCCCTAACTCTTGCCTTGAATTTTTTATGTGTATCTTACGCGTTACAACTTTCATTTTGTGATGACTTTAAAAATGAATTAATTATCGTAAAACATATTTAAGTTAGATCAAAGATGGTCGCTAGAATTCCTAAATGAGTTTAATTAGACCTAAAGCAATCTGTAGCATAGACTTAGAATATAAGAATGGTAGTTCAACAATCATCAAATGACCCTAGTATACTTTTTGGATTGAGCTTATGGATCTCATCCTCCCTTCCTTTTCTTGGTTATTTAGCCAAAGAAAAAAAAAAAAAAAAAAAAAAAAGCAGCAGCAAATGGCCTTTGTATGACACAAATCAGTCAGAATATTGATAACATTGTCTTCGTTTCATCTTTTTTTTTTTTTTAATTTATTTATTTATTTTTTTACACAAAATACTTTACATCCATATTATTTACAAAGGATATATATCCACATGTTCTGAAAGGATTTAGTTTAGCAAATCTATATATAAATTACATGTTGAGCAACTTGTTACAGCCGTGTAGAAAAACATGACATAGATTATTGATCTTACATGCTTATGTAGCTCTCATGGGATGCTTCACAAATTTTATTTTATTCGCAAGTGCAGAAGTCATTCACTTTCACCTGGGTAAAGTCACTTCTCTGCTTGAGTTGATTGAGGAAGATCAGATTCAGTTAAGGTGTTTGACTTATTAACATCACGTTTTCCAAACTCCTCCGTTATATCTGCAATATCATCTTCGCTAATCTTCTCCATCTTTTTAAGCCTATCTACAATGAACTCAGCAAGCCTATGGACAAAAAAGAGGAACAAGAAAGATAAACCAAGCAAAGCAATCAATACAATGAGATAATAAATTGCACACATAAATAAGAGAGCTTAGGTTCAACCAAAAAAAAAAGCACCAACTTACTCTACTGATTTATCTTTATCAAGATCTGCTGCCTCCAGATCTTTATTTGTTATCTTCTGGCTTAGTACCTGCTTGACCAATTCCCTTTGTCCTCTTTGAACATGTAGCTCAGTTATGTAGCCAAAAAACTGTGCCACAAAAATGGTACTTGTCAATATCCAAAACACTGCAAAAATACGCCCTCGTTCAGTTTTGAAGCTCTTATCTCCATATCCCAATGTTGTTATGGTCACACTAACACAATAAAACGCATCAATAAGGTCCAATTTCTCCACAGTAGCTAGGACGGCTGTCCCAGCAATCATGAGCATCAAAATAATGATAATGACCACTAAGCACTTGTATTTCACTCCTTTGTAATTCTTTTCATACCTGGCTTCACTGGCATTTTGATCCATACGTAAAGCATTTATTAGCAAGTCTGCCTGCTTCTTCATAAAATAGTCTACTGCTTTGGTCAGGCCTAGTGCAACCAGAGCCATTCCCGAGAAGGCGAAAACACAGACGATTAGCTTACTAAGGACACTATTAGGCACAATGTCTCCATATCCAACAGTGGCCATTGTTACAATGCAGAAGTAGACTGCATCAATAATTTCATTTGTTTTGTGTCCCGTCATCTGGGGCTCGAGTAGGTAGAAGCATACGATTCCTAGTCCTAGGTAGACAGCCAAGACTAAGGCTACTAACTTTAAAGTTTGGTGTGATTTCCTTGAATTAGATGTAGAACAAGGACTTGGATCATTGTTACTTGCCCCGCTAGAAACAGAACCAGTTAGGGGATCACTTCTAGGTGTTGGCGCATATGTCATACTTGTTTGAGGTGTAGGATTTACTAAGCTTGCCTGTAATGGACCTTTCCCTTTTGCATCACTGCTAGCCATGAAGATGTTTAAGGACCTGTGCAGTTGTAGCCATGTTAGCCAGGGTGTTTATGTACTAGTTCTTTCAAAATCTACATTAAACAACATTTACAAGCATAAAATTTGTGTGTTTAACTTTAAACACCGCACAGTACTTATCAGTCCATGATAGATAACATTTTTCTGACAGTAAAACTACAACATTTTTTTTTTTTTTGGTGATAGATTAAAAGTTCAGCTTTTAACTAATAACAAAATTGCTATTAAACTGTTCATGTTCTTTCCCAGTATTGAAGTACTTTAATTAATTTATTGTTAATAATCCTTCACAAACTCAGGGCCCAGATTCTATTTCCAGAAACCTCTTAAAATAATGATATCTAATACAATATAATTTCTCTTTTAAAGGGGGGAAAAAGTGGCAGCTTCAAGAAAAAAAAAAAAAAAAAAGCAATATTCATAAATAATAACAAATCCAATTTGGGAAGTCAAAAGCGCCCAAATTTCTCCCATATCACATGATTGGTCCTGTAGAATGGCCACATTTCGCATTCCAAAAAATGCAACATGATATGAAACATTTTTCTGTAACCACATTGTTTTCTAGGAATGGATGCAGGCCAGCCAAGAAAAAAAAGAGGAGGGAATGAAAGCAAATTATATCAGCAAGAATTTAGCATTCAACAAAATATAAATTAATGAAACTTTATATTCAATAAATTAAAAATAAAAAACTTTGTACTTGAATTGAGGTCTAACAATTGGAAGCTCAACACTCAAGAGGCCTACTTGTGAAGAAAGAGAGAAAGGGAGAGAGTTCAAAGATGTTTGTGCTGGAAGACAGTTTATGTAATATTTCTTGGTGCTATAAAAACAGAGAAAAAGGGGGGGGGGGGGGGGGGTGTGGAGAGGGGAGGGGAGAAGAAGCTTGGAGATTCTTTAATTAACATACAAGTAGTGCAATTTCCTTTAGAATAAAGAAAAGTAAAAAGTAAAAAGTAAAAACAGTACGTGTTCCCCATATGTTCCATAGGACCATAGAATAGCAGCTCACTAATAAAGGAAACACCAAGGAATAATTAGTTCATGGTCTAAAATTTTCATTAAAATTTTGATTGATGTGTTTGATTCAAATTTTCATAAAAATCCATTTAAGACATTGGATGCACATAGGAACCACATTCCCACATATTTTGAGAATATGGTACCCATTATGAGGTTGTTTCTTCTATCTTCTTCATTTAAAATAAATAAATAAATAAAATTGGTGTGTAGAGAGATTTCCCGTATATGGGATTCTAGTTAAAACCTAGCTACACAAAAATTTCCCAATCCCCAAAGTGGCTTACCCATCCCTCTCCCTCCTAACCCCTAAGTATAATTGGGAGAATGGGTTAGATTTATTGTTGATTTGGGTGGGTTTGAATAACTTTTAAAAGTGTTTGTAAGGACGAGGATCCCAAATTTGATTTAAACAGGCAGTCAAGCTTATTTTCGAGGATGCACCTCGGACCTTGGGGACGAGGATTAGTTGTTTAATGGGCATAAAGTTAAAACATCAAAGAGAAAAGAAAGCAGACTTGGCATAGAATACGAGAAAGATGAAGAAAGAAGGATGTAGAAGCCAACCCCTTCGCATTAAATGCAAGACAACCACTCCCATGGCTACATTAATGAGGAAATGACCATGAACAGTGGTGGCACAACTAAGATTGTAGGGTAAAGGCTTACTAGTATGTTCCGGATGAGACAGAAATCCTAGGAATGCAATCTCAACCCTCTAAGTGGAAGATTAAGATGACTTGTGGTTGGATATAAAAGGAAAAGGAAGATCCATATGAGGGTTGGGGGAGAAAAAAGAAGAAAAAAGGGAACTTTGTAATCAAGAACTTGAACATTTGTATAAGTGAGAAAGAAATACATATATAAATAAGAAGATACCTTCATCGGGCTTGACCGAGGAGTGTATTCCCTTTTAAACTTGTTGCCCTAATAATTTCTTTTGCTCCCTAACCTATTGTGATTAACATTTAGCTTATTGAACGTTCAATATCCAATCCACTCTCTAACAAATCTATTGTTGTGGGCTTATTAGACCATTGTCCAAATAACTTTTGGGCCGTGGATCAAACTGAGTCCTTACAGTGTTCTATATTGAGAGTTTTTAAGGTAAATCCACTGTATAATTTGTATTTGTTTTTGAGAGGTGATTGTAGAATTCCTAAAATCTTAATTATTTCAATAAATGTTTTGCTATGATAAATTCAAGTAATAATTCAGTAGTAACGGTATCTTTTGTAATGCCCTATGTCTGTGATATCCTATCACTTATGTGTGCTAAATTTATTATAACACTATCATAAGAATTTGGAGGATTCTGATATTTTTTATGGTCATTTACAAATCACTCTTGGACTTTAGCAGGAGTGTTAATTTAGTCATTGTATAATTTTATTTTTTATTTGAGTAGTCACCCCTAAACTTTAATTTTGTGACAAATAAACCTTCTATTAATACTTTTCAGTTATAAATTTACACAATGTTGATTCTTAAAATAAATAAATAAATAAAAACGATACACAATTTGTAAATGGTTCTAGCACATATCTTAACCTCATTAAATAGCTGTGCACACCCAACTTTTTAGGTATGTATTTTTTTTTATAATTTATTTTCAATTACAAAAAGTAAATGAAAATAAAACTATCAAGCTTAGTAGCTTTCAGCCTGTTAATGACCCAAGGGAACATTTGATCCACATTGATGCAATGCCAGCAGATGAAGTTTTGTTTTGTTTATTTGAGTAACCAAGTCCTAATCATGGGCTGGACTAGGCCGGGCTTTAACTAAGCTATTATGTAATAACATATAGGCCCATGGATTCTGACTTTGTTTTTATGCTCGAGCCCAGTCTTGTAAACAAGGCTTGGCCTACATAATTAAATAAAACTACTTTTATATATATATATATATATATATATATTAAATTTATTAAATTTTTTGTGAACTTGTAGTTTTTTTATTGTGCTTTTAAGCAACTTATAGTACTTCTCTGCCTCTTTTCGTTAATTTATTTCACTTTGTGATGACCCAAATGATGAATCTATTATGGTAAAATATATTCTTCCTGAAAAAGTCAATTGAATGAATTTTAGTAATTTATCTAATTGTTACCTTGAAACTATGATATATATCTTGCAAGTGTTACAACTTCCATTTTGTTATGCCCAAAAAATGAGTTAGTTATCATAAAATATACTTGAGTTAGACTAAGAGGGTAGTTTGAAATTTTATGAGAGTACACTTAATTTAAAATACAGTCTGCTTGATGACGTCTACTTAAAAAATTGAACTACTTAAACATGATCAACAAAAAGAAACCTGAAGAGTTCATTTTTGGATTTTTTTCCCCCTAGGTTCTCATCGGAAACATGAACAAGAAGCACAGGTTATACATATTTAGATCCAAAACGAGTTTAATTAGACCTAAAACAACAAGAATGCAGTTCATATTAAAAAAAAAAAAAAAATTAGACCTAAAATAATCTGTAGCATAGACTTAGAATTTAAGAGCAAAGAAAGAGAAGCAGATGACCCTTGTTGTATGACACAAATCAGACAGCAAATTATTAACATTGTCTTTATTTAATCCTTTTTACATAAAATACTTTACAACCATATTCTTTCCAAAGGAAGAGACATATATCGACATGTTCTGAAAGGACCTAGTTTATCAAATCTATATATAAGTTACACGTTGAGCAATTTGTTACAGCAGTATATTAGAAACATGATGACATGGATGATTGATCTTACACACTTTTAAGTAGCTATCTTTGGGATGCTTCACAATTTTTATCTGATTCACAAGTGCAGAAGAAGGTAGCCAGTTTCACGTGGGTAAGGTCACTTCTATGCTTGAGTTGATTGCAGAAGATCAGATGTAGTAATGGTGTTTGACTTACCAAGATCATAATTTCCAAACTCCTCCTTTATAGGTGCAATATCATCTTCACTAATCTTCTCCATCTCTTTGAGCTTAAGTATGATGAACTCAGCAAGACTATGGACAAAAAAAACAGGGAAGAACAAGAAAGTTAAAGTAAGCAAAAGAAATCCGTACAATGAGATAATAAGTTGCACACATAAATAAGAGAGCTTAGGAGGAAAAGACTTACTCTATAGATTTATTTTTATCAAGATCTGCTTCCTCCAGATCTACACGTGTCAATTTCCGGCTAAGAACTTGCTTGACCAATTTCCTTTGTGCTTTTTGAGCAAATAGCTCAGTCATGTAGGCTAAAAACTGAGCCAAAGAAATAGTACTTGCCAATATCCAAAACACTGCAAAAATACGCCCTCCTTCAGTTTTGAAGCTCTTATCTCCATATCCCAATGTTGTGATGGTTACACAAACACAATAAAATGCATCAATAAGGTCCAATTTCTCCACGGTAGCTAGGACAGTTGTCCCAGCAATCATTAGCATCAAAATAAAGATAAAGGCCAATAAACACTTGCATTCCACTCCTTTACAAAGCTTTTCATACTTTTTAATATCAGCTGCTCTGGCATTTTGATCCGTATGTACAGCATTTACTAGTATGTCTCCCTGCTTCTTCATAAAAGAGTCTGCTGCTTTGGACAGGCCTAGTGCAACCAAAGCCATTCCCGTGAAGGCGAAAAAACAGACGAATATCTTACTAAGGACAGTTTTAGGCACAATGTCTCCATATCCAACAGTGGCCATTGTTACAATGCAGAAGTAGAGTGCATCAACAAGTCCATTTGTTTTGTGGCCCATCATCTGGGGCTCGAGCAGGTAGAAGCACACGGTTCCTAGTACTAAGTAGATAGCGAAGACTATGGCTACTAGCATTAAAGTACGGTGTGGTTTCCGAAAATGAAATGTAGAAGGACTTGGATCAGTGTTACTTGTCCCCCTAGAAACAGAATCGGTGACGGGATCACTTCTATGTGTTGTCGCATCTGTCATACTTGTTTGAGGTGTAGGATTTACCAAGCTTGCCTGTAATGGACCTTTCTCTTTTGCATCATCGCTAGCCATGAAGATGTTTAACGACCTGTGCAGTCGTATAAGAGTTGAAAAACTAGCGATGTTAACCTAGGTGTTTATGTACTAGTTCTTTCAAAATCTACATTAAACAACATTTACAAGCAATAAAATTTGCGTGTTTAACTTTAAACATTGCACACTTATGTGTCCATGCAGTGGCAGTTCTAAGAATATTTTGTAAAGAGTAATTAAGAAATTTAAATTAAACAAAATTTAATAAAAAATAATTCATATATATCGAACTTAGTTATTGACAAAAAAAAAATCGCAAAGATATGAAATTTTACAATTTTCTTTTACAGGTTTTCATATTTTGAAATCGTTACACAATAGTTTATTATTATCATTATCTATTATCAATGTGGGTAAGAGTGGCCCTCTTATTTTGTTAAGTTTATATATATCTTTTTTATTTTTATGAAAATTCCATTTTCTACTTCTCATTGTTTTTATAAAAATATTTTAAACTAAATGACAAAATTGAACTCACCTGCATTGTATTAATTATTAACCCACACAGCTACACTCATCTATACATATATAAATAATACACTAAGTGTCTATTTAACTAATCAAATTCTTGAACAATCACTAACTTTATAACAAAAATTATTAAAACATGTTAGCAATATACACAAATGTAACAAACCCTCTATATTTTATAATTATTAAATTATATAAAATTATATTATATTTATACTGTACATGAACATATATATTCACATACATCACAATTCATGCAAATAACATTATAATAATAATAATAATAACAACAACAACACACATGAGACACACACTCACACACATTTATGATATAATTTTACAATAAAAAGAGAGACACTCACAACTCACAAATATTCACTCTTTACTCTTAAAGTCAAGAAATATGGGGATAGTCAAATAGAGAAAAAAGATGAGATGAGATTCATTAAAGAGAGATATGTGATTTGTGTTGTTATTTGGTTTTAGATTAAGCTGATATATGATTAGAGTGTGCAAGATAGTTAGGGCGTGGAATAATATTTTTAATGGTAAATTATGCATATAAAAAAAAATAGGCCGGAAAACCTTTTTCGTCCCTACATTTTGACCCTATTCTTGTTTTGGTTCCTACTTTTTTATTTTATTATTTTTAGTCCCTAAATGAAAAAAGCATTTCATTTTGATCCTTACCTTTACTCATTAAATGGAAATATCCTACGTAATAAACAGAGTGCACTGTTGGCATTCTAAATGAGTAACGATAGGGATCAAAATGAAATATTTTTTTCTTTTTTTCATTTAGGGACTAAAAACGATAAAATAAAAAAGTATAAACCAAAATGAGAATATGGTCGAAATATAGGAACAAAAAAAATATTTCTGCAAAAAAAAATTATATATTTAATTTTTTTTCTTTTTCTCAAGTTAAGGGGTTGATTTGAACCCCCAGGATTAGCTCTAGCGCGGCCCATGAGTCCATGATGGATAACATTTTTCTGACAGTAAAACTACAACATTATTATTATTATTATTATTATTATTATTATTATTATTATTATTTTGTGATAGATTAAAAGTTGAGCTATTGTTATTAAACTGTTCATGTTCTTTTCCCAGTATTGAAGTACTTTAATTAATTGATTGTTAATAATCCGTAACAAACTTAGGGCCCAGATTCTATTTCCAGAAATCTCTCAAAATAATGATGTCCACATATAATATAATTTCTCCTTTAAACGGGAAAAAAGTGGAAGCTTCAGATTAAAAAGAAGAAGAAGAAGCAATATTCATATATAATAACAAATCCAACTTGGGAAGTCAAAAGTGTCCTAATTCCTCACTATATCACATGATTGGTCCTGTAGAATGGTCATACTTCACATTTCAAAAAAATACAACATAATATGAAACATTTTTCTGTAACCACATTGTTTCTAGGAATGGATGCAGGCCAACCAAAAACAAAAATGAGGAGGGAATGAAAGCAAATTATATCAATAAGAATTGGATTTGGCTTACCTTCAATACTTTTTTAACCAGAATCTCCCTTTGTTTTAATGAGAAACTGTCACATCACCCTGTAACTAAATAAAATGTGAAGACTAAAACCCACTACCACTCGCTATTATGTATTTAAAACAAAAGGAAATCTCCAATTAAAAAAGTACTGGAGGTAAACTAAACCCACGAGAATTTAGCATTCAACAAAATATAAATTAATGAAAATTTATATTCAACAAATTAAAAAGAAAAGAAAAGAAAAACTTTGTACTTGTATTGTGGTCTAACAATTGGAAGCTCAACACACAGGAGGCCTACCAATTGAGAAAGAGAGCAAGGCAGAGAGTTCAAAGATGTTTGTGTTGGAACTTGGAAGACAGTTTATATAATATTTCTTGGTGCTATACAAACAGAAAAAAGGGGGGAAAAGCCTGGAGATTCTTTAATTAACATAGAAGTAGAGTAATTTCCTTTAGAATAAAGAAACGTAAAAACAGTACGTGTTCCTTGTATGTCCCGTAGATTAGCAGCTCACTAGAAAGGAAACACCAAGGAATAATTAGTTCATGGAATCCTAAGATCATTTCTAAAAATTTCATTGATAAATTTTCCATTGATGTGTTTAGGTTTGGCTTACTTTCGATATTTTTTTAAAAGGAAATTTCCTTTTATTTTAATCATAGTTAGCCGTATTACCCACTAACTAAATAAAAAATGTAGAGATTAAAATCTATTATCACTTGCCATTGTAATTTAAAATAAAAGAACATATCTAGTATTTTTAAAAAAAAAAAAAAAAACTAAAAGTAAGCCAAACTCGATGTGTTTGATTCAAATTTTCATGAAAATCCATTTAAGACATTGGATTCCCATGGGAACCACATTCCCACATATTTTGAGAATATGATTTCTATATGACTACGTGTATGAGGTTGTTCCTTCTATATTCTTCATTTAAAAAAAAAAATCTTTTGATGTGTGTACAGAGATTTCCCTGCTGTGGAATTCTAGTTAAAACCTAGCTACACAAAAATTTCCCAATCCCTAAGGTGGTTTACCCATCCCTCACTCTTCCAACCCCTAAGTAAAATTGGGAGAATGGGTTAGATTTGTTGTTGTCTTGGGTGGGTTTGAATAACTTTAAAAAAATGTTTTGTATGGAGAGTTTTTAAGATAAATTTACTGTATAATTCTTATATGTTTTTGAGAGTTCATTCTACAATTTTAAATCTTAATTATTCATCACTAAATATTTTACTTAGACGAATTCAAGTAATAGTTCAGTGGTAATAGTATTCTTTATAGTGCCCTATGTTTATGGTGTCCTATTACTTATGTATGATAAATTGTTAATAACGCTACCATAGGAATTTTGGAGGATTCTGATTTTTTTTAAGGACATTTACAATTCACTCTTGGACTTTAGCATGAGTGTCAATTCAGTCCTTGTACAATTGTATTTTTATCATTTGAGTAATCAACCCTTGAACTTTAATTTTGACACAAATTAGTATGCGTTTGGATAATAATTATTCTCCCTATGTTTGGCATTTTTGACTTTTTTTTTTTCAATTTTTTTTACTACCAGTGCCTCTTGCACAGTTCATGGGACATGAATAGTGCAAATTTGCAAATAGGCAAATGTACAGTGTTTGGGGGAGTGAACAGTAATCGGAAATTAATTTTATATTGTTTTCAGTTTTCAGCAAAACAAGTGGTATCCAAACGCTCCATTAACCTTCTGTTAATGTTTTTCAATTATAAATTTACACAATGTGGAATCTTAAAAAAAATAAAATACACAATTTGTAAATGTTCTACCACATATCTTAACCTCACTTAATAGCTGTGCATAACCCAATTTTTTAGGTATGTATTTTTATTTATTTTATTTTCAATTACAAATACTCAATGAAAATAAACTATCACAAAAAGAACCCTTAGTTAGTAGCTTTCAGCCTGTCAATGACCCAAGAGAATATTTGATCCATATTGATGCAATGTAGCCCGTTTAGTAACAGATTTCTAGTAACATTGTTTAAGTATTGTGGAAATACGTATAGATGAAAAAGTGTCGTAGAAACACATGTTATATTGTTTAAACAACAATACCAAATATGTCCGAAATTTTTGTTTTGTTTATTTGAGTAACAAAGTCCTAATCAGGGGGTGGACTAGGCCGGGCTTTAACAAAGCTATTTTGTTATAGCATATAGGGCCATGGATTCTGGCTTCGTTTTCAATGCTCGAGCCCAGTCTTGTAAACAAGTCTTGGCCTACAGAATTAGATAAAACTACTTATAAGTTTTTTTTTTTTAATATATATTTTTTTACGTGAACTTGTAGTTTTTTCATTGTACTTTTAAGCAACTTGTAGTACTTCTCTGCCTCTTTTTTGTTAATTTATTTCACTTTGTGATGACCCAAATGAGGAATCTATTATGGTAAAATATGCTCTTCCTAGAAAAGTAAATTGATAGAATTTTAGTAACTTATCTAATTCTTACCTTGAAACTGTGATGTATATCTTGCGCGTGTTAAAACCTTCATTTTGTGATGCCCAAAAAATTAGTCAATTATCATAAAATATACTTAAGGTAGACTACAAAGGGTAGTTTGAAAATTTATGAGAGTACACTTTAGTTTCAAATACAACCTATTAAATGATATTCACTTAAAAATTTTAACTATTTAAACACGATCAACAAAAAGACGCAAGAAGAGTACATTTTTGGAATTTTTTTCCATAGGTTCTCATTGGAAACATGAACAAGAAGCGCATGTTATACATATTTAGATCCGAAATGAGTTTAATTAGACCTAAGACAATAAGATTTGCAGTTCATCAAAAAAAAAAAAAAAAAAGGACCTAAAACAATCTGTAGCATAGACTTAGAATATAAGAGCAAAGAAAGAGAAGCAGATGACCCTTGTATGACACAAATCAGACAGCATATTGATAACATTGTCTTTATTTAATCTTTTTTACATAAAATACTTTACAACCATATTCTTTCCAAAGGAAGAGATATATATATATATATATATATATATATATATCCACATGTTCTGAAAGGACCTAGTTTATCAAATCTATATATAACTTACATGTTGAGGAACTTGTTACAGCCGTATATTAAAAACATGATGACATTAATGATTGATCTTACACCCTTTTAAGTAGCTATCTTGGGGAAGCTTCACAATTTTATCTAATTCACAAGTGCAGAAGAAGGTAGTCACTTTCACATGGGTAAAATCACTTCCCTGCATGAGTTGATTGCAGAATATCAGATTTAGTTAAGCTGTTTGAATTATCAACATCATAATTTCGAAACTCCTCCCTTATAGGTGCAATATCGTCTTCACTAATTTTCTCCATCTCTCTGAGCTTAAGTAGGATGAACTCAGCAAGACTATGGACAAAAAAAAAAAAAAAAAAGGAAAAAACAAGAAAGTTAAACTAACCAAAAGAAATCCATACAATGAGATAATAAGTTGCACACATAAATAAGAGAGCTTAGGGGGAAAAAAAACTTACTCTACAGATTTATTTTTATCAAGATCTGCTTGCTCCAGATCTACATGTGTCAATTTCCGGCTAAGAACCTGCTTGACCAATTTACTTTGTGCTTTCTGAGCAAATAGGTCAGTAATGTAGGCTAAAAACTGAGCCAGAGAAATAGTACTTGTCAATATCCAAAACACTGCAAAAATACGCCCTCCTTTAGTTTTGAAGCTCTTATCTCCATATCCCAATGTTGTGATGGTTACACAAACACAATAAAATGCATCAATAAGGTCCAATTTCTCCACGGTAGCTAGGATGGTTGTCCCAGCAATCATGAGCATCAAAATAAAGATAAAGACCAATAAACACTTGCATTTCACTCGTTTATAATGCTTTTCATACTTGTTATTATCAGCTCTGGCATTTTGATCCGTATGTAAAGCATTTACTAGCATGTCTCCCTGCTTCTTCACAAAAGAGTCTGCTGCTTTGGACAGGCCTAGCACAACCAAGGCCATTCCCGTGAAGGCAAAAAAACATACGAATATCTTGCTAAGCACAGTATTAGGCACAATGTCTCCATATCCAACAGTGGCCATTGTTACAATGCAGAAGTAGACTGCATCAACAAGTCCGTTTGTTTTGTGTCCCATCATCTGGGGCTCAAGGAGGTAGAAGCATACGGTTCCTAGTACTAAGTAGATAGCCAAGACTATGGCTATTAGCATTAAAGTACGATGTGATTCCCAAAAATCAGATGTAGAAGAAGGACTTGGTTCAGCGTTACTTGTCCCCCTAAAAACAGAATCAGTAAGGGGATCACTTCTGCAAAGCCGATAACTTCTCTTTGGAGCATCGGTCATACTTGCTTGAGGTGTACGATTTACTAAGCCTTCCTGCAATGGCCCTTTCCCTCTTGCATCATTGCTGGCCATGAAAATTTTTCTCCAAAAGAGGACCTGTGCAGTTGTATCATAGTTCAAAAAACTAGCCATGTTAGCCGGGTTGTTTATGTAATAGTACTTTCAAATGATCATCTAAACAACATTTACAAGCAATAAAATTTTAGTGTTTAAACAATTTACAATTATTAGTACATGACAGATGACAATATTCTGACAGTAAAACTCAAGCATTAGTTTTTTTTTTTTTTTTTTTGATAGATTAAAAGTTCTTCTTTTAAACATAATTACCATTGAACTGTTCATGTTCTTTTCCCAGTTAATTGAAGTACTTTTATTGATTTATTGTTAATATTCCTTCCCAAATTCAGAGCCCAATACTATTTCCAGAAATCTCTTTAAATAATAGTGTCTAAATACAATAGAGTTTCTCCTTTTAAGGTAAAAACAGCTACAGATAAAATAGCAATATTCATAAATAATAACAAATCCAATTTGGGAAGCCAAAATAGCCAAAATTCACCCAGATATATCACATGATTGATCCTGTACGATGGTCACACTTCACAAGTCAAATAATAGTACATTATATGAAACATCATTCAGTAACTTTATTGTTTCTAGGAATGGATGCAGGCCAGCCAAAAATAAAAAGGAGGGAATGGAAGAAAATCACATCAGTAAGAATTTAGCATTCCAAAAAATATAAATTAATGAAACTTTATATTCAAGGCATTAAAAGCAAAAAAAAAAAAAAAAAATGAAGCCCATAATGGATTTCCATGAACCAGAAAAACAAAAACCTTTGTACTTCTTGAGCTCTAACAATTGGAACTTCAAACACACAAGAGGGCTACCAGTGAAGAGAGAGAGCAAGTGAGAGAGAGTTCAGAGATGGTTCTTCTGTAAGACAATTTATGTAATTCTTCGTGCTAATTATAGAAATAGGAAAAAAATTGTTTGGAGATTCTTAATTAACATTGAAATTTTTAAATGTCCTTTGGAATAAAGGAAAAAAAATATTATTTGTTCCTCATGTGTTCCATAGATTAGCAGCTCACAAGAAATATTCCGAAGGTCATTTCCAAAATCCAAATACTTCATTGGTAAAATTTGATTGATGTATTTTATTTAAATTTTCAAAAAAAAAAAAAAAAAAAAAAACCATCTAAGAAATTGTATGACCACGGGAACCACATTCCCAGATAATTTGAGAATATGATGCCCAATTTCTTGCATCTCTTTTTTGTTTTTGCTTTTTTGTGTGTATGTGAACTGTGAAGATTCCTAAGGGGAATCTAATTTTTTTGATGAACTCGGAGGAGTCTAGTTAAAACCTAGCTACACAAAGACTTCCCAATCCCCAAAACTGTTTACACATCCCTCACCTTCCCAATAAAGCGTTGTTAGATTTGCAGTTGATTTGGGTGGGTTTAAATAACCCTCGCGAGCGTTCTTCAATAGTTCAATATAGGGAATCCCTGAGGTAATAATACTTTACAATTCTTAAACTGGTTCTGATTATTTTTTTTTATATCATATAATCAATTATTCAAATAGATGTCAAAATAATGGAATAAAAATTTTATATACCACTTTTTGTGTTCTACTTCATATTCTATTAATCACAACTTGTTATGTATTTGATTTTTTTTTTTCCCCATTTTAAACCTTAGTTGTTTTTTAAAGAAAGTCAATCAAATATATAACAAGTTGTGATTAATGAAACACAAAAAATATACAGATGATTTATATTCAAAATAGTGATATAAATGTTTTTTGTTTGTAAGAATATAAAATTATAAATGTTTCATGTTTGCTTGAGGTTGATGACTTGGTAAAATATAAACCACTAATTTACCAGTAAAGGGTCAAAATTTTAAAAAATCCACTGCAAAGTTAGCACAAGACACTGGGATGGATTTTAATCCCAAAAACAAGAAAGTCTATTCAAATAACATCCTTGAACATTAACAGAAGTAACGACGTAGTCCTTGAATCAACCTCTAAAATTTAAAGTAGTGACAAATTATTTTCATTTTTTTGAAATCAGGATATATTTACTTTATGCGTATCGGTAATTTTGAAAATGTCATTTTTACCATGTACAGATCACATGAGAAGAATCGTTAAGGATTTTTTTTATTAATTAATTTATTTTTAAAATGGGAGAATGGTTAGAATTTAATAAAATATTAACAGAATTTTTGTTCGTGACAATCTCAAAGTCGAAGGAATTAATAATTCAAATCAAAAGTTCAAGCTGTTTCAAAAAAAAAAAAAAAAAAAAAAAAAATCAGAAGTTCGAGGATTAAATTCACATTCCCATCGAAGCTCAAGGGTAATACCGTAATATACTAATAATATTTGTAAAATTCCACGCACAAAAAAAAAAAAAAAAAAAAAAAAGGTTTTGTCTCCATAATTTATCCAAATTTAAATTTTGAATCTCTTTGCGTAGAATCTGTGATGTTCTCCCATGAAAATGGAGATATAATCTAACAAAAGAATATGATTTGCCTGGAATTTCCATCTTGTATTGCAATGCTAAATATCATTACCCTAGTTTAGTACTAGCTAGCTAGTATCTCATTCCTCGAATCACATTCTTCCATGTGCTATCAGTCAATAAAATGATGGATTTTATAATCTAGTATCCTATTCTTAGAAATCTAAATCTAAATCTAAATATGGGATGCTTAAGGGGGACCCTGATAACCCTTTAAGCAATTTGCTTGCCTTGCCTCTTTAAGATTATAGCATCAATTATTAAACGCAATCCGCTATGTTTGCCCAGTATAATCTAGTCGTATAGATGAAAATGGAACTTTCTTCTTTTTTTTTTTTTTTTTGCCAAAAACATTCATTTTTTTATTACCCAGATATTGTAACAATTGATTGAATCATATTATTTGGTTATTTGAATCATTGAGTGCATTGCTCCAGAAATTTGTGATGGCCAATCGTGTTACATAAATCAGTCAGCACAATAGCAAGCATGCCCTTTGAACTACATGTAGCCATGCCTCACGCTTTGCTTTTTTAAAATAAATAAATAAAAATCAGAATTCTTAGCCTTGAAAATAGCTGATGAGTTAAAGATGTTTAAAGTCTGTGTTGTGTATCCCAAGAGTTAGACCTTTTCAAATATACAATATTATTAGTTTCTTTAACACATTCTCCTCTCTTCCGGTGTGTGTGTTAAAAATACTTAGTATTCTAAAAATAATAATCACTATTGTAATTTATAAAATAATCTCTTTTTATTACTTAATTATTTAAAATAGTATTTGATGATGCCGAAATTCACCCTCAGTGAGCCGCGGGGTCTTCGCGCGTTCCGGGTAAGCCTGCACGAGTGAAAAGAACCTCAAAGGGGGAGTACTGGTGTGGTACCGGCCAACAACCCTCCGACGGTTAAGTTAGTATTACTCACAACTCCAGAGTGCTAGAGTTGGGATAGAAACATACGTACCTTTGTTCATGAGGGTCGAGGGTATTTATAGTGGTGTAGAGTTGGGGCTTTGGCGTTTCCGAGGAGATAACCTCTGACCGGAGCCATGCTGTAATGCGTGTTCTTTACGGAATCCTCTCCTCACCAGGGCCATTCCCTATTGCGTGGAGTGCAAGGTATCTATCCAGGTAGTGGCGTGCGTGACAAGACAAGTTGATTCCTTCAGATTCGTCCCGTCACCCGTTCATCCCGTCGATGTGTAGATTATGCCGTTAGGACTTGCAGGGGAGCTGGTTGAGGGTGACGGGCATAATGGACCGTCGTCCATTACCGCGCCGTCGCCTAGATAGAGGGTGACGGCGCCTTCAGGAAAGTACCCCATCAGTATTGTTTTGAAGTTATTCGGGAATGTAATAATTTTGTTTAACTTTAAAATACTTGACTGTCAGGTTGAGTTTTAATTAAAAACATGTTTTCAAAGTACAATTTCAGCTGACTTGATTTAAGAAAAAAAAAAAGTTAGATTCTCAAATAGTTTCAAAAAAATGTCAATTTAAAACATTATTTTTGCAAAATTTACCAAAATTCACCTCTATGTCTATGTTATGTTTTTTTTTTAATTTTAATTTTTTTTTAAATGGTAAGTGATGAATGAGAAAGCACTACATGACACAAACAGGGTTTTTGTCTATACTATATACTAAAAATGGAATAGAAGTTTTGAATCTCCTATTGTGCCACTAGCACATAGGGTTATAACATTAGTGCATTTTTTTTTTTTACTAAACTAAAGATATAAACTATTTTACCAAAAAATTTATAAACTGTTGATGTAGTGAGTGATTATTAGTAAATAAAAAAAGATATTAATAGTAGGTCTAGATGAAAACTAATAATAGGTTAGCCACACCAACCTTTTGTAAAAATGTTGTAAAATAGTTTTTGGTTGTAACATTACTTTTTTTTTTTTTTCAATTAATCTTAAATACTTAATACTTTCACAATCTTTGGTTTCCCAATTTAAGATCTACAACTAATGCTCCTTCCTCATTTCAGTCATTTGCCTCTTCCACTCTCTATTAAATTCATTCAATTGTTATTCTAAAAAAAAAAAAAAATCTATTCAATTGCTCATTCCATTAATTGTTTTTTCTTATTTACTTGCTTCATTATTTTATTTTCCTAATTGATGGTGATTAATTGATGTTTGATTTTTTTTTTTTTTTTGTCTTCCCTCTTTTAACGCACTACTCTCTCTCTCTCTCTCTCTCTCACAGTTAACTGTTGCCAATTGTTGTCCTATAATTTCAGAAGGACAAAACTTAGGTACAGTAACTTAGATGTTATTCCTTAGGTTCTCTTTTTAAGATTCAGCCATGTAGTTACTTAACTTAAAAATAAACTTCCTTCCTATGAGAAAAAATTCACTTGACAGAGTTTTAAAAGGGAAATCGAAGGAACAACACCTAAGTACTGTACCTAAGTCTTGCTTATTTCAGAAATTACATTTAGTAACCCACTTACCAAAACATCGTTTTCCTCTCTCTCTCTCTCTCTCTCTCTCTCTCTCTCTCTCTCTCTCTCTCTCTCTCTCCTTAAGAAATTTCCCTATCTTGAACTTTGTCTTCCATGAGGTTTGTTTGACGCAGTCAAGCTTCTAGTATGTAATATGCTTTAAAAAAAAAAAAAACTTAAAAATTAAATTATTTTGAGTGTGTGTTGGGGGAGGGTTAATAATAAATAATGGGATTGTTTTTTTTTTTCTATGAAGTTAGTTGTTCTTTACATGGATTTCAATCTTGAAGAGAGCTAGAAACCAAAGTTCCCACAATCTGATGGTAATAACTCTGTTTTGTGCTTTTGATAATACTCTCTAATGAATTTAGTTAGAAGAATTCAAATTGGAAACATGTTTGACATAAGCAACAATTTACATACATTTTTTTCCCTTTGATTTTATATTTGATTTATTCACCAAAAGTAAAAGATTTTGATTTATTTTTTATTCAAGAAGTATAAGATATAAAAAAATAAAAAATAAAAAAATTCTTTTCTTTTGCATATGTTGTGTCATACTTTAAGGCAACAAATATTTTGTGCACGACCTTGCTAATCGCTATCTAATTGTTAATCTCTCTATCAAAAGTTTGAATACTTTGTTTAGTTCAATTATTTGGGTTGCATTTGATTAGGCAACATGTTCTAAATGTAGGAGTTGTTCCAAACCACACAGCCCTTGCTAAATCACATAAAAAGGAACTAGTGATCCAATGATTATGTAGCATTGTTTTTAGATTGAACTCTATTCACAATTTTCTAAACTTATACTAGATTTTCTATCATGGGTTATAAGTGCTAGATTTTCTACTTAGTATTTTATAATTTTATTCTTTGAAAGGTTGAGATCAGTGTTCTAAGCTGGACATATTTGAAAAAACAATTGGCTGCTTTTTGAATCTTGGAGTCTTACCTGCTCACTTCGTGTTAAAGATTTCGGCTTAGCGTTCGTTTGGCATGCATTTTTCTCCCTTGCGTTTGCCTTCTTTTTACCTGCAAAGAGACACATGAATAGTAATTTTATTTATGAGCAATAATCGGAAAATCATTTTTTATTGTTTTCAGCAAAATAAGTGGATCCTAAACAGACCCTTAAACTCCTAGTTTCAGAGAGCGCGTTAAAAATTCTTTAAAGCATTTCCTCAAAAAAAAAAAAAAAAAAAAAAAAACTTTAAAGCAACCAAATTAAACCAATGACATGGAGACGAAGTCAACTTTAAGCGTCCTATATCTATGTATTTATTTATTTATTTATTTTATTACTGCCTTATCTTCAAGCAAAGAGAATTAGAAGTATGTTAGAAAGAAATTTCACAATCTAATCCTTTTAGAGTGCAAATTACAGAATAAATTTGATGAGAACGTGAAGAATTTGAACATGACCATGAAGAATTTGATTTTCTTGCCATTTTAAAGTTTAGTTATCTTAAAAAAAAAAAAAAAGAAGCATATATATTAAGTTGTTATTGGTAGAATATAAAGTAAAACACAAAATTTAGGACAAAAAATTATTCACTCCGACGTGAGGAGTCCTTAACATCCATTACAATCCGAAGATAAAGCAGAAAGCAAGTCCACAAAAGGACTACTAAAAAATATAAAATTCAAGGTAATGCTGGTCCCTTTCTTCAAAGATTTTGAGTTTGAATTTATGTACAATCTTACACACTTATGGGCAAACTTTTGCCTTGATCTAGTGATTATTGTTACTTGGTACAGTTCAAAGTAGATACGTTTTTCTGTACACCAAATTTGTGATTGGTTTACAGCTTATTATTTGTAATAAAAATTTATAGAGAATTTATGTTGTGCATTCTGTTTTCCATGATACAATTTGTTGTTCTGCCTACTCTATTCACAATTTAGTCTCTTATGATTTACATGGCTGGTTCTTTTTCGTGTGTGTTTCAGTATACTTGATTTTATTTCTTCTCGGTTTGATGGATTCCTGTTTGGACTATTGCAGAATTTTGAGCTTGCTTTTATTTTTTGTCACTGTGAATTATGCAAATTGTGTAGTGCTCTATTAGTAATATTAGAATCCTCTCTCAATGTCTAGGGAATTAAAATTATTAAAGAGTTTTTTTTTTTTTTTGGTTGTCCTTCTTGTATTGAGAAAGTTCCTCATTTGCCAATTGGAAATTGAGGAGTGAACTGACTCGGGCATGTCAAATTAAGGTAATACTTGTTTAGTATCTCAGGTAGAACATCACTAGCAGAATTAGTTTGCTAGATAAAGTTATATCTGAAACAGCGTAGTCAAAGGCAAATGGCAAAGTTAAGGTGCCAAGTCTTTGTATCACAAGAGGCATGAGGTATCAAAAAGGTGCTCACCCAAGTGAAGCAAGGTGCCAAACTCTATATAATGAACTTAAATCATATGTATCTAATACTCATTAGGCACAGTTTGAATTTTTCTAACTGGTAGGAGGCTCTACTAATTAATCTATGAATAGACTTTACAATAGTATGAAAAAATTTCAAAAAACAAGTAAGAGCAAATGTCCCTCCTTCACCATCTATTACCTTGTCAATTTTTAGCCTCTAATAACAAACTCAAAAATTATTGTTTCTAGTACTTATGGAGTGATGATGTTGTTACCTTATAGTTTAGTCTCATCAAACTTAAAGTGGTCTATTTTTTTTATGAAGTGTTTTCTTTAAGTATCTGTATATATGAATGCTTTCTTTAAGTACACATTTAATTCTTACTCATCATTTTTTTTTTTTGGAATATAGATGGATAACCCATCACTTCTTGCTGCCATAATGGGGGCAACTTCAGGTGGTCACAACCAATGCAAAATTTATTACTTGAGATACTTGTAGATGAGGCTCTTCATGGAAATAAGCAATCCAACACATTTAAACATGCATCATATGCTAAAGTAGCTGAAGCAATTACTGAGAAATTTATGACTGAATGTACTCCAAAGCATGTGGAACATCGCTTTAAAACACTCAAAACCAATTGGAATACAATTGCATTACTTCGTAATAAGAAAAGCGGGTTTGGATGGAATGATGATTTGAAATGATCACTAGTGATAGGACGGTGTATGATGAAGAAGTAGAGGTAAGAAACTTTTATTATTTTTATTATATAGGTAGAAACTTTTTAGTTTGTCTCATTGTAAAGTTTAATTTTTTTTCATTATTCTTATTGCTCTCATATTAGTTTTTGACTCTTTTCCTTCTTTTTTTTTAATTGTTTCTTTTCCTTTCTTTACACAGGCACATCCAAATCATGCACAATTTCTAAACAAGAAAATTGAGATGTTTGATGAGATGGCTTTGCTTGTGGGTAAGGATATGGGCCATATGGCTACAGGAGGTTTTTCCAAGGGAGTTGGTGATATAGGTGTAGAGGCATTGGATGACTCACCTTCGCTTGTTGATGCTGATGTTGATGACGTATCCAAAAAGAAGCATGTTGATCCCTCACATGTGGCCTCGAATGAAACAAGGTCTCTCAGTAAATGAAGTCATGCTACTATAATTGAATATGCTGTTTATCAAGATTTGTCTATACAACTTGGTAAGGTTGCTTCTGCAATAAAAAAGATTTCTGAAAATCAACTAAAATTTGGTAGTCTTTATGAAGAAGTTATGAAGATGGATGGGTTTGAAGAAAATATGCTTGCGTCTGCATTTGACCAATTGAATAGGGATGAAAAACAAGCAAGGTCATTCATATTGAAAAATGACAAGCTCCGTAGACAATGGCTGCAGAACTTCTTTGACAACTATTTAAGCCAATTTTGTTATGTAGGTGCATTTTTGTTAAAATTTAGGCTTTTCTATTTGGACAATTTGGCATTTTGGTATTTATCAAAATATTTGGTGTCTAGTTTGTAGGTTTCAAGATCATTTTAATGGGCATTGATTTACAACTTTTAGTCCTTTTGTTTCATGGGCATGTGGATTTGGAAGCAACTTTTAGTCTTTTTGTTGGCTAAAGATTATTTTAATATGGAATGATTGGTTTGTCATTGTTACTAGTGGATATTGATTGCATAATTTTGGTGGTTGAGAGTGTAAGTGCCATGCTCAATCATGACAGGAAGCTTAGAAAAATTGATGCTTAGAGTTCCAGAGCCACAAAAATTGCAGTGGTATAGCTGCAATGAGATAGTTTTCTAAAAAAATGAGATAATTTTTCAAAAAATGTTTGTACATACTAAATACTAGAAAACATTCTTAAGCCCATTTTCAAGGTCGTTACCAAACACTGAAAAATGAGATAATTTTTCAAAAAATATTCTCTGAAAAATGACCAATTTTCTAGAAAACATTAATACTGAAACAAACAGAGTGTAAGAGTCAGTTAAATCGAAATCTTTTTGTTAAAAGACCATAGATAAAATTAAAAGTTAGTTAAAATAGTATATTGAGATTTATAAATAGTATCAAAAAAATGAAATAAAACTTATAAATAATAGTAAAAATAAATTGAATAATAACAAAAATAAATTAAAGAATAAAAAAAACTACATTTTTGTGTCGGTACAAAATAACAAAAATAAATTAAAGAATAAAAAAAACTACATTTTTCTGTCAGTACAAAATAAGCTGCAAATCCTATCAAAAAAAAAAAAAAAATGCAAAGCACCATGTGGGCCCAGCCCACTTGCTTGTCACATTTGTCAAAGCCCATATACGAGCTTGTCTCCATGCCTTGTGACGAGTTAGACTTCTCCTAACGAGAAGTGATGCAAAGCGTGTCTCACACGTAGGGCTGGCCTTAGGCTTAGGCCATTTAGGGCATAGCGTAAGGCTCCCTGACACAAAAAGGCCCCCAAATATGGGGAAATTATAAGGCAGTAGAGAAGTGATGTGGTCCATCATTTCACTAAAAAATTCACATCTGTTTAAAATTGTTAAGTTAAAATTTTTTTTAAAATAGAATTTTCTCCACAAAAAAAAAAAAAGAATTATTAAAAATACAGCAAAGTCACCATTAAGTGTATGAAAAATGCTAAAACTAATACAAATTTTAGAAAAAAAATTTACAAACTGATGTGACAGGAATATGATCGATGTTACTTAAATAATATAATAAAATGAATATTTGAATAACTTTTCTTTTATTGGTGATAAGCCAATTTGTAATACATATATAATAATTTTCATTAGCTCACTTTAGGTGAATTAGACATATTAATAAGAATTAATAATGAATTTGAAATTAAATAAAAATAAATAAATATTATTTAAGTGATATTTAGATGTAAAAATGTCTCTATAAAATTTTCATCTTAGGCCTCAAACAATCTTGGGCCGGACCTGCTCACACGCTGAAGGAAAGAAGAAAGAAAATGAGGCCATTCGGCCTTGTGAGAGCTGAAGCAAAGAAACGGAGACCCATTTTTAACCACCGTGTGAGTTCCAGAGAGTGCAAAAAACACTGAGAGATAGAGCTTCAGGAGAGTTGAAGTGTTCAAAAGAAAGGTCTTTGCTATTAGTGCAGTCAAGAGTCATGACAGCATCCCAAAAAATAGCAATATTCATAAAAATAATAACAAATACAATTTAAGAAGTCAAAATAGCCAAAATTGTGATTGGTCCTGCATGATGGTCACACTTAACATATCAAATAATAGTACATGATATGAAACATTATTCAGTAACCGCATTGTTTCTAGGAATGGATGCAGGCCAGCCAAAAATAAAAGTAGGAAATGGAAGAAAATTATATTAGGAAGAATTTAGCATTCCAAAATATAAAAATTAATGAAACTTTATATTCAAGGCATTAAAAAAAAAAAAAATGAAGTCCCCAATGGATTTCCATGAACCAAAAAATAAAAAACCTTTGTACTTGTTGAGCTCTTAACAAATGGAAATGTTGGAGCATTTTAATATTATATAATAAAAATGAATAAATTTTACAAAATAAATGTAAAAATTATGAGAGTGAATATGGAAGATAAGGAGTTAGTGAGAATGTTTAATCTCACATTGAAAAGAAGAGAGACTATTTTATTCTTTTTAATTGTGGTGATTAATAGACTAACATGAATTGTCTCAGATATTGGGCTAGATACGTGCGCAAGGGGGAGGTGAAGAGTGGAGACATCGAAGAAATGGATCAGCCTTCCAAATAGTGTTGTGTATTTTCTCTTCAACTTAATAATACAAAGAAGTGATATTCAGTTTCTCTTTGTATTATTTCCATTGTTATTGTATTTTTCACCAAGGAAATTTGGAACTTCAACACACAAGAAGGCTACCAGTGAAGAGAGAGAGAGAGAGAGAGAGAGAGAGAGAGAGAGAGAGAGAGAGCAGGTGAGAGGGAGTTCAGAGATGGTTCTTCTGTAAGACAATTTATGTAATTCTTCGTGCTAACTATAGGAACAGAAAAAATAATTATTTGGAGATTCTTTAATTAACGTAGAAATTTTGAAATGTCTTTTCGAATAAAGAAAAAATATTACTTGTTCCTTATGTGTTCCATAGATTAGAAGCTCACAAGAAATATTCCTAAGGTCATTTCCAAAATCCAAATACTTCATTGATAAAATTTGATTGATGTATTTTATTTAAATTAAAAAAAAAAAACCATCTAAGAAATTGTATGACCATGGGAACCACATTCCCAGATAATTTGAGAATATGATGCCCAATTTCTTGTATCTCTTTTTTGTTTTTGCTTTTCTGTGTGTATTTGAACTATGAAGATTCCTAAGAGGAATCTAGTTTTTTTATGAACTCGGAGGAGTCTAGTTAAAACCTAGCTACGCAAAGACTTCCCAATCCCCAAAACTGTTTAATATAGGGAATCTCTGAGGTAATTATACTTTAATTCTTAAAATCTTAATTTTTCAAACATAAATAAGTGGCTTTGATTATTTTTTTTTTTATATCATATCATCAATTATTCAAATAGATGTCAAAATAATGAAATAAAAATTTTATGTACCACTTTTTATGTTTCATTTCATCACTACAAAAAAAACGACCTATTGCGGCGGGCCAAAAACCGCCGCTAAAGCCCCAAAACCGCCGCTAAAGGTGCATTTGACCTTTTAGCGGCGGGTGCTATTGCGGCGGTCGATCCCGCCACCGTTGCGGTGCCGCAATAGATCTATTGCGGCGGTCAAAAAACGCGCCGCTATAGATACACCTTTTAGCGGCGGTTTTTGCTTATTGCGGCGGGCAAAAAACCGCCGCTATACAATGTTCAAATTCTTCTCAATTGACCTTTAGCGGCAGGCACAGCCTGCCGCTATTGGTGTCTACTTTTAGCGGCGGGCATAGGGCGCCGCTATAGATCATCAACTAAGTTGGGCAAATTGTACTTTTAGCGGCGGGCCAGTCCGCCGCTATATGTACGTGCCTATAGCGGCGGGTCAATCCGCCGCTAAAAGTACGTACCTTAGTGGCGGATGGACCCGCCGCTATATGTTTGAACCTATAGCGGCGGGTGGTAAGCGCCGCTATAGGGGTTAATTTAACACATAAAAAGTGAACCTATAGCGGCGGGTGGTGACCGCCGCTATAGGTTCTTTTTTTTTTTTTTTTTTTTTTTTTTTTCTTTCCAGTAGGCTTTAAAATCACTGTTTATGTCAAATATTCTCACACCTGCTTAAACCCTGTAATAATGCTTAAAACCTGTAATACTCTCAGCTTTACTGACACAATACCACAAATATAATTAATTAACCCTACAAATGTCTCCAAACTACCATAATATTAGCATAGATATATTATCAATACATAACGTTGTCTATAACCACCATCATAAGATTAACAAAAAAAGATGTGGTCCTTTGAATAAAACAACCGGTCAAATTAAGCTAATACAATAATCAAAGTTCCTAAGTATTTAAAAATATCCTTCAACACTTGCAAAAAAAAGCGGTTGTTCTTTTGTAGTTCTTTGTACACAAGAAAGTCCTCAAACATCAAGATAAAACTTATATGCTGCTTGGTTGATAAGATGCGGCTGATGATTTTTGGAGAGCTGGAGATTGTTGAGCCAAAGGAACGTCCTACATACAAAGTAGGATTACTCAATAAGAATTTATAAATGGAATAAAATGACAAGAAAATATTACTAAGGCAAAAAATTGGAATAAGTTAAATGAAGACATTTATACGCACTTACAACAACTAAACCAAATGCTTACAAAGAGAAAAACATTGACTAAGTCTTTGTTAATATACCTGATTGCATTGGGAAGAAATGTGTTGCATTTGTTGAAGCATCCGAGCCATTCTTTGCTCCATTTCTTCAAACTGACTAAGCTTTTCCTTCATCTCATCAAAACCTGCAAGTTGTTTGAATTGGTCACTGCAGCTATTTGTTTGAATTTAATTGGGAAATCTAATGTATTGCACCTAAGGAATTGTATCCAAGTTTTGCTTATAACTATATATATACAAACATGATTGAGGGAGCTTCCTTTCACCCAACCTTATCCTAACCCTATGCAAAACGGATAGGCCAAATTTGTCCAATTTTACGTAACAAAGTTTACAATACTCCAAAAAAGAATGTAATTCTTTATTTATTTGCCGATGATATAAACCTGTGCTAGCATTGCATTCACAGCACATACTTCTTCTTTGCTAAAAAAACTTCCATGCTACATCTTCCCAAAGCTAAAAAGAATGTATTTGAAACTGTATTTTAAGTATTACTTGAGACAACTGGCTTCAGAAATACATAGAAATACCAAATTGAGGAAGAGTGGAGTGGAGTGTAATTTTAATAGGAACTTGGCACATGATACACATTCTACTTCCAAATAAACAAATTCACCAACCATTTGTTCTACATAATAGACAATAATTTAAACACAAGTTGATACAATACACGGCAAGATACCACAATCAACAACAAAGGCCTATGATTAATTTTATACATAGAAAGCAAACCCATTACACTTCTCAGAATAGAATGGCCAATAGAGGCAGTAATTTAACAGAAAACAACCAAACACACTCAAATCAACAATTTTCAAAACAAAATAGAAATGGAACTCAATACAGAGAAGACGAGCCAAGCAAGCAATATTTCCAATCCATTACATAAACAAAGCAATACAAACACTCACATAGAGAAAGAGAGGCAGAGATCCTATAGAGGTTACTATTAGCAGAGTCCAGAACCAAAAGCTCTCCACCAGGCAACACCTCAACCGAGTAAGGCTCAATACCAAGTTTGCTTCCATCAAACACAGTCTCCACAGTATACCCACTTTCAAACTTCATCATTGGACACCCAGAAATTGCTGTACACATTAAAGTCCCATGAAACCCACCATTTCAGATTACCATCAAACAAAAACAGAAAAACAAAGAAAAATGTGCCTAGTACCAGAGATCTATGCCATACCTGTTTTGGTGGTTGATTTGAGTGACCACAACCATTTCATAAAGAAAGACACAGCATTTGAGAAAATCCCATTAATAATCTCTGCACCCACAACAGGCAAAAAAAAAAGATACACATCAAATTCAGATCATATAAGAGCAAGCATGATTTGAATTTTTAAAATAAGTTCAATAGGTGTGGTGCTAATGCTACTGTGCTGAGCTCTGATGGTGGGGACCCGAGGGAGGTGTGGTCTGGAGATGGGATTGTGATACGGTCGGGCAATTCGAGCATGCATGTGGTTCGTGGTGGCGGTGGAGGTGGCGGCGGCGGTGCGAGTGGCGGCTCAGTTGGTGGTGGGTTTGGGTCGAATTCGAAGGATGAGGCTTGGGGAGGGTCTAATTTGGGTAATAGTTTTCCCACGCCAAAGGAGATTTGTAAGGGGCTTGACAAGTTTGTAATTGGGCAGGAGAGGGCTAAGAAGGTGAATTGAATTTTGTTTACATTTAGTTTTTATTTTTATTTTGTATGGATTTTATGGTTTTTCAATGGAGAAAGGGCATTTTGAGTACTCTAGCTCTTTTGGTTTATGCTGAAAATAGTGTCTTTATGATGATTGTTCTCTATCTCTTGTATGTATAGTCAATATGAAAAATGTTGGAGTTTGAGAGTTTGAAATGAAATGCAGTTCTGTGTGCTTTTAATACAAGTGATGGTATTCTTTTCTTTTGAGTCTCGTGGTTCTGTTGGGTGTAGTGATATTTATGTGGTGATTTTGTTTACTAGATTTTCGTGGAGCTTTCTGTGATTGCTTCTTTGGGGAGTGGCTTTTATTTCTTGTATGTATTTTAAGAAAAAGATAGTGTTGATATAGTTGCCAGCAATTTTCAAGTGGATAGATCCAAAGGATTATTTCTTTATTTTTAGAAGTGTGTGTGATAAGTCACTTATATTTATATTGTGATGATCGATGTCATGTGGTCTTGATTGCATATTCAGTGGTAGTATTGTGTTAATGTGGAGCAATTTTCTGTTTTCACAGTTTTACTAACTGTATTGCTTGAATACAGGTGCTTGCTGTGGCTGTTTACAATCACTATAAGAGGATATATTATGAGTCCCTACAAAAGTGGTTGGTTCTGTACCTTTAATATACATAAGTTGTAATATATGTCCATTTCTTTTCTACATGTATCTACTAGGAAGGATCTAGCATAATGTGATTGCCATAAGGAGCTATTCCTACATTGCTTTGTTGTATATGAGGCCACTGTCATGAAAATAAAAATCGTGCAATGAAGTATGTGGGTTTGGCTGAGGTCACTCTTAACAAATAAATGTATCATATCCTAACCAATGAAAAGCCGTCCTTAAAGATAAATTGATGCTATCATAGTCATTTTGTGATTGAACTTATCCTCATCAATATAAATATATACAATATTTCACATTGGTCATATTTAAATTCTTCGCATGTCTATGTCATTGATGCATAAAATTAATGAATGAACTGATCACTCCATTTGCACCAATTAAATTGCTATAGATTTGGCATCACTGTCACCGCCTTGTTGGGCTTGTAGGAATTGATTGCTTGGCCTCCCTTTACAGGAATGATTCATAAATATCTTGGATTACAAGGCCAATAGTTGGTGTGTGAACTCTTTTTCCTCATCACTACAATTAACCATGGTTATTTGGCTTAGGTAATGATATCTAACATGTTACTACCATTTGGGAAGTTAGGTCGGCAGGAGATTCAAGTAACAAGAAAGTAGAGGAAATGGATGATGATAGAGTGGAACTTGAGAAGAGTAACATTCTTTTAATGGGGCCAACAGGCTCAGGTAATTTAGTGTAATCCTTTTATCAAAGTGCTTTCAAGTTTGTATTTTTTATGTTTTCACTATGCTAAAGAATGTTGATCTTGGTTTCATATTTTATGATTTTATCCGTATAAAAATGCAAAAACTTTAGTTGATTTTGTTACTAGTCTAACTTGGTCTTAAATGCTATTTAAAGGACAGGGAAGACATTACTTGCCAAAACTTTGGCCCGGTTTGTGAATGTTCCCTTTGTTATTACAGATGCAACTACACTAACTCAGGCAAGTTGATGTGTCTTTGTTGTGCGTGTGTGTGTGTATATATATTGTTGTGAATTTTGCAAATGCTAAAATGCTTTTGGGAAGAATGTTATTTATGGTGAATGAAACTTGGGAAAAAGCATGGTGGAAGCGGTAGGAAGAAGGGGAGAGTTATGATTGCAAATTTGGGACTTGAGGAAGTTGCTGAACGGTTTTCTAAAGACACACACACACGAAAAGGGAAAAAAAGTTGAGAGGGCTAGAGAAAGGAAAAGGTGACAGAGTGTTTGGATTTTGAGGGTGAGAAAGAAGAGGTTGATGTGGAACAGAAATACAGAGGAGTTTCAGCCAAGGACAGGGTTTGGTAACTAAGAAAGGTGGAGAAAGTTGTTGTTGTTGTGTTTTTTTAAATTAAAAAAGAAAAGAAAAGAAGAGATTGAGGGGGTATTTTATTAATTTTGAGTTTTAGCATGCTTTTCGGCGCTTTCTCTTTGATTTAAGTCTGGTTGTTTCACTTTTGCTCTACCACAAAGGCCTGATTTCCAAACCCTAACATCCTCCTTCCTAATCTTTCTTCCATGCTTTTTCATTAGGTCAACTCATTCCCCTGTCATAAACACATTTCGCATGTGCTTTCTCCTTTCTATGACTTTTTACAATACCATCATAAATGTAACTTTTGCTGAGAAGGACCGGAGCGCAAGCGAGAGACGGAGCGAGAGCGAGAGTCAGAGCCGGAGTAGGACCGGGAGTGAGAGGACGAGCCCGACGCGGACCTTGACGGCGGCGACCGGCGGCCTCCTCGGCTTGGCTTCGCCATGGGCGCTGATTGGGTTTGAGAGTGGGCTGAGTGAGAGAGAGAGAGAGAGAGGTCGAACCCCAGAGAGAGAGACCCGAAGGTGAGGATGAGGAAGAGAGAGTGAGGCGGCTGAATATGTGATAGGGTAAAAAAAAACCCTAACTTTAGCCTTTTGTTTTTATCCGTTGATCTTTCTTGATGTATTGTTTTTATCCGTTGATCCTTTTTTTTGAATTCTAATTATTTATTTATTTATTATTTTTTTGTGCTAATCCTCCAATGTTTTCAACTTTTCTTTTCTTTTTTTTCTTTTTTTTTTTCTTTCCTAGGCGTAACATGCTCTTTTTTCTTTTTCTTTTTTTCTTTTTGTTTTCTTTCTGATACCTTTTTGATAAGAACATAATTTTTTTTTAATACCTTTTTTTTTTTAATACCTGATGTTTCAATCAACCCATTTGGGATGGCAACTTTGTTATTACCTTTAATTAAAAAATGATAAAAAAATTGATAAAAGAAGTTTAAATTCTTAACGTAATAATTATTCTTAATCCTAAAATTTTGGCTTTTTTGGGAGGGGGAGGGGGGGAGGGAGAGCTAAGTGAAACGTTAGGAGGGAAACAAATTTTTGGGAAATTTTAGGTGGAAAAAAAAAATAAGACAAATTTATTTTAAGAAAAAAATAAAATAAGGCAATTTTAATCAATAAAAATCACCAGACAACTTTCTCAAAAAAAAAAAAAAAACACAACAAAAATTATCACACATTCTATCTTATTAAAAATTAAAAAAAAAATGGTCATAGCTATTATTAAATTTATGTAAAAATTTTAATATGTGACTAATTACGTTTACTTTTTTAAAAAAATAATATAATTAATTAGATGGTCAGATTGAGAGAACATAACCATATAAGTACACAGCACATGTCCATTACGCACCATACTTAGATTTGAAATCTAACCGTTGGTTTTGAAGAGTGTAATGAAATGATCATTCTGGTAAATTATGGCCACAATCAAACGGTTGGATTTAGAGAAAGGCACGGTCAAAGTTTGGTCAAAATTTAGTCAAAGTTGGTTAAACCTAATCAAACTTAATGGTGGTCCCGATACCACTAGACTTGGTAAAATTCATATTCAAATCTTGATCATTAGGATTGAAGAGTATGGTGACATATTGGTGTTGGTAAAATTTGAGACCAATTGAATGGTCAGATTGAGAGAATATATATAGCCATATATACACAACACATGTCCATCACATGCCATTCTTAGATTTGAAATCTAACCGTTGGATTTAAAGAGTTTAACGAAAGGTTAATTCTGATAAATTATGGTCGCAATTAAACGGTTGGATTTAGAGAAAGGCGCGGTCAATCACTTATTATTGAATGTTACACCAACAAAAAGCCTATTATTGAATTCATATTTTGAAAATCCAACCATTGGATTACATGTTCTATATGTTCTTAACATGCATGCCAATTTTCATGCTAATCAGGTGTAATTTACTATTTGATCTTTAAACTCATCTTTTATGTGTTATTTTAAACTATAAAAACTTGAATTTAAAAAATTGATTGATGACATGGCTATTAATCTTTGATCACCTCGAAATTTTTTAAGCATGAAAAATATATGAAGATAATGTAATCTAACGGTAGATTTGTCAAAATTCACATCAAATTAAGAAATATGGGGTTAGGTTCAAGTTACACCTAATGTAACTCTAAAAAATATTACACCAACCAATAACTTATTGTTGAATTCATATTTTGAAAATCCAACCGTTGGATCACATTTTCTATATGTTCTTAACATGCATGTCAATTTTCATGTCAATCGGATGTAATTTACCATTTGATCTTTAAACTCATTTTTTATGCGTTATTTAAACTACAAAAATTTGAATTTAAGCAATTAATTGATGATATGACTATTAATCTTTGATCACTTTGAAATTTTTTTAAGCATGAAAAATATATAAAGATAACTTAAATTAACTAAAGATTTGTCAAAATTTACATTGAATTAAGAAATATAGGGTTGAATTCAAGTTACACTTGATGTAACTCTAAAAAATGTTATACCAACCAATAATTTATTATTGAATTCATATTTTAAAAATCAAACCGTTGGATCACATTTTCTACATGTTCTTAACATGCATGCCAATTTTCATGCCAATCGGGTGTAATTTACCATTTGATCTTTAAACTCATCTTTTATGTGTTATTTTAAACTTCAAAAATTTGAATTTAAACATTTGATTGATGACATGACTATTAATCTTTAATCACCTTGAAATTTTGTAAGCATGAAAAATATATGAAGATAACGTAATCTAACGGCAGGTTTTTCAAAATTCACATCGAATTAAGAAATATAAGATTGGGTTCAATTTACACTTGATGTAATTCTAAAAAAGGTTACACCAACCAATAACTTATTGTGAATTCATATTTTGAAAATCCAATCGTTGCATCACATTTTCTATATGTTTTTAACATGCATGCCAATTTTCATGCCAATCGGATGTAATTTATAATTTGATCTTTAAACTCATTTTTTATGCGTTATTTTAAACTACAAAAATTTGAATTTAAGCAATTAATTGATGATATGACTATTAATCTTTGATCACCTTGAAATTTTTTAAGCATGAAAAATATATAAAGATAACACAAACTAACGGTAGATTTGTCAAAATTTACATTGAATTAAGAAATATAGGGTTGAGTTCAAGTTACACTTGATGTAACTCTAAAAAATGTTATATTAACCAATAACTTATTGTTAAATTCATATTTTAAAAATTAAACTGTTGGATCACATTTTCTATATGTTCTTAACATGCATGCCAATTTTTATGCCAATCAGATGTAATTTACCATTTGATCTTTAAACTCATCTTTTATGCGTTATTTTAAACTACAAAAATTTGAATTTAAACAATTGATTGATGACATGATTATTAATCTTTGATCACCTTGAAATTTTGTAATCATGAAAAATATATGAAAATAATGTAATCTAACGGTAGATTTGTCAAGATTCACAACAAATTAAGAAATATAAGGTTGGGTTCATGTTACACTCGATATAACTCAAAAAAATGTTACACCAATCAATAACTTATTATTGAATTCATATTTTGAAAATCCAACCATTGGATTACATGTTCTATATGTTTTTAACATGCATGCCAATTTTCATGCTAATCGGGTGTAATTTACCATTTGATCTTTAAGTAGGAAGACGAAAAAAATAAAGGGCAATTTAAAGGTCTATTGCGGCGGTCCAACTCGCCGCAAAAAGGAGTGCATATTGCGGCGGGTCATTGACCCGCCGCTATAGCTAAGCTTAACGCCGCTAAAACTGATCTATTGCGGCGGGTCATTGGCCCGCCGCAGTAGTACGCCGCAAAATACTATAACTATTGCGGCGGGCATATGAAACGCCGCAATAGATCTCATGTACAGTGGCGGGCCAAAAACCCGCCGCAATAGGCTGCATATAGCGGCAGTTTTTGCACCCGCCGCAATAGGCCGGCTGCAATAGCTCGTTTTTCTTGTAGTGCATGTTCTACTAATCACAAAAAGTAATACTAAGGATTTATATTCAAAATGATGATATAAATGTTTCTTTTTTATAGGAATATAAATATTTCATGTTTGTTTGATGTTGATGATGCAGTAAAATATAAACCACTAATTTACCAATAAAAGGTGAAAATTTTAAGAATTTCACTGTAAAGTTATCATAAGAGACTGAGATGAATTCTAATCTCAAAAACAAGTGTCTATACAAATAACATCCTTGAACATTAACAAAAGTAACGACTTAGTCCTTGAATCAACCTCTAAAATTTAAAGTTGTGACAAATTAAACCATTTTTTAGTATTTTCAGTTTTTTTTTTTGAAATCAATATTTTTCAATTAAGGATTAACGGATATATTTACTTTATGTGTATGTGTTTCTGCCACATATATATAATTTTGAAAATATCATTTTTTCCATTTATAGATCACATGAAAAAAATCGTTAGGGATTTTTTTTATTAATTTACTTTTTTTAAAAAAATGGGAGAATGGTAAGGATTTAATAAAATATTAACAGAATTTTTGATTTGTGACAAACTCAAAGTCAAAGGAATTAATTATTCAAATGAAAAATTCAAGCTTTCTCAAATAAATAAATAAATAAATAAATAAATAATTCAAGGATTAAATTCACATTCCCGTCAGAATTCAAGGGTAATACCGTAACATACTAATACTATTTGTAAAATTCCACAAAAAAAAGGCTTTGTCTCCATAATTTTTCCAAATTTAAAGTTTGAATCTCTTTGCGTGGAATCTGTGATAAAATGGAGATCTAATCTAACATGATTCCCGGAAATTCCATCCAGCATTGAAATGCTAAAATATCATTACCCTAGTTTAGTACTAGTATCTCATTCCTCGAATCGCATTCTTCCATGTGCTATCAATCAATAAAATGATGGATTTTATAGTCTAGTATCCTATCCTAGAGAAATCTAAATTTAAGTGTCTGTTTAAATACGGCTTATTTTGCTGAAAATAATAAAAAAATAATAAAAAAGTTATTGTTCACATGTTTGGCACTATTCATAAGCCTAAAATCACTGTTTATGGACAATGAACAGTGTCAGACGCGTGTCTAGGAAAAAAAAAAACGCAGAAAACGCAACGTAAGAAACGCAATACCCAAACGCCACCTAAATATGTGATTAAATGACCCGTAAGCAATTTGTTTGCCTCTTTAAGTGTGTGTTTGACTTCAAATTAAAAAGCTAGCTTATTTTTGCTATTATTCATGGGCCCCACTGCACCTTTAGATACTATTTATTAATCCCACTATACTATTCCAGCTAACTTTTGGCTTTATCTACAACATTTTCAGCAAAAAGTTTTCAGTTTCAACAAAATAAGCAGATATCAAACGGATCCTAAGATTAGAGTATCAGTGATTAAATTTGATATGTTTGCCCCAGAATAACCTAGTACTATAGATGAAAATTAAACTTTTTCCATTGCCAGCAATATTTATATTTGATTTCCGAGATTGAGTCATATGAATTGGTTACTTATTTGGGTCATTGAGTGCATTACTCCAGATACTAGTGATGGCCAATTGTGTTACATAAATCAGTCAGCACGGTAGCAAGCATGCCCTCTGAAATTTTTTGCATTGAAGTACCATCAATCCAAGTCCTTTATGGCTGGTTTGAAAGTTTAAAAAAGGAGGGGGAGTAGAGTAAAGAAAGGGAGAGTAATTCAATTACCTTGTTTGGAAGTTTTTTTTATAGAAGAAGGGAGAGGGTTTTGGAGGGGTTTCAACTACCTCTAACCCCTTATCTTTAATTCCCCCAAATTGGAGAGATTTGGAGGGAGAGTAGAGTAAATAAATTATTGACCAAATGAATTTCCCAATTTACCCTTTCTAAATTAACAAAATTACAAACCGATTATATAAATAATCTTTGTTTGTTTCCTGAGAAAATTTAAGGTGAATGAAAAAAAAAAATTAATTCTTACTATTTCACTGATACTGAAGCTAAACAATTCCTCTTCACTGACACTTCTGACAGTGGCGCAACAAGGCACAGTTGTCAGCCATTTGCATACCATCCAATGTGCCGGCGGGACACGTGGTAGTTTACGTGGGCAGCAGTTGCAGGAGATTCATGGTGCGCACGACGCACTTGAACCACCCCATCTTCAAAAAGCTCTTGGTCCAAGCCGAAGAGGAGTACGGGTTCAACAACCAAGGCCCATTGGCGATTCCGTGCGACGAGTCGCTATTCAAGGAAGTGCTTCGATTCATTTCGCGATTCGAGTCGGGTAAGAACTGCAACAACTGAACCCGGTTTGGGAATCTCGAGGATTTTTAGAGGTACTTCCACGTGGACATCCGGAAGAACCTTGACTTCTAGCCTGAATCTCGACCGTTGCTTCATGGGATCGTCGACAAAGGAAAACGCTTTGTTTTCGACCCGGGTGTGACTTAGTCCGAGTTAGCTCGCCTCCACAGAAAGAAAAAAGTAGCCAGCTGAGTATAATACTTGCAAAAAAAAATTTGCAATTGACTCGACCGAGTTAACTAACCCAGTTAGGGATTTTACTCTTTACTTTTTATTTTTAATTTTTTTTGAAGTAATAAAAATTATTTTATAATAGTTAATGGTAGTTTTATATTTTTATTAGTGAACTGTATTTGATGGAATGAGAATGTTGATTAAATAATTATTTAATTTAATAAATTAATATAATGTTGCAAGTTCATTTTTAAATAGGAGTAAATTTGTCAATTTAAATAATTTCCTCTCCTTTCTATCCTAATTTGTAAAACATCCAAATAAAAAGAAGAGCTAATTACTCTCTTCCCCTTACTAATTTTAAAAACATCCAAATAATGTGAAAGATATCCATTCCCCTATACTTTCCTCTCCACTACTCTCCTCCCTTCTACTCTCCTCCCTCTCTAAACTCCCAACCAAGCAATCAAGGAAGAGACACCAAAATTTTCTGAAAACCTAGTTTACAAAATTTATAAATTACACGGGGAGAAAGGGCTTGGAGGAAGTTGTTGAGAAAAACATGACTACGATTAATATTAACAATTGCGAGTTGCCATGCGTCATGCTTTATGAAATCTGAATAATTGAGAGAATGATTTCATTGATTAGAAACTAATTACATCTAGCTATTAATTTATAGCTGTGAAAAAGAAGGATCTAGAGTCTAACCAACTAACTGAAAAACAGAAAAGGAATCCTACTCTAACTGCACTAACCCGTGTGCATAACAAACTCTTACACGTGCTTCTTATTGTCATTTTAATACACTGCTAAAACTACTTGTAGCTTTACATTCACACATCCAAACTACTTGTCGTTTTTAACTGAAATGACTTTCTTGTTCTGCTTTGCATCTCTGCTAGTATCTTTCTTCTTCTTCATTTTTGATGGCTTGCCGTGCTTGAGTAGTAGAGCTCTGCTCTTAATTTCTGCTATTCAGACCTTTGACAGCTTGATATGCTTTGCTTTTAAAAAATACATAAATAAATAAATAAGAGTCAGCGTTTGCAACAGTGAAAGTTTTCGGCAAAATTTATAAATTAATCTTTTTTTAATATTAATTATTCAAATTAGTATTGTTTTGAAGTTATTTGAGAATGTAATTTTTTTTTTGGAGGGTTAAAATACCTGATTTGGTTAAGTTCAAATTGAAAACATGTTTTAAAAACATGATTTCAGCTCACTTGATTTAGAAAAAAAAATGTTAAATTCCCAAATAGTTCCAAAACAATGTCAATTTAAATTATTATTTTTAACATAATAGTCCTATTATTTTTAGAAAATGATACTCCTTCTTACTTTCTCAAAAAAAAGTCTCCTTCCTCATTTGTCTCTTTCACTCTATTAAATACTTAAATCCATTCAATTGTTATTCTCAACAAAAAAAAATTCCATTAATTATTTTTTCTTATTTTCTTACTCCATCAATTTATTTTCATAATAAATGGTGATTAATTAATGCTTGGTTTTTTGTCTTCCCTCTTTTAACGCCTTACTCTTTATTATTTCTTTCTGTTTTCGGTTAGCTATTGCCAATTGTTGCTCTATAATTTCAGAAATCACATTCACTACTCCACTTACCAAAACATTTCCCCCCCCCCCCCCCTCTCTCTCTCTCTCTCTCTCTCTCTCTCTCTCTCTCCAGAAGAAATTTTCCTCTCTTGAACTTTACCCATTTAAACCTAAACTCGCTCTCCTACTAATCCTGCCAACTTTGTTAGTAGTATTTGAATTAGAAACATGTTTAACATAAGCAACAATTTACATATTTTTTTCCTTTTATTTTATATTTATTATTTTATGAAATTTTATATTTAATTTGTTCACAGTAAGTAAAAGATTTTGTTTTATTTTTTTATTCAAGAAGTATAAGATATAAAAACTTATTTTTTTGGCATATGTTGTGTGTCATATTTTAAGGCAACATATATTTTGTGCACATGACCTTGCTATCTAATTGTTAGTCTCTCTCTCAAAAGTTTGTATACTTTGTTTTGTTCAATTATTTGGGTTGCATTTGATTAGGCAACATGTTCTAAATGTAGGAGTTGTTTCAAAACACACAGCTCTTTCTTGCTAAATCACATGAAAAGCAACTAGAGGTCCAATGATTATGTAGCTTTGTTCTTAGATGGAACTGTATTCACAATTTTCTAAACTTATACTAAATTTTCTATAATGGGTTATAAGTGCTGGATTTTCTACACAGCATTTTGTTTTTTGAGGTCGAGATCATTGTTCTAAGCTGGACACTTTTCAAAAACAATTGGCTACTTTTTGAACCCTGGAGGCTCACTTGGTGTTAGAGATTCCTGCTTAAACTCCCAGTTCCAAAGAGCGTGTTTGAAATTCTTTAAAGTAACCAATTAAATTAATGACATGGAGATGAAGTCAATTTTAACCTCTCCTATATCTATATTTTTTTATTAATTTTTTTATTACTGTCTTAACTCTTATCTTCAAGCAAAGAGTATTAGAAGTCAATGTTAGAAAGGATTTTCACAATCGAATCCTTTTAGAGTGCAAATTACAGAATAAATTTGAAGAGAACATGAAGAATTTGATTTGATTGCCGTTTTAAAGTTTAATTATTTTATAAGGAAAGTAGAAAAAGAATACATAACAAGTTGTGATTGATAGAGTATAAAGTAAAACACAAAGGTTTGGACAAGAAATTCTTCACTCCTACTAAAGCAGTCTTTTTCCTCTAGAAGAAGGTGTGGGCCCTATCATGGGTCCTATACTAGGGCCCATATCTTTTGTGAGAGGAGAGAAGATTGCTCCCGTAAGAATGAATGATTTCTCATTTAGGATAAAGGATTTGTATTTCTATCAAATCTGTTCAATCACTCCATTCTATTAATTAAGTGTTTTTTCTTATTTACTTGCTCCTCCTTTATTTATATTTTTCTAATTAATGATGATTACTTGATGCTTGATTTGTTTTTTTTTTTTTTTGGTGTGACTAGCTTTTGCCAATTGTTGCACCATAGTTTCAAAAGTTAGAGTCACTCCTGGACTTACCAAAACGAGTTCCTCTCTCTCCCAATCTCTTTCACTTTATGGATTTGACCAAAAGAAAAATATTAGAACTCTAATTGAACCCTAGGCCACCCATCTATTTTTATTTTTGGTACAAACAAGAAACGGAAACTTCATGAAAGAGGCTACAGTTAGCCAGGAACAGGACAAGTCCTGTTTACATAACATCCATTACAGTCCGAAGCTAAAGCACAAAGCAGAAAGTAGAGTCCACAGGAGGACTACTAAAATAAACAAAATCAGAGGCAAGGCTGGTCTTTTTCTTCGCTAAAGTCATCGGCACACTTATTGCATTCCCTGAAACAGTGGCTCACGCCACTCTCCTTCACTTGCTGAAATTGAGAGATTAGATGCCTGCAATCATCAACAAGATAGGGGAAGGGATTATATATTACAAAATACTTATAATGATGTTATTTCTAAGGCAAGTTTATACAAAACCATAACACATTGTATTCTAAAAAGAAGTTTGTCAAACTCACCAATTAGAGCACCATTGAATGCATTAATTTCTTCTTTTCCTGGGTCTTGGATTATTATGCCTTCTCATCTTTCCATTGCGTTCTCCTTCAACAAACCTTAGAAGCCATTGAGGTGTTCCTCTTTTAAACACAATGCATCCCATAGCCAATCCAACCAAAAATCCACATCCATAGCCCAATAACACGACTTCCCAACCAAATCCACTTGCAAATATCGAATCATTGTCTTCTTCGAATATTAATGGTAGTGGTGGTGGCAATGGATCACCGGTGCTACATTTGATAGTCAAAGGAAATCCACACAATCCCAAGTTTCCATCATATGAGCTGTTTTCAAATGTACCAAATTGCGTGCCTTGAGGTATGGGTCCAGTAAGCTTGTTCTGTGAAAGGTTTAACTTAGCCAAAAATGTTAGACTTGTTAATTGAATAGGAATTTGTCCAGTGAGCTTATTTGAAGAAAGGTCTAAAGATTCAAGTTGTGACAAATTTGCCAATGATAATGGGAGATGGTTGGTTAGGTTATTATGGGAAAGGTTGAGCAATCGGAGAATTATAAACCTTCCAAGTGATTCTGGAATCTCTCTTTCGAATTTGTTACTTGAAAAATCAATTGCTGTGAAAATAGTTAGAATTCTTTGCAGTTTACGCTCTGTTTGTTTCAATGTAAAATATTTGCAAATGTAAAATATTTTACATGTAAATTATTTTCAGTAAAATATTTTCTTTTTACCGTGTTTGACTGTCAGCATGAAAATATAATGTAAATTTTTTTCTTCATATTTCTCAAAAGTCACCGGGTGCAGAAACCACCCCACCTACCACCCAGAACTCCACATCGGAAGAAAAAAGCAGCCACCAAAACACCACCAGCCACCAAACCCCATCAACAATTCAAAAAATAGCCACCAAAACACCACAAACCATTCAAAAAACAGCCATCAAAATTGCCACTAACCACCAAACCACCACCAACCACCCAAAAGACAACCACCATCAACCAAAAATCTAGATCAGGGAGCCAAGAAAACCTCCACAAACTCATATCAAAAACCCCAAAAAAAACCCAAGAAAAACCTCCAAAAACCCAGCAGAGGTGAGATCGGGTGGCAACCAAAACCATCTTTAGGTCATAACCACAGTTACCATAGGCATCTATAATGATCATTGTCAAGCAATAGTCAATATAAAATTTCGATTTTCTAAAAAAAAATGTGTCCAAAGAAAACTTCAACCACATAGGCATTTCCTTAGGCCTAAAGATTCTCCGAAGTTCTCTGCACTAAAGCATTGATTGAAGGTAGGGGCTTAAGACATGAAAATGTCCTTTAAGAATAAGCAAATTCCAGGCAGTGACTTGAACAATTCAAGTAAGAGCGAAAGACAAGCTATCAAGTATATTGATTCCACTGGCTCATACCGTTGGAGTTCCCGTCGGACCCAAGGGTTGTGTGAGAGAGAAGAGAAGATGGGTTAGTAGCATCGATCAGTGGGTGGGCGATGGTTAGTGGGTAGGCGTGATCAGTGGGTGGGTGTCGGTCAGTGGCATCGGTCAGTGAGTGAGAGAGCTGAGAGATAGAGAAGAACTAAGAAAGTAAAAGGGGGAGAAACTGATAGAGTCGGGAGTGAGAGGGGAGAAAGAAAGTGTAAAATGTTTTACCGATTTTTTAAATGTAAAATATTTTACAGCTTATGCCTTTATTTTTTCCTTTGATTGAAAATATTTTACATTTGACTAATTATTTTACTGTAAAACAAACACTGTAAAATGTGAAATATTTTCTTGAAAATATTTTACATAAAAAAAAAAAAAAACAGAGCTTTAATCTCCAACCCTTTCACGGTCACCACCATAGAATCATGATAATAAGAACTTTTACCCAAATACATTGGTTCATGGTTACCTTCTTTGTCAATCATAATGGCATTCAAGTTTTCAAAATAATTTCTTGGTAAAAGACCATTAAACTCATTTTGTGAGACATCAAGAATTCGTAGTTTAGGGAAAAATATCCCACTAATGTTATGATTTCCTATAGGACCATAGAATCTATTAGATTTCAAGCAAGGACGGACCTAGGATTTCAAGCTAGGGGGGGGGGGGGCGAGGAGGGGGCTGAAGATAAGCGAAAAAAAAAAAATTTCAAATACACATCCATATAGTATTAATAAACTATCAACCAAGACAAATACCCAAAAATCATTGTTTCTTAATATATTAAGATACAATCATGTACCAACAAAAACAAAAGACACGAAACACTATTGTTTCTTAATACAATCATCTATGAAAAGGGAACTCGACGCTCTTTCAAATCTTCAAAGTCATCTACGATTGAATCCAAACTAAATATCGAAGCTATATCCTTGTCAATGTCGAAACTATATCCTTTTCAATGACACTAACCCACTAACCCAATAAATCCCACTACCGACAATTCTATTCCACTTTCTGCACAACTAACAAAAACTTTTCTTAACTTTACTTCTTCTTCTTTTTTCTATCACTTGTCTTGCCCAACTCCATTTGTGCCTGTTATGCCCTACTACCAGTCAACAAAGAAATAAGTTTTTTCTTTGTCGACTCAAAATACTAATCTCTAGATTCTCTACAAACTCTACTCTCTCTCTCTCTCTCTCTCTCTTATCTATATAATACAAGAGAGAGTCACAAACACAAAGTGATAGAGAGTCACAAAGCCAAAAAAAAAAAAAAAAACACCATAGGCAATAGCCGCAGCACATATTCATTCATATCACAATCAGTAAAAACACAAAGTCACAAATATGAAACACCACAAGTCCACAACCACAAGGCACAGGCACAGTTTCTTTAAATCTCAGATTCTCAAATCACAAACATTTTATTAGGTCTTGAAATTTGAAGGAAAAGATAGAGTAAAATGTAAATATCTGTGAAGGTTGGAGCAGATCGAGCGTGGGTCTTGCCGGTGTGGGTCTTCTCGCGTGCTTCACGGCGACACAGCGTGGGTCTTCTCGCATGAATCTCGTCGGTGTAGGGCTTTCACTCTCTTTGAGTACTCTCTATCACTCTATGACTCTCTCCCTGTCTCGCACTCTCGCCTCTCTCTCATAGTCTCACTTTCCTTTCTTTTCTTTTTTTTTTTCTTTCATTTTTTTTCTTTCTCCGTTTGCTTTTGGGCTGCTGAGAGCTGAGTGTGTGTGTGTTTTTTTTTTTTTTTTAGACTTACACGGGTCATGGGCTCCTAGGCTGGTGGGCTGGTCAAATGATGGGCTGGGGTTCATGAGTTTGGGAGGGGGGCCCGAGCTAAATTCTAAGGGGGGGACCCAAACCCTTTAAAAAAAAAAAAAATTAGTTGCTAAATTTTTTTTTTTTTTTGAGCCAAGGGGGGGCCCGGGCCCCCTTAGGCCCCCACTTGGGTCCGTCCTTGATTTCAAGACAAGAACTCGTAGAATGGTAAGGGCTTTCAACCAATGGGGAAAAAGATCATTGATGTTGTTATTTCCAAGGTCAAGAACTTCCAAATTCGTACAATTGACCAAAGATTTTGGTAACAACCCTTCTAAATGATTATCATTAAAGACAAGAGTTCTCAACTGATTACCCTTTGCAAATGTATCAATGATGGTGCCGTAGAAGTTATTCATTCTAAAATCCATCACCTGAAGATTATCACTGAAATTTCCCAAACATTTTGGATTCTTACCACTCAAACTATTATTAGAGATATCCAAGATTTGAAGTAGACTTAAGTTACAAATCAGATATCTCCGCAATCAGTCTATTGTTATAAGAAAGGATGATAGAAAAGTTGGAAGTTGTTGTATACCTGAAAGCTCATTGTCATTCAATTGGATTGAATCCAAAGACGTGGCTTCTGAAATCTCTGCAGGTAACTCACCAGATAAGCGATTGTTTGCCGCAAATAATTGTGCAAGATTCTTGGCGTTTTTTATATCGGACGCAATTGGGCCTTCAATATAATTCAATGCGATATCAATTGTGTATACATTCGGTAATCCCCAGATTCCAGCGGGAACGATACCCGAAAGGGAGTTATTGTTGACTTTGAAAAAACGTAGAGTTGAACAGTTGGCGTAACTAGCTGGAATTTCACCGGTGAGATTGTTCTGAAGCATGAGAAGATAGCGCATAGTACCTTGCTTGCACATATCTGGCGGAATTGGACCTGTAAAGAAATTCTTACACATCAATTATATAGAATTCAGCCCAAGAGCCAAGTTTCTGAGGCAGGGGACCTGTGAAGCTATTCCTGCTTACAGAAAGGATCTCAAGCTTCTTGAACTCGCCTAACTCGGCTGGTACATGGCCAGAGAGCTTGTTATCAGATAGTTGCAGAGAAACCAGGTTGTTCAAGAACCTTAACTCGAATAGATCACCTTCAAGATAGTTTCTTGAAGCATCAAACATCTCTAGCTTCGTGAGGTTTCTTAAACTGGCTGGAAGTTTTCCTGTGAATGAGTTGTCGCTGAGGTCAAGCCATGAGAGGTTGAGTAGGTTCCCAATCTCAACTGGGATTTCCCCTGTCAAGTTATTGAGGTAAAGTTACAAGTTGATTAGCTCTTTAAGGTTTCCAATCTCTGCTGGAATTGTTCCTTGGATGCTACAGTTGGATAGGTTTAGCCAAGTCAGGTTGGTAAGCTTCAACACCTCTTTTGGAAATGAAAAAGGATTAATAAGATTATCTCCCAGGCTTAGGTGAACAAGACCAGTCATGTTTTGAAGAGATTTCCATGGGAAAGTCCCCGAAAATCCGCTTTTGTTGAGATACAAATACTGTAATTTACTTAGAGGACATGTCTGCAGGAACTGAACACCCTGTGAAATTATTATTGCTCAAATCCAAGCACTGCAGGTTGACACAATTGTTCAAGTGATCCATAATTGGACAGTGCAAGTAGTTGGATTGGAATGAGAGCTTTTCCAATGATTGGAGGTGGCATATGGAATCAAGAGGAAGAACCCCACTTAAATTTTGGTATGAAAGTTTGATTTCTGTAACGAAACCATCTGAGTTGCAGGTGATTCCACTAAAGTTGCACATGGATTTGTTGGCTTCCCAAGAAATGAAGGCATTGGTGTTTGATGTTTCAAGAAGGGAGGATTTTAGTTGCATGAGAATTTGAAGGTCGTCTGTTTGGATCCCTGAGAGAAGGGAGAAGAAGCAAAAAATGAGATAAAAAGAATAGAGACGTGGCCACGACATGTCGTAGAGTGGATGGAATGGTGGGTAGAATTTTGTGTGTCTTCTGCTCTTCTTTGGAGAATATGTGGATAAGTAGGACTAGAGATAGTGCCATTTTAATTGGCAGGAAGTCACACTATAAAATATTGTCGGTGATATAGAAAACCGTTCAAAATTTTCTGTAATTTGAAATGAGTTGACGAAAAAAAAAAAAAACTAAAAATCTCATAATATATATATATATATATATATATATATTTTGATACAAGACAGAATTATATTCTAGCTTAAGCTAAGTGCATATGTGTGTGAAATTTTCTCTTGAAGATTTGAACTCCAACCCTTGCTCTCACACCCCACAAGCACTTATACTTGTGGAGTGACCATCGCACCAAAGATATGTAGTGGTCATAATATTTTCACAATAAATTGAGTTGTTAGTTTACCATTATTTATAAATAAATAAATAAAAACAATATTATACATGATACCATTTTTCACAACACCCACATTTGATTATATATTTTATACTCTATTTTATTAAATTGTCAAATTTTCTTCATTTTTTAAACGATTCTCTCTCGTATATATACAATAATTACTATTCACTCTTTTCTTTCATTATTTGTGAAACACAAAAAAGTTATATAAAATCATTTTGCGTAACCTACAATTACTAATATATTTTCATAAACACTATAGCAAAATCTCATTTTGCACAACCGTTTCATAATCTGATCCAGTTGATTTTGAGCATTAATAATTACATTTTGGATTTTGGGCTATTTTATATTAACCGATGCGAATGTTCAATGCAGTATATTCTTTTAGACTTTTAGTTATATTGCTGGCCCAAAGTATTGGGCTAGACATGGACTTATATTTTTAAATCAAACCACTTTGAGTATAATATTGAATACTTGAATATATATATATATATATATATATATATATTTTCCTATAACGCCTAAACACTTGTTGGTGTAATTATTCTACTTAATCACCTTTTTAACAAGTTTCTCTTCTCCCGAAAAAATCCTGAAAGGGGTGGCTAAGACATCCTTTCCTTTATACTTAAAAGGTGATGGCATCCTGGGGTGGGTGACTGGACTGGACTACTTCCTTTGAGAATGGAGAATGTAAAGTGAAACTCAACTCTGGAAGGAACTATATATAGAGGCAAAAGAAAGAAGGGGGATAATAAATGATGCTAATAATTAGTGGAGTGAGAAACTCTACGAATCCTTGCCCAAACTCCCACACGCGCCTCACCTCGGTTCATGTACCGTCAGGTAATGATTGCGGCCAAACCAACAAACAGTCATGACGTACCTTTTGAGAGCGCATTAATGGGCTCTTCAACCAACCCCTACCTGCCCTTTCTAATTCCCCGAGCGATAATTGACTACTGGGCTCCTTGATTCGTCTTCCGGCAATCGAGCACGAATCAAGTGGGGGCTATTGTACTGTGCCGAGTAGCCGAGCCCATTGGGACCTTAAGCCCCATTCCAGTAAAACGGCCCATACGGTCTTGGGCCTAGACATTGGGCTAACTCGAACCCGTCAGGCAGTTGATGCTTTACACGTGTCATGACTCATTCGTTGGGACCTTAAAGCCGAGCCCATTGGGACCTTAAAGCCCCATTCCAGCAAAACGGCCCATACGGTCTTAGGCCTAGACATTGGGCTAACTCGAACCCGTCAGGCAGTTGATGCTTTACACGTGTCACGACTCATTCGTTGGGAGCACGCCTAAGTGGGCACCTCCCGAGCATAGGAGCTACTCGTGCACATGCCCGACAATTCATTGGGTCGTATTATGCCGAGCAACGCGCTGAACTGGAAACTGGTTCCTAGGCCATTTCCGCCTCGTTCCATTCCCACCTAAACTCCCACTTAGCCATGATCACATTGGACCTCTCCTTCCACTAACCATCAGGGTAATCATAGCACCCCACTAATTTTGGGGGTATAAATAGGAGCAGTTGGGGAAGAAGCAAGGAGAGGAAGAAAAAAGGGAGAGGGAGAGGGAGAGAGAGACGAGAAACAGGTGAGGGCACAGTAAAAGGGGATAAAAAGAAGAGGGGGAGTCAAAGGGCCACAGGGTCTCGATTCAGTGGATCACCCGAAGTGGGAAATCCATAGCCCACATCAAGAAATAGGTTGTGAGCTCAAGTGAAGATTAGCCCATCCATTGTTCCACCTTAGTGCGCACAATTGGCGCCGTTTGTGGGAATCTCCTACAAAGTGGTGGTCCAACCAAGACTCACGCTCGTGAAAAATGTCTGAAAGACGTTCAGGTCACACCGAAAGCAACTCAGTAGGGTCTTCCTGGCGAGAGCAAAGGCATAAGCGACATGAAGACAGGGATCGTGAGCAAGGAGAGGAGCAATCCGGCCTCGGAGAGGGGTCTTACCAAACCTGCCGGACAAGGTTGGAAGTATCAGGGTACGGGCAGTTCGACAAAAGAGACGAGGAACTTAAGCGGTTGAGAAGACTAGTGAAGGACTTGGAGTTGGAAGCCATGGACGGGCAAAGGAGAAGGGGTCGAGACCGCCAAGAAAGGGAATTTGACAGTGGGGGAAACCATTACGAGGGCTCCCACTAGTCTGGTCCCCATCAACGCCAAGACCGCTCGCATTCTTGAGAATCCCGTCTACACCGAAAACGTTCCCGTTCATGGGAGTATGCAGATTAGGGCTCAGACTCCCCAGAGCAGCGGCCTCGAAATGCCGCTATGGATGCAATGAGTTGTGCTTTACGAAGAGCTTCCCGGTCACCATTCTCAAGTGATATTGAGCGGGCCCCAATGTCGAGCAGGTTTACGCGCTCCCCTTTCGATTTCTACGATGGAAAGACGGATCCGGTGGAGCACGTCAACCATTACATCTAGATGATGTCTCTACACACCCATAATGACGCACTGATGTGCAAGGTATTTCCCTCGAGCCTCGGGCCCACTGCTCTAAGATGGTTTAATGGGCTGCGGAAGGGCTCCGTTCACAGTTTCGCAAAGTTGATCCAAGAATTTGGTGTCCGGTTCGTGACGTGTAGCTAAGTACCGCAACCTGTGGATGCGTTACTGTCCATGAAGATGAGGATAGGGGAAAGCCTCCGCAGCTACTCCAGTCAATATTGGGAGTTATACAATGAGATCAGTGGGGGAAATGAGAAAATCGTAGCAAGTACTTTTAGGATGGGGCTGCCAGAGGATTCCGAACTACGGGAGTCGCTGACGAAGAAGCCTCCCGAGGATATGAGGCAACTCATGAGGCGTATTGAGGAGTACAAACGTTTGGAGGATGACCGATTACAAACTAAAGGTAAGGCCACGTTGGCCAGCAGACCTCGACAAAGCAATTTTCAGCCGAGACCTCGAAAGGATTTAAGGATGCCAGGACCGGAGATGTAGATGGGGGAAGTGAATGTGACGTTTAAAGAGCCGGTGCACAGAAATGTAGGTTGGATCAAGAACGAGCTGTACTTCAGATGGCCGAATAAGATGGGGGGTGACCCATCGCAGAGAAACCAAAATTTGTTTTGTACCTATCATAAGGAAAAGGAGCACACTACCGAGAAATGCCGGATGCTAAAGGATCACTTGGGACAATTAGTGAGGGCCGGGCATCTGAAGGAGTTCGTGGTAGACTCGGGAGACAGGGGTATGGGGCAGGGCCCACGACAAAGAGGGAACCCCCTTCCACCCCCATTGAGAGTAATTGAAGTCATCCATGCTATCCCAAAGGGGACGACTGTGGTCAGGAAGAAAGGAGTGTTGACCATAGCGTCTATGGGGGACTGCCCTAACGAGCAACTCCCAGAGAAGAAGACAAAGACAGCATGGGACCCCATCGTTTTTAATGATGAAAATTTAAAGAGGACTATTCAGCGGCACAATGACGCGCTGGTGGTGACTGCCTGGATAAACAATTTCATAGTGAAGAGGGTAATGATAAACCAAGGGAGCGGGGCCGACGTGATGTATTCGGATCTGTTCAGGGGGCTCAGATTGAAGAAGGAGCTCCTTTCGAAATATAACACACCACTAATAGGGTTCGACAGCCAGGTGGCTATCCCCGAAGGACAAATATCGCTTCCCGTGAATATGGAGGGAAAGGAAGTAACAATGACTTTCGTGGTTGTAGCATCATTCTCTCCCTACACGGCTATTTTGAGGAGGCCGTGGATCCATGCCATGGGGGCGGTCCCTTCCACCTTGCATGTAATGATCAAGTTCCGCATTGAACATGGTGTTGCCGTGGTAAGGGGGAGTCAGCAAGCTGCCCGACAGTGCCTGGTCGCAACAGTCGATCAGAGGCACGAACAAGGCGAACAAGGGGGAACCTATGGGAGGGATGTCTTATAGCAACTACAGAAACCCTGAGAAGGGACGGGGGCTGGTTGTGCCAAGAATCTCGTCAGGGTAAAGATATTACCGGACAGTGAAAGGTATTTTCAGATAAGGGCAAGTTTGAGTGATGAGGACAAGGTTGAAACGTTGCTTTTTCTTGTGCAAAATGTGGATGTGTTCGCCTGAAGTCCGTATGAGGTTCCCGGGGTTGATCCCAAGTTTATCATTCACAGGCTTAACGTGGACCCGTCGTTTCCTCCGAAGAAGCAAAGGCGGAGAAGGTCGGCCAAGGAACACATTGAAGCAGTACGGCAGGAGGTAGGGAGGTGGAAGGAAGTTAGGGCAATATGAGAAATCTTCTTCCCGGAATGGCTGGAAAATACCGTGGTGGTCAGAAAGAAGAGTGGGAAGTGGAGAGTTTGTGTGGATTTCACCGATCTGAACTGTGCATGTCCAAAGGACCTATTCCCCGTGCCAAAGATAGATCAGTTAGTGGACTCCACATTCGGTCACCCGAGGATGAGTTTCCTCGACACTTTTCAGGGTTATCATCAGATCGCCCTAGCTACTGAGGATCAGGAGAAAATGGCGTTCATCTTCCCTGACGCGAACTATCATTACACCGTGATGCCCTTTGGGTTAAAGAACGCTGGAGCAACGTATCAATGGATGATGACGAGAATGTTTCGAGAAGAGATCGGGCTCACAGTTGAAGTATACATCGATGACATGGTGGTAAAAAGTAAACAAGATGTACGGCACACGGAGGATCTCCAGAGGGTGTTTGAGATACTACGACGACACGGGTTACGTCTAAACGCGGATAAATGTGCTTTCGGGGTAGGGGTCGGCAAGTTCTTGGGTTACCTGATTACTAGCCAGGGAATAGAGGTTAACCCCGATCAGATCAAAGCCGTCCGGTGTCTCAAACCACCGGGCAATCCTGGAGAAGTTCAGGTGTTAACTGGGATGTTGGCAGCCTTTAATAGATTCATCTCTAAATTTGCCGATCGCTATTGGCCGTTCTACCAACTCTTGAAGAAATGGAAAGGATTCCATTGGGACACGGATAGTGAAAGAGCTTTTTAGGATTTGAAAGAGTACCTAACGAAGGCGCTTATGTTGACGGCGCCGGTGCCCAGAGAAGATCTGTTCATGCACCTCTCAGTATCGGATCATGCCGTATATGCCGTGCTGTTAAGGGATCACGGGGTTCAGCAATCTGTATATTATATCAGTAAAACTTTGGTTGACGTGGAAACGAGATACTTACCCTTGGAGAAGTTGGTTTTGGCGTTAGTACACGCCACGAGAAAATTGCCTCACTATTTTCAAGCTCATACCGGCTATGTCCTGACCGAGTACCCCCTACAGTCTTTGTTAAAAAGGTCAAACTTTACTGGCCAGATTGCCAAATGGGGAACTCGGCTAGGATCCTTCGATATAAGATACAGGCCGAGAAACGCTGTCAAAGGACAAGCTCTTGTTGAATTTGTCACGGAGTTCTCTCCTAAGCTCGAAGGGCAGGTGGTGTGTCACGTGGAGTTGCGCCCGTGGAAGGTGTTTGTGGACGGTGCGTCCAACGCAATGGGGTTGGGCGCCGGGATCATTATCATCACCCCGAAAGGAATACGGTTAAAGCATTCCTTTAGGTTGGGATTCAGAGCCTCCAACAACGAGGCAGAATACGAGGCCTTGCTTGCCGGACTAAGGGTGGTCTCGGAGATAGGCGCTCAGGATGTAGAAGTCTATTCAGATTCTCGATTGGTGGTGGGACAGGTATGCGGAAGCTTTGAAGCACGTGATTCTCAAATGAAGGAGTACTTACAACAAGTAAAGCGAGCCATGGGCAAGTTTGGCACGGCAACGCTAATGCAAGTTCCCCGGGGACAGAACAGACACGCCGACTTGCTAGCTACGTTAGCATCAACAGTAGTAGAGCACATATTTCGGTTGATCAAGGTGGTGGTCATAGCTGAACCAAGCATTAACATCACGGATGGAGTCGGTGTTGCGGCAATCACAACGAATAGGCCATGTTGGATGGACCTAATCATTGATTTTTTGGCCGAGGACCGGGTACCCGATGACGAGAAGGAAGCAAGAAGGATTCGCCGGGTTGCCCCCCCGGTACTGGTTGTCCGCAGATCGGAAGCTTTATCGAAGATCTTTCGGTGGACCGTATCTTTTGTGCGTGCACCCAGAAAAGGTTGGTCTAATCCTGACCGAGCTACATAGTGGGGTATGCGGCAGTCATGTGGGGGGATGCTCATTAGCACATAGGGCGATGACACAAGGATTCAGGTGGCCGCAGATGTAGAAGAAAGCAACCGAGTATGTGCGCAAGTGTGAGTAGTGTCAAAAAGATGCCCCCCTGATCCACTAGCCGGCAGGCCACCTAAACCCGGTCAGCAGCCCCTGGCCCTTCGCACAGTGGGGGCTGGACATACTTGGCCCTTTTCCCCGGGTTACCGATAATCGAAAATTTGTATTGGTGGCCGTCGACTATTTCACTAAGTGGGTTGAGGCAGAGGCGCTAGCCAATATACGGGACATCGATGTTAAGAAATCCGTGTGGAAAAATATAATCACAAGATTTGGTGTGCCGGACACTCTCATATTCGACAATGGGATGCAGTTCGATAGCAGGGTGTTCTGCGAATTTTGTAGTAACCTCGGCATCAAGAATAGGTACTCCACCCTGGCGTATCCCCAGAGCAACGGGCAAACGGAAGCCGCTAAACGGATTGAAGAAAAGATTGGATGGTACAAAAGGTCGATGGGCTGAGGAACTCCATAACGTTTTGTGGGCCTACCGGACAACGCCCAGAAGGTCTACTGGAGAAACCCCATTTTCACTCACATATGGGGAAGAGGCTGTGATACCAATGGAAGTTAGTATATGTTGCGCACGGGTTGCAAGCTACAAACCTGATCGGAACAACGAGTTGTTGGTAGAACGCTTAGACTCACTAGAGGAATACCGAGAAGCAGTGATGGTACGGCTGGTGGAATATCAATAGAAGCTCGCCCGGCGATACAACCGAGGTGTGCAAATGAGAGAATTCGCTTCCGGAGACTTAGTGCTATAAAAGGCGGTAGGGAGTATGCGGGACACGAATGCTGGGAAGCTGGCCCTAACCTGGGAAGGACCTTACAGGGTCATTGCTATTGCCGGGACAGGAGCATAATACTTGGAAGACTTAGACGCAAGACCACTACCTCGGCCGTGGAACGTGCACAACTTAAAAAAGTTCTATCACTAATCATTCACGGGCAGGGATGGAAATTGGATGTGACCCTGGGTGACATGTTTTATTTGGTATAAAAGTGGTATATGTCCTAGTTGTTGCGTTTATTTACTAATATTAGGACAACAAAAACCCTCTAAATGATATATGCTAAGGACAGAAACCTGATCCTCGGTTCGATCTCTATCACCGAGCAGGTAAAAACCTAACGATATACGCCAAGGACAGAAACCTGATCCTCGGTTCGATCTCTATCACGGAGTAAGGGGAAACCTAATGACATACGCCAAGGACAGAAACCTGATCCTCGGTTTGATCTCTATCACCGAGCAGGGGGAAACCTAATGATATACGCTAAAGACAGAAACTTGATCCTCAGTTCGATCTTTATCATCGAGTAGGTGGAAACCTAACGATATACGCCAAGGATAGAAACCTGATCCTCGGTTCGATCTCTATCACCGAGCAGGGGGAAACCTAACGATATACGCCAAGGACAGAAACCTGATCCTCAGTTCGATCCCTATTGCTGAGCAGGGGGAAACCAAACGATATACATTAAGGATGGAAACCTAATAATGGGCGCTAAGGACGGAAGCCTCGTCCACGATTCAACCTTATAGACAGCTAAACATATGAACCTAGTTCTTGGTCCTGTTGGGATCACCGAGCATATGGGTCGGCCCATAGTAAGAACTATTCCAGTCATCTCCAAGATAACCCATTGCAATTCATACTCGAACGCCATGTTTACCCGAGCGCATGTACGCATGCTCGCAAGAAAGTGTATGTATGTGACTTAATCACACAAGGCCAACACGAAAATTAAATCAGTGAACAATCTGTTCGTCAAATGTTTTAAACGAAAAAGAAAAACAACAAGATTAATAATTGTTTCATCACCATAGCCCGATGAAATGGGCAAATATTCTCCAATGGAAAAACAATAAAGGTGAAAATTGTTCAATCACCACAGCCCGGTGACATAGGCATAATTATTTGAAGAAAATAAAATTAAAGAAGTTGAGTTCGGCAGTTATTCCAGACGATCGGTAGGATGACCTTGCGCAGTAGACTCGGGCGACTGTTCTGTTGCCAAAAAAGACTGAGGTTGAGCCCCCTACCCGGGTTGATCATTAGCACGGAGGTTGCTGGTGATTTCCAGATCAACCAACTCCACGTGGGAGTCAATTACATCCACCAGATCCCTCATGCTCGGGGTCTCTTCCTCGGAATTCACGCTGGGGGGGTTCTGAGTGGCAGCAAAGGGCCCCAGGAAGGGAATCTGGCTAGGATCCCTTAAAAGGGAGTCCTCGGGGACCCTTGCAGCTTGCAGAGCAGCAAACTAGGCCTCCTCAAATGCAAGCTTTCGGACCTCTTGGATGATAGGCTCTACCGAGTTCTCGGCATTAACGAACCCCTCATTGTACCACTTGTTCTCGCTGGCCTCCAAAGCTGTCCTCAAATCAACCAGTTCCTCAGCTTGCGCTGCATTAAGACTCTCGGCCTCTCCTAGTTTCAACTCGGTCCCTCCCAGCTTAGCTTCCAGCTCTAAATACCTCTTCTCCGCCACAGCCCTGGCCTTTTTAGAACTTGACTGCCTTCTTCTCCGTGATCGTGGCAGCCTTTGCTTTCTCCTTCGCGGTCGTCTCGACCAAATCCTTAAGGGCTTTCTCTCGCTCAGCATCCTCGGCAAGCTCCTTCAGTCGTCCCTCAAGGATGTGGGTCAGCTGAGCCGCCTAAAAAGATGACAATAGTAATTACAGCAATGCAAAACAAAACACAAGAAAGCAAAACAAGAACAGAGAACAAGGGGTTACCTCAACAGTGTGCCATTGTAGCCGCCTGGCCAGTGACTCGTCTGTGCCCTCCTCAAAGACGTGAACATCCTCTGGCAGCAGAAGGCCATGCACCAAGCTCTGGGCAATGCGGCCACCCTCACCTTTCTCCCACACCCGAACACTCGCGGTCGCGGGGAGGGGCTTGCCAGCCAGTTCGAATGAGAGGCACCATGCCAGGGCTATACGGGAGGAAGATGCCACGTGCAATCCGGTTTGAGCCACCGGCTCCTGAATGGCAATGCCTGTCGGTGACCAAGGCGGTGTCCTTGTGGGCACGTCACTAGACCCGATAGACGGATGCTCGGCAACCCGTTGCCTCTTTCGGGTGTGGCCTAAAGGGGCTGGAGGTGGAGGAGGAGTTTGGTCTTGACCTTGGGTTTCTGGCTAGGGCACATTTTGTCAGGCCCCGGGCACAAAAAGACTTACCGTAAGTGTCCTTCTAGCCACCATGTCTTGACCCTGTTCGGCGGTATCTGCTGAGCTAACTGATTTGACCTCTACCCGGGTTATTTCAGCGAAAGCTTCCGGGTCAGCAGGCTCTTCTGGATGAACAGGGGCTTCAGGCTGTATCGGCACGTGAGTCTGCTCCCGGCGCCGTCGAGATACCCATTCGACCGATTCGTCTCGCAGGGGCGCAAGCTCGTCTGAGCAAGTGTATCATGGGTCGAGTTCACGCGCTTCACCTACTGTAAGCTTGGGCTGGAGGAAATTTGCATGCCGTATATCAACATAGGAGAGAAGGGGGCTGTCAACTAGTAAAGCTTGGCTAAATGGCTGCCAAGTCGAGTACACGAGTTCTACAACGAGGATCAGGTGAGATGCTCAGAGTTGCCTGTCCCAGTGAACAAAAATTTCTGACCGGAGCACGAAGTTCAAATCCCGAACATTCACCACTTTGAGATCCGGCTTAAATCTTTTACTTTCTACATGGAATAAACATGGGAGCCTGTCAACGATTGCACGGTTAAATTAAAACTAAAGAAATACGACTAACAAGACACTTGTACAAACCAACATCACGCGGGGAGAACGCGTAGGGGAGTTCCTCGGCAAACCAATTGCCGCTCACTCGAACAAACTCCCTGGCAGAGTTCCAATTGGAGTCAGGGAGGCACGAAATAAGTCATACCCTCATATCCCTAGTCTTTAGGAAATAATCTGACTTTATATTGCCACATAGACTATACATAAAATTGATATCATGAAAATTCAATTGCAGCCCGAATAACTGATTCAGCCTACTAATGCAACTCACCACTCTATAAAAATTGGGAGGAAGTTGGTTGGGACAAAGCCCGTAAAACCTAAGGGTACCTAAGATGAGGGGGTCAACGAGAAACCTAACCCCTCCTTCTAGAATGGCCATCAAGGGAAAAAAGACGGTGTTTTCACCACAGCGCCTTTGGATGTCAATATCGCCCTCGTGGCAATAAGCGATATCAACATCCTCGGGGACATTGTAAGTGGCCCTAAAGGTGGCCAAAGAGGCTTTTGATGAAAGAAGATGAGAGAAACCCATTCCCAGAATTAAGACCCCAATATGCGATCAAATGAAAGTTAAATGAAATGGAAAGAATGGTAGGAAGGGCAGAGGAGACTTACTTTAGGTTCTAAAGGAAGTAAGGTGTCCTAGGCTTGAGGATGAACTTGCAGAGATTTGTGCACTGCAGAGAGGGAGTTTAGAGAATGGAGATTGTAAAGTGAAACTCAACTCTGGAAGGAACTATATATAGAGGCAAAAGAAAAAGGGGGGATAATAAATGATGCTAAAAATTAGTGGAGTGAGAAACTCTACGAATCCTTGCCCAAACTGCCACACGTGCCTCACCTCAGTTCATGTACCGTCAGGTAATGATTGTGGCCAAACCAACAGACAGTCATGACGCGCCTTTTGAGAGCGCATTAATGGGCTCTTCAACCGACCCCTACCTGCCCTTTCTAATTACCCGAGCGGTAATTGACTACTAGGCTCCTTGATTCGTCTCTCGGCAACCGAGCACGAACCAAGTGGGGGCTATTGTATGGTGCCAAGTAGCTGGGCCCATTGGGACCTTAAAGCCTCATTCCAGCAAAACGGCCCATACGGTCTTGGGCCCAGGCATTGGGCTAACTCGAACTCGTCAGGTAGTTGATGCTTTACACGTGTCACGACTCATTCGTTGGGAGCACGCCTAAGTGGGCACCTCCCGAGCATAGGAGCTACTCGTGCACATGCCCGGCAATTCATTGGGTCGTATTATGCCGAGCAACGCACTGAACTGGGAACTGGTTCCCAGGCCATTTCCGCCTCGTTCCACTCCCACCTAAACTCCCACTTAACCATGATCACATTGGACCTCTCCTTCCACTAACCGTCAGGGTAATCATAGCACCCCACTAATTTTAGGTGTATAAATAGGAGTAGCTGGGGAAAGAGCAGGGGGAGGAAGAAAAAAGGGAGAGAGAGAGAGAGAGAGAGAGAGAGAGAGAGAGAGAGAGAGAGAGACGAGAAACAGGTGAGGGCACAGTAAAAGGGGATAAAGAGAAAAGGGGGAGTCAAAGGGCCACAGGGTCTTGGTTCAGTGGATCACCCAAAGTGGAAAATCCATAGCCCAAATCAAGAAATAGGTTGTGAGCCCAAGTGAAGATTGGCTCATCCATTGTTCCACCTTAATGCGCATAAGTTTACTAGGGTTTCCTGGCTGGAGGACAACCTATATATATATATATATATATATATATATGACACGGCTTTTATTTTCTTGCGCAATATTTTTTTGCATTGGTTATGCCATATTCACTTTAAATTTTTTTTTTTTAATTTTTAGAATCATTTTACATTCACTTTTAAATTTTAAAGTGGGGACATTTTCCCATTAATTGTAAATATATTTGTAAAATATATGTGAAAAATAGTGGATGTAAATAAGTATAAAATATTAATTTTTGGTTATGATACAGTGAAAAGCACAAAAAAGATCCGGTACAATTGTCAATATTTTTCTCGAAGAAACCTTGGCTTTTTATTACTGCTTAAGCTTAACTACTACTCTTTACTCTCTTGCACATAAACGCTACTTTTCACTACTAGCACCTTGACTTTTTTGACACTGGTCAGTGGTCACCGAAGATGTGCCATTAGCATGGCGAAAAGAAGATAGGAGTTATGAAAGAGGTGCTATAACAAAGGTTTTCAATTAAATTCAACTATAGCATAATCATGTGGTTTATTAGCTTATACTTATAGGCCAATGAATTTCTCGTGTATATATAATTGAACTTCTAATAAACCAAATTTAATTAATAAATTTAAGAAGTGCATCTCTCCATGCAAGTCAAGATAGCAGGTATGAAAGATGTGCTTCTCTCCATGCAAGTCAAGAAAGCAAGATAGCAGACATGGACTAGCGAAAGTAGATAGAGAGAGAATAAACGCAAGCAACAACTTGCTACAATGAACTGGCATGTAGCAAGTTGTTATATTTTTTTAGATATGACACAATTGATGTGGCACAGTTTTTGTGGTTTGTGGTGTTAAATTTAGTATTTTAGCAATTTAACATCATCATTGTGAGTACTCTAATAAGCTAAATAAATTTAAGAAGTGCTTCTTCCCTCTTTAATACTTGAAGTTTATATCTTAATCAACTAATCAACAATGGATACTTTGCAATTTCCTTTAATAAAGAAAAGAATATGTAAAATATTCATTTTTTTTTTTATTAAGTTAGAAGTTGACTCATGTTCATGTATCACTAGAAAAAGTTCTGAAAATGAAAAAGGTTTGCGTTTGGGATTGTAAACCCTCATTTTTTGTAAATTGGAGTGCTTGGCTGTTCGCTCCTGCTTGTGATTAGGCATACTACCAAATCATATAATTCATTAATTCCCTAATTTTCTCTTCTTCTTTTTTTCACTAAAATTGCAAAAAACAGAAATCTTCAACAATTACTGTTGTAAATCCTACATAACTCTTGCAAAAAAATAATAGAATAATGTTAAATGATTAAATTCAACCCTTCTGATCAAGTGATAATTTATCAAAGATTTGACCATTCAGATGTTTGAACTTGGACAGTAGGTGGGCTAGGTTCATTCAAGAATCTAAGATAGTTTCAAACCTACTTATGTATTGAAATGAGAGGCAAACTGTTTCCTTGGCAAGTTTAATGACTGATCTCATTTAGCAACTTTATTGCCTCTTTAAGATTAGAGAGATAATGATTTAACATCATTTTATTAATTCCCTTGTCAGCCTATTAATTCACCTATTCCTATAGAAGAAACGACATGGAACTTGTTTCAGTAATGTCCATCTTCTAGTTTGATTTCCCAGATTGTGACTCTTGATTGAATTATGAAATGTAAATTGAGATCAATACTCAGCAATTAGGAAACCACAAGTTCTGTGACACAAATCAATGGGCACACAGATAAGCAAGCCCTCTGTTTCATCTTTATTGGTACATAAAAATACAGTAATCCATTTTATCTACAAGTGACATCCACATGTTACTAAAAGGCCTAGTTATACAAAATACATGGGGAGAAAGCGCTTCTACTTTACTAAATTTTTTACTTATAGTAAAAACATGACATTGTCTATTACAAACTCACGAGCAGCTCTTAGAATGCTTCTCATTTATTATTATCAATATTATTTTGTTCACCAGCATATATAGATGTCAATACTCAAACCACTTTGCTAAAGTACTTTCAGTTCTCTGTTTCAGATGGCTTAACAGGCTTGGTATCAGGTGCTGATAAGCTTCCTGATTGATCAAGGTCCTCAAACTCCTTCCTTGCAAGTGAAATATCTTCTTGGGTAATCTTCCCCATCTCTTTGAGCTTATGTAAGATGTAGTTACTGGACCTATGGAAGTGAAGAAGTTAAAGAATAAATTAGACAACCTATAAGATGAGATAATAAATTGTACATGTAGATAGTAGAGGAAAAGGGAGAACAATAAGCAGACAATATGTCCTAACTGAAAAAATTCAACTTACTCTACACCCTTATCACCATCATGATCTGCAGCCTCAAGATCTTTATTTTTTGTCATCTGAGCAAGAACCAACTTGACTAATTCCATTTGCCTGCATTCAAATTTCATCTCAATAATCTTTAGGAAAAACTGGGCCAAAGACATAGTACTTGACATCATCCAAAATACTGCAAAAATACGCCCTTTTGTATGTTTGAAGCTCTCATCTGGATAGCCAAGGGTTGTGATAGTGACGCCAACCCAGTAAAATGCATCAATAAAGTCGAATCCCTCGACTACAGTAAGGTGGAGTGTCCCAAGAAATGCAAGCGCTGAAGTGACAATACTGATCGCCATAAGCTGCTTCATCACTAGGTTGGTCTCAAGCTCTTTTTCAATTTCATTTGGACCAAGTTTTTGATGCAAATGTATGGCTTTCACTAGCATTCTCTCTTGCTTTTCCGCCAAGTATTCTCCTGTTTTGCCCATGACTAGTCCAACAACGCCCATTCCGATGAAGGCAAAAACACTGGAGAGTACCTTCGTAAGGCCATTATCAGGTACAAGGTCCCCATTCCCAATTGTGGTCACTACGGAAACAACGTAGTAGATAGCATCAACAAGTCCATTTGTGTCCTTCCCCTTGAAGTGGTGCCTGAAGATGTAGAAGCAAAAAGTTCCCACACCCATATAGATGCCAAAGCCGATGCCTACTTGCTTATAACTTGGGTCTAGTTTCACAGAAATTGATTCAGACTGAGTAGTTGGGGCAGTGCCATTTGCCTTTGGAGAAACAGAATCTGCCAAGAAAGCACTTTTGCACCAGCGGTATATTCTACTCTTAAGACCTTCTTTCTGATTTGTTTGCGGTGTAGGCTCTTCCAATCCTGACAGAGTCAGCTTCTCAGTACCATTCAAGGCCATTGTGATGATTCAACAACTAGTACTTTAAGACCTGCATACACAAATTAAAGTTAAAAGCTATCGTGTTAGTCTCAATATTGTTCATGTACAAATATACTACTTCCAATGCTAGTTCTGTCAAGAATATAGGTTCATCTCCCACTATTAATGTACCGCTAACCATAAGTTTCTGGTATACTTCTATTACTATAGCATGAAGCATAATACGATTCAAACACTTGTTGGACTTATTTTTTGTTCAATGATGCAAATTATAACAATGGCAAGCCAAAGAATTAAGTGGATTAACAATAATTGATGATATGATGATATGAGAAGTAGCTATGACTACATGTTACCTATATAAGTTTTGCTGCATTGAAAAAGAAAATTATGCCCAAATTAAATTTTGGAAGATGAACTGAATTGAAGTAAAAACTTTGTACTTAATTAAGCACTAAATGAGATACTTTACAAAAACCAAACTTGAACTGAACTTTGGCTTACCAGTACTGGAAGGGAGGTTTGGATTTCAGTTGGTGAAGTTTGAACCGCAAATGCTTTAAACTAGTTTGGCTAGTTGGCTGGACGTGCATGCATGGCAATTTCCCATAAGACGTCAAATAGATTTAACTTTGTCTGTTCCTAGAGGAAGCTTCCCACATGTTACGTACTTAGTTAAAGTAGGAAAATATATCGAGGAAGCTTCACTTTGGAGTGGACACACATTAAAGGCTACAAACAATTACCCAGAATCACAAGCAAATCTATCCAGGAGCTTTCATGGATTGGCTTACTGCCAATTGCTGCTAGCTGGATTGGTTACAATTAGCAAGAAATCTTGATGGATTCTCCCCCTTTTTGTCTAATAAAAAATAGGTAAGTGAAGCAGCTAGACATGACCATAATTGTCTAGTCGAGGAATCAATTACAAATTGTTAAAATAATAGATAAATGATTAAATTCATCATCTAACTTAAAATCTTGGGACAAATTGTAGTTTATTATAATATCAGAGTAGGTGGTTTTAATCTCGTTATTTGCCTATGTTTCTTTTAAAAAGTTAAAAATCTTATATATTGAGCCTCATTTAGTAAGGGGAGTTTGAGTCTACAAGTGACCACACATGATTGTAACTTTACCCCTTTGCTTATATTATGGCATATATTATTGGCAAATTTACCTAACCAATCATAGTAAGTCCTTTTTTTTTTTTTTGAAAAGTTAAAAAATTATGTCACTTGTCCCACTTATTAAGTTATTATAGGAAGTATAGGTCTAAATATGAAGGGAGTGTTAAAATAATGATTAAATAATTAAATTAATCACTTAAAAAATTATTAAATTCTTCATTTTCTTAACTATTTAGATTTTTAAAATAAATGGAAGTTTATTAGGTATCACAGAGGTGACAACTTTACCCAAATATGATCCTACTAACTTATTATTGTTGAGGAACCAATATCTAAGGAGTTTAGATAATTAATAAGCCCGCAATAATTTCAGGTAATGGAAAATATAATCGTCTTTAAGTCGTATTTAGTGTCACATTGTCACTCACAGAAGTTTCAACTATCAAAACCTACCCCTGCCAAGGCCCTAACCATTGTCCAACGAATCTTGCTACATTCTCTCACTTGCCTATTTGGACCCTATTAAGTTAGATGGGGAAATTCCACCATATATTTAGTTTTTGTATACTAGTCTTGCAGCTGACCCAACATAATTTAATTTCTCACATTGTTATCTTTTTGGTTGAATCATATATGTTTACATCTTACCTGCAACAAGATTGTGACTGGCAATTATATTATCAATTATGTGATACAATTCGATCATTGTCATGACAAGCATGTACCCATAATCATTTTTGTTACTCAAAACTTGAAGTAGCTCTTTAAACTGACTGATTTTGGAGCTGTTTTAAGGACATGTGTACCTCTTTCTTGTAAGAATTAAAAAAAAAAAAAAAAAACGTGAAAAGGAAGTAACTTAGGGTGTCTTTAGGAGAAAGCCTCTTGTTAATGCCGCTGAGCTTTCAAGGTAAAATGGTCTCAATGCACCCTGTGTTCCTGTTGGATTTTGTGGAGTCTAGTTGTGTTTGATCCGATTGATGACCCAATCCAACCCGAATAATGTTATGTGGTTTTTTTAATGGGAGATTTTCTGAAACTTAGTCCTTAGAGTGGAGGCTTAGGCCAAAAAAATTTTAGCCCGTTTTGTAGCTCATTGTGAATCCTATGCACAAGATATAGAAAATACTGTTTTGGTGAATAGGGTTTGGTTGTTGATGTTTTTGAGAGAGTGAAAAACAGTAGCTGCACTTTGTATTTTTTCCTGATAATAGTAAAATCCTTGCAACTCCGTGGATGTAGGCAAATTGCCGAACCATGTAAATACTATCTTGTGCGTGTGATTATTTTTCCTTGGCGTGTGTTTTCTCTATTTTTGTTTCTCACAAGTTTGGGAATTTCATGGTAATTCCCTACAGTTCCATTATTGAACACTGAAAGATTGAGAACTTAGAATACAATGATCATTTGTCGATTCTTTAAACCCTATGTTCCGTCTCCTCTAAATGGTTTATCATTTGTAGATTCTTTAAAAATCCGTTCTGCCAAGAATACAATCAGCCTATGAATCACTCAAGTTTTGGCTTTGGCTCGTTAAGATATCTATTCGAATCATCTTGAACTCAAGTTTGAAGCTCGATTAACTAATGAACTAAGCTTGAACAAAGCCGAGCTTTATATATTAGCTCGATTTGAGGTATTTGTAAACAGTGTCATTGAGTCACAAGGTGCTAGACTATTTTAGTGGACAAAATGGGCAAATGCCCTTTTCACACAAACTAAGTAGCATTTTGCCCTCTTTTCCAAACTAATTAGGAAAATGTCCCTCTTTTGAAACTCGATTTTCTCAAAATCGAGTTTAAAAAAAAAAATTTTTTTGGAGCTCTATAGTGACGTTTTAAGGAGTCTATAGTGACGTTTTTAGGACCTATAGTGGCGTTTTATAACTCGACCTCCATAAAATCGATTTATATGCAATTTTTTTCATTTTTTTTGCCTATAACTTGACTTTGTAAAGATCGAGTTATAAAACGCCGCTGTAGAGCCTAACTCGATTTTTAGAAAATCGATTTTCAAAAGAGGGGCATTTCCCTAATTAGTTTGAAAAAGGGGGCAAAATGCTGATTAGTTTGTGTGAAAAAGGTATAGGCCAATTTTGTCCCTATTTTAGCTCATTAGGTTGGTTAAGTGAATTTGCTTGATTCAATTTATATGACTTCACTGTTTCTACTTTTTGTTAGTGCATTTTAGTTACCAAACTAAACTTTTACTCTCAGCACAAAAAAAAAAAAAAAAAAAAAAAAAATCTAATTAGTATTTAGTCTACTTACACTTATGTAGGAATAACTTTTAGATTAAGTTCAGATTATATCCTCAAAATTTGGAGCAAAATATTGTTATTTTAGTTTCTAAAGTTTAAATTTTATTTCCCCCTAATTCTTAAACTTTATAAATGTTATTAATGTGGTTTTTTTTTTTTTTTGAAGGATATTAATGTGGTTCTTTCGTCCACAACCATTAAAAAGTAGTCGTTAATATATAACACAAAGCAATGTAGATTTTTTCTTTATGATGGTGGCTGGAATGATCGTATTAACAGCATTTGTAAAGTTTGAGGACTACTGACAAAATTAGGAATCAAAATAATAATTATCCTAAACTTAGTACACAATTTAATATTTAGCGTAATCTTTATTGATGAAGCAGTTGATTGTATGACTGGCATGGATAATTGACACTTACAAAAAGGAGAATTAGAAAGTTTATCGATGTAGTGTAGCCAGTAGGGGTGTGCATGGGTTGGTTAGAGAAATTTTTTTAACCCAACCTACCATGGTGGGTCTTAACCCATCACAGGGGTTCAACCCAACCCAACCCAATCCACTTGAATCGGATTGGGTTGGATTAGACCCATGGATTTGACAATTTTTATTTATTTATTTATTTATTGATTTTCTAATTATTATTATTATTATTATTAGAACAATAACACTAAAAATAAGAGCAAATTTATAACCAAATAATCATGAGCATAATGCCAAATAAACACAAATTATATGAGAAAAACTTAGGGTTTGGGTTTTATTTGGGAAGAGGGACAAAAAAATAAATAACAAAATTATTATATATTTTTTAAAATTTTAAAAATATTTTAAATATAGATAGGTTAGGTCGGATTAGGCGGGTTTGTAAATCTCAAGACCCAAACCCAATTTGACCCACTATAAAAAAAATAAATAAATAAAAATAATCATGGCCCAACCCAACCCACTATCTCCTAAAAACCTACCCAACCCAATGAATTGGGTTAAATCAAATCGGTTTTGGCAGGTTGGCAGGTTCATTGCACATCTCTAATTGTAGGCAACAAGATCTTCAATACTTAAGTCATAGTTTATTATCTATATTGAAATTAGAATAAAAATAATTGATACCTATATTATCTTTTTCAAAAAGGAATCTTGAGAATTTTCAATATCTTGTTAGCTGAGTTGTTGCTTGGTATACAGAATCAAGGACTATTGCTTGAATTTAGTTGTCACTAGTCGCAGATCCATGTAATGAGTGGAAAAATTTGATGATTTTTTTTTTGGTAAGTGAAAAATGAAAATAGTAAATGAGACTTATAATACTATTAGTCCCAATCCCTTCTTAATTAAATGATGTGATTATTTTCTAATAAAATATAGTCGATGCAATATAATAGATTTTCTAAATTAAGCTATTTCTATTTTTTATTTGAAAGTGTTTAAAATTTTGTAAGTTTTTTTTTTCAAGGAAATATAATGCATTTTTTACATTCAATTATTATAGAAGGTGATATGTTTTGTAATTAATGTAATGCATTACAAACGTTTGTCCTCTATACGTCTTGAATGGGCTAACAAGGAAGTATATATAAGTAAATTCATCACATATATTAGAAAAAAAATATACAAAACTTTAATAACCTAAGAAAAATATAATTTTATCAAAAACAAAGAAACATTACACTGAGAAAATTGTCAATGAAGTAGCTCATTTTTCTACATAAATCTCTCCTCCCAAAACATCACCGAAGTAGATCAGAGGGGACTGAAATGGACCGAACGGACTGACGTGGACCAAAATTGATTGAACAAGCCAAAATGAACTGAATGGACCAAACCAAACAAAAGTGGTATGCTAACGTGGCTCAATATAAGCGTAGTAATAATAAATATTATATTTTAACTTTTAGATATTATATAGATGATAATCTTTTAGATATTATATCAATGATAATTATGGAGATAATAGTCATAACCATAGGTGAAGTGGGGGCGACCCCACCCTTCCCCCAAAACTCATTTCTATTAGTAAACAAATAGTACTTTTAAATTAATTTGTCCCCACTAACAAAGAGATAAAGATGTTATAAAAAAATAAATAATAGGTAAATTCACAGTAATTATGATCTTTCACAACAATTGAATTTCAATTTTCATATCACGTCATTTTTTTTTTAAGTTCAAATAAAATTCGCCCTTCTCATGGCATTTAAACTAAACTTAAGCTAATTATAAAAAAGAAATATATTACTTTGTCTTATTCTCTTATAACATTAAATTCCTTATGCCCCAAAACCTCCTACATTTAGTATCTTGATTCTTTCAAAATATCAAATCCTAGGTTTTGGTTATAAACTAAATTTTTAAATGATTAGAAAAATAGAGAATGAAAGCGGAATCTATATATATAATAATAGGTGAAGTAAAGAAAAACTCAAATAGAATTCCAAATTAGAGTTTCAATTTTGTGCCATGTGTCTAGATTTGGATTCTCAATTTTGCGCCACTTGTCCTAACCAAAACTCAAAAAAAAAAAAAAAATCTAATTAGATTATAAATTGGACTCCAATTTTGTGTCATGTATCTTATCTAAATTTTTTAATTTTTATGCCTAAATAAATGATGTATTAACATTTAACATGAAAGCCAAGAAAACTACAATGATAATGCTCATTCGCTTAAGCAAAAGCATCTCACCTGCACACTTTTATAGGTGAACATCTCACTTGCCCACTACCAGAACCGAGGAGTCCAACTAGAAAGCCTATAAAAGTAAAACATCATCTCCTTCTAATGCCATATCGTCATCCCATGTCTCCTCCTTCTCTCTTAACCTCTACCAACTAGATCCACACAATATCATCTCCTCCTCATTTCGGATTTCTAAGAGCAAGGCCAGGTTCAAACACAATGTTCAATCCCACTCTTCCTTGCTTCACACTCTCATACATTACCACTTCGTTAGCGCCTCCAAGAAGATTCCAAGCTCAATGTGGAAACTGAATCTACCAAGATGAACATTTTATCATCACAATTGTTAATATTTCCGTGCGTAAGCACGAACTACATGCTAGTTCTATATAATTTTTAAAAGCAATCAAGACAGTGAAGTAATATACATATAGAATATTTCTAATTATATTTTTAAAAGCAATCAAGACATTTAAGTAATATACGTATGCAATATTTCAAGTATAACCAAGCTATGAAACATGATTTTTTTTTATTACATTACATTTTATATGACAATTAAATTATTATATAACTATTTCTTTATTTTTATTAATGTCAATTAATATTCTTGGAATTACTTTTGCTTCCGTTCTTGCTCCCCATGAACTAAAATCTTGGCTTCACTACTAATCATAATAGTAGACAGAATAATGGGGTCACAATCATTATTACTCTTGCACTGACCAACCTTGGCTAATGTCTAGTCAAGAACTTGCTCAATAAATCCTGCAATTGCGTTAGTTAAGCTAGACCTCAATTAGTTTAGTTTATGATAGGCCAAAAATATATTGACCCCTTATGGTAAATTAATCAATTAATTAGCCAAGTGAATTAATTAGATTCAATTACATGCAATAAGCATGGTAGCACAAACAAATCACCAACTAAGTTAAACGCAGCAGAAAAATAAATTTGACATGGTGATTTATTTAAAAATGGGGAAAACCTCCAAGGCAAAAACCCAACCGGGTAAATTTAAGGTCACTACTCCCAAAAATCTACTATTATCAAAACAAGCGATTACAAGTAAAAGAATCCCAGTACCTTATACCAACCTACAGTTAAACCCTTACCCCAATACACAATTGAACTTGTAATGAGGTGATGATCTCTCCTTTCGATGCACAGCTCCAAGTACGTGACTAGCCAATCAATGCATGGATCCAAGTACATGACTAACACACCAACTTGAGAAGGATGTTGGCTGCAGAGTTCTTCAGTTCATCCACACGATGAAGATCAAGATGCTTCTTAGTCATAAAACCCTACGACGTACAAACGCAGCAGCTTCTTCAAGAGAATGATGTACTAGGGCATATGTCTCCAGTCACAATATGCATGAATAATACCTTTGCATCAAGTTGCATCAAGTATGACGACCCTGAAAATAATCCTTATATATGTCTAGGGTTGTGAGAAAAGAAACTCTACACAAATGCACATGAGTATGCGTGAAATCAAATCTGAAAATATGATTTTCGTAATTCTCGATAAATATAACTGTCGAGCTTATCTGTCAAGCTTCACATTTTAAATCTCGATAGATACATCTATCGAGCTATTTGTTAAGCTTTAAAGAATAGCACTTCTTTACTTAATTCTAGGACAAATTTGCATGGTTTCAATACTTGAACTTGAACTCTTATTCTTTGAAGTATTAAACACATCTTAGATCTACTCAATTACAAGTAAAGTGCATTTTGTCAAAGGATTAGTCAATTCTAAATGACATATGTTCTTAACATGATTCACATATATCCTAACAGTCTCCCCTTTTGGCAATCTGTGACAAAACCACAATTAACAAATGAAATATAAGAGAAGTCATAAATCACTCAACTCATACTCACTTGTTGAATATAATAAAATCTACCCTAACATAAACTCTTGAAAAACTTTGCAAGAAAAGAGTTCATGGCATAGAAGATTTTGACAACCTATATTTCTAAAACATTTTAAACAAAACTCATCACGGCATCTTAGTGTAAAATAAAAATAAAATATTGCAAATAATAAATAAGAAGCATGTGCATAAATAGAGAAAAGAAATAACACATGGAGAGATATGTGAAACTGTGATAACAACCTCAATCAATATATATATATATATATATATATATCAATAAAGAATACAAATGTTTGCTATCACTAAGTGGTCACAAGACCAATGTACAAGAACGATGTATCTAAAAGAGAAAGAAAAGAAAATATACACAAGTCCTTACTACATCCCTCAAAAAGAATAAACACTCCCCCTAACAAAAAGTCCTATGCTAACTTTCCTCCTAAGTATGTGACTACTCTCATATCCAAAACTATTTCCCCTTTTTGTCACGAATGACAAAGGGCAAGTCACTGAGAAGTAGTCATCTCCTCGTCACCGGTAGAGCTAGCACCATCATTCTCATCAGCATCATCATCACTAGAGTCACCATCATCGTCCTCGTTCTCAAATGCCTCTAGAGAAGGAGAGGGAGACTTTATGAAGCCACCAAGGCGAGCCTGTCATCGTGCAATACGACCGACACAGGTGTTTACTTGACACAACTCATCACTGAGAGTGTCAAGGCTACCATCCATGCGCTGAAACTACGCCATGACCGCCTCGAGGGTCACACCACCCGCGGAAGAAGAAGCAGGAGTAGAGGTAGATGGAACGGAAGAGGCTAAAGGATTTGTCGTCTCGGTCCATGGCTGCTTCGATCAAAGCTGGGCCTCGCTCCGTTTAATGGATGCACCGTTGATGGCACCCATGATAAAGAAATGAACAGACTCTAGATAGGAGACAGACGCATGGCGAATGATCCTCGTGATAGCAAAAGGGAAAATAATCTTATCACGGGTCGCCGTATCCTTATAGACATTTATAAGGGAGAGTATGAAATGAGAGGGAAAGTCTACAATAAGCCCCTCAAGGAGGGCTAACAAAAATCGAGCACGAGGCTCAGTAATCAAATTATAGTGAGACAAAGGATGTAAGACAAATGTCATCACCATATTCAGAAACCTCGAAACTTTTGCAAAGCCCGAGCAAGGGGTGTTTCGACGTTCACCCCAAGATGAAGGTGTCTCATAAATGAGAGACTTGAGTTCGTCTTTAGACAGTCTTAAGAAGAGGACAGTCGGGGTAATTAGGATGCGATACCCTCGGGACGTGTAGCACATCGCGAATAAGCTCTAGTATGACTACTATATGTATACCTCAAACAGATGTGATGAAACAAGGTATGGAGTAATCAAAACTGTGCATATTGGAGTAAAACTCCTATATGATCACAGAGGGATAGCTGACTAGGATATCACAAAGGGATTCCCAACCCTTACTGTTAATAACAGTGGGTAAGTCAATATCGGAAAAATCTGAAAGGACGACTTGGCATTTTGAATGAATGCCACGTCTAAAAAAGTTCTCCGAAAAGTCTTAGCGGGTTTTATCATCACAGAACCTGACATAAAGAGGAGAAGAAGAAGAAGAAGAAGAAGAAGAAGAAGATGCCCCGGAAAGAAGAGGGTTTTGGGACGGAGCGGATTTGCACTTAAGTACCATGCGCAGACTATCTCAGAGAAAGAGAGAGAAACTGAAAAGTACTAATCAACAACAATATCAAATAGAAGGAAAAGAATGGTACTTATGCATGAAAAATACATGAACATGTGACATGCAACAATAAAAGCATCATAAGCTCATCTCAATCAAAACCTACCAGCACACAAAGATTCAATATGTAAAACACACATCTAAAATGCATGAAACATTGTGAAAATGCAAATGTGATACAATGCATGAGCAAATAGGATCATTTAAACATAACCCAACCCAAAAATTTCACAAATAACTCAACAATTTCGAAAAAATCTCGAAAATTTTTCAAAAACCCAAAAACTTAGGTCAAAATGTATGAAATGCATGATAAATGAGAGAAAAAATAGATCATACCAAAGGAAGAAAACAAGATTTGGTCCGAAAATCAAGTGAGGAAGGTGAAGGGGTTGAGGGAAAAGCGATTGGGAGGGAAAAATGAGAGTTTTCGTCAAGAGAGATCGAAGAGAAATGAAGAAAGAATCGCAATGAAGCTATATGTAGTAAAACGCAGCTCGATGGATCAAGAGCTATCGAGAATCTGTCAAGCACTAATTCTCGACAGATAAATCTATTGAGGTGCTGTCGAGAATTTGTCGACGGCAAAGAAACCTCGATGGATTAAACAGCTATCGAAAAGCTATGGAGCAGACAAAAACTTTCTTGATGGATCAAAAATCTATCGAGAAGCTATCAAGACAAATTCAAGAAAGCCTTGATGGATCGAAAAAGCGATAAGATCTGTCGAGAAAAGCAGTCCTAGAGTCTCGATAAATAGCTATTTGTCGAGAGCTGTCGAGAAGCTGTCGAGATGGGCAAAAATAGTTTTTCAAAGAAAAGAAAAACAAAGACATGCATGCAACCAATCAAGCTATCTAACCAAAGATCCAATCAACATTTTTAAGCTTCCAAAAACATTTCTCAACAAAAAAAAAATAAATAAATAAAAAATCAAGCATTTAGATCCAAAACATACACACACTAAACAAGTTTAGCCAATTTTATATTTCAAAAACAAGTCAAGACAGTTTAGTGAGTATACATTAACACATGTATTTTTTGTGATGATCAAATCACATTGTACCTGCACATGTCTCAAAAGTAATAAAAAATTTGCGTGTTGTGTGTGAAAAACATCGCAAGATTGCATAAGTGTCTACATGTTATGACGATTTGAGATATGAGAAAATCAATTTAACTTACACACAATCATAACTGCTTGATAGGGACTATCACTTTTGAGGTACATCCTATAATTTCCACATCTCCTAGAAGACACGCTTGCAATCATATATAAAGCATTTTGATTATTTTTGCTTTTAATTTTTCTTTGTATATTTTTCTTTTGAGCATATCATGCATAGGCATGTAAGAGAGAGAAAAGAAATACCTAATTATGTTAAACTTTTGATATTGCACTTTTGCTATACCGAAGCATACATATGTTATTGACATTGCACTTTTGCTATGCCGAAGTATACAAATGTCATTTCATGATTGGCGGGCAACAGTGGTGAGATAGTTATTTATGTCTTTCTCTTAGGATTTTCTAGTCCTACTTGTCAAAAAAAGTGATATGAGTGTTAGGTACAAGAGATTACCTAATCTTACTCATCACAAACATGAGCCACAAAACTCACTTGCTTTGTTGTGCATAGAGATTCTTATCTAAGCTATAAAAGATACAAAGTTTAGAAAATTTTATTTCAGTCGCCATCCAAGGTACATAAGTACCAAAGTACACAAAACACACACCGTTTTTGTATTTTTCTAATTTTTCAATTTTTTTTTATTTTTATGAAAACAAAATAAAGCAAAACTGAAAAAAAACAAATAAAAACATGTTAAACAAAGCATAACATAAAAACTAGACTGACTCAAAAATAAGAAAACAAAGCACACAAGTAATGCAAACAAAAAAAGAGGAGGGAGAGAGAGAGAAAGTGACTAGATCACTTAGAGCCTTTTTTCTTCCACACCTTGGAAGAACCTTTCCGTTTGACAAACCCTTGATCCGGCGATGAGGAGGAAGAATTGAAACCATTCAAGTTCGAAAAGAATATGAGGGCTTTAAGAAGATCTCATAGTGGAAAAAAAAAAGAATATAAACTTATTCTGGTTTTCGGATGAAATCATACTATTGCTCTGTTGAGTGGCTAATCACTTATAGCAATTAGAATATGTCCAATAGCTCCACAGTAATAACAAAGATATTGCTTCTTCTGTTTAGAATTTTGGTTATTGCTCTTCTTAGCCCTAGGGTTTTTATTCTCTTTCTTATCAAGCTTAGGGGATGCTCCTAAGATAGATTTACCATTGTCTATGTTTTCACTAACTAAAACAGTTTTCACATCATTATTCTCAGATTCAACATTATTAGCAGGTGAAACAAACACAATAGTACTAGAAGAAGCAATATTAGAGGAAGAGAAATCATAACCCAAACTGGTTCGATCAAAAACAGGTTTTTGAAAGCTAAGCATCTTATCAAACTTTGCACTTGAAGTCCTCTCCAACTGAGCTCTGACTTGAAATAGCTCCACTTCAAACTTCTTGGTTTTCTCAGCCAAGAAATTGTTCTCAAATCGTAGTGCTCCAATGGTCTGATTAGCTTCATCAAACTTTATGGAGATTTCTTCTCATTCAAGCTCCACGTCACTGAGTTTCTTTGTGGCCAGCCTATACAATTTCTCATACCTTGTATAGTTTTGCATATGCTGTATGGATGTCATCCTGTTCATCCATCTTCTCAAACTTAGACTCCACCAAGTCCTCTTCTTCATTCACTTTTTCAACAATCCCCTCAGTAGGATTTATAGTGGCAGTAAAGGCATTTAGGATTCCATCATCCTCATTATCCGAATCACTCAATGTAGCAACAAGGGCCTTACTTTCCTAATGGTTTTAAGATAAGTTGGACATTTTTGTTTCATGTGTCCAAAACCTTGACATTCGAAGCATTTTGGTCTGGAGGGAATAGTGTACGGACAGCCATCCCTAGCATCCTTCTTCCCTTTATCTTGGCTCTTGAATTGTGAAGAACTGGATTGCTTTCGGTCCTTGTCAAATCCTTTCGCATTGACATTCTTCTTGAAATTTTTGAACTGCCTTATGATGTAAGATTTTATTTTAGAATCTTCATCGTTCGAAGACTCATCCGTGTCACTATTTTTGGCCTTCAGTGCCATGCTCTTACCCTTACTTGATTTCCCAATCTTGGTCAAACCCAATTCATAGGTCTGCAAGTTGCCAACCAACTTTGTCAAAGGATTTTTATCAATGTCCTTTGATTCCTCAATGACGGTGATCTTGGCATAGAATCTCTCAAGTAGAGATTTGAGCACCTTTCTAACAATCTTGGGTTTGGGAATGGTTTCCCCAATATTAAATGCCTAGTTCACTATGTCCTTGAGTTTGGCATAGAACTCATCCTCCTCCATCTCGATTTCTTGAAAGTTTGTGGTAAGCCTTTGAAACTTTGAATCCTTAACAACTTTGGTTCCTTCATAGGTTTTCCAGAAGATGGTCAATGCTTCCTTTGCAATTTTAGTGGAAGATATCTTCTTGAACTCCTCATTCGTGATTGCACTGAATAAGGCATTCAATGCTCTGCTGTTGAAGTTAGCCCCTTTGATCTTAGCATCATCCCAATCAGCTGGCGCTTCCTTTAGCTTGGTCCAGCCTATCTCCACAACTTGCCACACTTTTCATCTAATGACTATAAGAAAGCTCTCCATCTTGATTTTTTCAAAGTTTGTGGTAAGCCTTCGAAAATTTGAATCCTTGACAGCTTTGGTTCCTTTATAGGTTGTCTGGAGGATGGTCCATGCTTCGTTCGCAATTTTAGTGGAAGATATCTTCTTGAACTCCTCATTCGTGACTGCACTAAATAAGGCATTCAATGCTCTACTGTTGAAGTTAGCCCCTTTGATCTTAGCATCATCCTAATCAGCCGGTGCTTCCTTTGGCTTGGTCCAGTCTATCTCCACAGCTTGCCACACTTTTCATCTAATGACTATAAGAAAGCTCTCATGCATACTTTCTAGTATGCATAATTAGTGCCATCAAATAAAGGAGGTATAATTAAAGATTGTCCTCTATCCATGAAAAACAAAGGTCAATAGATGACACAATAAAGATTAACCCTAATCAGAATGTGCTTGCTTAAATACCACTTGATATGCCAAGAATGTATTGACCCTTTTATGGTAAATTAATCAATTAATTAGTTAAGTGAATTAATTAGATTTAATTACATGCAATAAGCGTGGTAGCACAAGCAAATCACCAACTAAGTTAAATACAATGAAAAAATAAATTTGACACGGTGATTTGTTTACAAATGGGAAAAACCTCCAAGGCAAAAACCCCACTAGGTGAATTTAAGGTCACCACTCTCAAGAATCCACTATTATCAAAACAAGCGGTTACAAGTAAAGGAATCTCAGTACCTTATACCAATCTACAGTTAAACCCTTAACTCAATACACAATTGGACTTATAATGTAATGACAATCTCTCATTTTAATCTGCGGCTCCAAGTACGTGACTAACCAAACGATGCACAGATCCAAGTACGTGACTAATACATTAACTTGAAAAGGATGTTGACTGCAAAGTTCTTCAGTTTATCTACACGATAAAGATCAAGAAGCTCATTGATCACAAAACCCTACGGTGTACAAACATAGCAGCTTCTTTTTAAGAGAATGGTGAACTAAGGCATATGTCTTCAGTCACAATATGCATGAATAATGCCTTTGCATCAAGTGCGACGACACTTAAAATAATCCTTATATATGTCTAGGGTTGTGAGAAAAGATACCCTACACAAATACACATGGATATGCGTGAAATTAGATTTGAAAAACTGATTTTCGTAATTCTCGATAGATACAATTGTTGAGCTTATCTGTCGAGCTTCACATTTTAAATCTTGATAGATACATATGTCGAGCTATCTGTCGAGTTTTAAAGAACAGATTTGCATGGCTTCAATACTTGAACTTGAATTCTTGTTCCTTGAAGTATTAAACACATCCTAAATCTACCCAATTACAAGTAAAGTGCGTTTTGTCAAAAGATTAGTCAATTCTAAATGACATATATTCTTAACATGATTCACATATGTCTAACAGTTTACTTGAGTAGATATCGTGTAGCATATTTCTTTTCATCTATATAATTTACAAAGTAACATTTAATGTTAGGGACTACCGCACACTCTTGGTGCGATGGTCACTTCATAAGTATAAGTGCTTGTGAGGTGTGGAGGGCAATAGCCGAGGTTTAGTTTCTAAGAGAGAACTTTACATACATATACACTTATGTTAGGTTAGAGTAGAAACTCTACCTTATATCAAAAAAACATGTAATGTTAGGGATAACAATTTTTCACAATTGATATGAATTATTATGATTGATACAACATTATTTAATTTTTAAATGTGACCGTTGCTAGAAAATATTGATTACTTTCTACATCATTGTTATGAATAATGATATATATATATATATATATATATATTTATATTTATGAAATGGATAGTGATATTTATTTATAACAAAATAAGGAACCAATCTTGATCCGACCTGACTTATTTATAGCTTAAATTTCAGGACGATGCCTACCAATAAATATCCAAAAAATGATATCTACATTTTGAAAAAATAGTGCCCATGGTTACAGAAATAGAAAAAATGGAGTGAAAAATCAAAGGACAAAATTCAAATTCAAATTCCAAAATGCATTGAATATATTCACATTCTCCAATCACACTATGATCAACAATTTCAAATTCTTATATATATATATATATATATATATATATATATATATATATACACACACACACATACACACACACTTTTAGTTCACTCGAGCCATAGTACAAAATCTGGGCTGCTGATGGTCCCCGATCATTCTCATCGATTAGTACAGAATCCACAGCACGAATCCTCACGCAAACTGGTTTGTTTCCTTCTCTTTCAAATTTCAATTACACCGATGATCATATTTAGGTTTTAAAAATTGATTCGGAGATCAAACACCATCATTTTGTAGAATTTCTAAAAACTTCATTCATTCTCAGTGATTAATTAATTTGCTAGGGACCTTTTATTCTAAGCTAATTTTCGCTCTTTATTTTATTATATTTTATTGTTCCTCCGTCTTTTAAAAAGAGAATCAGGCTTTATTTTGTGGTTGAAATGAAAAATACTTGAAGGAAGTGTAGGTTTAGATGAGAATTTGATTATTGCTATATGGAGAAATAGTGATTATTAATTGTGTTTTTGTGGTAGTCGTTATTAAGATTTAATGAATTTTTTTTATAATAGGCTAATCACAATGCAACTGTTATTCGGCTATGAAGGCTGCTTATAGCAAATAGTATTGACTTCTAAGTGTTAACTGGAGAAAATAACAAATTTAACACTAGGAAGTTAGCACCACAAGCACCATTATTTGTACATGTATGATGTATATGGGATTTTGTGTAATTTAGTGTTGTGATTACGATACTGGACACAGGATGGACACGCCATGTGGTGTGCATCAAATGAACTAGGATTTGGCTTGGGTCCAATGTCTTGGCACATTTTGACATGAGATCGATGGACTTGCCACATGTCCATCTCTTTACATGTGGTGCATCTAGTGTTCTTCCAATGCAAGGCCCTCAAAATCCTTCACTGCAAGTGAAATATCTTCTTGTGTAATCTTCCCCATCTCTTTGAGCTTATATAAGATGTACTCACTGGAACTATTGAAATGACGAAGTTAAAGAATAAATTAGACCCTAATTGACTAATCAGCAAAAAGTAAATTGTACATATAGATAGTAGAGGATATGGGAGAACAATCAGCAAAAAATAGGCCCTAATTGACCAAATATCAACTTACTTTAAAACCCTATCACCATCAAGATCTGCAGCCTCAAGATCTTGATTTTTTGTCATCTGAGCAAGAACCAACTTGACCAATGCCATTTGCCTGCAATCAAATTTTAGCTCAATAATGTCTAGGAAAAAGTGGATCAAAGACAATGTACTTAACAGCATCCAAAACACTGCAAAAATACGCCCTCTTGTATCTTTGAAACTCTCATCCGGATAGCCAAGGGTTGTGATAGTAGTACAAACCCAGTAATATGCATTAATAAAGCTAAATCCCTCGATTACAGTGAGATAAATTGTCCCAACAAATAGAAGCAGTGAAGTAACAATACTGATCACCATACGCTTCTTTATAACTAGGTTGGCCTCAAGCTCTTTATCAAATTCATTTGGACAAACTTTATGATGCATATGTATGGCTTTCACTAGGATTCTCTCTTGCTTGGCCGCCAAGAATTCTCCTGTTTTGCCCATTACTAGTCCAGCAAGTCCCATTCCAATGAATGCAAAAATACTGGAGAGTAGCTTCGTAAAGCTGTTATCAGGCACAAGGTCCCCATTCCCAACTGTGTTCATTGTGGAAGCAAGTCAAGCAACATAGTAGATAGGATCAACAAGTCCATTTGTTTCCTCCCCCTTGAAATCGGGCGACAAGAAGTAGAAGCACAAAGTTCCCACAACCATGTAGATGCCGAAGAGTATGCCTACTTGCTTATAAGCTGGCTCTAGTTTTGCAGAAATGGATTCAGATAGAGGAGTTGGGGCAGTGCCATTTGCCTTCGAAAAAACAGAATTAATCTGCCAGGGATGCACTTTTGCAGTACGTGCGATACATTCTTCTCTTAAGACCATCTTCCTTACTATTATTTGTCTGGGGTGTAGGCTCTTCCAATCCTGACAGAGTAGTAAGCTTCTCAGCACCATTGAAGGCCATTGTGATGATTCAGCAACTAGTATTTATAGACCAGCATACACGCATTAGAGTTTAAAGGTAGCATGTTGGTCCCATTTTTTATGTAAATACCATCCAATTTTTCAATCAAAGAAAGTGAACTTTTATAAGCAGCAAAGTTTATGTACTGAATTAAACACAACAAAATTTTTCCTTCCATTTTGACCTCAACAACAATCATATTTCTTTGTGCACAACGAGCATAAACTGCATGTGAGTTGACATTGACATGCGTTACAAAGACTATATGCCAAGTGTTTTCTTGGGAAATACTCCATGGAATGAGTATTTCCAGAGTTCTTTTGTCACTTCGATTTTTGTTTCATGATCAAAGTAGCCAAACCCATATATCTGGACTCAAAATTTAGTGCCGGCCGAATGTATATATTTTTATAGGAAAATGAATGAGGGACACCATTTTTTGTTCCCTAATACAAATTTAGCATGAAAACTTCTCTGTTAATTTACATTTTTTCATTTATGTTAATGTGTTTTACTTGTTTAAAATATATACTCAAACTCATAATCACCTTAGAATTTGGAATACCTTAAGGGTAGCAGTGGCTATTAAATTTCAACTCTAACACTAGGTATGAAAATTTTTTTTTGAAAAAAGATGAGAACAAAATATAATGTACATGTACCTTTATATTTAATCTTCCTTCCCTAAACAAAAATTTTGGCTCCACCATTGATTCTTATACATAAATTTAAAGTACACAAAAATCATGACTTCAAGCCATGATTTCCAAATGTGTATAATGGGATATGTATACTAGTATTTTCTCATTAGTTTATAACAATAACAAATTTTTTTTTTATTATTTTTTTATTTTTTATGAACGTAACATTAACATCTGAGCATAATGTATAGCGAGACTGTTAGGTTGAATCAGAGTGATGAAACAGAAAAAGAAAGAGAGCGGAAAAAATTATGTAGTACGAATAATATTAATGTTTGCTTTATTTCATTAACGCTGATTTTTAAAATGTTGAAAAATTAGTGTTTTTTTTTTTTTTTTTTTTTTGAGAATGAGTTGAAAAATTAGTTGGTGATCATTTTTCCTTTTATTTATTTATTTTTTTATTTTTTTTTTAATTTTTTTTTTTTTTGTGTAGTCTATCGTCTATACACTAGTTTTTGGACTGAATTTACTCCAATGTGAATTTCCTGACTCAAAAATGCACCACAAGGAGGTTTGTCTTTGATGCCTTGAAAAATGCTAGACTCAAAGCCATAATTGATGGTGCAATTGAACCAATATTACTGACATCTACTTTGGAAACACTATGTGAATAGTGTTACATAGTCACAAGGTGCTCGGCTATTTTGGTTCATTAGGTTGGTTGTTTACTCAATTCAATTTATACTTAAGATGTCTCAATTTCTACTTCTTATTAGTTAATATTAGTGACCATACCAATGTTTACTAGCATTTGTTAAAGTTCAAATTGTATTCTCTAAATTTGGAGTAATTTTTTTTTTCTAAACTTTTAATTTTGTTAATTTCATCATTTATAAATGTTACTAATGTGGTTCTTTCATCTACAGTCGTTTAAAAAAGGTATTGCTATAATCACAAAACAATGTAGTTTAATTACTAAGATTGATTGAAATTCATTTTAGTTATTTGATTTTACTTTCATTAAATTGAATTCTCAAAAGAAAATTATAAAAAAGAGAAATGATGAAATACCTTTTCATTTATATACTTTACAAAGTAAGATATACAATTAAGTTGTGTCAAAATTCAATAATAAACTAGTAATGTTAGAGACATTATTTTTCATAATTATTGATTAATTTGTTGTTATTAAAACAACATTATTTTCATTTCTGCTTATCACCAATCAAAATATTTGAACTTAGAGGGTAAAAAAAAAGTTTTTGGGTTATAGGATAATGAGAAGTGTTGTGTTCACAACATTTTTACAATAAATTATAGGTGGTTAGTTGTTGTTGGTTCAAATTTGAATTTAGCATTAAGATTACTTTTTTAACTCAACAAAAACAACCAATAATAACTTGTCACTTTGGATTTATTGTAAAAATGTTGTGCACGTATCATTTCTAATAAGAAAATAAACAAAATAATTAACCAAGCCTTAAACCGGGTGGACCCGACTTTTTTACAGCATGATTCCGGGTTGGAACCGACCTATAAATATCCAGAAAATGAAAATTTAAAATTTGAAAAATCGTACTCACAGTCGCAGAAAGAAAAAAATGTTGGGAAACCATGGGAGCTCACAGCGCTGCGATTTGTTACAAAAAATCAGAGGTCAGAAAATTCAATATCAAATTCAAAAAAGACGCATTGAAATGCATTCACATTCTTCAATCACACTGTAATCGACGATTCAAATTCTTATAATTTATGGTTTCTTTGAATTTTCAGAGTTCACTCGAGCTATAGTACAAGATCTGAGCATCGGGCGGTCACCGATCGTTCTCATCGATCGGTTCAGAGTCCACTGCACGAATCCTCACGCAAATTGGTTCGGTTTCTTCTCTTTCAATTGCATGGATGGCAGTATTTAGGTTTCGAAATTTTGATTCGAAGCTCAAAAAACGGCACTGTTTTGTAGAATATCTTTCGAGTTTTTCAAAAATTCACACATTTTTAGCTCCTAATTGCGAATTTTTGTAAAAAAATTCTTGTCCCTTAATTATTTTTTTTTTAACGGAAATACTCCATGTGTGAAGGAAATGTAGGTTTAGATGAGAATTTGGTTATCACACTATAGCAAAATAGTAATTATTGTTATTATTAGTGATTAATGATCATATTTAGGCTTTCGAAAATTGATTCAAAGATCAAGCACTACTGTTTTGTAGAATTTCTAATTATTTGGTTGAAATGAGATATGCGTGAAGGAATTTGTAGGTTTAGATGAGAATTTGGATATTGTTCTATGGAAAAATAGTGATTATTATTATTATTATTATTATTATTATTATTATTATTATTATTATTATTATTATTTGTGTTATTGTTGTTGTTGTTATCAAAATTAATGAATTTTAATAGTAGGCTAATCACAAGGAAGTTGTGACTACGGCACTGGACACAAGATGGACGTGCCACGTGGTGTTCATCAAATGAACTGGATTTGGTTAGGGTCCAATGCCTTTGCACATTTTGATGTAAGATCAATGGACGTGCCACGTGTCCATCTCTTTACATTCTAGTGTTCATTGAATGCATAGGATTTGGCTTACATCCAATGCCTTTGTGCAATATATGTGCCACATGTCCCTCTCTTTATATTTGGTGCATCTATTGTTTGTCTATTGCTTGAAATTTGGTTTGGCCTGCATCTAGTGTCTTTGCACATTAGACACAAGATAAACACGCCTCATCTTTTTATATGTCGCACATCTAGTTTGTGACTCTGCTTCACAAGATTTGGCTTGTGAACATGAGATAGATGTGCCATGTGTCTAACTCTCATATGTGGTGCATCCAGCGCATTGGATGCAAGCCAGACCTTTGAATAAAAAGCCAGACCTTTAAGGTGAGGTAACTAGCGTTTGTCGTTAAATTCATCAAGCATGATTGGGTTGTAGTTGAAAATGTTACTATTGTTGTATGCAACTTTGCTTATCCCAGAATTTTGGAACTAAGGTTTAATTTTTATTGTTGTATGCAGCTATTGCAGCTCTGTTTTGCCAAATGGGAAGGAAATTCTCACACTTCAAAGGGAAAACCATGTGCATAGGCTTGGTGAGTGGGTTTTGACCTTAACCACTTATGAGAACCTTACAATGAGTCCTCAATTGTATGGAATACTATCCAACTATTGATGAGTTATTGAATTCTATTTCAGATGTCTTGCTAAGAGTGCTATTGATTGTTCAGCAACTTCTGCAAGAAAATCGGCATGGGTCCAAGAGAGATATATATTACATGCATCCATCTGTATTTTCAGGTAAATCTGAATTAAGCTTCAGTCCCAATTTCAAATGATATTTCCTTTTATGACTTAAAATTTTAGATCTTGTAGTCTTGCGTTTTGTGAGATTTATATTCAAGTTTCCCTATTACTGTGATAGGAATCTGAAAAATGCATGTTCAGTGGAACAAATTTGAGTATCTGCCCTTAATTTATACTTTGTGCAATCACTTATCAAAAAAGATTATACTTTGTGCAATCACTTTATGTTAAAGAAAGTCACAAGCATCATCATGGGGAGAACTTTATGAGAGATAATTTGATATCTTTGATTGTGCTCAGGTTTCCATTTGTCAACATCGTCAGTTATTTTAAAGGGCATAAGTCAGCACTTAGATATTTCGGAGAAATCTGAACTTAAAATTAGATTGTATTTTATTTTCTTCCATAGATTTCAGTCCTTGTCTGCTTGAATGACATTGCTTTCTTAAATATCTTCTGCTTATTCTGCAATCCAGAACAGTCAGTTGTAGACCGGGCAATCAATGACATATGCATTCTTATGCAATGCAGTCGCCACAATCTAAATGTGGTAGGTGTTTTCCTTATGCTTTCTTTTTCACCTGAATATTGCTAATTCTTTTTTTGGTTCTGCTGGAGTGTATAAAGCCTTTGTGGTTTAAACCGAACAAATCAGGGGAAGGCCTAAAAATTTTCCAAGTGCATGGCTGCACTAGCCTCAAATTTTTGTAAAACCTCTGTCACTTTGTTGTCAGTTACAAGGAACTTACAGTTATTGGGACATTTATATCTTGTCTCTTTTGGCAGGTTTCTGTAGGCAATGGGTAGGTACTTGAGATCACACTCAGTCCTTTTAAGATAAGTAGACAATCATAATTTTTTCTGTCTGAATTCTCTTTCTAAGATCATACTCAAAAGTGTTGTTTGCCAATAGCATATATGTGTTACTGGGTGAAAATGTCATATCTTTCCATGTCATAGGATTTTTATAGCCACTGAAATGTAATATACGTTTAACTGAATGATTATCAACATGAGTAGTTTATAAATTTTTGGATATGTGGCATTCATTAGGCCTAGCTAATAATTTCTATATGCTGAACTAATTATTTCCAGTGATCATAAAATTTTCAAATCTACCCTCAGTGATAATAATAATAATATAAACCCTCTTTTGTGAAGGGGATTAAATAGTCCTTTAGAGGTTGGGGGGGGGGGGGGGGGGGGGTGTGGCTCTGGATGAGCAATAGTACTTTACCACTTAAATAGTTCTTCACACTGTTTTTTCGTTCTTGAGTTTTCTCAACTACACAGCTGACCCTTTGTTTACCCATAATATGCTGTGTTGATTTTGCTGTAGTATCCTTAGCAAATGTGCTTAACTTTTAAAGTTTTTTGATCCCAATATTTCTGTTACAGGTTGGTGATGGGCTGGATAAGATTCTTAGAAGGTGGAAGGAAGTTTGATTGCATAAATCATCCTAACACGGTAAGAACAGGAGCTGGTATGGTTATTTAATTGTCTCCAATTAAAATATGTCTGAACTGGTTCTATTGCAGGCCTATCCCATCCCTGTTCAAGTTGAAGAAGTCCAAGGTATCTAATTACTAAGATAATATGCAGGACAATTTAGACCAACCTATGTTTATAATTGATGTAGGCATTGGCAATAAGATTTATCTATTTCTTTCCTATGCATTAGGTGCAAGGATTTTTTATTGTATAGTAGATAATTGAAATACTCCTAATTCTTGCATGTAGACATTATTAGTGTTGCTGACTACATTCTAGTTGTGGAGAAGGAATCAGGTAAGCAATTATACTGGTAATACTTATAGGAAGCACAACTTCTAAGTTCTAACATTCTTCCTTTTGACTAAATTATTAATGATATGCAGTATTTGAACGATTAGCTAATGACCAGTTCTGCAATGCAAACCGTTGCATTGTCATCACTGTAAGCTCTTCCTTAAGTCGTTAGGCTCATTTCAAAATCCTTTTTGACCATTTTTTTCACAGGGAAGAGGCTATCCAGATATCCCCACCAGAAGGTGAAAATTTTCACTTTTATTTTGCAATATTTTTCATCATATTGCCATATGTATCACATATCATTTTGTTTTCATGTATCTATTTGGGCTTTCTGTGAATACATGCATTTGTACCAATAGGTTTTTGCGGCTGCTCATTGAAAAGTTGTGTCTACCTACCTATTGTTTGGTTGATTGTGATCCATATGGCTTCGACATTCTGACCACATATCGGTTTGGTTCAATGGTTAGGTTTATTAAATTGTTAATGATATTGTTGTTTATTTATCATCCACTTGAGCAAGCTAAACAGCATATATGCTGGCAACTAGGAGTCTAGGACTGCATATGAAACTCTAAGAACCATGTAAATTTCCTATGTTTTTGAAAAGTTGACAAGTCTTTTTTTTCTCTTACACTTCTATTTTGTTAGCAAATGGCCTATGATGCAAAGCAACTGCGTTGCCCAGAGGTATGCTGGCTTGGAGTTTTTCCTTCGGATTCTGAGAAATACTGTCTTCCACAGCAATGTTTCCTTCCTCTGACAGCAGAAGGTGAGAGATGGTACTTGAAGTGTTTCAGATCGGCTTTCTTACGTTCATAGTCTTCTGCTAAGGTTCTTGATATTCCTGCCAGACAAGAAGAAAGCTGAAGCTTTGCTAAATAGATGCTACCTGCAAAGAGAAGTCCCAAGATGGAGGTAAAATTCTGTAAAATAACCTGCCATTCTTCTGTTATCCTTGTTTGCCTGGACTACACAGATTCTGAAGTTTTACTTTATCATGAAAGGTTAGAACTAGAGTTGATGCTGCAAAGAGGGGTGAAATTTGAGATTGAAGCATTGTCTGTGCATTCACTATCCTTTTTGTCAAAAGAGTACATAACATCTAAGATTCAAGGTGGAGTGCACATTTAACTCGTCTGAAATTTCAGTGTACCTGCTACCATCTGGGAGAACATTTATATGATATCTGCAAGATTTAAAAGTTAAAACATAATCTTTAAACAATGTTTTATAGGAATAGGAAGAAGTCTAGTCAAATAGAGCCCAAGTACTCTCTTTTGGATCCAAGAAACGGCCCTTAGAGATTTTTTTTTTTCCTTTTGGAAGATACAAGAGCGAAATACAACCTCTTGATATTGGAAAAACCAAAAGAGTCTTACAATGTATCATTTCTAGGTCCAATGAAATTCTTAGGTATAGGAAGAAGTCTCATCAAATAGAGATTTCTTCTTACAACCATCTTTCAATTGTTAATACGATATATAAGAATCAATACTAAAAATAGTACTATGCTCTTGATCATGAAATATCAATTGCTTGTTGAACCCTATGAATTGAAAATAAGATGCTCCAAATTTGAGAGTCCAAAAGTTTTTATAATACGTTCTTGATGGGGAAAAAATGTGAATAAAAGATCCCATTCATAGTTTTGGAGCATCATTTTATAACAGTCAAGTAAATTACTAACAACCTTCAGAGAAAAAAAGATTTTGGAAAGGGTTTCGATGTGGCAAACAGAAATCATTACTTGAGTAAACTCAGTAAAGCATCGAAAACCTTCAAGAGTTTATGCTAGTAGGCTGCCTGATTTTTTTTTTTTTTAATAATTCAAGAATTGGGGGTGGAGGATTTAATGTTGGTTGTCTCTGTTGAAACATCATGAGGTACTAATTAGTTTGAGTTATAAGACTCATGACAGTTTGCTGATTTAAATCAATATAATAGTGTGATCGGCCTTTGGTTTAAACCAACTGGCTGGGTTATCTTAATCTTGTTCATCCAATCTAAAAATGGAATAATGAATGGATTAAAAAAAAAAAAAAAAAGGAAGCAATGGATTTCTTTTTATCTTTTTTGTTAAAAACATTATTGGTTTTCATATGGATACTATTTACAGATTGCTTGGCCATGTCAAAAATATTGGATTTCAATATTTTATTCTAATAAAATAAAAATGCAACAGTGATCACCTTCTGTGCACACGTGGGTGAAAGGGTGATCTAAGATCCCTTTTTTTTTTTTTTTTTTTTCATTAGGACCAAATTCTTGAATTTCTGGGCTTTAGGAAGGCCTGCGGTGTTTTTTAAAATCTAAAGCCCTCGCAAAAAGCCTGGATATGGGCTTTTTGTCCTAGGAAATTCAAGCTGATTCCAATTTGGCCCAAATGTCTTCTTGAATGTTTTAGAAACACGCAGCGAAAAGCAGAAAATCAAAGTCCATTTGCAAAATTTGACATTATACAATTATTATTATTATTATTATTATTATTATTATTATTTTGGATAAATCACAGTATACTGCAATTCGCCATCAAGGACGAATGTTATATGAAACCTAGCAAGTCGGTAGATTAAAGACAAGAATCACACAACCACATCATGACTAGATAAGTCTCGACCCATTTGGGATTAATGGTCCACGTATCACAGCCAGCATCACAGCTGATTTGGCTAATAGAGGCAAGGAATGATACAATAAAACGGTAAATAATAATAATTTTGGGGGGAAAAGAAAGTAAAGAAGATTCTTTTAGCTTGATGTAAAAGTCTACTTTACGAGCTTATTCACAAGAACATTATAGTGTTTGAATTTTGGTTGTTTAGTAGTCGATTCTAACCTTTACTTGAGCTTGGTTCATTTAGTAAAAAAACAAACAAAAACAAGTTTTTTTTTTTTCATAAACTAAATCCACTACAAGCACTATGTAAAATCGCCTTAGTGCATTCTTCAGTTTTCTCAACTGGGATCCAATTAGCTTGAGCCTAATCAAACATTACTTTAAGAAAATGAAAAAAAATCCCTCTTTACTTTAAGAGAATAAGAATAGAAGTGTACATAATACGGTACAAAAAGGTCAACACAATTGTTGTTAGGCAAAGGTGCTCATAAAAATATCTAGTTCCCAGTGGGCTTTCAAACAACAACCAAGATTTAGTTTCAAAATTTAAATATGGTTATGGACAGTTAATAGAAAAATTAGGTCAAAATTAATTGGAGAAAATGGGCTTTTACCCCTAATTTACAAACTATGTAGCAAAATGTCCCTGTTTTGAAACTCATTTTAACCAAATTGAGTTACAAATGGAACTCGGCATTAGCAATGTCGAGTTCTATGCGTATTCTCCGCTTTTACATGAATTGTGAGTCCCACCATAAATTTAATTAGTAAAACTCACAATTATGTGAGGGGAGGGAGTACGTATTTATGAATTATGGTACTCCGGGAGTACCCAATAATTATCCTCACATTAGCCTTTCAAAGCCAATCCATACTGTGTGTTGACTTTGGAGAGCCCCACCGGTTTCTATAGTATTTGCTTTTATTTATTTATTTTATGGTCCTCTATTTTGGTCATGTTTTTAATTTGGTCTTCAATTTTTTATAACTTCATTTTTTTTTTTCTTATATTTTTAAACTTACTGATATTTTGATCCCAACATCATCTCCCTTACAAAAAAAAAAAAGTAATTTCAAACTAGTAGTGCATTCCATTTATTACTTAGGCATTTTTTTTGTAAATAAGTCCATTTACTACTTAGAGATTCTTTGTAAATGAGATGATAATAGAGACCAAAAGGACAACAAGTTTAAAAATATAGAGATCAAAATAAAGTTATAAAAACTTAAAGACCAAATTATAAATATGTCCAAAATATAGAAAGAAAAAAGTATTGTTGTCTAACTTTTGGTTTTTTTTTTTTTTTTTTTTTTTTTTTGCCTCAACATTTTTTGAAAATTTTCCATCTTTTGCTTTTTGTAACAAATTTAACATAAAAATTACCAAATACCATATCTTTTGATAAACACTAAAAAAAAAGGTGTTACGTCCATAACACACTCTAAATATAATGGATTTATACAAAATTAAAAAAAAAATGGAAAACAAATACATGTGAAGCACAAAATTTATGTGGATTGACCTTAGATCTACATTCACAAGTGGGGTCGAGGAAAAAGTTTAAATAAAAAATTAGAATGACAATAATTTAAAATTTATATATTTGTCTGCCCTATAGTTAATAAAATATGGTACGTGTTTAATACAGTAGGTATATGCATGGGTGCAATTCGGCATCTTTTAAAAAGTACGTGTCAAAAGCTCGGCATAAAAATACGAAAACGGAAAAAGAACAATATGTGTATAGTACGAGCATATTACATTCATCTTTAAGAAATTAGTAACAAAAATACAGATATATTTACCATATGTCCATATACTTTTTTGAAATAAATACAAATAATTTTGTGTTATGAAATTTTAGCTCAAGTCAAGTTTGATTTAAGTTTTAAAACTACCTAAAATTTTTTAAGAGTGATATTAAGTGTATTACAATTTTTACTACAGAGATCTTACACATTAATGTGTCATCAAAAGTAAGGAAAATGCTAAAATACCAATTTTTATTTTACTGCGTACTTACAGCAATAAAATAAAAATTGGTATTTGTGTTTTGACTTTTGAGTCCTTTTGGCGGAAAAGTATTAAATACTCTAGGTATTATAAATGTGCACTCCTTTCTCTCACACTAATTGTGAGTCTCACATAAATTTAATTAGTGGGACTCGCAGTTATGTAAGAGGAGGGAGTACACATTTATGGTACTCCGAGAGTATCCAATAATTATCTCAGATCTCTTATTTAACAATGAGAGACTTTATTAGTTGAGCTAACTAGAACCCGCAAATTGTTTCCCTTTTAAGTTATGATTTTAAAAAAAAATTATTTGGTATTTGATTTATAGCAATTTAATTATTATTATTATTATTATTATTATAAAGTTTCAATCGGTTTATGTGATTTTTACTTTTTTATCATTAGATCAAGACACCAATCGGTTTTTTGTATAATCAGAGATTGAACTCAATCGGTATTTGTTGATTTAAAAATCTGAATGAGGATTCTATCTTTATCACACAAAAAAAAAAAAAAAAAAAAAAAAACTAACTGAATGAGGAGGGAGGACAGATCTAGGGTTTTTTTTTTTTTTTTTTTTTAATTTAAGATCTAAAATCTATGGAGATTTTAATTTATTGAGCTTGTTGTTATTATAATTATTATTATTTTCTAGATTTTGGTTCGATAAAAAAATAAATTTGGGCTTCTTCTTTTTGTTTGAATGCCCTTGATATATTGTTAAGGGACCAAATTCTGGACCAATGTTTAATTTTATTGGGCTTAAAAAAATTTAGGATAGTTGCAACTATTTTTTTAAGGGTAAGTTGGTAAGTACATGTACCAATGTAAAACTGGAAAAAAAAAAATATGTAGCATTTATACCGAATGTAATGACGCATTTATTGTGAAAGACATAAAATTTTGCCTACCTACTTTTTTAAATATACTTTCCAACAAAATTTTTATATTTTTTCTGTTCCATTTAAATATTTTTTCTTCATTCTTTCTTTAATATGTAAATTTTTTGGTGATATTTTTTAACAAATCTCGTGGAGCACTTGTGGCAATGATATAGTGAGTTGTAGGATTATCTAATTTTAATGAGAAGTATTATGTTCACAATATTTTCATAACAAATTCTATATGGTAAGTTGTTCTTAGTTCTAATTTAAATCCATCACAAAAATTATTTCTTAACCATAGTAGCCAGTAACAACTCACTATTTAAGATTTTTGAAAATGTTGTAGTAGCATTTCTCAATTGTATTTTATTTTTCCTTATCTCTCATATGTTTCTTCTTTTCTTTTCTTTTTTCTTTTATTTTTCTCCTCACACGTATTCCCACTTCTCCTCTTTATCTTCATTTTTGCTTTTAATTTTCTACCTCTTCGTCTATCTCTCTCTCTAGCTATCTCTCTCTTTCTCTTGAACTAAGGGTCTATTTGAGATCCGCTTATTTTGCTGAAACTAAAAACTTTTTTGCTGAAAATACTGTAAATAAAGGTAAAAGTTAACTGAAATAGTATAGTGGAATCTATAAATAGTACCAAAAAATGTAGTGGGGCCCATAAATAGTAGCAAAAAAAAAGCTAAATAGTAAAATAAGTTAGCAAAAATAATTTTTGCCAAATATACACTAAAAACACTAAAACATGTCATTCATCTTCTCATCACACAGAGGGGTAATCACCACTGTGCTTCACCAAGGGAGAGAGAAATAGTCTTCGTCCTCCATCGCCTACTTCGCCTCCACCACTTGTCCTCATCCTCTCGCCAATCTCATGCAGCCTAGATAGGCCAGATTTTGTTTTTGTTTATTTTTTTTATTTTAATATTTGTTCTAATTTCATTAGTTTAATGAGAAACATTGTGTCCTGTGATTCGATTGCATTTTGCATTTTGTTCTGGCTGTGTTTTGGTATCTTTGTAGTCATTGAGGTTGAAATAAGTGCTAAAATTTTTAATTTATTGTGCTAAATTTTGTTATTCAGATTTATTCAAGTGTAGTTTATTTTAAGTGAAAAAATGTTTAGAGTAGCTATAGTAATTGCTACAGTACTCTCTTCTTCAAGAGAGCTACTGTAGCAACTCTAAATTTTTTTTTGGAAAAGTTTGTATTTTAAAGAGACTATTAGAGTTGATTTTTTGTTGTGCATTCCATAAAATGACTTTGGCTAGCCTATTAAAGATGCTCTTAAAGAGATAAAACTTGGTGAAAATAAATATGTTGGCTCTTAGAGTAGATTGAGTTCATATCTAATATATATTTATTGGACAAAGTTTAGTTACAGAACTGGTTGTAGCTTTAGGCTACAATCTTACTCAATAAAATAAATATTACTACAAATTTTGAAAATCTAACTGGTGAATTACATGTTCTTTACGTTCTTAATAAATATGTCAAATTTTGTATCAATAGAATATTATTTACTAGATGATTTATAAACTTATATTTTATGCATAATTTTAAACTATAAAAAGTTGCAATTTAAACAATTTACTAATGATATAGCTATTGATATTTAATTTTCTAGAAAATTTGCAAGTATGGAATATATAAGAAGAAGATGTAAGGCTACAGTTAATTTTGTAACTAAATTTTGTCCATATTTATTTAGTTAAAATTGTAAATCCAAACATAAAAGCTGTCAAAAGGGAATAATTATTAGGTACTCCCGGAGTACCATAAATGCGTACTCCCTCCTTTCATATATCTATTGATCTTTAATTTTTTAGAAAATTTGCAAGTATGAAGTATATAAGAAGAAGATGTAAGGTTACAACTAATTTTATAATTAAATTTTGTTCAATTTTATTTAGTTAAAATTGTAAATTCAAACATAAAAGTTGCCAAAAAGAGATAATTATTGGCTACTCTCGAAATATCATAAATACGTACTCTTTCCTATCATATAACGGTGAATCTCACATTAAATTTATGATAAAACTCATAATTAATGTAAAAGAAAAAAATACACATCTATAGCACCTGAATTATTTAATAAGTTTCTCTAATGTGAAAAGCAAAAGCTGTACTTTCCTTTTGAAATTAAAAAAAGAAAAAAAAGGCATACAGAGGAATTCAGCTGCACTTGCACTTTATAAAATAAAAAATAAAAAAGGAGAAAGATGCGTGGAATGTGGATGACAAAATCAACGACTAGTGTGAAGCGGTGGGGCCCACCCAAGTCAACACACGGTATGGGCCTTGATCGGCTAATGTGAAAAGCAAAACCTGTACTTTCCTTTTTGAAATTCCGAAAAAAGCGAATGAGGAAAGCTCCACTTTAGTTTCGATGAAACCTCCCTCCCTCCCTCCTGAAATGGATTTACAATAAAAACGCCCTCATTGTCATTCAGCTAGCAGAGTACTACTCTGAGAGTAGTAGAGCACAAACAAAAGAGAGCAAGGAAGGACGTTCCACATTCAAGCTATTATGCGCTGGAGTTGGCCATTGATTTTTTTTTTCTTTGAACAAATTAGTAACCATTGTGGTGAAAGAGAGACAACAAGGCAAATATATATTTGTGGAGGTTGATTTGAGTTTGATTTTTCTAGGTCTATGTTCTTCATGTTTAAAATTTGTGTGAATTGAGAGAGAGGTCAATACCACTTTTTGATCTTGTTTCTCTTGTGTTTTTAGTTGTATTTTGATAGATATGTGGTTTGTACTTTGATGGTATTGCTTGATTTAATTTGTATTAGTTTTTTGGGTGTATGTACTTCATGTTAGTGAGTGAGTTTTGGGAGTGAGAGTGTTTTGATTCGTTTGGGGTTTTGTTTTTTACATATTCTGTGTTAGAGTAACGGCAGAAGGAGAGATGGGTTACGGCACAGTAACAGTAAGAATCGCAGATGGATAAAGTGTCAAAATTGAAACCATGAATAGGCACGTCGAATTAGAGACAAATCACATGTCATCCAAATAAAAAATAAAAAATGAGAGAGATGCGTGGAATGTGGATGATAAAGTCAACGACTAATGTGAAGCGGTGGGGCTCACCCAAGTTAACGCACGGCATGGCCTTGATTGGCTAATGTGAAAAGCAAAACCTCTACTTTCCTTTTAAAGCCCCATTTTCGTAACTATTTAGTTAGTAGTTTGATTTTACAAACTATATTTTTTTCTAGCATCTCGAGTCTAAGAGACTTGATTTTGGCCTCTAAATCGAGCCTTAGATGCTCGATTTTTATGGTCTAACAATGTCTGATGTGGCAATTTTTTCCACGTGTGCACCTAAAAATCGAGTTTCTAATACTCGATTTCCTTATCACATTTGAACCCAGCACCGATCACCAGAAATGAAGAACACAATGAAGAACACCATTTTCTCAACGAAAAAAAAGAAAAGAAATGAAGATCGGAGGAGAAGAAGAGCAGATCGGAAAAAAAAATGAAGATCGGAGGAGAAGAAGATCAGATCGGAGAGAGCTCACCTGGGCTCCTTTGCAAACGAACTCCATTTTCTCATCAGAGAAGAAAGAGATAGGGAAAAAAAAAAGAAGATAGAAATGAAGATCGGAGGAGAAGAAGAGCAGATCGGAAAAAAAATGAAGATCGGAGGAGAAGATCAGATCGGCCTCGGCGCGAGCGCGACCTGGGCTCGCGGGCGACCTCGGCACCCGCGCGGCTTGGGCTCGCACGCGGCCTCGGCGCGCGCACGACCTGGGTGCAGCGCGGCCTGGACGTGATCGGAGATGGGTTCCTGATCGTCCGATCGGAGATCGACTGCGGCCTGGGCGTGATCGGAGATGGGTTCCCGATCGGAGATCGACTGGATGACTGGATGAAATAGTTGAACGGAGGAAGAAGGTGTTGAACACTGGACTTAGATATTTTTTTGTTTATTTTTTGGCTTTGAAATCGAGTCTTAGAGACTCGATTTCCAGGTGGACGCCACCTGCCACATCAGACAAGAAGATCAAGGAAACCGAGCCTCAAAGACTCGATTTAGACTCGATTTCTAGGCCCAAAATCGAGTCTTTGAGACTCGAGATGTTAGAAACCTATATAGTTTGGAAATTCAGCCTACTAACTAAATAGTTACGAAAATCGCCCCTTTTTGAAAACCCGAAAAAAGCTAAAGCGGAGGAAAGCTCCACTTTACTTTTACTTTACTTTCGATGAAACCTCCTGAAATGAGAGGAATTTACAATAAAAATGTCCTCATTGTCATTCAGCTGAGCCTCCATCCCTCGCTAGCAGAGTAGTAGTATTTGATTTAGAGCACAAACAAAAGAGAGAGCAAGGAAGGACGTTCCACATTCAAGCTATTATGCGCTGGAGTTGGTTCACCGATCAATTCTTTAATAAAAGAAAGCAAAGAGAGGAAAGAGCGTTTTATGAGAATGGAAGCCTGTTACTTGAGAACCTGATTGCCTCTTGCAATGCCAAGCCTATTCCCATCCGTACCTTCTCCCCTCAACAGCTCCTCCTAGCAACCAACAACTATTCTTCTGACCTTCTGGGATGTTATTGGGGCTATTGGTACAAGGGTTCTCTTGAAGGACGAATTGTTCTCATTAAGGGTTTAGGTGCTCCGGCCGATTTAGGCATCAATGATTTAGTGATTTCTGCACAAATGAGTGGTCACAGCAATGTATTAAAGCCCATAGGCTGTTGTCTCCACACTCTATCCCATTTCTGTGTTTGAATTTGCCGGCAATGGTTTCCTTGCAGATCGAATTTATGTCTCCCGTGTTACTGAACGACAACATCAGCCGATGGTGTGGGAGAGAAGGTTAAAGATTGCAAGGCAGATTGCTCATACTCTTTCTTATCTCCATACTGCCTTCCCAAGACCTGTCATCCACATGAATATACAAATGCACAGTATCTTATTAGATGAACAGGATGTTCCCAAATTGTCCGACTTTTATGCTTCTGTATCAATTCCCGAAGGTGAAACTGACGTGGAAGGTTTTGATGAAGTTCGATATATAAATTTCTGCGCCCCCGAGTTTGAAGCTACAGGCAAGGTAACTGAGAAAGCTGATGTATATGATTTTGGTCGGTTTCTTCTAGAACTTTTAACCGGAGAGGATTCTCTTAATATAACCCGATTGACAATTGGTAAAGATTCTACTTTAGTAGCATACATACATAACCGTGCTCAAGGTAGTTCCATAAACGAGATTGTGGATCCTGCAATCTTGGCTGAAGATGGGGAAGGAGGTGCTAGTTTAGAGCATCAATTACAAGCTGTGGTGGACATTGCCTTGGCATGTTCAGAGGAAGATCCACAAAGAAGGCCAACTATGGTAGATGTCACCAAACAACTCAGGCGGATTGAGAGGTTCGTTCCATCACTAATTATTTACTCACTTGATTTCATCCAATCATATGTTATAGATAAACAGAATCACATTATTGCATATCCAAATGTTTTAGGCATGACAACAAACAAATGGCCATAGATGGAATTTAGAAAAGTTAAAAAAGCTAATTTGATGGAGAGCCATTTAATGACATTATGAAATCCCCATTGCTACTAAGAAGCAGGCCTAATAAACTGGTATGCATCATAAGTAATAAAGGAGAATTCTCTATGAGATCAGCTAATGTTATTTCGCAATCACACAGGTTCACACAAACGGGTGAAGAGCTTGGGGGAAATTTGCAGAATTTAAAGCTTCTTGAGAGTGTTGAAGAGCATGCTTCTGCATCATTGAAAAGGAATGCTTCTAGAGATGAAATCCAAGCAGTGAACAAAGCCTCTGAAAGGCCTCTTGAAGTTTAATTGTCATGACAGAGCTTGTATGGCAGTTTTAACCTGTGATTGAGAAATTATTATTATGGCAGACCCTTACGGTATGTATTGATGTTATATGAACTGGAGGATAGGTTGTTATTGACAAAGGAGTTTGATAATTGTTCTTTTGTTTAAATAAAAGGAATGCAAACTAGTAGTTCATGTACTTAGTAACTGGCTATGTATAGTGGTTTGTTGAGGAAAAAAAGACTTTTGAATTGTTTAGTTGGTTTGTAAATTTTCTTTTTCCAGAATATATATAATTTCTCGTTTGACAAACATTTTTCTTTTTGCAAAATAGTCTTAAATTTTAATCAATCATGTGAATTTGGGTTGAAAATTCATTAGATAGCTTATTGCTTCACAATTGATCTTCTAATGGGTAGAATTGCAGTTAACACCTTCCCTTTGCTCCACAGAGTTATGCTTAATCCTTCTCTACTTTTACTGCTCCAGTTCATTGTTATCCTCTTAAATTCAAAAGGCACCTTCTGATGGAACTCTGCTGGAGAAATATAATTGCATAGGGCTGTTTGAACTTAGTAGCGTAGTGGAGAGAAACATCAAAGACAAAACTCTAGGTCACACACCCACACTAACTCATTTGATGTGCAAAAACTCTAATCCAATTGCCTTAGGTATCAATCTATGCTAAGACAGATATTTGGCATTGTAAAACATATCCAGATGCATTGTCCCACAATCACAAAGGATAGTCACAATAGCACCAATACAGTTTGCCAAGAAAGCAAGTGTTGTTGGTGCAAACACTATGCCCCTTGATGATGGAGGATTGATAATGGGTTTTATTTGATATGAATTTGATTTGGTTTGAATTCTGATTTTATTTCTGAATTATGTGTAATTGACTGTTTTGTTTCTTTCTTCTTGATTCTTGCTTTGGAAGTCCTACTTCAAAAGGCTCCCAAAAAAAAAAAAAGGCAAATCAATTTGGCATGGTGAATTTGATAATAGATAATATTGAATTGAAATTTTTCTCTAACTTGGTGGTGCTTTCAAGCAGCCTTAAGTGGTGAAGCCCTAGGTTTGTTATGGTCTTTCTTTATAAATCCCTAGACAAGTTTACAAATCTTGTACTGCATCAAATATGGTAGCAGAGCAAAAAATTTGATCCATGTACTGAAATTCACAACCCAAAATGACCACAACTTTATGCGGCTTTTGAAACCAAACTCATCGAAGCATTCAAACACTACCACCCTCCTCAGTCAATCATACTAATCCACATTAGGATCTCAACTAAAACACCATTGCCAAGTCCAAATCAAGTTGTTTTGTTCCTTGCCTTGACATGTACTGAGGAAGATATAGAGAAAACGCTAACAATGATAGATGTTACAAAAGATTTGGGGCAGATTTAGAGACTTGTTCCATGGTTGATTATTTCTAATTTGGTTCATCAAAGTACCTTTCCAACTAGAATAGCCTCTTATTTAAGCATTGAAAATTCAAATTTTACTATGAAATCAAAGTTTCCAAAAACACAATTTCAATGTAAAATGTATTTACACTGAAGTTGAGTTTTCAATTTAGTTTGGCAAGCCTTGTTCTCTTTACAAAATAGTCTTAAATTTTAATCATTCATGTGAATTTGGGTAAAAAAATTCATTAAATAACTTATTGACCCACAATTGATCGTCTAACTAAAATAATTGTAGTCAACACCTTCCCTTTGAATGAGATAAATATTGTTGTCCTGAAAAATATGAAACCAAAATGTCATTATCCTAACAAACAGAGATGTGCTTAGTCCTTCTTTAGTGTTTCTGCTCTAGTTCATTGCTATCCTCTTAAATTTAGAATGCACCTTCTAAGGGAACTTTGCTGGAGAAATATAGCTGCATAGGGCTGCTTGAACATTGGATAGAAGTGGAGAGAAACAGCCAAGTCAAGACTCTAGATCACACTAACTCATTTGATGCCCAAAAACTCTAATCCAACCTTGGGTTTCAACCTACGCTAGCTGAGACGGATATTTGGCATTGCATCTCATCCCACTATCACAGAGTTTAGTTGTTGTGGACACTAGGCCACTGGATGATGGAGAATCAAGGGTGGACATTAAGAGCCACACTAACGAGTTTTATTTTTGAATTATTATATGTGTGTGGTTATAACAATATTCTCAATGTTGAAAAATTCAACTTGCTTTCGCCAGTTGCTTAATAACAACGGAAATTTTGGTTGGTATGTTCATTTAGCCATGCAAAGCATTGTGTCCTTTGTCTTGTCCATTAAAGATGATTTGCATTTGATGAATAATAGGAGAGTGGGACCAGTTAATAATAAACATATTCACATTATCGCATATCCAAATGTTTCAGGCATGCCAACAGGTTGATTTCAAGTCTTCCTAGTTCACAATGACTCAAAATTTAAGAGATTAAAAGGAAGAGATTAGAGATTAGAAGGCAAAGCCAAGGAAGATAAGTAGTATTCATTGTTAATATCCTTCTACAATGATGCTCTAAGGGTCTTATTCACAGTAAAATGAACTAACCACTCAAATTTGTCTGGCAAACTTATTTCCTCATGACATTACCATAGACAATAATAACTAGTACATTGGCATTAACTCATTCAACTTCTCTTGAAAAAAAGATTTCAATCATCCCTGTACACAGCTCTGAATGAAATATATATTGTACGCCTCTTAAAGAAAATACATATTGATGTCCCGAATAGAATGAAACAGAAAATTGACAATATCCTAACATAGAGGTGTCTTATCCTGCTCTAGTGTTGCTGCTCCAGTGTCTTTTTAACTACAAGAATTCAGATGGATAAACGCCAATATGAATTAGAATTAAATACAGAATTTTATTGGAGAGATATAGTCGCATAGGCCTGCTCAAACTTTGGATGAAGTAACAATAAACATCTAAGTCAAAGCTCTGGATCACACTAACTCATCTGATGTCCAAGAGGCTCTAATCAGGTAGCCTTGGCTGTCAATCCATGCTGAGACAGATATTAAGCACTGTAAAACTTACTCAAATGAATCATCCCACCATCACCAATAATAGTCACAACTCACAATAGTGTGACCTGGGCCTATGAAATGTGTCATCAAACGTCTGACGGCTCTGACACAATTCATAGCCAATGAACTTCCAAGAAAGAGCCCATCATTCTTCAAAAGAAACCTGATAAAAGTTCAAGAAGCATAGCATTGAAACACACACAAAGTATTTGTGTTCCAGCAAAGGAAAATGGGTGAAAGAATAAATTTTTTTTTTTATGTTTCATTGTCTGACAAATATTAATGGTGGACCAAAAAGGGAAAAAATCCGCAGTAGAATCAACAAAACAAGAAACTGGTAGAATTGGCAGAATCTTTTTCCCATTGGTTTCATTCTCATCCTATCAGAAAAATATGTCACTTTAAAAAAACAAAGGCCTGCTCTAACCAAGACATTTCAACACCTTTCAAATCTGTGCCTCCGAAAGTCCCATCATGTTTTGCCATCATGAAATTCTGTGCTAACCTATATTTTCCAAGTCCTTCTGTTATTGTGTCAAATGGATTCTTCAATCTTCGTCCTTCAGCATCGTCTCTAGTGTGCATCACCCCCCCCATGTAATCTTTTTGATTAAACTAGAACTGGGAGGACCTATTAAGAAGCACTTAATGTTTGGATTATTTCCTGTTGAACACATACGGTCATATGCTAAGGGATTCATTGACTAATCTAATATGAATGTTTACATTAATGGAGGGAAAATAAGACCTGGAGAAACCTGGAAAGACCAGCCACTATCCATCCTGTGCCTGCTGCTGCAAAAAATGCATCTAGACCACCCCGTCTGTTGCCAAATCTCAGGCCCAGTACCATCATAGTGTGCTCAGAAGTTTGCTAGATTTTCAAAATGATCAGCAAAGAAGCCACCTTTACAATTATGTGGTAGAGCCAAACTTTGTCTCTTCACCAGTTGTGTAATAAATGGTTTGCACCAGGGGTTTTCCATTCACTTAGTCAGCTTCTCTATGCTTTGATGCTGCCTCATTTTCTTCCAGTGCCCTTCTCTGTGCAATATTGGCAAAGTGGTCTGTGTCTGTAATTGAGACAGGTCTCACCCTTTCAACAATAGCTCCAAGGGGTTCAAGTATTTGAGACAGACAAATTTGCAATGAGAATAAAAATTAAGTAGGTTGCAGTACATAATAGAGGGAGAGAGAAAGCTAAGGGGGAAAACAGAGGCTATGTCATATTTGAGTACTTAGACAGGCAATAATTGATATCCTACAGCTTTCCTCACCAAGCCAACATGAGTAGTTTTAAATTTTTGGATATATGGCATTCATTAGGCATAGCTAATAATTTCTATATGCCGAACTAATTATTTCCAGTGATCATAAAATTTTCAGATCTACCCTCAGTTTATGTACCATTGGACTCCAACAAGGCAGATCTTTCTTCAAGTAAAAGAAAAAATAAATAATAATAATAATAATAATAATAATAATAATAATAATAATAATCCTCTTTTGTGAAGGGGATTAAATAGTCCTTTAGGGGGGGGGGGGGGGGTTGTGGCTCTGGATGAGCGATAGTACTTTACCACTTAAATAGTTCTTCACACTGTTTTTTCATTCTTGAGTTTTCTCAACTACATAGCTGACCCTTTGACCCATGTATGCTGTGTTGATTTTGCTGTAGTATCCTTAGCCAATGTGCCTAACTGTTAAAGTTTGTTGATCCTAATTTTTCTGTTACAGGTTGGTGATGGGCTGGATAAGATTCTTAGAAGGTGGAAGGAAGTTTGATTGCATAAATCATCCTAACACAGTAAGAACAGGAGCTGGTATGGTTATTTAATTGTCTCCAATTAAAATATGTCTGAACCGGTTCTATTGCAGGCCTACCCCATCCCTGTTCAAGTTGAAGAAGTCCAAGGTATCCAATTACTAAGATAATATGCAGGACAATTTAGACCAATCTATGTTCATAATTGATGCAGGCACTGGCAATAAGATTTATCTATTTTTTTTCCTATGCATTAGGTGCAAGGATTTTTTATTGTATAGTAGATAATTGAAATTTTCCTAATTCTTGCATGTAGACATTATTAGTGTTGCTGACTACATTCTAGTTGTGGAGAAGGAATCAGGTAAGCAATTATACTGGTAATACTTATAGGAAGCACAACTTCTTAGTTCTAACATTCTTCCTTTTGACTAAATTTATTAATGATATGCAGTATTTGAGCAATTAGCTAATGACCTGTTCTGCAATGCAAACCGTTGCATTGTCATCACTGTAAGCTCTTCCTTAAGTTATTAGGCTCATTTCAAAATCCTTTTTGACCATTTTTTTCACAGGGAAGAGGCTATCCAGATATCCCCACCAGAAGGTGAAAACTTTCACTTTTATTTTACAATGTCTCTCATCATATTGCCATATGTCACTTATCATTTTGTTTTCATGTATCCATTTGGGCTTTCTGTGAATACATACATTTGTACCAATAGGTTTTTGCGGCTGCTCATTGAAAAGTTGTGTCTACCTACCTATTGTTTGGTTGATTGTGATCCATATGGCTTCGACATTCTGACCACATATCGGTTTGGTTCAATGGTTAGGTTTTGTTAAATTATTAATGATATTGTTGTTTATTTATCATCCACTTGAGCAAGCTAAACAACATATTTACTGCAACCAGGAGTCTAGGACCGTGTATATGAAACTCTAAGAACCTTGTAAATTTCCTATTTTTTTGAAAAGTTGACAAGTTTTTTTTTTTTTTTCCTCTCTCTCTTACACTTCTAATTTGTTAGCAAATGGCCTATGATGCAAAGCAACTGCGTTGCCCAGAGGTTTGCTGGCTTGGAGTTTTTCCTTCGGATTCTGAGAAATACTGTCTTCCACAGCAATGTTTCCTTCCTCTGGCACCAGAAGGTGAGAGATGGTACTCGTAGTGTTTCAGATCACCTTTCTTATGTTCATAGTCTTCTGCTAAGGTTCTTGATATTCCTGCCAGACAAGACGAAAGCTGAAGCTATGCTAAATAGATGCTACCTGCAAAGAGAAGTCCCAAGATGAAGGTAAAATTCTGTAAAATAACCTGCCATTGTTCTGTTATCCTTGTTTGCCTGGACTGCACAGATTCTGAAGTTTTACTTTATCATGAAAGGTTGGAACTAGAGTTGATGCTGCAAAAAGGGGTGAAATTTGAGATTGAAGCATTGTCTGTGCAGTCACTATCCTTTTTGTCAAAAGAGTACATAACATCTAAGATTCAAGGTGGAGTGCACATTTAACTTGTCTGAAAATTTTTAGTGTACCTGCTACCGTGTGGGAGAACATTTATATGATATCTGCAAGATTTAAAAGTTAAAACACAATCTTTAAGCAATGTTTTATAGGTAAAGGAAGAAGTCCAGTCAAATAGAGCCCAAGTACTCTCTTTTGGATCCAAGAAACGGCTCTTGGTGATCTTTTTTCCTTTTGGAAGATACAAGAGCAAAACACAGCCTATTGATATTGGAAGAGGCAAAAGAGTCTTACAATGTATCATTTCTGGGTCCAATGAAATTCTTAGGTATAGGAAGAAGTCTTATCAAATAGAGATTTTTTCTCGCAACCATCTTCCATTTGTTAATACGATATATAAGAATCAATACAAAATTTGACATTATACAATTTTTCTTTTCTTTTTTTTTTTTTTTTTTTTGGATAAATCACAGTATACTACAATTCACCATCACGGACGAATGTTATATGAAACCTAACAAGTCGGTAGATTAAAGACAAGAATCACACAACCACATTATGACTAGATAAGTCTCCACCCATTTGGGATTAATGGTCCGCGTATCACAGCCAGCATCACAGCTGATTTGGCTAATAGAGGCAAGGAATGATACAATAAAACTGTCAATAATAATAATTTTGGGGGGAAAAGAAAGTAAAGAAGATTCTTTTGGCTTGATGTAAAAGTCTACGCTTATGAGCTTATTCACAAGAACATTATTGTGTTTGAATTTTGGTTGTTTAGTTGTTTAGTAGTCGATTCTAACCTTGACTTTAGCTTGGCTCATTTGCTAAATAAAAAAACAAAAACAAGTTTTTTTTCATAAACTAAATCCACTACATGCACTATGTAAAATCGCCTTAGTGCATTCTTCAGTTTTCACAACTGGGATCCAATTTGCTTGAGCCTAACCAAACATTACGTTAAGAAAATGAAAAAAATCCCTCTTTACTTTAAGAGAATAAGAATAGAAGTGTGCATAATAAGGTACAAAAAGGTCAACACAATTATTGTTTGGCATAGGTGCTTATAAACATATCTAGTTCCCAGTGGGCTTTCAAACAATAATCAAGTTTTAGTTTCAAAATTTAAATATGGTTATGGACAGTTAATAGAAAAATTAGTTCAAAATTAATGGGGGAAAATGGACATTTGCCCCTAATTTACAAACTATGTAGTAAAATGTCCTTATTTTGAAACTCATTTTAACAAAATCGAGTTACAGGTGAAACTCGACATTAGCAATGTTGAGTTCTATGCGTACTCCCTTCTCTCACATGAATTATGAGTCTCACTATAAATTTAATTAGTGGGACTCACAGTTTTGTGAGAGGAGGGAGTACGCATTTATGGCACTCCGGGAGTGCCCAATAATCACCTTCACATTAGCCCTTCAAAGCCAATCCATACCGAGTGTTGACTTTGGAGGGCCCCACCGGTTTCTATAGTATCTGCTTTTATTTATTTATTTTATTGTCCTCTATTTTGGTCATGTTTTTAATTTGGTCCTCAATTTTTTATAACTTCATTTTTTTTCTTATATTTTTAAACTTACTGATATTTTGATGCCGACATCATCTCACTTACGAAAAAAAAAAAGAAGAAGGTAATTTCAAACTAGTAGCACATTCCATTTATTACTTATTCATTTTTTTGTAAATAAGTCCATTTACTACTTAGACATTCTTTGTAAATGAGATGATAATAGGGACCAAAAGGACAACAAGTTTAAAAAATATAGAGATCAAAATAAATTTATAAAAACTTAAAAACCAAATTATAAATATGACCAAACTATAGAAAGCAAAAAGTATTGTCGTCAAACTTTTGGTTTTATTTTTTATTTTTTATTTTTTTTGCCTCAACATTTTTTGAAAATAATCCATCTTTTAGCTTTTTGTAACAAATTTAACATAAAAATTACCAAATACCATATCTTTTGATAAACACTATAAAAAAAAAAAAGTGCTACGTCCATAACACACTCTAAATATAATAGATTTTTGTAAAATTAAAAAAAAAATGGAAAACAAATACATGTGAAGCACAAAATTTATGTGGATTGGCCTTAGATCTACGTTCACAAGTGGTGTCAAGGAAAAAGTTTAACTAAAAAATTAGAATGACAATAATTTATTTTTTTTTATATTTGTCTACCTTATAGTTAATAAAATAAAATATGGTACGCGTTTAATACAATAGGTATACGAATGGGTGTAATTCGGCATCTTTTTAAAATTATGTGTCAAAAGCTTGGCATAAAAATACGGAAATGGAAAAAGAACGGTATGTGTATAGTACAAGTATATTACATTCATCTTTAAGAAATTAGTAACAAAAATACAAATATATTTACCATATGTCCCTATACTTTTTTGAAATAAATACAAATAATCTTTGTGTTATGAAATTTTAACTCAAGTCAAGTTTGATTTAAGTTTTAAAACTTCCTAAAATTTTTTAAGAGTGATATTAAGTGTATTACAATTTTTACTACATATATCTTACAAACTAATGTGTCATCAAAAGCAAGGAAAATGCTAAAATACTACAAGTTTTACTACAAAGAGTAGTGTGATGGGTACTACAAGTTTTTCTACATTAAGATTATTAATGAGGTGATTAAAACTCACCAATCACATTTATTGTTGCATTAGTTTTTAAGCATTATGTAGTAAAACTTGTAATACCTTTAACATATTTCTACTTTAAAAAAAATTATCACAAATTGATGTGACAATGAATGTAATTGTAAGCTAACGTAGAAAATTTGAAATACCTCTAGCGAGTGATTCAAATTCTCATTTATTATTTTTTTAAAATGTTACTATTCACAATCATTTTGGTATTAGTTTGTGAGTTTTTATAGTAAAATTTGTAATTGTTTTAGCTTTTTTCTCATATTTTTTTTTTGGGGAGAGATTTCTAATAACTAAGTCATTAACAATTATTATTTTGGCAGGAACATGGCCTGTGTACTTACAGCAGTAAAATAAAAATTGGTATTTGTGTTTTGACTTCTTAGTCCTTTTGGCGAAAAATTATTAAATACTCCGAGAGTATTATAAATGCGTACTCCTTCCTCTCACATAATTATGGGTTCCACTATAAATTTAATTAGTAGGACTCACAGTTATGTGAGAGGAGGGAGTACGCATTTATGGTACTCCGAGAGTACTTAATAATTACCCGAGATCTCTTATTCAACTATGAGAGATTTTACTAGTTGTGTTAACTAGAATCCACAAATTATTTCCTTTTTAGGTTATGAGTTTTTAGTTTAAAATTTTATTTTATTTTTTTAATTTTTTATTGGGTATTTGGTTTATAGCAATTTAATTATTATTATTATTATTTTTTTAATAAAGTTTCAACCTATTTATGTGATTTTTACTTTTTATCATTAGATTAAGACACCAATCGATTTTTGGTATAAACAGAGATTGAACTCAATTGGTTTTTGTTGATTTAAAAATCTGAATGAGGATTCTATCTTTATCTCAAAAAAAAAAAAAAAAAAAACTAAATGAGTAGGGAGGACCGATCTTGGGTTTTTTTTTTTTTTTTTTTTTCATTTAAGATCTAAAATCTATTGGAGATTTGAATTTATTGGGCTTCTTGTTATTATAATAATTATTATTTTCTAGATTTTAGTTTGATAAAAAAAAAATGAGCTTCTTTTCTTTGTTTGAAAGCCCTGATATATTGTTAAGGGACCAAATTATGGACCAATGTTTAATTTTATTGGGCTTAAAAAAATTTATGATAGTCGCAACTATTTTTTTAAGGGTAAGTTGGTAAGTACATGTACCTATGTAAAACTGAAGAAAAAAAAATTCATGTCTACAAACAGTTCCCAATTGTATGGAACTATTTGCGTAGCATTTCTTTCTTAAAAAAAAATTATGTAGCATTCATACCGAAAGTAATGACACATTCATTGTGAAAGAGATAAAACTTTGCCTACCGACTTTTTTAAATATACTTTCCGATAAAATTTTTTATATTTTCTCTATTTTACTTAAATATTTTTTCTTTATTCTTTCTTTAATATTTAAATTTTTTGGTGATATTTTTTTACAAATCTCATGGAGCACTTGTGGCAATGATACAGTGAGTTGTAGGATCATCTAACTTTAATGAGAAGTGTTATGTTCATAATATTTTCATAACAAATTCTATATAGTAAGTTGTTCTTAGTTCTAATTGAACCCACCACAAAAATTATTTTTTTCTTAACCATAGTAGCCAGTAACAGCTCGTTGTTTAAGATTTTTGACAATGTTGTAGTTACATTTCTCAATTTTATTTTATTTTTCCTTATCTCTCATTCGTTTCTTCTTTTCTTTTCTTTTTTCTCTTATTTTCCTCCTCACATGTATCCCCACTACTTCTCTTTATCTTCATTTTTGCTTTTAAATTTTCTACCTCTTCGTCTACCTCTATCTCTAGTTATTTCTCTCTTTCTCTTGGACCAAGGGTCTGTTTGAGATTTGCTTATTTTGTTGAAACTGAAAACTCTTTACTGAAAGTACTGTAGATAAAGGTAAAAGCTAGTTGAAATAGTACAATGAGACCTATAAATAGTACCAAAAAGTGCAGTGGAGCTCATAAATAGTAACAAAAAAAAGCTGAATAGTAAAATAAGTTGGCAAAAATAATTTTTGCCAAACACATACTAAAAACACTAAAACATGTAATTCATCTTCTCATCACATAGAGGGGTAATCACCATTGTGCTTCACCAAGGGAGAGAGAAATAGTTTTCGTCCTCCATCGCTTGCTTCGCCTCCACCACTTGTCCTCGTCCTCTCACCAACCTCATGCAGCCTAGATGGGTTAGATTTTTTTTTTTTTAATATATAGATAAATAGATTCACACTATTATATATCGAAATGTTTTAGACACAACAACAAAGACAATTTCCTTGATTTTGGTTTCTATATCTTGCTCATATTTATAATTTGGTCATGGAGTTTTTATAACTTCATTTTGGTCCCTATATTTTTAGATTTGTTGTCATTTTAGTCTCTACTATTATTTTTGTTTAATATTATGCTTTTTTGTAACTAAGATGACATCGGGGATTAAAATATAAGAATTAAAATAAAATTATAAAAACTTGAAGATGAAATTAAAAACATGGCCAAAATAGATGGACGAAAAAGGTATTTTCATAAAAAAAAAAAAAAATAATTAGGTGAATTTCAGGATCACTCTTAATTACACATCTTTATTTTTGTTGAATGGAAACATTTTTTTATTTTATTTTTAGAGTAATTGAATGGAAACTTTTTTATTTATTATTATTGGAATTGAATGGAAACTTATTGTAAAGCAAATGACAAAAGAGTCCCATAAAAAAAAAAAAAATAAATAAAAAAGGAGAGAGATGCGTGGAATGTGGATGACAAAATCAACAACTAAAGTGAAGCGGTGGGGCCCACCCAAGTCAACACACGGTATGGGCCTTGATTGGCTAATGTGAAAAGCAAAACCTGTACTTTCCTTTTTGAAATTCCGAAAAAAGCTAAAGAGGAGGAAAGCTCCACTTTACTTTCGATGAAACCTCCCTCCTGAAATGAAAGGAATTTACAATAAAAATTGTCATTCAGCTGAGCCTCCATCCCTCGCTAGCAGAGTATTAGAGCACAAACAAAAGAGAGCAAGGAAGGACGTTCCACATTCAAGCTATTATGCGCTGGAGTTGGTTCACCGATCAATTCTTTAATAAAAGAAAGCAAAGAGAGGAAAGAGCGTTTTATGAGAATGGAAGCCTGTTACTTGAGAACCTGATTGCCTCTTGCGATGCCAAGCCTATTCCCATCCGTACCTTCTCCCCTCAACAGCTCCTCCTAGCAGCCAACAACTATTCTTCTGAACTTCTGACAGGGCCTTGGGTCCATTGGTACAAGGGTTCTCTTGAAGGACGAATTGTTCTCATTAAGCGTTTAGATAATTTTGCCAATATGGCCATCAATGATTTAGCGATTTCTGCACAAATGAGTGGTCACAACAATGTATTAAAGCCCATAGGCTGTTGTCTCCACACTCCATCTCCCACTTTAGTGTTTGAATCTGCCGCCAATGGTGTCCTTGCAGATCGAATTTATGTCTCCCGTGTTACTGAACTACATCGTCAGCCGATGGTGTGGGAGAGAAGGTTAAAGATTGCAAGGCAGATTGCTCATGCTCTTTCTTATCTCCATACTGCCTTCCCAAGACCTGTCATCCACATGAATATAAATATGCGCAGTATCTTATTAGATGAACATGATGTTCCCAAATGGTCCGACTTTTATTTTTCTGTATCAATTCCCGAAGGTGAAGCTGACGTGGACGTTCCTTTTATTTCATCGTTCAGATCCCCCGAGTTTAACGCAACAGGCAAGGTAACTGAGAAAGCTGATGTATATGATTTTGGTCGGTTTCTTCTAGAACTTTTAACTGGAGAGAATTCTTGGGAAATATCTAGATTGACAATTGGTAAAGATTCTACTTTAGTAGCATACATACATAACCGTGCTCAAGGTAGTTGCATATACGAGATTGTTGATCCTGCAATCTTGGCAGAAGATGGGGAAGGAGGGGCAAACTTAGAGCAGCAATTACAAGCTTTCCTGGACCTTGGCTTAACATGTACAGAGGAAGATCCACAAAGAAGGCCAACTATGGTAGATGTCACCAAACAACTCAGGCGGATTGAGAGGTTCGTTCCATCACTAATTATTTACTTACTTGATTTCATCCAATCATATGTTATAGATAAACAGATTCACATTATTGCATATCCAAACGTTTTAGGCGTGACAACAAACAAAATTTACTTGATTTTCAAACAAATGGCCATGGATGGAATTTAGAAAAGTTAAAAAAGCTAATTTGCTGACATTATGAAATCCCCATTGCTACTAAGAAGCAGGCCTAATAAACTGGTTTGCATCTTAAGTAATAAAGGAGAATTCTCTATGAGATCAGCTAATGGTGTTTCGCAATCACACAGGTTCGCACAAACTGGTGAAGTGCTTTTGGGAAATTTGCAGAATTTAAAGCTTCATGAGAGTTTTGAAGGGCATGCTTCTGCATCATTGAAAAGGAATGCTTCTAGTGATGAAATCCAAGCAGTGAACAAATCCTCTGAAAGGCCTCTTGAAGTTTAATTGTGATGCAACTGAATGGCAGATCCTTAAGGTATGTATTGGTGCTATATGAACTGGAGGATAGGTCGTTATTGACAAAGGAGTTTGATAATTGTTCTTTTGTTTGAATAAAAGGAATGCAATCTAAGTAGTTCATGGTCTTAGTAACTGACTATGTATAGTGGTTTGTTGAGGGAAAAAAAAGACTTTTGTATTGTTTAGTTTGGTTTCTAGATTTTCTTTTTCCAGAATATATCTGATTTCTCAATTTATTTTGGCAAACCTTTTTCTTTTTGCAAAATAGTCTTAAATTTTAATCATTCATGTGAATTTGGGTCGAAAATTCATTAAATAACTTATTGCTCCACAATTGATCTTCTAATTAGTATAATTGCAGTTAACACCTTCCCTTTGCTCCACAGAGTTGTGCTTAATCCTTCTCTACTTTTACTGCTCCAGTTCATTGTTATCCTCTTAAATTCAAAAGGGCACCTTCTGATGGAACTCTGCTGGAGAAATATAATTGCATAGGGCTGTTTGAACTTACTACCGTAGTGGAGAGAAACATCAAAGACAAAACTCTAGGTCACACACCCACACTAACTCATTCGCTGTGCAAAAACTCTAATCCAATTGCCTTAGGTATCAATCTATGCTAAGACAGATATTTGGCATTGTAAAACATGTCCAAATGCCTTGTCCCACAATCACAAAGGATAGTCACAATAGCACCAATACAGTTTGCCAAGAAAGCAAGTGTTATTGGTGCAAACACTATGTCCCTTGATGATGGAGGATTGATAATAGGTTTTATTTGATTTGAATTTGAATTGGTTTGAATTCTGATTTTTTTTCTGAATTATGTGTAATTGACTGTTTTGTTTCTTTCCTTCTTGATTCTTGCTTTGGAGGTCCTACTTCAAAAGGCTCCACAAAAAAAAAAGGCAAATCATTTTGGCCTGGTGAATTTGATAATAGATAATATTGAATTGAAATTTTTCTCTAACTTGGTGGTGCTTTCAAGCAGCCTTAAGTGGTGAAGCCCTAGGTTTGTTATGGTCTTTCTTTATAAATCCACAAATCTTGTATTGCATCAAATATGGTAGCAGAGCAAAAAATTTGATCCATGTACTGAAATTCACAACCCAAAATGACCACAACTTTATGCAGCTTTTGAAACCAAACTCATGTAAGCATTCAAACACTACCACCCTCCTCAGTCAATCATACTAATTCACATTAGGATCTCAACTAAAACACCATTGCCAAGTCCAAATCAAGTTGTATTGTTCCTTGCCTTGACATGTACTGAGGAAGATATAGAGAAAACGCTAACAATGATAGATGTTACCAAAGATTTGGGGCAGATTGAGAGACTTGTTCCATGGTTGATTATTTCTAATTTGGTTCATCAAAGTACCTTTCCAACTAGAATAGCCTCTTATTTAAGCATTGAAAATTCAAATTTTACTATGAAATCAAAGTTTCCAAAAACACAATTTCAATGTAAAATGTATTTATACTGAAGTTGAGTTTTCAATTTAGTTTGGCAAGCCTTGTTCACTTTACAAAATAGTCTTAAATTTTAATCATTCATGTGAATTTGGGTCAAAAATTCATTAAATAACTTATTGCCCCACAATTGATCGTCTAACTAAAATAATTGTAGTCAACACCTTCCCTTTGAATGAGATAAATATTGTTGTCCTGAAAAATATGAAACCAAAATGTCATTATCCTAACAAACAGAGATGTGCTTAGTCCTTCTCTAGTGTTTCTGCTCTAGTTCATTGCTATCCTCTTAAATATAGAAGGCACCTTCTAAGGGAACTTTGCTGGAGAAATATAGCTGCATAGGGCTGCTTGAACATTGGATAGAAGTGGAGAGAAACAGCCAAGTCAAGACTCTAGATCACACTAACTCATTTGATGCCCAAAAACTCTAATCCAACCTTGGGTATCAATCTACGCTAGCTGAGACGGATATTTGGCATTGCATCTCATCCCACTATCACACAGAGTTTAGTTGTTGTGGACACTAGGCCACTGGATGATGGAGAATCAAGGGTGGACATTAAGAGCCACAATAACGAGTTTTATTTTTGAATTATTATATGTGTGTGGTTATAACAATATTCTCAATGTTGAAAAATTCAACTTGCTTTCGCCAGTTGCTTAATAACAACGGACATTTTGGTTGGAATGTTTATTTAGCCATGCAAAGCATTGTGTCCTTTGTCTTGTCCATTAAAGATGATTTGCATTTGATGAATAATAGGAGAGTGGGACCAGTTAATAATGAACATATTCACATTATCGCATATCCAAATGTTTAAGGCATGCCAACAGGATGATTTCAAGTCTTCCTAGTTCACAATGACTCAAAATTTAAGAGATTAAAAGGAAGAGATTAGAGATTAGAAGGCAAAGCCAAGGAAGATAAGCAGCATTCATTGTTAATATCCTTCTACAATGATGCTCTAAGAGTCTTATTCACAGTAAAATGAACTAACCACTCAAATTTGTCTAGCAAACTTATTTCCTCATGACATTACCATCTATATATTACTAAAAACTGAAGCGTATCATTTATTGTTGCTACGCTCCTGTTGAGCCACATCATCATCCATGTCATCTTTTTATTTTTTTATTTTTCCTTTTTTGTTAATTTATTACCTTTTTTAAAAGAATGCAAAATACATGATGGCTTTACATATTCTCATGACTTTACACATTCTAAATAGTTTTAATTCTTTTGCTTTGCTACATATTCTCATGACTTTACAATATATCATGACTTTACATATTCTCATGACTTTACATATTCTCCAGACTTTTTTGCATTAAATTATGCTCTCCTCCTATTACTCAAACCTTTTTTTTTTTTTTTTAATTCCCAACTATCCATTGAATGTTTTCCAATTTTTCAACTTCCTCAATTTATTTATTTATTTTTTTGGATAGAATATGTAGAATCCTTTTCATAATGACTGAGTGCAACCCACTTATCTTCCCTATTTACTCCATTAAGCCCAACCGGCTAACTATTCCAATTCTCAATTAACCGTCCTCTTTGGTCTCTCTCTCCATCAAACAAAGGGATAACATCACCCCACTTTTCCACCACCTTATAAAATCCATTTTAACCTCAATTCAACACTACTTCAATTCTTTGATCCCAACTCTTATTCTCTCTTAATTGATTTATTTTCTTTATATATTGCAGTTGCCCCCTCTCCACTTCTTCAGAAGCTGCCGAAACACCATCAGACTTGGTAATGCTACGATCTTTTTTGCTCTTCTTCAATCGACTAGGTAACCAATTTGTCTCTCCTAATTTTTGTCTCATGCTCTCAGTTCCTCCTTTCTCCATCTAATTTAATTTATCGAGAAAACCAGAGAACTAGACAATGCAAAAGCAAAAGAGACATATTGAAAAAGAGATCAATCTTTAGACCTGATTTTTTGTCAATTATTTTTCTCCTTTTTGTCAATAAAAACGTTTTAATTGTCACCCGTTCGTTTTTTTATCCCATGTGGAATGTCAATAATTTTTTTTTTTTTGTTATTGTTACATGACATATAGTTGATGAAATTTCTCAGACGTGTGGAAGCACGTAATCAATGGGGAGAATACTTTTGAACACTATTTCTATACTTGGGCACCCTATTCTCTTTTGAGCTTCAAATGTTTTTGTGGCATGTAATGGTTGGAAGAAGTTTCTTAAGTTTATGTCCATAAATGCCATCTATATATTGCATGAATTATAGCTCCTTATGGTGAGGGTTTTGATTTTAATACTTTGTTTCTATTGGTCACATTTGCATATGGGGTCTCTTTTTGTAAGCTTTGGCTTACCTTCAGTATTTTTTTTAACTGGAGGTCTTCTTTTTGTTTTAAAGACACAATAGCAAGTAATTGCAAGAATAAGATTGAAGGGGAAAAATACCTACTTTGTTAGTAATAGAAATAAGATGTTTGATGCGGGTATGTGGGTTTGCAACATTCGATAGTTGTAAAACTACATTTTTACATTTTTGTATAATTTTATAGACATGACTTGAAAAGCTAAAAAACTATAAAAGTTTCAAATTATAAAAATAAAAAATGACCAAACAAACAAAATGACCAAACTATAAAAGAATTTTTTTTTTTTTTGTGATGAATTTCAAGATTTTATTGAAGGAAAAAAGCAAAAAAAAAAAAAAAAAAAAAAAAAAAAAAAAAAAAAAAAAAAAAACAAACAGGGGGACAATTGCCAACATCAAAAGAACCCAAAAAATCTGATTTGTAGCAACCAATGTTCCTTTCAAATTAATTTATAAATGTTTTGTTGTTAGAAACAATCAAGCTCAATTAGTTATTGAAGCTTATGAATTTTTGTTGGCACTTTTTATTATTCCAATTATCCTTATATCTTGCCCCTTATATTAATTTTTAGGAGTTCAAGACTTCAAGTGATAGCCTACCAGTAATGACATCCTTTGTGGTATCTCATTAGTTACTTAAATATTTCATATATGCAATGCTTATTTCATTTAACATTTTTGAATTAATATTTTGTATTTCATTTTCTCATTTTAGTCTCTTTGCAAGTTTTGAAATTGCATAACATCTATTACAACATTTAGCACCAACTAAAGCACTGCACCACATAAGCTTCTCAATAGTGTTGGTTTCTATGATTAAGTCATTGGTATTTGTAATGCAAGCCTAAGTGGAGAATAAACTTTGAGATTCCATAACTATATACAACACATGGAACAAGAGGTTGAATTTATCTGTACAAATTTTTGAACAGTAATGAATTAAATAGTTTTGCATAACTTATCTACAATCATTGTAGTTTGTATATGCCAAACTATAAAAGAATTTTTTTTTTTTTTTTTGTTGATGAATTGCAAGATTTTATTGTAGGAAAAAAGCAAAAAAAAAAAAAAAAAACACAACAGGGGGACAATTGCCAACATCAAAAGAACGAAAAAAATCTGATTTGAAGCAACCAATTTTCCTTTTAAACTAATTTATAAACGTTTTGTTGTTAGAAACAATCAAACTCAATCAGTTATTGAAGCTTACGAATTTTTGTCGGCACTTATTATTATTCCAATTATCCTTATATCTGGCCCCTTAGATTAATTTTTAGGGGTTCAAGACATCAAGTGATAGCCTACCAGTAATGACATCCTTTGTGGTATCCCATTCGTTACTTAAATATTTCATATATGCAATGCTTATTTCATTTAACATTTTTGAATTAATATTTTGTTTTTCATTTTCTCATTTAGTCTCTTTGCAAGTTTTGAAATTGCATAACATCTATTACAACATTTAGCACCAGCTAAAGCATTGCACCACATAGGCTTCTCAATAGTGTTGGTTTCTATGATTAAGTCATTGGTATTTGTAATGCAAGCCTAAGTGGAGAATAAACTTTGAGATTCCATAACTATATACAACACATGGAACAAGAGGTTGAATTTATCTGTACAAATTTTTGAACAGTAATGTATTAAACAGCTTTGCATAACTAATCTACAATCGTTGTAGTTTGTATATGCCAAACTATAAAAGTAATTTTTTTTTTTGTTGATGAATTGCAAGATTTTATTAAAAAAAAAAAAAAAACCACAACTGGGGGACAATTGCCAAACATCAAAAGAACAAAAAAAAAAAAAAAAAAAAAAATCTAATTTGAAGCAACCAATGTTCCTTTTAAACTAATTTATAAACGTTTTGTTGTTAGAAACAATCAAGCTCAACCAGTTATTGAAGCTTACGAATTTTTGTCGGCACTTATTATTATTCCAATTATCCTTATATCTAGCCCCTTAGATTAATTTTTAGGGGTTCAAGACATCAAGTGATAGCCTACCAGTACTGACATCCTTTTTGGTATCCCATTATTTACGTAAATATATGCAATGCTTATTTCATTTAACATTTTTGAATTAATATTTTGTTTTTCATTTTTCCATTTTAGTCTTTTTGCAAGTTTTGAAATTGCATAACTTCTATTACAACATTTAGCACCAGCTAAAGCACTGCACCACATAAGCTTCTCAATAGTGTTGGTTTCTATGATTAAGTCATTGGTATATGTAATACAAGCCTAAGTGGAGAATAAACTTTGAGATTCCATAACTATATACAACACATGGAACAAGAGGTTGAATTTATCTGTACAAATTTTTGAACAATAATGTATTAAACAGTTTTGCATAACTACTTTACAATCGTTGTAGTTTGTATATGCCAAACTATAAAAGTAAATTTTTTTTTTGATGAATTGCAAGATTTTATTGAAGGAAAAAAAAAAAAAAAAAAAAAAAAAAAAAAAAAAAAAAAAACAACAGGGGGACAATTGCCAACATCAAAAGAACCAAAAAATCTGATTTGAAGCAACCAATGTTCCTTTTAAACTAATTTATAAATGTTTTGTTGTTGGAAACAATCAAGCTCAATTAGTTATTGAAGCTTACGAATTTTTTTTGGCACTTACTATTATTCCAATTATCCTTATATCTAACCCCTTAGATTAATTTTGGGGGTTCGAGACTTCAAGTGATAGCCTACCAGTAATGACATCCTTTGTGGCATCTCATTATTTACTTAAATATTTCATATATGCAATGCTTATTTTATTTAAAAATTTTGAATTAATATTTTGCTTTTCATTTCCCATTTTAGTCTCTTTTCAAGTTTTGAAATTGCATAACTTCTACTACAACATCTAGCACCAACTAAAGCACTGCACCACATAGGCTTCTCAATAGTGTTGGTTTCAGTGATTAAATCATTGATATTTGTAATGCAAGCCTAAGTGGAGAATAAACTTTGAGATTCCATAACTATGTACGACACATGAAACAAGAGGTTGAATTTATATGTACAAAGTTTTGAACAATAATGTATTAAACAGTTTTGCATAACTACTCTACAATCGTTATAGTTGTCATCTTCATTCTAAAAAGTAAGAAACCAGGAAAATTAAAGAGAAAACTCACGTGGTTGACAATGATTAAATATTCCTTGATTAATTCCTCTTGGTTGAACATGTACACTCTCTAAAAAAAATACCTTGATATCAATGTTGAGGGCAGTCTACTAGAATTCTTTGTCATATGTTACATTTTAAAGATCTCATCAACTCTATAGATGGTAATTTTAGTTTATGAGACAACATCAACAAAACGGTGGTTTTATATGATTATATTTAGATGACTTTACAATGCCATGATAGATGGGTTGGTCTTATTTTACCATATAATGCAAGTAATCATGTGTTGTAAGTAATCATATTGTGGGATTTTTTCATATGTTGTAATTTAAAACACAATTTCAAATAACACATATTGACTTTCTAAAAATATACATTCTATATTATATTAATTCAATAATATTCCAATAAAAAGTAATTATATCAAATTTTCTCGCGCATTGCGCGGGTTTGCGACTAGTAGACAATAATAACTAGTACATTGGCATTAACTCATTCAACTTCTCTTGAAAAAATGATTTCAATCATCCCTGTACACAGCTCTGAATGAAATATATATTGTACGCCTCTTAAAGAAAATACATATTGATGTCCCGAATAGAATGAAACAGAAAATTGACAATATCCTAACATAGAGGTGTCTTATCCTGCTCTAGTGTTGCTGCTCCAGTGTCTTTTTAGCTACAAGAATTCAGATGGATAAACACCAATATGAATTAGAATTAAATACAGAATTTTATTGGAGAGATATAGTTGCATAGGCCTGCTCAAACTTTGGATGAAGTAACAATAAACATCTAAGTCAAAGCTCTGGATCACACTAACTCATCTGATGTCCAAGAGGCTCTAATCCGGTAGCCTTGGCTGTCAATCCATGCTGAGACAGATATTAAGCACTGTAAAACTTACTCAAATGACTCATCCCACCATCACAAATAATAGTCACAACTCACAATAGTGTGACCTGGGCCTATGGATTGTGTCATCAAACGTCTGACGGCTCTGACACAATTCATGGCCAATGAACTTCCAAGAAAGAGCCCATCATTCTTCAAAAGAAACCTGATAGAAGTTCAAGAAGCATAGCATTGAAACACACAAAGTATTTGTGTTCCCGCAAAGGAAAATGGGTAAAAGAATTTATTTTTTATGTTTCATTATCTGACAAATATTAATGGTGGACCAAAAAGGGAAAAAATCCGCAGTAGAATCAACAAAACAAGAAACTGGTAGAATTGGCAGAATCTTTTTCCCATTGGTTTCATTCTCATCCTATCAGAAAAAAAATATCACTTTAAAAAAACAAAGGCATGCTTTTACCAAGACATTAAAACACCTTTCAAATCTGTGCATTAGAAAGTCCCATCAAGTTTTGCCATCATGAAATTCTGTGCTAACCTATATTTTCCAAGTCCTTTTGTTATTGTGTCAAATGGATTCTTCAATTTTCGTCCTTCAGCATCGTCTCTAGTGTGCATCACCCCCCCTTGTAACCGTTTTGATTAAACTAGAACCGGGAGGATCTATTAAGAAGCACTTAATGTTTGGATTATTTCCTGTTGAACACATACGGTCATATGCTAAGGGATTCATTGACTAATCTAATATGAATGTGGAGACACCTGGAAAGACCAGCCACCGTCCATCCTGTGCCTGCAGCTGCAAAAAAATGCATCTAAACCACCCCGTCTATTGCCAAATCTCAGGCCCAGTACCATCATAGTGTGCTCAGAAGTTTGCTAGATTTTCAAAATGAACAGCAAAGAAGCCACCTTTACAATTATGTGGTAGAGCCAAACTTTGTCTCTTCACCAGTTGTGTAATCAATGGTTTGCTCCAGGGGTTTTCCATTCACTTAGCTTCTCTATGCTTTGATGCTGCCTCATTTTCTTCCAGTGCCCTTCTCTGTGCAATATTGGCAAAGTGGTCTGTGTCTGTAATTGAGACAGGTCTCACCCTTTCAACAATAGCTCCAAGGGGTTTAAGTATTTGAGACAGACAAATTTGCAATGAGAATAAAAATTAAGTAGGTTACAGTACATAATAGAGGGAAAGAGAAAGCTAAGGGGGAAAACAGAGGCTATGTCATATTTGAGTACTTAGACAGGCAATAATTGATATCCTACAGCTTTCCTCACCAAGCCAACATTTTTTGAAATCTAAAATTCTTCACAGTTCAGTCTTCAGATACAATTACTGGATCCTACCTCTCAAAAATGGATGTGAAAAACTGGATACAAAAATAATCCTAGAGATGATAAGAAGACAATTGCTGCTTTATCTTGCTTCAGGCCTTATCTAACAACTAAATTGCATATGGTGCGGTCAGTGTGGATATTCTTGTGCAAGAGGTTAAAGCTAAAGAAATGGTTTAAGCATGTTGAACTGGAAGCAAGACATAATCATCATTTTCAAAAAGCTTTATATATTTCAAGAATCAAGTTTATACAAGAGTCATCATTTTCTTTTTCCTTTATCAATAATATTCTCTTATTACCTATGAAAAAAAAAAAGGTTTGATATTTTTTAATTGTTAAAATCTGATTATCCTGTTTATCTGGTATCAGTTTCCTATTGATATTGAAGCATAGTAAATACTAATCGCCAACCCGTGCGATGCACGGACAAATTTGAATGTAATGTTTTACTAATTTCTTCCTAATGCAGTTTTTGAAATAGAGTTGCAGCATTTTCCCCATAAACAAATATTTCTTTACTGTTCCAGCATTTTTGCAGTAAAGGTTATTTATGAATTTCAAGCAGTTTGTTTTGTAACACCCAATTTTGCTATAATTAGTAACAATCTTAACAACCCAAGAGATTCAATAGAAACAATTATAAAACAACATTCTTCTCAATGAGTTTATAATCAGACGTATCTACCTATATCTATCATAGAAGCAAGCATATATGATGTTCTGGAAATCAAATCGTTAACCTTCCTCATGGAAGAGCAAGGCCCCAGTTTTTTGGGTTTTACGTGTTGCTAAAAATATAAATATTCTTAAGGATTACAGAGACAAATCATTATGGTTTTTTGAAATTTAGAATCACTTGGAAGTGACTGTTTCTTACTTTGAATTTAAAAACCATAAAATTATACATAGATTTGATATTGCACTTCCTTGCGGACATCTATCAGTTTCGCTAATACAAATCTGCAATCAAACAGCAGGACAAAGTGTTATCATACAACCGCAATTAAAGGATAGTCAAACTAGTATGTTGTGTCCCAAGATGTATTAGTCAAGAAACCATCACAAAATCATTTGGTACCCACAACCCCAATTGCCCAATGCATACTCCACGGCCCCCACCCAAAACCAAGAGACAAACAACACAAAAGATAAAGGGATATCAGTAGATCACACACGCATCTTTGCTATTCAATATTTATAGTTTAGTTCCACGGAAAAATAGAAAGAGAACTGAGATGAGATACCTTTGAGGGCTTGAGGTTGAGGCGATGAAAGCTGGGTCAGTGGGTCACCGGTGACTCGGACAGAGACAGTGGGTCTAGCGATGAAAGGGGCTGGAGTCGAGAGGTTCAAATTAACAATTTACTACCTCAAAATTAAAGCATACCTTGTTGAAAAATCGTCTTGTGTCATTTATGACTCAATCACTCCAGGAGTCACAATTGTAATTCCAATATCGTGTCCAACTTCAGTCCTTAATGTCTCAAAAAAGGAAATTTGGGCTGCGTTGCTTGCCTGAAACCATCGCAGATTTACAAGCAATTGGTGGGAAAGAAAATGTGGTAGTAACACATATACGGAGTTTTCTTACATTGTAGAAGCACAATCTTGTAGTACTTAAACCATTTTGCAGTTGAAGCAATCACAACAATCTTTCCTTTGCTTTTTCTCAAGCGTGGAACCGCATAATGGGTGCTATACACTGATCCCCAAAAATTTATATCCTAAAAAAATGAAGTAAAAGCCAGTTAATGCAAGTATATATGCAACTTAAAAATAAGACAAAAAATGAGGTTAATTCTTGGAACTGTATAATGGGTACAGAAAATATGTTGTGTTGCTAATCTATCGTTTGCAAGGAAAAAAAAAATAACTCTTGAAGTGTAAGGTTTTCAACTTTGCTAGGTATTTGTGTCTTAGATGTGAATAGCCAGTGGGATTTAATTTGAACCCCAATGCCTATTTCATACTAACAAACACATCAACACTGGGCCTAGAAATGCAATAATATACCTTATTTTAGAGTTACCATACCCCTCAGTGACATTATATAATAAACATTTGTTTTTTAATTCGATTTACAATTATTGCCACAAGCTAGTTACAAAAGTAGGACACAATGCAATCATGCATGCCGGTTTTATTACCATGAGTGAAGCAACGTAAGAGAATGGGGCGAAATCTTCAAACATGCGTATTTCTCCAACTCCAGCGTTGTTCACCCTCCACCAACCATAATACGAATTACAATTTATTTTTCCACAAAAAGACATATAAAAATCAAAACATGTTGCACAATTTTCTTCATTTGATAGGTTACGCCCCTACTCAATAAGTCTTAAATTTATCCTCTACCTTACTTTTACGAGAAAAAGAAATGTCATTTTAGTTAAAACACACACACACACACACTTACAATGTCCAAAATGGTTCACTGCCTCGTCAACAAACCGCTTACATTCTTCAACCTTAGAAACATCTGCACGTACCAAAACAACTTTTGGGGATCCTAGCTTGTGGGCTTTATCCGCCACTGCATAAAGACTGTCCTCTCTTCTTGCAATAAGGGCTAAACGAGCACCTCTCCTAGCTGCATGCTCGTAAGCAATATGCTTCAAAGTTCAAATTCCCAAAGTTAATATGTTACATTGTTAATTTTCTTACAAATGATTTACAAGTTTACATGATAATGAATGTAATTAAATCAACATCAATAATGTAATAGATTAAATTTTTTGTTGAAAAATGCTAGCTATCTACGCTTAAATCTTAAAAGAACTAGTCTAGTTTTAGGTAGAGCTACTAGTAATCAGTTATATATCTCAATTTGACTTGGTAAACTGTAAACACTTGATCTATAAATACACCTATGATGGGGGTGGGGTTGTTTTGGGTGAGAGGGGTGTGCACAGGTTAAATTGAGTGGGTGGAGGGCAATATTTTTAACCAACCCTCTAATGGAAGGTTGGAAAAATTGCAATCGGCTGCCGACACCAATCTATAAATAAGACGGATCGATTGAACATCTTTAACAGTTTTAACTCAGTAGGTTGAGCGAATTAAGTGGGTTGACAAATACAATTATCTAAATGAAATTATTTCAATTAAATTGAATAATAGTTTCCCCCCTCAAATAAAAAGAGAAATGAAAAATTTTCAAATTTTATTAAAATAATCACAAATACTAAATTATTTTTTATAAAAATGATTGAAATTTTATCACACTAAAAATAAAAACATCTAAGAATCTTAAATTGGACATGTACATAGATTAAGAATAATAATAAAATCTTAGAGAGAGCCGCTAGAGTTTATTAGGGAAGATAAATGTGAAAATGAAAAAATAAAAAGAAAAAGATAGAGATGAGAGAAATGAAGTGGGTGTGTATGTGAGGTAGAATTTTGCAACATAACAAAGTTTTATATATATAGGTGGGCAGGTGGAGTTGTGGCGGGTTAGAAATATCTCAACCCGTTATTCAACCCGACCCGCTAAATTATTTGTCAAACCCACCCAACCTGACCTGTCTCACTTAATAGACCTGCATGGATTGAGTTGTGTTGGTTCGGGTTGGGCAAGTTAGAGGGTTTATTGCACGGACCTACTTATAGAGTGCAAATTTTTTCACATACATGGCTTGGATCCAATCCTCTTGTGCATTGAACTCGTCACATGTCATTATTTGGTCCAATACACAAGAATTGGACCCAATCTTTGCCAATTTCCAACCATTTTGGATTAATGGTCAGAGTATCATAGCTAATCGATGGCCTTGTTGCTAAATTGACATCTTCTCATGTACTAAGTGCTTGGGAGTTTAGGAAGAAAAATGTTCGAGCTGCGGTATTAGCAGCATATTATAATTATCTTTATGGGAAAAAAAAAAAAAGAGTCAAAACTGATTTGGCAAATAGATATTAAACGGTAATTAATAATTTTGGGGAAAAGAAAGAAAAGAAGATTCTTTTGGTTGGATGGAAATGCCTCAATTCAAATTCTCCATGATCCTTACCTTATATAAAATCTCGAGCTCGTTATGGGATTTTAAAAATTCTGCTTAGGTGAATTCATAGAAAGATGAATTTAATTATAACTTTTAATTTATGGAGGGAGAGATTTTAGGACAATCTCAACGCATGACAACTCAATATAGTATTGTATATTTAAGGAATATATTTTCATAGTAACCCTTTTTTTAAGGTCAAGGCACACAATTTTTGAAGCCTAGTCATAGCTAAAAAATCACTCTCGATCTCCTTCATTCCAGAAAAACCCATTGGAAAAAAGTTGAAAAAACTCCAACAAAGTTGGTTACAATGGAATACTCATCCGCAGAAGTGCTTAGATATTAGAAACAAAAACCTCTTTCTCGTCTAATTGTTGTTTTATTTTAATAATTAATAATCTTTATTTTTGGTTTTTGTCTTTTTGTTTAATTTTCTTGGATTGTTGTCTTTGTAGACTTGTGTTCTGAAAGTGAATTCCTGCCAGACAAGAAGAAAGCTGAAGCTATGCTAAATAGATGCTACCTGCAAAGAGAAGTCCCAAGATGGAGGTAAAATTCTGTAAAATAACCTGTCATTCTTCTGTTATCCTTGTTTGCCTGGACAACACAGATTCTGATGATTTACTTTATCATGAAAGGTTGGAACTAGAGTTGATGCTGCAAAAAAGGGGTGAAATTTGAGATTGAAGCATTGTCTGTGCATTCACTATCTTTTTTGTCAAAAGAGTACATAACATCTAAGATTCAAGGTGGAGTGCACATTTAACTCGTCTGAAAATTTTAAGTGTACCTGCTACCATCTGGGAGAACATTTATATGATATCTGCAAGATTTAAAAGTTATAACATAATCTTTAAACAATGTTTTATAGGTATAGGAAGAAGTCCCGTCAAATAGAGCCCAAGTACTTCCTTTTGGATCCAAGAAACGGCTCTTAGAGATCTTTTTTCCTTTTGGAAGATACAAGAGCGAAACAAGGCCTATTGATATTGGAAGAGGCAAAAGAGTCTTACAATGTATCATTTTTGGGTCCAATGAAATTCTTAGGTGTTTGGAAGAAGTCTTATCAAATAGAGATTTTTTCTCACAACCATCTTCCATTTGTTAATATGATATATATAAGAATCAATACTAAAAATAGTACTACACTCTTGATTGTGAAATATCAATTGCTTGTTGAACTCTATGAATTGAAAATAAGATGCTACAAATTTGAGAGTCCAAGAGTTTTATAAAATGTTCTTGATGGGAAAAAAATGGATCCCATTCATATTTTTGGAGCATCATCTAATAACAGTCAAGTAGATTACTAACAACCTGAAGAAAAAAAAAAAATTTGGAAAGGGTTTGGATGTAGCAAACGGAAATCATTACTTGAGAAAAGCATCGAAAACCTTCAAAAGTTGATGCTAGTAAGCTGCTTGATTTTTTATATATTAATAATTCAAGAATTGGGGGTGGGGGATTTGAATTGTTTTTTTTAATAATTCAAGAATTGGGGGTGGAGGATTTGAACATTGGTTGTCTTTGTTGAAACATCATGAGGTGCTAAATAGTTTGAGCTATAAGGCTATTGACAATTTGCTGATTTAAATCAATAAAATAATGTGATCTGTCTTTGGTTTAAACCAACTGGCTGGGTTCTTTTAGTCTTGTTCATCCAATCCAAAAGTGGAATAGGGGATGGATTAAAAAAAAAGCAATGGATTTCTTTTTATCTTTTTTGTGGAAAAAATTATTGGTTTTCATATGGATACTATTTACATGTTGCTTGGCCATGTCAAAAATATTGAATTTCAATATTTTATATTAATAAAATAAAATAAAATTGCCACAGTGATCACCTTCTGTGGGTGAAAGGGTGATCTAAGAGCTTTTTTTTTTTTTTTTTTTTTTTTTTCATTAGGACCAAATTCTTGAATTTCTGGGCGACTGGGCTTTAGGAAGGCCTGCTGTGTTTTTTACAATCCACAGCCCTCACAAACATTCATAGCCTGGATATGGGTTTTTTGTCCTGGGAAATTCAAGCTTATTTATTAGGCCCAAATGTCTTCTAGAATGTTTTAGAAACACACAGCGCAAAGCAGAAAATCAAAGTCCATTTACAAAATTTGACATTATACAATTATATTTACATATATATATATATATATATATTGATAAATCACTGTATACTAAAAATCTAAAATTCACCATCACGGACGAATGTTATATGAAACCTAACAAGTCGGTAGATTAAAGACAAGAATCACACAACCACATCATGGCATCATGACTAGATAAGTCTCCAACCATTTGGTATTAATGGTCCGTGTATCACAGGTCACAGCCAGCATCACAGCTGATTTGGCTAATAGAGGCAAGTAATCATACAATAAAACGGTAAATAATGGAAAATTATTGTGTATTCTTGGAATATCATAAATACATATCTTTCCCTCTCACATAAATGGTGAGTCCCACCATGAATTAATGGAATCCACCATTCATGTGAAAGAGGGGAGTACGTATTTATGGTACTCTGAGAGTACACAATAATTTTTCGTAAATAATAATAATTAGAGAAAAAAGAAAGTAAAGAAGATTCTTTTGGCTTGATGTAAATGTCTAAACTTACAAACTTATTCACAAGCACATTATTGTGTTTAAATTTTGGTTGTTTAATAGTCGATCTTAAACTTGACTTGAGCTTTGCTCATTTGCTAAATAAATAAACAAAAACAATTTTTTTTTTCATAAATTAAATCCACTACAAGCACTATGTAAAATCGCCTTAGCGCATTCTTCAGTTTTTTCAATTGGGATCCAATCAGCTTAAGCCTAACTAAACATGACGTTAAGAAAATGAAAAAAAAAAAAAATCCCTCTTTACTCTAAGAGAATAAGAATAGAAGTGTACATAATAGCTAAGTTGAAAGTAGAAATCACAAACATTAGAGGTCATTACAAGTTTTTTTTTTTTGCTTAATAGGGTACAAAAAGGTCAGCACAATTATTGTTGGGCATAGGTGCTCATAAACATATCTAGTTCACAGTGGCCTTTCAAACAACAACCAAGGTTTAGTTTCAAAATTTAAATATGATTATGGAAAGTTAATAGAAAAATTAGGTCAAAATTAATTGGGGGAAAATTGGCATTTACCTCTAATTTACAAACTACGTAGCAAAATGCCCTTATTTTAAAACTATTTAGCAAAACGCTCTTATTTTTGAAACTCAATTTAACAAAATTGAGTTACAGGTAGAACTCCTATGAATATTTTGTCACTTATGCTTCGTTTGTTTTGAAATAAAATATTTTACAAGTAAAAAATTTTACAATAAAATATTTTCAAGTGTTTGGATTGTCCTAGACACTTGAAAATGCAAGCACTTCGGAAATAACCTTATTTTACCACAGTTGTTTTGAATTGGAAATGTGAAAAGTTCTTTTTGATTTAAAGCTCTGCATCATATGTGAACGACAATGGACCATGTCATAAGGTGTTTCATGTAACATAACACATTGTCCTCCTGGTAGCATTTTTCAGTTCTTATAATCATTTAAGTAGTTCAACTTCTCTGCATTGACATATGGGCTTGCCTTTAAGAACAATGGTCGACTTTCTTCCCTGATGGACTGAACGTTGGTCGATAAATTTGTTCGATGCATTGAACTATGTTAAAATTGTTCTTGTGGCTTACAAAATGACTAATTGTTGTTAAGCTAAGAGAGCAATCTACAAATTAGAATGGTGTGGCTGAGAAATGAAGTGGGAGTGTATGTGAGGTAGAATTTTGCAACATAACAAAATTCAACCCGTTATTCAACCCGACTCGCTAAATTATTTGTCTAAACCACCCAACCTGACCAATCTCACTTAATAAACCTACATAGATTGAGTTGGGTTGGTTTGGATTGGATAAGTTAGGAGGTTTTTTGCACGGACCTACCTAGAGGATGCAATTTTTTTCATATACATGGCTTGGGTCCAATCCTTTTGTGCATTGGACTCATCATGTGTCATTATCCGGTCTAGTACACGAGAATTGGACCCAATATTTGCTTTATTTCCAACAATTTTGGATTAATGGTCCGAGTATCATAGCTAATCGAGGGCCTTGTAGCAACATTGGTACCTTCTCATGCACTAAGTGCTTAGGGGTCTAGGAGGGAAAAGATTCGAGTTGTGTTGTTAACAGCATATTGTAATTATTTTTATGAAAAAAGAAAAAGTCACAATTGATTTAGCAAATAGAGTCAATGATATTAAACGGTAATTAATAATTTTGGGGGAAAAGAAAGAAAAGAAGATTCTTTTGGTTGGATGGAAATGCCCTCAATTCAAATTCTCCTTGATCCTTACCTTATATGAGATTTCGAGCTCGTTATGGGGTTTTAAAGATTTTGCTTAGGTTAATTTATAGAAGGATGAAAATAATCATAACTTTTAATTTATGGAGGGAGAGATTTTAGGACAATCTCAATGCATGACAACTCAATATGGTATTGTATATTTAAGGAGAATATATTTTCATAGTAACTTTTTTTTTAATGTCAAGGCACACAATTTTTGAAGCTTAATCATAGCTAAAAAATCATTCTCGTTCTCCTTCATTCCAGAAAAGCCCATTGGAAAAAAGGTGAAAAAACTCCAACAAAGTTGGTTACAATGGAATACTCCTCCGCAGAAGTGGTTAGATATTAGAAACAAAAACCTTTTTCTCGTCTAACTGATGTTTTATTTTAATAATTAATAATCTTTATTTTTGGTTTTTGTCTCTTTGTTTAATTTCCTTGGATTATTGCCTTTGTAGACTTGTGTTCTGAAAGTGAATTCACAGTGTGAGACTTGCAAGAGAAAGGTGATGGAAGTCTTGCAGAATGTCGGTGGTATGTATTTTTTTTTTTTGACAAATTTGTTGCATCTTTATTTGATCATTTATTTTTGATACTCATCTTGTTTAATTTCATTGGGTGTTTTTTAGTAACAAAATAGAATAGAAAACTACAAGAAAATTGTGTATGAACTTATAATGGCAATAATAACAACACTCAATGATATTAATGGGATGATGGGTGGCTATTTTTCGATAATTCCATAGTCAAAAAAATGGGGATTTCAACCTTAAACTTTTCTGTTAGAATTTAAAAATAATAGGAAGTTTCATTTTTTTTTTTTAATATGAAAAGGAAGTGTCAGTTGAGTTATAAAACTCGTGATGATTATATGGCTATTTTAGATTTAAATTACCAAATTTGTAATAATTTTCTGAACAAGTTTATTCACTCATATTTCAATGTTTCTTTTCTTTTTCATTAGAAATGTACCATAGTTTGGTTTGTAATTGCAGGACAAGTTGCACATTCCTATAACACTTTTCTTTTAAACCTTTTTCTATTGTTAGGAGTGTATAATATTTCTATAGATGCTGAGGAAGGGACAGTGAAAGTTACCGGGAGAGTAAATCCGAATACGCTATTGAGGGTGCTAGAAAGGTATGGGAGACATGCAGAGGTCAAATGGATTCGGTTTGATGGTGAGGTTAGGGAAAGAGGTTACTATTATTATGGTGAAAATGGGTATGTTCCATCTCCATATGCTCCTGCTCCATATGGGGTGTCATACCATTATCCAGTATCAGGAGGGTATGAATACCCACCATATGGAGGCCTTGATTACCCATGGTATGACAGCTGCCGACACATTCTGCCATTACCACCACCTATGTATCCACCAGGGCCTCCGCCTATGTTTCGGCCACCAGGGCCACCGCCTATGTTTCCACCACCTATTTATCCACCAGGGCCACCGCCACTACGGCCAATGGCCCCCCAACCAATGCCCAAAAATGGTGGTAATTATGAATCTTGTAGGATGATGTGAGTTATTGGACTATACGGTATATGTACATCATGTATGAATTTCATTGCACAAAAAGTTTACTTGCAAACCGATTTAAAGGAAAATTTTTCCAAATCACTACGTGATGGTTGAAAAAGCAATTCAGATATACTTAGTCACATAACATTTTAAATGTGTCATGTGACTTGTTTAATTAATACATGCCGATGGTCTCATGAATCGTCACGTAATTGGTTGGAGAGATCTTTATTTGACTTGAAAGAATTTCTGATACAGGATTCTACGTTAGTGAGAGTTCAAATACGATATGATACTTTGAATTGAATCTCTATGTTTTTTCTTTATTGTCTTTGATTTTTTTTAAGGTCAGTGCCCTAAGTTTGAATTTATGAAGGTTCAATGACATGCATTGTAATACAGGAATACAATACAAAGATACAATTGCTTTTTTTTTTTTTTTTTTTGTTGCGTAATTTGACTTATAACTGAAGTAGTGAATTTTTAGTCTGTCTTCATTCTTAATGTAATATCATTTCAGCGGCTCTTGGAATAGAACAAATATAGCAGAATAATGTATTTCTTTACTTTTTTTCGAGATAAGAATAATGTTTTTCTATTTCTTAATTTTTCACATCTTTTGTTAGGTAAATAGCTATTGTAGTCGATTTTGGACAGTTGAAGAAATTAGAAAATGCAAAATCATTGGACGGCCATTCACATTGGCTGGTAATAGCAAATTGTGTTGGAGCAGTAGGTGTTAAAGGAGATAACACATTTAACACTTTAAAAAGTTTACAATAATCAGCAGTGTGCTTGAGTAATCACTCTTACGTGCATTTTAGTATAATAATTTGAGTAGATTATTTGGCTTATATCCAATGCCTTTACACACTGGACGCGATATGGATGTGTCATGTGTCCATTTCTTTATATGTGGCATATTTGCATTCAGTGCCTAAGATTTGGCTTGTATCCAATGCCGTTGCATAATAAATGCAAGATAGATGGACCATGTATCCATCTCTGTATATGTAGCTCATATAATGTCCATGCAGTGATCAAGATTTGCCTTGAATAATGGATACCAGATGTGTCACATCCAGTGCAGAATTTGGCTTGCTTGTAGTGCTTCTTCGCATTGGACACAATATAGATGTGTCACATATCCCCTTTTTTTTTGTATGTGGCACACTAGTACACAGGATTTGTTTTACATCCAATGTATTTGCAGAGTTTGCACACTCAATCCTGTATCTAAAACGAAAGATTAGTGCCTGATTTTCCAAGAATTCGAAGATAATTTAGAAGGTATTGTAGGTAGGACTTGTCCAAGGTTGCATTGTGGCAACTTTTTCTTACCTGGGAAAAACAAAAGCAGCAAAATTTAGAAACTTTTAAAGGTATCAATGAGACAATGACCCCGATTTATGTGGCTATAAAGCATAAATCACTATGGCTTCAGTTCCTACTTTTCACACTTCAAACGCATAAATTGGAAGTATGTCTTTAAAGTGCTAGTTCTCTGTTCCATTCTTCTTTGTTTTTTTATTTTTTATTTTTTTATTTTTTTTATGGTTCATTTCTTATTTACATCTTTCATTGATCTATATTTTTTTGAGTATGTCCACTGCTTCTATTTCTCTCCTTGAGGTATAGTTGGAGACTTGGAGTAGTCTTCTCTGGACCATCTCTTCTTCAACTTACTAGAAATGTACATAAAAATACTGCAATTTGAGATGAACTTTGATGTCACATTTTAATGATTCAAGCACATCATTGAATTCAATTGATGTTGCCCACTGCTCTCTCTATACCAATTCCAACTAGGTACGTAATGGCTCAGCATTCGGTTCTTACTAGTGGTTCAGGTTTGAGAAGGCAAATCAAAGCTTTCAAGAATATACTAAGACTTGTACAGACATTAAAGAACTGACCAGACACACCTTCACATTTGTGGTGTAGTTGTGAAGGATGGAATTGAATAAGCGGTTGCTACCATATCCAGGTTATAAATTTAATCATATGAAAGTGACCGCACATTTAGACAAATCCCTTTGTGGGAGGGTACTGGAAGCTCTGGTTTGAAAATGGTTGAACATATTTTGTATTTCATATCATCACAATTACCTAAACTTCCAAAAACTGCTGCATGTGACAGAGATTCTTTTTTTTTTTTTTTTTTTCTTCTAAAGAGATTTTCTTTTGGTTTCAGTCATAATACCACACTCAGCTTCTTGTGACAAAGTTTTTTTGGCTTTCAATGTAAGAGGTTATGCTTTTATTGCTTTCGTTCTAAATAAAATAAAATAAAATATTAAAAAAAAAAAAAAGGTATAAGGCAACCGGTTGATGGAATACTCTGTTTGAGTGTGATCATCATAGTTCCTATCATCATTTTTGTGACATAACAATGGGCATTCAAATTAAAAACTCTCTCTCTGTGTGGAAAAAAAAATCTCACTCTGTGTCTGTATTTTTCTAAAAAATGGTACTGTTGGATTTGGGATTTTTAAGATAAAAGGTTTAGTTCAAGGCCTTTAGGTTTACCACTTTTTGGTGGTTGAACTAATTTAAGATTTTAGGACCTTCATAGAGTCTTTAATTTTAAGTGAAAAAGAGCATATATTAAAATCAATATCACCTTCATGCATATGTGATATGTGCATTATAATTAACTTCTCGGTCCCATATCGATCATAATTGATTCTAGAGAAGGGAATAGTAGCTATTGCGCACACACTCGTACAAACAACTTATACACAAGCGTCATGTGTGTGCAATAGACAGCAATTTATAGAGAATGACTTGTTTGAACTAAATGAACCTTCTTTAATCTTTAGGTTTTTGTCATTGTAGGCATTATAAGTACATATATACAAAAGGATAGTGTTTATTACACACATTACCCAAAAAAACTAAAAATGTGACTTTAAGTCATGATTTCAAACTTGAAAATCACATTTTCAGTTGTTTTTGACGTGGTGGATGTGTGCAACGAGTTTTTTCTTATACCAAATGGTTAGTTTCATTCCACCAATTTTATTTTTAGTGTTGTGCTCATTCATGGGTCACCAAAGCACAAATTTAAGCATGCAATCAGTCACCTATTGATATCTTGAAAAAAATGATAATGCTACCTAATTTGTGACACATCAATTTATAGTTTTTGTGCAATCATACAAAGTTGAAAGAAAATTCAATTAAATTTCAAATTGGATTTCAATTGTAGTCTAATTTTGCATCACATGTCTCATATAATTTTTGTGCCAAGTAACTTAATAGAGCAAAAGCCAAAGAGTTAAAAATAAAAATAAAAAAAGGTTTGGTTTGACAAATAGAGGTTTATTATTATTATTATTATTATTATTATGTAAATAGTCGTTGGACAAAGTAAAGTTAAGATTTTTTTTAAGAAGAAAATTGAGAATTTCAAGAATAATATTTAATTGATTTTTTTTTTTTTCATTTTAGAATTAGTTATTTATATTTTCAAATATACAAACATTATATATTATATATAAACTTAGTAAAATTTTAAGGTCATGTTAATAAGTGCCTTTAAAGCAATTGTTAATAAATCATATCAAGAAAGTTTTGACACTACGTACTTTTTTGAAAAATGTAAAAAGCTCTCAACGAAATTAATTGATTTTTATTTTCCCATAAAATGTTTCTAAAAATAATTCCTAAATCAATACCTTTAAGATATTTGATAACATTTCCCAAATTTTAATTATGTTTATTTGTAAATTTATCTCATGTATATGCTTATGGTAGCTAGTAATATATACAGTACCTCTAACATCATTCTAATATCATATATGACACCCTCGTGAAAACAATGGCTCATACTTCTTCTCGGTCGTGGAATTTTTTTTTTATTTGTATGATTGATATCATATATATGACATGGTACCATCATTAAAACAATGGCTCATTCTTCTTCTTTGTCGTGGATTTGTTTTCTTCGAATGATTGTTATCATATATGCATGGTACCCTCATCCGGACAAAATTGGCCTATGCCCTTTTTAAAAAAAAAACAATCCAGCATTTTGCCCTTTTTTCTAAACTAATTAGAGAAATACCCCTCTTTTGAAACTTGATTTTCTCAAAATCGAGTTAAACCCTATAACGACGTTTTTAAGGAGCCTATAATGACGTTTTTAGGACCTATAGTGGCGTTTTGGAATTCGAGCTCCAAGAACTCGGGTTATAGGTAAAAAAAATAAAAAATTTTGTCTATAACTCGAGTTTATAGAGCTCGAGTTCCAAAACGCCACTATAGGTCCTAAAAACGTCACTATAGGCTCCTTAAAATGCCGCAATAAGGCTCCAGAATTTTTTTTTTTAAACTCGATTTTTAGAAAATCAAGTTATAAAAGAGGGGTATTTCCCTAATTAGTTTGGAAAATATAACAAAATGCCAATTTTTTTTGCATGAAAAGGGCATTTGCCCATTTTGTCTCCCTCATCCTCATGAAAACAATGGCTCATTCTTCTTCTTCGCGGTGGATATTTGTTTTCTTTGAATGATTGTTGAACTGTCCAGTGTCCAGTACAATAATGAAGATATGTATACATATAAGACTTAAGTATTTGCTTCCAATTCAAGGCATCTAGAGAGTTCATTCCAATTATGTTATGTCTCTCTCCTCCATTAGTCCCACCAAGCTTAGAGGGGTCCCATTAGATCTCACCGACCCTATTCATTGATGTGCTAAGCCTAAGCCAATGGAGGGTGAGAAATCAACCATGTTTCATTTAAAATGAGAGATTGACTTCACTCTGAAGAAGAGGACCCATTTGGATGGAAGCTGTTTTCTGATGCAAATCTATAGTACATATATGATTATGGGCGGTGAAATGTGAAAATGAAAGCTCCTAAGTTTCTAACCACAATTGTAGAAGGATTCGTGGATTCCTCAGCCATCTCTATTAACCAATGCTAGTAAATGCCAACTTTCATATCTAAGTAGTGAAAAATAAAATATCTAGATAAATGCTAAAATTATTTTCAATTTTATTAATAAATACTATACAAATTAACATGAAAAAAAAAATGTGATAGATCAATGTCATTTCATTAATATAAATAATAAATAATATTTGAATAACTATTTTTTTTTTATGATTTATGATACAATAATTAGTTTCTCAATGTCTAACGCATTAAACCATGACGGTTCCCAAATCTTTTTCTTAAGAAACTACGTAGTGAAGGTTCTCTCTTTTAATTTTTGAATTGCAATGTCTTTCTAGGTATGTTGGTTCATTGATGCTATTCAAGCAGGGGTGGTAGTTTATTTTAGGCAAATTTCTTCTCATTGTATTTGCGATTCTTGTATATATGTTTGTTTAAATTAACAATTACAAGTCTCGCGTTTAGAAAAATGCAGCTATAGATCCCGTAAGGAGCTATAGCTGCACAGTATAGGCTGCGTTTGGAAACGTGGCTATAGGTACCGCAGCTATAGCCTATAGCTGCGTTTTTTGGGTCTATAGCTGCGCTTTCAAACGCGGCTATAACCCTCTTTTTTTTGTAGTGATTTGTTTCGGCTTAGACAAATGCCTATTTTATCTTTTTCTCATTGTACACATTAATAATATTTAATAAAGTTCTACTACTGAATATCGACTCGAATAAAATAATAATAATTTCTCAAAAAAATGACACATTAATTTATAAAGCATATATTATAAAACCAATCACATACATGGCGAGTATAATGTCTTCTTGTTGTACCATTATTATTTTCATGTTTTTTTTTTTAACTTATATTGTTCTGCTATGATTTAGATTTTAGACTAAGACTTGATTGCATTATCACTGCATGAACAGTGACATGAATTATTGATTATAGATTGAGACCTTGACAATGCCGGAACTGTACGTGAATCATGAATAATTGTGGCATTATGCAACAAATCTAGATTGAAATTATATGGAGCCGGGTATTTGATACGGAATTGGTAATTAGTAATCTTCTTAATTAAGTCTTAATCAAGAAATGGGGCAGATAGAGTTTTCACTTTCAGGCCATGAAAAGACAAAATGTTGGCTTGTTAGATTGACAAATGATTTTACTGGGTATTTTTATAGCTGAGTTTCGTTACTATTTTATTTATTTATTTATTTTTTTTTTTTGATGAGTTTCGTTACTATTTTTAGGGAAGTAGATCTTGTTCATGAATATGTGCGGGAACTGGGAATATTGATACTATCATGTCACATCTGAAGCTTCATTTGTGTTCCCCACAATATGTGGATCAAAGGATTTGTATATTGTCAATATTGGGATAAATGAAAGGGGGTGTTTGGCTTCCATAAAATAGAGCACGTGGAAAGTCTTATCAAGTGAGTCTAAATCCTAAGTATCACTTCTTGTGTATACTATTTTATGCTCTATTAATTATAACTTACCATATATTCTTTTTAATTTTCTTATATAATGCCTAAAATTTAAAACCAAAAAAAAAAATAAAATGAAACACAAAAATGTGGTAGAAGATTTGTATTTCACCCAAGTTGTGGCCTGTGGATATCAAACGGCTAAGTAAAGTAAATTTGCATAGGAATATCTGCAAATTATTGATATTCATAATTTTATTACTCTTTTTTTTTTTTTTGGAATATTGCCATTCATAATTCACCTAATATGTGTTTATTGTTTTGATTTTGATAGGTGTAACGGCATAGCCATGGATTACATTTAATAAAAAAATAATAGTAATAATAAAAAAAGGTATTTGGTTTTTTTTCCATTAATGGGGCTCTTTCATTTTTTGGAGTCACTCACTTATCCTTTTAAAAAAAAAGGAAAAATAGACTAATTGTTTGATTTTTTTAGAGACTAATTATTTGATTAAGGGAAAATTTTTAAGTACTCTTGGAGTACAATAAATGCTTACTCCTTCCTCTCACATGAATGGTGGATTTTATTAATTAAATTCATAGTGGGCCTACTATTTATGTAAGAAGGAGGAGTATGCATTTATGATACTTCGGGAGTACACAATAATTTTCCTTGATTAAGAAAGGGTTTTATTCCATATAAAATGTATAAAATCTATTGTACATCTTTTTCTTTTTCTTTTTCTTTTTCTTTTTTTTTTCTTTTTTGAGGAAATCTACTGTACATTTAATTTAAAAAAAAATATTTTGCATAAACTTAAATCTAATAAGAACGAAAAATTTCACCTAAATGGTATATGGTATAACAAATATAGGTAACCACTCTTTTACATAGAAGTGGATCCTACGCTTGTGAAATTCATTCTTATGTGAGAGGATAGTTATATGCTTGATACGCAATACCACTATTCTTAAACTTAACACAAATGTAATTAAATGGAACCCAACCACATTGTGATAAAAGGAGGGAGTTTCACCAACCATAATGTGCTCAATAAACATTTGTGGTAATGTCTTGACAATTAATCTTAGTTCGTACTTCTTATAAAAAAAAAAAAAAAAATCTTAGTTCATACTTCATACATCCATACCCACTTACCTTTTATTTGACTTTATTCTATAATGAAGAGGAGGATTTTAAGTCAAGGACAATTAAAAAAGCTTAAATTTCAAGCATTGGAGCTTATAGGCTTATAGCACTCGTGCATTAATGCAAGACAAAAGCCCAAGTCAGATATTTAACTTAGAAGTCGGTAATCTGTGATATTTAAGTTGGACAGATATTGAGGGTCATTTTCATATGGGGCCTCTTTGCCTAACACGACATAACGTTATATTATTTCTTAAACCATTATTATAGGAGGCATAGCCCACCCACTCCTTTCAAATCCATCAAAGTTAATTCTAAATAAAGACTCTTCATACAATAAGAGCCAAAAAGATATATACGGACAACTCCCATACTTTCTATTTGAAAATAACTTATCTAGCTTTTTGTTAAGTGTGTTGAAATATACTTGTATTTTGTAAAAAGTGAAGTTTTAAAAATAATAAAATTTAGCTACAAAATTGGTTGTAGTCTAAGACTACAAAATTAATTGCAATCTGCCTAAGACTACAACCTTACTCAATAAAATAAAAATTACTATATATTTTGAAAATCTAACCGTTGAATTGCATATTCTTTACGCTCTTAATACACATGTCAAATTTTGTGTCAATCGGATATTATTTATTATATGATCTATAAGCTTATATTTTATGCATAATTTTAAACTACAAAAACTTGCAATTTAAATAATTTATTGATAACATAGTTATTGATTTTTAATTTTCTAGAAATTTTGCAAGCATAAAGGATATAAGAAGAAGATATATTCCAATAGTGGATTTATCAAAATTCACTTCCAATAAAAAGATATTAAGTAAAGTTGTAGCTTAAGGCTACAACCAATTTGTAGCTGAACTTTGTCATTATAAAAAACTGTAAAAGTTAAAAGTTGATGTCAAACTCATCCTATGTCTCGATTTTTCTTATCATCAATATAGATCAGATTCTCAAAAAAAAAAAAAAAAAAAAAAAAAAAAAAAAGAAAGAAAGAAAGAAAGAGAGGGAGAAGAAGAAGAAGATCAATAAGCCACTTCAATTATTGATAAATTTCTTGTACGGCTTACTAGGCCATTATTGACATAGTGCATAATGTGCATTGCTTATTGCAACTTGAAACCAAATTTATCTATTTGAATATTCAGCAAAAAAAAAAAAAAAAAAAAAATTTATCTATTTGAATGGGGTTTGGAACAGAATTATTTAGACATATCTAGTGCGCTTTTGGACCTTTTGCTATATATCATATGAAAGATTGGCCATAGATTCGGTAATGAATGGCATGTTTATTAGAGGACAAATTGCAGTGGTTAGCTATGAATTTTTAACAAATTGGTTAGAATCATCACGTGTATTCTTTTTCTCCATCACTATGTACCTTTTATCATGCTTTATTTTGAGATTTAGGCATCACATCATAACATAATTACATGTGCAATGCGCTTAGGCCTACATGGACACATCTAATTTTGCTCCCCATTACCAGAGAATTGTTGTGGAGGATGAGATTGCTTTATATGTAAGAAATATAATAACTTAGCTAATAAAGCAAAAGAGTAAGGTTAGGGATACACATTTTCTTTTTCTTTTTCTTTTTTCTTTTTTTCAAATGATTAAATTGATAAATTGTAATTGGAGTAATGTGTATGTGTATAGACTATAGGCAAAAGAAGGTTGTGATATGACTGCAGACTAAATGTTCAAAGAGCACATATCACAACCTTCTTTTGCCTATAGTCTATACGTATACAATATTACTCCAATTACAATAATGTTCAAAGAGCACATATAGTATATACTATATATTACAAGTTTATAACCACGAAAACAAAAAAGACTAAACAATAGAAAGGAAAGTAACAAGGAAGAAAATAGTTTTCCTCGATTATATTTACATATATAGAGGTAGCATAATGGTGAACAAACATTGGAAAGTTATAATTCACTAGCATGACGATAAGTGGTATCATAATTTTGTGAAATAAAAGATAATTCAAAGGGACTACTAAACCATGACCAGTTGTTGTTGAGCTTCAATCCTTATTTCTTCCTTCATCCTTCTAATAAAATCATCAAACTTCTTGTTTAATTCTTCTGTGCTCAACATCCCATTTCCTGCTTCTTCTTCTTCTTCTTCTTCTTCTTCAATTAAAAATTCACTCACAGATTCATTTTGTTCCTTTTTCTCTTCTAAGACAAATGAACTAGTTTCTTCTTCTTCTTCTTCTTCTTCTTCTTCTTCTTCCTCTTGTTTTGAGATAGAAGACCTGCTTTCTTCTCCTCCTGCTTCTCCTTCTTCACCCACAGCTGACTTTCCGGTTTCTTCTTGTACTTCTTTCACCAAATGGTCAATTTCTCTTCCTTGTTCCATAGCAACATTTTCTGCAGAGGCATTGCTTTCTGTCACAGCCTCCTTTTGCAAACCATATTCGTTACTTGTGAAAGATTCCTCATTATGATAAGCCCCAGACACAGATCTTATTAGGCCAGAGTATTTTGCAAGGAAAACTAGGAGTCCATTGCAAAGGAGGAATATGCAGTTTTTGTCTATTGTGTGGCTAAATAATTGGGAAGGAAATGCGGAGAAGTAGAAGTTAAAAGACTGGAAGAAAGAAAGCAAGGAGGAATGAGTAAACAAGAAAGAAAACACAGAAACTGAGAGTAGTAGTTGAGTGACCCTTTTTAAAAACACAGAGTTCATCAACTTTGTCAAGGTTTGTAGCTTGTGGTACTCAGTTTGATCCATTTTTTTTTTCTCTCTACTCTGGCTGAAATAGTAGCTCTTTGGAAGAGGGAGATGTGGGATTGAAAAGGAGTTTAAATAAACTTTCAAGGGAGTTGATACTTGAGAGAGTTTTAGGCTCTGTTGTGGTTTCAGTATTTCTCATATATATAAAGGAGTTAAATTACTTATATCTTAATGATTTACATGGTATAGTGGGCTTCCCAAAATATCCGTGGTGTACGTTGTGTCAATTCCCAAGGTTGACAAATGGAGGGGCTATTCCTATTTACTAAACTATTTTCAACCTTCTAGCTGTCTCTTATTAGGTAATACTATCCTTTAGAGGTGGCATTTTCTTGTCGGTTGAGAGTTGGGACCATGAATGTGACTTTTTCTTGGAGTTTGGACAGAGTCATGAATATTTTTCTCCCTCTAACCGTAGGTATTTTTAGTATTTGATGTATCCACATACACACAGTACTTAATTTGTATCGGTTACATAAAAAATAAAAATTTGTATTAGGGGTTCTTAAGGTACTTTATTTTTATAGAGAGGAATTTTTTTGAAAGTACAAAATATTGGCTAAAAGACCTTAATTAAGACCTTATAAATCACATATGGTCTAAAAGCCTCAATACGAACCCCTTAAGTTGAATATGTGTTATTACCATGTTCACCCCAAAATAGACCCATATATAACTTGAGAGTGACTGTGAACGCAAGGGTCAAATTTTATGTATCAGTCATGCTCATGCATGGTCCATAGAGCACTCGGCTGAAACACTAAAACTTTTGCTTTGTGGGGGCGGTGGTTGGAAATTAATCAAGTGACACTATAGAATTCTGGTTGGTCTTGATTTTGTGTACTAGGCTTGAGCTTCAAGCATGTTAGTTATCCTTTGTTTATCTCGTCATTATGGAAGCTTTGAAAAAAAACAAAAAAAATTTCAACTAATGGTAACTTATGCATAATTGTAATTACCATCTTATAAATACAATCATATGCGCGCACCCTATAGTCATGTTCAGATGGCATGCCTTCCTTGTTGCGTGCTTATGGGCACACCATGAGCATGTATTCAGTTATATACCTTTTGATACCTAAACTTTTTTATCCCCGAAAACATTTTTGTTTCAAGAATTTTTACCATTTGAATATTTGAGCATCCTTGGATAAAACAAAATGTTATAAAATTTTAAACATTTACAAGTTTCCAATGGATCCTATTTGCTACACACTCAGCCCATCATTTGGTGTATTACATTTCTTAGACCAATACCAAGCATGTGTTAAAAGTAGTCAAAAACTGCTTGAGCGCATGAATTTATTTTCTTTAATTCCTTGTGGGGGTAAATGAATACTGCATGAATCATGAGAGAAGCAATTAATATGGCACCCAATTTCTTTTTCTTCTCAAGGAAGCAAAACCAACCTTAGAAAATACTTCACGAAATGAACAACAACAAAAAAAAGGTGAATAAATTTGGAGTTACTCTTATCTATGAATCTCGAATATTAGGCACTTTTTTTATGATAAGACTCTTAACTGATAAAATATTTAAAATGGCAAGCTGAAGAAGTTATCTTTTCTTGTGATTTGGATTCTCTTCACTATCATCTTTTTTCTTTACTTTCAGGTGTCCATGAAACTATCAATTATCAAATCCCCTTTCGTTTTGGTGGGCACAACCTGAGAGTATGTTAGTTCTATGCCTAACAACAAACCTTTAAAAAGGTTTGATTTTTCTCCATCCAATTTTTTTTTTTAAAGATAGAATATTCTATTTCTTTTTCGCCTTTCACCGTGAAAAAGCAAATATAAAAGAACGTGTATGTAGATGAGGTTGAGTGGTGGCTGGTAAGTGTTAAGTGAATATGCATCAACAAACTCAAAAATTATGAATGGTTACTTGCAATTAATTATGACATGTTAAGTGGTTTGAGGTTTGAATCTTATCTACACTAAAAAAATAAATTGATGTCTTGATTGGATAATAAAGAACAATTATCAAAAGTAAACGTTACAAGTTAAAACTATATCTCAAAAGAAAAAAAACATGTTAATATTTTTTTCATTTAGTCTTTACGCCTCCTTTGGCCTCCCAAACCTTATCACAACAGTGTTGTAGGTACCTAAAACGAAACATTTAACTTGATCAGATGGACAAAGTTTTGCACAACTTAATAAAAGGCAAGGGTTTATAAACAAAGACATTAATTATATAGATTCGATATAATTTTAATCTTTGTGGATGAATTTGTATTTTGAAGTATTGTTATTATTAATATCCAAATGTTTATTAGTTAATCAAACTTAATTTTGTTTTTGAACTAATATTCAAATTATTTATAATTTTATTGATTTCAAATGAAAAATTATCTATAATTTTAGAGTTGTGATCTATTTGAAAAAAAAAATTCATAAGATAGTATAAATATTAATATTATTCCTTTTAGTTTATGTTCATGAATTTTACAAACACATTTTAATAATCCTACATGCTGTGTCTCTATATATATGCTCGTGACTAATGTTTATACATAACAAGCATGTATGTTTATACTTCTTTTTATTTTTTTGAAAAAACATTATATGTTTATACTTATATTATATTTTTAGTTGTGGAGTCATATATTATTCTTCACTTTACATTTTGGCTTAATTTTCTAATTATAGAAACAAACAAATTTAAAAAAAAAAAAAACCTTATAAAGGTATTAATGGAGAATATAGTTCTTCACCAACTTCTAAGTATGTTATATTTTATAAAATTATCGACAATAAATAAAAATTTCACCCTAGCTAAGTTATCCATACATAAAGAAAAATTATTTCAAGTATAATTATAATTATCATACCATTATCAAAAGTGAACTACAATTCAGATGCCCCTATGAGTCATAATTAAATACATTTGAACACACATAAAAATTCTAGTATCAAATGTGATTCAAAAGTACTTTTGAATCACTACCTAGTGTGTGCATTTAACAAGATATCTAATTTCAATCTAATATTTAATTTTTCAATTCTAAACCACTACCAAAACCCGTTAATTTGATCTTATTGAACTACCAAAATATCAATGACTTTAACAACTCAAAAAAAAAAAATTTATACATTAAAAAAAAACCTTTATTCCCGCTTTGGTAAATGTAGGTATATAATAATTATCCAGTATTTTTGAGTAAAATAAAATTAAATGTAGGCATAGTATTATTAGTTTTTTAGTAATATATGTTAACAAATATAAAAAGTAAATCTTAATTTATGCATAATTTGCATAAATATTTTTTTAAAATAATATATTTTTAGATATATTATCTTTTGGTTTTCGTGTGTCCTTCAATCCCTTACGACAGTTGTTTTGCAAACTAGAAAATTATTTGACAAAAAAGTACGGTTGTTGTCCGCATAAAACTACATCGAAAAATTGAAGAGCTGGAGGAGACTTGGCACACATTTTCTCTTACCATTTTATAAATCAAAAAGGTAAGTGTTTTCGATTGGATGTCCATAGCATATTTTTATTAATCTTTAAACATGTTAATGTGCACAACTCAACTATTTATATAAACACGATGTGATTTTAAATTTTGTAATGTATGAATATCTATTTTCAATAATGTCGATATTAATATCCAAAAAATCGTTAATGAAATTTAATTTCACATTAGAAAAAAATAATTAAATTATCTTCAAATTTATAGTTTCTATCTATTGGAAATAAAATGTTTGTTTTAATAGATAGGCTTATGAATACAATATATATATATATATATATATATAGAGAGAGAGAGAGAGAGAGAGAGAGAGAGAGAGAGAGAGAGAGAGAGAGAGAGTAGTTCAATAAATATATTTCAATAAACCTACACTATGTGTATCTATTTGTTATACATATTAAAATAATACGTATGTTTATGCATAAATATCATGATATGTTGTGGGTTTCAGTTAGCTCAACTGGTAAAATTTGTTCAAAAAAAAAAAAAAACTGGTAAAGTCTTTGATGGTTGAATAAGAGATTTAGGGTTCAATCTTTACCTACACCAAAAATCGATTGGTGTCTTAGTTTGATGATAAAAAACACAATCATCAAAAGCGGATACTATAGATTGAAACTCCATTAAAAAAAATATGATATGTTTACACTTATATCTATATTAGAGAGAGAGAGAGAGAGAGAGAGAGAGAGAGAGTAGTTCAATAAATATTTCAATAAACCTACACTATGTGTATCTATTTGTTATACATATTAAAATAATACATATGTTTATGCATAATATGTTGTAGGTTTCAGTTGGCTCAACTGGTATAATTTGTTCCTAAAAAAAAAAAAAAAAACTAGTAAAGTCTCTAATGGTTGAATAAAAGATCTAGGATTAAATCCCTGCCTACACCAAAAATTGATCCATGTCTTAGTCTGATGATAAAAAACACAATCATCGAAAACGGACACTATAGGTTGAAACTCCATTAAAAAAATATATATGATATGTTTACACTTATATCTATATTATGTTTTCATTTGCAAAATCCAGTCTTGATTATTTTATTCTTGCCTTTATATTTTTACTTAAATGTTTTTAGAGAGTTTTAACTTATGACTTCATCTTCTAATGATTGCTCTTTATCATCAAACCAAAATATCAATTACTAAATTTTCTAATCATAAAAACTAATAAGTTAAATTAAAAACTTGTAAAGGCATTGGTTGGGCCATGTGGCTCTTTACACTAGCTTGTAATTGTATTATATTTTATATAATCAAAGACAGCCTACAACATCTTCGAGGAGGCCTCCGTAAGGTTTGTTTCTAGGAAAAGTGTCGCGGGTTAACTTTTTTTTCCATTGTGGTCTTGGTCATTGTTCATTTTTTCATTGTGGTCCTGGTCATTGTTCATATGGGTCTTTCCCTTTTATAACAGACAATTTTCCCTAAAGAAAGCTCTTATTCATCTTATGGTGCGAATTTGAACACTGTAATAGATATTATCAGTGGCGGAGCTAGAATTTCAAGTTAGAAGGGCAAGATTAAAAGACAAGATTGAAGGTAAAATTAATCTAAAATATATTAAATTGATACTAAATACACACAATTTAAACATGTAATTTGAATCTTTAAAATAAATTGGAAAAATAAAGCAATGTAAAAATTTTAAGAATATAGCAATATACTTATAAAGTTCCATTCGGTTATACACAACTCAATGCCATGAATGCTTCTAAAATTTCATGTAGATATTTTTACTTTTTTAAGTCATTAAAATTCGAGTTTATAGCAAAAACTCAAATTTGATATTAAAAAGGTTGATAACTAGAGAAAAAATTGTAAGCAAGAAACCAACCGGTGAGGCACTAAAGTAGGCACATTACACATAAACATAGGTTTTTTCTTTCGAAGTCCAATTCAGTATATATTTTTTTCCACTCATAGTTGGCAAAATAGTGTGCAAAAAGATGTCCTATTAGGTAGGACCCATTATGTAATAAAAGTGTTGCCGTGTGAATGTAAAATTGTCTTCTTGTTGACAAGCTACTAAATATAAATAACAAGAAAAAGCAGATTGTCCTTTGTGTCAACTGTCAAGTGGGGACTTTTACTGCATTTTACAGCACTACTGCTAGAGAATTTTTGAGAATGTCAAGGGGGCAAGTGCCCCACCTCAACTCCCCACCCTCCCCCATCAAAAAAAAAAAAAAAAAAAAAAACTCCCCACCCTCCGCCCCTAGATATTATAATGTAATAATTATTCACTAATAATTATCATTTAATTGTTATAAGTTGTGTTTTTATTAAAAGGGATAGTTATTTCTTAGGAATAGCAATTCTCTAGCATTTTTCGTATTGTACTATGTTGTTTCATCGTAAAGAGAAAGGGTCAAATTTGAAAATATTTTTAATTGATTGAAAAAATCTTTTATAAAATTTTGTAAAACGTTTTACACACAAAAATTTGGCAAAAATTTACATATTACAAAAACACAAAGTGGCTCTCTCCCCCTTCCCCATCTAATGACTTGGCCACCAGTCCTGTGGAACAGGTCACTTGTTTGGTGGCTAGAAATTATAAAACACCAATTTTGGTGGTTTGTGTTTGAAAATTTATTTATCACACCAAATACTTGAAATTTTTTTACTAAAAATGATTTCAAATGAAAAATGTTAGTGGAAACATTTTACATCTCTCTCTCTCTCTCTCTCTCTCTCTCTCTATGATGCGAAAACATATGCTAGATGACATTTGGGAAATTACACTTTGTCCATCTATAGTTTTCCCGAAAAACACTTTCCTTACTTGTGATTTAAAAATTGACATTTTATCCACCTAAGGTAAGCTCTGTCTGTCTCCAGTTACCAGCCTCTTTTAAAAACTTGGGCAAATTTGTATTTTTGCTACCATTTATGTCTCTCTCCTCTCAAAACATAAAAAACTAAAAAAATCAAGAGAAAAGAAGATTTAAGAGCTAAATTTTGTAAAAATTAAAACTTAACTTTTAGATCTTTTTTTTCTAACCTTTGAAGGAATTCATTGTCCCAAGCTTGAAGTTTAAGAGTCTTCATGTTTTGAAGAATACATGCTTCAAGGATCTTGTGTCAATATCTTTAATCATGTACGAGTGTCAATATCTTTAATCATGTACGAGACAAGGAAATACTCGAGGACCTTCTAAGTCATTGAATTGAGGTCATGCTTTGACAACCAAGATTTGAATTTTGTGGATTCAAAATATTTGAACTCGAAATGCATGGGTTAATTTTTATTCTCTGCTTCAAATATATCAATGGAAGGCCTTAGAGCATCCACAACAGTGGAGCTAAAAATTTAACTATTTTGCACCACAAAAAATTACTTTATCTATTTTACCTACTCATATACTGTAACAGTGGATCTATTTTAGCTTTCAACACAATAAAATAATATAAACATCGCAATAAAATAATATATCTACTACAATAAAATAATAAATCTACTACAATAAACAACAATCACAACCACCCGCAACCGCTACCGCTGCCACTACTGCCGTGGCCACCGACTCTTCCAACACCACCACAATCGCTACCGCTGCCACTACTGCTAACACCACCGCAGCCGCCACCACATGATAGCAAATAATCATCTAATGTTAACAAGTGATTTTTTTAACCCTAAATTATACTTATACATTTTTTTTGGGTAAATTACAGTAACTTACCCTGAGGTTTGGGGTAATACCAAACACATCCAATGGTTTTAAAAAATGACCAATGTGGTCCTTAAATACAAACAGCGTGTAGTGCCTTTTGTTCATTCTCTTCCAAAAAAATTTTTAGTTCATTTTATTTGTATTCTTCATTCTCTGCTCTTCTCTTGTGACATAAACACCTCTCTCTCACTCACAAGCTCAATATCCAAAGGATATACAATTTATACAAAATCATGTATGTAAGCAAAATTCAAAAGAAAATCTCATTAAACCAATATCCCCTTTCCAAAATCATACACAGTTTCGTTTGAGAAAAAAAAAATTGCAGAACGTTCAAAGAAAAAAAAATTGCACTACATCAATGATCAAAACAAAATCAACCCAATTAGATCCAGCATCACACAAGACAATCAAACGTGGATCAACTCAACCAATCAACCATCCAACATCAAACCTCAAACATACCCAAATCAAAAATATTTCAAAACAAAACTCAGACCCACAACAAAGACCATCGTGTGACCCAGCAACCGCCGTCCACCACGGCACCACCTATCACTACCCACTCATCTTCCTCAAACCTAAACAATTCCAACTATCCAACATCATCTGATTCACACCCAAATCCAAACAAACCCAAATCAAAATTAAAAAAATTAAACTCATACCCACAGCAATGAGCTCCACCAAACTATGATCTCGCAACCGCCGGCCACCACTCATCGCTGCCCAGCAACCGATGTCCACCATTCTCCTAGATAGTGAACCACCCAACTTTAAACGAAAGCATTTATGGGTAAATCGACTCTGAATCCATTTTGGTGGCGGATTTTGTTGGTTCTTTGCTGGGTTTGAAACCTTATAGCTTGGCTTGAGAGAGAGAGAGATAGAGAGATTTCCTGGCGTGGAGAAAAGAGAGCAAAGTGATAGAGCAAAGCAAAGGCAAAACGTAAAAAATGGAAATAGAATGATTTAATAGATGGTGCACAAACGGTGTTAGTGTTTAAGGACCAAATTGGTCATTTTTTAAAACTCTTGGATGTGTTTGGTGTTACTCCAAACCTCAGGGTAGGTTATTGTAATTTACCCCTTTTTTTTTTTACTAAAACAATTTCTCAATCATCATGATAGCAAATAAGAAACTAGAGTAACAATAATATTTTGTTTTAACCCCAAATTATATATATACAAATTTATCTTTTGACTAAAAAATTTTCTCAATTTTCATGATAGCCTATTATCTTCTCAATTGTCCGGAAGCAATCTTGGAACAATGTAAACTATTAAATGGAGGAAATTTATAAGAAAACATATAAAATAGAACACATATTATAGCTGGAACAATGTAGTTCATAGATTACTCATATACATAACTCAAACCAAATTACAATAAAACTCACACACTCGCATAAATTCCTATGACTCATGTTTCTTAACAAAAAAAAAAGGAAGTTCCTACGACTCACCTTGCAATTGCCATAAATGTTCAATGAGGTCCAACTGGAGTTGAAAATGAATTTCTTGGTCTCTAATGCGTCCATACCTCTCAATGTATGACATAAATCCATCACTTTGTTCACGTAACAATTGCATAGGAGGATTATCTATTCCATCAATCTGTTCATAATCCAAGTCTACCACTTCATTATCATCCTGCTTATCTTCAACAATCATGTTATAGAGAATTGTGCACACTTTCATGATCTTTTGGAGTGTTTCAAGATGGAAAAATCATGCAGGTCTACGGACAATTGTGAAACGTGCTTGAAGCACTCCAAATGCACGCTCAACATCCTTCCGACACGCCTCTTGGGCTGCTGCAAATAATTTTTGCTTATGTCCTTGTGGAGTTGGGATTGTTTTCATAAATGTTGCTCGCTTTGGATATATACCATCAGCAAGGTAGTATCCCATTGAGTAGTCATGACCATTGATTAAGTAATGTACTGCAGGAGCACGTCCTTCAGCAAGTTCATTAAATATATGAAACCGCTCTAACACATTAATATCATTGTTTGACTCAGGTAACCCAAAAAATGCATGCCATATCCAAATATCATATGATGCTACTGCCTCCAAAATAATAGTAGGCTCACGAATATGACCACAATATTGACCTTTCCATGTAGATGGACAATTTTTCCACTTCTAATGCATGCAATTAATTGAACCTAACATATCTGAAAAACCTCGGCGTTCGCCATGAGCTAACAGTCTAACAATGTCTTCATTGTTTGGCTTTCTCAAGTATTCCTCAGAAAAAATATCAATTACCGCAGTAACAATTTTTTTCAAAATTTCTAATGCAGTAGTTTCTCCAATCCGCACATATTCATCTATCAAATCACCCAATACTCCATACGCAAGCATTCTAAGTGCAGCAGTTATCTTTTGTAATGATGATAAACCAAGTTTGTTGGCACTATTCCTTTTTTGGACAAAGTAAGAGTCATGAGCTTCTACCTTAGATTGAATATGGAGAAAAAGAGAACACTTCATTCGGAATCTCCTACAAAATAAAGCGGGTGGATATATTGGTGTGGGAGAAAAATAATCAAGAAAAAGCCTCTCATGGCCTACCAAATGATTACGTCGGATAGAGAGACAATGTTTAGGTTGTGATGTTTCCATAACAAGTTCTTTGATTATCTCATCCTCATTTGAGTCATCAAGAAGCAACTTGCGAAACAAAGAGTGATTCATGGATGCAACCTTCAAGACAATTGGAAAGCAATTATTACTATAGATGCAAGATTAAAGTCAACTGACAGAAGCCACAACAAAATGAATATAACCAATCCACGCACAAGTCACAACACAAATAAGATGAACAATAAATTTAAAGGTTTATACATACATCTAGTTTAAGATTAAAGTTAAATGACATAAGCCACAACAAAATGAATATAACCAATTTATGCACAAGTCACAACACAAACAGATACATCTAGTTTAAGATTAAAGTCAAGTGACATAAGCCACAACAAAATAAATATAACCAATTCACGCACAAGTCAAAACACAAACACATACATCTAGTTTAAGATTAAAGGTATTAATTGGGGCATGTAGTTCTTTCAATAGCTATTAAGTATGTTATATTTTATAAAATTATAGACAATAAATAAAAATTTCACCAAAGGCTATCAATACACAAAAAAAAAAAAAAAAAAAATTATTTCAAGTATAATTATAATTATCATACCATTATCAAAACTGAACTACAATTTATATGCTGCTATGAGTCATAAATAAATACATCTCTAACACACATAAAAAAAAAAAAAAATCAATTAGAGTACCAAATGTTATTTAAAAGTGTGTGCATTTAACAGGATATCTAATTTCAATATTTTTTTTGATAAAAAAAATATTTAATTTTTCAATTCTAAACCACTACTATAACCTATTTATATAATCTCATTAAACTACCAAAATATCACTAACTTTAACAACTCAACAAAATAAATTAAAATTTATACATTTTTTATAAACCTTTATTCTTGCTTTGGTAAGTGTAGATGCATATAGTCATTGAAAACACTTTTTTTAGTTTATTATCCACTATTTTTGTGTAAAATAAAGTTAAGTTTGTTTATTTTTTTTTCTTTATATAGTATAATTATTTTTTTAGTAATATATGTTAATAATTATAAAAAGTAAATCTTAATTTTTGCATAATTTGTATAAATATTTATTTAAAAATAATTTTTTTAAATATATATTCAACAATTTTCTTGTGGTTTTCATGATTCCTTTAGCCTCTTAAGTCAATCATGCTATTTACCTTAGACTACATATTTAGATTGCTAATCTCACTAGGGCAATTGACATCCTTGCTCGAAATTACAACGTCAAACTGCCAAAGTATTGCTTTATCCATGACCATCCTATAAGGCCATAAATAAGAAAAAGGTAAGTATTTTTTACTAGATGTCCATAGCATATTTTTATCATTCTTAAACATATTAATGTTCACAACTCAACTATTTATATAGATACAATATGATTTTAAATTTTGTAATTATAAATAGGTATTTTCAATATTGTTAATATTTATATCCAAACAATCGTTAATGAAATTTAATTTCATATTATAAATAACAATTAAATTATCTTTAATTTTACAGTTTCTATCTGTCAAAAATAAAATGTTTATTTTAGTAGATAGTATAATAATAATAATATTTATTTTTAGTTTAAGGCTTATGAATTCAATAAATATAATTTTTTTAGCAGTTCAATAAATATTTTAATATGCGTAATCTATGTGTATCTATTTGTTTCCAACTACTACATTATTTTACATATTAGAATAATAAATATATATATATATATATATATAAATGTTTATACATAAATAACATGGTATGTTTATACTTATATTATGTTTTCATTTGCAAAATCCAACACTTTTAATTATTTTATTATTGCGTTTATATTTTTATTAAATTTTTTGGTCATAAAATCTAACAAATTATTGAAAAATAAAAACTTGTAAAGGCATTAGTTGGGCCATGTGGTTCTTTATATTGACTTGTAATTATATTATATATATAATCTAAGACAGCCAACAATGCCTTTGAGGAGGCCTTGAAGGCTTGATTCTAAGAAAGCATTGTGGGTTAACTTCTTCTCCATTGTGGTCTGGGTCATTGATCGTATGGGTTCTTCCTTTTTTATAACAGACATTATGCCCTGAAAAAAAGCCCTTATTCATCTTATGGTGCGACTTTGACTTTATTGTGTTAATGCTCATCACTAAGGATAGGTTTGACATACAGTAATAGACATTGTAATTTAATAACAATTCATTGCTAATTACCATTTGATTGTTAAAATTTTTTATTTTATTAAAGGAATAGTTATTTCTCGAGAGTAGGCGAATATTTATTCTTTAACAATCTATTTGTTTCACTGACATTTTACATATTTTACTATGTTTGTTTCATTGTAAAATTTGGTAAAATTAATAAATATTTTTTATTTACCATAAAATCCTTTGTAAGATTTTGTAAAACATTTTATAACAAAAAATTGGTAAAATATTTACATCTTACAAAAACACATAGTAGCTTTCCCCCTGCCCCCCATCTAATGACTAAGCCACCAATCCTATGGACTAGGCTTTTTGTCTGGTGGTTGGGAAACAGTAAACACCAATTTTGGTGGTTTGTGCTTTAAAAATTATGTCACACCAAACACTTGAAAGTCTTTTACTAAAAATGTTTTCAAATGTAAAATGTTACTAAAAACATTTTACATTTGAAAGATTTTACAACACAAAAAAAAAAAAAAAAAAAGGAGTGTAAAATGGAGAATAATTATTCCTTACCAAAATGGTAATAAACTCATAATAGATATTCCTTAATCCAAGCAAAACAACTCTCTCTCTCTCTCTCTCTCATGAACAATGATGTGAAAATAATAAAGCATATGCTAGATGACATTTTTATTTTTTATTTTTTTTATAAAAAGAATGGAATATGTAAGGTTGAATTTATTCAATCATGTGTTGACTTTATTCCATGCCAAATTTTCTTGTAATTTAGCAATTAGATACCATGTATTTAGATGGGATTCATGTAAGGATAGTGTGTGAAAAAGTGTGAAGAAATCTCAGAAGTGTACAATTCAAGGGGGTCTCGCGATTGGATCTCGCTACTGGCAAGTTGTCAAGATGGCACACGTGTGAAGCATGTAAGGGGAGCTAAAGGGTCATGTCAGCTGTTGCACTACAGGGCAAAACTTCTAGTCTGGCCAGGTAGTTAGCTTGCGACTCGTTCCAGTCGCGAGCTTGAGTCGCAAGAATGCCCTGTTTGGTTGAAACATGACTTTTCGCATTCCTCATACACACCACTATAAATACCCTTATACCCATAAAATGTAGAGAGCCTTCAGAGATAATTTTGAGAGAAAAACCCTAGAGAAAAACAAGATTGACTCATCCACAATCTTCATCCTTGATTCTCCAAATTCCTCTACTCTCACCCTTTCCATGGACATATCTTTGAGATGTACATTTAGTCAAATCATTATCTCACCATACCCATATCAGTGAGGAGATATTTTGGTGCTTAGGAAGCAGTTCAGAAAGGACCAATTCATTTTGGTTGATGCAATGGGAGATTGCGGGATCCGGTAAGCTGGAGAAGACAAGGTTCGGCGTAACCCTGTTGGAGCAAGAAGCTTGGAGGGCTTAGGTGCACTGTGTAGATTAGGCTTGGAGGGTCTTTTGCTATTCATATATCCCAACTATATTCTCTAGTGGATTATTGACCGTTTGGAGGGTGGCGAAGAGGTTTTTCACTGAGTACTTCGGTTTCCTCTTTGATAACACATCGCCGTGTTATCCTTGTGTTTGCATCTTTCTTCCTTTTCTCTTTACCTTTTAATTACTACTGTGTTTGTTATTAATTATGGTTTAGAATGTGTTACCAATTTGGTTATAGCTTACATTTCATTTTCCACACATATATTGTTTGATTGTAAGCCTGAGTTGGTATTTTTAATTTGGAGGTATAAACATTCATAGGTGTTTCACACCCTATTTGAACTCTCAATTGGTATTAGAGCGGGTGATTTGCTGTAGTTTAATTACCTTAGTGCGATCTTTGACCCTGTTTGAGATAAATCGATCTCAATCTTTGAATGCTCCTCCATATTTTAATGGAAGTAACTATGCATTTTGGAAAGTCCGTATAAGGGAATTCCTATGTTCAATCGATGAGACTGTTTGGGATGCTGTAGATATAGGGTGGACTAGGCCGGAGGTTGCCAAATCCGAATGGGATAAGGCAGGCCTTGCGGCAGCTAATGCTAATAGCAGGGCATTAAATGCTATTTTCTGTGGTGTTTCTCTAGATGAGTTTCATAGGATTTCTCACGTTACAATTACCAAGGAGGCATGGCAAATCTTGGAGACAACTTATGAAGGCACCAAGAAGGTGAAGGACACCAAGTTGCATATGCTTACCACATGCTTCGAAGAGCTGAAGATGAGTGAAGACGAGTCATTCAACTCATTTTATGACAAGCTGAATGAGGTAGTCATTAGGAAGTTCAACCTGGGTAAAAAGATGGAGGACTCAAAGATAGTGGGAAAGATCCTTCAATCACTACCGGAGAGCTTTCATGCAAAGGTCATTGCCATTGAAGAGACCAAGGACCTTGATGACATCAAAGTTGAACTTATTGGCTCACTTCAGAAATATGAGCTGTCTCTACCGTCACAAAGGAATAGAAAATCTCTTGCTCTAAAGATAATCAATGAGAGAATGGAAGCTCATGACTCATTGGAAAAGGATGAGGTCGAGAAAGATGTGGCATATCTTGTGAAGAATTTCCGAAAGTTCTTGAAGTTCAAGAAGAACGGAAAGTTTGCCGAGATGGGAAAATTCCCAAATTTCGGAAAGGAGAAAAAGGATTTCAAGAGAAAAGATGGGAAGGATTCTCAATCCTCTCAAGGAGTCACGTGTTATAAATGCAACGGTCATGGACATTTCAAGAAAGAGTGTCCCAACTATTTAAGAGAGAAAGGTAAAGTGTATGCCACTACTCTTAGTGATACCGACTCATCTAATTCAAGTTCAAATGAAAGCTATGATGAAGAGGGAAACTTCTCTGCATTCATGACCATTGCTCCAGTGGAATCTTCGGATGATTTGAGTGTGCTAGTGGAAGAACTTGGTGAGCACACTGAATTGGAATCAATGGTAAAAGTAGAGGAATCCAATGATGAGGAAGATGAAAGAACAGTGGGACTACAAGAGACCTACAATTCCCTCCTTGAGAAGATCGGTGAATATGCAAATGTGGCTAAAGCAGCCATTAAGAAAATGAAGAGAGCAGAGCAAGACTAGAAGAGTCTTTTAGTTCGATACAAGGAGATTAAGTGTGAAGTCGAGACATTGAATGGAGAGCTGACCGAAGCCTACTCAAAGATAAAATTTCTTGAGCTTAAAATAGAGCGGGTCTCCTCCAAGAAGCTTGATGAAGTGCTTGCTCATCATAAACCTTTCTCCGACAAAAGCGGATTAGGATACATCAAAGAGAGCAGTTCGAGTGTCAAAGTGTCCAAGGATATGAAGTTTGTGAAAGTTAAGGAACCAGTGGTAGAAACTTCAGTTGTTGAGAAAGTGAAGTCAAAGAAGAAATGGAATGTGACTGACTAACGGTTTTTTACTAAGCCTCATAACCAATTAATGATCAAACCTAAGGGTAATGGGAAATCACTCCCAAAGTAATAAAGAGGTTCGAGAACTCAACATTTTTTCCATCACTGTGGAATTCAAGGACACACCAAACCGAATTGTCGTAAGCTTTGGGCATTGAAAAATGGCAACTATCAAAGGCCAAGTGGACAAAGAAAGGATAAAAGGAACTCCAAGCAATCGAAAGGGGCAGAAGCTGTGTCTAACATTGGAGATATGAGGAAGATGATTAATGCATTCACCACCTGTTTGACAAGTTTCAACAAAAAGTTTGAAAGCCAAAACAATTGTACCCAATCCTCTAGGGATATCACCTAAACGCACGTGCCGTGTGGGTGAAGAGTCATGCATAAGCATTACAACATGTCCATGCATTAATACTTCCTATGTTTTGTGACATTGATTGGTTGTGTGTTTTGTGTTATCTCTCCAGCAAATGTTGAAAATTTTGTTTGCTTGTTTGTAGTGCTGTGAATGTTTTTACATTTTTTTGGGTCAATCTTTACTTGCATTTGTGTCAAATATCCAAAAACACATAAAAAGTAGAAAATCCAAAAAGTTTGATCGACATTGTTGTGTATTGTCACAAGCATGTTTTGTCTTGTACCTTTATACTAATGGCTTTGTGCATTTACGAGCATAGCTTGTTCTTTATGCACTCATATCATTGTGAGAAAACTCTTGACATCTATGTGACTGTTGTAAATAGATCTTCAAATTTGTCATGAATGATTAGTCAATGGTTTTTTTGATTATGAAACTTGCATAGATTTGTGCCTATATATCTTCCCACTTTTTTTTTTTTTTTTTGCTTAAAGAGCTCAACAAATGTAAATCTCAAAATGAAAAGAGATAAAGAGCTGCAAAAGCTGTCACACATACTAGTATTTGACTAGGAAAAAGGGAAAGCGACTTTTATGTAAATGTATGATGCCTCAAAAAGCCAAAAGCTTGTTCATAAATTTGAAATATAAAAAATTTCAAGCATCGATCTCAAAATGAGATGTATTGATTCAAAAAGATCAAATGTTATGATGTATGTGAAGCCAAATGAAAAGTTTCAAAATTATGTTATTAAGTTTTGTGGGTAGTCATATATGCATATTTCTATAATTGAGATAGGTCACTTTTCTTTGTGCTAATTGTGTATGACTTGGTTGAATTGATCATTGAAACTTCACATTAGACTAAGGACTGTCTCATCTTTGGTACCCACACACATCACACATGTCTATGTTCAATGAATGCCTTATTCATTTGTGTGATTGTACTTGATTAAATATGTTGCACATGCTCAATTATATGTTGATTAAATACAAAAAGATTTTTGAGTGTTTTAATTGTTTTTGAAAAGGGTTTTTATTTTGAAAATTTTTCAAAAATCTCAAAAATTTGTGCAACCCTGTTTTGGTGACTCTGTCTCGCGGGTCAAAACCCCAATCGCGAAAAACACTTAGAAAAATTTCAAAAATCTGGGTTTTTGGGATTTTTGGGACTTATGTTGGTGACTGGTTCGCGAATGGAAGCTCCAGTCGAGAGGTTTACTTAAAATGATTCATGACTCCCTTCGCGACTTTCTCGCAAGTGGAACTTCCAATCGCGAAAAACACTTAAACAAATTTTTCATATTTTGTCACACGGGTTTTTGGCGACTTGCACTGGTGACTTGTTCGTGACTCACTCTAATCGCGAAAAACGCGTGTTTTGCATTTTAAGGATTATTTTCAAGGTAGTTTTAAATACTTTTCAATTTTCCCTCACTTATTGTGTCTATTCATTGTCCTATCCATTCCTCTCCCTCACAAACTCATCGTATTATCTCAAAAATCCTCCATTTTTGTCATCATCTCTTCATCAATCTTCAAGAAAAAGGTATGGGTTTTCTTATTTTCTCAATGTACTTCACATTTCTAGCCCTTGTTTTCTTGGATTTTAAGTTTTTGTTGAGTTTCAAAAATTGATTTTCAAATATGGTTTGGGTAATTTTTGTTGAGTTTGATGAATGGGTTCTGTTGGTATGATGCTTATATTACATGACTCTTATGTTTGTGTCTCTTTGTTAAGATTTATATCCTATTTATGTTATGTTATGCATATCATGCTCATAGTAAAATGTCTCAAAGACATTTACTTGTGTTTCTGAGGTGTTCATGGTTTTCAATGTGCTTAGCCATGCCTGCACATGCATCTTATTTGCACACCACATGCACCAGTGTTGCATATACTTACATAAATGCCATGTTTCTGCACTTCATTCAGGCTAGCTACACAGTACTACTTAGTTGGTCCATTCAACATGCTTGAGTGATATTTCTTCCTATCTATGATTATGTGTTTATTTCATGGACTAACTTGGATCTAATCAAGTTTGTGTTTGTGTCCTGTGGTTTTGCAATTGGTTCTCTGCTATGCGTATGTTTTTTTACAGATGTCTCGTCGTTCCTCTCGTGGAAAAGAACTAGTGATTGATGTTCCATCATCCCCTGTTTCAAAACGGATTCGTCATTCGTCCCACGACTCAAACAGTGAGAGATTCAAGACTCCCTTTGACTCTCAGACATACTCCAGCATTTTTGAAAAAGCTTCTACTGTGGTGGAACGGATTGTGAAATTTGATACCCTGAGACCGACTTTTATTCCTAGGACCTTTGAAGAAAAAGATTGGGCTGATTTATTCGGAAACTTTGAGGATCTAATTGATGAACTAGTCAAGGAGTTCTACTCAAATGCCAGATTTACCAAAGTTGAACTAAAATGCTGGGTCTGAGAAAAGGAATTCATCATCACTCCAAATTACATTGTAGAGGTCTTTTGGATTACTCGACTGGCAAATGTAGACCTCACTCCATATGATGATAAGCTTCCTCAAGTGCAAGATATTCTTCAAATTCTTGAGCCAGATCATGAGATTTCATCCAAAGGCACATCCATTGGAATAACAAAGTTTGCACTTGAATTGAAAACTCTCACTTTGATCATGTTCTTCAACCTTTATCCACTGTCGAACACTGGATTCATCAACCTTGGAAGAGCACAGTTTCTATGTGATCTCATCACTGGAGTCCAAATTGACATTTCTGCTCACATTTTTCAGTTAATGTTAATAGGGAGAACAGCAGCACGAACAACCACAAGCACATGCCTTCCGTTTTGTAGTCTGATCTAGAAAATTATGGTACTTGAAGGGGTTCGTCTACCAAAAGATGGAAAGACATTGGTTCGTCTTCGCCCACTATCCTTGATTTCTCTTCAAGCAAGCAAAAGTCACTCTTCTAAAGCACCTAAGAGTGAATCTCTCCTTCATGCCACTCCTTCCAATCAGGGCTCAGCTACTCACACTATACATGTGCATACCGAGACAGCATCTCCTCACACTCCTGAGTTACAGACAACTAGCATTCAGCCTATACATTCTAGCTCTCAAGCTGACAGGTTGAGCACTCTGATTGAAGGTTTGCTTCAGCGTATTTCTAGATTGGAAAGAGTTCTTTACTCCACCAACAACCATTGAGACACAGCTAGATGCTATTCAACAGAAACTAGAGGACAACCTTTAGCTATTCGTGCCAAAAAGGGGGAGAGCATTATGTATATAGCTTGGATGATAGCATACAGTAAGGGGGAGAGTAACACAAGAATGTGAAGTGTGCATAATGAAAGGGAGAGTTGTGTGAGCTCAAAAGGAGTGTTCTAATACATACACACATATTTTTGACTTGTCTTGGTTTAGCTTTTGTTGTTTACAGATCTTATAACTCTTGGTATTTACTGTGCTTATGTTTAAAATTGTTGGTACATTGGTTTATATATTTCAGTTGCTATTATGTACTTGTTTTGTACCTTAGATTTGTAGCTCAGTACTTTTAGTTAATGTTATGCATTTCTTTTAGTACATCACTCTTGTGCCATTGTTGGATTTTATATCCTTGATACAATTACCTTGAGTTTTTGTATTAGTTGAATGTTGGACATGCAAATGATACTTTGCATTGAGCTTATTAGCCTGCATATCTGGATGTTCATTCCTTGTGTGAATGATCATTGTGATCACTATTTATAGTGATTATTCCTGTTTGGTCAAGTCATGCTTTATTGTTTTAATCATTACTACTTGATCGCATTATGCTTGCTCTATATGCATTTCTAGATTTCTACGTACAATGATTATCTTGTGTTGTTGTTTTCAGGAAAAACTTGTTCGTATGGTTCAAGAGTTTCACAGTTTCTAGAGTTAGGTGTGAGTGAGTTTTGGCAACTATTCCTCACTCACATGTTAAGTTTAGAGTTTGTTCTAGGGTTTATAGCCAAAGGGGGAGATTATAAGGTTGAATTTGTTCAATCATGTGTTGGCTTTATTCCGTACTAAATTTGCTTGTAATTTAGCAATTAGATACCCTGTATTTAGGTGGGATTCATGTAAGGGTAGTGTGTGAAAAAAGTGTGAAGAAATCTCAGAAGTGTGCAATTCAAGGGAGTCTCGCGATTGGATCTCGCGACTGGCTCGCGACTGGTAAGTCGCCAAGATAGAACATGTGTGAAGCATGCAGGGGGAGCTGAAGGGTCACGCCAGCTGTTGCACTACAGGACAAAACTTCCAATCTGGCCAGACAATTAGCTCACGACTCAAACTTGCGACTCGTTCCAGTCGCGAGCTCAAGTTGCCAGAATGCCTTGTTTGGTTGAAACATGACTTTTCGCATTTCTCATACACACCTCTATAAATACCCTTATACCCATGAAATGTAAAGAGCTTCCAGAGGGAATTTTGAGAGAAAAACCCTAGAGAAAAACAAGATTGACTCATCCACAATCTTCATCCTTGATTCTCCAAATTTTTCTACTCTCACCCTTTCCATTGACATATCCTTGAGAGGTACATTTAGCCAAATTCTTATCTCACTATACACATATCAGTGAGGATGTATTTTGGTGCTTGGGAAGCAGTTTAGAAGGGACTAATTCATTTTGGTTGATGCAATAGGAGATTGCAGGATCTGGTAAGTTAGAGAAGACAAGGTTCGGCGTAACCCTGTTGGAGCAAGAAGCTTGGACGGCTTAGGTGCACTAGGTAGATTAGGCTTGGAGGGTCTTTTGCTATTCATGTATCCCAACTATATTCTCTAGTGGATTATTGACTGCTTGGATGGTGGCGGAGAGGTTTTTCGCTGAGTACTTCGGTTTCTTCTTCGATAACATATCGCCATGTTATCCTTGTGTTTGCATCTTTCTTCCCTTTCTCTTTACCTTTTAATTATTGCTGTGTTGGTTATTAATTATGATGTAAAGTGTGTTACTAATTTGGTTATAGCTTACATTTCATTTTCTGCACATATATTGTTTGATTGTAAGCCTGAGCTGGTATTTTTAATTTGGGGGTCTAAACATTCATAGGTGTTTCGCATCCTATTTGAACTCTTAGAATATTTCTTTAATACACTTTAGTTTTGTATCTAAGTATCCAAGGTTATTTTTATACTACTCTGTTTATATATACAGTAAGATTTATCAATTTTTAATATTTATGAAGATTTTAATTTTGGGAAAAAATTAATTATATAGCTTTTAAAATGGTATTTTAAAGAAATTGATTAAAAGTAATGTCATTCTATCATCTTCTCATAGTGGAGCACTAAATAAATGAATAAGAATATTTATTCCATTTCAACTTCTTATATTCTTTGTAATATTGATTTCTTATTACAGGTAACAAACGATACCCTAAATATAAGCAGGTTAGCAAATAGTTAAATATACCTTCATAAGTTTCTCATGAAAAGAATGCTGCTCCAAGATTGGTACTTAGTTTTTTGAATAGATGCAGCCATTCAAGAATCAAATGACAACCATTTTTGACTAGAGCCATATTGAAAACCGCTGTAAAAAGTCCAACAAAAATGAATATATTTTTGCACAAGAGGGAGGGATGCTTAATGTTAGAAAATAGATGTCATATATTTATTATTTACACAAATATAGTAAATGTCTTTTAATAACTACTACAATTATTAAATAATTCCTATTTAGAATTGTAAGGTCACAATTTGAGTCCCTAGCCCAAGGGATGGATGGGTTTAGGCTCAAAAAGCCCAATATAATGAATTTGTAGAGAGTGGGTTGGGAAAATGGGCTTTAATGAGTTAGATAACAAGTAAAGTAGATCCAAATGACAAGAAAATGAAGATAGACTGGTTTAATCTAAAGAAAATCGTCCTCGGCTTAATCCAAGGAGATTAGTTCTTATATTTCTACTCAAGTTTGATTACAAGTTCAACTCTTGATTGCTTCAGTGTTTTTCTCTTAATTTCTTGATCACCTTCCTTTTGGGTATTCTTTCTGTTTTATACTCTCTTCCTTCCTCCATCTCTACCCTCCACGTGCAGAGTAGACTGCTGATGTTGATCCTTGTCCCATCAACACCTTCTTGAAGTCTCTGGTAGTAGCTGTAAGGCTGAAAATTATCATTCAGGTATCACTTCCTCAATAATGCGGCTAGAGAGTTAGCTGTATTCAATGAGGTGGTGGCAGCTTTCTCTTTAGATATTTTAGGACCTCCCCCTATCCTGCACTTTTGTGATGCTTATCTGTATCATTAGAATCTCCTAGAATGTTGTCCTGAATGGCAAACCACCCCCTCGGACCTCGGCTTTGCTCAGCCGAGGAGGCATTCATCCTTAGACTACCTTCATGGACCCTTATGCTCAAAACTAACCTCTTCACGTACTAACTCGGACTACCCTGACAATGTTCTCCCTCCCTCGAACTTCTTCATGCTCTCAGATTAGGCCCTCGGCCCAATATATGCACACACACACACACACACACACACACACACACACACACACACATATATATATATATATATATAGCTGGGCCTAATACCCCTACAAGAATAAAATAAAAAAGAGAAAAAAATTAAATTTTTGCTTGCATTATATGGATTACCAAATAATTAGTTCTTTATAAATGATGCCATTATTACCAAAACAAAAATATATAGAAAGCCTTGTAATATATATATATATATATATAATATGACAAAATTTAGTTACAAAATTAGTTTTAATCTTAGACTACAACCTTATTCAATATCTTTTTATTAGTGATGAATTTTGACAAATCCAAGTGATACCATAATGGGGGCAGAAGTGCGCAATAGATTAAGATATTTAAAGTAAAATACTTGAAGTAAAATACTTGAAGGAGCTAGTAAGAGGTCTTAGAAAAATATCAGTAATAGGGCCAAATTGTGTCCACCAACAGTTGAACCACAAAGGAAGTTGAGAATTGAAATCTTTATCAAACTCAACAAACCAGGAGTGGGTCATAGTAGCATCTTAGTGTAGCATGAACTTGAACCATGCATGAATATAATCATGGTATGGATATGGAATAGTTGAACCAAGTAAAGGCTTTGTAGAAGCAAAATGGAGTCCTCATTTTTCTTCAGTAACAACATTGAGGATGAAAACAATATCGTAAATAATTTTTGATTTATCAATCTTATCAGGTATGGATTTGATAAAGACCAATTTTTTTATGAAAAAGGATAGCCAAGTAACAATGTAAAGTTTTACTATTGTGTTTAGGTATCCAGTGAAAGGTTAGAAGAAAACAATCTGTGGCAAGTTTAAGAAGGTCTTTGATCATTGCTCTATTGGGTTCTATGGAAAACAGGTTTTCGAAGTTTTGTTTTTTAATACATTGAGAAGCATTGGAGTTTTTGGAGAAAGTGGCTTCAATAGGTTGGTTGGCAGGGACCATAGCATATGGATCATAAAAGGATGCTAACACAGTGGAGTAGTTTGGTCTAGGAATAGTACCCAAGGTAGTAAAACGGTTAGCAATGTCAATAGGGGAAGTAGGTTTTTGTTTAACAAGTTGTTTAGTAGTATCTGTAGCAGAGTGTTTGTCTTTGGACCTTCTACTTGTCATTGTGGCACTAAGGAATTCACGGGTAAGAAATTCATGGATAGCATTTTTAGAACCTTTAATATATTCAATATCAAAAAAAAAAAAAAAAAAAAAAACTTAAAATAGCTTGCTATTGGGCAAAAATATGTTTTGAGGCAATATTTTCAATATATTTTTCTATAACATATTTAGCACTTTTGCAACCAATGTGTAACAAAAACTTTTGATTTAGCAAATTACTTTGAAATTTGGAGATGCATAGCATTACATATAATTTTTTTTATTTATAGTACTATAATTTATTTGTGCAGTATTCCAGACTCCTAAATGGAAACGAACAATTTGTTCAGATGAGTCTGGTAAAACAAGTTGTTTTAGAATGCTTTCATTAGGGGCATTCTTAAGCCAAAAGTCATAATATTCCATTCATTATGTTCAAATGGAGTGGTGAAAATAGTCTTGTACTTATCAATTTCACGTATTTGGACTTGCCAAAACCTAGATTTCATATCGAATTTAGAGAATGTAAGATGTTTAGACTCCTTAAACCCAAACAGATTAACCTAGATATTTAGCCAAGTGATTAACTTAGGTAAATTAAGCAATTCTAGGTTAACACAAATATATAATATCATGCAAAGTGCGGAAAATAAAGAACACACGATATGATAACCCAAGAAAACCAAACCAGTAAAAAACTTGGGGAGGATTTAACCTAGCTATTCTTAAGGTAAAACAGAATTCACTATGAAAGAATTGAAGTTTACACAATAGCGATTTAGACCATTAACATCCTATTATTACCTCGAGTTGGAAACTTACTACCACGACTACGTGATAGCTCTGAGTCCACGGACTACTTCTTTCTTGAATTCACAGCAAAGCACAAGCACTCCTGCTTATATATCTTAAAGTTCTTGAATCTACAACTGAACGATCACCGAGCTCTTGACATCAATCTTGAGTTTCGAAACCCTAAGTGTATGTGAAGGCAAACACCTCTAGATCTCACAAAAAGATTCACACACACAGCATTCAAAACAGAACCCCAAAAAACGTGGCTAGAGTTTTTCCTTTTATACTTAGGGCAAAACATAAAACCCTACACGTCAAACAGGCTTGGACTGAGTTGGAAATTCTGCAAAAAAAAAAAAACATTCTACAGGACTTTCGATTGATCGAGTCTAATTCTCGAACGATCGAGCCTGACAGATTTGCACAGTGACTTCTGCAGTAACTCGATTCCAACTTTACATAATAAGCACATACTTTGAGCAAGTTTTAACAAGACTAAAACCGTTTCGATCATGGTTTGTCAATATTACAAAATGAAGTTCTAATACATTAGTTTCTAATTCCTTAGAACCTAACAAACTCTCCCTTTGGCAATCCGTGACAAAACACAAACTTAACAAAATGCTCAAAGTTTACAAAATAAGTAGCCCATTACAAAACAAAAGCCCAACTAAACAAATTCAACCTAACTACTATCTATCAGTTGCAAGAGTAGACAGCAGCACGACTGAATCAACCTGTATATTCCTGTAACACTTAACAAACACATAAACACATGTATGGAAAATACAAGTAACATAGAAAGTAACTTCTTGATTTCACATAACACAAAATAAAGATATATATATATATATATATATATATCATGAATAACATCATAAATATAAATCAATAAGCAATGTAGCACAGTGAAACAAGAGAAATATACAAAAAAAAAAAAATTGTATCTCATATAACTCCCCCTATCATGAGTCAAAAAAGATAAATACACAATGAAGCACCTAGATACAATATAAAAGCTCCACAGCTCCACAGTATCACAAAAATAAACAAAATCTCCCCCTAAGACAAAAACTCTTCTACTACAAAGAACAGTCTCCACTACATAACGTACTCCCCCTTTTTGTGACAAATTGCCAAAGGGCACTCACTCATCATCAAAAGGAGGTGGTGGAGAAGAACGTTGAAAACTCTCCAAATTTGCCCGCAACGCTTGAATCTCATCAAGCACATCCACCAAAAGCTGACCATGAGCCGCCTAGATGGTCATGACAGTGTCCAACATCCAACAAATGTCCGAATCATCCGAAGGAAAAGGTGGAGGAACAGCAGCAACAGCAGCAGGATTAGTAGATGCCTCTGCTGTAGGAGCACCTGTAGAAGAGGAAGGAGGATTAGTGACATTAGAAGGCTCTACCCTAGGACGCTTAGAGCTAGCTCGAAGCTGAACAGCCCTTTGCCTAGGAAAGGTAGCACCTATGGGAGCAATGATATGAACGGGCTCAGAAGCAGGGAAATCACCTAATCCTAAATGAAGAAGAATTCGATGAATAAAGACGGGAAAGAACAAAGCATGAGCAGTAGAACTACTCCTATGCACATCGTTCAAAGAACGAAGAAAAAGATGAGGAAAACTAATAGGAGCATCAGTGACAAGAGTGTATAGAAACACACATCGCTCAATAGGGATAGTGTGTAGATGAGAGATAGGCCACAAGGAATGACATGCAATCCGAAAGAATAGATAGTGGATCTTAGAAAGCTTAGCAAATGTGATCCAAGGATCAGAACCCCACTGAATAGAAGACCCAGTGATGTATGACATCACGTCGTCAAGGGGAGGAGACTCATCATAGGGATAGACAGGATGAGAAACTAGGGGTACCCCAAGAGCATCAGACACTACCGAAGGAGAAATGCGATACTCTACACATCGTATCCAACTCTTTACTAAAGTGTTGGAATCATAGATGTGGATAGAGAGGTTCGAGTAGAACTCTCTAATTAGGGTAGCCGGAGGTGGATGATTAATGTCAATCAAAGGTAACCAACGCCAACGCTCAAAGTTACGCCTCACCTCATCATCTAGCTCATCTAATAGAACCCTATGCCTACCCCAAATGTTTCGTCTAAGGTTAAGAGTCTCGTATGTCTCCTGATATTTCTTACTCAAGAATCTATCACTATCAAAAGATGATGAAGAAAAGGAAGTCCTATGAGCTCTAGTTTTCCTAAGCATGATTCCACAGACCAGATTAAGAGACACAAAAAGAAAAGAGACAAAAGAAAAACTAAGGGCAGACTACAAGATTAGCATCAAAACAACAATATAAAAAAAATTTTATATGATGCATAAGCAGAAAAATTAAATGATGCATGGTCTAATGCAATGAAAAACAGTTCAAATATGATCCAAATTCAACAAATAGGCTTGAGCAAGAGTTTTCTATCAAAAATCCCCAAATTTGGAAAAAACTCATTTTCACAAAACCCAACAAATTGAGAGATTGATCATTACACAAGTTAGAAAACACAATATAATGATCAAATAAGTCAATCTAACAAGCCAATTTCATCAATTTACATCAAATTGAACAAAAGCCCCAATTTCGGCAATTTCAAGCCCTAGAATTTTCAATTTTTCACAAATCATCAAATTAACCAAATTAAACCACATATATCACTTTTATATGGTGTCCCAACAAAAATCCAATGATTTATTTGAAAGAAAACAATCGAAAAACATCAAAAATTCCAAATATATAAATGCCGAAAATAACCCAACAAATGCATGAATTAATGCATGAAAAATGGAAATAAAAGCAAAAGGAAGGGTAAAAAGGTCTTAGCGACTTTGGGAGAGAAAAACCTTGCAAAAGATTTGGAGGAAAACGACAAAAATCCTTGTTGGAGCCTTGACCGGTTGGTGAGAGAGAGTTTGAAAAGTTTTTGAAAAGTGAAGAACACGTGGAGAAAAAATCCTTTTAAAAAACTCTCAGCCCGATTTTCGATCAATTGAATATTAGATTCGATCGGTCGAAAATATTTAGATTGATCCACTACCAACCGAGTACCGATTGAAACATACAGAAGCTCACAAAGGGATTTAAGTGCAATTTCGATCGGTCGAAAAACAGGTTCGATCGATCGAAATTCTGGAAAAAACAGTTTTTTGAAAAACAAAGCAATTTCAGTGCAGAAACCCCTCAAAGCATTAGATTTTATGACTAAAATGCATGAGTATGAGATAAAATGCTTTTCAAAAACACTTATATTGATCAAAGTTTTCCAAAATTAAGATTTTCACTCAATTCTCCCCAAATTCTCAAACAGTAAATATGCTTTGCATCAATTTTCAAGAAATTATCAAACTTGGTTGGTTAGACCAAAAAATACACACAATAACATGTACAAAGTTTAGCAAAGAGTAACTTGTGTAGTGTGTGCATCTAGCAAAAGATTGAGAAACATGTGAGGTGATATGTGAATAGAAATCAATCACAATTTCTACCAAATTCATCACATAAATTTGAGAGAAACTATCACCTAAAGAGTTACATCATATAACTCTCACATCTTCTAAGATAAGAGCTTGCAATCATGTAAGTTTCTTGATTTGCCTCATAATATACACACCAATTTCAATTGATCAGAAACTTATTAAAATAGCTGGGATAATGTACACACCAGTTTTATTTGAATTGTGAAATTATTATAGCCCAATAATGTACACACTAATTTTAACAATTTAACTGAGGCTACACCTTATTTTCTTTTTGTGCATGTACTACACTTTCTCGAGCACAAAATCTTACGATATGCACTAAGATGTTTATGATTGGCTAATAAACAGTGATGAGATGGTTATTTATGCCTTTCTCAATAAGTTCAAGTCCAACAATCAAAGGCATGTGACTTCAAGATCAAGATCATGTGATCAACAATTATAAATATCTTCCCACACAACATGCACTACAAAGCTCAAACTAGTAAGGTGCAATAAAATAAGCTCATCTAAGCTAAACAAGGTACATAAACATGTTATGTAAAAATAGATTGACCAACCTTGTTTTCAAAATTAAGAAAAAATATTGCAAAACACAATCTTGTTACCTTTTTTTTTTTTTTTTTAAATTAATAAAAAAAATCCTAGAATGAAATGCATGAATGTTATGCAATGCAAATCTTAAAAAAAATGGTCACAAGAGATAAAATAATGAAGAACAAGGACCATGTTAGTCAAGGATGATTTGGGACAAAGAATCACACCAATAACTTGACGAAGAGTCTCAAACTTACTTCTATCAAGTGGTTTGGTGAAAATATCAGCATTCTGACGTTTAGTAGGGATATACTCAAGAGCAACAATTTTCCTTTCAACTAAATCCCTAATGAAGTGATATATAATCTCAATGTGCTTAGTCTTAAAATGTTGAACATGATTCTTAAAGATATCGATATCACTAGAATTATCACAATAAAAAAACATGGTGTCTTGTGATATTCCATAATCACTCAAAAGCTTTTTCATCCAAAGAAGCTGTGAACAACAACTTCCACCGGCAATATATTCTGCCTCTGCAGTAGACAAAGAAACAGAATTTTCTTTTTTACTCATCCAAGCAACAAGATTGGCTCATACATAAAAACACCCACCAGTAGTGCTTTTTCTATCATCAGCATTACCAGCCCAATCAGAATCAGAAAATCCAACAAGAGAGAGATTTGACTCTTTGCTATAAAACAATCCATAATCACAAGTTCCACCAACATATTTATAATCCTTTTAACATCATTTAAATGTGAAATCTTAGGATTAGATTGAAATCTAGAGCAAACACCCACACTAAAAGCAATATTAGGCCGACTAGCAGTTAAATACAAAAGACAACCAATCATGCTTCTGTATAATGTAACATCAACAGACTCACCTGATGGATCATTTGTTAGTTTTACATTAGCAGCCATTGGTGTCCTAGCATGTGCAGCCTTATCGAGTCCAAATCTCTTGACTTGGTTTCGTGCATATTTAGCTTGGTTGATGTAAATTCCAAACTTCGTTTGTTTCACCTGTAATCCTAAGAAATAAGTTAGTTCACCAACCATATTCATTTCGAACATGCCCTTCGTTTCATCTGCAAAAGATTGAGTAAGAGAATCATTAGTAGCACAAAAAAAAAATGTCATCAACATAAATTTAAGCAACTACAAAAGAGTTTTTATCCTTTCATATAAAGAGAGTGGTGTCAACAAATCCTCTTTTAAAACCATGGTCTGTGAGATATGCAGTTAACCTATCATACCAAGCTCGTGGAGTTTGTTTCAAACCATAAAGGGCTCTCTTCAACTTGTAAACATCATTCGGCCTGTGAGGATCAACAAAACCCTTTGGCTGTTCAACATATACCTCTTCTTGCAACATGCCATTCAAGAAGGCACTCTTAACATCTATTTGATACAGCTTGAAATTCAAATGGCTTGCTATGGCCAAGAGTATCCTAATGGATTCTAATCTTGCTACTGGTGCAAAGGTTTCATCAAAATCAATCCCTTCTACTTGTGTGTACCCTTGAGCAACAAGTCTCGATTTATTTCTGATAACAGTTCCATGTTCATCTAACTTGTTCTTGAATATCCACTTAGTTCTGATAACATTGACTCCCTTTGGTCTGGGAACTAATTCCCATACATCATTCCGAACAAACTGATGAAGTTTTTCATGCATAGAATTTACCCAATCAGCATCTTGAAGAGCTTCATTTACCTTTTTCAGTTCAAATTGGGATAAATAGCATAAGTGAGTAATCACATTCAAAACTTTGGATCTCAATCTCATGTTATCATTCAGACTCCCTAATATATTTTGTGGTAGGATAATTTACGGACCTTTGACCAATAATGTAGAGGTACCTTTTTGTTCTGATGAACTGTGAAACTCTCTTTGTTCTTGTTGAGCTTCATGAACTGATGTAGATGATTCTGAACTTGATGGTACAGAAGCTGTATCATTCAACAATATCAATTCTTCCTCTGTATGCTTTCCCACATAATTTTCAGGTAGTGAGTCATCAACTTCCATAATCTTTTCTTGAACTGGAGATGCGTTTTCTGAATGACTTTCTGATTTTAATTCATCATTGATCACAACATTGGAAGACTCCATGACTGTTTTAGTTCTCAGATTATACACTCTATATGCTCTACTAGTGGAAGAGTATCCTAGAAAGTAACCCTTGTCACTCTTAATATCAAACTTTTCTAGGTTCTCTTTATCACGTAGAATGTAACAGTCATTATCAAATATCCTGAAATATTTGACAATAGACTTCTTTCCTCTCTAGAGTTCATAAGGAGTTTGTTTGGAGTCAGGTCTGAAATACACCCAATTGAGTGTATGACATGCAGGATTAATTGCTTTTCTCCAGAAGGATTTAGGCATCTTCTTATTATGGAGCATGACACGAGCCATCTCTTGTACAGCCCTATTCTTCCATTCTACTATTCCATTCTACTGTGGTGTTTTGGGTGAAGAGAATTCCTGATGTGTGTCTTCATTATTGCAAAAAGTAGCCAGTTTTGTGTTCTCGAACTCTCTTCCATGGTCACTTTTAATTCTAGCTATCACAGTTCCTTTTTCAACTTGCAATTTTTTTGCACAAATGTATCATTTTTTCAAGAGCCTCAGTTTTATCTTTCAATAGTACAACCCATGTATATCTGGTAAAATCATCCACAACAACTAGAATATACTTCTTTCCTCCTAAACTCTGAATTCTGGCAGGACCCATGAGATCAATGTGTAACAACTCCAGAGGTCTTGTAGTTTGAACATCAGTTGCAGACGGATGTTTGTTTACCCATCTGACATGGTCCACAGATGCATTTTTCTATCTTCTCAAACTTGGGCAAGCCAATAACTGCATCACACTTGAAAATCTTCTCTAATTGCTTGAGACTAGCATGTCCTAACCTTTGATGCTATAAGTCAACTTGATTGATCTTTGCACTGAAACATTTGTTACTTATATTTGGAGTAATACCATAACAGTTGTCAGCTGTCCTCACACCAATACACATACAGTCACCTCCTCCATCAAGTATCTCACATTCATGCTTAGTGAAGAGAATATTTAGTCCATTGTCACAAATCTGACTTATGCTGAGTTAGTTAGCCTTCAGCCCATCATCATACTAAACATCTTCAAAGACCGATAATCCTGGAATATCCACAGTGCCAATGCCTTTGATCACAGATTTGCTTCCATCTCCAAACGTGACTATCCCAATCTTTCCTTCAAAGAGTGTCTTGAATAAAGCTTTATTTCCTATCATGTGCCTGGAACAACCACTATCCAAATACCAAAGACAAGAATCACATGCCTTTAAAGCAGTTAAAGCAGTATAGCACAAATAATTGTCATCATATGTAATTATACCAAGACACTCAAGAAAAGATTTAACAAAAATGGCAATAGACAACCACATCAAGTAGACAATGTGGCATGTTAATGAGAAGATTTTAAGAAAATCCATGACAACAGGGGTCAATGATCAGCTTTTAGATCAAAGGATCTACAAAAAAAAAAAAAAAAAAAAAAAAAAAGCTACCCGCTCTGATACCACTTGTAAGATGTTTAGACCCCTTAAACCCAAATAGATTAACCTAGATATTTAGCCAAATGATTAACTTAAGTAAATTATGCAATTCTAGGTTAACACAAATATATCATATTATGCAAAGTGCGAAAAATAAAGAACACACGATATAATAACCCAGGAAAACCAAACTGGTAAAAAACTTGGGGAGGATTTAACCTAGCTATCCTCAAGGTAAAACAGAATTCATAATGAAAGAATTGAAGTTTACACAATAGCGACTTAGACCACTAACATCCTATTGCTACCTCGAGTAGGAAACTTACTACCACGACCATGTGACAGCTCCGAGTCCACAGAGTACTTCTTTCTTGAATTCACACCAAAGCACAAGCACTCCTGCTTGTATATCTTTAAGTTCTTGAATCTGCAACTACGATCACTGAGCTCTTGACATCAATCTTGAGTTTGGAAACCCTAAGTGTATGTGAAGGCAAACACCTTTAGATCTCACAAAAAGATTCACACACACAGCATTCAGAATAGAACCCCAAAAAACGTGGCTAGGGTTTTCCCTTTTATTCTTAGGGCAAAACATAAAACCTTACACATTAAACGGGCTTGGGCTGAGTTGGACATTCAACAGAAAAAACAATCTGCACGACTTTCGATCGGTCGAGTCTAATTCTTGATCGATCGAGCCTGACAGATTTGCACAGTGACTTCTGCAGTAACTCGATTCCAACTTTACACAATAAGCACATACTTTGAGCAAGTCTTAACAAGACTAAAACCGTTTTGATCATGGTTTACCAACATTACAAAATGAACTTCTAATACATTAATTTCTAATTTCTTAGAACCTAACAGAGAATATGACAACATCACTTAACCTATGTACTAGGTCATTCTTATTGGGGGTAGGATACCTAATCCATCCTAAAACTTTGTTTAAAGGTTTGTAATTGATAACTAGATGAGGAGCCCCTCTTTTAATTTCAACATTTTTTTTGAACATAGAAGGTAGCACAAGACCGGGGGGATTTGCTATTCCTAATTAGACTTTTAGCAAGCAAATCATGAATTTCCATTTTACAAAATTCAATAGTTTCAGCTTTCATTTGAATGGGACAAGCTTTAGTAGGAATGTTCTTTTCATTAAAATCTTTAACATAAGGTAAATTAATAATATGCTTTTTCTTATGCCAAAAAGCATTGGGAATATCAAAACAAACATCATTAATCAATACCTTATGAAAATTATCAATTTTTGATTGTAATAGTTTATTGGAAAGTTGTTTTGCAATCTTCTTATATCTAACTTCTTACTTAAGAAAACTAAGATGTTTGGTTTTAGCATGAATCAGGTTTAAATAATCATCAGTATCAATTTATATATATATATATATATATATAAATATAAATATATATATAAAAGCCCACTGCTCACTTAGTCTAATTCCTAAATAAAAAATAAAAATGATGTACATCTAGATTGACAAAATTCTTCTAAAAAAATTTGACAAAAAAATTACAATATGAAATCTGATTTTAATATTTCTAACTACTGTAATATCCAAAGCATTGAATTGTCGTTTAGCATTAAAATAGCACACCACTTATACGTATAAGATAACTTCTGAATTCTGATCACAGCTTAGAATACATACTTAAAGAGTCGCAGTACAACAAATTCCAGACTTTAACCACCTACAGACTCTGCTACAAAATCTCTCAAAAAATAAATTTATAACACATGCAGCCTAATTGTAGAACAAATAACAATCACTGTCATCTTTTAGTCATAGCATATTGAATTCTAATATCATTAATGAAAGATAGATAACTAAAGCTAATTTGGCCAGACAAATGTTCCAATGGCAAATGACCTCTTTGCATCAAGAGCACCCTTAACAGCAAGTCCATATTCTTTGAGAACCATGTCCAACTTCCAGTCCTCCATCTTTTCATAATCTTCCTTTGTGTACCTTGGGTAATGAAGAGGCATTTCAAACCCATTTGCAGAGTCTTCCTTGCTAACTATAATCTGGGCAATTCCTTCTTCCTTCGAGTCTTTTGATTGAGTCTGCCCTTCATCTGAGCTTGCTGTTATGTGGTTGCACTGCATGCTACCATTGTCCACAAGCCCCAATACTTGTGTAAATGCATAGCTTATAAACCATTTCAAAGAGGTCATCCCTAATGTCAAAAAAGAGATTAAAAATGAATCAAAATAACTCAAAGAGCTTTCAAGAGGAAAGTGTTCATAACAAGCTAGAGAAACCTACTGCTAGCATGAGTATATATAGGTGTCTAGAAACTACAATAGATTTATCAATTATGTGAAGGCCTTGAAAAAAATATCTTTGTTGCAACTTGCAAGAGATATCCTTACCATGGAGGCAATCCCAAGCCATTGTCATATTAATTGCAGTAGTTGCTAGTCGCTTTTGATCTTTGAAATCACAACCACATATTGAGGCTAACAAAATACTAGGATATTTTAGCTATTGAGATGGTTTTCAAATATAGTTGCTTCGAGAGGCTTCACATTATGGATTTTGAAGGTATTATAAAATACAGGTGCTTGTATGAGCATGCTTTTTAAGTGATGTGATAGAGCAAAAATTGAAGCCTAGAATGGATAGTTCTTTATGATGTGCCAATCAAAAAGTTAGGATGATTTCTAATGAGGAAATTTAGATGAATAAAGAAGTGGTGGAAGAAAGAACTAGAGTACACTACTAGAAAACCATAGGTGGATTTCTTATTTAGGCATTGTTGATAGGTTTTGCCTCATGTCTTTTCAATTATTAAATGCAAGTTATAGTAGCTTTGTTTGTGGAACGATTGATAAGAAAATTCTCAGTAAAGTGCATAATAATAAATTCTGAATAGTTTTTGATCAATTTAGAATTCTAATTTGTAAAATTTAAAATTAGAGTTATTTCTTTCATATAATTGCAGTGGAGATGTTAAAAGTGTTGGGCTAAAATATAGCTTTTGATTTTTGAAATTTGGTTCAGGTTCTTTTCCATTCTCAAATCTAAAAGTTAAAATTCATGTTGAAGAAAAAAAAAAAAATTGAAATTAGAACCAACTTTATGTAGGCCCTCCAATAAAAAAAAAAAAAAACCTTTATGTTGGCCCCTTCTTGATGAATTCCTTGGACCGTCTTGAAGTTAGTCCAAGCTCTAAACTCTTTCAACAAGCCTAGTTCATAGGGTCCCAAAATATTTGATTTTTTATCAGTGAAAAACTACAGAAATTCAAGTAAAACAATTGCAAACATGCTTTTAACTCTAACCCAGATTCAATCCTAACAATCAAATAGAATCAAGAATTAAAGGGCATCATTGAAAAGCAAAATGAAAAAAAAAAAAAAAAAATCTAAAGTCATACCTGTTTCCATGTAATGTAGAAGTTCCATATTCATTCTCTCTCTAGTGATTGATGTTATTAATCACTCTTGACACAAGGTTGTCAAGAGTGATTTGAGCGATTAGTGAGATCCTGAGAATTAAGCACCTAAAATACAATACACCCTTTATTTATAGTTCTACAAATAAGGAATTCAATTTAAAAAAAAAAAAAAAAACCTAGCTTGGGGATTAAGAAATCGAATATTCTATATAGAGATATATATAGCTGTCCGAAAACCCAGCAGCAAGTGATTGAAGTCGGCGGAGACAAGAAAAGCCCAGAACCAAAAAAAAAAAAACAAACAGTGAAATTCTAAATTCGAAAATTCTACTCTCAACTAGAACAATCTAAAACCGACTTCCAAACACACCTCCTCAAAACCCTCCAAAACCCCCAAATTCCCAAACACCCCCCATTCTCTCTCTCTGGGCCAAAAACCCTAGCTGAACCCTCGAAACCCCCAAATTCGAAACCCTAGGAGATTCAACCAATGTCGTCGGCGTTGATTCTCAGATCCCGCCTGGCCTCCGCGTTGTCGAAACGGTACATTCGCTTTCTCAGCTCCGACGTCGTTTCGGGGGCTCCCAAGGAGCCGTTGGCGCCTTCTTCTGCTTCCATTGCTGCTGCTACTTCTACGGCTTCTTCTAGTGCCGGGAATGGTGGTGACGGTGCGGGTGCTGGTGCTGGTGCTGTTGCTGATCAAGCTCCTGTGGAGTCTTCGAGCAACAGTAAAGGTTGGAGGTTTCTCAAGTACGGTCTCATCGGAGCTCTCACCGGCGCCACCGCCACCGCCGGCTACGCCTCCTACGGTTCGTTTTATTTTATTTTTTGGTTATACGGTGTCGTTTTGGTGTCTTCTAAGTTTTCGTTTTTGTTTGTTACTGTTGTTAGAAAATGGTTAATTAAGTGGTAAATTAGATTTAGTGCTAAGGTGTTGTTTGTAGTATTGGATGAAAAGAATTGATAAAAATGGTTATTGGATAATGGGGGTGTGGTTTTGATGCCCCAAAGGATTGTTTGGTTGGGCTTTTTTTTTTTTTGGGAAGTAAAGGTTTTTGCTTTGCCTTGACTCTGGGTTTTCTTTATTCTTTTATTTTATTCTGATTTAGAGAAATGCTTAAGTTGAAAAGTGATTAATTAAAGAATGGAGGAGTTGTTTTAGTCGCAAAATGGTTGTTTGGTTTGTGATTTAGTTAATTTTAGAAATAAAGATATTGGTTATGGTTTTGGTTTGGGGGAGATATGGAATGCTAATAAGTAATAATGTAGTGGTTTTTTTTTTTTTTTTTTTTTTTTTTTAATGAGAGGTTAATTTTGGGTTTTGAATGAAAAAGAGCATGAAATGATGATTAAATAATGGGGGTGTCATTTGGATCCCAAAAGGGTTGTTTGGTTTGTTTTTGTTGCTTTTGGTAGTAAAGTTTTTTGCTTTGGTTTTGGGTTAAAGAGCTAGGAAGTGCTTCAAGGATGCGCAAAGTACAGAGTCCCAGTTATTAGAGATGTTTACTAGTTCTTTGTTCGATTGGTCTTGCACATGGGGGTTCACTAATAGTACCTTAGTTTTGGAATTCATAGGTGCAGCCTTTTTGCACAATTTTTGTTGTTGTTGTTGTTATTCTTTAGATTTCATTGTGTCCATTGTAAATGAAGTAGTTTTTTTTTTTTTTTTTTTTTTTTTTTTTTTTTTTTTTTTTTTAATTAAGTGATTATTTCTTATCAAAAAGAGCTGGTAAATGCTAAATATGTTGTGGGGTCCATTCATTTGTTGATGAACGAGATAATGAGAAGTGTGAAATTTTTGGGTTTATTCCGCAGCATACACTACGGATGAAATAGATGAGAAGACAAAGGCATTACGGGCATCAGTAAATTTGTCCATCGCAGAGGATGTGCCTGCTGTTGAAGTAAGTATCTCATGAGTGCTTTGTCCCTTGAAATTGGGTGGCTTCACCATTTACCTATCAAAAAAAAAAAGAAAAAAAAAGAAAAGAAAATTGGGTAGCTTCACCATTTGCCTGTGGGTGTGTTCATTTGGATGCCTGCGCTTATGAGGTTGTTGGGTTCTAGTGTTTACAATTTTACGTGAGATATCAGAGAGTGAAATTTTGTCATCGTCTTTTTATTGTGCAGAAATTTCAAAATTTGCTTTACTCTGCTGCAATGACAGGTAGGGCCCCTGAACTACTTTTCAGTTTGTCACTTTCAGATTATTACTTCTTCTCCTTGTGTTTTGTTTATGTACTCCCCTAGCTGAGGTTTATGTTCTTTTCTGTTATGTTGTCTGTCACTGGATGAGTTAGTTTTCAAATCATGCTGCCAGGAATGTGTTTCTTGATTTATTTGCTCCCTCTCTCTCTCATTTTTATTTTAAGGGCATAATTCAATTTAGTGCTCTTTGATTCTCTCTTAATATATTATATTTAATCATTTTATATTATTATTCAAAATTTAATGGTAATATTTTAGGATAGATGCACTTATACATATATGTGCTTAAGATATATTTAGAACAACAAGGTATAAAGATTCTGTGTAGATGATCACAGCGGTCAATAGTCAACTTTTCTTAGCAGTGGCAGAAGCAGCAACAGCGGGAATGCTAGTTTCCTTGTAGGTTTTTTGTCATTTGCTATGCTGCGAGATATACTTCATTTGCATGTAGTAGCTTAGCTGGTTGTCTGGGTATGCTTTGCTACCATTGTATCCATGGCAAATGTCAGCCTGTTGAAACTTTATCATGTGAATCGGTTACACTTATTTCTCACATTAGAGGAGTCTATTTTATGTGAAAAGGCAAGATTTTTGTGTGGATAATTAACATTTTTGTGGGATTGGAAACTTATTTCATATTTTTTGTTTTTGTTTTAAAGCTATGAAGAAAATCAGTAAACATCATGTTGACAACAATGATGTTACAGAAAGAGTATATTCAGCATGTTGTAGGCACCATTTCATTGTGAGTATAGCTCCCACCCCAAAAAAAGGAGAGAGAGAGAGAGAGAGAGAGAGAGAGAGAGGGAGGAAAATCCTATGAGCTAGATACATTATGTCAATACTAATTAGGGGCCTAATCCTGATTAGCTTGTTCTTTGTCTACTTTAATAGCAAGTAAGAATCCATATGGAACGAATTGAAGTAAATATCACGTGCTGTATTCCCGTTCCTACGTTGTGAAACTTGATAGAGTTAAGTTGGCACTTTTCACTAGTTGGTTTTGAGACTGCAGGACATGAATGAAGACTATTTTGATTGATTTTGAATGCCAAATCTGTCTGATCTGTCTGATTATAGCTTATGTTTGAATCTGATTGATTCCTTTTATCTCTAACATCTCAGTGCCTGCTAAAGCAATTGAACTTTACCTGGACCTAAGGAGGCTAGTTGAAGAGCAAGTTCAGGTTTGTGCCTGGTTTTCATATGTGACTTTGGTCTTGCACATCTTATTCTCATTCTTTTTGTCTCCTTTCTTATTATTAACCACAAATTCTTCTTACTCCATTACAGGGTTTTTCGGAACCATACGCAGAAAAGCTTCTTCCTGATTTGCATCCCGCAGAGCAACATGTTTTTACTCTTGTTCTAGATCTACAAGAGACCCTAATTCATTATGATTGGACGGTGAGGCCAGTAACACCTTTTTTTTTTTTAATTTTTTTTTAATTTTTTTTTTAATTTTTGTAATTTTTTTATTAAAAAAAAAAAAAATGGAAGCTCTTCAAGAAACCATTAAGATGGGTTGCCACTATCTTAAAATTATTTGATAGTTTTAGTTTACTCCGAATGCAATGTCATGATTCATATATATATATATATATATATTTTTTCATTTTAGCCATATCTCTTTGTATTATATGAAGTGCCTCAGCTCTTAAAATCCTTCTCATTCTCAATTATGTATAAAAGATTTGTTTGTTAAGTTGCTTAATGCTTATAAGATTTTTATCTTTGTGGTATGTAAAGCGAGAGAAAGGCTGGCAAACTTTCAAAAGACCCGGAGTTGATGCTTTCTTGGAACATCTGGCTCAGTTCTATGAAATTGTTGTGTATTCTGATGAGCAGAATATGGTAATCTGATTATCCATTCCCCATTGTTGGTCATTACTTTGCTCTTTTGTTATTAATTATTACCATTTTTTCTTCTCAAATTATAATTATTTATCTTGCTTTCTATGGGTATGTGCAGTTTGTAGACCCTGTTGTTGAAAGGCTGGATCCCAAGCATTGCATACGATATAGGCTAAATAGGGCTGCTACTAAGTACCAGAATGGGAAGCATTACAGAGTATGGCATTTTCAGCTTTTTTCTTATTTCCTCTTATTTGAAATTATTTGTTTGGAATTTTCAGCTTTTTTCCTATTTCCTCTTATTTTTATACTACTCAGTTTTTTCCTTTTTCCTTTTTTTTGGGGGGTTTTTTGGTGAGAGGGGGGAGTTCGGCCGAACCTGTGACACATAGACTGGGTTTGTGGGTAGTTGGCAATTGAGCTACAAGCCTATTGGCTCTTTTTTCCTTTTTATTTGTTGCATTGGGAGTGAAAACTTCATCTCAACATGTAATCATGGTTAGCCATGAGATATCATATATCACTTAAACAAATTGTAACTGATGAAAAATGAGTAATTCATAGCTTGTTAGTTGTATATTGTCATCAGTACAGTTTCTGGCGTTGAAAGTTTGACTTGATAATGCCTGGTGCTGGGCCTGGTTTTTGCCATGCATATGATATAACCTGTTGAAAGGGGTCTCTGCCATTTCAATTGGCCGCAACCTTAATAACTTAATTATGAGCCAAATTGGATTGCCATGTAATCAAATTTCTGCCCTTGATTTATCTCAATCATTTTGCTTAACCACGTGACCACGTCATTTCTTTGAACATTAAATTTGGATCTCTCTCTATATTTCTAGAGTTGCCTATTGCTGCCATGTGGATGGCAGAGTTGAATATTAGGAGAGGTGAGTAGGTTTGGTCTTGTAACTTCAATTGACTTCACCCTTCAACCTTCTCTCCCTCTTTCAAGTGCACAAGGTAATCATTACATTAGGAGTCTGTTTGGGATTCGCTTATTTTGCTGAAATTGAAAATTTTTTGCTGAAAGTATTGTAGATAAAGGTAAAAGTTAGTTGAAATAGTACAGTGGGACCCATAAATAGTATTAAAAAGTGCAGTGGAGCCCATGAATAGTAGTAAAAATAAGCTGGTTTTTAAATTTGGAGCCAAACGCACACTAGATTTAACATATAATTGGGTGGCTTGACCTCTCATATTCTCATATTGTGTTACTAGGGAGGTCCACAGATGTCAATAGATCATTAATTATCACTTCAAATTCCATTTGTCGTAATCTATCAATACTAGACGTAAAAGTATAGTTGCAAACACAGGTGATTTACAAGTCCTAGAAAATGCTCTTGGTTATATGGGTCCTTACAGATGCAGGGGTAGATTTATGCCGGCTGCTTGTAGTTGGCCTTGTTAAGACAGTTATATACATGTGCGGACCTTTTGAAGCGTCGACTTGTGTGATTTTTTGAGTGATAGCTGTATATAGGGTGGAGGTCAAGATTTCATCTGTGAAAGAAGATGAACTAGGGTTAAGTTTTAACTTAGGATCTGTTTGGGAACAGCTTATTTAGCTAAAACTGAAAATTTTTTGCTAAAGTTGTTGTAGATAAAGCTAAAAATTAGTTGAAATAGTACAATGAGACCCATGAATAATGTCAAAAAGTGTAAGGGGACCCATGAATAGTAGTAAAAATAAGCTAAATAGTAAAAGAAGCTGTCCAATATAAACTTGTCACAAACGCAACCTTAGTTTTTTCTAAAAAAGAAAAATGACTGCAAAAATCGAATATAACATTCATATGGAATTAATCAATAACTAATCCATTGTGTATATTATACTTACAGAGAATCACATTAAGCAGTGAATCAATATTCATTCTGATGCTAGACCTGATAGAGAAATGCAGATAATAAGATGTAATTGCTTTTGGTAGGATCTTTCAAAACTTAACAGAAATCCTGCGAAGATTCTGTATTTGAGTGGCCATGCACTGGAAGGTTGCCTTCAACATGAGAACTGTGTTCCTATTAAGCCATGGAAGAAGAATGATGCAGATGATACAGCTCTTTTGGACTTTATACCATTTCTTGAATGTAAGCATTCTTCAATTTCTGTCATTATAATATATAATGAGACACTCTTATAGTGATTTTCATTATCATGTTTTTGAATAAACCACTAACCTTGTGAAAATGCACCACCACCTGGTTGGTTTGTGTGCAGTTGTGGCCCGCACCAGTCCATCTGATATCAGACAAGTACTGGCATCATATCAAGGGTGTGAGATCCCATCAGAATTCATTAGGCGTTCTAAAGACTATCAGAGGTGAAAAGTTATCCTTTTTTTTTTTTTTTTGGGGGGGGGGGGGGTGGTGGTGAGGCGGTGTTCACACAGAGAATTTTTAGCTTGATCTGATGATAAAAATGATCTGATTTTCACTTATGATGCAAATGACATGTTAATGGTCATGCAGGCGAATGCAAGAACAGAAACAGCAGGGTCGTTTCTGGAAACGCTGAGGCCAGGATGATGTAAAAACAGGTGAAGGAGAAGCTGTAGGACTGGATTCCAGTTTGGGGTAAGAAGAAAAGTATAAGGCACTGTTATTGAAGGTATCAAGCAAAATTTTCTTGCAAACCAAAGCCATTTCAGCCAATGATTTTGAACTGCATCATATAAATTCTGACTATAGAGTATGTATTTTTGTTTCACGGTAGTTGACCTCACATTTTTTGCATTTGTATTCCTGTTCCTTGTGGGGAAACAGAATTTTGGCTTACAGTAATTGAAGTTTCTACTTGTTCATAAGGTTATCCTGCGGAAGAAGAGGGTTGTAATTTAGTTGCTTGAAAAACGTGGTTTCTATTTACGATGCTTGCCAGCAACAAGAATTCCCCGAACATTTTTTTTACAGAAATCGACATTGTTTGATGAATATTACCTATTTGGTATGCATATTATTTTTGTTTGACTGGAACCAAGAGATGATCATAGTGAGCACCACTTCTATAGGTCATATGAAAGATGAGTGCCAACTATATATTGATTTAATGTAATTATTTACTGGATTCGAGCCAAGATATGATCATAATGAGCACCAACTTTATAGGTCATATGAATAATGAGCTCTAACTTTGTAGGTCATGATTTAAACTCTTTTTTGATGCCCAATTGGGTTTTCAATCCCACTAATTATCATATGCATGGTGGACTTCATGTTAGGAGAGGCTTGTTGCATTTATCGGTAATAGGAGATACCGTCTACACAATATGAGAGGGAGGATGCATATGCCGGAGGAATAAAATATCTTCTCACTCTTTCTCCACATGTTAAAGGCTAATAGTCACTGTCCAAGACGACTTGAGAAGATGTATGGGGCAAAGTTATTGGATGTGGGTTGCATATTGGAATACTTTGTACCTATCAAAAAATGTATGGGGCTTGGTTTGATGAATTTTCCTACAAATTCCTCGTAGTTTTCTACGAACCTGACATGCCGAATGTGAATATTTGAATTTTCGAAGCCAAAACAATAACATCATTAACAACAAAATAGTCCCAAAACTATGGGGTCGGTTATGAATCTTTAAAAACTAGTCTAAATCTTTTACGAGTGCAAAATAAATATTTCTAAAAAAAGGTTATTTATACTTTGCCAACATATGGATTGAATTCAATTCGTCTAATTTGATTTGAAAAAGTTAAACTTTGCCAACAAACGAGGTTGTTATTTTGCTTTTTGAGTGTAATTTTCCAAAAAACGTGTTCCATATGAACATTTTTTTAATGATCTAGGGTTAACTTTTATTAAAGAATTAAAATTCAAGCGGGTGTAAAAATATAACTTTTTGTAAGAAACCGAATTTGATCCAACCCCTAATAAGTGGTTGCAATGAAATTAATAATTATGTAGCGTTGCAGACATGCTAACGTTGGGACGTTGACTAGCTTTGGCTTCGGTCTAATTGTAATTCGAGCACTAATTGCATCTTTAGCTGTGTCCTGAACTAGGAATCAGTCACTCATGTTAATTACTCTGACTCACCTGTCCAACGAGAATGCAAATAGTTGAAATCAGTATTCACACGGGTCAATAGCATGCTGTGCACTCAGTTAATGCTTGTTTTGGTAAAATAAAGTTAACCAGAAATTAGACTAATTAATTAATCAATATTTATATTTAAAGTAGAGAGAAAATCCAATTAGATTCTAAATTGGATTTGAATTGAAGTCCAGTTTTGTATTACGTGTCCTAAATTATTTGTTAGTGCCAAAAATTCCAACGTTCATTCTGAATTAATTACTTGATTTGTATTGGACTTACAGATATGCGTTATGGCCTCTATAATAATATTTACCAATCTCAATACAGTATTCATGACTATATGATCTTGAAAGAAGAGAACGTTTAGGTGGATTTCCTTTATCTATCATCTATAATCATCATATATATTTATGGACAAGATTTAGGTACAGTACTTAGGTGTTGTTCCTCAGGTTCTCCTCTTAAGATTTAGTCATGTGGCTACTTAATTAAAAAATATACTTTCATCTCATGAGAAAAAAACCACGTGGCTGAATCTTAAAAGGGGAACCTAAGGAACAGCACCTAAGGTACTGTACCTAAAATTTGTCTTATATTTTTACATAACCAATTCTTTCCCTTTACAGGGTTTGAGTTCTCTTCCAAGGTTTACCTTTTTCTTGGCAATCTTTTTTTTTTTTTTTTCTTCTTAATGACATCTATCAATTTGTATGTACACATCAATTTAATGTTTGCAATTAAGTGGTATTGAGTATTCCCGTTGCATAGCATGTGCATAGGATATTCAAACCTTGGCTCAATTTAATGTTGAAGTGAAAAGTATTTTAATAATGAAGTTGGAATTATTAGTGGCATTACTGGCTTTTGATGGCTATTAACATCAATATCTTAATTTTGTACATACTCTTGGATGGGATAGTTTGATAGTTTGAACTTTGAAGTGGTTGATATTTTGCCCGGAGAGCTCACAAAAAGATAAATTAAATAGAAACTTCCTTTGGGGCACTTTAGAAACTAGGAAGAAGGTTCACCTTATTGGCTGGAACAAAATTACAAAGGCAAAGGAAGAGGGTGGTCTGGGTATCCATGCGACCAAACCAAAAAATACTGCTTTACTTGCCAAGTTGAATTGGCGATTCCACACAGAAAAATCTTCTCTTTGGGTGAGAGTTTTGTCGAACAAATACAGAGGGCAACGGGGAAGGTCTAGGAACTCGGCTTGCCCTTCCATCCGCTCACCCGCTTGGATTGGCCTCAAGAAAGGAGAAGCTACATTCTTAAATGGTTCCAAGTGGATTGCAGGTAGAAACAGCTCCCTCTCTCTCTGGTTGGACAAGTGGATGAACAAGGGTACTTTAAGAAGTCAAATTGAAGGTCCTTTGAACAAAGGTGAGGAAAATCTTACTCTGAGGGATATATCTACTTACTTGGATTGGAATTGGGAAAGTCTGTCATTTGCTTTTCCTAAGTCTCTTGCTCTTGAAATGAAAGCCAATCCTCTCCCCTTCTCTAATCAAGGAAAGGATTAGCTATGTTGGTATTCATCTCCTAATGAAGATTTTAAACTAAAGGAAGCTTACAGGTTAGCCAATTGGGTTGACAATAACACGGCAAGGCAGCAATTCAAGGGTGATTGGGTTTGGAAAGTTGCTGCCCTCCCGAAGATCAAGTGTTTTCTCTGGCAATGTTGCCACCAAAGCATCCCGGTTCGAGCCATATTAGCTCAGAGAGGTATGGATATTCCTTTCCTCTGCCCTATGTGCAACAATGAGCCAGAAACAATTCTCGGACTGCCCCAAGGCGAAATCTCTATGGAATTCCCTTTCTCCGCCCTTCCAAGGTAATCTCTTTTATGGTTTGCAATTGGTGGACAGGCTGAATCTGAACTGTAAGACCTCCAAGACTAGTCATTCTTCAAATATCAGTTGGAGCATTCTTTTCTCATTTGCTGTGTGGACTCTCTGGCTGCACCGAAACTGCATTGCTTTTGAAAATTCAAACCTACACAAGGACCTGAAGCTAGAGACAATGGCCAAGGCTTCGGAATTCTTGTATCTTGTGATGAATGGGAAGCATAATCGGGCTAAGGTAAAAATCCAAGTACAATGGCTGCCACCCCTTACCAATTGGTTCAAGTTGAACTCGGATGGCTCATCAATGGGAAATCCGGCCTGGCAGGTGGAGGACGTTTAATTAGAAACGAGAGGGGTGAATGGATTAAGGGGTATGCAAGAGCGATTGGTATTACAATGAGTGTAGCAGCGGAGCTTTGGGCTCTCAGAGATGGTATTCGCTTGTGTTCTGCTCTCAAACTTCCAGCAGTAATAATTGAGCTAGATTCCAAATTGGTTGTTGATCTTATGAAGAAGGAGCTGGACAACTACAAGCCCAACGGAATAGACGTCTTGGTCATTGATTGTAGGGAGAGAATGAAAGCCATTCCTTGTGTGAGAATTCGACATTGTTATAGGGAGGCTAATAAATGGGCAGATGCCCTTGCTAGAAGGGGTGCACTGCAAAGCCAAGATTTACCACAACCCCTCCCCCCCCCCCCCCCCCCCCCCGGCGGATGTAGCTTTTCTTCTTGGCCTTGATTCGGCTGGAGCCTTGTATGATCGTTTTGTTCCCTCTGTTTTAGAGGCTGGCTAGTTGTTAATTAAAGCATCCTTTTAACCAAAAAAAAAAAAAAAAAGCGTGAAGGGGTTGTATTTTCAGGAAAAATCAGTGGTTGCAGATAGGAAATAAGCGTGAACTTCAAACTCAGGAGCAACAAGAAGAGAGGTGTGAGAATGTTTCTTGTGTTGGCTCGAAGTCTTGTCCATCAGGAGTTAAACAACTACTCCCTTTTTTCCTAGACCAAAAGATGTATATAGGTACTTCATGTTTGTGCTCTTGCTTTTAAGATTTTTTTTTTTTGGATATAATTGGAAGGCATAGTATATGAACTTCTTAAAGCAATTTTCTCTTCTTCCTAAATGATGTTGTGGATATATTGTTGCTGAGATAAAAGTTCTTATATGTTCCTTTCATTTTTGGGATATCTACTGCACTACTAATCTATTAATGTTGCAGCTAAGAATTTGTCTCAATTTGCAATTCGTCAAAGTAAATTTTGCATCTCTAGAGAAATTTTTATTGTTAAAGGATGTGTTTATTCACATTCTCTATTGCATTAACATTTTTATTTGATAGTTTTAGCACCAAAAAAAAAAAAAAAAAAACATTTTTATTTGAGACTCAAGAGACAAACCCAAAAATGAGTAAAAGAAGCAAAGGAAGTTCATCGTTCCTTGGAGTGAAGAAGTCTATGGAGTAAGATCCATTGGCTTTGATTTGTTGTGTGTTTCTTTTATTTTGGAATCAATAGATTACTATGGTAGCGAATTTGGGTTTCTTTTATTTTTGTATACATAGATTTGTATAGTAGTAGAAGATTGAAAAAAAATGACCTTTGGATAACCACTCTACACCATGCAATCTTCATGACTAGCCTAGCAACTAGGATGCCCAAAATGCAATATAAATTAAGTATTATATTTTTTATACAAACATTAACAACAACATTATTATTATTATTATTATTATTATTATTATTATTATTATTATTATTATTATTATTATTATTATTATTATTCAATACTTTTCAAGAATAAAATAATATTAATAATTTAATAACCTCAAAAATATTGACACAATTATTCAATTTTTTTTCTTTTCGATTATAGTTCAATGTTACCATGCATAAGCACGAGTTACAAGCTTAGTATAATATAAAAACAGAGATTTCATGCAGGAGAGCACGTGGCATGTGACGCACTCTATAAAAAGAATGGAAATACTCTTAAGCCACATTAAAGATAAGAACAAATTTAAAAATAATTCTTTATTTCCTTTTGTTCAATATTTCAAGACAGCTTTTTATTACATTTTTTATTCAATATTTTAAGATTACTATTTATTTCATTTTAATCAATGTTTCAAGACTTTTCCTCTCTCTCATGCATAAAAAACTCTTTGCATTTCCATTCACCATTTTCACTTTTACTCCTTTATATATATATATATATATATATATATATATATAAAAAGGGGGTAAGTTACAGGCAAAGCGGAAACTGTCAGATGCCGACTGGGGCTATCTGATTAACTATATTACAAACTGGGCAAAGACCATCTGGTTACAAATGTAAGACTAACTGGGGTATTACAAATGTAAAGCTGGGTATCCATTCTTAATACAAAACTGATGTAAAAGAGGGATTATGGGGAGTAAACTAAGGGTTTTCCAAAATTTTGGACCTGCTTCAGACTGGAATAAGAGCTGCCTTAAATAGGGAGAAGGGAGCCTTGGATCCTGCTGAAGAATGCTGAAAATCCGGAGAGTAAAATGCTTTTACTGAGGTGAAAACCTTTTCCACCAAAAGCAAATAGTGTTTCTGAATGATTATGTCGGGTACTGTTCATGAATAATGACTTTTTACTGTTCATGAATAGTATTCTGTCCCTTGTCTTTAGTGTCGGCTGAGTGCTGGTTACTGTTCATCAACAGTGACTGGTGCTGTAGATGAATAGTAGCTTGTCTGGGATGCTTTTCTGAATAGTGACTGGTGCTATCCAGAACCTACCAATAAAAACTGTAGTCTTCGTCACCTTCAGGAGACTCCCATGGGGGGTCATTATTGCAGGGGTGCTCATGAAATGTGGTGAAATTTTCACAAAGACCACAGTAAATTAATGGTTCAAAAGTCGGACTCATACCGGGAGTCAAGAATTGTCTTGGATCACATCCGGTGATCCATGGGAGTCGAGGGATGGACTCATAGTATGGTCTACCTGAGAAAACTGAAATCCTTCCTGTGTTGCCAACAAAATGGTAATCTCTCCATAGGTCTTTGGTAACTTTGATGATTTCATTGCTGAAGAAATTTCTCCAACAATCAGATAGAGGCTTTGGATTGTAAGAAAGGAATGTATTGCCTTCAAACTAGGGAACTTGGTGGGAATATCCTCCAATAAGGACTAGATGCTTTGATGGCTGGACAGTTGCCCATTCATTCATTTTCCATTCTGGAAGTGTACTCCAACACTTGAGAGATACATAAGGGCTTGAAACCCTAGTGACTGTGTCCTTGATGATCGAAGGAAGCTGGCTGACTTGGTTATGACTAGTTAATCTTATGAATCTAACAAATCCATACTCAAAAATTTGTGATAGCCAATGAGGATTCATCTGATTATCCTCTTCCTCATCTTCTAAAAGATCATTGCAATCGATTAATAATCCTGGAAAGGGATGCTTTGCCCTTTCGTAGACTCTGAGACTGCTTCCAAAGTATGCTTCCCATCTGGATATTGACATGGCATTTTCAGCTGTATAATTGAGGTTAGTAGTATAGTCAAGATTTGAGTCATCTGGATCATAGTATCTGGTGGTGATCAAAACTCTGAAATGTCGGAACCATAGATCAAGTGATTCAGACATAGCCTTACTTCCTAAAATACGGACCTGTATTTCAGAAGGTAAGTTGGCAAATGCACTTCTTACTGAGGCTTGGGTCTTAAGACTTAGCCTAGCAAAACACGTGCCCATAAGGACAGTCTTATCTTTTGAACGAATTTCCTCTTTGCCAGAGAGTAGACTGGTGATGTGATCATTTCTTTCCTCAAGGTTTTGTAAATGATTTTTTAGGGTTTTGAGGGTTCTTTGGAAAAGATCAATATTGTGCAGAATATATGCTGAATGGAGGAGATTGAGAATGGTTTTAGTAGGGTATGGGAAATTTGAGTTTATACCATAAGAATCTTTGACTAAATTTTCTTGTAAGGTATACCTCAATACATCATTTACTATGTTCCCACTGGAAGGTATGGTTGTGGGAGTTTCTTGAAGAGATATAATTGTATTTCCACTAGAATGTGCCACTGTGGCATATTCCTAAAGGGATACTGCTTCTGGGTTTGAAGAAGTGCCTCCATGCATTTCACTATTGTTGGAATATACATATTCCTGAAGGGATTTTGAATCTCCTAGGTTTCCCACAGAAGATTTGCCTTCTTGCCTTACAAAAGACTGATCTGCGAATCTTTTGTTCTGAGGATAGTCCTGGACATAAGCTTTTCCTTCATCCATGTTTTCTGCCATCTTCCACTGATTAGTGGGGGTTGGTATTTTTTGCTAGGTTTCTTGTTCTGGTTTTTCTGGACAAGCAAGATTTTTTCTTGTTACACATATGCTTGAGGAAATGTTTTTCTTTAAATCTGGGGATGCAATGCAAGAAATATCTTTATGCAGTATGCATGCTTTGTGGGAATTCTTCACTGGGGGGGGAATAGATGTAGGATTCTTTGCCTAATTCTTTTTGGAAGGAATGATGGTTAAATATCCTGGACTAATTCCATGATGTTTCGGATTGAGAAGGATTCCTTCATGAACTTTCAATACGTCTACATCTTGGCTAAGGGTTCTTTCCTTAGTCTTAGGCTGGGTTCTAACCTTGTTGAACTGGACAAGCTTTTGGGCTTTGATAATTGGATCCTCAATTTGTTCTATGAGATTGAGAATAGATTCTTCTTTTTTGCTGAGAGTGCTAAGATTCTTGTTTCTGCAGCAATTGTCTTTGTAGGCTAAATCAATTCTAGGTTCACTAGAAGAGCTATAGTTCCTGGATGGTTCAGAGGATGATGGTTGGTAAATCTTGTGGTCAGTAGAACTGCTGGTTGACTCATGTTTTATATGGTCAAGTTCTAGAAGTTTGAAGATCTTATCTTTACTGGTTTGGTCACTGATAAAGGTGTTTATGAGTGTTTTCGCTTCAACCTTACACTCATGCCTAAAATGTCCCTTTTTTCCACAATTAAAGCATTTTTCTGATGTTTTAGAGGGTTTCTCATATCTACCTGTGGATTTTGATCTAGAAGGTTTTCCTTTTTTGTAATAATCAACATTTTTGTGATTGCTATATTCCCGTTTTCTGTAATACCTGGCAGCAGTCTTTCTTCTATGAGGTTTCTCAGGGGATTCTTTCCTCCTGGACTTCGTTTTAGAAGGAGCAATTGGGGGTAAGTCATATTGTGTACAAAAGGTTCCTACTTCGTACTTGGCTTTGCTTTTGTTGGCTTGGCTTTGTATCTTGAAATCTCTACATATTTTCATTCCAACACTCCAAATGGTGCTAGAGATATCGCCATAGGTTAAATTGTCGTAATCAATTTCTCCTAGTGAGTTGCAAAGTGTTTCTTTCACTTTCTCACTGAATAACGTGGGTAAACCATTAATGAACTTTTCTTTCCAAAATGGAGAGTTGCAATCACTCCTATGCATTACTCTGGTGGTGAACACATCTTCGTACCACCTGTAATCTCCTAGAGTTCTACATCTAAGGTTACTCAACTGATCGTAGATCCTAGATGTAATGTTGCTAGGTTTTCCTATGAAGTGATTAATGATGGTGTAGATTAGGGTGTTAACCCCATCAAGAATTCCTCTTCCTGGAGGTTCTTCAAAAACGGGGAGACCTTCCTCATTCTTTTGGATAGCATTTCTAATGTCTTCTTTAGATTCATTAGTGAGGCAATTGTTCCACCACTGGAGCAATTTTCCTATGAAGCCTAAGACCATGAGGTCAATTACCTCAGAGTGAGTTTTTCCCTCATTAAGGTAATTATTAGCGACCACTGCTATGTGTTGGATTTTGTTCAGAATTTCTTGTTCTGATAGACCATCTATGTTCCATTCATAGAGTTTTCCAGAGTAAACTGAGAACTGGTTACTAACATTTCTTTCCTCATACTGGAGGTCTGGGGGTGTAGGTCTAGGATACCAATTTTTTGTCAGGTTGGTAGAGGGTGGTTGGTAAAGTCTTTTTACTTCAAGATCTTGGAACTAGCTTTCTACGTGTTCTATCTCCTTTTCATTATCTGAGGAGGTTCTACTAGAAACACTAGAGGTTGTGTGGACATCTAGGGTACTAAGCTGAAATCTCTTACTAGGCGAAGGGGTAACTAGTTCCTTTTTAACTAGTTTCGGTAGTTCTTTTAGTTTTTGGGTAACTATTTCTCAAGCAGTGACGTCCTTAGATTTGAAACTGGATTGTCTTGATGTTGGAAGTTTGACTAGGGGTTTTTCTATGATAGGTTTACTAGAATTTCCTGGTTGGAGGATACCCTTGTTTTCGATTTTGTCTTCCACTCTATCAAGTTGTTTTCCTATGACATTCAAGCACTGGTTTGTATAGTTGTTTTGTTCAATAACTTTTTTGACTAGTCTTTCTTCTCCTGAAGGAAACCTAAAAGGTGTGGCAGAAACGTCTTGGTTTTTATATTTGAAGTTAATGGCTGCTACTGAGGGATGGCTGGACTTGACAACTTCTTTAGTGTCTTCCTTGATTCAATTAGTTTTTGTGAGCACACAAGTCTTTCTGTGCCACACAAAATGATTCTCAAAGTATTCAAAGAAAGGGATATTGCATTCATTAATATTCTCAAAGTATTCGAATTGTAAGTTACTTTTAATAGTTAAATCAAGTTGGCCGGTTATGCTGCCTCAGTTTTTTTTTTTTTTTTGGTTCTTTTTTATTCACACCCTCTTACTATAAATTTGTCATTCTCTCTTTAATTCTTTACATACTTTTCCCCTCACAAAAAAAAGTTCTCTCTCTCTCTCTCTCTCTCTCTCTCTTTCTCTCTCTCAATTTTTTGGTGGATTTTATTTTTCTTGCATCTCTGCTTTAGGTTGATAAATTGTTATGTTCTTTAGAACTCCATATTGAGCTGATGCAATTTAGTTTTGTGATTTAAGTTTTTTTGTCTCTCTCTTTAATTGTTAATTTTATTTCATGTGTTTTTCTTTGAATTCTTAGTTTGGGTTGCTTTGGATTCACCTATTTAGTTGTTCTATATATGTTATTTTTGTACCACATGACATTTGTTCTATAAAGTTCCTTTTAAACTTGATATGTTATCTTTTCATTTTATTTTATTTTTCTCTCCTTATGTACAGTGTTTGACTTCTAACAAAAACTATTCTATTTATATCTTTAGAAATCAATTTCTTATTAATTCCAACAATTTAAATTTTGTATGGGCCATAAGGAATAAAGGGGTCCATAGTGCATTTATGTTCTCCTCATAGCTTTTCATGTAACACCAAATAGATATTTCAAAGTTCTTTTGCATGATTACTTTGTTGTATGGTGAGTTGAAACATTGTTGAGTAACGATGTACGTTAGATTGTATGTGATTGTATGTGTAGCCTCTTGACTTGCAAGAGTAAATACTTATTTATGCTAACTTTTTATTATTGGTATTCTTTAGAGCTATAATGGTTGATAGGTTTAATGAGGCTTCGTTAATTTATGCAAGGCTTCATTCTCACCCAAATGACAAGCAATAAAACAAGACAATTCATGTTTAGTTTTCAAGTTTATTTATTTATTTTTTTTAAATGCTTAGCTTTCTGGTAACCACAAATTCGTTTTGTTAACTCAACATCATAAAGTAACTTTAATTTAGTTATATGGATAGGGTTTATCATTTTTCATATTGCAATATATATATATATATATATAGGGTAATTTTACAGTACCCCCCCTTTTTTTTTTTTTGGGGTATGGTATCCACTAGTAGACAATCTGCTATATTAGGTTACCAAAACATCACATTTGATAGTACCATCCTCACATTGTGTAGTACTAACATCATATGTGATTGTACTTTTGTCATATTCGGTAGTTCCCTTATTTTTTTTCACATTTGATGGTACCACTCTCACATTATGCAATACTAACATCACATGTGACTGTACTTTTGTCACATTCAGTAGTTTCTTTATTTTTTTCTCACATTTGATGATACCATCCTCACATTGTGTGGTACTAACATCACATGTGATTATACTTTTGTCACATTCGGTAGTTCCCTTAATTTTTCTCACATTTGATGGTACCATCCTCACATTGTGCAGTACTAACATCACATGTGACTGTACTTTTGTCACATTCGGTGGTTCCTTTATTTTTTTTCTCACATTTGAAGGTACCATCCTCACATTGTGTAGTACTAATATCACATGTGATTGTGCTTTTGTCACGTTCGGTGGTTCCCTTATTTTTTCTCACATTTGATGATACTATCTTCACATTGTGTAGTACTAACATTACATGTAATTGTACTTTTATCACGTTGGTAATTCCCTTATTTTTTTTTTTTTTTTACATTTTATGGTATTATTCTCATATTGCACAGTACTAACATCACATGTGACTGTACTTTTGTCACATTTGGTGGTTCTTTTATTTTTATTTTTTTTCACATTTGGTGGTACTATCCTCACATTGTGTAGTACTAACATCACATGTAATTGTACTTTTGTCACATTCGGTGGTTCTTTTATTTTTTTCTCACATTTGATGGTACCATCCTCACATTGTGTAGTATTAACATCACATGTAATTGTACTTTTGTCACATTCGGTGGTTCTTTTATTTTTTTCTCACATTTAATGGTACCATCCTCACATTGCGTAGTACTAACATCACATGTGATTGTACTTTTGTCACATTCGGTGGTTCTTTTATTTTTTTTTTTTCTCACATTTGATGGTACCATCCTTACATTTGATGGAACCATCCTCACATTATGTAGTATTAACATCACATGTGATTGTTCTTTTGTCACATTCAATGGTTCCCTTACTTTCTTTTCACATTTGATGGTTCTATCTTCAAATTGTGCAGTTCCAACATTACATATGACAGTTCTTTTATCATATTCGGTGGTTCCCTTAGTTTTTTTTCTCACATTTGACGGTTCCATCCTCACATTGTGCAGTTCCAACATCACATGTGATAGTTCTTTTGTCACATTTGGTGGTTTTCTTCTTTTTTTCTCACATTTGATAGTTCTATTGTCACATTCAGCAGTACCAACATCACATTTAATAGTACTTTTATCACATTTGGTAGTTTCCTTTTTTTTTTCTCACATTTGATGGTTGCATCCTTACATTGTGCAGTACCAACATCACATATGACATGTGATTGTTCTTTTGTCACATTCGATGGTTCCCTTACTTTCTTTTCACATTTGATGGTTCTATCTTCAAATTGTGCAGTTCCAACATTACATATAACAGTTCTTTTATCATATTCGGTGGTTCCCTTAGTTTTTTTCTCACATTTGACGGTTCCATCCTCACATTGTGCAGTTCCAACATCACATGTGATAGTTCTTTTGTCACATTTGGTGGTTTTCTTATTTTTTTTTTCTCACATTTGATAGTTCTATTGTCACATTCAGCAGTACCAACATCACATTTAATAGTACTTTTATCACATTTGGTAGTTTCCTTATTTTTTTTTCTCACATTTGATGGTTGCATCCTTACATTGTGCAGTACCAACATCACATATGACTATACTTTTGTCACATTCGGTGATTTCTTTATTTTTTTTCTCACATTTGACGGTTTCATTGCCACATTAGGTAATACCAACATCACATATAATTGTATTTTTCTCACATTTGATGGTATGTTAATTTTTTTCTCACATTTGACAATTCTATTGTCACATTGCACAATACTAATATCACATGTGACCGTACTTTTGTTATGTTCTATGATTCCCTTTTTTTTTTCCCTTACATTTGATGGTTCAAATGTCACATTAGGTAGTACTAACATCATATATGACTGTACTTTTGCCACATTTAATTTTACTTTTATTTATTTTTTCACATTTGACGATTCCATCATCACATTGGGCAGTATCAAAATCAAATGTGACCGTATTTCTGTCACATTCGATTATTCTCTTATTTTTTTTACTCACATTTTACTGTTCGATTGTCACACTAATCATTATCAACATCACACATGAGCGTAGCCAACCCAACTTAACCCCCATCGAATTACCTAATAATTGACGAATATATATAACAAACATACTCTTAAAACCTCTAAAATTTCCGAAATACCCTTAAATATACTAAAATTACCAAAACGCATCCTAACACTTAAAAATGACCAATATAACCTCAAAACTCATAAAAATTACTAAGATATCCTTAAAACTTAAAAAATGACTGAAATACCCTTTAAACCTAAAAATATGACCAAAATGCCCTTAGAACCTTAAAAAAATGACCTTAATGACCATGCAACCTAAAAAATGATTAAAATGACCTTGTAACTTAAAAAGTGACTATAATGCCCTTAGAACCTAAAAAATGACTGTAGTGTACCTTAAACCTAAAAAATGACCGAAGTATTTATAAAACCTTAAAAATGACTGAAATGACATTGAAACCTAAAAAAATTATTGAAATACCCCTGAAACCTCAAAAAAGACCAAAATGGCCCCGTAACTTAAAAAAATATTGAAATACGCTTGGAACCTAAAAAATGACCGTTATGCCCCCAAAACCTAAAAAATTATTGAAATATCCCTGAAACCTAAAAAATGACTGAAGGATTCTTGAAATATGAAAATGACCAAAATGCCCCCTCGAAACATCTATTTGCAAGACCAAAATGACAATAAAAATTTTATACAACCACTCTATTTTCTTGATTTGAAACCCATTGATTTTAAAATTAATGAATTTAAAAACCTTGATTTGAAATCCATTGATTTTTAAATTCTTTGTTTGGGTCTTTTTATACAATGAAAGATTTGAAATTCCATTGTTTGGATGTCTAAATTTGGATTTAAGATTAATAAACTATTTTTTCCAATTATTATTTTCTTAAATTTTCTACATTTTGATTTTAGTAAACATTTTTTAATAAATGCATAAGATAATGAAAAGGCCATTGATAATCCAATTGACAAGATGATGACTGAAAATTTGTCATCATAACTTAGAAAGCACGGACGTGGCTGGGAGGGTGCCGCACCGGAGTCCGACGCGGGGTGCGGCATCTGACATGGCTGCCCGCGCGTCGGTACCGCGTCTGAGTTTTTTTTTTTTTTTTTTTTTTTTTTTTTTTTTTTTTTTTTTCATAGACTCACGCCGACTCAGCTCGATTTATGCTGATTCGCGCTGAACTGGGCCAATATCGGCCAGAAAACGGTTGTATCAGCCGTATTGGCCGGCGACCGAAACGGCCGAAACAGGTTGAAATATTCACTTAATCTCTCCGGAACAGCCGAAATTGACTTTTAATGAGGCCCTAACATCCTAAATATGTCCTCCTCAATTTTTTAGAATATTTTAATAGTAAAAAAAAAATATTTTTAATAATTTTTTAATCGCCGAGTCTCGCCGCACCCGCACCTACCTTTTTCAAAAATTGCCAAGTTCCACACCCGCACCCGAACCCGAGTTCCAAAATGCACTCGTGCTTCATAGATCATAACCAACTAAAAAAATGTCTTGCCAACTATTGACAACTAAAATGTTTTATATCAATAAAAAGAGAGAACCCTAATGCATGAGTTTTTTCACAACATTTAAAATCTCAAACTAAAAAATTGTTTCAAAGTTCTTAACTGGTAAAAAGTTCTATATCAAGAGAGACAATAAAATATCCAAAATATGTGTCTTTTGCACAAAATTTAAAAGAACATACTAGCACTCAAAATATGCGTCATCATCAAGTTACTCCTATCATGTTTTGGGATTCAAAACATCAACAAAACTTATAGGCCTTATTTAACACAAATTTCAATTCTTTTTTTTTTTCGAAAAAAAAAAATTACAAAGTACCCTACAATGGGAACATCAAACAAAAATCCAAGTCCACTTTCTCTGTCACTACTTCTTTGAAGAATTCCATCATTCAATTCAATTAGGAAGCTTATATTTTCCTCATTTTCACATACCATCATTTGAAACATACCAGTATATATGACCTCTAATTCCTTGGCCTATTTGTTATATTTTTTCTTCTCTTTATCATTTAATTTCTCCTGTCCTTGTCTTGCATCACCACCTCCTTTTTTCACTTTTATTGATGAATCAATGAGGTTTTTTTTATTGAATAAGAAATCAACCAAAATACAAGGCAAAACAACCAAGCCATAGCAAAACTAAGACTTGGCCTCTGTAAAAAAAAAGTTTGTAATAGACCCACTACAACAAAACAACAAGCTATGACTGCTTAAACCCCTTAATAGTGTGCCATGATCTCAAAAAATCAAGCTAAAACTGGCCACTCCTAAAACACAATCTACAACAAAATTTATACATTAACATCATCAAGCTATTACAACTTTTTAACACAGCAGCAACATGTCACAATTGAGCAATGAAACAACAGATCCTCCAGGCTTTGACAATAATAGAGCACCACAAGATATCCGGCAATACCATGCTTTCAATAATTCTGCATCATAGGATAGATAGCATTTCAAATTTGAGTCCCCATTAATAGCAAAGGATATGATTATGCATTGAGTCACAATTGCATAGTTTGCTCTCTAGTCTCCCTTGAACATCCTTCTTTATGATGCAAATAAGTTGATTTTCAGTGTATACCTTCCCAGAAAATATAATAGAATTTTTTGCTTCCATACACGATAAACAGTAGCCCACAAAGCTAGTTTGTAAACGGTTGTTCTTAAGCCTTTTCCTTTAAGATTATTTCCCCTTAACTCATACTATCCTGCCAATCAGTCTTAGCAAAAGATACTAGAAACAAGTTAATTGTAATTTCCCAGACCCTCTTGGTAAAAGAAGAACCAAAAAATAAATGGTCCCTAAACTCAATACCAGAGCTGCAAAAAACACAAACCATCCACTGGAACTTGGAAGACCCCGTTGCAAGATTCTAGCTTTGGTTGAAAGCTTACTAAGAATAACTATCCAACCAACAAATGAATGTTTGGGAATGGCCAAGTTAAACCACAGTAAATGCCACCATTCCATATTACTACCTCTGCTCCTAATTTCATTTCAAATACCAGCACAATCAAATTTATAAGAACCAACCCATAAAGCTCTGTCTTGCTCGTGAGTTTAACTAACAAATGCTTACTTTGGATATTCACTTAGTGGTCTAATCTGGCAAAGCAATAAAACAACACAAACCCACATACACATGCTACTTCAAAAGAACAAACAGACACAAACACTAGTAACTTACATACCCATATATGCGAAATTTACAATAATAATAATAATAAAAATAAATAAAACATAACAAAAAAATATTGATACTGTTAATCAACTCATATAACAAATCATGGAGAAGATTAAAGATTCCTCCCCCCCCCCCCCCCCACCCAACCCACCCAATACCCATAGAAAAATCGACATTAATCCTTTGAAATAATTGCATAATTCTACCTTTTCAAATGGGTAGCCTTGAAAAACCAAAAAAGAAAAAGGGATACAAAACAATGGCAGTGAAACTAGGTTTCATCGTTGGTTCCTTACCTTTAACAATATCAAAGAGATTATGATCATCTCAAGAAACCTTCACTGGATAGTAAGTTGAAGAGGTGCTAAAGGGGAATGAAAGAAAGAATGCAATAAGAAGCAATCTAGTTTTTAAGAACTGAAGAAGCAATCGGCAAGAAGCTCAGAAGAGGATAGAGAGCGGCGTGAAAGGAACAATCTGAATTTTATTTTAGGTTTATATATCTGACCTACTCTACTAGTAACCTGTAACCCCTTAAAATGAACCGTCGGGGTTAAAACTCTAGCAAATTTATGGTCATGATTTGTGTGGGTACCGTACCCCCCTAAAAAAATAGGGGGTACTGTATAGGGGTGGCAATTCGTGTTCGTGTGTTGGGTTCGTGCCATGTCAACTCATACATATCCGACTATATGGGTCAACACTAACCCGACCTGTTTATTAAACAGGTCAAGATTCCTCAACCCTAACACGACTCATTTATTAAACGGGTCAATTGTGTTGACCTGTTTATCTAATTTTATCAAAATAAAGAAAAACATTTATGAAAAAACAAACAAATAAATATTTTAAATATAAAATTCAAAATTAATGAGTAACTGCATCACAAATAATCATTCAAAACTAAAGCATATCTCAATATCATAAATAATCAATCACAATATGTCAAAGAAAATAAACAACAACAACAACTAATAAGTTTATATACCTATGGTTTGAACGGTATATTGGTAAAATTTTATTTAATTAAACGGGTCAGACGGGTTAAACGAGTTTCATAGGTTGAACCCTAACCCAACCCGTTTATCAAACGGGTCTGTCGTGTCAACCCGAATATGACACGAACCCATTAAGCCTCAACCCATAACCTGCTAATTTTGTATCTTGTCGTGTCGGGTTCGCGGGTCGGGTCCAATTTTGCCACCCCTAGTACAATAGAATGACCCATATATATATATATATATATATATATATATATATATACAATAGCATTATTACAATTGACCATTTAAATTCAGCCATATCCTCCATATCATTAAATTATTAATATTTTCTCTCATTTTTTAATTTTTAAAAATTAAACATAATATTTTAATTAAATACAAATAAATAAAAATTTCCTTATAAAATCGTACTCATTTTTTTAACATTTACACTCTCTCTAACATTTCTCATTCTTTTCACATTTCATCTCCCCACTACCCTCTACTTTAATACCACTCTTCATCTTTCCCTTTAGCTTCATTTATTTTGTTTCTTCTTCTTCTTATCCTCCTATTATAAATTTTTCATTATCTTTTCTATCCTATATTTTTATGCATAATTTTCCCTCACAAAAAAAAAAAAAATTATTTCTCTCTCTCAATTTTTTGGTGGATTTTTTATTTTATTTTTCTTGCATCTCTGCTCTATACTATTAATTTTTTGTATTTTTAAGAACTTTACTTTGAGTTGATGAAATTTAGTTTTATGTTTTTTTTTTTTATTCTCTTTGATTGTTAAATTTTATCCTATTATAAAGAATATAATATTATTCTATTACATAGCGTGATTTGGATAATTTTATTATATAAGAATTTTACATAAGTTACATAGATAATAGTCAAACAACAACAACAACAACAATAATAATAATAAAATATATATTTATGAGATAATTCTAAAAATATTATCACGCGCAACGCGCAGGTCTGTGACTAGTATATATAAAAATGATTTCAAATGAAATTGTAAAGTAGTCCGTATATCACGTAGGACATCATCTAGTTTTAGGCTAATTTTCGGTCAACTTTACTTTACTCCTTTCTACTTCCACTCGAGCTCCTCCCCTTAATCCAAAGAAGCTGTAACTATTCCATTAATTAGACCTATTTTTCTGAATCTTTTTTTTTTAATCCCAAATTTTGGGTCATTTTGGAAAATTTAATGGGTACAGTATTAATAAATTTTCTAACATTTTTTTTTCATGGGCTTTAGCATCGAATAAAAAATCAGAGTTCCAACACATATATATGTAATGAGCGTAAAAAATTTATTGTTTTTTAATCATAATTTGAGATTCATGTTTATTGTTAAGTAGATGGTGATGTTTCGAAATATGTTTTAATAAGAAAATAAGTTTAAATTCATTTGTCAGCAAATATTAAGTGTAAATTGATACTTATATCGTTTTTTCTCAAGAAAAAAGTTTTAGGTTCATCGGAATGTAAGCTGAATTTCATTTGTTAAAGTATTCAAGCAGTTGATTTGTTGTTTGAAATCTATAATTATTATCCTTTTATATAATGAAAAATAAAAATACAAAAATGAAGAAGTGAGTTTGTTTTAGTGTACTCCCCAAAATTCCAAGAGCATTTTGAAACCTTTGGCGTGGGTGGAGTTCTTAGTCTTGTGCCGCTAGCACAAGTTTACTTTGAATTATTTAATGTCAGTGACAAGAACTCTTTGTCTCTTAAAGAAGGTTCTTGGCGAATTCAATCCATCTTTTAGTTATAGGTTTTTGAAAGTTAATTAACTTGTGAAACTTTTCGTCTCTTAAAAAGAAGCTTCATGATCCTAAGCCGGTAAGACAAATTTTGTTGTCTTAATCGGTTGTTGCGATTGCTGTTACAATTTTTGATGACATGGTCCTCCGTTTTAACTCACCTTTATGAGTGGTAAAGTCATAGAAAGAAAATGGCTTACCTCATAAGAGAATGCCACCAATTCTAAAATGGCTGACATCGTCTTGTCCGCCAGATCAGCATAATAATTGTTGCTCTCCTAACGTCTGCTAACGCCGTTAGGTTCGTCCAAATTGACATTTTAAATTTAAACAAAATATTTGAGGTCTGTTCCTCCATCTCCTCACCCACGAGTTCCTCTCTCCCTCTCTCAAGTATCATGATCTGTTCCTCACTCCCTCTCTCATCTCCCTTAACATCGTGCCCATTCACTATGCGGCCACCTTGCACTATTGCCAGCATTGGTTTGGCTTGTTCTTTGATGCCCGCCATTGGTTTGGTTTGACTTGTTCTCTGATGCCGTTTCAGTTATAGTTTAAAACAAAAACCGATCTAGCCCAAGCCGTGTGTTTCGGCTTCTTGTCTGAGTCCTGAGTCTCAACAGATAGATTGAGCTTCATTTCTACTACTAAAAAGAAATTAGTAAGGGAAAAGAGATATATATTCAAACACTTTCCCTAGCTTAAAGCCACCGGCCGGTGATTTGGGATGGGTCATTGAAGTGGGAGGCACAACCATGGTTACCCACTATGATTTTCTTCTTTCTCCAGTAAGTTTGATACTTGAATTTAGTTCATTTGGTTTAATTCATTGAATTTTCTTTATCTTTTCCCTCTATTCTGGTTGTGAATCAGGAATTCTTGATTGCTAATGGTGGTGGATGTTGTGGTTGATGGTGGCATTTAGGTAGGTAGGGATTGCCAATTGAAAATTTTGGGTGCTTTTTCCATGCAAGTCAAATGTGTGCAAATGTTTTTAATAGGATTTTAAAAATGCAAACCAAGACTAGAAAGCAAATTGTTCTCTCTACAAATGTTTTTAGCTAAAAATGTATTCCACTGAGAAGTACTTTTCCATTGAAAAGTATTTATGCTGGAACAAATGCAACCTTTGCTCTAGAGGAAAGAAAAAACTATACAATTAATCTTTTCAATTTAAACATAGAATACCTAAAAATTGAATTAAGTTAACATTTCAGTCTGTTTAAACAAAAAATTAAAGTGGATCCTCCTTTTCCTATACAAGTTGAAAAGTCTCCTGAACATTAGTTTGCAGTTTATCTAAGAACTTTACGATCGGTTGGGTTGCCATGCATCTTCTTCCTACATTGCAATTGATTATAAAAAAAAGAAAAAAAAGAAAAAGAAAAAGTATAATGCAATTTGTATCTATCTGCTATCAGCCTATCAAGAAGAAATTTCAACCATGAAAGCCCCATATTGGACCCCATAAAATTAAGAAGACAAAGTTCTCCTAATATTATATGCAGAATTCCTATTACTAATACAAGTCCATAGATGGACTTTATAGTGACATTCAGGTGTGATTCTTCAAAATTTTATTTGTTTCCGGTCATTGTAGTTGATTGATTCCTTTTCTGATTTAACTGAAAGAGATTTTAGTACCAAAAAAAAAAAACTAGTAAAATGATATGATATAAACTCAAAAAATCATGTGAAAAAAAAAATTAATGTTTTTATTAGATGACTTATTTTCCGTCAAAAAAATTTCTCTAAAAAAAATACTTGTTTTATTAGTATAAAATAACATTTCAAATGTGTTATATCATATGTACTCCGAAAGTTCCTAATATGTAGCGATTATCAATACTATGACCCTTGTCTTTCTTTTTCAGTTAAAGGTGTAGTTATCCAAAAAAGAAACAAAAAGTCTAAAAGTCTAAACATGCTTGTTAGTTGCTACATCAATATTATATATATTTCATCTATTTTCACCAATAAGTAAAGACCAAGAATTTAATTACTAAATAATAAGCATATATATAGACATATATAACCATATTAATGTTAAACATACCTATAAACATATATATTTTTAAGCATTTATAAACATATCAGCAATGATAACTATTTTACTCAAACATTTATTCAACTTCACTCACTTTGATGTTATTTTGGGTAATTATTATTTCAAAAAGTTGTTTCTTCAACTTCACATATAACATTTCGGGTTCCACCTTATAGGATGATGTAAAGTTGAGTAAAAAAGTTCTAGCTTTGAAATTGAAATAAAGTAACGTCAACTAAAAATAAAGCATCATAATTTTAGCAATGTTAACCCCCCCCCCCCCCCCCCCAAAAAAAAAAAAAAAAAAAACCAGACATTGTAAAAAAGCAACAATCATAAACCCAAAAAGTTTTTCTTTTCCCTGAATTTGCCATAATGTATTTGCACGCACCCTTTTATCTTAATATGATGGTCTCGGGTGTATTCAATATCGTACTTGTAATATTTCTGAAGTCAGAGTTATTTGAGAAAACAAATTTGTGGTGATAGAGAAATGGTTATTGATGATGTGAAAAAAATTAGTAGGCTTCACGCTCCGGGTTTCCAAGATCTAGCAGCTTTGTTGGATGGCCTGAAAAGAAAATCACACGATCAAAGGTGACCGAGGTGTGCCGGTCAAGAACCCTCCGATGATTAAGTTAGTTTCTCTCTAAAATTTTGGAATTCCAACTTGTTGGGAATAGTAAAAACTTACATTCGTTTGATATAAATGAGTACTTATATAGCATACACTTGAAGCAGTTACTTGTCTAGTAACTTCCCCTATTTTTGAGAAGGTCAAAAGGTTCGGGGTTAACTTTCACAACAGCTATGGAAGTTAGATTATTTGATCCTATTTTCCATAACCGTTATTGGAAGTAGTAGGAACTTGTAACAGTGAACCTCAATTTTTACTCATCCAAGAATTTTCTTTAATGGATGACCCTATCATGGACAACTTCTATATAAAGAATGCCCATTTTCGTGTTCTGGACCTAGACGACCCTTATGGACGAGCTAGGAGTTGGCTCAATTCTCGATTCACCATCAGTTGCCCCTTTGTCTAGGGGTCGACCAAGGAAATGTACAGCCTAATGCTATTTTTTGGACATGTCTTTATGTCAGCAGTTAGGTGTACTACGTGTCACGATCTTATTGGTGACTAGTTGCATCGATTCATTTTTTCGAGGAGTGTGCCACATGTCATCTTTTGGTTGGTTGTGTCGTTTCAGATGCCAAATTTTACTGCCTGTAAATAGTAGAATTCGTCCCCTACCCTTTACATTTTCGAAATTTTCTTCCTTGACATTTGTCGTTTAGCGCCTCGTTTAGAAGTTCTTCCGCGTCTATAGTCTTCCTTCGTCTAGATCCAGGTATTCTCTTAATCCTCGCCTTTAGGTTTCAAGTTTTCTTCAAAATGTCTGAAATTGTTGTTTCCTCGTCTAGTAATAGTATTGACAAGGCTATAGACGAGTATTGTAACACAACTAGTTATAGTTCCAGTAGTAATGGTAGTAGTACTAGTAGTAGTGGGGGAAACACTACGGACGAGTATACATCCAGTGTCCCTGAGGTTCCCATAGAGGTCCTTTAAGAACAACTTAGGACGAGGGTAACGCCTGGGTCTAGGGCCAGTACTTCAAGTGCTCCCTCATCTACCCTTTAAGACGAGGTTGAGATAGTGTATAGCTATGCTGTGGGGGTCCACTCCAAGATGAATGAAAACAGGTTAGCATCCCTTAGGAGTTGGTACCAAATTCTTGATGAGCTAAACCCTAGGTTAGCTGTACGTGGGGAATGGTGTTGCCAACCCCGTTTTGGTGTAGGTATTTATGAGGCTTACCTTTTAGGGGGTTTGAGGTTACCTTTTAAGGCCTTTGCTAGGGAGTTACTCACCAGGTTAGGTTTATGAATTTGTCAGTTTAATCCTAACGCATGGAGGCTAGTCGTCTTTATGCAAGTTTTATGGAAGGAGGTATTTGAAAGGTATCGTCCTCTTACCGTGGACGAGTTCCTCTATTGCTACAAGCTCTTAGAGATTAATCAATCCCTTGGCTTTTATCAATTCACAGCTAGAGGGAAAGATTGTAGGCTAATAACATCCCTTGTCACCTCAGATAGGAATTGGAAGACAAAGTTTTTCTTCGTCTCTGGTTTTTGGGCTCGACACCCTATTGAGGTTGGCAAAGATCCATTTGCCCCCTATACGGGAGAATTAGGGAACCTTCGTCTTGAAGGTATCTTTATTGTTACCATTTTATTACTATTATACTTATTTTTGCTTGTAACTGTCTAACAATTTTTGTTCTCTTCTTCTTCTTCTTCTTCTTTTTCTTCTTCTACTTCTTCTTCTTCTTCTTCTTCTTTTTCTTCTTCTTCTTTTTATTTTTTTTTTATTTTTTTATAGGTGTTAGATGACCACATTTAAGCAGGTTTTATCTTGAACGCGTCCAAAAGGCTCATCTATACACTGACAGGGCTTTTCACTCTTTAGTAAGCCTTCAACGACTTGCCACTTGGGGACTAGGTCCTAAGCCATCCAAAGAAGTTTTAGCTCACAAACTTACTATCCGTAGACATGAGTGTTCTTTTTACTTGAAGATTACATGAGCATTATTTGACTTATACTACTTAGCTAATACTCGATACTTTTCTTTCGGGGATGGCAACCATGAAGGAAAACAGGGGGAAGGAGGTGGTGGATGAGGGAATTAGGCAGGAGGTCCAATCCCAACCTCATCCAGCTGTTGGTGATAAAAGAAAAAGTTTATCTAAAGTAATTGACTTGGAAAACCTTCGAAGTCGTCGTAAGGAGAAGAGGGCTAAGCACAGGTCGTCCAAGCCTAGAGTGGTCAAGCCCAGTCTTCTTGTTCTTCCTACCCAACAACCATCCTTCCAGATTCATGACTTAGATTTTGAACCTAGAGATCCTTCGTCCATGGATCCTCCGTCTGTAGCCACTGTGCCTGTCTCGTCTCAACCTTCTCGATGAATTCCTATGAATCTTATTGAAAATGAAGACCTGGCTTGGGAAAGGTTTAAGAAGGTTATGATCGACGAGGACATGACGGTATATTACGACATGTCTTTGAAGGAGTTTCAGCACTCTGGTGTTCATGACCTTTTCAAGGTATGTGATAGGCCAAAAATGTATTAACCCCTTGTGATGAATTAATTGATTAATTAGCCAAGTTTATTAATTAATCAAATTAACTTGCAAAGTGCGTGGTAGCACAAACAAATCACCAATTAACTAAAAATGCAGCGAAAAATAAATGACACGGTGATTTGTTTACGAATGAGGAAAACCTACACGGTAAAAACCCCACCGGACGATTTAAAGTCATCACTCCCGAAATTTCACTATTATCACTACAAACGGTTACAAGTAAAGGAATCTCAGTACCTTATACCAACCTACAGTTGAACTCTTACCCCAATACCCAATTGGACTTGTTATGTAGTGACAATTTCTCCTTTTGATGCACAGCTCCCAAGTACGTGACTAACCAATTGTGCGGATCCCAGTAGGCGACTTCAATCACCAACTAGAGAAGTTTGATGGCTGCAAAGTTCTTCAGTTCATCCAGACGATAAAGATCGAGAAGATGCTTGGTCACAAAACCCTACGGTGCACATACACAGCAACTTCTTCACATGAGATGAACTAGGGCAAAAATTTTGTCTCCGGTCACAAATTGAATGAACAAACTTTGTTCAATGCTTGTGTAACTTGTGAACTCTTTGACAGCCCTTAAAATAATCATTTTATATGTCTAGGGTTAGGAGAAAAGAAAGCCCAAAGACACATTTACAGATCCCAAGAAAATCATATCAGAATTCTGTAATTCTTAAACCTCGACAGATATGAGCTGTCAAGCAGGTGTCGAGCACACGAGCTGCAACAACCTACTTAAGCTCGATAGATGTAGCTGTCAAGCTTTAATGAACTTGCACAATTCAGCTTGTTTCTTGAACAGACTTGAATGGCTTTAACACTTGATCTTGAAACCTTGTTTTTTAAAGTATTAAAACTCCTAGATCTACCCAAATACAAGTAAAGTGCGTTTTGTTAAAAGATTAGCCAATTACATAAAATAACGACATATGTTCCTAACAAATGAAACACATATGTCCTAATAATCTCCCTCTTTGGCAATCCGTGACAAAACCACAACAAACAAATGATCATATGAGAGAAGTTGTAAACCACTCAACTCATACTCACTTGTTGAATACAATAAATCTATCTTAACACAAACTCTTGAAAAACTTTGCAAGAAGAGAGTTTATGACAAGTAGACTTTAACAACTTGTATTTCTGAAACACTTAAACAAAACTCATCAAGGCATCTTAGTGTGAAACAGAATTAATAGATTGCATACAAGTAATAAGAAACATGTGCATAAAGAGAGAAAAGAAACAACACATGTAAGGGTAGGTGAAAGAAACATACATCAACATATAAAGAAGATAAATACAATGTATGTCAATAATGGTCACAAGACCCATGTACAAGAATAAATGTAATCCTCGCTACATCCCCTAAGGTATCAATACTCCCCCTAACAAAATGGTCCTATACTAACTCTCATCCTAAGTATGACTACTCTCATATCAAAACTATTCCCCCTTTTTGTCACGAGTGACAAAGGAAAGAGTGTCAAGTAGACATCTCATCGGTAGAGCTAGCATCTCCATCGTCATCATCAACGGAAGCATCATCATCATCACCAGCATTAGAAGCATCAGAACCAGAAGCCACTAGAGGAGGTAGAGGAGAAGCCTTAGGAGCGAAGCCACCCATGATCGCCTGCCGCCGTGCGATACTGCCGACATGAACGTTCACTTGATACAGCTTAGTAAAGAGTGTATCTAAGCGAGCATCCATGCGTTGAAGCTGCGTCATGATGTCTTTGAGAGTCACATCGCCCATAGAAGAGGAGGGAGCGGATGTGGATGGAACAGATCGGGATGGAGCCGAACGGGAGGGAGGAGAGCTAACCCAGGTTGTTGCGACTAAAACTACGCCTTGCTACGTTTAACGGTAGCCGCATCTATGGCACACATAATAGTGAAGTGGTCGGACGAGAGAAAGGGAATAGAAAATGGTGTAGGATCCTCGTGATAGCGGATGGAAAGATGAGCTTATCACGGGACACTAAATCTAGATGAACATCTATGATAGAAAGAATAAAATGAGAAGGAAAATCTATAGTGAGATGCTTAAGAAGGGAAAAAAAAATCGAACACGAGGCTCTGTGATAGAGTTGTAGTGAGAGAGTAGGTGCAAAACAAAAGTCATCATCATGTTTAAGAATCTAGGACCTTTAGCAAAAGGCCTACATGGTGTGAACTAACGCTCACCCCAATCAGAAGGGTGCTCATAGAAAGCAGTCATGAGCTCATCCTTGGACACATTCCTCAGATGCTCGCAACTAGAATAGTCAGGAAACTCTACCCTAGGAACCCGAAGCACATCCGCAACAAGTACAACTGTAATTAGTAATTTCATCTTGTTAGTCTCCTCGCTGTCACAAATAAGTACACGTTGCCTTGTTATAAGTTCTGCTAGAACAACTCCAAATGCGAATACATCAGTTTTGGGGGTCACCTGGAGCTCCTTCACGGATCTTCAATTAATTTTGTATTTGAATCGTATGGTTTGTTTAATCTTTCAAATATAGGCTTGCTGAAAGAAACTGCAGGTTTAAGAGAGAATGTAATGCCATGAGTACTACTACAACTTTTATGCTCTGTTTGGGTTTATTTACGATTGAATGGTTAATTGTCATAAATAACTAAACTTAAATAAAACTAAAATTAAACCCAATGGACTAATAACACAGCCCATTCCAAAAAAACGTAAATTACTAAAATACCCCTAACACTTAAAACTAATTAAAAGTCTTAGGATGCCTTTTATATGTCTTTAATGGTTATTGCTATGGTCCTCCATCAACGTGTGATAAAAAACTAAAAACTAACCATTTCCAAAGACCTAAAATTTGCAATAATTTGCCAAAAAAAAAATTTTAAGACAAAAATAAAAAGGCAAATAAGCCGTATAATATGTATAACGGATTAGATTTGTTCTTTTTTTTTTTTCAATTTCTTTTATTTTTGAAATTCCTATCGAATGATAACTAATAATTACTAAAATTAGGCTTTATCTAAAACACAATCCCAATCTGTTACTTTTATTTTTGGTTTTGAATAATTCAAAGATAAGTCAAATCAACTAATTATAATTAGTTGCTCTACAACCCATTTTAAAGCCTTTTTTTAGCAATTTTGATAGTTTCAAATGGTCAAATCAAATAATCTTTATTTAGTTTCTGTAAAACCCATTTTAAAGCCTTTTTTTTTTTTAACAATTTTGATAGTTTCATACCAGAAATGTCTTGCAGGTACAATAAATACTCACATATATTTTACACGCGCGCGCGCGCGCGCACACACACACACACACAAGCTTCAAACAAAAAATCAACACATACAAAACTCTGAACAATGAGTGGAGTAGTTGACAAAGAGAAAGAGACAGAAACACATGTGGAAGAAATTATAGAGCCTCCCCTCCAAAAACGAGAAAAATTTAAACATTTCACGAAGTGGTTAGCAAGGCAATTACAGTACAAAAAAATAAATGGAAGCTATTTAGAGGAGGTGAGGGCAGCGCTGTTAGTCATTGCGACCCTTATAGCTGCGCTGACTTTCAGCCCAGCTATTACCCCTCCCGGCGGCCTCTGGCAGGCTACGTCCGGTGAGGGGCCGGACTGTAGCAGCAGGGATCCCTGTATTTCAGGGGAATCAATAATGGCACACAAGAAATCTTCAGGGTTTCTAAATTTCATGGCCCTAAACACACATACATTTATGACCTCACTTTTTATTATTTTTGTTTTGTTGACCTTTCCTCTCAAAAATTATTTTTTTACTATACTTCTTTCACTCCTGAATTCTACTTTACTGATTTTGCTCTCACTCTCCTATATCGGGGCTATTTACCAAATTACCCCTGAGAGAATACTCTCTCAGGGGTACAGAGGTATAGTCCTTCCCATCTATGCATTTATATTTGTAATTTGTGTTGTGATGTTGTACCATCTTATTCATGGCATTCTTTATATATGTAAGCATGCATATCAGATTGTGAAGAACATGTATAAGGTTTGACCTGAATTATGTAATAAATGTTTTGGATATTTGTTTTTATATTTGAATTGACAATGTAATTGAACATTATTGTAATAATAACTTGTAATAATTTGTGTAATAGACTTTTCCTTAGATTCCCCTTTTTTGTTTTCTCCAAATTTACATTTCCTTTATTTTAAAAAGAAATTCCCTTTCCAAAATGATTGAACATACGTAGAGGACAAAAGATTCTGTTTCTCTCCTTCTACTCAGATATCGCCAGACTGGTTTTGTCATGCAATTGGTGGAGTCCTGAAAATCTTCTTGAGGTAACTCTCTCTTATACACTAATTTTCTCACTCTGTCTCTCTATCTCTCCGGTCCTACTTTTCTTTTGGCCTTTTGATATTTTGTGAAAATGGAAAATATAAAAGAAAACGAAAACTAACATTCAATGAAGAAAACTTTTCATTTTTTAAATTAATGAAATTAAAAGTGGAAGAGTTCAAGAAGTTGGAAAATGGTGTAGAACCAAATCTTTTTAATTTTCTGCATTTATGGCTTAAACTAATCATTGATAAGAAGATAGGAGATGAATGGCTAAACGAAAAAGTATTCATACAAAGTGCCACATGACAGAACCTCGTGTACTTCTGCATGAGGTCTCTGCTTTTATATATATTGATATTGAATCATTGATGTGAGGATAGAGAGATTCATTTCAATCACGGAAGTTTGAAAATGTGCAAGGTGGCACTTTGAGTTCAAGGAACAAGTCATTACATCATTTGGGAAAACTTTCCTTTCATTTGGGAGCCACTCAAACTTCATCATGAATCATGACCAATGATGCTGATTGGTGACAGTAGTTATAGATGAATATGATGTAACGATGACTAAAATTTCTTACAGATATACCAATGTGCAACGACTCAAGAATCGAGAGGATATTCTTCATTTTGTGGAAGAATTTTTTTTTTTTACTTGTAGTAGCATTAAGTTCGCCGAGAAATGAAGGGAAAATGAGAGGAGATGTATTAACTCACTCACAATGTGAAGAGGTGGTCTAATTTGGGTCTGCTAGTTTAGGTGCTCGTTTTTGTCGTTATTACTAAATCAACAATAATAATATTGCTTGAATTTAGTCTGCAAAGTCATTGTTATTTGAGTATAATGGTATTCAATTTTAGGACATCGGAAATTAAGTTAAACATATCCATCAATTTTTCCTTTTTGGACTACTTTGCTTTGGAAAAAGCTTAAGATGCTTTGAAAATAAATTAGTAGTCTGTGAAGTCGTTGCTATTTGAGTAGTTTGCTGTTTTGATTGAACTATCTGATAGCCTTCAAACGGTGAAAGTTTTACTTGAACAGTTTGAGAGCCAGAAATATGTCTCAGCTTTGTTTTATCAACATATAATTGATAACTGCCACTTAGTCAAGGTTTTTTTTTTCTTCTATGCTACTACCAAAGGTCAACTAAATCATTCAATCTTTTATTATTAGCAAAAGGGTATAGTTTTGTGACAAGGGGCATGATAGATTGATAGTAAGTCTTTTATATCTAAGCCCAACAAATCAATGATCATTCTTTTATTAATTAGTATATTACACCAAGCTTAATATTGTGCATGGATCAAATCGATTACAAACTATCATTATAGCTGAAAATTTTTAATTGATACAGAAGCATGAGATAGGTCATCATTTGGTATTTGATATACTGCGCAGCTACAGTAGCATGATAAAGGTGGTGTTTGAGAAGGTTTCCAAGGATGCAATCAAGGAATTTTTTTTTTTTCTAAATAACATTAAATATCAAAAAATTTAGTTAGTTGTCAAGTTTCAAAATAATGTTGGAAACTAGCATCTCGAGTGTATAAAACTCGAGTTTCAAGATAAAAATCGAGTTTTTAAGTCTCGATTTGTAAGGGGTGGTAGGTGATGTGGATGTCCACGTGGAACTCGAGTTTTAAAGACTCGAGTTTCACCATTTCAGACCCAGCGTTCTTCGTTTCTGTTCTTCATCTCTGTTCTTCGTCATTAAATCGTTCCTCCTGTTCGTCATCAGAGCGTTCTTCGTCTTTGTTCTTCGTTCTGGGTTTCTTCATCTTCCTCCATCGTCAAATCGTTCCTCCTGTTCGTCGTCAAAGCGTTCTTCGTCTCTGTTCTTCATCTCTGTTCTTCGTTCTGGGTTTCTTCATCTTCCTCCATCGTCACATCGTTCTTCGTTCTGGGTTTCTTCATCATTTTGCTGGGTTTCTTCATCTTCCTTGCTGGGTTTTTTCCTTCTTCTTCTTCTTCATTCTTCGACGGCAAATCTGAAGACCAGATCATGCCTCTTCTTCAAATCGTCTCTTCGTTCTTCCTCTTCAGATCAGATCGTGTCTCTTCAAATCGTTCTTCCAATTCTTCTTCAGAGCTGATGTTCTTCAAGTACAAAATCGAGTCTCTAAAACTCAAGATCTATGTGCATCATCCTGCCAACTCATTAAGTGGAAATCGAGTCTTTAGCCCTCGAGTTTTAGATTGAAATCTAGTCTGTAAAACTCGAGATGCTAGTTTACAGCATTCTTTCAAGCGGGTCTTAACTTACTATATGCTTCCTACTCGCTGTGCTAGTCTGCACATTCTCTCCTGCAATCAAGCTGTTATTGAATTGGCAAGTTCTATATTTCAAGAAGGACAAAGTGCAATATGGTAGAAGAATCAACACCTTGTATAAGCAATACAGAGGAATGTAAATTCAGTTCACTATCAATAAAATCTATCTTTTTTTATTAAAAAAAATTGATAGAATTATTAGTTGCACCTCCATGACTTTCACCCATAACAAAAATATTACATATATCTTTCTCCATATCAAATCTTCACAACAACAATTTGTATCATTTCTGGTAACATGGTTCTTAATGTCCTTTAAACAATCTCCCCCCACCCCCACAAGAAGAAAAGAAAGAAAGATGGTCCTATGCTTGTTCATGCCTTACACGATGAGATGTGTATGAGAGACTACTTACCTGAAACATCAGATAATGTATTGATGTGTAAGACTAAATCCATCTCAAGCTCCTTATTCATAATAATTAATGAATGAACAAGTAGTTTGTTTACAAAAAGGTCCATATACAAAAACATGGTTCTTAATTTCAATTCAAACTACATTGTACAAAAGCTCCATGTAAACAATCATTAAATACCAAACAAAAAACTTCAGCATAAAGACAAACACCCTATTCCTAGGATCAATGATGTCGTGTTGTGTAATCTAACCACATCACCTCAGTGATCTCATCCCTTAAATGACCCATTGCTCTACATGCCTCTTGACTAAAGGCTTGTACATGCCTTCGACTTCTACTACTTACATCAGCCAAATTATTATGATCATCACTTGTCTCACATTCAGCTTCCTCCCATTCATGCAACAAAGCATCCGAGCGGTTGTACAGGCGTATAAAGTTATGCAAAACACAACATGCCGTTATGATGAGATGTTTTGATGGATTAAAAGGGGCATTGCATTTAGAATAGGGAACCTCGCCTTTAGCACTCCAAAGCATCTCTCAATAACCATTCGCAATAAGGAGTGTCTATAATTAAATAATTCTTGAGCACTTGCAGGCTACCTATTATCCCCTCTATATTCTTGAGCATGGTACCTTATTGATTTGTGTGGTGGGAGGAATCCATCACCCAGTGGGTATCCTGAATCAACAAGGTAATAGGATCCTGCATTGTACAAAACAAAGTTACATATGTATATAATATTGTCATTTTATAGAAAACAATAATTTGGTGGGAAGGAAATTAAAATAAAACCTGGTGTAGGCCAAGGAAATCCATGTTTAGGATCACTAGGTGCCTCTTGAAACACTCTTGAATCATTGGCACTACCGCTCATCCAGCATGAACAAATGTAAACCTCATATCAAAATTACATGCACACATGACATTTTGAGTGATTTCATTTTTTCTACTCCTACATGACGTCACTTTCTCAGTAGGAGAACTTGCACTAACATAGGTACCATCAATGGCTCCTACACATGCCTAATAACATAACATAAATTTAATTAATTATTATTATTATTAACAAAAAAATATAGTAAACAACTCAACACAATGGTGAATATAATGACATTATTATGACATATCATTGATAAATGATATAATAGGACATATAACAAGAATAGATATCATGTCCCACTTTTTGTATTTCGCTTTATACTCCACTAATCATGATATGTCATTAGTATAATTTTATTCCATTTAAAATTTTGATGATTTTATAAGGAAAATAAAAAGAATACATAAAAAGTTGTTATTGATTGAGTATAAAATGAAAATAATAAGTGAGACAGAATATTTGAATTAACATAATACGAACATCATGTCGTATTTCAAATATATACTTTTTTTTAATAGATAGATAGAGAGAGAGAGGAGAATGTGAGTTTTGAACTATAGACAGGGCCAATACATAATATATTATTACCATTGAGCTATCACTTGAACCCTATCGTTCAAATGCATACATTTGCTTTGAAAGACACTTCATAAAGTTAAGTACATATGTTGTCTAAAAAGCTCCCATCTTTGGATCTTGATTCGCTACTCTGTGGCTCTATCTAAAACTTTTTCTTTCCTTATCTTTCCTTTGTGCGTGTGTGCTTGTATGCAGATCATTTGGTGGAAGTAGTGCTACATTAGCAAACCATGTTGCATGCAACTGAAATGAAACTTCTGTTATCTTTTTTTTTTTTTTTTTTTTTTTTGATAGATAATAAAGATTTGTATTCAAAAACACTACCTTATGAAGAAAAACATAAGGCAGAGAAAGAGCTACAAAGGGAAAGGAAAGAGTGAAAGATAAAGAAGGGAAAAGAAACTAAGAACACAAGAGAGAGCTAAGGAACATAGGGAGAGAGTCATTAGAGGTGAGTCTCCAAGCCCTAGCCCAGTCAAACAAAGTGCCGCTGAAAGAGGCCAAAAGCTGGTCATCCGAACTATCCATGTCCTCAAACGTCCTCCTATTGCGCTCTCTCCAAAGACACCACATCACGCATAATAGAGCTAAATTCCAAATGCTAGACAAATGCTTTCCAGGCCATTTCCACCAACCGAATAGAGTATCTGCAATCGATCTTGGCAAGACCCAAGAAAACCCAAAAGATCTAAACACCAAACACCACATCCGATAAGCCTTTCCACAATGCAGTAACAAATGGTCCACCGTTTCTCCATTACTGCGGCACATGATACACCAGTCTACAAAATCCCATCTATCCCTCAAATTATCACCTGTAAGAATCCTAATCCAAACAGCAATCCACACAAAGAAGGAAACACGTCGAGGAGCCTTAACCTTCCAAACACCTTTCCAAGGAAAAATAATTGGTAAGGGGCTTCTTATCTTATTGTAGAAAGATCGAATATCAAAGTTCCCATTCTTTGTCAACTTCCATCGCATACGATTTCTGTTCTCAGTGGGAGGTAGATTAGAGTCCAAGGTACGGAGAAAATCATCCACCTCACTCATTTCCCAATCATTTGGCCTTCGAGTAAAATGAACATCCCAGCTGCTCCGCTCCTCAGACCCCAACCGATCGAGAGATGAGGCCACCAATGCCCCTTTATTGAAGGCAATCCCATACACACTCGGGAAAGTCAAATGAAGTGGAGAATCCCCACACCATTAATTTGTCCAAAGCTTCACTCTATCCCCCACCCCTACCTCAAAGCGAATATTCTCGCTAAAAGCCTCCCAACCTATGCGGATACTTCTCCACAGGCCACACCCATGCATCCCTCTACCTAACTTGGAAGTCCATCCTCCCCAATCTTCCCCAAACTTAAGAGCTACAACCCTTCTCCAGAGCCTTGTCTCCTCATTTCCAAACCTCCATAACCACTTCCCAAGTAAGGCTTTATTGAAAGTAGTAACTTTCCTTACTCCTAACCCACCATGTTGCAAAGGTGCACACACCTTGTCCTATCCCCCCACAAGAAATCCCTTTGCAGCCTCTCAATTTTATTGGCCACATGCGTAGGGACGAAGAAAAGAGACAAATAATAAGTGGGGAGACTAGATAAAGTGCTTTTAAGCAATGTTAGTCTACCACCTTTTGACAAATACATCTTCTTCCAAACGGCCAACTTACGCTCAATTTTCTCCAAGATAGGGTTCCAAACAGGAGGGGACTTGTAGGATGCCCCCAAAGGCATACCAAGATAGGTCATAGGCAAAGACCCAATCTGGCATCCCAAAATCTCTGCCAGGACATAGACGTTAGGAACCTCCCCAATGGGAACCATCTCACTCTTCAGCACATTAACCTTTAAACCTGTCACTGCTTGGAAACAAAGGAGAAGCATCCTAACATGTAGAATTTGATCCTCAACGGCATCGCAAAACAGAATTGTATCATCCGCGAACAAAAGATGCGAGCTACATACCCCTCTACCTCGTCTTCCATCAGCCCTAAAGCCTCGAAACAAACCTGCCCCTTCAGCTCTTTTCATCGTCTTACTGAAGACCTCCATCAAAACCAGAAACAATAGGGGGGATAGCGAGTCCCCTTGTCTCAATCCCCTCGAACTCCCAAAGAAATCAGCTGGAGACCCGTTAAACAAGACAGAAAATTGGGCTGTAGAAATACACGTGCGGATCCACCTACACCACCTCACCCTAAAGCCCATTCTCTTCAACAAATCAAGAACAGCCTCCCAGTTAACATGATCATATGCTTTCTCAATATCTAATTTACAAATAACCTCCTGAATCTTACTCTTCACCCTACTATCAACACACTCTTTAGCAATGAGAAGTGAATCAAGGATCCGTCTACCACCAACAAAACTGTTCTGAGACTCCGATATCAGCCGGTCCAAAACCTCTTTCAGGCGGTTTGCCAATACCTTAGCCAAGATCTTGTAAACACTCCCCACCAAACTAATAGGTCTAAAATCTCGAATATTCGAAACCCCATTCTTCTTAGGGATTAAGGCTATGAGAGTTGCATTAAGAGATTTTTCAAACTCGCTGTGATGATAGAACTCTTCAAACACGGCTAAGACATCGCTTTCCACAACTTCCCAACAATGGTGATAGAAAGCTAAGGAGAAACCATCAGGACCAGGAGCTATATCTCCTTCCATCTCTTTGACAACTCGAAGAACCTCCTCCCGTTCAAACCTCCGTTCAATCCAGTCTCTCTCCAACCCCTCTATCTAATCAAACTCCAAACCTTCCACACAAGGCCTCCACTCCTCAGTCTCCTTGTACAATTTCTTATAAAACTATACAGCTTGGTCGGCCATCTCAGATTCGTCCTCATAGATAACCCCATCCACCTCCAACATGCTAATATGATTATGCCTTCTCCGAGAATTGACCATCTTGTGGAAAAATTTGGTATTGTTGTCTCCTTCCTTAATGCAAAGCATCCTCGACTTCTGTCTCCACGAGACTTCTTCCAAAGAGAGAAGGTTCTGTATTTGAGATCTCAACATAGCCCTCTCTCCTAACTCGACTACAGAAAGGCCGAGCTCCCCTTCCTTAACATCCAAAACTTTTAAAGCCTCCAACAGATCTTTTTCCTGACGCACTACATTTCCAAACTCACTTCGGTTCCACTGAATAATATCTTCCTTCAATGCCTTCAGCTTCTTGGCAAGTACAAAACTTGGGGTACCTGAGAAAGAATATCGATTCCACCAAGAATGAACCCTATCTTTGAACCCATCCGACTTTAACCACATATTCTCGAACCTAAAAGGACTTTTCCCCCTCACTATCCCCCCTTGCCTCCACTAAAATGAGGAAGTGGTCTGAGATAGGACGAGTTAAAACCCGTCGGGTCACATCCGGGTAGTGATCCACCCAATCATGAGAAACCAACACCCTATCTATCCTAGACATCGAAGGCTGATCCGAGCCACTCGACCAAGTATAACTCCCTCCTTCCAAAGGCAAATCTATTAGGCTAAGTTCCTCAATGAACTCAGAAAAATTCTCCATAGTCGGGGTAAGACGAGATCCCCCCAACCGTTCACTAGGGAACTGAACAATGTTAAAATCCCCTATGTAACACCAAGGAACTTCCCAAAGTTGCTGAATTCCAATCAGCTCATCCCACAACTGCCCCCTCAAGTTATCATCATTCGGGCCATAAACCCTACAGCAAGCCCAAATAAAGCCATCCCCCAAAACCTGCCACCGAACTAAAACGGAAAACTGACCCACCATTACCTCTAGCTTTTCTAAAACCCTCCTATCCCACATCATCAAAACCCCACCAGTTGTCTGATCCGCATCCAATGCTACCCAGTCTACATAGGGACAACTCCACAAGCTGCAAATCAACTGTCTATCCAAGCCAGCAAGCTTAGTTTCTTGAAGGCAAATAACATCACAATTCCATTCCCTTGACAAATTTCTAACAACCAAACGTTTCCGCGCATCATTCAAACCTCTAACGTTCCATGACACCATTCTTAACTTCATTGAAATAGTGAACTCCCTACTACAACCTCAGTCAAGCAACCAAAGAAAGAAAAAAAAACTATCTCCCATCATAATTAACAGAGGAAATCAAATTCCTCAACTCCCTCTTCCCTTTATCCTTTGAGACAGCTTTTAGGTGGGCAGCATCTTTTCTATGCACCAGCTTGGCTACCTCAATCTCCATCTCAAGCCTTTGTAAAAGCAAAATACACCTCTTCTCATGTCAACCCAAAGAAAGCCCCATCATCTTACTGAAACCGGGGAGTCTATATATCACCCAATTAGACACCTTCAAAGTGTTGTCCAACCTCCTCTCCTCAGCATTACAATACAAATCAACCGTCACAACCACCCCCAAGGGATTAATAGACACCAAGGGGAAAGAACTCTCCACATCACCCAAGGTCTTAACTACATAAGCTGTGTCGACCTCATTCAAAGCAACTACCGACTGATTAGCCTGATAGGAGGTGTCTATCCGCTGCATATCGCTAGCACCCTCAACCCGAACACCTTCATCTCCACCCGGAGCACCCCCTTCCTCAATCCCAACTCTTGGTGGATTTAGAACGTAATTTGATAGCTCCAGGCCTAATAAAGCCCTATCACCCACTGTTTCTGCCTTACCCAGAGTGGACTTAGGCTCATCGGCACAAAGCCCACCAGAAAAACGACTCTCAGCCTTCGCCAAAGTCTCCGCAAGGCAACCCAGAAGCTTGGTTGGAGAAAAAGACACCAAATCAGTCCTCGTGGTGTGGAGAAGAGCAGTATCGGCACTATCCCGTGTCGCAGGTGAAGCTCAGGCGAGAGACGCATCGGAAAAAGGACCACCTACCTTCACCGATGCCTTCGCCAGCCCACAGAACATCTCGGAATGGGTCGCCGAGCTCGCCGCTGTCATCGGAGCTTCATGTCGTGCAGTGCCGGCCTTCACCAGTGGCGCCAGTGACTCCAAGGCAGGAACGACATCAGCCCTTGTGATGTCCAGAGTTTCCAACGTATCGTAGGAAGCTTTGGGCATCACTGGTGTATGGGCTTCCTGCCTTAAAAGTGTCGGGCTCCCCCCTGTTGGGCTTTCACCGACTTCCAACCTCAGTGGGCCAGTGGGCTCTGGACCAGAGAGCACACGAAACTCCAATGGAGAACCATCTTGATCTGAGCCCACCATAGGGAGTTTCTGAACCCGTGAACCACTAGGCATGTGCTCCCTCTGATCCTTTATAACCAATAAGGAATTCCTCAGTCCACCTTTATTCCACACCACCCTCCTTTTTCCTTTCTCATTCACTTCTACAGTCAGGCTAGTTCCTGCCCAGTCAGAGTTTCCAAGTTCCCGTTTATTTCCATAAACATGTTCAAGCCCATTTGATTTGAAATTCAATGGGGATCCCCTTTTATATCCTACCGGATTTGTCCTTTCAAAGTTAAACTCCTCTGTTCTGCACTAAGAACCCACAACTCTACCTTCATGAGTGGCTGGACCAGGTAAGCTCACCGGAGCTTTGCTCAACATATCTTGTTTACTTACTGAGTTCTGCATCTCTGACTGAATTCTGGCCCTGACCTGAACCTCACGCCCACGCACCATATCAGCAAAGGATCTAAAGGGTTGAATCCTAGAGTTATCCTTGTGAGGCTGAGTCACAAAAAAGGACTGCCCATTCCCACCATTCACATAGTTTTCGGGTTCCAGCATCTTCCTTAACTCTAACCCAAAAACTCTCCATCCAATCTTTGCTCTGCATACTGGAATGATAATGGACCTCCTAGACCCGCCAACTTTTAAGTTTAGACAACAGTAGGAACAAGCCAAAAGAATTGGAGCTCCGCTAGAGGGTGTAGGCTGAGTCACATTCCCAGAACGAAAAAAAGTACTTCGGATTGCTCCCCACTACTATCTGTTCTAAACCCTTCATCAACCATTGAGCCACTTTCTTACCCATGAAGACCGACTTCATGAAGTACCTACTCCGCTCAAAAATCCTAAGAGAAAAATACCTTCCCCCTTCCTCTACCACCAGAGGAAGGGGGAAGGTATTTTCTAGGAAAAGTCACATCAAGATAAACTTTTCTAGGAAGAGTCTTGAAACTCAAACAGCACCATGTTCAAAAGAAAACATCCTCATCTCCGCATTGTTGCTGTAGAATATCTTGTAACAATCCACAATAACAAGAAAACCAAAAAATAAAATTCTAAGTTTTAACTACTATGCCATGTCTATTAGTTTTTCCTCCATTCCCTATCTTGCTGAGTTCTTCAATGGAAGATTAATTCCTCTAGTATGATAAATTACACGCTAAGCAGGTTTTATGAGAACAATTGCAAAGAACAAAGGCATAAGGATGTTCTTTTTTTTTTTTTTTTTTGAGAAATTACTATTTAAATAAAAAAATTAGGATCGCTAGATATACTCATACTATATAACAACAAAGAAAAAATTAGTCATTCTTATTTCAGTTAAGTAATATTTCAAATCTGTCATTAATTGCAAAAAACCGAAAGCCTGGGGACATCAAAGAGATTCTTGGGTAAAAATTATAACCTTTGGTGATTACTACCATTTGTTTGTACACAACTTGTCAAGGGCATCAATCAATATGGTGTTCTCTAATGGTCCAACACACACATGAAGGTGTGCTATAATAATCCTAATTACTAATCCAATCTAGCTGAAAGTACTTAATAAATTATTGCCCTTGATATGAGTCTCCAGTTCAATATATCTCTAATCGTGACATTGGAAAAAAAAAAAACACTAAATTGCACACAAAAAAACAAACTAACAATGCAACTCTGTCTCATTGTGTAATTTATGGGCAAATGATTTGTGAGCTATAGAGTTCAGGCATAATTCCAAGATCACCAAAATCAATGCTAGTGCATCAAACATAAAGAATGAATACATACGACAGAGTGCCTAAAATCAAGTATTTAGATAATGGCAAGATAACCATCATCAAATTATGTAGATAAAAATAAAAAAGATTGTTCTTACCCAAACAAAATAAACGCCAAGAGCCACAAACATCCCCTTTTATCCTCTGCCATGTTGAGTGAGAAAAATCCTTAATTCCCCCATTTAGCAATCTTGAAAAAACCCACAAACAATCCTCCATTTATCAATCTGAGTCTTATTTAATCCCCTATATTTCTCTATAAAATAATTTTTTGTTGTCACCCACCTTCCCCTAAAAAACCCATGCATTAGTATAAATAACATTATTTGAGACTACATATATTGCAATTATTAAAAAACCAGAACAACATAAATCTCACAATTTCCACCAAAAAAGAGAACAAATTCCAACAATGCCATGGTTTTCCTTCCAATGAAATAAGACTATGCACGTAAAGTTCATAATTTTCCAATAAGAAAGTACTTTGGGTTTCAGTTACTTATAAAAAAGAAAAGTACATTTCAGTTGCCCTTTCCAACTCACACCTAAACCACCATATGTCATTAATGAACTCCCTAATTCAGCATCTTAGAGCATTCACAGCAGTAGTGCTAAATAGCTATATTGCTAAAAATATAACTATTTAGCACCACTTTTCATAAAATTGAAGCTGCAGCAGTGGAGCTATATTTAAAAAATATAGCTCCACAGCTACAGTGCACATCTAAAAATAGATGTGCACTGTAGCTCACATCTAAAAAAAAAAATATTATTTTATTTTGTTTCAGAATTTTTTTTTTTCTTTTTCTTTCTCCTTCTCCCTCATTTCCCGTTGCACCTCTCTCTCCCTCAGCCGTTCGGACCCCTGTTCCACTAGCGTCGTTCCCGCGGACGAAGAATCAAAAGGTTCCGATTCTTCGTCCTCCTCGGAGGACAGCCTAAAGGTACACGACGGCTCTGCTGACGGCCGGGCGGACGCAAGCCCAGGGACCCCCGCTACGCGGATCGAGTCTCCCGCCGCGTCGGACTCGGGTTCTCCCCGTTACCAAAAATGGGAGGACTCTGTTGTCGGCCAAAGTGAACTCCACTTTTGGCATAAGCAAATCCGTGAGGCTTTCCAAGATGCCCTGAAGGAGATTGATCCTTGCGGGAGGTATGGAAAAATCTCCACAGAACACCTCTTCGACGCTCTACGTTTGAATAGAGGGGGTCCTATTACAGTGGGGGAGATGGAAAAGAGGGGCTCCCGCCCAGCGCCGATCCGAGCCGCTGCTGGTTCCTGGGTTTTTTTTTTTTTTTTTTTTTTTTTCAATTGGTTGCTTTTTGGTTGAGCTTGAGGCTACTGTGATGGTGGTTGTGCCGCAATGGTGGTTGTGGTTTGGTTGTACAGCAATGGTGGAGGTGGATTTTGTTGTGATTTGGTGATTTTGTTTGGTTTGGGTTGAGGAAAAAGATTGGGGATTTGGGTTGATGGTTTTTTTTTCCCCTGCTGTGGCCTAGAGGTGGTGGTGGTGGTGGTGGTGGTGGTGGTGATTGGGGCTGACGGTGGAGGTGGTTGTGATGGGGGCTGAGTGGCTGCCGGTGAAAATATTGGGGGTTGATGTTGAAGTTTTTATTATTATCTTAATAAATTTTTATTATTATTTTAATCAAATTGCTAAAATTATAGATCCACTGCTGTGGAGTGTAATGAGCTAATAGTTAAAATTATAGATAAAGTGACTTTTAGATATGGCAAATAGCTAAAATTTTAAAACCACTGTTGTGGATACTCTTACATAATCCCATGGAGTACAAAAGACACACACTTTTGACAAATTTGTGATTTTACGTTTCTGTTTTCTTCTGTTTCATATTTATAAGTACTTTGATTTCAAAGTTATAGCATAAAAATAATAGTATTCCACACCCCAAATAGTGAGACCAGTGAATACTCAGTAAACACATTTTTAAAATACTAATTCCTAAGCAAACTATGGTAGCAAAACATTTCCACAGACACTTGGTGGACACATACACAAAAAGTATGTTTCAACCACAACCAGAGGTGTGTCACGTGTGTGCCTATATATATATATATATATATATATATTGAGAAATACCTCAACCAGAGGTATGTTGAAACCCTCAAAATACATATAAAGTTCTTGAATGCATTTGTTAAAAATAGAAGTTTGGGTACCCATTTTTTGGTTAATATAACCCACAAAAACCCTAGGAAAAAAATAACTGCCCAACTTCTTTAAGATTTTTGCCATTTGGCTTCTCTAGAAACCCATAATTAATAATAAATAAAAAACGATAATAGTTACTTTATTCTCAAAGTTTCAAAGGCTCCTCATGGAATAGGAGGAGGGGGATTTCAGGGTGAAAAAAAGAAAAAGAAAACGAAGAAGGATTTGCCAATCTGAGAATTTTTTTAGGAATTTTTAAGGACAAAATCAGCAAAAGTAAAAGAGAGAAAGAAACATACTCATAAGGAGTACCATATCAAGCAAGCAATGTAGAAGCCGAATCTGACTGACTCGTCTGCTCCCTTCTCTCTCCCTCACCGCCTCTTTCTCTGTGAGTCTGCGTGTTGAAAATTTTCTTTTCTCAGCAAAGCGCACCGTTTAAATTTTGCCTTTGTCCCCCCCAAACGCACCGTTTTGGCCCAACACCTTTATTAAACCAAAACTACTGTAGTTAAGCGCACAGACTCTTTTTATATATTCGTTAATAGAAATAGAAAATTGTTTCTCAAAAAAAAAGAAAAAAGAAAAATAGAGCATTCTCATCAAACGTCTTAAATTTTTTAGCATTTAGCATCTAGAAATCAATTTTATAATATATAACACATCACTTTACAGTATACCTTACATCAAAATTTCTATTTTTTTAACGCTTCATTTAAATATTTTTTCTCTACTTCTATTATGCCCGTGTGATGCACGGCTTAATAAAAGAATTATATATAAATTTTAAAATATATATTATAATATAATAAAATTAATAACAAATAAAATATTAAAAATAGTTTAAAGATTATGGCAAGTTCTAAATTTCTAAAAGCTTTTAGTAGTAAACGGGCCGGACTTTGCACGGTTTTGGTCGTAAACTTATAATAACATGAATAATTTTATTAAAAAACACTAATTAATGATTGAAGAGAAATGCTATACTCGATGGACTACGACATAACTTTTACTTATTCAAATAACAATTAAGGTGAAGTAGGATGAGGAACAACAAATAATAATTATAACATATCGGCATAATAACATTTATATTTAATTATAATGAAGCGCTTGCATCACAAAGTGTCAAATTAATATCAACTCTAAACATGCTAGGATGTTTATGTTAATTAATGTAATTGCACGGTTTTGGTCGTAAACTTATAATAACATGAATAATTTTATTAAAAAACACTAATTAATGATTAAGAGAAATGCTATACTCAATGGACTACGACATAACTTTTACTTATTCAAATAACAATTAAGGTGAAGTAGGATGAGGAACAACAAATAATAATTATAACATATCGGCATAATAACATTTATATTTAATTATAATGAAGCGCTTGCATCACAAAGTGTCAAATTAATATCAACTCTAAACATGTTAGGATGTTTATGTTAATTAATGTAAATAAGCATAAAATTAATATCAACATCTAACACCCTACTATTGCATGAATTGTGATTAAAATTGTCCTAATATTTTTACTTTAACCCCAAGCAATCATCTTAAATTTACAAATAAAAACTACCCAAATATATAAAATTAAAAAAATAACACACACATAAATATATACACACAAAGAAACTCTGAATTCAATAATTACAAACAATATTAATTTTTTAAACATTAAAAAAAATCTAGAATTAGAGTTAAAGTAAAGATACTCACATGAAAATTGAATTAACTTTGACAGCAAGGGGGAGGCAGCGAAGTCATGGAGATTTCACATCACCTTAAATATCCATTGCTTTTACATCACCCGTTTTATATTTAATTAATTTTTTGTCTCCATTCTTTGTGGAGTGATATTCATTATCATGGTTTTGGATGCTCGAATCTTGGTATCATGGCTACCTGTGGGATCTACACATATTGGAAAACAGATCTTTCAAAAAGTGAATAAGATTTTTGTTAAAATTAATCTGTTAGTTTTCATAGAAGATATACAATTGATTCTGAAGACCATAATAAACATATAAATTAGATCAATGTTATCAAAAATAACTTAAACGAAAGGCAACCCGCACACAAAACATATTCAATTTGATGAAAAAAATATAAAGAAGGGAATTTTATGAAATAACAAAAAGAAGAAGGCAAATACATACATGCAAGTTTCATAGGTGAGGTAAATGTGGGAAGGAAAGAATGCATCAAGAAACCGTACGGTAGAAAAAGGGAAAAATATACCAAACTATATGTATACCCCCACTTTTATATTAGATAATTTTAAATTGAGAAGAAGTTGATAACTTGATATGAACACAAAGAAAAAGGAGTTTCCCTAATTAAGGAGTATATGTTAATTACATATTATTTTTTTTTTTTTTTTACTTTATCCCTGTTGAGGGGAAAATTTTGATATTCCCAAATAAAGTATGGGGTAGCCAAGCCGAAACTCGATGATGAGCCTTGAAATAAAGCCCAAAGACTTTCGGTGTTGTGGAAGTCCGCCCAAGCAAGAGTATTCCTGTGCTTTAAATGGAATAGGATGTGTGTATTGGGTTCATAGGGCCAGTTCTTAGCCAAATAATGATAATAAAATTGGATAAAATATGAGTTTTGGGGCTTTTTGTGATAGTTTATATCATAACTCAATTTAAATAATGAGATATGAAACATTTGTGATTAACATAATAATAGAGTGAAAAATATTTGGGAAAACTCAATAACTTATTAGTGGTATAAATAGGCGGTACTTGAATAAAATTAGGTGTAAAAAAAAGTACCCTAACATTTAGCCCCCCGAGTCACTCGCAATCAAATTATTAGTAATACTATATTTTTTGAAATAAAAATATTAGGATCACACATGCGAGTTTTTTTTTTTTTTTTGAAAAATGGTGGCCTATTATAGATAACGAGATAGGAAATTTTTTGTGGGCCAATGAGAAATATTCGTGGAGGCACAAAATAACATATGGGTGATATTTTGATAATTTTTGGTGAATAAATAAAAGTGATTAAATAGGCTTAGAGCATGTGGCTTGAGTGAAAAAACTGTACCTCAACCTTTTAGCCCCTTGAGTATGTGTGATCAGCTTGCCTTTGGTCACATATGTGAGTTTGAATGAGTTCATAAGCCTGTGTTGCATGGGTTGAAAGAGAGAGAGAGATGGTGAGCTTGAAAGAGAGAGCTTCTTCCTCTTTTCTAAGACTTAGAGAAACCTTTTATCTCATTCCAAACTTATTCCATCTGCCTTTTCTAATTCAACTCTTCTTGATTGATTTTTTCTTTTGCATTTGTAGTTGATAAATAATTTAGTTGTTGGTGGAATTGGAGCTGCTGGCAAGGTGATACGAGCCTTTCAATAGTAATTGAGAAGGATAATCCAATTAGTGTACCTCTGAAGTGGGTGCTACGAAGAGATATTCTAGTGACAAAACTGTATGGGCTCCAGCCGCTACTGGTGTTTTATACCCAGCGATTAGAACTTCTGCCAGCCCCCACTCGATTTATGGGTTTTTGAGGGTCCATTATTGATTGGCCTAATTGAACAAGCTGAAAGATTAATAATAAAGTTTTCTATTGACCCCTTCATAAAGCCAATATCATTGGTGATGTGATGTTGTTCCGCTATAAGGTTGTATTCCATAACCTGATGCGCAACTAGAGTCTAGAGATGCTGAATTAAATAGTTGTTTGGTTCATGGAGGAGATATCCAGATACTGTGGTGGAAGCCCCCAAGTCTAATTTAGTGAGAATTCTAGCCGTGATGAATCTAGACCCACCGATGATGGTTATTTAGATCAAACTGATACTTTTGTTAACCCCAACTATTGGTTCCATAGCTCCAACTGTCATGATGAAGCAATTTAAGGGAAAGAACATTGCCGGTAGGATGAAGATTTATGAACCTATGTAAGAGGTTTCTTCAAGAACTCCTTATCTTCTTACATCCTTTCTTTCCTTTTTCTTCTATTCCTTGTCTTCATTCATGGCCTTGCATTTCTCTGCCCTTATGGTTCTAGCAGCTTGGTGATCAAGACGTAGCCGAGGAAGCATGATGACAAATTTTGAGGATACAGACTTCAGTAATTTTATGCCCCTTCCCTCTTTCTTATCATGTATATTTACTGTTGATGCATTTTCACTTCAGGTTTTGCCGTTGAAGACATAATGGCAATTGACAAAAGCTTTACTGATTTTGTTACGGCTGAAGGGTTTGTTTCTGCAGAGCTCCAACTGTGATTTTGCCATATCTTCATGATGTTCCTTAAAAAAAATCTCCAAGCATGATCTAAAGTTGCTCATACTGCTAGAGGGAATTATAGCTTGATACTATTCATTTGCTCTTTTGTTGTTACCGTTGGACATTTAACTATGGTCTCTTACTTCATGGCGGTGCACAGAAAATTTGTTGATGTTGCTCTTAAAAAAAATATTAATCTTCAAGGGTGCTTGAAGGCATTTTAAAGAAATATTCTGGCTTCATGGTTGGAGGCAAGATTGGTGTTGGTATGAGAGGACTATTGTTCTAGCTGTAGGTTGCTATGTGTTGTGCAATTGAACCATGTACTACTTGTGATGATGAAGATAGCTAATCTGAGGAGAATATTGCATTAATGATGGCTGAGCTTTATTCTTTGATCAAAGGGATGAGATTATGTGTCTTTCAACGGTGTTTCCCCTCTAGTGGAGATCTTTGGCAATGACTTTGTTGGAGTAGATTCTTATATTTTCTTAGGTGTATCTTTTCAAAAACTTGCTTTTGTGATGTATTGTGATGTAATGTAATGTAACGTAATCACTATGTGATGTGAAGTATGTTGTAAGCTTATACAACCGTAAATGTCATGCATGTTGTGTTTTATAATTTGAAATCGGTTCAGCCATGTAGACTGTGTTTTATTTAGCCATGAATTTCCTTTGTCAAGATATTTTGATTGTCAAAAAAAATTACAATTCTTAGGCTCAAAAAAATTAAAGCATGGTCATAAAGGTAATATCCATTTTTGAAATCACTTGCTAAATGCATGACCATTTTGTTCTGAAGAGTCCCAACCATAAAGGCTGTTTTTAATTTTGAATATGTAAAGGTTTGAAATATGAAAAGTGTTTTGATCATTGAAAGACTGATATAATCGAGCCAAAATATAGTCATGGAAGTTAAACAATTTATTTTGTAAAAATAACTTGTTAGAATCATGATAATTTATTTTGGAGATATCAAGTTGCAAAATGGCATCATTGCAAGTGAGACTGAAATATAAATATCTATGTAAAAATGTATCTTAAAATATTTATAGTTTTGAAATAAGTGTAAGATATTCATGTCTTAGAGTAAAGATAACGCTTACTCTCTATTTCCAAAGCACTTTTCAGAAAATATGATTATTGAGCTGTATGATATTGCTCCAGTCATTTGCCATTGATAGGTTTCATGAGATTTTTGCCTTTTGCCATGGCTAGACAATAATAGTTGTTGTTATAAACTTCTTTTCCAAGACAAATGTCCGTGGATGTCAGATTGATTAGACACTTTAGATCAAAGCCCCCAAGTGTGGGATGGTTGATACTCTTGATGATGCTTGAGATTCCAAGGGTTCCAATGATGTGAATATAATAATCACGGTCTTGAATATGCGTGGGGCTGCCATGGCTTCAATGGCGACAAAGCTTCTTTAAGGGATGACCGCCAATCTACTTGGTTCAGTGGTTGGTTGCAAGGAGTTTCTTGGATGGTTCGAGCTCCTACATTGCGATAGAAAATTCTCATTGGTTTTATGCCTACAAAATAGAAAAAATCCAATGTCTAAAAATCATGATGATGATTGAATTAAATAATATGTTTTATTATATTATAATTTTTGATTAATTGTCACAATAAAGATTAAGATAGATTAATATATACTTAACGCGAAAGTTTTGATTGAATGATGTATGTGATATAATATTAAAGTAATTTGTATTGAGTGATATAAAGATAATAGAGTAACATATATTCAATATAAATTTAAAGATAGTGATGTGATGACTTCTCTTGAAAGTTCATGGCTCAAGCCGTATATCAATGAACTAACGGCAGTCCAGCAACACGACGACATGAGTACAACGGTGGAGAGTCCATCTGTAATGTAAGTCACTCTATGGTTTGATATTGAGAGCATGTATCACCAAGTTATGATCTAAACTGAGCATCATGTTGTACTCCTAAGCAAAGATGTCAATGTACTTTTTATTTGATGGAGAAGGTATGTCAGGTACTGCTGGAGGTCCTTTCAATGGTTCTGCTATACTGCTAGACAAGAATTCTTCTTCCATTAGATGTGTTCTGTATACAGCCGTGAGTATTGCACTAGCTTCATTCAGCCTAGGACCCTTCTATTTGAGGCAACTAAGCCTCATATGTCATCATGAGTATCAATAAGAATTGGGCTTTGATCTTGCCAATGAGAATTGGGCTTTAATATTGCCAATGAGAATTGGGCTTTTAGATAAATTGTCATGGGTTTAAATCAAGGGCTTTGATTTGTGGATTTGAATTCCATTGATAAAATTGTTTTGCCATGGACTTGAATCATGGACTTTTCAAATATTACCAAGGATAAGTATTCTTGGGTTTTAAATAGAATGATGTGTGTAAATAAAATTAGGTGTAATAAAAAAGTACCCTAACACTTATAAAACAATTATTAGTAAACATATCTTATGCTTATCTATTCAGCTTTATTGCCAAATTTATATAAACTCTATTATTTTATTTTATTTTATTTTTATGAAGAATATAACACAACCAAAAACCTATAAACAACAATTTACATTCTATATAAAGAATATAATCAAACTTATTCATAATTTAAAATTAAAAAATTAATACAAATTATAAATTTAGAAAAAGAACAAAGAATAAACCTGCTTATTTTCTCTATCACTTTAGGAGGTGAAAGTGTGAGTATGTAACTAAAAGCTGAATTAAGTATTGTAGAAGAGAATAAATGAGTATGAAAGTTTAATATTATGAATTAGGTTAAAACATGTGTGAGAAGTTTTTATTAATTTTTTTGAAGTTAAAGAAAAATAACTTAAACAAAATGAAAAAATAATAATGAAGAAAGAATGTATACTTGTCCTGGGATTTAGTCATTCACATATTGTAAAAAATACGTACTTGTTGGTCAGTGGTGGTTGTTGTGATGTCTCCCATGTCTTGTATATCTCTTAAATAATCAACAAATGATATCCTAAATTCCAATACTTGCATGAATAAGATTATTTTGAAAAAATAAGAGAAAAATTAATTAAAAAAATATAATATAATTGTATTTGAAGACATAAAAATAATTTTATTATTTTACTTCAAAACTTACACCAAATCAAGTCTCATAAGTTCATTATTTTCTTTAGTGTTAAGTACCTCTCACACTCTTGTGACTGTTACTCTACAATCCAATCGTCTTTTTCAGTGTCAATTTCATCAAAGTTGTTATATCTTGATTTTGCTAACCATTTTGATAAAAAAATATATATATATACAAAAAAAAAAAAAACATCAAAATGTTATCAACAATTTATCATCATATTACTATCAAGATAAAAAATTATGATATTTATGTAAAAGTACTTTAATTAAAATAACTAATAAAATAGAAATGCATTCCCCTATTCTTTATATCACGGTAATGTTAAAAGTGCTCACTTTGATGGTGTTTGTCCCCATATTGATTTTCTAAGCCATTCAATTCAAAAAAAAAAAAAAAAAAAATCAGTTTGTGCATGTACGTCACTGTATACCAACTCTTAAAAGATGAGTTGTTGTTTTTTTTATTGTGCTTTCTTCTACCAAAATATCATTGAGTGGATTCTTCTAATCTAAGAGTCATGAATGACCCAAAAAAAAGATTGTCCTCTAAATCAAAATTGAGGGTAATATCCTATAAAAAAAAATTCGAGGGTAATATAAACAAAATAAATAAGTTGTTATCAACAATTTACCATCAAATTAAAGTTCAAAGGAAGATTGTTCTTGAAATCAAAATTAAGGGATTAAACAACATAGTAACATTGGAACCTATGTCATAACATGTAATTTATATATGATATACAAAATTGGAACCCACTTTATTTTTGTAGTTAACTAAAAACTTTAATATTAATAAAATAAGGGAGATTGTGAGAGAAGAATTATAAAAAGAAAAATCTTACATGTAAGTTCATAACAAAAATTTAAAATAATATACAAAATAATATAAAATCACCTCTAACCATATTTAATGATTGATTCCCAAATTATAAACATATAAATTGGATAAAACTTAAGGAAATAAGGTTAACAAAAGACTAAACAAAATACAAAAAAAAAAATCTATTCATTTTGATAAAAAATAAAAATACATACCTCTGCAAGGTTATGTACGTAGGAGAAGAATAGAGTAAAACCTTGTACGGTTTGTGGTAAAAAATCATAATTTTATCACATATATTTATACTCCATGTTGAAGAAGTTGATATGAACAAAAAATTGTGTTGTGTGATGAGAGAAAATAGCAAAATATTCTAAACTAACGTCTATCATAAAATTTAAAGATAAAAACAAAAAAAAAATTGTATTTCAGGCACCTAATCTGAAAAGTTAGATAAAAATGATGTATATCTAATTATCAATTAACGTAGGCCTCATATATATCAATTAATTAGAACTCTTATTGTAGATGAAAACAAAAAAGAAAAAAAAGAAAAATTGCATTTCAGGCATCTGATTCGAAGTATTTTAGATTAAAAGGTCTCATGTGTATCAATTAATGTAGGCCTCATGTATTTAGAACTCTATTTCTATATTAACGTTAATAATAACTCTATGTTAAATTTTGGAGTTTATCCAAAAAAGTGAAGGAAAAAATAAGTAGTTTTTTAAAAAATGAGTCCAAGAGAGGTTAAATTACAAAATATCAACTAAAGTAGGCCTCATGAATTTAGAACTCTATATCTATATTATCGTTAATCATATACAACTTTATGCTAAATTTTGGAGTTTATACAAAGAATAAAAAGTGATGGAAAAAAATAGTTAAAAAAAGGAGTCCATGAGACGTTAAATTAGAAAAGATATAGACGAACATTATTAGTTTTTGCTATAAACTGATTTGGTCTCTACGTTAAAGAATTTTATATGAACAAAAAGTCTAGAACTAAAATTAATTGAATAGAATTTTATAAACTAAAATTCTAAACACTATGTTGCAACCTTAGACAAAATAAGCTAAAAAAAATAACAAATTAAACACTATGTTGCAGTATTTTTATTCACTTAAAAATATAGCAAGTGTAATTCAACTTTAATCAAATTAAGATTTTTATCCATTTAGAAATTATAGTTGAAGAAAAATTATATGTACTTAGAAATTATAGTTGAAGAAAACTTATATATATTTTTTCTGAAAATCTAAAAAAATGTTTGCAATAGATTTTTTTCCACTTAGAAATTATAGTTGAAGAAAACTTATATATATATATATATATATTTTAAATATAAAAATTTAAGAAAATTTCTACAATTTAGTGTTGCCACTTGGCGCAACCACGGCGTTTAAGCTCAATTTTTAGAAATTATAGTTGAAGAAAGCTTATATATATATATATATATATATGTATGTATGTATGTAAGGACACAGACTCGGTGAGCCAGCCCAAATTGGATGAGTTGGCCCAAGTGATCCAAAAACAATGAATTTATAGAGAGTGAGATGCGAAAGTTCGGCTAGAATGATTTGAACATCCAATACAATAGATTGAGACTTTCAGAAAGAGAAGACAAGAGGCCCAAACCCAGACCAACTATCTTTCTCAAAGATCCGAGGAGACAAATTTTACTATTCACACTTCCTTTCTTTCTCTTCCTTCCGAAAAGTGTCCTGCTTACTACGGGGGAATTCTTTCATATTATATAGCTTTCTCTAGACCATCTCCACCTTACACTTGTCACCCATCTGATTCCTCACTTGAGTGCATGTCCCATCGTGTACCCTTTTTTACATGCTGTGAGTCACGGTGGCCAAAGTTGCACTGTTTATGGGTCTTCTCCACATAAATGCGGCTAGAAGAGTTGGTGTAGCACAATTAATGCTATGGTGGCAGCCTTACCTTAGGTATTTTTGGAGATTCCCACCTCCCCAAAGCTGGAGTCACTCCTCGGACTGCCTCCCCTACTTCAAATGTAACAAACTGCAGTCTGGGGCCTTGCATGTTCACTCCCTCCTCCTCGGACCATACCATGTCCTCGGACATGGTCGGGGGCGCAACACACCGTTTTGGGCCTTCAATCCTACGAGGCCCACCGCATAATCTTGGGTTCACCAGCTTCTTCATGGCCCGAAGCGTAATCTTGGGCCTGCCCCTAAAAATTTTAGTTTTTTTTTTTTAAATCTAAAAATTTAATAAAATTTCTGCAATTTGGTGAAGTCACGTGGCGCAACCACGGCTTCTAAGCCCTACTTTTATTATATATAATATGATATATATATATATATAGTTTTTTTTTAAATCTAAAAATTTAAGAAAATTTATACAATTTAGTACTGCCACTTGGCACAACCACGGCATTTAAGCCAACTTTTATTATATATAATCTGTATATATTAAGAGGAGTCAGAAAGTTAGTTATTGTTTTTTTTTATTGTCAGAAATACTCCTAAATTAATTAACCAACAACTTAAAAATGAAGTTAAAATAGTAAATTGGCAAAAAAAAGTTAGTTATTACTTTATTTTTTTATAGTAAAAAATACCCTTACCAAAAACTTAAAAAGGGAATCAAAATAGTAAATTGACAAAAATAATAAATTTTTACTTATACGTTAAAAATTTGAAATGTACAATAAAACATCCCCACTTTTCTTCTTAAAAATAGAACTTCCCACTACTCATGTTTGAAAAAAATAGCTGCCCCTCTAATACAATAAGGAAAAACTATCCCACGTAAAAAAAAAAAAAAAAAAAGTGTCAGACTAAACTATCTCATATTTCTTTTTTAAACTATTATATTATCATTTTTTTTTGGATTTATTATATTATTAAAAATTTTTTGTGATAACTATTACATCATCAATTGAATTTGGATAGACACGCAAAAGCTTCTAATAGAAAAATAAACCCTATTCTTCTCAAAAAAAATATTCCTACCTATTTTTTCGAAGGACAAACAAGTTTGGAGGAAATCCACACGGGTCAGTCAAGGAGGAAGACACGTAAGCTTGGGTCATGTACAACGCACATGACCCATTTTAAGTGAGGAGAGCTTTAACCCTAGCAGCAAAAACACTTCTCCCACAGCCTCACGCACGCCCCTCCCTCCCCTCAAACTCCTCAAACCCACGCCTTCTCACCTCTGTTTTTCTCCGAACCTCACTGACCCGTGATCGACTCAGACCGGCAAGAGAATCCGGCCACATGCAGCAGCCGCCGATCTCACCGGACTATATGTCCATTCCTCCTCTTCACCCGCTTCCCCCTTCGCTGATTCCGCCCCATTCAGTTTCTCACTCAACCGATGCCGCTCCCATAAATTCGCCGCCAAGGACCACCGCTCCATCGTTTCTCAGCATTCTCCCTGACAGTGACAAATGCAATGGTTCTCAATTTGTTCAGGTCTGATTTTCTTTAAAAAAAACATAAATTCGCCTAGCATTCTCTCACAAAGGTAAACTCTGTTTAATTTCTTTTTCATGGGTTTCTTTTGAGTTGAATCAAATAACTTTGTTCTTATAATTGTGATTTTATTGGGTAATTTCTTATTAATTGTGATTTTATGGGGGTAATACATGTTATTTGTGAGTGGGTTTCGGATCTGAGGGCTTCTTTTTACTTCAATTTTAAAGTTTGCTCATAAGGTGTTTGATAAAGTGCATGAGTGAGTCTAGATTGTGAACTTGCATAAAATTGTATCTCAAAGGTGATTGTAGCTATATATGGATCTGTGTTTCTTGTTTATTTTTCTCTAAACACTTGCAATCAGTTCGTGATATATGGATGAACTATGGTTAATCCCAGGTCTTTGTGACTGTGTGTACTGTGGAAGTTTGAATTTATGGTCAGGTCGTTGATGATTGGTTTGTGTTTGTGATTTTTATTGGGTAATTATATATCGGTGCTCCATATATATATATATATATATGTATATATCCTGGGGCCCTATTGCCTTAACTTTGTGCCACAATATAGCCGGCAAAGCCTTGACAGCTTCTAAAGCATCCTCTGGGTGTTCATCTTGGAAAACATTATTAATCTGGTCATGTGATGGAAACAAAACTTGGCCTGTGCATCATTATTGAAGTGGCTTGTCTGGCTGTGATGACAGAAGTACTAATCTAGTTATGTATGCAAGACCAAGAAGCGATGGAGAATATAATATGATTATATTTTTATTTCCACATGAACTGACATTCAAGATTTTTGTTTGATTGTTTGATTGATGGCAGTGAAAGCACTTGCATAAACATGTAATTTAACAATTATTTTTGAATTAAATGGATTTGAGAGTATGTAAGGTTGAGCATGTGTCTAGAAAACATTCAGTAGGTAGAGTTAATTTTGCCAGGAATTTGTTGGTTCGGTGAGTCAAATTTGGTATCTCATTTCGGTTCTACTTCAACCTAGTCACTTGCTTTAATTTTAAGTTCTATCTGTGGCAATGACTTTTTGAAACATTGAATCCTTTTGAGTAATTGTTCACTTACAACTGTAATTAGTAATTTCATCTTGTTAGTCTCCTCGCTGTCACAAATAAGTACACGTTGCCTTGTTATAAGTTCTGCTAGAACAACTCCAAATGCGAATACATCAGTTTTGGGGGTCACCTGGAGCTCCTTCACGGATCTTCAATTAATTTTGTATTTGAATCGTATGGTTTGTTTAATCTTTCAAATTTAGGCTTGCTGAAAGAAACTGCAGGTTTAAGAGAGAATGTAATGCCATGAGTACTACTAGAACTTTTATGCTCTGTTTGGGTTTATTTACGATTGAATGGTTAATTGTCATAAATAACTAAACTTAAATAAAACTAAAATTAAACCCAATGGACTAATAACACAGCCCATTCCAGAAAACGTAAATTACTAAAATACCCCTAACACTTAAAACTAATTAAAAGTCTTAGGATGCCTTTTATATGTCTTTAATGGTTATTGCTATGGTCCTCCATCAACGTGTGATAAAAAACTAAAAACTAACCATTTCCAAAGACCTAAAATTTGCAAAAATTTGCCAAAAAAAAAATGTTAAGACAAAAATAAAAAGGCAAATAAGCCGTATAATATGTATAACGGATTAGATTTGTTCTTTTTTTTTTTTTTTTCAATTTCTTTTATTTTTGAAATTCCTATCGAATGATAACTAATAATTACTAAAATTAGGCTTTATCTAAAACACAATCCCAATCTGTTACTTTTATTTTTGGTTTTGAATAATTCAAAGATAAGTCAAATCAAATACTTATAATTAGTTGCTCTACAACCCATTTTAAAGCCTTTTTTTAGCAATTTTGATAGTTTCAAATGGTCAAATCAAATAATCTTTATTTAGTTTCTGTACAACCCATTTTAAAGCCTTTTTTTTTTAACAATTTTGATAGTTTCATACCAGAAATGTCTTGCAGGTGCAATAAATACTCACATATATTTTACACACACACACACACAAGCTTCAAACAAAAAATCAACACATACAAAACTCTGAACAATGAGTGGAGTAGTTGACAAAGAGAGAGAGACAGAAACACATGTGGAAGAAATTATAGAGCCTCCCCTCCAAAAACGAGAAAAATTTAAACATTTCACGAAGTGGTTAGCAAGGCAATTACAGTACAAAAAAATAAATGGAAGCTATTTAGAGGAGGTGAGGGCAGCGCTGTTAGTCATTGCGACCCTTATAGCTGCGCTGACTTTCAGCCCAGCTATTACCCCTCCCGGCGGCCTCTGGCAGGCTACGTCCGGTGAGGGGCCGGACTGTAGCAGCAGGGATCCCTGTATTTCAGGGGAATCAATAATGGCACACAAGAAATCTTCAGGGTTTCTAAATTTCATGGCCCTAAACACACATACATTTATGACCTCACTTTTTATTATTTTTGTTTTGTTGACCTTTCCTCTGAAAAATTATTTTTTTACTATACTTCTTTCACTCCTGAATTCTACTTTACTGATTTTGCTCTCACTCTCCTATATCGGGGCTATTTACCAAATTACCCCTGAGAGAATACTCTCTCAGGGGTACAGAGGTATAGTCCTTCCCATCTATGCATTTATATTTGTAATTTGTGTTGTGATGTTGTACCATCTTATTCATGGCATTCTTTATATATGTAAGCATGCATATCAGATTGTGAAGAACATGTATAAGGTTTGACCTGAATTATGTAATAAATGTTTTGGATATTTGTTTTTATATTTGAATTGACAATGTAATTGAACATTATTGTAATAATAATTTGTGTAATAGACTTTTCCTTAGATTCCCCTTTTTTGTTTTCTCCAAATTTACATTTCCTTTATTTTAAAAAGAAATTCCCTTTCCAAAATGATTGAACATACGTAGAGGACAAAAGATTCTGTTTCTCTCCTTCTACTCAGATATCGCCAGACTGGTTTTGTCATGCAATTGGTGGAGTCCTGAAAATCTTCTTGAGGTAACTCTCTCTGTTCAGAAATATGTTAGCTGTAATACTTGAATATTTCTGCCATCCAAGTTATGTTGATTATTAGAACTAAGGCTTAGAACTATTTCTGCCAGGGGTTCTATGTTGTATTTCTATTAAGTTTCATTTTTTATTTTTATTAGTGAAAAATGTCAAAGTTCAGTTCTTTTGTGTCACAAGTTTTGGCTTATTCACAACAGTCGAGAGAAAGATCCAACTATGTGCAGGATTCACTCAGTGTTCACACTTCTTTTTTTTTTTTAATAAGAAAGTTTCCATGTTCTGCATCTATAGCTGAAAGGTATAAATATTCAGGTTCAAACCATTTGACAAGGCTATCTTTCAAAACGTTCCTCCAACTTGAGGGGTGACTGGAAGAGAAGGTTTTTTGTTCTTGATAGTCGAGGGATGCTGTATTACTATCGCAAACCATGGAACTGGTTATCCGTAAGTCACTATTAACTTAATAAAATTCTCTCGTCTAATCTTTGTTATGACTTCTGCACAGAAAAATAGTTCCTCTGAAAACAGTTCTAGGATTCTTAGTCGTTGACTTTCTTCTCATTACCATTGTGGTGTACATGATAAAAATTCTGTTGCACGTCATATAGTGAACCTACTGACATCAACAATTAAGATAGATGCAGATCAAACAGATTTAAGGTTCTGCTTCAGGATTATTCGACCATCTAAGAACTACACACTGCAGGTACTTTTCCTAAATGCAGACATCTTGTTTGGCTTTTCCTCGTTTGAACTGATGGTGTACTAATATAAACCTTGCTGTTATTATTGCCTGAATTTTTCGAAGCAGATTATAAATTTTATTTCCTTTGCAATGCAGGCAGAGAATGCACTGGACCAAATGGACTGGATTGAAAAAATAACTAGCGTAATTGCTTCCTTATTGAGTTCCCAGACTCCTGGGAAAGTAAGCTTTTAATTTTTTTTTTATTAATTTCTTTGCAGAAATGTGTTTCTATAGTCATTATAACGGATGTATTAATTATATGTAGGGTCTGTCTACTTCACCTTTGGGAAGCGATTCTTATGGCTTTACCAGCGAGAGTGATTCTGATTGTGATCGGAATACATCTAGAAAATAATTGTAATAATCATTTCTGTGAATCTAGAAGTTTGCAACAATGTACAGTATGAGAAAAGAGAAGCCAATTGATTTGCTCAGAAGGGTTTGTGGGAATGACAAATGCGCTGATTGTGGTGCTCCTGAACCTGACTGGGCATCCTTGAACCTTGGTATTCTTATATGCATTGAATGCTCTGGTGTTCATCGTAATCTTGGTGTACATATATCAAAGGTAAGTTTTCCAGGCTTGTAGGAGCACTATCTCATTCCATGCTGTGAAAAATATAATTCATGTTCACAGTAGCAGTTCTAAATTAAAGCCTGAGGCTAGGGTTTAGGAACTTTGATGCGTGTGGCTCAAAATCTCATTGAGTGTATCAATGTAAAATAACATTTTATTAAATACACAGAAGGACCCTGCAACTTCCAGTACTTTGATTTGTAAAATGACAGGACTGATTCGGGTTCAATAGTGGGAGCTTTGGAAAGAAAATTAGGCCTCTCATGGCTTCGTATGAAAGTTCTGTCTGGTTTGGTTCACAATGAGAGAGAGATAGAGACATAACAGAACCTGCGGAGACGAGAGAAATGTGAAGCAATCTGAATATAACTATAAGCTATGAATTCCAAATTATCGGACATACCCTTTAAATACCCTAGACGAGAGAATTGCCGTCAAAACCTTGAACAAGATTTTTTTTTTTTTTTTTCAAAGGCCTATGATATAATAGAATTAGAACCCTTTTTTTAAGGGAAAAAAATCTAGCTATATGAAAACATATGGACAAAAATATCCTAGTTGTTTTTACTGCTGCAGTGACAATACTTAGAAGACCTAAACAACTACCATGGAAAGTTTCGTTGACTGAAATGTCTTCCTTATTTTCATAAAATCCAGATGCCTTTTACTGGGCTTTTAAATTGGATATTTCTTCTCTAGCAAGTCCATGGCTGCAGCAGCTTCATATATATATGTTTTTATGTCGGTATAAATAAAAACACAAGTAAATCAACCATCCTTTGAAGTTTCTAGTTGGTGAGACATGTTCCAATCTAGAGAATATCATTGCTGGCCATATCTTTAGAATATTAAGTGTGATTACTAAATCATCCAGGGCAGGTAAATTTTAAGTTGTTGGTTGGTGTATTATTATTATTATCGTTATCGTTATCGTTATCGTTAGGCTTCCTCTCAGTTGTGTCTTATACATATTTTCATGATATCAAGCTTTCTTCCATCCATTAATTCATGAAGCTTATGTGGATAACTTTTGACACAGGTAAGATCATTGAGGCTTGATGTAAAAGTCTGGGACCCTCCAGTGCTTAATTTGTTCAAGTCACTAGGCAATGTCTATGCAAACTCAATCTGGGAGGAATTATTGCGATCAAAAAGTTCTTTTCGGACTGAGGAAATGCACAGAGGGTTAGTAATGCATAACTTGATTTAAGTAAAATGTATTTGTTTTTATGCTGATGTGCAGTTGGTTCTTTTCCATGTAGCTTATCCAAAATGGGTAGAAAGGACCTGTTGAATATGAAAAAAAAATCCCGAAATGATGATCCTATTTCAGTAAAAGAGAAATTCATTCAGGTAATGCCCCTCTCATCTGTATCCATTACATGGTATACTTTCTCACATATAATGCCCCTCTCATATAAGTGTGGACCCCACAAACATGAGACCAATCTCTATGTGCGAGGGGCGTTGTATTCTTCAGTACACTAATATTTCCATGTCTTTTTGCCAAGAGCCTTGCAGTTCAACTGGCATCTTTTAGTGTTTTCAACATAGACATGCAGGATTCAAATTCCCCTCCCCCATTGTAACTTTCCTTCTAGACATGCAGAATTCAATGGTGAACTTGCATAAATTTGTATCTCAATGGTGATTGTAGCTATATATGGACCTGTGTTTCTTGTTTATTTTTCTCTAAACACTTGCAGGAAAGAGTTGAGTCCTACTTAGAATGTGTTGCAGGTGATTCTTCTTCGGACAAGCCCTCCTTGAGTAATTTGAGTTCACCGCAAAGAAGTGATGATCAGTGCACGGCACATTTCCGAGAACTGTTCTTTGCTTCTCCTTGCCTGCCAAACTTCTGACATCGGCATGGTGGAGTTGCTATTACAGTATGGTGCAAACATAAATGCTTCTGATTCAAAAGGTCGGACACCACTGCATTATTATAGTGTCATTGGGAGAACTGCAATTGCAAATATGCTTCTTCAAGGTGATTCTTTGTTTTTTTTTGTTTTGTTTTTTTTTTCTTGCAATTGCTAGTCTGCGGTCTATTTATCTCTAGTCCTTTCCACTATTGATATTAGATTCATGTCTACAATATTATCTGCAGGGGAGCAAATCCAAAAGCTGTTCACAGAGAAGATAATACCCCCGAGTCTTGTATCAAAATCAGAATTCAACCGCGATGTCCTTGCTCTCTTAACAGAGAAAAACGGATGAGAGTGTAATTGTGAACAGCATATAAGAGATACAAAATGGAATGAGCTTTTGTATTATACTTCATAAAATTGAGAACTAGTTCTCTCTACATGGAAGGGCCAAAAGTTGTCGGACTCAGGACAGAACTGGCCTACTAGGTCATGTGTCTTTCCCCTACAAAAGCGTATATTTAGTTCAGTTTTCTAGGTGTGGGCTAAATAGAAGAAATTACTGTTTCGGCCTAGTGGAGTTTGCCAGGCTCTTGCGATAATTTCTCCCAATACAGGCTATACTAGTCAGGAAGTTTGGATGTAGCAGCAAGTTATATTATCTTGTATATGGTTCAGGTTTTATATATACTAGTGGATGTCCCGCGCGATGTGCTTGTTTGCTATTAGTAATTTTATAATACTTAAATGTGTTATAATGTTCGGAAAATTAATTTCGATTATGTATTATACGTCACTAAAATAATGAATGAAAAAAAATTGTAACACAATATATTCATAAGTAATCATAATTAATTAGACTCTAAAAATGCCACTATATGCCCTTTTTTGTTTGATTAGGTGTACATGTATATTTAGTTATTACATTTGACAATTCCAATATAAATATTTTATTATTTCTTTTTTTTTTTTGAAATATTTATATTTTTTTAAAGAAAACATGTGAACTTTTGAAGGCTAAACATCTAAGATTTAAGGTTTATAATTTTTAATTCGCAAAACTAAATATATATGCCAAGAGATTAAAAATAAAAAATAATTGAATAGAGAAATATTTTCATATCTCACGTTTAATCAGATATACCTTAGTCAATTACAAAGATTAAACACTTTTCAAAAATACAAATAAAGACAAAAAACACATACCTTTTAGAAACTCTATATGTTGTGAAAGCATTGTATCAAGCTTTGATAGTGTTGTTAAGAAGTTTAGATCATATACCCCTGAAACCAAAGCCAATTTCATTCTCTCTTATACACTAATTTTCTCACTCTTTGTCTCTCTATCCCTCCAGTCCTACTTTTCTTTTGGCCTTCTGATATTTTGTGAAAATGGAAAATATAAAAGAAAACGAAAACTAACATTCAATGAAGAAAACTTTTCATTTTTTAAATTAATGAAATAAAAAGTGGAAGAGTTCAAGAAGTTGGAAAATGGTGTAGAACCAAATCTTTTTAATTTTCTGCATTTATGGCTTAAACTAATCATTGATAAGAAGATAGGAGATGAATGGCTAAACGAAAAAGTATTCATACAAAGTGCCACATGACAGAACCTCGTGTACTTCTGCATGAGGTCTCTGCTTTTATATATATTGATATTGAATCATTGATGTGAGGATAGAGAGATTCATTTCAATCACGGAAGTTTGAAAATGTGCAAGGTGGCACTTCGAGTTCAAGGAACAAGTCATTACATCATTTGGGAAAACTTTCCTTTCATTTGGGAGCCACTCAAACTTCACCATGAATCATGACCAATGATGCTGATTGGTGACAGTAGTTGTAGATGAATATGATGTAACGATGACTAAAATTTCTTACAGATATACCAATGTGCAACGACTCAAGAATCGAGAGGATATTCTTCATTTTGTGGAAGAATTTTTTTTTTTTTTTACTTGTAGTAGCATTAAGTTCGCCGAGAAATGAAGGGAAAATGAGAGGAGATGTGTTCACTTTTCATTGTCTGCGTAGTATGCTGTTTGGATTATTTGGGAGTGAAATATATAACTTAATGATTATTTCAACTAGAGTGGTTTGTTTTTTGGATATTGAGGTTTTGGTTTTCAAAATTTCGAGTTTGGACCAGTACTTCGTTCTAAATGTGATTGTCCGCCGTTAAACTTGATCCAACTCGGCCAAACATCGAGGTTAGGTCAGACTTAGAACAACTGAAGAATAATGGTGCTGGTTGTGGGTACAATATAATAGATCCCACTATAAAACTATACAAAATTTTGACTTGGATTGAGATTCAGGCGCAATTGCACTGAAGGACTCAGTCCTTCGATTCGGAAAGTTAACTTTTAACCTCAATAATTGAATCAGGAAAGTTTTCATTTTTTAATTTTTTTAAAAAAAATTCTAAAGATGGAGGAGAAAGAGTTTAAAGCTTAATTTTTAATCCCAGCTCTCGACTGCAATTGCACCCCCAATCTTAATCTATTCCCCACAAGGAGACTCATGATATTTATCGGATGACCAAGTTGTCAAACAAAATGCACCGTATACTAATTTACTTCTTTTTTTTTGATAATCGTATAATAATTTACTTATAGCGCCTACATTGTATCATATTACTTTTTTAGAGCAAGACTTAGGAACAGTAGTTAAATGCTATTCCTTAGGTTCCTCTTTTAAAATTCTGTCATATGGATTTTTTCTTACGAGATGAAAGTGTATATTTTTTAGTTAAGTAGTCACATAGCTGAATTTTAAAATAAAAATCCAAGGAATAACACCTAAGATTCTGTACCTAAGTTTAGTCCTATTTTTTAAGTGCTTGTTTGTCTGGGACAAAATTAGGATTTCATCTTTGGGGTAAAGTATGAAACAAAAAATTTTCACAATTTAATAATTAGAACTATATAATACTTCAAGAATCGATTCAGTTTCTATTTAATGTTAACAAAACATAAATAAAATAAAAGGTAAAATAATTGTTTTTTAATACATTCCAGGTTAATTATCAATTAAGGTGTACTAAATTTTGCAGAAATTTCTCTTAACTCTAAACCCACCTAAATCATTTTATATAAATAAAATTATGTTGTCATATCCTATTTGCCACTTAATTCCAAACTCGAATAATATAAAAATATAAAATAAATAAAATAACTTAAAAGAAAAAATAATTGATAAATTGATAATTACGATGAGGAGAGATGATGCTAGAACTTTGAGAAATTGCGAAACCAAATAATTTGACACAAAAATAACACATTCAATTCAAATCTATCAAAAATATTAAGCATTATGTTTTACTCTCCACAAATACATTAAAAAAATAATTTTGAAAACGTAGTTTTTTATTTTTGTTTTCTTAGCTATATTAAGTTATCAACCCTAAACATACAAACATAATTCGCCTACATTTCTTTATTTTCTTCTAATTTTTATTCTTATTAAATAAATTAGTAAGTTACCTAAGTGAAGATAAAGAAAATGAAAAGAGGTGATATATATTTGTAAGGGTGCTCCTTTAAAAGATCTTTACCTGGGATATATTTTTTAATTGTAAAGGATAGGGATGTTTTTGTTCATTCTTATTTGGATGTATTTGAAGATAGGACGGTTTTGTTCCTTGAATCTAAATTTAAATTTTACTGATGCTTTTCAGGATTGGGAACCATTAGAGACTTTGTTGGCTCAATTACATTTTAATCACCTAAAGGACTACAGGAAGATTGGTTGATTTGGTAGATTAGGTGTGATGGAAAACTTGATGTCCCCCCTCCTTTTTTTGAGGCTTTGAAATATCTAATTAATTGTTGTTCCCTTGGAAAAAATTGGTGGAGCAAAGTCCCTAGTCACTTTTTTTGCTTGGATGTGCATTAGGAAAGCATCAGTAAAATTGTTGTTCCCTTGAGATATCTCTCTCTCTCTCTCTCTCTCTCCCCTTTATTCTAGGATCTCAAAAACCTCTAAATTTTTATTTTTTATTTTAGAGAAGACCCAACTTGTTCAAGGTTCTTTACAAGGAACCTTAGGGCCTGTTTGGTAAGATGATTCTTGATTTTGTTTTAAAAAAATTGAAATTGAAATTGCTTTTCAGATAAAAATTTTTACATTATAAGTGTTTGGCTCCCATTTTTTAAAACAATTTTCAAAGTACTAAAAAAAAAAAAAACGAAAGAGGTTTGGAGATCAGTTTTTATTCCGGTGATCTGTTTGGCTACTGTGAAATCTGTAAGCCCCACTCATTCTTTCTCCCATTCATTTTCAAACTTGGGAGAGGGAAATAACAAATGGGTTGATTTTGATTGTGATAGTAGTTACTAATCGTGGTTTCCTTTACAAGGGTTTGCAACTTTCTTTGAATTTTAATGTATTAACTCACTCACAATGTGAAGAGGTGGTCTAATTTGGGTCTGCTAGTTTAGGTGCTCGTTTTTGTCGTTATTACTAAATCAACAATAATAATATTGCTTGAATTTAGTCTGCAAAGTCATTGTTATTTGAGTATAATGGTATTCAATTTTAGGACATCGGAAATTAAGTTAAACATATCCATCAATTTTTCCTTTTTGGACTACTTTGCTTTGGAAAAAGCTTATGATGCTTTGAAAATAAATTAGTAGTCTGTGAAGTCGTTGCTATTTGAGTAGTTTGCTGTTTTGATTGAACTATCTGATAGCCTTCAAACGGTGAAAGTTTTACTTGAACAGTTTGAGAGCCAGAAATATGTCTCAGCTTTGTTTTATCTACATATAATTGATAACTGCCACTTAGTCAAGGTTTTTTTTTTCTTCTATGCTACTACCAAAGGTCAACTAAATCATTCAATCTTTTATTATTAGCAAAAGGGTATAGTTTTGTGACAAGGGGCATGATAGATTGATAGTAAGTCTTTTATATCTAAGCCCAACAAATCAATGATCATTCTTTTATTAATTAGTATATTACACCAAGCTTAATATTGTGCATGGATCAAATCGATTACAAACTATCATTATAGCTGAAAATTTTTAATTGATACAGAAGCATGAGATAGGTCGTCATTTGGTATTTGATATACTGCGCAGCTACAGTAGCATGATAAAGGTGGTGTTTGAGAAGGTTTCCAAGGATGCAATCAAGGAATTTTTTTTTTTCTAAATAAAATTAAATATCAAAAAATTTAGTTAGTTGTCAAGTTTCAAAATAATGTTGGAAACTAGCATCTCGAGTGTATAAAACTCGAGTTTCAAGATAAAAATCGAGTTTTTAAGTCTCGATTTGTAAGGGGTGGTAGGTGATGTGGATGTCCACGTGGAACTCGAGTTTTAAAGACTCGAGTTTCACCATTTCAGACCCAGCGTTCTTCGTTTTCGTTCTTCATCTCTGTTCTTCGTCGTTAAATCGTTCCTCCTGTTCGTCGTCAGAGCGTTCTTCGTCTTTGTTCTTCGTTCTGGGTTTCTTCATCTTCCTCCATCGTCAAATCGTTCCTCCTGTTCGTCGTCAAAGCGTTCTTCGTCTCTGTTCTTCATCTCTGTTCTTCGTTCTGGGTTTCTTCATCTTCCTTCATCGTCACATCGTTCTTCGTTCTGGGTTTCTTCATCGTTTTGCTGGGTTTCTTCATCTTCCTTGCTGGGTTTTTTCCTTCTTCTTCTTCTTCTTTCTTCGACGGCAAATCTGAAGACCAGATCATGCCTCTTCTTCAAATCGTCTCTTCGTTCTTCCTCTTCAGATCAGATCGTGCCTCTTCAAATCGTTCTTCCGATTCTTCTTCAGAGCTGATGCTCTTCAAGTACAAAATCGAGTCTCTAAAACTCAAGATCTATGTGCATCATCCTGCCAACTCATTAAGTGGAAATCGAGTCTTTAGCCCTCGAGTTTTAGATTGAAATCTAGTCTGTAAAATTCGAGATGCTAGTTTACAGCATTCTTTCAAGCGGGTCTTAACTTACTATATGCTTCCTACTCGCTGTGCTAGTCTGCACATTCCCTCCTGCAATCAAGCTGTTATTGAATTGGCAAGTTCTATATTTCAAGAAGGACAAAGTGCAATATGGTAGAAGAATCAACACCTTGTATAAGCAATACAGAGGAATGTAAATTCAGTTCACTATCAATAAAATCTATCTTTTTTTATTAAAAAAAATTGATAGAATTATTAGTTGCACCTCCATGACTTTCACCCATAACAAAAATATTACATATATCTTTCTCCATATCAAATCTTCACAACAACAATTTGTATCATTTCTGGTAACATGGTTCTTAATGTCCTTCAAACAATCTCCCCCCACCCCCACAAGAAGAAAAGAAAGAAAGATGGTCCTATGCTTGTTCATGCCTTACACGATGAGATGTGTATGAGAGACTACTTGCCTGAAACATCAGATAATGTATTGATGTGTAAGACTAAATCCATCTCAAGCTCCTTATTCATAATAATTAATGAATGAACAAGTAGTTTGTTTACAAAAAGGTCCATATACAAAAACATGGTTCTTAATTTCAATTCAAACCACATTGTACAAAAGCTCCATGTAAACAATTATTAAATACCAAACAAAAAACTTCAGCATAAAGACAAACACCCTATTCCTAGGATCAATGATGTCGTGTTGTGTAATCTAACCACATCACCTCAGTGATCTCATCCCTTAAATGACCCATTGCTCTACATGCCTCTTGACTAAAGGCTTGTACATGCCTTCGACTTCTACTACTTACATCAGCCAAATTATTATGATCATCACTTGTCTCACATTCAGCTTCCTCCCATTCATGCAACAAAGCATCCGAGCGGTTGTACAGGCGTATAAAGTTATGCAAAACACAACATGCCGTTATGATGAGATGTTTTGATGGATTAAAAGGGGCATTGCATTTAGAATAGGGAACCTCGCCTTTAGCACTCCAAAGCATCTCTCAATAACCATTCGCAATAAGGAGTGTCTATAATTAAATAATTCTTGAGCACTTACAGGCTACCTATTATCCCCTCTATATTCTTGAGCATGGTACCTTATTGATTTGTGTGGTGGGAGGAATCCATCACCCAGTGGGTATCCTGAATCAACAAGGTAATAGGATCCTGCATTGTACAAAACAAAGTTACATATGTATACAATATTGTCATTTTATAGAAAACAATAATTTGGTGGGAAGGAAATTAAAATAAAACCTGGTGTAGGCCAAGGAAATCCATGTTTAGGATCACTAGGTGCCTCTTGAAACACTCTTGAATCATTGGCACTACCGCTCATCCAGCATGAACAAATGTAAATCTCATATCAAAATTACATGCACACATGACATTTTGAGTGATTTCATTTTTTCTACTCCTACATGACGTCACTTTCTCAGTAGGAGAACTTGCACTAACATAGGTACCATCAATGGCTCCTACACATGCCTAATAACATAACATAAATTTAATTAATTATTATTATTATTAACAAAAAAATATAGTAAACAACTCAACACAATGGTGAATATAATGACATTATTATGACATATCATTGATAAATGATATAATAGGACATATAACAAGAATAGATATCATGTCCCACTTTTTGTATTTCGCTTTATACTCCACTAATCATGATATGTCATCAGTATAATTTTATTCCATTTAAAATTTTGATGATTTTATAAGGAAAATAAAAAGAATACATAAAAAGTTGTTATTGATTGAGTATAAAATGAAAATAATAAGTGAGACAGAATATTTGAATTAACATAATACGAACATCATGACGTATTTCAAATATATACTTTTTTTTAATAGATAGATAGAGAGAGAGAGGAGAATGTGAGTTTTGAACTATAGACAGGGCCAATACATAATATATTATTACCATTGAGCTATCACTTGAACCCTATCGTTCAAATGCATACATTTGCTTTGAAAGACACTTCATAAAGTTAAGTACATATGTTGTCTAAAAAGCTCCCATCTTTGGATCTTGATTCGCTACTCTGTGGCTCTATCTAAAACTTTTTCTTTCCTTATCTTTCCTTTGTGCGTGTGTGCTTGTATGCAGATCATTTGGTGGAAGTAGTGCTACATTAGCAAACCATGTTGCATGCAACTGAAATGAAACTTCTGTTATCTTTTTTTTTTTTTTTTGATAGATAATAAAGATTTGTATTCAAAAACACTACCTTATGAAGAAAAACATAAGGCAGAGAAAGAGCTACAAAGGGAAAGGAAAGAGTGAAAGATAAAGAAGGGAAAAGAAACTAAGAACACAAGAGAGAGCTAAGGAACATAGGGAGAGAGTCATTAGAGGTGAGTCTCCAAGCCCTAGCCCAGTCAAACAAAGTGCCGCTGAAAGAGGCCAAAAGCTGGTCATCCGAACTATCCATGTCCTCAAACGTCCTCCTATTGCGCTCTCTCCAAAGACACCACATCACGCATAATAGAGCTAAATTCCAAATGCTAGACAAATGCTTTCCAGGCCATTTCCACCAACCGAATAGAGTATCTGCAATCGATCTTGGCAAGACCCAAGAAAACCCAAAAGATCTAAACACCAAACACCACATCCGATAAGCCTTTCCACAATGCAGTAACAAATGGTCCACCGTTTCTCCATTACTGCGGCACATGATACACCAGTCTACAAAATCCCATCTATCCCTCAAATTATCACCTGTAAGAATCCTATTCCAAACAGCAATCCACACAAAGAAGGAAACACGTCGAGGAGCCTTAACCTTCCAAACACCTTTCCAAGGAAAAATAATTGGTAAGGGGCTTCTTATCTTATTGTAGAAAGATCGAATATCAAAGTTCCCATTCTTTGTCAACTTCCATCGCATACGATCTCTGTTCTCAGTGGGAGGTAGATTAGAGTCCAAGGTACGGAGAAAATCATCCACCTCACTCATTTCCCAATCATTTGGCCTCCGAGTAAAATGAACATCCCAGCTGCTCCGCTCCTCAGACCCCAACCGATCGAGAGATGAGGCCACCAATGCCCCTTTATTGGAGGCAATCCCATACACACTCGGGAAAGTCAAATGAAGTGGAGAATCCCCACACCATTAATCTGTCCAAAGCTTCACTCTATCCCCCACCCCTACCTCAAAGCGAATATTCTTGCTAAAAGCCTCCCAACCTATGCGGATACTTCTCCACAGGCCACACCCATGCATCCCTCTACCTAACTTGGAAGTCCATCCTCCCCAATCTTCCCCAAACTTAAGAGCTACAACCCTTCTCCAGAGCCTTGTCTCCTCATTTCCAAACCTCCATAACCACTTCCCAAGTAAGGCTTTATTGAAAGTAGTAACTTTCCTTACTCCTAACCCACCGTGTTGCAAAGGTGCACACACCTTGTCCTATCCCCCCACAAGAAATCCCTTTGCAGCCTCTCAATTTTACTGGCCACATGCATAGGGATGGAGAAAAGAGACAAATAATAAGTGGGGAGACTAGATAAAGTGCTTTTAAGCAATGTTAGTCTACCACCTTTTGACAAATACATCTTCTTCCAAACGGCCAACTTACGCTCAATTTTCTCCAAGATAGGATTCCAAACAGGAGGGGACTTGTAGGATGCCCCCAAAGGCATACCAAGATAGGTCATAGGCAAAGACCCAATCTGGCATCCCAAAATCTCTGCCAGGACATAGACGTTAGGAACCTCCCCAATGGGAACCATCTCACTCTTCAGCACATTAACCTTTAAACCTGTCACTGCTTGGAAACAAAGGAGAAGCATCCTAACATGTAGAATTTGCTCCTCAACGGCATCGCAAAACAGAATTGTATCATCCGCGAACAAAAGATGCGAGATACATACCCCTCTACCTCGTCTTCTATCAGCCCTAAAGCCTCGAAACAAACCTGCCCCTTCAGCTCTTTTCATCATCTTACTGAAGACCTCCATCAAAACCAGAAACAATAGGGGGGATAGCGGGTCCCCTTGTCTCAATCCCCTCGAACTCCCAAAGAAATCAGCTGGAGACCCGTTAAACAAGACAGAAAATTGGGCTGTAGAAATACACGTGCGGATCCACCTACACCACCTCACCCTAAAGCCCATTCTCTTCAACAAATCAAGAACAGCCTCCCAGTTAACATGATCATATGCTTTCTCAATATCTAATTTACAAATAACCTCCTGAATCTTACTCTTCACCCTACTATCAACACACTCATTAGCAATGAGAAGTGAATCAAGGATCCGTCTACCACCAACAAAACTGTTCTGAGACTCCGATATCAGCCGGTCCAAAACCTCTTTCAGGCGGTTTGCCAATACCTTAGCCAAGATCTTGTAAACACTCCCCACCAAACTAATAGGTCTAAAATCTCGAATATTCGAAGCCCCATTCTTCTTAGGGATTAAGGCTATGAGAGTTGCATTAAGAGATTTTTCAAACTCGCTGTGATGATAGAACTCTTCAAACACGGCTAAGACATCGCTTTCCACAACTTCCCAACAATGGTGATAGAAAGCTAAGGAGAAACCATCAGGACCAGGAGCTATATCTCCTTCCATCTCTTTGACAACTCGAAGAACCTCCTCCCGTTCAAACCTCCGTTCAATCCAGTCTCTCTCCAACCCCTCTATCTAATCAAACTCCAAACCTTCCACACAAGGCCTCCACTCCTCAGTCTCCTTGTACAATTTCTTATAAAACTATACAGCTTGGTCGGCCATCTCAGATTCGTCCTCATAGATAACCCCATCCACCTCCAACATGCTAATATGATTATGCCTTCTCCGAGAATTGACCATCTTGTGGAAAAATTTGGTATTGTTGTCTCCTTCCTTAATGCAAAGCATCCTCGACTTCTGTCTCCACGAGACTTCTTCCAAAGAGAGAAGGTTCTGTATTTGAGATCTCAACACAGCCCTCTCTCCTAACTCGACTACAGAAAGGCCGAGCTCCCCTTCCTTAACATCCAAAACTTTTAAAGCCTCCAACAGATCTTTTTCCTAACGCACTACATTTCCAAACTCACTTCGGTTCCACTGAATAATATCTTCCTTCAATGCCTTCAGCTTCTTGGCAAGTACAAAACTTGGGGTACCTGAGAAAGAATATCGATTCCACCAAGAATGAACCCTATCTTTGAACCCATCCGACTTTAACCACATATTCTCGAACCTAAAAGGACTTTTCCCCCTCACTATCCCCCCTTGCCTCCACTAAAATGAGGAAGTGGTCTGAGATAGGACGAGTTAAAACCCGTCGGGTCACATCCGGGTAGTGATCCACCCAATCATGAGAAACCAACACCCTATCTGTCCTAGACATCGAAGGTTGATCCGAGCAACTCGACCAAGTATAACTCCCTCCTTCCAAAGGCAAATCTATTAGGCTAAGTTCCTCAATGAACTCAGAAAAATTCTCCATAGTCGGGGTAAGACGAGATCCCCCCAACCGTTCACTAGGGAACTGAAAAATGTTAAAATCCCCTATGTAACACCAAGGAACTTCCCAAAGTTGCTAAATTCCAATCAGCTCATCCCACAACTGCCCCCTCAAGTTATCATCATTCGGGCCATAAACCCTACAGCAAGCCCAAATAAAGCCATCCCCCAAAACCTGCCACCGAACTAAAACGGAAAACTGACCCACCATTACCTCTAGCTTTTCTAAAACCCTCCTATCCCACATCATCAAAACCCCACCAGTTGTCTGATCCGCATCCAATGCTACCCAGTCTACATAGGGACAACTCCACAAGCTGCAAATCAACTGTCTATCCAAGCCAGCAAGCTTAGTTTCTTGAAGGTAAATAACATCACAATTCCATTCCCTTGACAAATTTCTAACAACCAAACGTTTCCGCGCATCATTCAAACCTCTAACGTTCCATGACACCATTCTTAACTTCATTGAAACAGTGAACTCCCTACTACAACCTCAGTCAAGAAACCAAAGAAAAAAAAAAAAACTATCTCCCATCATAATTAACAGAGGAAATCAAATTCCTCAACTCCCTCTTCCCTTTATCCTTTGAGACAGCATTTAGGTGGGCAGCATCTTTTCTATGCACCAGCTTGGCTACCTCAATCTCCATCTCAAGCCTTTGTAAAAGCAAAATACACCTCTTCTCATGTCGACCCAAAGAAAGCCCCATCATCTTACTGAAACCGAGGAGTCTATATTTCACCCAATTAGACACCTTCAAAGTGTTGTCCAACCTCCTCTCCTCAGCATTACAATACAAATCAACTGTCACAACCACCCCCAAGGGATTAATAGACACCAAGGGGAAAGAACTCTCCACATCACCCAAGGTCTTAACTACATAAGCTGTGTCGACCTCATTCAAAGCCACCACCGACTGATTAGCCTGATAGGAGGTGTCTATCCGCTGCATATCGCTAGCACCCTCGACCCGAACACCTACATCTCCACCCGGAGCACCCCCTTCCTCAATCCCAACTCTTGGTGGATTTAGAACGTAATTTGATAGCTCCAGGCCTAATAAAGCCCTATCACCCACTGTTTCTGCCTTACCCAGAGTGGACTTAGGCTCATCAGCACAAAGCCCACCAGAAAAACGACTCTCAGCCTCCGCCAAAGTCTCCGCAAGGCAACCCAGAAGCTTGGTTGGAGAAAAAGACACCAAATCAATCCTCGTGGTGTGGAGAAGAGCTGTATCGGCACTATCCCGTGTCGCAGGTGAAGCTCAGGCGAGAGACGCATCGGAAAAAGGACCACCTACCTTCACCGATGCCTTCGCCAGCCCACAGAACATCTCGGAATGGGTCGCCGAGCTCGCCGCCATCATCGGAGCTTCATGTCGTGCAGTGCCGGCCTTTACCGGTGGCGCCAGTGAGTCCAAGGCAGGAACGACAACAGCCCTTGTGATGTCCAGAGTTTCCAACGTATCGTAGGAAGCTTTGGGCATCACTGGTGTATGGGCTTCCTGCCTTAAAAGTGTCGGGCTCCCCCCAGTTGGGCTTTCACCAACTTCCAACCTCAGTGGGCCAGTGGGCTCTGGACCAGAGAGCACACGAAACTCCAATGGAGAACCATCTTGATCTGAGCCCACCATAGGGAGTTTCTGAACCCGTGAACCACTAGGCACGTGCTCCCTCTGATCCTTTATAACCAATAAGGAATTCCTCAGTCCACCTTTATTCCACACCACCCTCCTTTTTCCTTTCTCATTCACTTCTACAGTCAGGCTAGTTCCTGCCCAGTCAGAGTTTCTCAGTTCCCGTTTATTTCCATAAACATGTTCAATCCCATTTGATTTGAAATTCAATGGGGATCCCCTTTTATATCCTACCGGATTTGTCCTTTCAAAGTTAAACTCCTCTGTTCTGCACTAAGAACCCACAACTCTACCTTCATGAGTGGCTGGACCAGGTAAGCTCACCGGAGCTTTGCTCAACATATCTTGTTTACTTACTGAGTTCTGCATCTCTGACTGAATTCTGGCCCTGACCTGCACCTCACGCCCACGCACCATATCAGCAAAGGATCTAAAGGGTTGAATCCTAGAGTTATCCTTGTGAGGCTGAGTCACAAAAAAGGACTGCCCATTCCCACCATTCACATAGTTTTCGGGTTCCAGCATCTTCCTTAACTCTAACCCAAAAACTCTCCATCCAATCTTTGCTTTGCATACTGGAATGATAATGGACCTCCTAGACCCGCCAACTTTAAGTTCAGACAACAGTAGGAACAAGCCAAAAGAATTGGAGCTCCGCTGGAGGGTGTAGGCTGAGTCACATTCCCAGAACGAAAAAAAGTACTTCGGATTGCTCCCCACTACTATCTGTTCTAAACTCTTCATCAACCATTGAGCCACTTTCTTACCCATGAAGACCGACTTCATGAAGTACCTACTCCGCTCAAAAATCCTAAGAGAAAAATACCTTCCCCCTTCCTCTACCACCAGAGGAAGGGGGAAGGTATTTTCTAGGAAAAGTCACATCAAGATAAACTTTTCTAGGAAAAGTCTTGAAACTCAAACAGCACCATGTTCAAAAGAAAACATCCTCATCTCCGCATTGTTGCTGTAGAATATCTTCTTTGTAACAATCCACAATAACAAGAAAACCAAAAAATAAAATTCTAAGTTTTAACTACTATGCCATGTCTATTAGTTTTTCCTCCATTCCCTATATTGCTGAGTTCTTCAATGGAAGATTAATTCCTCTAGTATGATAAATTACACGCTAAGCAGGTTTTATGAGAACAATTGCAAAGAACAAAGACATAAGGATGTTCTTTTTTTTTTTTTTTTTTTTGAGAAATTACTATTTAAATAAAAAAATTAGGATCGCTAGATATACTCATACTATATAACAACAAAGAAAAAATTAGTCATTCTTATTTCAGTTAAGTAATATTTCAAATCTGTCATTAATTGCAAAAAATCGAAAGCCTGGGGACATCAAAGAGATTCTTGGGTAAAAATTATAACCTTTGGTGATTACTACCATTTGTTTGTACACAACTTGTCAAGGGCATCAATCAATATGGTGTTCTCTAATGGTCCAACACACACATGAAGGTGTGCTATAATAATCCTAATTACTAATCCAATCTAGTTGAAAGTACTTAATAAATTATTGCCCTTGATATGAGTCTCCAGTTCAATATATCTCTAATCGTGACATTGGAAAAAAAAAAAAAAAAAACACTAAATTGCACACAAAAAAACACACTAACAATGCAACTCTGTCTCATTGTGTAATTTATGGGCAAATGATTTGTGAGCTATAGAGTTCAGGCATAATTCCAAGATCACCAAAATCAATGCTAGTGCATCAAACATAAAGAATGAATACATACGACAGAGTGCCTGAAATCAAGTATTTAGATAATGGCAAGATAACCATCATCAAATTATGTAGATAAAAATAAAAAAGATTGTTCTTACCCAAACAAAATAAACGCCAAGAGCCACAAACATCCCCTTTTATCCTCTGCCATGTTGAGTGAGAAAAATCCTTAATTCCCCCATTTAGCAATCTTGAAAAAACCCACAAACAATCCTCCATTTATCAATCTGAGTCTTATTTAATCCCCTATATTTCTCTATAAAATAATTTTTTGTTGTCACCCACCTTCCCCTAAAAAACCCATGCATTAGTATAAATAACATTGTTTGAGACTACATATATTGCAATTATTAAAAAACCAGAACAACATAAATCTCACAATTTCCACCAAAAAAGAGAACAAATTCCAACAATGCCATGGTTTTCCTTCCAATGAAATAAGACTATGCACGTAAAGTTCATAATTTTCCAATAAGAAAGTACTTTGGGTTTCAGTTACTTATCAAAAAGAAAAGTACATTTCAGCTGCCCTTTCCAACTCACACCTAAACCACCATATGTCATTAATGAACTCCCTAATTCAGCATCTTACATAATCCCATGGAGTACAAAAGACACACACTTTTGACAAATTTGTGATTTTACGTTTTTGTTTTCTTCTGTTTCATATTTATAAGTACTTTGATTTCAAAGTTATAGCATAAAAATAATAGTATTCCACACCCCAAATAGAGAGACCAGTGAATACTCAGTAAACACATTTTTAAAATACTAATTCCTAAGCAAACTGTGGTAGCAAAACATTTCCACAGACACTTGGTGGACACATACACAAAAAGTATGTTTCAACCACAACCAGAGGTGTGTCACGTGTGTGCCTATATATATATATATATATATATATATTGAGAAATACCTCAACCGGAGGTATGTTGAAACCCTCAAAATACATATAAAGTTCTTGAATGCATTTGTTAAAAATAGAAGTTTGGGTACCCATTTTTTGGTTAATATAACCCACAAAAACCCCAGGTTAAAAACAACTGCCCAACTTCTTTAAGATTTTTGCCATTTGGCTTCTCTAGAAACCCATAATTAATAATAAATAAAAAACGATAATAGTTACTTTATTCTCCAAAGTTTCAAAGGCTCCTCATGGAATAGGAGGAGGGGGATTTCAGGGTGAAAAAAAGAAAAAGAAAACGAAGAAGGATTTGCCAATCTGAGAATTTTTTTAGGAATTTTTAAGGACAAAATCAGCAAAAGTAAAAGAGAGAAAGAAACATACTCATAAGGAGTACCATATCAAGCAAGCAATGTAGAAGCCGAATCTGACTGACTCGTCTGCTCCCTTCTCTCTCCCTCACCGCCTCTTTCTCTGTGAGTCTGCGTGTTGAAAATTTTCTTTTCTCAGCAAAGCGCACCGTTTAAATTTTGCCTTTGTCCCCCCCAAACGCACCGTTTTGGCCCAACACCTTTATTAAACCAAAACTACTGTAGTTAAGCGCACAGACTCTTTTTATATATTCGTTAATAGAAATAGATAATTGTTTCTCAAAAAAAAAGAAAAAAGAAAAATAGAGCATTCTCATCAAACGTCTTAAATTTTTTAGCATTTAGCATCTAGAAATCAATTTTATAATATATAACACATCACTTTACAGTATACCTTACATCAAAATTTCTATTTTTTTAACGCTTCATTTAAATATTTTTTCTCTACTTCTATTATGCCCGTGTGATGCACGGCTTAATAAAAGAATTATATATAAATTTTAAAATATATATTATAATATAATAAAATTAATAACAAATAAAATATTAAAAATAGTTTAAAGATTATGGCAAGTTCTAAATTTCTAAAAGCTTTTAGTAGTAAACGGGCCGGACTTTGCACGGTTTTGGTCGTAAACTTATAATAACATGAATAATTTTATTAAAAAACACTAATTAATGATTGAAGAGAAATGCTATACTCGATGGACTACGACATAACTTTTACTTATTCAAATAACAATTAAGGTGAAGTAGGATGAGGAACAACAAATAATAATTATAACATATCGGCATAATAACATTTATATTTAATTATAATGAAGCGCTTGCATCACAAAGTGTCAAATTAATATCAACTCTAAACATGCTAGGATGTTTATGTTAATTAATGTAATTGCACGGTTTTGGTCGTAAACTTATAATAACATGAATAATTTTATTAAAAAACACTAATTAATGATTAAGAGAAATGCTATACTCAATGGACTACGACATAACTTTTACTTATTCAAATAACAATTAAGGTGAAGTAGGATGAGGAACAACAAATAATAATTATAACATATCGGCATAATAACATTTATATTTAATTATAATGAAGCGCTTGCATCACAAAGTGTCAAATTAATATCAACTCTAAACATGTTAGGATGTTTATGTTAATTAATGTAAATAAGCATAAAATTAATATCAACATCTAACACCCTACTATTGCATGAATTGTGATTAAAATTGTCCTAATATTTTTACTTTAACCCCAAGCAATCATCTTAAATTTACAAATAAAACTACCCAAATATATAAAATTAAAAAAAAAATTTGAAAGCAAAATTCAAAATAACACACACATAAATATATAGACACAAAGAAACTCTGAATTCAATAATTACAAACAATATTAATTTTTTAAACATTAAAAAAAATCTAGAATTAGAGTTAAAGTAAAGATACTCACATGAAAATTGAATTAACTTTGACAGCAAGGGGGAGGCAGCGAAGTCATGGAGATTTCACATCACCTTAAATATCCATTGCTTTTACATCACCCGTTTTATATTTAATTAATTTTTTGTCTCCATTCTTTGTGGAGTGATGTTCATTATCATGGTTTTGGATGCTCGAATCTTGGTATCATGGCTACCTGTGGGATCTACACATATTGGAAAACAGATCTTTCAAAAAGTGAATAAGATTTTTGTTAAAATTAATCTGTTAGTTTTCATAGAAGATATACAATTGATTCTGAAGACCATAATAAACATATAAATTAGATCAATGTTATCAAAAATAACTTAAACGAAAGGCAACCCGCACACAAAACATATTCAATTTGATGAAAAAAATATAAAGAAGGGAATTTTATGAAATAACAAAAAGAAGAAGGCAAATACATACATGCAAGTTTCATAGGTGAGGTAAATGTGGGAAGGAAAGAATGCATCAAGAAACCGTACGGTAGAAAAAGGGAAAAATATACCAAACTGTATGTATACCCCCACTTTTATATTAGATAATTTTAAATTGAGAAGAAGTTGATAACTTGATATGAACACAAAGAAAAAGGAGTTTCCCTAATTAAGGAGTATATGTTAATTACATATTATTTTTTTTTTTTTTTACTTTATCCCTGTTGAGGGGAAAATTTTGATATTCCCAAATAAAGTATGGAGTAGCCAAGCCGAAACTCGATGATGAGCCTTGAAATAAAGCCCAAAGACTTTCGGTGTTGTGGAAGTCCGCCCAAGCAAGAGTATTCCTGTGCTTTAAATGGAATAGGATGTGTGTATTGGGTTCATAGGGCCGGTTCTTAGCCAAATAATGATAATAAAATTGGATAAAATATGAGTTTTGGGGCTTTTTGTGATAGTTTATATCATAACCCAATTTAGATAATGAGATATGAAACATTTGTGATTAACATAATAATAGAGCGAAAAATATTTGGGAAAACTCAATAACTTATTAGTGGTATAAATAGGCGGTACTTGAATAAAATTAGGTGTAAAAAAAAAGTACCCTAACATTTAGCCCCCCGAGTCACTCGCAATCAAATTATTAGTAATACTATATTTTTTGAAATAAAAATATTAGGATCACACATGCGAGTTTTTTTTTTTTTTTTTTGAAAAATGGTGGCCTATTATAGATAACGAGATAGGAAATTTTTTGTGGGCCAATGAGAAATATTCGTGGAGGCACAAAATAACATATGGGTGATATTTTGATAATTTTTGGTGAATAAATAAAAGTGATTAAATAGGCTTAGAGCATGTGGCTTGAGTGAAAAAATTGTACCTCAACCTTTTAGCCCCTTGAGTATGTGTGATCAGCTTGCCTTTGGTCACATATGTGAGTTTGAATGAGTTCATAAGCCTGTGTTGCATGGGTTGAAAGAGAGAGAGAGATGGTGAACTTGAAAGAGAGAGCTTCTTCCTCTTTTCTAAGACTTAGAGAAGCCTTTTATCTCATTCCAAACTTATTCCATCTGCCTTTTCTAATTCAACTCTTCTTGATTGATTTTTTCTTTTGCATTTGTAGTTGATAAATAATTTAGTTGTTGGTGGAATTGGAGCTGCTGGCAAGGTGATACGAGCCTTTCAATAGTAATTGAGAAGGATAATCCAATTAGTGTACCTCTGAAGTGGGTGCTACGAAGAGATATTCTAGTGACAAAACTGTATGGGCTCCAGCCGCTACTGGTGTTTTATACCCAGCGATTAGAACTTCTGCCAGCCCCCACTCGATTTATGGGTTTTTGAGGGTTCATTATTGATTGGCCTAATTGAACAAGCTGAAAGATTAATAATAAAGTTTTCTATTGACCCCTTCATAAAGCCAATATCATTGGTGATGTGATGTTGTTCCGCTATAAGGTTGTATTCCATAACCTGATGCGCAACTAGAGTCTAGAGATGCTGAATTAAATAGTTGTTTGGTTCATGGAGGAGATATCCAGATACTGTGGTGGAAGCCCCCAAGTCTAATTTAGTGAGAATTCTAGCCGTGATGAATCTAGACCCACCGATGATGGTTATTTAGATCAAACTGATACTTTTGTTAACCCCAACTATTGGTTCCATAGCTCCAACTGTCATGATGAAGCAATTTAAGGGAAAGAACATTGCCGGTAGGATGAAGATTTATGAACCTATGGAAGAGGTTTCTTCAAGAACTCCTTATCTTCTTACATCCTTTCTTTCCTTTTTCTTCTATTCCTTGTCTTCATTCATGGCCTTGCATTTCTCTGCCCTTATGGTTCTAGCAGCTTGGTGATCAAGACGTAGCCAAGGAAGCATGATGACAAATTTGAGGATACAGACTTCAGTAATTTTATGCCCCTTCCCTCTTTCTTATCATGTATATTTACTGTTGATGCATTTTCACTTCAGGTTTTGCCGTTGAAGACATAATGGCAATTGACAAAAGCTTTACTGATTTTGTTACGGCTGAAGGGTTTGTTTCTGCAGAGCTCCAACTGTGATTTTGCCATATCTTCATGATGTTCCTTAAAAAAAATCTCCAAGCATGATCTAAAGTTGCTCATACTGCTAGAGGGAATTATAGCTTGATACTATTCATTTGCTCTTTTGTTGTTACCGTTGGACATTTAACTATGGTCTCTTACTTCATGGCGGTGCACAGAAAATTTGTTGATGTTGCTCTTAAAAAAAATATTAATCTTCAAGGGTGCGTGAAGGCATTTTAAAGAAATATTCTGGCTTCATGGTTGGAGGCAAGATTGGTGTTGGTATGAGAGGACTATTGTTCTAGCTGTAGGTTGCTATGTGTTGTGCAATTGAACCATGTACTACTTGTGATGATGAAGATAGCTGATCTGAGGAGAATATTGCATTAATGATGGCTGAGCTTTATTCTTTGATCAAAGGGATGAGATTATGTGTCTTTCAACGGTGTTTCCCCTCTAGTGGAGATCTTTGGCAATGACTTTGTTGGAGTAGATTCTTATATTTTCTTAGGTGTATCTTTTCAAAAACTTGCTTTTGTGATGTATTGTGATGTAATGTAATGTAACGTAATCACTATGTGATGTGAAGTATGTTGTAAGCTTATACAACCGTAAATGTCATGCATGTTGTGTTTTATAATTTGAAATCGGTTCAGCCATGTAGACTGTGTTTTATTTAGCCATGAATTTCCTTTGTCAAGATATTTTGATTGTCAAAAAAAATTACAATTCTTAGGCTCAAAAAAATTAAAGCATGGTCATAAAGGTAATATCCATTTTTGAAATCACTTGCTAAATGCATGACCATTTTGTTCTGAAGAGTCCCAACCATAAAGGCTGTTTTTAATTTTGAATATGTAAAGGTTTGAAATATGAAAAGTGTTTTGATCATTGAAAGACTGATATAATCGAGCCAAAATATAGTCATGGAAGTTAAACAATTTATTTTGTAAAAATAACTTGTTAGAATCATGATAATTTATTTTGGAGATATCAAGTTGCAAAATGGCATCATTGCAAGTGAGACTGAAATATAAATATCTATGTAAAAATGTATCTTAAAATATTTATAGTTTTGAAATAAATGTAAGATATTCATGTCTTAGAGTAAAGATAACGCTTACTCTCTATTTCCAAAGCACTTTTCAGAAAATATGATTATTGAGCTGTATGATATTGCTCCAGTCATTTGCCATTGATAGGTTTCATGAGATTTTTGCCTTTTGCCATGGCTAGACAATAATAGTTGTTGTTATAAACTTCTTTTCCAAGACAAATGTCCGTGGATGTCAGATTGATTAGACACTTTAGATCAAAGCCCCCAAGTGTGGGATGGTTGATACTCTTGATGATGCTTGAGATTCCAAGGGTTCCAATGATGTGAATATAATAATCACGGTCTTGAATATGCGTGGGGCTGCCATGGCTTCAATGGCGACAAAGCTTCTTTAAGGGATGACCGCCAATCTACTTGGTTCAGTGGTTGGTTGCAAGGAGTTTCTTGGATGGTTCGAGCTCCTACATTGCGATAGAAAATTCTCATTGGTTTTATGCCTACAAAATAGAAAAAATCCAATGTCTAAAAATCATGATGATGATTGAATTAAATAATATGTTTTATTATATTATAATTTTTGATTAATTGTCACAATAAAGATTAAGATAGATTAATATATACTTAACGCGAAAGTTTTGATTGAATGATGTATGTGATATAATATTAAAGTAATTTGTATTGAGTGATATAAAGATAATAGAGTAACATATATTCAATATAAATTTAAAGATAGTGATGTGATGACTTCTCTTGAAAGTTCATGGCTCAAGCCGTATATCAATGAACTAACGGCAGTCCAGCAACACGACGACATGAGTACAACGGTGGAGAGTCCATCTGTAATGTAAGTCACTCTATGGTTTGATATTGAAAGCATGTATCACCAAGTTATGATCTAAACTGAGCATCATGTTGTACTCCTAAGCAAAGATGTCAATGTACTTTTTATTTGATGGAGAAGGTATGTCAGGTACTGCTGGAGGTCCTTTCAATGGTTCTGCTATACTGCTAGACAAGAATTCTTCTTCCATTAGATGTGTTCTGTATACAGCCGTGAGTATTGCACTAGCTTCATTCAGCCTAGGACCCTTCTATTTGAGGCAACTAAGCCTCATATGTCATCATGAGTATCAATAAGAATTGGGCTTTGATCTTGCCAATGAGAATTGGGCTTTAATATTGCCAATGAGAATTGAGCTTTTAGATAAATTGTCATGGGTTTAAATCAAGGGCTTTGATTTGTGGATTTGAATTCCATTGATAAAATTGTTTTGCCATGGACTTGAATCGTGGACTTTTCAAATATTACCAAGGATAAGTATTCTTGGGTTTTAAATAGAATGATGTGTGTAAATAAAATTAGGTGTAATAAAAAAGTACCCTAACACTTATAAAACAATTATTAGTAAACATATCTTATGCTTATCTATTCAGCTTTATTGCCAAATTTATATAAACTCTATTATTTTATTTTATTTTATTTTTATGAAGAATATAACACAACCAAAAACCTATAAACAACAATTTACATTCTATATAAAGAATATAATCAAACTTATTCATAATTTAAAATTAAGAAATTAATACAAATTATAAATTTAGAAAAAGAACAAAGAATAAACCTGCTTATTTTCTCTATCACTTTAGGAGGTGAAAGTGTGAGTATGTAACTAAAAGCTGAATTAAGTATTGTAGAAGAGAATAAATGAGTATGAAAGTTTAATATTGTGAATTAGGTTAAAACATGTGTGAGAAGTTTTTATTAATTTTTTTGAAGTTAAAGAAAAATAACTTAAACAAAATGAAAAAATAATAATGAAGAAAGAATGTATACTTGTCCTGGGATTTAGTCATTCACATATTGTAAAAAATACGTACTTGTTGGTCAGTGGTGGTTGTTGTGATGTCTCCCATGTCTTGTATATCTCTTAAATAATCAACAAATGATATCCTAAATTCCAATACTTGCATGAATAAGATTATTTTGAAAAAATAAGAGAAAAATTAATTAAAAAATATAATATAATTGTATTTGAAGACATAAAAATAATTTTATTATTTTACTTCAAAACTTACACCAAATCAAGTCTCATAAGTTCATTATTTTCTTTAGTGTTAAGTACCTCTCACACTCTTGTGACTGTTACTCTACAATCCAATCGTCTTTTTCAGTGTCAATTTCATCAAAGTTGTTATATCTTGATTTTGCTAACCATTTTGATAAAAAAAAATATATACAAAAAAAAAAAACATCAAAATGTTATCAACAATTTATCATCATATTACTATCAAGATAAAAAATTATGATATTTATGTAAAAGTACTTTAATTAAAATAACTAATAAAATAGAAATGCATTCCCCTATTCTTTATATCACGGTAATGTTAAAAGTGCTCACTTTGATGGTGTTTGTCCCCATATTGATTTTCTAAGCCATTCAAGTCAAAAAAAAAAAAAAAAAAATCAGTTTGTGCATGTACGTCACTGTATACCAACTCTTAAAAGATGAGTTGTTGTTTTTTTTATTGTGCTTTCTTCTACCAAAATATCATTGAGTGGATTCTTCTAATCTAAGAGTCATGAATGACCCAAAAAAAAGATTGTCCTCTAAATCAAAATTGAGGGTAATATCCTATAAAAAAAAATTCGAGGGTAATATAAACAAAATAAATAAGTTGTTATCAACAATTTACCATCAAATTAAAGTTCAAAGGAAGATTGTTCTCGAAATCAAAATTAAGGGATTAAACAACATAGTAACATTGGAACCTATGTCATAACATGTAATTTATATATGATATACAAAATTGGAACCCACTTTATTTTTGTAGTTAACTAAAAACTTTAATATTAATAAAATAAGGGAGATTGTGAGAGAAGAATTATAAAAAGAAAAATCTTACATGTAAGTTCATAACAAAAATTTAAAATAATATACAAAATAATATAAAATCACCTCTAACCATATTTAATGATTGATTCCCAAATTATAAACATATAAATTGGATAAAACTTAAGGAAATAAGGTTAACAAAAGACTAAACAAAATACAAAAAAAAAATCTATTCATTTTGATAAAAAATAAAAATACATACCTCTGCAAGGTTATGTACGTAGGAGAAGAATAGAGTAAAACCTTGTACGGTTTGTGGTAAAAAATCATAATTTTATCACATATATTTATACTCCATGTTGAAGAAGTTGATATGAACAAAAAATTGTGTTGTGTGATGAGAGAAAATAGCAAAATATTCTAAACTAACGTCTATCATAAAATTTAAAGATAAAAACAAAAAAAAAAATTGTATTTCAGGCACCTAATCTGAAAAGTTAGATAAAAATGATGTATATCTAATTATCAATTAACGTAGGCCTCATATATATCAATTAATTAGAACTCTTATTGTAGATGAAAACAAAAAAGAAAAAAAAGAAAAATTGCATTTCAGGCATCTGATTCGAAGTATTTTAGATTAAAAGGTCTCATGTGTATCAATTAATGTAGGCCTCATGTATTTAGAACTCTATTTCTATATTAACGTTAATAATAACTCTATGTTAAATTTTGGAGTTTATCCAAAAAAGTGAAGGAAAAAATAAGTAGTTTTTTAAAAAATGAGTCCAAGAGAGGTTAAATTACAAAATATCAACTAAAGTAGGCCTCATGAATTTAGAACTCTATATCTATATTATCGTTAATCATATACAACTTTATGCTAAATTTTGGAGTTTATACAAAGAATAAAAAGTGATGGAAAAAAATAGTTAAAAAAAGGAGTCCATGAGACGTTAAATTAGAAAAGATATAGACGAACATTATTAGTTTTTGCTATAAACTGATTTGGTCTTTACGTTAAAGAATTTTATATGAACAAAAAGTCTAGAACTAAAATTAATTGAATAGAATTTTATAAACTAAAATTCTAAACACTATGTTGCAACCTTAGACAAAATAAGCTAAAAAAAATAACAAATTAAACACTATGTTGCAGTATTTTTATTCAATTAAAAATATAGCAAGTGTAATTCAACTTTAATCAAATTAAGATTTTTATCCATTTAGAAATTATAGTTGAAGAAAAATTATATGTACTTAGAAATTATAGTTGAAGAAAACTTATATATATTTTTTCTGAAAATCTAAAAAAATGTTTGCAATAGATTTTTTTCCACTTAGAAATTATAGTTGAAGAAAACTTATATATATATATATATATATATATTTTTTTTTAAATATAAAAATTTAAGAAAATTTCTACAATTTAGTGTTGCCACTTGGCGCAACCATGGCGTTTAAGCTCAATTTTTAGAAATTATAGTTGAAGAAAGCTTATATATATATATATATATGTATGTATGTATGTAAGGACACAGACTCGGTGAGCCAGCCCAAATTGGATGAGTTGGCCCAAGTGATCCAAAAACAATGAATTTATAGAGAGTGAGATGCGAAAGTTCGGCTAGAATGATTTGAACATCCAATACAATAGATTGAGACTTTCAGAAAGAGAAGACAAGAGGCCCAAACCCAGACCAACTATCTTTCTCAAAGATCCGAGGAGACAAATTTTACTATTCACACTTCCTTTCTTTCTCTTCCTTCCGAAAAGTGTCCTGCTTACTACGGGGGAATTCTTTCATATTATATAGCTTTCTCTAGACCATCTCCACCTTACACTTGTCACCCATCTGATTCCTCACTTGAGTGCATGTCCCATCGTGTACCCTTTTTTACATGCTGTGAGTCACGGTGGCCAAAGTTGCACTGTTTATGGGTCTTCTCCACATAAATGCGGCTAGAAGAGTTGGTGTAGCACAATTAATGCTATGGTGGCAGCCTTACCTTAGGTATTTTTGGAGATTCCCACCTCCCCAAAGCTGGAGTCACTCCTCGGACTGCCTCCCCTACTTCAAATGTAACAAACTGCAGTCTGGGGCCTTGCATGTTCACTCCCTCCTCCTCGGACCATACCATGTCCTCGGACATGGTCGGGGGCGCAACACACCGTTTTGGGCCTTCAATCCTACGAGGCCCACCGCATAATCTTGGGTTCACCAGCTTCTTCATGGCCCGAAGCGTAATCTTGGGCCTGCCCCTAAAAATTTTAGTTTTTTTTTTTTAAATCTAAAAATTTAATAAAATTTCTGCAATTTGGTGAAGTCACGTGGCGCAACCACGGCTTCTAAGCCCTACTTTTATTATATATAATATGATATATATATATAGTTTTTTTTTAAATCTAAAAATTTAAGAAAATTTATACAATTTAGTACTGCCACTTGGCACAACCACGGCATTTAAGCCAACTTTTATTATATATAATCTGTATATATTAAGAGGAGTCAGAAAGTTAGTTATTGTTTTTTTTTATTGTCAGAAATACTCCTAAATTAATTAACCAACAACTTAAAAATGAAGTTAAAATAGTAAATTGGCAAAAAAAAGTTAGTTATTACTTTATTTTTTTATAGTAAAAAATACCCTTACCAAAAACTTAAAAAGGGAATCAAAATAGTAAATTGACAAAAATAATAAATTTTTACTTATACGTTGAAAATTTGAAATGTACAATAAAACATCCCCACTTTTCTTCTTAAAAATAGAACTTCCCACTACTCATGTTTGAAAAAAATAGCTGCCCCTCTAATACAATAAGGAAAAACTATCCCACGTAAAAAAAAAAAAAAAAAAGTGTCAGACTAAACTATCTCATATTTCTTTTTTAAACTATTATATTATCATTTTTTTTTGGATTTATTATATTATTAAAAATTTTTTGTGATAACTATTACATCATCAATTGAATTTGGATAGACACGCAAAAGCTTCTAATAGAAAAATAAACCCTATTCTTCTCAAAAAAAATATTCCTACCTATTTTTTCGAAGGACAAACAAGTTTGGAGGAAATCCACACGGGTCAGTCAAGGAGGAAGACACGTAAGCTTGGGTCATGTACAACGCACATGACCCATTTTAAGTGAGGAGAGCTTTAACCCTAGCAGCAAAAACACTTCTCCCACAGCCTCACGCACGCCCCTCCCTCCCCTCAAACTCCTCAAACCCACGCCTTCTCACCTCTGTTTTTCTCCGAACCTCACTGACCCGTGATCGACTCAGACCGGCAAGAGAATCCGGCCACATGCAGCAGCCGCCGATCTCACCGGACTATATGTCCATTCCTCCTCTTCACCCGCTTCCCCCTTCGCTGATTCCGCCCCATTCAGTTTCTCACTCAACCGATGCCGCTCCCATAAATTCGCCGCCAAGGACCACCGCTCCATCGTTTCTCAGCATTCTCCCTGACAGTGACAAATGCAATGGTTCTCAATTTGTTCAGGTCTGATTTTCTTTAAAAAAAACATAAATTCGCCTAGCATTCTCTCACAAAGGTAAACTCTGTTTAATTTCTTTTTCATGGGTTTCTTTTGAGTTGAATCAAATAACTTTGTTCTTATAATTGTGATTTTATTGGGTAATTTCTTATTAATTGTGATTTTATGGGGGTAATACATGTTATTTGTGAGTGGGTTTCGGATCTGAGGGCTTCTTTTTACTTCAATTTTAAAGTTTGCTCATAAGGTGTTTGATAAAGTGCATGAGTGAGTCTAGATTGTGAACTTGCATAAAATTGTATCTCAAAGGTGATTGTAGCTATATATGGATCTGTGTTTCTTGTTTATTTTTCTCTAAACACTTGCAATCAGTTCGTGATATATGGATGAACTATGGTTAATCCCAGGTCTTTGTGACTGTGTGTACTGTGGAAGTTTGAATTTATGGTCAGGTCGTTGATGATTGGTTTGTGTTTGTGATTTTTATTGGGTAATTATATATCGGTGCTCCATATATATATATATATATATGTATATATCCTGGGGCCCTATTGCCTTAACTTTGTGCCACAATATAGCCGGCAAAGCCTTGACAGCTTCTAAAGCATCCTCTGGGTGTTCATCTTGGAAAACATTATTAATCTGGTCATGTGATGGAAACAAAACTTGGCCTGTGCATCATTATTGAAGTGGCTTGTCTGGCTGTGATGACAGAAGTACTAATCTAGTTATGTATGCAAGACCAAGAAGCGATGGAGAATATAATATGATTATATTTTTATTTCCACATGAACTGACATTCAAGATTTTTGTTTGATTGTTTGATTGATGGCAGTGAAAGCACTTGCATAAACATGTAATTTAACAATTATTTTTGAATTAAATGGATTTGAGAGTATGTAAGGTTGAGCATGTGTTTAGAAAACATTCAGTAGGTAGAGTTAATTTTGCCAGGAATTTGTTGGTTCGGTGAGTCAAATTTGGTATCTCATTTCGGTTCTACTTCAACCTAGTCACTTGCTTTAATTTTAAGTTCTATCTGTGGCAATGACTTTTTGAAACATTGAATCCTTTTGAGTAATTGTTCACTTACAACTGTAATTAGTAATTTCATCTTGTTAGTCTCCTCGCTGTCACAAATAAGTACACGTTGCCTTGTTATAAGTTCTGCTAGAACAACTCCAAATGCGAATACATCAGTTTTGGGGGTCACCTGGAGCTCCTTCACGGATCTTCAATTAATTTTGTATTTGAATTGTATGGTTTGTTTAATCTTTCAAATTTAGGCTTGCTGAAAGAAACTGCAGGTTTAAGAGAGAATGTAATGCCATGAGTACTACTAGAACTTTTATGCTCTGTTTGGGTTTATTTACGATTGAATGGTTAATTGTCATAAATAACTAAACTTAAATAAAACTAAAATTAAACCCAATGGACTAATAACACAGCCCATTCCAGAAAACGTAAATTACTAAAATACCCCTAACACTTAAAACTAATTAAAAGTCTTAGGATGCCTTTTATATGTCTTTAATGGTTATTGCTATGGTCCTCCATCAACGTGTGATAAAAAACTAAAAACTAACCATTTCCAAAGACCTAAAATTTGCAATAATTTGCCAAAAAAAAAAAAAATGTTAAGACAAAAATAAAAAGGCAAATAAGCCGTATAATATGTATAACGGATTAGATTTGTTCTTTTTTTTTTTTTTCAATTTCTTTTATTTTTGAAATTCCTATCGAATGATAACTAATAATTACTAAAATTAGGCTTTATCTAAAACACAATCCCAATCTGTTACTTTTATTTTTGGTTTTGAATAATTCAAAGATAAGTCAAATCAAATACTTATAATTAGTTGCTCTACAACCCATTTTAAAGCCTTTTTTTAGCAATTTTGATAGTTTCAAATGGTCAAATCAAATAATCTTTATTTAGTTTCTGTACAACCCATTTTAAAGCCTTTTTTTTTTAACAATTTTGATAGTTTCATACCAGAAATGTCTTGCAGGTGCAATAAATACTCACATATATTTTACACACGCACACACACACACACACACACACACAAGCTTCAAACAAAAAATCAACACATACAAAACTCTGAACAATGAGTGGAGTAGTTGACAAAGAGAGAGAGACAGAAACACATGTGGAAGAAATTATAGAGCCTCCCCTCCAAAAACGAGAAAAATTTAAACATTTCACGAAGTGGTTAGCAAGGCAATTACAGTACAAAAAAATAAATGGAAGCTATTTAGAGGAGGTGAGGGCAGCGCTGTTAGTCATTGCGACCCTTATAGCTGCGCTGACTTTCAGCCCAGCTATTACCCCTCCCGGCGGCCTCTGGCAGGCTACGTCCGGTGAGGGGCCGGACTGTAGCAGCAGGGATCCCTGTATTTCAGGGGAATCAATAATGGCACACAAGAAATCTTCAGGGTTTCTAAATTTCATGGCCCTAAACACACATACATTTATGACCTCACTTTTTATTATTTTTGTTTTGTTGACCTTTCCTCTGAAAAATTATTTTTTTACTATACTTCTTTCACTCCTGAATTCTACTTTACTGATTTTGCTCTCACTCTCCTATATCGGGGCTATTTACCAAATTACCCCTGAGAGAATACTCTCTCAGGGGTACAGAGGTATAGTCCTTCCCATCTATGCATTTATATTTGTAATTTGTGTTGTGATGTTGTACCATCTTATTCATGGCATTCTTTATATATGTAAGCATGCATATCAGATTGTGAAGAACATGCATAAGGTTTGACCTGAATTATGTAATAAATGTTTTGGATATTTGTTTTTATATTTGAATTGACAATGTAATTGAACATTATTGTAATAATAATTTGTGTAATAGACTTTTCCTTAGATTCCCCTTTTTTGTTTTCTCCAAATTTACATTTCCTTTATTTTAAAAAGAAATTCCCTTTCCAAAATGATTGAACATACGTAGAGGACAAAAGATTCTGTTTCTCTCCTTCTACTCAGATATCGCCAGACTGGTTTTGTCATGCAATTGGTGGAGTCCTGAAAATCTTCTTGAGGTAACTCTCTCTGTTCAGAAATATGTTAGCTGTAATACTTGAATATTTCTGCCATCCAAGTTATGTTGATTATTAGAACTAAGGCTTAGAACTATTTCTGCCACAGGCACTTGAGAAGTTTTAGAACTAAGGCTTAGAACTATTTCTGCCAGGGGTTCTATGTTGTATTTCTATTAAGTTTCATTTTTTATTTTTATTAGTGAAAAATGTCAAAGTTCAGTTCTTTTGTGTCACAAGTTTTGGCTTATTCACAACAGTCGAGAGAAAGATCCAACTATGTGCAGGATTCACTCAGTGTTCACACTTCTTTTTTTTTTTTAATAAGAAAGTTTCCATGTTCTGCATCTATAGCTGAAAGGTATAAATATTCAGGTTCAAACCATTTGACAAGGCTATCTTTCAAAACGTTCCTCCAACTTGAGGGGTGACTGGAAGAGAAGGTTTTTTGTTCTTGATAGTCGAGGGATGCTGTATTACTATCGCAAACCATGGAACTGGCTATCCGTAAGTCACTATTAACTTAATAAAATTCTCTCGTCTAATCTTTGTTATGACTTCTGCACAGAAAAATAGTTCCTCTGAAAACAGTTCTAGGATTCTTAGTCGTTGACTTTCTTCTCATTACCATTGTGGTGTACATGATAAAAATTCTGTTGCACGTCATATAGTGAACCTACTGACATCAACAATTAAGATAGATGCAGATCAAACAGATTTAAGGTTCTGCTTCAGGATTATTCGACCATCTAAGAACTACACACTGCAGGTACTTTTCCTAAATGCAGACATCTTGTTTGGCTTTTCCTCGTTTGAACTGATGGTGTACTAATATAAACCTTGCTGTTATTATTGCCTGAATTTTTCGAAGCAGATTATAAATTTTATTTCCTTTGCAATGCAGGCAGAGAATGCACTGGACCAAATGGACTGGATTGAAAAAATAACTAGCGTAATTGCTTCCTTATTGAGTTCCCAGACTCCTGGGAAAGTAAGCTTTTAATTTTTTTTTTATTAATTTCTTTGCAGAAATGTGTTTCTATAGTCATTATAACGGATGTATTAATTATATGTAGGGTCTGTCTACTTCACCTTTGGGAAGCGATTCTTATGGCTTTACCAGCGAGAGTGATTCTGATTGTGATCGGAATACATCTAGAAAATAATTGTAATAATCATTTCTGTGAATCTAGAAGTTTGCAACAATGTACAGTATGAGAAAAGAGAAGCCAATTGATTTGCTCAGAAGGGTTTGTGGGAATGACAAATGCGCTGATTGTGGTGCTCCTGAACCTGACTGGGCATCCTTGAACCTTGGTATTCTTATATGCATTGAATGCTCTGGTGTTCATCGTAATCTTGGTGTACATATATCAAAGGTAAGTTTTCCAGGCTTGTAGGAGCACTATCTCATTCCATGCTGTGAAAAATATAATTCATGTTCACAGTAGCAGTTCTAAATTAAAGCCTGAGGCTAGGGTTTAGGAACTTTGATGCGTGTGGCTCAAAATCTCATTGAGAGTATCAATGTAAAATAACATTTTATTAAATACACAGAAGGACCCTGCAACTTCCAGTACTTTGATTTGTAAAATGACAGGACTGATTCGGGTTCAATAGTGGGAGCTTTGGAAAGAAAATTAGGCCTCTCATGGCTTCGTATGAAAGTTCTGTCTGGTTTGGTTCACAATGAGAGAGAGATAGAGACATAACAGAACCTGCGGAGACGAGAGAAATGTGAAGCAATCTGAATATAACTATAAGCTATGAATTCCAAATTATCGGACATACCCTTTAAATACCCTAGACGAGAGAATTGCCGTCAAAACCTTGAACAAGATTTTTTTTTTTTTTTTCAAAGGCCTATGATATAATAGAATTAGAACCCTTTTTTTAAGGGAAAAAAATCTAGCTATATGAAAACATATGGACAAAAATATCCTAGTTGTTTTTACTGCTGCAGTGACAATACTTAGAAGACCTAAACAACTACCATGGAAAGTTTCGTTGACTGAAATGTCTTCCTTATTTTCATAAAATCCAGATGCCTTTTACTGGGCTTTTAAATTGGATATTTCTTCTCTAGCAAGTCCATGGCTGCAGCAGCTTCATATATATATATATGTTTTTATGTCGGTATAAATAAAAACGCAAGTAAATCAACCATCCTTTGAAGTTTCTAGTTGGTGAGACATGTTCCAATCTAGAGAATATCATTGCTGGCCATATCTTTAGAATATTAAGTGTGATTACTAAATCATCCAGGGCAGGTAAATTTTAAGTTGTTGGTTGGTGTATTATTATTATTATCGTTATCGTTATCGTTATCGTTAGGCTTCCTCTCAGTTGTGTCTTATACATATTTTCATGATATCAAGCTTTCTTCCATCCATTAATTCATGAAGCTTATGTGGATAACTTTTGACACAGGTAAGATCATTGAGGCTTGATGTAAAAGTCTGGGACCCTCCAGTGCTTAATTTGTTCAAGTCACTAGGCAATGTCTATGCAAACTCAATCTGGGAGGAATTATTGCGATCAAAAAGTTCTTTTCGGACTGAGGAAATGCACAGAGGGTTAGTAATGCATAACTTGATTTAAGTAAAATGTATTTGTTTTTATGCTGATGTGCAGTTGGTTCTTTTCCATGTAGCTTATCCAAAATGGGTAGAAAGGACCTGTTGAATATGAAAAAAAAATCCCGAAATGATGATCCTATTTCAGTAAAAGAGAAATTCATTCAGGTAATGCCCCTCTCATCTGTATCCATTACATGGTATACTTTCTCACATATAATGCCCCTCTCATATAAGTGTGGACCCCACAAACATGAGACCAATCTCTATGTGCGAGGGGCGTTGTATTCTTCAGTACACTAATATTTCCATGTCTTTTTGCCAAGAGCCTTGCAGTTCAACTGGCATCTTTTAGTGTTTTCAACATAGACATGCAGGATTCAAATTCCCTTCCCCCATTGTAACTTTCCTTCTAGACATGCAGAATTCAATGGTGAACTTGCATAAATTTGTATCTCAATGGTGATTGTAGCTATATATGGACCTGTGTTTCTTGTTTATTTTTCTCTAAACACTTGCAGGAAAGAGTTGAGTCCTACTTAGAATGTGTTGCAGGTGATTCTTCTTCGGACAAGCCCTCCTTGAGTAATTTGAGTTCACCGCAAAGAAGTGATGATCAGTGCACGGCACATTTCCGAGAACTGTTCTTTGCTTCTCCTTGCCTGCCAAACTTCTGACATCGGCATGGTGGAGTTGCTATTACAGTATGGTGCAAACATAAATGCTTCTGATTCAAAAGGTCGGACACCACTGCATTATTATAGTGTCATTGGGAGAACTGCAATTGCAAATATGCTTCTTCAAGGTGATTCTTTGTTTTTTTTTGTTTTGTTTTTTTTTCTTGCAATTGCTAGTCTGCGGTCTATTTATCTCTAGTCCTTTCCACTATTGATATTAGATTCATGTCTACAATATTATCTGCAGGGGAGCAAATCCAAAAGCTGTTCACAGAGAAGATAATACCCCCGAGTCTTGTATCAAAATCAGAATTCAACCGCGATGTCCTTGCTCTCTTAACAGAGAAAAACGGATGAGAGTGTAATTGTGAACAGCATATAAGAGATACAAAATGGAATGAGCTTTTGTATTATACTTCATAAAATTGAGAACTAGTTCTCTCTACATGGAAGGGCCAAAAGTTGTCGGACTCAGGACAGAACTGGCCTACTAGGTCATGTGTCTTTCCCCTACAAAAGCGTATATTTAGTTCAGTTTTCTAGGTGTGGGCTAAATAGAAGAAATTACTGTTTCGGCCTAGTGGAGTTTGCCAGGCTCTTGCGATAATTTCTCCCAATACAGGCTATACTAGTCAGGAAGTTTGGATGTAGCAGCAAGTTATATTATCTTGTATATGGTTCAGGTTTAATATATACTAGTGGATGTCCCGCGCGATGTGCGTGTTTGCTATTAGTAATTTTATAATACTTAAATGTGTTATAATGTTCGGAAAATTAATTTCGATTATGTATTATACGTCACTAAAATAATGAATGAAAAAAAATTGTAACACAATATATTCATAAGTAATCATAATTAATTAGACTCTAAAAATGCCACTATATGCCCTTTTTTGTTTGATTAGGTGTACATGTATATTTAGTTCTTACATTTGACAATTCCAATATAAATATTTTATTATTTCTTTTTTTTTTTTTGAAATATTTATATTTTTTTAAAGAAAACATGTGAACTTTTGAAGGCTAAACATCTAAGATTTAAGGTTTATAATTTCTAATTCGCAAAACTAAATATATATGCCAAGAGATTAAAAATAAAAAATAATTGAATAGAGAAATATTTTCATATCTCACGTTTAATCAGATATACCTTAGTCAATTACAAAGATTAAACACTTTTCAAAAATACAAATAAAGACAAAAAACACATACCTTTTAGAAACTCTATATGTTGTGAAAGCATTGTATCAAGCTTTGATAGTGTTGTTAAGAAGTTTAGATCATATACCCCTGAAACCAAAGCCAATTTCATTCTCTCTTATACACTAATTTTCTCACTCTTTGTCTCTCTATCCCTCCAGTCCTACTTTTCTTTTGGCCTTCTGATATTTTGTGAAAATGGAAAATATAAAAGAAAACGAAAACTAACATTCAATGAAGAAAACTTTTCATTTTTTAAATTAATGAAATAAAAAGTGGAAGAGTTCAAGAAGTTGGAAAATGGTGTAGAACCAAATCTTTTTAATTTTCTGCATTTATGGCTTAAACTAATCATTGATAAGAAGATAGGAGATGAATGGCTAAACGAAAAAGTATTCATACAAAGTGCCACATGACAGAACCTCGTGTACTTCTGCATGAGGTCTCTGCTTTTATATATATTGATATTGAATCATTGATGTGAGGATAGAGAGATTCATTTCAATCACGGAAGTTTGAAAATGTGCAAGGTGGCACTTCGAGTTCAAGGAACAAGTCATTACATCATTTGGGAAAACTTTCCTTTCATTTGGGAGCCACTCAAACTTCACCATGAATCATGACCAATGATGCTGATTGGTGACAGTAGTTGTAGATGAATATGATGTAACGATGACTAAAATTTCTTACAGATATACCAATGTGCAACGACTCAAGAATCGAGAGGATATTCTTCATTTTGTGGAAGAATTTTTTTTTTTTTTTACTTGTAGTAGCATTAAGTTCGCCGAGAAATGAAGGGAAAATGAGAGGAGATGTGTTCACTTTTCATTGTCTGCGTAGTATGCTGTTTGGATTATTTGGGAGTGAAATATATAACTTAATGATTATTTCAACTAGAGTGGTTTGTTTTTTGGATATTGAGGTTTTGGTTTTCAAAATTTCGAGTTTGGACCAGTACTTCGTTCTAAATGTGATTGTCCGCCGTTAAACTTGATCCAACTCGGCCAAACATCGAGGTTAGGTCAGACTTAGAACAACTGAAGAATAATGGTGCTGGTTGTGGGTACAATATAATAGATCCCACTATAAAACTATACAAAATTTTGACTTGGATTGAGATTCAGGCGCAATTGCACTGAAGGACTCAGTCCTTCGATTCGGAAAGTTAACTTTTAACCTCAATAATTGAATCAGGAAAGTTTTCATTTTTTAATTTTTTTAAAAAAAATTCTAAAGATGGAGGAGAAAGAGTTTAAAGCTTAATTTTTAATCCCAGCTCTCGACTGCAATTGCACCCCCAATCTTAATCTATTCCCCACAAGGAGACTCATGATATTTATCGGATGACCAAGTTGTCAAACAAAATGCACCGTATACTAATTTACTTCTTTTTTTTTGATAATCGTATAATAATTTACTTATAGCGCCTACATTGTATCATATTACTTTTTTAGAGCAAGACTTAGGAACAGTAGTTAAATGCTATTCCTTAGGTTCCTCTTTTAAGATTCTGTCATATGGATTTTTTCTTACGAGATGAAAGTGTATATTTTTTAGTTAAGTAGTCACATAGCTGAATTTTAAAATAAAAATCCAAGGAATAACACCTAAGATTCTGTACCTAAGTTTAGTCCTATTTTTTAAGTGCTTGTTTGTCTGGGACAAAATTAGGATTTCATCTTTGGGGTAAAGTATGAAACAAAAAATTTTCACAATTTAATAATTAGAACTATATAATACTTCAAGAATCGATTCAGTTTCTATTTAATGTTAACAAAACATAAATAAAATAAAAGGTAAAATAATTGTTTTTTAATACATTCCAGGTTAATTATCAATTAAGGTGTACTAAATTTTGCAGAAATTTCTCTTAACTCTAAACCCACCTAAATCATTTTATATAAATAAAATTATGTTGTCATATCCTATTTGCCACTTAATTCCAAACTCGAATAATATAAAAATATAAAATAAATAAAATAACTTAAAAGAAAAAATAATTGATAAATTGATAATTACGATGAGGAGAGATGATGCTAGAACTTTGAGAAATTGCGAAACCAAATAATTTGACACAAAAATAACACATTCAATTCAAATCTATCAAAAATATTAAGCATTATGTTTTACTCTCCACAAATACAATAAAAAAATAATTTTGAAAACGTAGTTTTTTATTTTTGTTTTCTTAGCTATATTAAGTTATCAACCCTAAACATACAAACATAATTCGCCTACATTTCTTTATTTTCTTCTAATTTTTATTCTTATTAAATAAATTAGTAAGTTACCTAAGTGAAGATAAAGAAAATGAAAAGAGGTGATATATATTTGTAAGGGTGCTCCTTTAAAAGATCTTTACCTGGGATATATTTTTTAATTGTAAAGGATAGGGATGTTTTTGTTCATTCTTATTTGGATGTATTTGAAGATAGGACGGTTTTGTTCCTTGAATCTAAATTTAAATTTTACTGATGCTTTTCAGGATTGGGAACCATTAGAGACTTTGTTGGCTCAATTACATTTTAATCACCTAAAGGACTACAGGAAGATTGGTTGATTTGGTAGATTAGGTGTGATGGAAAACTTGATGTCCCCCCTCCTTTTTTTGAGGCTTTGAAATATCTAATTAATTGTTGTTCCCTTGGAAAAAATTGGTGGAGCAAAGTCCCTAGTCACTTTTTTTGCTTGGATGTGCATTAGGAAAGCATCAGTAAAATTGTTGTTCCCTTGAGATATCTCTCTCTCTCTCTCTCTCTCCCCTTTATTCTAGGATCTCAAAAACCTCTAAATTTTTATTTTTTATTTTAGAGAAGACCCAACTTGTTCAAGGTTCTTTACAAGGAACCTTAGGGCCTGTTTGGTAAGATGATTCTTGATTTTGTTTTAAAAAAATTGAAATTGAAATTGCTTTTCAGATAAAAATTTTTACATTATAAGTGTTTGGCTCCCATTTTTTAAAACAATTTTCAAAGTACTAAAAAAAAAAAAAACGAAAGAGGTTTGGAGATCAGTTTTTATTCCGGTGATCTGTTTGGCTACTGTGAAATCTGTAAGCCCCACTCATTCTTTCTCCCATTCATTTTCAAACTTGGGAGAGGGAAATAACAAATGGGTTGATTTTGATTGTGATAGTAGTTACTAATCGTGGTTTCCTTTACAAGGGTTTGCAACTTTCTTTGAATTTTAATGTATTAACTCACTCACAATGTGAAGAGGTGGTCTAATTTGGGTCTGCTAGTTTAGGTGCTCGTTTTTGTCGTTATTACTAAATCAACAATAATAATATTGCTTGAATTTAGTCTGCAAAGTCATTGTTATTTGAGTATAATGGTATTCAATTTTAGGACATCGGAAATTAAGTTAAACATATCCATCAATTTTTCCTTTTTGGACTACTTTGCTTTGGAAAAAGCTTATGATGCTTTGAAAATAAATTAGTAGTCTGTGAAGTCGTTGCTATTTGAGTAGTTTGCTGTTTTGATTGAACTATCTGATAGCCTTCAAACGGTGAAAGTTTTACTTGAACAGTTTGAGAGCCAGAAATATGTCTCAGCTTTGTTTTATCTACATATAATTGATAACTGCCACTTAGTCAAGGTTTTTTTTTTCTTCTATGCTACTACCAAAGGTCAACTAAATCATTCAATCTTTTATTATTAGCAAAAGGGTATAGTTTTGTGACAAGGGGCATGATAGATTGATAGTAAGTCTTTTATATCTAAGCCCAACAAATCAATGATCATTCTTTTATTAATTAGTATATTACACCAAGCTTAATATTGTGCATGGATCAAATCGATTACAAACTATCATTATAGCTGAAAATTTTTAATTGATACAGAAGCATGAGATAGGTCGTCATTTGGTATTTGATATACTGCGCAGCTACAGTAGCATGATAAAGGTGGTGTTTGAGAAGGTTTCCAAGGATGCAATCAAGGAATTTTTTTTTTTCTAAATAAAATTAAATATCAAAAAATTTAGTTAGTTGTCAAGTTTCAAAATAATGTTGGAAACTAGCATCTCGAGTGTATAAAACTCGAGTTTCAAGATAAAAATCGAGTTTTTAAGTCTCGATTTGTAAGGGGTGGTAGGTGATGTGGATGTCCACGTGGAACTCGAGTTTTAAAGACTCGAGTTTCACCATTTCAGACCCAGCGTTCTTCGTTTTCGTTCTTCATCTCTGTTCTTCGTCGTTAAATCGTTCCTCCTGTTCGTCGTCAGAGCGTTCTTCGTCTTTGTTCTTCGTTCTGGGTTTCTTCATCTTCCTCCATCGTCAAATCGTTCCTCCTGTTCGTCGTCAAAGCGTTCTTCGTCTCTGTTCTTCATCTCTGTTCTTCGTTCTGGGTTTCTTCATCTTCCTTCATCGTCACATCGTTCTTCGTTCTGGGTTTCTTCATCGTTTTGCTGGGTTTCTTCATCTTCCTTGCTGGGTTTTTTCCTTCTTCTTCTTCTTCTTTCTTCGACGGCAAATCTGAAGACCAGATCATGCCTCTTCTTCAAATCGTCTCTTCGTTCTTCCTCTTCAGATCAGATCGTGCCTCTTCAAATCGTTCTTCCGATTCTTCTTCAGAGCTGATGCTCTTCAAGTACAAAATCGAGTCTCTAAAACTCAAGATCTATGTGCATCATCCTGCCAACTCATTAAGTGGAAATCGAGTCTTTAGCCCTCGAGTTTTAGATTGAAATCTAGTCTGTAAAATTCGAGATGCTAGTTTACAGCATTCTTTCAAGCGGGTCTTAACTTACTATATGCTTCCTACTCGCTGTGCTAGTCTGCACATTCCCTCCTGCAATCAAGCTGTTATTGAATTGGCAAGTTCTATATTTCAAGAAGGACAAAGTGCAATATGGTAGAAGAATCAACACCTTGTATAAGCAATACAGAGGAATGTAAATTCAGTTCACTATCAATAAAATCTATCTTTTTTTATTAAAAAAAATTGATAGAATTATTAGTTGCACCTCCATGACTTTCACCCATAACAAAAATATTACATATATCTTTCTCCATATCAAATCTTCACAACAACAATTTGTATCATTTCTGGTAACATGGTTCTTAATGTCCTTCAAACAATCTCCCCCCACCCCCACAAGAAGAAAAGAAAGAAAGATGGTCCTATGCTTGTTCATGCCTTACACGATGAGATGTGTATGAGAGACTACTTGCCTGAAACATCAGATAATGTATTGATGTGTAAGACTAAATCCATCTCAAGCTCCTTATTCATAATAATTAATGAATGAACAAGTAGTTTGTTTACAAAAAGGTCCATATACAAAAACATGGTTCTTAATTTCAATTCAAACCACATTGTACAAAAGCTCCATGTAAACAATTATTAAATACCAAACAAAAAACTTCAGCATAAAGACAAACACCCTATTCCTAGGATCAATGATGTCGTGTTGTGTAATCTAACCACATCACCTCAGTGATCTCATCCCTTAAATGACCCATTGCTCTACATGCCTCTTGACTAAAGGCTTGTACATGCCTTCGACTTCTACTACTTACATCAGCCAAATTATTATGATCATCACTTGTCTCACATTCAGCTTCCTCCCATTCATGCAACAAAGCATCCGAGCGGTTGTACAGGCGTATAAAGTTATGCAAAACACAACATGCCGTTATGATGAGATGTTTTGATGGATTAAAAGGGGCATTGCATTTAGAATAGGGAACCTCGCCTTTAGCACTCCAAAGCATCTCTCAATAACCATTCGCAATAAGGAGTGTCTATAATTAAATAATTCTTGAGCACTTACAGGCTACCTATTATCCCCTCTATATTCTTGAGCATGGTACCTTATTGATTTGTGTGGTGGGAGGAATCCATCACCCAGTGGGTATCCTGAATCAACAAGGTAATAGGATCCTGCATTGTACAAAACAAAGTTACATATGTATACAATATTGTCATTTTATAGAAAACAATAATTTGGTGGGAAGGAAATTAAAATAAAACCTGGTGTAGGCCAAGGAAATCCATGTTTAGGATCACTAGGTGCCTCTTGAAACACTCTTGAATCATTGGCACTACCGCTCATCCAGCATGAACAAATGTAAATCTCATATCAAAATTACATGCACACATGACATTTTGAGTGATTTCATTTTTTCTACTCCTACATGACGTCACTTTCTCAGTAGGAGAACTTGCACTAACATAGGTACCATCAATGGCTCCTACACATGCCTAATAACATAACATAAATTTAATTAATTATTATTATTATTAACAAAAAAATATAGTAAACAACTCAACACAATGGTGAATATAATGACATTATTATGACATATCATTGATAAATGATATAATAGGACATATAACAAGAATAGATATCATGTCCCACTTTTTGTATTTCGCTTTATACTCCACTAATCATGATATGTCATCAGTATAATTTTATTCCATTTAAAATTTTGATGATTTTATAAGGAAAATAAAAAGAATACATAAAAAGTTGTTATTGATTGAGTATAAAATGAAAATAATAAGTGAGACAGAATATTTGAATTAACATAATACGAACATCATGACGTATTTCAAATATATACTTTTTTTTAATAGATAGATAGAGAGAGAGAGGAGAATGTGAGTTTTGAACTATAGACAGGGCCAATACATAATATATTATTACCATTGAGCTATCACTTGAACCCTATCGTTCAAATGCATACATTTGCTTTGAAAGACACTTCATAAAGTTAAGTACATATGTTGTCTAAAAAGCTCCCATCTTTGGATCTTGATTCGCTACTCTGTGGCTCTATCTAAAACTTTTTCTTTCCTTATCTTTCCTTTGTGCGTGTGTGCTTGTATGCAGATCATTTGGTGGAAGTAGTGCTACATTAGCAAACCATGTTGCATGCAACTGAAATGAAACTTCTGTTATCTTTTTTTTTTTTTTTTGATAGATAATAAAGATTTGTATTCAAAAACACTACCTTATGAAGAAAAACATAAGGCAGAGAAAGAGCTACAAAGGGAAAGGAAAGAGTGAAAGATAAAGAAGGGAAAAGAAACTAAGAACACAAGAGAGAGCTAAGGAACATAGGGAGAGAGTCATTAGAGGTGAGTCTCCAAGCCCTAGCCCAGTCAAACAAAGTGCCGCTGAAAGAGGCCAAAAGCTGGTCATCCGAACTATCCATGTCCTCAAACGTCCTCCTATTGCGCTCTCTCCAAAGACACCACATCACGCATAATAGAGCTAAATTCCAAATGCTAGACAAATGCTTTCCAGGCCATTTCCACCAACCGAATAGAGTATCTGCAATCGATCTTGGCAAGACCCAAGAAAACCCAAAAGATCTAAACACCAAACACCACATCCGATAAGCCTTTCCACAATGCAGTAACAAATGGTCCACCGTTTCTCCATTACTGCGGCACATGATACACCAGTCTACAAAATCCCATCTATCCCTCAAATTATCACCTGTAAGAATCCTATTCCAAACAGCAATCCACACAAAGAAGGAAACACGTCGAGGAGCCTTAACCTTCCAAACACCTTTCCAAGGAAAAATAATTGGTAAGGGGCTTCTTATCTTATTGTAGAAAGATCGAATATCAAAGTTCCCATTCTTTGTCAACTTCCATCGCATACGATCTCTGTTCTCAGTGGGAGGTAGATTAGAGTCCAAGGTACGGAGAAAATCATCCACCTCACTCATTTCCCAATCATTTGGCCTCCGAGTAAAATGAACATCCCAGCTGCTCCGCTCCTCAGACCCCAACCGATCGAGAGATGAGGCCACCAATGCCCCTTTATTGGAGGCAATCCCATACACACTCGGGAAAGTCAAATGAAGTGGAGAATCCCCACACCATTAATCTGTCCAAAGCTTCACTCTATCCCCCACCCCTACCTCAAAGCGAATATTCTTGCTAAAAGCCTCCCAACCTATGCGGATACTTCTCCACAGGCCACACCCATGCATCCCTCTACCTAACTTGGAAGTCCATCCTCCCCAATCTTCCCCAAACTTAAGAGCTACAACCCTTCTCCAGAGCCTTGTCTCCTCATTTCCAAACCTCCATAACCACTTCCCAAGTAAGGCTTTATTGAAAGTAGTAACTTTCCTTACTCCTAACCCACCGTGTTGCAAAGGTGCACACACCTTGTCCTATCCCCCCACAAGAAATCCCTTTGCAGCCTCTCAATTTTACTGGCCACATGCATAGGGATGGAGAAAAGAGACAAATAATAAGTGGGGAGACTAGATAAAGTGCTTTTAAGCAATGTTAGTCTACCACCTTTTGACAAATACATCTTCTTCCAAACGGCCAACTTACGCTCAATTTTCTCCAAGATAGGATTCCAAACAGGAGGGGACTTGTAGGATGCCCCCAAAGGCATACCAAGATAGGTCATAGGCAAAGACCCAATCTGGCATCCCAAAATCTCTGCCAGGACATAGACGTTAGGAACCTCCCCAATGGGAACCATCTCACTCTTCAGCACATTAACCTTTAAACCTGTCACTGCTTGGAAACAAAGGAGAAGCATCCTAACATGTAGAATTTGCTCCTCAACGGCATCGCAAAACAGAATTGTATCATCCGCGAACAAAAGATGCGAGATACATACCCCTCTACCTCGTCTTCTATCAGCCCTAAAGCCTCGAAACAAACCTGCCCCTTCAGCTCTTTTCATCATCTTACTGAAGACCTCCATCAAAACCAGAAACAATAGGGGGGATAGCGGGTCCCCTTGTCTCAATCCCCTCGAACTCCCAAAGAAATCAGCTGGAGACCCGTTAAACAAGACAGAAAATTGGGCTGTAGAAATACACGTGCGGATCCACCTACACCACCTCACCCTAAAGCCCATTCTCTTCAACAAATCAAGAACAGCCTCCCAGTTAACATGATCATATGCTTTCTCAATATCTAATTTACAAATAACCTCCTGAATCTTACTCTTCACCCTACTATCAACACACTCATTAGCAATGAGAAGTGAATCAAGGATCCGTCTACCACCAACAAAACTGTTCTGAGACTCCGATATCAGCCGGTCCAAAACCTCTTTCAGGCGGTTTGCCAATACCTTAGCCAAGATCTTGTAAACACTCCCCACCAAACTAATAGGTCTAAAATCTCGAATATTCGAAGCCCCATTCTTCTTAGGGATTAAGGCTATGAGAGTTGCATTAAGAGATTTTTCAAACTCGCTGTGATGATAGAACTCTTCAAACACGGCTAAGACATCGCTTTCCACAACTTCCCAACAATGGTGATAGAAAGCTAAGGAGAAACCATCAGGACCAGGAGCTATATCTCCTTCCATCTCTTTGACAACTCGAAGAACCTCCTCCCGTTCAAACCTCCGTTCAATCCAGTCTCTCTCCAACCCCTCTATCTAATCAAACTCCAAACCTTCCACACAAGGCCTCCACTCCTCAGTCTCCTTGTACAATTTCTTATAAAACTATACAGCTTGGTCGGCCATCTCAGATTCGTCCTCATAGATAACCCCATCCACCTCCAACATGCTAATATGATTATGCCTTCTCCGAGAATTGACCATCTTGTGGAAAAATTTGGTATTGTTGTCTCCTTCCTTAATGCAAAGCATCCTCGACTTCTGTCTCCACGAGACTTCTTCCAAAGAGAGAAGGTTCTGTATTTGAGATCTCAACACAGCCCTCTCTCCTAACTCGACTACAGAAAGGCCGAGCTCCCCTTCCTTAACATCCAAAACTTTTAAAGCCTCCAACAGATCTTTTTCCTAACGCACTACATTTCCAAACTCACTTCGGTTCCACTGAATAATATCTTCCTTCAATGCCTTCAGCTTCTTGGCAAGTACAAAACTTGGGGTACCTGAGAAAGAATATCGATTCCACCAAGAATGAACCCTATCTTTGAACCCATCCGACTTTAACCACATATTCTCGAACCTAAAAGGACTTTTCCCCCTCACTATCCCCCCTTGCCTCCACTAAAATGAGGAAGTGGTCTGAGATAGGACGAGTTAAAACCCGTCGGGTCACATCCGGGTAGTGATCCACCCAATCATGAGAAACCAACACCCTATCTGTCCTAGACATCGAAGGTTGATCCGAGCAACTCGACCAAGTATAACTCCCTCCTTCCAAAGGCAAATCTATTAGGCTAAGTTCCTCAATGAACTCAGAAAAATTCTCCATAGTCGGGGTAAGACGAGATCCCCCCAACCGTTCACTAGGGAACTGAAAAATGTTAAAATCCCCTATGTAACACCAAGGAACTTCCCAAAGTTGCTAAATTCCAATCAGCTCATCCCACAACTGCCCCCTCAAGTTATCATCATTCGGGCCATAAACCCTACAGCAAGCCCAAATAAAGCCATCCCCCAAAACCTGCCACCGAACTAAAACGGAAAACTGACCCACCATTACCTCTAGCTTTTCTAAAACCCTTCTATCCCACATCATCAAAACCCCACCAGTTGTCTGATCCGCATCCAATGCTACCCAGTCTACATAGGGACAACTCCACAAGCTGCAAATCAACTGTCTATCCAAGCCAGCAAGCTTAGTTTCTTGAAGGTAAATAACATCACAATTCCATTCCCTTGACAAATTTCTAACAACCAAACGTTTCCGCGCATCATTCAAACCTCTAACGTTCCATGACACCATTCTTAACTTCATTGAAACAGTGAACTCCCTACTACAACCTCAGTCAAGAAACCAAAGAAAAAAAAAAAAACTATCTCCCATCATAATTAACAGAGGAAATCAAATTCCTCAACTCCCTCTTCCCTTTATCCTTTGAGACAGCATTTAGGTGGGCAGCATCTTTTCTATGCACCAGCTTGGCTACCTCAATCTCCATCTCAAGCCTTTGTAAAAGCAAAATACACCTCTTCTCATGTCGACCCAAAGAAAGCCCCATCATCTTACTGAAACCGAGGAGTCTATATTTCACCCAATTAGACACCTTCAAAGTGTTGTCCAACCTCCTCTCCTCAGCATTACAATACAAATCAACTGTCACAACCACCCCCAAGGGATTAATAGACACCAAGGGGAAAGAACTCTCCACATCACCCAAGGTCTTAACTACATAAGCTGTGTCGACCTCATTCAAAGCCACCACCGACTGATTAGCCTGATAGGAGGTGTCTATCCGCTGCATATCGCTAGCACCCTCGACCCGAACACCTACATCTCCACCCGGAGCACCCCCTTCCTCAATCCCAACTCTTGGTGGATTTAGAACGTAATTTGATAGCTCCAGGCCTAATAAAGCCCTATCACCCACTGTTTCTGCCTTACCCAGAGTGGACTTAGGCTCATCGGCACAAAGCCCACCAGAAAAACGACTCTCAGCCTCCGCCAAAGTCTCCGCAAGGCAACCCAGAAGCTTGGTTGGAGAAAAAGACACCAAATCAATCCTCGTGGTGTGGAGAAGAGCTGTATCGGCACTATCCCGTGTCGCAGGTGAAGCTCAGGCGAGAGACGCATCGGAAAAAGGACCACCTACCTTCACCGATGCCTTCGCCAGCCCACAGAACATCTCGGAATGGGTCGCCGAGCTCGCCGCCATCATCGGAGCTTCATGTCGTGCAGTGCCGGCCTTCACCGGTGGCGCCAGTGAGTCCAAGGCAGGAACGACAACAGCCCTTGTGATGTCCAGAGTTTCCAACGTATCGTAGGAAGCTTTGGGCATCACTGGTGTATGGGCTTCCTGCCTTAAAAGTGTCGGGCTCCCCCCAGTTGGGCTTTCACCAACTTCCAACCTCAGTGGGCCAGTGGGCTCTGGACCAGAGAGCACACGAAACTCCAATGGAGAACCATCTTGATCTGAGCCCACCATAGGGAGTTTCTGAACCCGTGAACCACTAGGCACGTGCTCCCTCTGATCCTTTATAACCAATAAGGAATTCCTCAGTCCACCTTTATTCCACACCACCCTCCTTTTTCCTTTCTCATTCACTTCTACAGTCAGGCTAGTTCCTGCCCAGTCAGAGTTTCCCAGTTCCCGTTTATTTCCATAAACATGTTCAATCCCATTTGATTTGAAATTCAATGGGGATCCCCTTTTATATCCTACCGGATTTGTCCTTTCAAAGTTAAACTCCTCTGTTCTGCACTAAGAACCCACAACTCTACCTTCATGAGTGGCTGGACCAGGTAAGCTCACCGGAGCTTTGCTCAACATATCTTGTTTACTTACTGAGTTCTGCATCTCTGACTGAATTCTGGCCCTGACCTGCACCTCACGCCCACGCACCATATCAGCAAAGGATCTAAAGGGTTGAATCCTAGAGTTATCCTTGTGAGGCTGAGTCACAAAAAAGGACTGCCCATTCCCACCATTCACATAGTTTTCGGGTTCCAGCATCTTCCTTAACTCTAACCCAAAAACTCTCCATCCAATCTTTGCTCTGCATACTGGAATGATAATGGACCTCCTAGACCCGCCAACTTTAAGTTCAGACAACAGTAGGAACAAGCCAAAAGAATTGGAGCTCCGCTGGAGGGTGTAGGCTGAGTCACATTCCCAGAACGAAAAAAAGTACTTCGGATTGCTCCCCACTACTATCTGTTCTAAACTCTTCATCAACCATTGAGCCACTTTCTTACCCATGAAGACCGACTTCATGAAGTACCTACTCCGCTCAAAAATCCTAAGAGAAAAATACCTTCCCCCTTCCTCTACCACCAGAGGAAGGGGGAAGGTATTTTCTAGGAAAAGTCACATCAAGATAAACTTTTCTAGGAAAAGTCTTGAAACTCAAACAGCACCATGTTCAAAAGAAAACATCCTCATCTCCGCATTGTTGCTGTAGAATATCTTCTTTGTAACAATCCACAATAACAAGAAAACCAAAAAATAAAATTCTAAGTTTTAACTACTATGCCATGTCTATTAGTTTTTCCTCCATTCCCTATATTGCTGAGTTCTTCAATGGAAGATTAATTCCTCTAGTATGATAAATTACACGCTAAGCAGGTTTTATGAGAACAATTGCAAAGAACAAAGACATAAGGATGTTCTTTTTTTTTTTTTTTTTTTTTTTTTTGAGAAATTACTATTTAAATAAAAAAATTAGGATCGCTAGATATACTCATACTATATAACAACAAAGAAAAAATTAGTCATTCTTATTTCAGTTAAGTAATATTTCAAATCTGTCATTAATTGCAAAAAATCGAAAGCCTGGGGACATCAAAGAGATTCTTGGGTAAAAATTATAACCTTTGGTGATTACTACCATTTGTTTGTACACAACTTGTCAAGGGCATCAATCAATATGGTGTTCTCTAATGGTCCAACACACACATGAAGGTGTGCTATAATAATCCTAATTACTAATCCAATCTAGTTGAAAGTACTTAATAAATTATTGCCCTTGATATGAGTCTCCAGTTCAATATATCTCTAATCGTGACATTGGAAAAAAAAAAAAAAAAAACACTAAATTGCACACAAAAAAACACACTAACAATGCAACTCTGTCTCATTGTGTAATTTATGGGCAAATGATTTGTGAGCTATAGAGTTCAGGCATAATTCCAAGATCACCAAAATCAATGCTAGTGCATCAAACATAAAGAATGAATACATACGACAGAGTGCCTGAAATCAAGTATTTAGATAATGGCAAGATAACCATCATCAAATTATGTAGATAAAAATAAAAAAGATTGTTCTTACCCAAACAAAATAAACGCCAAGAGCCACAAACATCCCCTTTTATCCTCTGCCATGTTGAGTGAGAAAAATCCTTAATTCCCCCATTTAGCAATCTTGAAAAAACCCACAAACAATCCTCCATTTATCAATCTGAGTCTTATTTAATCCCCTATATTTCTCTATAAAATAATTTTTTGTTGTCACCCACCTTCCCCTAAAAAACCCATGCATTAGTATAAATAACATTGTTTGAGACTACATATATTGCAATTATTAAAAAACCAGAACAACATAAATCTCACAATTTCCACCAAAAAAGAGAACAAATTCCAACAATGCCATGGTTTTCCTTCCAATGAAATAAGACTATGCACGTAAAGTTCATAATTTTCCAATAAGAAAGTACTTTGGGTTTCAGTTACTTATCAAAAAGAAAAGTACATTTCAGCTGCCCTTTCCAACTCACACCTAAACCACCATATGTCATTAATGAACTCCCTAATTCAGCATCTTACATAATCCCATGGAGTACAAAAGACACACACTTTTGACAAATTTGTGATTTTACGTTTTTGTTTTCTTCTGTTTCATATTTATAAGTACTTTGATTTCAAAGTTATAGCATAAAAATAATAGTATTCCACACCCCAAATAGAGAGACCAGTGAATACTCAGTAAACACATTTTTAAAATACTAATTCCTAAGCAAACTGTGGTAGCAAAACATTTCCACAGACACTTGGTGGACACATACACAAAAAGTATGTTTCAACCACAACCAGAGGTGTGTCACGTGTGTGCCTATATATATATATATATATATATATATATTGAGAAATACCTCAACCGGAGGTATGTTGAAACCCTCAAAATACATATAAAGTTCTTGAATGCATTTGTTAAAAATAGAAGTTTGGGTACCCATTTTTTGGTTAATATAACCCACAAAAACCCCAGGTTAAAAACAACTGCCCAACTTCTTTAAGATTTTTGCCATTTGGCTTCTCTAGAAACCCATAATTAATAATAAATAAAAAACGATAATAGTTACTTTATTCTCCAAAGTTTCAAAGGCTCCTCATGGAATAGGAGGAGGGGGATTTCAGGGTGAAAAAAAGAAAAAGAAAACGAAGAAGGATTTGCCAATCTGAGAATTTTTTTAGGAATTTTTAAGGACAAAATCAGCAAAAGTAAAAGAGAGAAAGAAACATACTCATAAGGAGTACCATATCAAGCAAGCAATGTAGAAGCCGAATCTGACTGACTCGTCTGCTCCCTTCTCTCTCCCTCACCGCCTCTTTCTCTGTGAGTCTGCGTGTTGAAAATTTTCTTTTCTCAGCAAAGCGCACCGTTTAAATTTTGCCTTTGTCCCCCCCAAACGCACCGTTTTGGCCCAACACCTTTATTAAACCAAAACTACTGTAGTTAAGCGCACAGACTCTTTTTATATATTCGTTAATAGAAATAGATAATTGTTTCTCAAAAAAAAAAAAAAAAATAGAGCATTCTCATCAAACGTCTTAAATTTTTTAGCATTTAGCATCTAGAAATCAATTTTATAATATATAACACATCACTTTACAGTATACCTTACATCAAAATTTCAATTTTTTTAACGCTTCATTTAAATATTTTTTCTCTACTTGTATTATGCCCGTGTGATGCACGGCTTAATAAAAGAATTATATATAAATTTTAAAATATATATTATAATATAATAAAATTAATAACAAATAAAATATTAAAAATAGTTTAAAGATTATGGCAAGTTCTAAATTTCTTAAAGCTTTTAGTAGTAAACGGGCCGGACTTTGCACGGTTTTGGTCGTAAACTTATAATAACATGAATAATTTTATTAAAAAACACTAATTAATGATTGAAGAGAAATGCTATACTCGATGGACTACGACATAACTTTTACTTATTCAAATAACAATTAAGGTGAAGTAGGATGAGGAACAACAAATAATAATTATAACATATCGGCATAATAACATTTATATTTAATTATAATGAAGCGCTTGCATCACAAAGTGTCAAATTAATATCAACTCTAAACATGCTAGGATGTTTATGTTAATTAATGTAATTGCACGGTTTTGGTCGTAAACTTATAATAACATGAATAATTTTATTAAAAAACACTAATTAATGATTAAGAGAAATGCTATACTCAATGGACTACGACATAACTTTTACTTATTCAAATAACAATTAAGGTGAAGTAGGATGAGGAACAACAAATAATAATTATAACATATCGGCATAATAACATTTATATTTAATTATAATGAAGCGCTTGCATCACAAAGTGTCAAATTAATATCAACTCTAAACATGTTAGGATGTTTATGTTAATTAATGTAAATAAGCATAAAATTAATATCAACATCTAACACCCTACTATTGCATGAATTGTGATTAAAATTGTCCTAATATTTTTACTTTAACCCCAAGCAATCATCTTAAATTTACAAATAAAACTACCCAAATATATAAAATTAAAAAAAAAATTTGAAAGCAAAATTCAAAATAACACACACATAAATATATAGACACAAAGAAACTCTGAATTCAATAATTACAAACAATATTAATTTTTTAAACATTAAAAAAAATCTAGAATTAGAGTTAAAGTAAAGATACTCACATGAAAATTGAATTAACTTTGACAGCAAGGGGGAGGCAGCGAAGTCATGGAGATTTCACATCACCTTAAATATCCATTGCTTTTACATCACCCGTTTTATATTTAATTAATTTTTTGTCTCCATTCTTTGTGGAGTGATGTTCATTATCATGGTTTTGGATGCTCGAATCTTGGTATCATGGCTACCTGTGGGATCTACACATATTGGAAAACAGATCTTTCAAAAAGTGAATAAGATTTTTGTTAAAATTAATCTGTTAGTTTTCATAGAAGATATACAATTGATTCTGAAGACCATAATAAACATATAAATTAGATCAATGTTATCAAAAATAACTTAAACGAAAGGCAACCCGCACACAAAACATATTCAATTTGATGAAAAAAATATAAAGAAGGGAATTTTATGAAATAACAAAAAGAAGAAGGCAAATACATACATGCAAGTTTCATAGGTGAGGTAAATGTGGGAAGGAAAGAATGCATCAAGAAACCGTACGGTAGAAAAAGGGAAAAATATACCAAACTGTATGTATACCCCCACTTTTATATTAGATAATTTTAAATTGAGAAGAAGTTGATAACTTGATATGAACACAAAGAAAAAGGAGTTTCCCTAATTAAGGAGTATATGTTAATTACATATTATTTTTTTTTTTTTTTACTTTATCCCTGTTGAGGGGAAAATTTTGATATTCCCAAATAAAGTATGGAGTAGCCAAGCCGAAACTCGATGATGAGCCTTGAAATAAAGCCCAAAGACTTTCGGTGTTGTGGAAGTCCGCCCAAGCAAGAGTATTCCTGTGCTTTAAATGGAATAGGATGTGTGTATTGGGTTCATAGGGCCGGTTCTTAGCCAAATAATGATAATAAAATTGGATAAAATATGAGTTTTGGGGCTTTTTGTGATAGTTTATATCATAACCCAATTTAGATAATGAGATATGAAACATTTGTGATTAACATAATAATAGAGCGAAAAATATTTGGGAAAACTCAATAACTTATTAGTGGTATAAATAGGCGGTACTTGAATAAAATTAGGTGTAAAAAAAAAGTACCCTAACATTTAGCCCCCCGAGTCACTCGCAATCAAATTATTAGTAATACTATATTTTTTGAAATAAAAATATTAGGATCACACATGCGAGTTTTTTTTTTTTTTTTTTGAAAAATGGTGGCCTATTATAGATAACGAGATAGGAAATTTTTTGTGGGCCAATGAGAAATATTCGTGGAGGCACAAAATAACATATGGGTGATATTTTGATAATTTTTGGTGAATAAATAAAAGTGATTAAATAGGCTTAGAGCATGTGGCTTGAGTGAAAAAATTGTACCTCAACCTTTTAGCCCCTTGAGTATGTGTGATCAGCTTGCCTTTGGTCACATATGTGAGTTTGAATGAGTTCATAAGCCTGTGTTGCATGGGTTGAAAGAGAGAGAGAGATGGTGAACTTGAAAGAGAGAGCTTCTTCCTCTTTTCTAAGACTTAGAGAAGCCTTTTATCTCATTCCAAACTTATTCCATCTGCCTTTTCTAATTCAACTCTTCTTGATTGATTTTTTCTTTTGCATTTGTAGTTGATAAATAATTTAGTTGTTGGTGGAATTGGAGCTGCTGGCAAGGTGATACGAGCCTTTCAATAGTAATTGAGAAGGATAATCCAATTAGTGTACCTCTGAAGTGGGTGCTACGAAGAGATATTCTAGTGACAAAACTGTATGGGCTCCAGCCGCTACTGGTGTTTTATACCCAGCGATTAGAACTTCTGCCAGCCCCCACTCGATTTATGGGTTTTTGAGGGTTCATTATTGATTGGCCTAATTGAACAAGCTGAAAGATTAATAATAAAGTTTTCTATTGACCCCTTCATAAAGCCAATATCATTGGTGATGTGATGTTGTTCCGCTATAAGGTTGTATTCCATAACCTGATGCGCAACTAGAGTCTAGAGATGCTGAATTAAATAGTTGTTTGGTTCATGGAGGAGATATCCAGATACTGTGGTGGAAGCCCCCAAGTCTAATTTAGTGAGAATTCTAGCCGTGATGAATCTAGACCCACCGATGATGGTTATTTAGATCAAACTGATACTTTTGTTAACCCCAACTATTGGTTCCATAGCTCCAACTGTCATGATGAAGCAATTTAAGGGAAAGAACATTGCCGGTAGGATGAAGATTTATGAACCTATGGAAGAGGTTTCTTCAAGAACTCCTTATCTTCTTACATCCTTTCTTTCCTTTTTCTTCTATTCCTTGTCTTCATTCATGGCCTTGCATTTCTCTGCCCTTATGGTTCTAGCAGCTTGGTGATCAAGACGTAGCCAAGGAAGCATGATGACAAATTTGAGGATACAGACTTCAGTAATTTTATGCCCCTTCCCTCTTTCTTATCATGTATATTTACTGTTGATGCATTTTCACTTCAGGTTTTGCCGTTGAAGACATAATGGCAATTGACAAAAGCTTTACTGATTTTGTTACGGCTGAAGGGTTTGTTTCTGCAGAGCTCCAACTGTGATTTTGCCATATCTTCATGATGTTCCTTAAAAAAAATCTCCAAGCATGATCTAAAGTTGCTCATACTGCTAGAGGGAATTATAGCTTGATACTATTCATTTGCTCTTTTGTTGTTACCGTTGGACATTTAACTATGGTCTCTTACTTCATGGCGGTGCACAGAAAATTTGTTGATGTTGCTCTTAAAAAAAATATTAATCTTCAAGGGTGCGTGAAGGCATTTTAAAGAAATATTCTGGCTTCATGGTTGGAGGCAAGATTGGTGTTGGTATGAGAGGACTATTGTTCTAGCTGTAGGTTGCTATGTGTTGTGCAATTGAACCATGTACTACTTGTGATGATGAAGATAGCTGATCTGAGGAGAATATTGCATTAATGATGGCTGAGCTTTATTCTTTGATCAAAGGGATGAGATTATGTGTCTTTCAACGGTGTTTCCCCTCTAGTGGAGATCTTTGGCAATGACTTTGTTGGAGTAGATTCTTATATTTTCTTAGGTGTATCTTTTCAAAAACTTGCTTTTGTGATGTATTGTGATGTAATGTAATGTAACGTAATCACTATGTGATGTGAAGTATGTTGTAAGCTTATACAACCGTAAATGTCATGCATGTTGTGTTTTATAATTTGAAATCGGTTCAGCCATGTAGACTGTGTTTTATTTAGCCATGAATTTCCTTTGTCAAGATATTTTGATTGTCAAAAAAAATTACAATTCTTAGGCTCAAAAAAATTAAAGCATGGTCATAAAGGTAATATCCATTTTTGAAATCACTTGCTAAATGCATGACCATTTTGTTCTGAAGAGTCCCAACCATAAAGGCTGTTTTTAATTTTGAATATGTAAAGGTTTGAAATATGAAAAGTGTTTTGATCATTGAAAGACTGATATAATCGAGCCAAAATATAGTCATGGAAGTTAAACAATTTATTTTGTAAAAATAACTTGTTAGAATCATGATAATTTATTTTGGAGATATCAAGTTGCAAAATGGCATCATTGCAAGTGAGACTGAAATATAAATATCTATGTAAAAATGTATCTTAAAATATTTATAGTTTTGAAATAAATGTAAGATATTCATGTCTTAGAGTAAAGATAACGCTTACTCTCTATTTCCAAAGCACTTTTCAGAAAATATGATTATTGAGCTGTATGATATTGCTCCAGTCATTTGCCATTGATAGGTTTCATGAGATTTTTGCCTTTTGCCATGGCTAGACAATAATAGTTGTTGTTATAAACTTCTTTTCCAAGACAAATGTCCGTGGATGTCAGATTGATTAGACACTTTAGATCAAAGCCCCCAAGTGTGGGATGGTTGATACTCTTGATGATGCTTGAGATTCCAAGGGTTCCAATGATGTGAATATAATAATCACGGTCTTGAATATGCGTGGGGCTGCCATGGCTTCAATGGCGACAAAGCTTCTTTAAGGGATGACCGCCAATCTACTTGGTTCAGTGGTTGGTTGCAAGGAGTTTCTTGGATGGTTCGAGCTCCTACATTGCGATAGAAAATTCTCATTGGTTTTATGCCTACAAAATAGAAAAAATCCAATGTCTAAAAATCATGATGATGATTGAATTAAATAATATGTTTTATTATATTATAATTTTTGATTAATTGTCACAATAAAGATTAAGATAGATTAATATATACTTAACGCGAAAGTTTTGATTGAATGATGTATGTGATATAATATTAAAGTAATTTGTATTGAGTGATATAAAGATAATAGAGTAACATATATTCAATATAAATTTAAAGATAGTGATGTGATGACTTCTCTTGAAAGTTCATGGCTCAAGCCGTATATCAATGAACTAACGGCAGTCCAGCAACACGACGACATGAGTACAACGGTGGAGAGTCCATCTGTAATGTAAGTCACTCTATGGTTTGATATTGAAAGCATGTATCACCAAGTTATGATCTAAACTGAGCATCATGTTGTACTCCTAAGCAAAGATGTCAATGTACTTTTTATTTGATGGAGAAGGTATGTCAGGTACTGCTGGAGGTCCTTTCAATGGTTCTGCTATACTGCTAGACAAGAATTCTTCTTCCATTAGATGTGTTCTGTATACAGCCGTGAGTATTGCACTAGCTTCATTCAGCCTAGGACCCTTCTATTTGAGGCAACTAAGCCTCATATGTCATCATGAGTATCAATAAGAATTGGGCTTTGATCTTGCCAATGAGAATTGGGCTTTAATATTGCCAATGAGAATTGAGCTTTTAGATAAATTGTCATGGGTTTAAATCAAGGGCTTTGATTTGTGGATTTGAATTCCATTGATAAAATTGTTTTGCCATGGACTTGAATCGTGGACTTTTCAAATATTACCAAGGATAAGTATTCTTGGGTTTTAAATAGAATGATGTGTGTAAATAAAATTAGGTGTAATAAAAAAGTACCCTAACACTTATAAAACAATTATTAGTAAACATATCTTATGCTTATCTATTCAGCTTTATTGCCAAATTTATATAAACTCTATTATTTTATTTTATTTTATTTTTATGAAGAATATAACACAACCAAAAACCTATAAACAACAATTTACATTCTATATAAAGAATATAATCAAACTTATTCATAATTTAAAATTAAGAAATTAATACAAATTATAAATTTAGAAAAAGAACAAAGAATAAACCTGCTTATTTTCTCTATCACTTTAGGAGGTGAAAGTGTGAGTATGTAACTAAAAGCTGAATTAAGTATTGTAGAAGAGAATAAATGAGTATGAAAGTTTAATATTGTGAATTAGGTTAAAACATGTGTGAGAAGTTTTTATTAATTTTTTTGAAGTTAAAGAAAAATAACTTAAACAAAATGAAAAAATAATAATGAAGAAAGAATGTATACTTGTCCTGGGATTTAGTCATTCACATATTGTAAAAAATACGTACTTGTTGGTCAGTGGTGGTTGTTGTGATGTCTCCCATGTCTTGTATATCTCTTAAATAATCAACAAATGATATCCTAAATTCCAATACTTGCATGAATAAGATTATTTTGAAAAAATAAGAGAAAAATTAATTAAAAAATATAATATAATTGTATTTGAAGACATAAAAATAATTTTATTATTTTACTTCAAAACTTACACCAAATCAAGTCTCATAAGTTCATTATTTTCTTTAGTGTTAAGTACCTCTCACACTCTTGTGACTGTTACTCTACAATCCAATCGTCTTTTTCAGTGTCAATTTCATCAAAGTTGTTATATCTTGATTTTGCTAACCATTTTGATAAAAAAAAATATATACAAAAAAAAAAAACATCAAAATGTTATCAACAATTTATCATCATATTACTATCAAGATAAAAAATTATGATATTTATGTAAAAGTACTTTAATTAAAATAACTAATAAAATAGAAATGCATTCCCCTATTCTTTATATCACGGTAATGTTAAAAGTGCTCACTTTGATGGTGTTTGTCCCCATATTGATTTTCTAAGCCATTCAAGTCAAAAAAAAAAAAAAAAAATCAGTTTGTGCATGTACGTCACTGTATACCAACTCTTAAAAGATGAGTTGTTGTTTTTTTTATTGTGCTTTCTTCTACCAAAATATCATTGAGTGGATTCTTCTAATCTAAGAGTCATGAATGACCCAAAAAAAAGATTGTCCTCTAAATCAAAATTGAGGGTAATATCCTATAAAAAAAAATTCGAGGGTAATATAAACAAAATAAATAAGTTGTTATCAACAATTTACCATCAAATTAAAGTTCAAAGGAAGATTGTTCTCGAAATCAAAATTAAGGGATTAAACAACATAGTAACATTGGAACCTATGTCATAACATGTAATTTATATATGATATACAAAATTGGAACCCACTTTATTTTTGTAGTTAACTAAAAACTTTAATATTAATAAAATAAGGGAGATTGTGAGAGAAGAATTATAAAAAGAAAAATCTTACATGTAAGTTCATAACAAAAATTTAAAATAATATACAAAATAATATAAAATCACCTCTAACCATATTTAATGATTGATTCCCAAATTATAAACATATAAATTGGATAAAACTTAAGGAAATAAGGTTAACAAAAGACTAAACAAAATACAAAAAAAAAATCTATTCATTTTGATAAAAAATAAAAATACATACCTCTGCAAGGTTATGTACGTAGGAGAAGAATAGAGTAAAACCTTGTACGGTTTGTGGTAAAAAATCATAATTTTATCACATATATTTATACTCCATGTTGAAGAAGTTGATATGAACAAAAAATTGTGTTGTGTGATGAGAGAAAATAGCAAAATATTCTAAACTAACGTCTATCATAAAATTTAAAGATAAAAACAAAAAAAAAAATTGTATTTCAGGCACCTAATCTGAAAAGTTAGATAAAAATGATGTATATCTAATTATCAATTAACGTAGGCCTCATATATATCAATTAATTAGAACTCTTATTGTAGATGAAAACAAAAAAGAAAAAAAAGAAAAATTGCATTTCAGGCATCTGATTCGAAGTATTTTAGATTAAAAGGTCTCATGTGTATCAATTAATGTAGGCCTCATGTATTTAGAACTCTATTTCTATATTAACGTTAATAATAACTCTATGTTAAATTTTGGAGTTTATCCAAAAAAGTGAAGGAAAAAATAAGTAGTTTTTTAAAAAATGAGTCCAAGAGAGGTTAAATTACAAAATATCAACTAAAGTAGGCCTCATGAATTTAGAACTCTATATCTATATTATCGTTAATCATATACAACTTTATGCTAAATTTTGGAGTTTATACAAAGAATAAAAAGTGATGGAAAAAAATAGTTAAAAAAAGGAGTCCATGAGACGTTAAATTAGAAAAGATATAGACGAACATTATTAGTTTTTGCTATAAACTGATTTGGTCTTTACGTTAAAGAATTTTATATGAACAAAAAGTCTAGAACTAAAATTAATTGAATAGAATTTTATAAACTAAAATTCTAAACACTATGTTGCAACCTTAGACAAAATAAGCTAAAAAAAATAACAAATTAAACACTATGTTGCAGTATTTTTATTCAATTAAAAATATAGCAAGTGTAATTCAACTTTAATCAAATTAAGATTTTTATCCATTTAGAAATTATAGTTGAAGAAAAATTATATGTACTTAGAAATTATAGTTGAAGAAAACTTATATATATTTTTTCTGAAAATCTAAAAAAATGTTTGCAATAGATTTTTTTCCACTTAGAAATTATAGTTGAAGAAAACTTATATATATATATATATATATATTTTTTTTTTTTAAATATAAAAATTTAAGAAAATTTCTACAATTTAGTGTTGCCACTTGGCGCAACCATGGCGTTTAAGCTCAATTTTTAGAAATTATAGTTGAAGAAAGCTTATATATATATATATATATATGTATGTATGTATGTAAGGACACAGACTCGGTGAGCCAGCCCAAATTGGATGAGTTGGCCCAAGTGATCCAAAAACAATGAATTTATAGAGAGTGAGATGCGAAAGTTCGGCTAGAATGATTTGAACATCCAATACAATAGATTGAGACTTTCAGAAAGAGAAGACAAGAGGCCCAAACCCAGACCAACTATCTTTCTCAAAGATCCGAGGAGACAAATTTTACTATTCACACTTCCTTTCTTTCTCTTCCTTCCGAAAAGTGTCCTGCTTACTACGGGGGAATTCTTTCATATTATATAGCTTTCTCTAGACCATCTCCACCTTACACTTGTCACCCATCTGATTCCTCACTTGAGTGCATGTCCCATCGTGTACCCTTTTTTACATGCTGTGAGTCACGGTGGCCAAAGTTGCACTGTTTATGGGTCTTCTCCACATAAATGCGGCTAGAAGAGTTGGTGTAGCACAATTAATGCTATGGTGGCAGCCTTACCTTAGGTATTTTTGGAGATTCCCACCTCCCCAAAGCTGGAGTCACTCCTCGGACTGCCTCCCCTACTTCAAATGTAACAAACTGCAGTCTGGGGCCTTGCATGTTCACTCCCTCCTCCTCGGACCATACCATGTCCTCGGACATGGTCGGGGGCGCAACACACCGTTTTGGGCCTTCAATCCTACGAGGCCCACCGCATAATCTTGGGTTCACCAGCTTCTTCATGGCCCGAAGCGTAATCTTGGGCCTGCCCCTAAAAATTTTAGTTTTTTTTTTTTAAATCTAAAAATTTAATAAAATTTCTGCAATTTGGTGAAGTCACGTGGCGCAACCATGGCTTCTAAGCCCTACTTTTATTATATATAATATGATATATATATATATATAGTTTTTTTTTAAATCTAAAAATTTAAGAAAATTTATACAATTTAGTACTGCCACTTGGCACAACCACGGCATTTAAGCCAACTTTTATTATATATAATCTGTATATATTAAGAGGAGTCAGAAAGTTAGTTATTGTTTTTTTTTATTGTCAGAAATACTCCTAAATTAATTAACCAACAACTTAAAAATGAAGTTAAAATAGTAAATTGGCAAAAAAAAGTTAGTTATTACTTTATTTTTTTATAGTAAAAAATACCCTTACCAAAAACTTAAAAAGGGAATCAAAATAGTAAATTGACAAAAATAATAAATTTTTACTTATACGTTGAAAATTTGAAATGTACAATAAAACATCCCCACTTTTCTTCTTAAAAATAGAACTTCCCACTACTCATGTTTGAAAAAAATAGCTGCCCCTCTAATACAATAAGGAAAAACTATCCCACGTAAAAAAAAAAAAAAAAAAGTGTCAGACTAAACTATCTCATATTTCTTTTTTAAACTATTATATTATCATTTTTTTTTGGATTTATTATATTATTAAAAATTTTTTGTGATAACTATTACATCATCAATTGAATTTGGATAGACACGCAAAAGCTTCTAATAGAAAAATAAACCCTATTCTTCTCAAAAAAAATATTCCTACCTATTTTTTCGAAGGACAAACAAGTTTGGAGGAAATCCACACGGGTCAGTCAAGGAGGAAGACACGTAAGCTTGGGTCATGTACAACGCACATGACCCATTTTAAGTGAGGAGAGCTTTAACCCTAGCAGCAAAAACACTTCTCCCACAGCCTCACGCACGCCCCTCCCTCCCCTCAAACTCCTCAAACCCACGCCTTCTCACCTCTGTTTTTCTCCGAACCTCACTGACCCGTGATCGACTCAGACCGGCAAGAGAATCCGGCCACATGCAGCAGCCGCCGATCTCACCGGACTATATGTCCATTCCTCCTCTTCACCCGCTTCCCCCTTCGCTGATTCCGCCCCATTCAGTTTCTCACTCAACCGATGCCGCTCCCATAAATTCGCCGCCAAGGACCACCGCTCCATCGTTTCTCAGCATTCTCCCTGACAGTGACAAATGCAATGGTTCTCAATTTGTTCAGGTCTGATTTTCTTTAAAAAAAACATAAATTCGCCTAGCATTCTCTCACAAAGGTAAACTCTGTTTAATTTCTTTTTCATGGGTTTCTTTTGAGTTGAATCAAATAACTTTGTTCTTATAATTGTGATTTTATTGGGTAATTTCTTATTAATTGTGATTTTATGGGGGTAATACATGTTATTTGTGAGTGGGTTTCGGATCTGAGGGCTTCTTTTTACTTCAATTTTAAAGTTTGCTCATAAGGTGTTTGATAAAGTGCATGAGTGAGTCTAGATTGTGAACTTGCATAAAATTGTATCTCAAAGGTGATTGTAGCTATATATGGATCTGTGTTTCTTGTTTATTTTTCTCTAAACACTTGCAATCAGTTCGTGATATATGGATGAACTATGGTTAATCCCAGGTCTTTGTGACTGTGTGTACTGTGGAAGTTTGAATTTATGGTCAGGTCGTTGATGATTGGTTTGTGTTTGTGATTTTTATTGGGTAATTATATATCGGTGCTCCATATATATATATATATATATATGTATATATCCTGGGGCCCTATTGCCTTAACTTTGTGCCACAATATAGCCGGCAAAGCCTTGACAGCTTCTAAAGCATCCTCTGGGTGTTCATCTTGGAAAACATTATTAATCTGGTCATGTGATGGAAACAAAACTTGGCCTGTGCATCATTATTGAAGTGGCTTGTCTGGCTGTGATGACAGAAGTACTAATCTAGTTATGTATGCAAGACCAAGAAGCGATGGAGAATATAATATGATTATATTTTTATTTCCACATGAACTGACATTCAAGATTTTTGTTTGATTGTTTGATTGATGGCAGTGAAAGCACTTGCATAAACATGTAATTTAACAATTATTTTTGAATTAAATGGATTTGAGAGTATGTAAGGTTGAGCATGTGTTTAGAAAACATTCAGTAGGTAGAGTTAATTTTGCCAGGAATTTGTTGGTTCGGTGAGTCAAATTTGGTATCTCATTTCGGTTCTACTTCAACCTAGTCACTTGCTTTAATTTTAAGTTCTATCTGTGGCAATGACTTTTTGAAACATTGAATCCTTTTGAGTAATTGTTCACTTACAACTGTAATTAGTAATTTCATCTTGTTAGTCTCCTCGCTGTCACAAATAAGTACACGTTGCCTTGTTATAAGTTCTGCTAGAACAACTCCAAATGCGAATACATCAGTTTTGGGGGTCACCTGGAGCTCCTTCACGGATCTTCAATTAATTTTGTATTTGAATTGTATGGTTTGTTTAATCTTTCAAATTTAGGCTTGCTGAAAGAAACTGCAGGTTTAAGAGAGAATGTAATGCCATGAGTACTACTAGAACTTTTATGCTCTGTTTGGGTTTATTTACGATTGAATGGTTAATTGTCATAAATAACTAAACTTAAATAAAACTAAAATTAAACCCAATGGACTAATAACACAGCCCATTCCAGAAAACGTAAATTACTAAAATACCCCTAACACTTAAAACTAATTAAAAGTCTTAGGATGCCTTTTATATGTCTTTAATGGTTATTGCTATGGTCCTCCATCAACGTGTGATAAAAAACTAAAAACTAACCATTTCCAAAGACCTAAAATTTGCAATAATTTGCCAAAAAAAAAAAAAATGTTAAGACAAAAATAAAAAGGCAAATAAGCCGTATAATATGTATAACGGATTAGATTTGTTCTTTTTTTTTTTTTTCAATTTCTTTTATTTTTGAAATTCCTATCGAATGATAACTAATAATTACTAAAATTAGGCTTTATCTAAAACACAATCCCAATCTGTTACTTTTATTTTTGGTTTTGAATAATTCAAAGATAAGTCAAATCAAATACTTATAATTAGTTGCTCTACAACCCATTTTAAAGCCTTTTTTTAGCAATTTTGATAGTTTCAAATGGTCAAATCAAATAATCTTTATTTAGTTTCTGTACAACCCATTTTAAAGCCTTTTTTTTTTAACAATTTTGATAGTTTCATACCAGAAATGTCTTGCAGGTGCAATAAATACTCACATATATTTTACACACGCACACACACACACACACACACACACACACAAGCTTCAAACAAAAAATCAACACATACAAAACTCTGAACAATGAGTGGAGTAGTTGACAAAGAGAGAGAGACAGAAACACATGTGGAAGAAATTATAGAGCCTCCCCTCCAAAAACGAGAAAAATTTAAACATTTCACGAAGTGGTTAGCAAGGCAATTACAGTACAAAAAAATAAATGGAAGCTATTTAGAGGAGGTGAGGGCAGCGCTGTTAGTCATTGCGACCCTTATAGCTGCGCTGACTTTCAGCCCAGCTATTACCCCTCCCGGCGGCCTCTGGCAGGCTACGTCCGGTGAGGGGCCGGACTGTAGCAGCAGGGATCCCTGTATTTCAGGGGAATCAATAATGGCACACAAGAAATCTTCAGGGTTTCTAAATTTCATGGCCCTAAACACACATACATTTATGACCTCACTTTTTATTATTTTTGTTTTGTTGACCTTTCCTCTGAAAAATTATTTTTTTACTATACTTCTTTCACTCCTGAATTCTACTTTACTGATTTTGCTCTCACTCTCCTATATCGGGGCTATTTACCAAATTACCCCTGAGAGAATACTCTCTCAGGGGTACAGAGGTATAGTCCTTCCCATCTATGCATTTATATTTGTAATTTGTGTTGTGATGTTGTACCATCTTATTCATGGCATTCTTTATATATGTAAGCATGCATATCAGATTGTGAAGAACATGTATAAGGTTTGACCTGAATTATGTAATAAATGTTTTGGATATTTGTTTTTATATTTGAATTGACAATGTAATTGAACATTATTGTAATAATAATTTGTGTAATAGACTTTTCCTTAGATTCCCCTTTTTTGTTTTCTCCAAATTTACATTTCCTTTATTTTAAAAAGAAATTCCCTTTCCAAAATGATTGAACATACGTAGAGGACAAAAGATTCTGTTTCTCTCCTTCTACTCAGATATCGCCAGACTGGTTTTGTCATGCAATTGGTGGAGTCCTGAAAATCTTCTTGAGGTAACTCTCTCTGTTCAGAAATATGTTAGCTGTAATACTTGAATATTTCTGCCATCCAAGTTATGTTGATTATTAGAACTAAGGCTTAGAACTATTTCTGCCACAGGCACTTGAGAAGTTTTAGAACTAAGGCTTAGAACTATTTCTGCCAGGGGTTCTATGTTGTATTTCTATTAAGTTTCATTTTTTATTTTTATTAGTGAAAAATGTCAAAGTTCAGTTCTTTTGTGTCACAAGTTTTGGCTTATTCACAACAGTCGAGAGAAAGATCCAACTATGTGCAGGATTCACTCAGTGTTCACACTTCTTTTTTTTTTTTAATAAGAAAGTTTCCATGTTCTGCATCTATAGCTGAAAGGTATAAATATTCAGGTTCAAACCATTTGACAAGGCTATCTTTCAAAACGTTCCTCCAACTTGAGGGGTGACTGGAAGAGAAGGTTTTTTGTTCTTGATAGTCGAGGGATGCTGTATTACTATCGCAAACCATGGAACTGGCTATCCGTAAGTCACTATTAACTTAATAAAATTCTCTCGTCTAATCTTTGTTATGACTTCTGCACAGAAAAATAGTTCCTCTGAAAACAGTTCTAGGATTCTTAGTCGTTGACTTTCTTCTCATTACCATTGTGGTGTACATGATAAAAATTCTGTTGCACGTCATATAGTGAACCTACTGACATCAACAATTAAGATAGATGCAGATCAAACAGATTTAAGGTTCTGCTTCAGGATTATTCGACCATCTAAGAACTACACACTGCAGGTACTTTTCCTAAATGCAGACATCTTGTTTGGCTTTTCCTCGTTTGAACTGATGGTGTACTAATATAAACCTTGCTGTTATTATTGCCTGAATTTTTCGAAGCAGATTATAAATTTTATTTCCTTTGCAATGCAGGCAGAGAATGCACTGGACCAAATGGACTGGATTGAAAAAATAACTAGCGTAATTGCTTCCTTATTGAGTTCCCAGACTCCTGGGAAAGTAAGCTTTTAATTTTTTTTTTATTAATTTCTTTGCAGAAATGTGTTTCTATAGTCATTATAACGGATGTATTAATTATATGTAGGGTCTGTCTACTTCACCTTTGGGAAGCGATTCTTATGGCTTTACCAGCGAGAGTGATTCTGATTGTGATCGGAATACATCTAGAAAATAATTGTAATAATCATTTCTGTGAATCTAGAAGTTTGCAACAATGTACAGTATGAGAAAAGAGAAGCCAATTGATTTGCTCAGAAGGGTTTGTGGGAATGACAAATGCGCTGATTGTGGTGCTCCTGAACCTGACTGGGCATCCTTGAACCTTGGTATTCTTATATGCATTGAATGCTCTGGTGTTCATCGTAATCTTGGTGTACATATATCAAAGGTAAGTTTTCCAGGCTTGTAGGAGCACTATCTCATTCCATGCTGTGAAAAATATAATTCATGTTCACAGTAGCAGTTCTAAATTAAAGCCTGAGGCTAGGGTTTAGGAACTTTGATGCGTGTGGCTCAAAATCTCATTGAGAGTATCAATGTAAAATAACATTTTATTAAATACACAGAAGGACCCTGCAACTTCCAGTACTTTGATTTGTAAAATGACAGGACTGATTCGGGTTCAATAGTGGGAGCTTTGGAAAGAAAATTAGGCCTCTCATGGCTTCGTATGAAAGTTCTGTCTGGTTTGGTTCACAATGAGAGAGAGATAGAGACATAACAGAACCTGCGGAGACGAGAGAAATGTGAAGCAATCTGAATATAACTATAAGCTATGAATTCCAAATTATCGGACATACCCTTTAAATACCCTAGACGAGAGAATTGCCGTCAAAACCTTGAACAAGATTTTTTTTTTTTTTTTTCAAAGGCCTATGATATAATAGAATTAGAACCCTTTTTTTAAGGGAAAAAAATCTAGCTATATGAAAACATATGGACAAAAATATCCTAGTTGTTTTTACTGCTGCAGTGACAATACTTAGAAGACCTAAACAACTACCATGGAAAGTTTCGTTGACTGAAATGTCTTCCTTATTTTCATAAAATCCAGATGCCTTTTACTGGGCTTTTAAATTGGATATTTCTTCTCTAGCAAGTCCATGGCTGCAGCAGCTTCATATATATATATATGTTTTTATGTCGGTATAAATAAAAACGCAAGTAAATCAACCATCCTTTGAAGTTTCTAGTTGGTGAGACATGTTCCAATCTAGAGAATATCATTGCTGGCCATATCTTTAGAATATTAAGTGTGATTACTAAATCATCCAGGGCAGGTAAATTTTAAGTTGTTGGTTGGTGTATTATTATTATTATCGTTATCGTTATCGTTATCGTTAGGCTTCCTCTCAGTTGTGTCTTATACATATTTTCATGATATCAAGCTTTCTTCCATCCATTAATTCATGAAGCTTATGTGGATAACTTTTGACACAGGTAAGATCATTGAGGCTTGATGTAAAAGTCTGGGACCCTCCAGTGCTTAATTTGTTCAAGTCACTAGGCAATGTCTATGCAAACTCAATCTGGGAGGAATTATTGCGATCAAAAAGTTCTTTTCGGACTGAGGAAATGCACAGAGGGTTAGTAATGCATAACTTGATTTAAGTAAAATGTATTTGTTTTTATGCTGATGTGCAGTTGGTTCTTTTCCATGTAGCTTATCCAAAATGGGTAGAAAGGACCTGTTGAATATGAAAAAAAAATCCCGAAATGATGATCCTATTTCAGTAAAAGAGAAATTCATTCAGGTAATGCCCCTCTCATCTGTATCCATTACATGGTATACTTTCTCACATATAATGCCCCTCTCATATAAGTGTGGACCCCACAAACATGAGACCAATCTCTATGTGCGAGGGGCGTTGTATTCTTCAGTACACTAATATTTCCATGTCTTTTTGCCAAGAGCCTTGCAGTTCAACTGGCATCTTTTAGTGTTTTCAACATAGACATGCAGGATTCAAATTCCCTTCCCCCATTGTAACTTTCCTTCTAGACATGCAGAATTCAATGGTGAACTTGCATAAATTTGTATCTCAATGGTGATTGTAGCTATATATGGACCTGTGTTTCTTGTTTATTTTTCTCTAAACACTTGCAGGAAAGAGTTGAGTCCTACTTAGAATGTGTTGCAGGTGATTCTTCTTCGGACAAGCCCTCCTTGAGTAATTTGAGTTCACCGCAAAGAAGTGATGATCAGTGCACGGCACATTTCCGAGAACTGTTCTTTGCTTCTCCTTGCCTGCCAAACTTCTGACATCGGCATGGTGGAGTTGCTATTACAGTATGGTGCAAACATAAATGCTTCTGATTCAAAAGGTCGGACACCACTGCATTATTATAGTGTCATTGGGAGAACTGCAATTGCAAATATGCTTCTTCAAGGTGATTCTTTGTTTTTTTTTGTTTTGTTTTTTTTTTCTTGCAATTGCTAGTCTGCGGTCTATTTATCTCTAGTCCTTTCCACTATTGATATTAGATTCATGTCTACAATATTATCTGCAGGGGAGCAAATCCAAAAGCTGTTCACAGAGAAGATAATACCCCCGAGTCTTGTATCAAAATCAGAATTCAACCGCGATGTCCTTGCTCTCTTAACAGAGAAAAACGGATGAGAGTGTAATTGTGAACAGCATATAAGAGATACAAAATGGAATGAGCTTTTGTATTATACTTCATAAAATTGAGAACTAGTTCTCTCTACATGGAAGGGCCAAAAGTTGTCGGACTCAGGACAGAACTGGCCTACTAGGTCATGTGTCTTTCCCCTACAAAAGCGTATATTTAGTTCAGTTTTCTAGGTGTGGGCTAAATAGAAGAAATTACTGTTTCGGCCTAGTGGAGTTTGCCAGGCTCTTGCGATAATTTCTCCCAATACAGGCTATACTAGTCAGGAAGTTTGGATGTAGCAGCAAGTTATATTATCTTGTATATGGTTCAGGTTTAATATATACTAGTGGATGTCCCGCGCGATGTGCGTGTTTGCTATTAGTAATTTTATAATACTTAAATGTGTTATAATGTTCGGAAAATTAATTTCGATTATGTATTATACGTCACTAAAATAATGAATGAAAAAAAATTGTAACACAATATATTCATAAGTAATCATAATTAATTAGACTCTAAAAATGCCACTATATGCCCTTTTTTGTTTGATTAGGTGTACATGTATATTTAGTTCTTACATTTGACAATTCCAATATAAATATTTTATTATTTCTTTTTTTTTTTTTGAAATATTTATATTTTTTTAAAGAAAACATGTGAACTTTTGAAGGCTAAACATCTAAGATTTAAGGTTTATAATTTCTAATTCGCAAAACTAAATATATATGCCAAGAGATTAAAAATAAAAAATAATTGAATAGAGAAATATTTTCATATCTCACGTTTAATCAGATATACCTTAGTCAATTACAAAGATTAAACACTTTTCAAAAATACAAATAAAGACAAAAAACACATACCTTTTAGAAACTCTATATGTTGTGAAAGCATTGTATCAAGCTTTGATAGTGTTGTTAAGAAGTTTAGATCATATACCCTTGAAACCAAAGCCAATTTCATTCTCTCTTATACACTAATTTTCTCACTCTTTGTCTCTCTATCCCTCCAGTCCTACTTTTCTTTTGGCCTTCTGATATTTTGTGAAAATGGAAAATATAAAAGAAAACGAAAACTAACATTCAATGAAGAAAACTTTTCATTTTTTAAATTAATGAAATAAAAAGTGGAAGAGTTCAAGAAGTTGGAAAATGGTGTAGAACCAAATCTTTTTAATTTTCTGCATTTATGGCTTAAACTAATCATTGATAAGAAGATAGGAGATGAATGGCTAAACGAAAAAGTATTCATACAAAGTGCCACATGACAGAACCTCGTGTACTTCTGCATGAGGTCTCTGCTTTTATATATATTGATATTGAATCATTGATGTGAGGATAGAGAGATTCATTTCAATCACGGAAGTTTGAAAATGTGCAAGGTGGCACTTCGAGTTCAAGGAACAAGTCATTACATCATTTGGGAAAACTTTCCTTTCATTTGGGAGCCACTCAAACTTCACCATGAATCATGACCAATGATGCTGATTGGTGACAGTAGTTGTAGATGAATATGATGTAACGATGACTAAAATTTCTTACAGATATACCAATGTGCAACGACTCAAGAATCGAGAGGATATTCTTCATTTTGTGGAAGAATTTTTTTTTTTTTTTACTTGTAGTAGCATTAAGTTCGCCGAGAAATGAAGGGAAAATGAGAGGAGATGTGTTCACTTTTCATTGTCTGCGTAGTATGCTGTTTGGATTATTTGGGAGTGAAATATATAACTTAATGATTATTTCAACTAGAGTGGTTTGTTTTTTGGATATTGAGGTTTTGGTTTTCAAAATTTCGAGTTTGGACCAGTACTTCGTTCTAAATGTGATTGTCCGCCGTTAAACTTGATCCAACTCGGCCAAACATCGAGGTTAGGTCAGACTTAGAACAACTGAAGAATAATGGTGCTGGTTGTGGGTACAATATAATAGATCCCACTATAAAACTATACAAAATTTTGACTTGGATTGAGATTCAGGCGCAATTGCACTGAAGGACTCAGTCCTTCGATTCGGAAAGTTAACTTTTAACCTCAATAATTGAATCAGGAAAGTTTTCATTTTTTAATTTTTTTAAAAAAAATTCTAAAGATGGAGGAGAAAGAGTTTAAAGCTTAATTTTTAATCCCAGCTCTCGACTGCAATTGCACCCCCAATCTTAATCTATTCCCCACAAGGAGACTCATGATATTTATCGGATGACCAAGTTGTCAAACAAAATGCACCGTATACTAATTTACTTCTTTTTTTTTGATAATCGTATAATAATTTACTTATAGCGCCTACATTGTATCATATTACTTTTTTAGAGCAAGACTTAGGAACAGTAGTTAAATGCTATTCCTTAGGTTCCTCTTTTAAAATTCTGTCATATGGATTTTTTCTTACGAGATGAAAGTGTATATTTTTTAGTTAAGTAGTCACATAGCTGAATTTTAAAATAAAAATCCAAGGAATAACACCTAAGATTCTGTACCTAAGTTTAGTCCTATTTTTTAAGTGCTTGTTTGTCTGGGACAAAATTAGGATTTCATCTTTGGGGTAAAGTATGAAACAAAAAATTTTCACAATTTAATAATTAGAACTATATAATACTTCAAGAATCGATTCAGTTTCTATTTAATGTTAACAAAACATAAATAAAATAAAAGGTAAAATAATTGTTTTTTAATACATTCCAGGTTAATTATCAATTAAGGTGTACTAAATTTTGCAGAAATTTCTCTTAACTCTAAACCCACCTAAATCATTTTATATAAATAAAATTATGTTGTCATATCCTATTTGCCACTTAATTCCAAACTCGAATAATATAAAAATATAAAATAAATAAAATAACTTAAAAGAAAAAATAATTGATAAATTGATAATTACGATGAGGAGAGATGATGCTAGAACTTTGAGAAATTGCGAAACCAAATAATTTGACACAAAAATAACACATTCAATTCAAATCTATCAAAAATATTAAGCATTATGTTTTACTCTCCACAAATACATTAAAAAAATAATTTTGAAAACGTAGTTTTTTATTTTTGTTTTCTTAGCTATATTAAGTTATCAACCCTAAACATACAAACATAATTCGCCTACATTTCTTTATTTTCTTCTAATTTTTATTCTTATTAAATAAATTAGTAAGTTACCTAAGTGAAGATAAAGAAAATGAAAAGAGGTGATATATATTTGTAAGGGTGCTCCTTTAAAAGATCTTTACCTGGGATATATTTTTTAATTGTAAAGGATAGGGATGTTTTTGTTCATTCTTATTTGGATGTATTTGAAGATAGGACGGTTTTGTTCCTTGAATCTAAATTTAAATTTTACTGATGCTTTTCAGGATTGGGAACCATTAGAGACTTTGTTGGCTCAATTACATTTTAATCACCTAAAGGACTACAGGAAGATTGGTTGATTTGGTAGATTAGGTGTGATGGAAAACTTGATGTCCCCCCTCCTTTTTTTGAGGCTTTGAAATATCTAATTAATTGTTGTTCCCTTGGAAAAAATTGGTGGAGCAAAGTCCCTAGTCACTTTTTTTGCTTGGATGTGCATTAGGAAAGCATCAGTAAAATTGTTGTTCCCTTGAGATATCTCTCTCTCTCTCTCTCTCTCTCCCCTTTATTCTAGGATCTCAAAAACCTCTAAATTTTTATTTTTTATTTTAGAGAAGACCCAACTTGTTCAAGGTTCTTTACAAGGAACCTTAGGGCCTGTTTGGTAAGATGATTCTTGATTTTGTTTTAAAAAAATTGAAATTGAAATTGCTTTTCAGATAAAAATTTTTACATTATAAGTGTTTGGCTCCCATTTTTTAAAACAATTTTCAAAGTACTAAAAAAAAAAAAAACGAAAGAGGTTTGGAGATCAGTTTTTATTCCGGTGATCTGTTTGGCTACTGTGAAATCTGTAAGCCCCACTCATTCTTTCTCCCATTCATTTTCAAACTTGGGAGAGGGAAATAACAAATGGGTTGATTTTGATTGTGATAGTAGTTACTAATCGTGGTTTCCTTTACAAGGGTTTGCAACTTTCTTTGAATTTTAATGTATTAACTCACTCACAATGTGAAGAGGTGGTCTAATTTGGGTCTGCTAGTTTAGGTGCTCGTTTTTGTCGTTATTACTAAATCAACAATAATAATATTGCTTGAATTTAGTCTGCAAAGTCATTGTTATTTGAGTATAATGGTATTCAATTTTAGGACATCGGAAATTAAGTTAAACATATCCATCAATTTTTCCTTTTTGGACTACTTTGCTTTGGAAAAAGCTTATGATGCTTTGAAAATAAATTAGTAGTCTGTGAAGTCGTTGCTATTTGAGTAGTTTGCTGTTTTGATTGAACTATCTGATAGCCTTCAAACGGTGAAAGTTTTACTTGAACAGTTTGAGAGCCAGAAATATGTCTCAGCTTTGTTTTATCTACATATAATTGATAACTGCCACTTAGTCAAGGTTTTTTTTTTCTTCTATGCTACTACCAAAGGTCAACTAAATCATTCAATCTTTTATTATTAGCAAAAGGGTATAGTTTTGTGACAAGGGGCATGATAGATTGATAGTAAGTCTTTTATATCTAAGCCCAACAAATCAATGATCATTCTTTTATTAATTAGTATATTACACCAAGCTTAATATTGTGCATGGATCAAATCGATTACAAACTATCATTATAGCTGAAAATTTTTAATTGATACAGAAGCATGAGATAGGTCGTCATTTGGTATTTGATATACTGCGCAGCTACAGTAGCATGATAAAGGTGGTGTTTGAGAAGGTTTCCAAGGATGCAATCAAGGAATTTTTTTTTTTCTAAATAAAATTAAATATCAAAAAATTTAGTTAGTTGTCAAGTTTCAAAATAATGTTGGAAACTAGCATCTCGAGTGTATAAAACTCGAGTTTCAAGATAAAAATCGAGTTTTTAAGTCTCGATTTGTAAGGGGTGGTAGGTGATGTGGATGTCCACGTGGAACTCGAGTTTTAAAGACTCGAGTTTCACCATTTCAGACCCAGCGTTCTTCGTTTTCGTTCTTCATCTCTGTTCTTCGTCGTTAAATCGTTCCTCCTGTTCGTCGTCAGAGCGTTCTTCGTCTTTGTTCTTCGTTCTGGGTTTCTTCATCTTCCTCCATCGTCAAATCGTTCCTCCTGTTCGTCGTCAAAGCGTTCTTCGTCTCTGTTCTTCATCTCTGTTCTTCGTTCTGGGTTTCTTCATCTTCCTTCATCGTCACATCGTTCTTCGTTCTGGGTTTCTTCATCGTTTTGCTGGGTTTCTTCATCTTCCTTGCTGGGTTTTTTCCTTCTTCTTCTTCTTCTTTCTTCGACGGCAAATCTGAAGACCAGATCATGCCTCTTCTTCAAATCGTCTCTTCGTTCTTCCTCTTCAGATCAGATCGTGCCTCTTCAAATCGTTCTTCCGATTCTTCTTCAGAGCTGATGCTCTTCAAGTACAAAATCGAGTCTCTAAAACTCAAGATCTATGTGCATCATCCTGCCAACTCATTAAGTGGAAATCGAGTCTTTAGCCCTCGAGTTTTAGATTGAAATCTAGTCTGTAAAATTCGAGATGCTAGTTTACAGCATTCTTTCAAGCGGGTCTTAACTTACTATATGCTTCCTACTCGCTGTGCTAGTCTGCACATTCCCTCCTGCAATCAAGCTGTTATTGAATTGGCAAGTTCTATATTTCAAGAAGGACAAAGTGCAATATGGTAGAAGAATCAACACCTTGTATAAGCAATACAGAGGAATGTAAATTCAGTTCACTATCAATAAAATCTATCTTTTTTTATTAAAAAAAATTGATAGAATTATTAGTTGCACCTCCATGACTTTCACCCATAACAAAAATATTACATATATCTTTCTCCATATCAAATCTTCACAACAACAATTTGTATCATTTCTGGTAACATGGTTCTTAATGTCCTTCAAACAATCTCCCCCCACCCCCACAAGAAGAAAAGAAAGAAAGATGGTCCTATGCTTGTTCATGCCTTACACGATGAGATGTGTATGAGAGACTACTTGCCTGAAACATCAGATAATGTATTGATGTGTAAGACTAAATCCATCTCAAGCTCCTTATTCATAATAATTAATGAATGAACAAGTAGTTTGTTTACAAAAAGGTCCATATACAAAAACATGGTTCTTAATTTCAATTCAAACCACATTGTACAAAAGCTCCATGTAAACAATTATTAAATACCAAACAAAAAACTTCAGCATAAAGACAAACACCCTATTCCTAGGATCAATGATGTCGTGTTGTGTAATCTAACCACATCACCTCAGTGATCTCATCCCTTAAATGACCCATTGCTCTACATGCCTCTTGACTAAAGGCTTGTACATGCCTTCGACTTCTACTACTTACATCAGCCAAATTATTATGATCATCACTTGTCTCACATTCAGCTTCCTCCCATTCATGCAACAAAGCATCCGAGCGGTTGTACAGGCGTATAAAGTTATGCAAAACACAACATGCCGTTATGATGAGATGTTTTGATGGATTAAAAGGGGCATTGCATTTAGAATAGGGAACCTCGCCTTTAGCACTCCAAAGCATCTCTCAATAACCATTCGCAATAAGGAGTGTCTATAATTAAATAATTCTTGAGCACTTACAGGCTACCTATTATCCCCTCTATATTCTTGAGCATGGTACCTTATTGATTTGTGTGGTGGGAGGAATCCATCACCCAGTGGGTATCCTGAATCAACAAGGTAATAGGATCCTGCATTGTACAAAACAAAGTTACATATGTATACAATATTGTCATTTTATAGAAAACAATAATTTGGTGGGAAGGAAATTAAAATAAAACCTGGTGTAGGCCAAGGAAATCCATGTTTAGGATCACTAGGTGCCTCTTGAAACACTCTTGAATCATTGGCACTACCGCTCATCCAGCATGAACAAATGTAAATCTCATATCAAAATTACATGCACACATGACATTTTGAGTGATTTCATTTTTTCTACTCCTACATGACGTCACTTTCTCAGTAGGAGAACTTGCACTAACATAGGTACCATCAATGGCTCCTACACATGCCTAATAACATAACATAAATTTAATTAATTATTATTATTATTAACAAAAAAATATAGTAAACAACTCAACACAATGGTGAATATAATGACATTATTATGACATATCATTGATAAATGATATAATAGGACATATAACAAGAATAGATATCATGTCCCACTTTTTGTATTTCGCTTTATACTCCACTAATCATGATATGTCATCAGTATAATTTTATTCCATTTAAAATTTTGATGATTTTATAAGGAAAATAAAAAGAATACATAAAAAGTTGTTATTGATTGAGTATAAAATGAAAATAATAAGTGAGACAGAATATTTGAATTAACATAATACGAACATCATGACGTATTTCAAATATATACTTTTTTTTAATAGATAGATAGAGAGAGAGAGGAGAATGTGAGTTTTGAACTATAGACAGGGCCAATACATAATATATTATTACCATTGAGCTATCACTTGAACCCTATCGTTCAAATGCATACATTTGCTTTGAAAGACACTTCATAAAGTTAAGTACATATGTTGTCTAAAAAGCTCCCATCTTTGGATCTTGATTCGCTACTCTGTGGCTCTATCTAAAACTTTTTCTTTCCTTATCTTTCCTTTGTGCGTGTGTGCTTGTATGCAGATCATTTGGTGGAAGTAGTGCTACATTAGCAAACCATGTTGCATGCAACTGAAATGAAACTTCTGTTATCTTTTTTTTTTTTTTTTGATAGATAATAAAGATTTGTATTCAAAAACACTACCTTATGAAGAAAAACATAAGGCAGAGAAAGAGCTACAAAGGGAAAGGAAAGAGTGAAAGATAAAGAAGGGAAAAGAAACTAAGAACACAAGAGAGAGCTAAGGAACATAGGGAGAGAGTCATTAGAGGTGAGTCTCCAAGCCCTAGCCCAGTCAAACAAAGTGCCGCTGAAAGAGGCCAAAAGCTGGTCATCCGAACTATCCATGTCCTCAAACGTCCTCCTATTGCGCTCTCTCCAAAGACACCACATCACGCATAATAGAGCTAAATTCCAAATGCTAGACAAATGCTTTCCAGGCCATTTCCACCAACCGAATAGAGTATCTGCAATCGATCTTGGCAAGACCCAAGAAAACCCAAAAGATCTAAACACCAAACACCACATCCGATAAGCCTTTCCACAATGCAGTAACAAATGGTCCACCGTTTCTCCATTACTGCGGCACATGATACACCAGTCTACAAAATCCCATCTATCCCTCAAATTATCACCTGTAAGAATCCTATTCCAAACAGCAATCCACACAAAGAAGGAAACACGTCGAGGAGCCTTAACCTTCCAAACACCTTTCCAAGGAAAAATAATTGGTAAGGGGCTTCTTATCTTATTGTAGAAAGATCGAATATCAAAGTTCCCATTCTTTGTCAACTTCCATCGCATACGATCTCTGTTCTCAGTGGGAGGTAGATTAGAGTCCAAGGTACGGAGAAAATCATCCACCTCACTCATTTCCCAATCATTTGGCCTCCGAGTAAAATGAACATCCCAGCTGCTCCGCTCCTCAGACCCCAACCGATCGAGAGATGAGGCCACCAATGCCCCTTTATTGGAGGCAATCCCATACACACTCGGGAAAGTCAAATGAAGTGGAGAATCCCCACACCATTAATCTGTCCAAAGCTTCACTCTATCCCCCACCCCTACCTCAAAGCGAATATTCTTGCTAAAAGCCTCCCAACCTATGCGGATACTTCTCCACAGGCCACACCCATGCATCCCTCTACCTAACTTGGAAGTCCATCCTCCCCAATCTTCCCCAAACTTAAGAGCTACAACCCTTCTCCAGAGCCTTGTCTCCTCATTTCCAAACCTCCATAACCACTTCCCAAGTAAGGCTTTATTGAAAGTAGTAACTTTCCTTACTCCTAACCCACCGTGTTGCAAAGGTGCACACACCTTGTCCTATCCCCCCACAAGAAATCCCTTTGCAGCCTCTCAATTTTACTGGCCACATGCATAGGGATGGAGAAAAGAGACAAATAATAAGTGGGGAGACTAGATAAAGTGCTTTTAAGCAATGTTAGTCTACCACCTTTTGACAAATACATCTTCTTCCAAACGGCCAACTTACGCTCAATTTTCTCCAAGATAGGATTCCAAACAGGAGGGGACTTGTAGGATGCCCCCAAAGGCATACCAAGATAGGTCATAGGCAAAGACCCAATCTGGCATCCCAAAATCTCTGCCAGGACATAGACGTTAGGAACCTCCCCAATGGGAACCATCTCACTCTTCAGCACATTAACCTTTAAACCTGTCACTGCTTGGAAACAAAGGAGAAGCATCCTAACATGTAGAATTTGCTCCTCAACGGCATCGCAAAACAGAATTGTATCATCCGCGAACAAAAGATGCGAGATACATACCCCTCTACCTCGTCTTCTATCAGCCCTAAAGCCTCGAAACAAACCTGCCCCTTCAGCTCTTTTCATCATCTTACTGAAGACCTCCATCAAAACCAGAAACAATAGGGGGGATAGCGGGTCCCCTTGTCTCAATCCCCTCGAACTCCCAAAGAAATCAGCTGGAGACCCGTTAAACAAGACAGAAAATTGGGCTGTAGAAATACACGTGCGGATCCACCTACACCACCTCACCCTAAAGCCCATTCTCTTCAACAAATCAAGAACAGCCTCCCAGTTAACATGATCATATGCTTTCTCAATATCTAATTTACAAATAACCTCCTGAATCTTACTCTTCACCCTACTATCAACACACTCATTAGCAATGAGAAGTGAATCAAGGATCCGTCTACCACCAACAAAACTGTTCTGAGACTCCGATATCAGCCGGTCCAAAACCTCTTTCAGGCGGTTTGCCAATACCTTAGCCAAGATCTTGTAAACACTCCCCACCAAACTAATAGGTCTAAAATCTCGAATATTCGAAGCCCCATTCTTCTTAGGGATTAAGGCTATGAGAGTTGCATTAAGAGATTTTTCAAACTCGCTGTGATGATAGAACTCTTCAAACACGGCTAAGACATCGCTTTCCACAACTTCCCAACAATGGTGATAGAAAGCTAAGGAGAAACCATCAGGACCAGGAGCTATATCTCCTTCCATCTCTTTGACAACTCGAAGAACCTCCTCCCGTTCAAACCTCCGTTCAATCCAGTCTCTCTCCAACCCCTCTATCTAATCAAACTCCAAACCTTCCACACAAGGCCTCCACTCCTCAGTCTCCTTGTACAATTTCTTATAAAACTATACAGCTTGGTCGGCCATCTCAGATTCGTCCTCATAGATAACCCCATCCACCTCCAACATGCTAATATGATTATGCCTTCTCCGAGAATTGACCATCTTGTGGAAAAATTTGGTATTGTTGTCTCCTTCCTTAATGCAAAGCATCCTCGACTTCTGTCTCCACGAGACTTCTTCCAAAGAGAGAAGGTTCTGTATTTGAGATCTCAACACAGCCCTCTCTCCTAACTCGACTACAGAAAGGCCGAGCTCCCCTTCCTTAACATCCAAAACTTTTAAAGCCTCCAACAGATCTTTTTCCTAACGCACTACATTTCCAAACTCACTTCGGTTCCACTGAATAATATCTTCCTTCAATGCCTTCAGCTTCTTGGCAAGTACAAAACTTGGGGTACCTGAGAAAGAATATCGATTCCACCAAGAATGAACCCTATCTTTGAACCCATCCGACTTTAACCACATATTCTCGAACCTAAAAGGACTTTTCCCCCTCACTATCCCCCCTTGCCTCCACTAAAATGAGGAAGTGGTCTGAGATAGGACGAGTTAAAACCCGTCGGGTCACATCCGGGTAGTGATCCACCCAATCATGAGAAACCAACACCCTATCTGTCCTAGACATCGAAGGTTGATCCGAGCAACTCGACCAAGTATAACTCCCTCCTTCCAAAGGCAAATCTATTAGGCTAAGTTCCTCAATGAACTCAGAAAAATTCTCCATAGTCGGGGTAAGACGAGATCCCCCCAACCGTTCACTAGGGAACTGAAAAATGTTAAAATCCCCTATGTAACACCAAGGAACTTCCCAAAGTTGCTAAATTCCAATCAGCTCATCCCACAACTGCCCCCTCAAGTTATCATCATTCGGGCCATAAACCCTACAGCAAGCCCAAATAAAGCCATCCCCCAAAACCTGCCACCGAACTAAAACGGAAAACTGACCCACCATTACCTCTAGCTTTTCTAAAACCCTCCTATCCCACATCATCAAAACCCCACCAGTTGTCTGATCCGCATCCAATGCTACCCAGTCTACATAGGGACAACTCCACAAGCTGCAAATCAACTGTCTATCCAAGCCAGCAAGCTTAGTTTCTTGAAGGTAAATAACATCACAATTCCATTCCCTTGACAAATTTCTAACAACCAAACGTTTCCGCGCATCATTCAAACCTCTAACGTTCCATGACACCATTCTTAACTTCATTGAAACAGTGAACTCCCTACTACAACCTCAGTCAAGAAACCAAAGAAAAAAAAAAAAACTATCTCCCATCATAATTAACAGAGGAAATCAAATTCCTCAACTCCCTCTTCCCTTTATCCTTTGAGACAGCATTTAGGTGGGCAGCATCTTTTCTATGCACCAGCTTGGCTACCTCAATCTCCATCTCAAGCCTTTGTAAAAGCAAAATACACCTCTTCTCATGTCGACCCAAAGAAAGCCCCATCATCTTACTGAAACCGAGGAGTCTATATTTCACCCAATTAGACACCTTCAAAGTGTTGTCCAACCTCCTCTCCTCAGCATTACAATACAAATCAACTGTCACAACCACCCCCAAGGGATTAATAGACACCAAGGGGAAAGAACTCTCCACATCACCCAAGGTCTTAACTACATAAGCTGTGTCGACCTCATTCAAAGCCACCACCGACTGATTAGCCTGATAGGAGGTGTCTATCCGCTGCATATCGCTAGCACCCTCGACCCGAACACCTACATCTCCACCCGGAGCACCCCCTTCCTCAATCCCAACTCTTGGTGGATTTAGAACGTAATTTGATAGCTCCAGGCCTAATAAAGCCCTATCACCCACTGTTTCTGCCTTACCCAGAGTGGACTTAGGCTCATCGGCACAAAGCCCACCAGAAAAACGACTCTCAGCCTCCGCCAAAGTCTCCGCAAGGCAACCCAGAAGCTTGGTTGGAGAAAAAGACACCAAATCAATCCTCGTGGTGTGGAGAAGAGCTGTATCGGCACTATCCCGTGTCGCAGGTGAAGCTCAGGCGAGAGACGCATCGGAAAAAGGACCACCTACCTTCACCGATGCCTTCGCCAGCCCACAGAACATCTCGGAATGGGTCGCCGAGCTCGCCGCCATCATCGGAGCTTCATGTCGTGCAGTGCCGGCCTTCACCGGTGGCGCCAGTGAGTCCAAGGCAGGAACGACAACAGCCCTTGTGATGTCCAGAGTTTCCAACGTATCGTAGGAAGCTTTGGGCATCACTGGTGTATGGGCTTCCTGCCTTAAAAGTGTCGGGCTCCCCCCAGTTGGGCTTTCACCAACTTCCAACCTCAGTGGGCCAGTGGGCTCTGGACCAGAGAGCACACGAAACTCCAATGGAGAACCATCTTGATCTGAGCCCACCATAGGGAGTTTCTGAACCCGTGAACCACTAGGCACGTGCTCCCTCTGATCCTTTATAACCAATAAGGAATTCCTCAGTCCACCTTTATTCCACACCGCCCTCCTTTTTCCTTTCTCATTCACTTCTACAGTCAGGCTAGTTCCTGCCCAGTCAGAGTTTCCCAGTTCCCGTTTATTTCCATAAACATGTTCAATCCCATTTGATTTGAAATTCAATGGGGATCCCCTTTTATATCCTACCGGATTTGTCCTTTCAAAGTTAAACTCCTCTGTTCTGCACTAAGAACCCACAACTCTACCTTCATGAGTGGCTGGACCAGGTAAGCTCACCGGAGCTTTGCTCAACATATCTTGTTTACTTACTGAGTTCTGCATCTCTGACTGAATTCTGGCCCTGACCTGCACCTCACGCCCACGCACCATATCAGCAAAGGATCTAAAGGGTTGAATCCTAGAGTTATCCTTGTGAGGCTGAGTCACAAAAAAGGACTGCCCATTCCCACCATTCACATAGTTTTCGGGTTCCAGCATCTTCCTTAACTCTAACCCAAAAACTCTCCATCCAATCTTTGCTCTGCATACTGGAATGATAATGGACCTCCTAGACCCGCCAACTTTAAGTTCAGACAACAGTAGGAACAAGCCAAAAGAATTGGAGCTCCGCTGGAGGGTGTAGGCTGAGTCACATTCCCAGAACGAAAAAAAGTACTTCGGATTGCTCCCCACTACTATCTGTTCTAAACTCTTCATCAACCATTGAGCCACTTTCTTACCCATGAAGACCGACTTCATGAAGTACCTACTCCGCTCAAAAATCCTAAGAGAAAAATACCTTCCCCCTTCCTCTACCACCAGAGGAAGGGGGAAGGTATTTTCTAGGAAAAGTCACATCAAGATAAACTTTTCTAGGAAAAGTCTTGAAACTCAAACAGCACCATGTTCAAAAGAAAACATCCTCATCTCCGCATTGTTGCTGTAGAATATCTTCTTTGTAACAATCCACAATAACAAGAAAACCAAAAAATAAAATTCTAAGTTTTAACTACTATGCCATGTCTATTAGTTTTTCCTCCATTCCCTATATTGCTGAGTTCTTCAATGGAAGATTAATTCCTCTAGTATGATAAATTACACGCTAAGCAGGTTTTATGAGAACAATTGCAAAGAACAAAGACATAAGGATGTTCTTTTTTTTTTTTTTTTTTTTTTTGAGAAATTACTATTTAAATAAAAAAAATTAGGATCGCTAGATATACTCATACTATATAACAACAAAGAAAAAATTAGTCATTCTTATTTCAGTTAAGTAATATTTCAAATCTGTCATTAATTGCAAAAAATCGAAAGCCTGGGGACATCAAAGAGATTCTTGGGTAAAAATTATAACCTTTGGTGATTACTACCATTTGTTTGTACACAACTTGTCAAGGGCATCAATCAATATGGTGTTCTCTAATGGTCCAACACACACATGAAGGTGTGCTATAATAATCCTAATTACTAATCCAATCTAGTTGAAAGTACTTAATAAATTATTGCCCTTGATATGAGTCTCCAGTTCAATATATCTCTAATCGTGACATTGGAAAAAAAAAAAAAAAAAACACTAAATTGCACACAAAAAAACACACTAACAATGCAACTCTGTCTCATTGTGTAATTTATGGGCAAATGATTTGTGAGCTATAGAGTTCAGGCATAATTCCAAGATCACCAAAATCAATGCTAGTGCATCAAACATAAAGAATGAATACATACGACAGAGTGCCTGAAATCAAGTATTTAGATAATGGCAAGATAACCATCATCAAATTATGTAGATAAAAATAAAAAAGATTGTTCTTACCCAAACAAAATAAACGCCAAGAGCCACACATCCCCTTTTATCCTCTGCCATGTTGAGTGAGAAAAATCCTTAATTCCCCCATTTAGCAATCTTGAAAAAACCCACAAACAATCCTCCATTTATCAATCTGAGTCTTATTTAATCCCCTATATTTCTCTATAAAATAATTTTTTGTTGTCACCCACCTTCCCCTAAAAAACCCATGCATTAGTATAAATAACATTGTTTGAGACTACATATATTGCAATTATTAAAAAACCAGAACAACATAAATCTCACAATTTCCACCAAAAAAGAGAACAAATTCCAACAATGCCATGGTTTTCCTTCCAATGAAATAAGACTATGCACGTAAAGTTCATAATTTTCCAATAAGAAAGTACTTTGGGTTTCAGTTACTTATCAAAAAGAAAAGTACATTTCAGCTGCCCTTTCCAACTCACACCTAAACCACCATATGTCATTAATGAACTCCCTAATTCAGCATCTTACATAATCCCATGGAGTACAAAAGACACACACTTTTGACAAATTTGTGATTTTACGTTTTTGTTTTCTTCTGTTTCATATTTATAAGTACTTTGATTTCAAAGTTATAGCATAAAAATAATAGTATTCCACACCCCAAATAGAGAGACCAGTGAATACTCAGTAAACACATTTTTAAAATACTAATTCCTAAGCAAACTGTGGTAGCAAAACATTTCCACAGACACTTGGTGGACACATACACAAAAAGTATGTTTCAACCACAACCAGAGGTGTGTCACGTGTGTGCCTATATATATATATATATATATATATATTGAGAAATACCTCAACCGGAGGTATGTTGAAACCCTCAAAATACATATAAAGTTCTTGAATGCATTTGTTAAAAATAGAAGTTTGGGTACCCATTTTTTGGTTAATATAACCCACAAAAACCCCAGGTTAAAAACAACTGCCCAACTTCTTTAAGATTTTTGCCATTTGGCTTCTCTAGAAACCCATAATTAATAATAAATAAAAAACGATAATAGTTACTTTATTCTCCAAAGTTTCAAAGGCTCCTCATGGAATAGGAGGAGGGGGATTTCAGGGTGAAAAAAAGAAAAAGAAAACGAAGAAGGATTTGCCAATCTGAGAATTTTTTTAGGAATTTTTAAGGACAAAATCAGCAAAAGTAAAAGAGAGAAAGAAACATACTCATAAGGAGTACCATATCAAGCAAGCAATGTAGAAGCCGAATCTGACTGACTCGTCTGCTCCCTTCTCTCTCCCTCACCGCCTCTTTCTCTGTGAGTCTGCGTGTTGAAAATTTTCTTTTCTCAGCAAAGCGCACCGTTTAAATTTTGCCTTTGTCCCCCCCAAACGCACCGTTTTGGCCCAACACCTTTATTAAACCAAAACTACTGTAGTTAAGCGCACAGACTCTTTTTATATATTCGTTAATAGAAATAGATAATTGTTTCTCAAAAAAAAAAAAAAAAAATAGAGCATTCTCATCAAACGTCTTAAATTTTTTAGCATTTAGCATCTAGAAATCAATTTTATAATATATAACACATCACTTTACAGTATACCTTACATCAAAATTTCAATTTTTTTAACGCTTCATTTAAATATTTTTTCTCTACTTGTATTATGCCCGTGTGATGCACGGCTTAATAAAAGAATTATATATAAATTTTAAAATATATATTATAATATAATAAAATTAATAACAAATAAAATATTAAAAATAGTTTAAAGATTATGGCAAGTTCTAAATTTCTTAAAGCTTTTAGTAGTAAACGGGCCGGACTTTGCACGGTTTTGGTCGTAAACTTATAATAACATGAATAATTTTATTAAAAAACACTAATTAATGATTGAAGAGAAATGCTATACTCGATGGACTACGGCATAACTTTTACTTATTCAAATAACAATTAAGGTGAAGTAGGATGAGGAACAACAAATAATAATTATAACATATCGGCATAATAACATTTATATTTAATTATAATGAAGCGCTTGCATCACAAAGTGTCAAATTAATATCAACTCTAAACATGCTAGGATGTTTATGTTAATTAATGTAATTGCACGGTTTTGGTCGTAAACTTATAATAACATGAATAATTTTATTAAAAAACACTAATTAATGATTAAGAGAAATGCTATACTCAATGGACTACGACATAACTTTTACTTATTCAAATAACAATTAAGGTGAAGTAGGATGAGGAACAACAAATAATAATTATAACATATCGGCATAATAACATTTATATTTAATTATAATGAAGCGCTTGCATCACAAAGTGTCAAATTAATATCAACTCTAAACATGTTAGGATGTTTATGTTAATTAATGTAAATAAGCATAAAATTAATATCAACATCTAACACCCTACTATTGCATGAATTGTGATTAAAATTGTCCTAATATTTTTACTTTAACCCCAAGCAATCATCTTAAATTTACAAATAAAACTACCCAAATATATAAAATTAAAAAAAAAATTTGAAAGCAAAATTCAAAATAACACACACATAAATATATAGACACAAAGAAACTCTGAATTCAATAATTACAAACAATATTAATTTTTTAAACATTAAAAAAAATCTAGAATTAGAGTTAAAGTAAAGATACTCACATGAAAATTGAATTAACTTTGACAGCAAGGGGGAGGCAGCGAAGTCATGGAGATTTCACATCACCTTAAATATCCATTGCTTTTACATCACCCGTTTTATATTTAATTAATTTTTTGTCTCCATTCTTTGTGGAGTGATGTTCATTATCATGGTTTTGGATGCTCGAATCTTGGTATCATGGCTACCTGTGGGATCTACACATATTGGAAAACAGATCTTTCAAAAAGTGAATAAGATTTTTGTTAAAATTAATCTGTTAGTTTTCATAGAAGATATACAATTGATTCTGAAGACCATAATAAACATATAAATTAGATCAATGTTATCAAAAATAACTTAAACGAAAGGCAACCCGCACACAAAACATATTCAATTTGATGAAAAAAATATAAAGAAGGGAATTTTATGAAATAACAAAAAGAAGAAGGCAAATACATACATGCAAGTTTCATAGGTGAGGTAAATGTGGGAAGGAAAGAATGCATCAAGAAACCGTACGGTAGAAAAAGGGAAAAATATACCAAACTGTATGTATACCCCCACTTTTATATTAGATAATTTTAAATTGAGAAGAAGTTGATAACTTGATATGAACACAAAGAAAAAGGAGTTTCCCTAATTAAGGAGTATATGTTAATTACATATTATTTATTTTTTTTTTTACTTTATCCCTGTTGAGGGGAAAATTTTGATATTCCCAAATAAAGTATGGAGTAGCCAAGCCGAAACTCGATGATGAGCCTTGAAATAAAGCCCAAAGACTTTCGGTGTTGTGGAAGTCCGCCCAAGCAAGAGTATTCCTGTGCTTTAAATGGAATAGGATGTGTGTATTGGGTTCATAGGGCCGGTTCTTAGCCAAATAATGATAATAAAATTGGATAAAATATGAGTTTTGGGGCTTTTTGTGATAGTTTATATCATAACCCAATTTAGATAATGAGATATGAAACATTTGTGATTAACATAATAATAGAGCGAAAAATATTTGGGAAAACTCAATAACTTATTAGTGGTATAAATAGGCGGTACTTGAATAAAATTAGGTGTAAAAAAAAAGTACCCTAACATTTAGCCCCCCGAGTCACTCGCAATCAAATTATTAGTAATACTATATTTTTTGAAATAAAAATATTAGGATCACACATGCGAGTTTTTTTTTTTTTTTTTTTGAAAAATGGTGGCCTATTATAGATAACGAGATAGGAAATTTTTTGTGGGCCAATGAGAAATATTCGTGGAGGCACAAAATAACATATGGGTGATATTTTGATAATTTTTGGTGAATAAATAAAAGTGATTAAATAGGCTTAGAGCATGTGGCTTGAGTGAAAAAATTGTACCTCAACCTTTTAGCCCCTTGAGTATGTGTGATCAGCTTGCCTTTGGTCACATATGTGAGTTTGAATGAGTTCATAAGCCTGTGTTGCATGGGTTGAAAGAGAGAGAGAGATGGTGAACTTGAAAGAGAGAGCTTCTTCCTCTTTTCTAAGACTTAGAGAAGCCTTTTATCTCATTCCAAACTTATTCCATCTGCCTTTTCTAATTCAACTCTTCTTGATTGATTTTTTCTTTTGCATTTGTAGTTGATAAATAATTTAGTTGTTGGTGGAATTGGAGCTGCTGGCAAGGTGATACGAGCCTTTCAATAGTAATTGAGAAGGATAATCCAATTAGTGTACCTCTGAAGTGGGTGCTACGAAGAGATATTCTAGTGACAAAACTGTATGGGCTCCAGCCGCTACTGGTGTTTTATACCCAGCGATTAGAACTTCTGCCAGCCCCCACTCGATTTATGGGTTTTTGAGGGTCCATTATTGATTGGCCTAATTGAACAAGCTGAAAGATTAATAATAAAGTTTTCTATTGACCCCTTCATAAAGCCAATATCATTGGTGATGTGATGTTGTTCCGCTATAAGGTTGTATTCCATAACCTGATGCGCAACTAGAGTCTAGAGATGCTGAATTAAATAGTTGTTTGGTTCATGGAGGAGATATCCAGATACTGTGGTGGAAGCCCCCAAGTCTAATTTAGTGAGAATTCTAGCCGTGATGAATCTAGACCCACCGATGATGGTTATTTAGATCAAACTGATACTTTTGTTAACCCCAACTATTGGTTCCATAGCTCCAACTGTCATGATGAAGCAATTTAAGGGAAAGAACATTGCCGGTAGGATGAAGATTTATGAACCTATGGAAGAGGTTTCTTCAAGAACTCCTTATCTTCTTACATCCTTTCTTTCCTTTTTCTTCTATTCCTTGTCTTCATTCATGGCCTTGCATTTCTCTGCCCTTATGGTTCTAGCAGCTTGGTGATCAAGACGTAGCCAAGGAAGCATGATGACAAATTTGAGGATACAGACTTCAGTAATTTTATGCCCCTTCCCTCTTTCTTATCATGTATATTTACTGTTGATGCATTTTCACTTCAGGTTTTGCCGTTGAAGACATAATGGCAATTGACAAAAGCTTTACTGATTTTGTTACGGCTGAAGGGTTTGTTTCTGCAGAGCTCCAACTGTGATTTTGCCATATCTTCATGATGTTCCTTAAAAAAAATCTCCAAGCATGATCTAAAGTTGCTCATACTGCTAGAGGGAATTATAGCTTGATACTATTCATTTGCTCTTTTGTTGTTACCGTTGGACATTTAACTATGGTCTCTTACTTCATGGCGGTGCACAGAAAATTTGTTGATGTTGCTCTTAAAAAAAATATTAATCTTCAAGGGTGCGTGAAGGCATTTTAAAGAAATATTCTGGCTTCATGGTTGGAGGCAAGATTGGTGTTGGTATGAGAGGACTATTGTTCTAGCTGTAGGTTGCTATGTGTTGTGCAATTGAACCATGTACTACTTGTGATGATGAAGATAGCTGATCTGAGGAGAATATTGCATTAATGATGGCTGAGCTTTATTCTTTGATCAAAGGGATGAGATTATGTGTCTTTCAACGGTGTTTCCCCTCTAGTGGAGATCTTTGGCAATGACTTTGTTGGAGTAGATTCTTATATTTTCTTAGGTGTATCTTTTCAAAAACTTGCTTTTGTGATGTATTGTGATGTAATGTAATGTAACGTAATCACTATGTGATGTGAAGTATGTTGTAAGCTTATACAACCGTAAATGTCATGCATGTTGTGTTTTATAATTTGAAATCGGTTCAGCCATGTAGACTGTGTTTTATTTAGCCATGAATTTCCTTTGTCAAGATATTTTGATTGTCAAAAAAAATTACAATTCTTAGGCTCAAAAAAATTAAAGCATGGTCATAAAGGTAATATCCATTTTTGAAATCACTTGCTAAATGCATGACCATTTTGTTCTGAAGAGTCCCAACCATAAAGGCTGTTTTTAATTTTGAATATGTAAAGGTTTGAAATATGAAAAGTGTTTTGATCATTGAAAGACTGATATAATCGAGCCAAAATATAGTCATGGAAGTTAAACAATTTATTTTGTAAAAATAACTTGTTAGAATCATGATAATTTATTTTGGAGATATCAAGTTGCAAAATGGCATCATTGCAAGTGAGACTGAAATATAAATATCTATGTAAAAATGTATCTTAAAATATTTATAGTTTTGAAATAAATGTAAGATATTCATGTCTTAGAGTAAAGATAACGCTTACTCTCTATTTCCAAAGCACTTTTCAGAAAATATGATTATTGAGCTGTATGATATTGCTCCAGTCATTTGCCATTGATAGGTTTCATGAGATTTTTGCCTTTTGCCATGGCTAGACAATAATAGTTGTTGTTATAAACTTCTTTTCCAAGACAAATGTCCGTGGATGTCAGATTGATTAGACACTTTAGATCAAAGCCCCCAAGTGTGGGATGGTTGATACTCTTGATGATGCTTGAGATTCCAAGGGTTCCAATGATGTGAATATAATAATCACGGTCTTGAATATGCGTGGGGCTGCCATGGCTTCAATGGCGACAAAGCTTCTTTAAGGGATGACCGCCAATCTACTTGGTTCAGTGGTTGGTTGCAAGGAGTTTCTTGGATGGTTCGAGCTCCTACATTGCGATAGAAAATTCTCATTGGTTTTATGCCTACAAAATAGAAAAAATCCAATGTCTAAAAATCATGATGATGATTGAATTAAATAATATGTTTTATTATATTATAATTTTTGATTAATTGTCACAATAAAGATTAAGATAGATTAATATATACTTAACGCGAAAGTTTTGATTGAATGATGTATGTGATATAATATTAAAGTAATTTGTATTGAGTGATATAAAGATAATAGAGTAACATATATTCAATATAAATTTAAAGATAGTGATGTGATGACTTCTCTTGAAAGTTCATGGCTCAAGCCGTATATCAATGAACTAACGGCAGTCCAGCAACACGACGACATGAGTACAACGGTGGAGAGTCCATCTGTAATGTAAGTCACTCTATGGTTTGATATTGAAAGCATGTATCACCAAGTTATGATCTAAACTGAGCATCATGTTGTACTCCTAAGCAAAGATGTCAATGTACTTTTTATTTGATGGAGAAGGTATGTCAGGTACTGCTGGAGGTCCTTTCAATGGTTCTGCTATACTGCTAGACAAGAATTCTTCTTCCATTAGATGTGTTCTGTATACAGCCGTGAGTATTGCACTAGCTTCATTCAGCCTAGGACCCTTCTATTTGAGGCAACTAAGCCTCATATGTCATCATGAGTATCAATAAGAATTGGGCTTTGATCTTGCCAATGAGAATTGGGCTTTAATATTGCCAATGAGAATTGAGCTTTTAGATAAATTGTCATGGGTTTAAATCAAGGGCTTTGATTTGTGGATTTGAATTCCATTGATAAAATTGTTTTGCCATGGACTTGAATCGTGGACTTTTCAAATATTACCAAGGATAAGTATTCTTGGGTTTTAAATAGAATGATGTGTGTAAATAAAATTAGGTGTAATAAAAAAGTACCCTAACACTTATAAAACAATTATTAGTAAACATATCTTATGCTTATCTATTCAGCTTTATTGCCAAATTTATATAAACTCTATTATTTTATTTTATTTTATTTTTATGAAGAATATAACACAACCAAAAACCTATAAACAACAATTTACATTCTATATAAAGAATATAATCAAACTTATTCATAATTTAAAATTAAGAAATTAATACAAATTATAAATTTAGAAAAAGAACAAAGAATAAACCTGCTTATTTTCTCTATCACTTTAGGAGGTGAAAGTGTGAGTATGTAACTAAAAGCTGAATTAAGTATTGTAGAAGAGAATAAATGAGTATGAAAGTTTAATATTGTGAATTAGGTTAAAACATGTGTGAGAAGTTTTTATTAATTTTTTTGAAGTTAAAGAAAAATAACTTAAACAAAATGAAAAAATAATAATGAAGAAAGAATGTATACTTGTCCTGGGATTTAGTCATTCACATATTGTAAAAAATACGTACTTGTTGGTCAGTGGTGGTTGTTGTGATGTCTCCCATGTCTTGTATATCTCTTAAATAATCAACAAATGATATCCTAAATTCCAATACTTGCATGAATAAGATTATTTTGAAAAAATAAGAGAAAAATTAATTAAAAAATATAATATAATTGTATTTGAAGACATAAAAATAATTTTATTATTTTACTTCAAAACTTACACCAAATCAAGTCTCATAAGTTCATTATTTTCTTTAGTGTTAAGTACCTCTCACACTCTTGTGACTGTTACTCTACAATCCAATCGTCTTTTTCAGTGTCAATTTCATCAAAGTTGTTATATCTTGATTTTGCTAACCATTTTGATAAAAAAAAACATATACAAAAAAAAAAACATCAAAATGTTATCAACAATTTATCATCATATTACTATCAAGATAAAAAATTATGATATTTATGTAAAAGTACTTTAATTAAAATAACTAATAAAATAGAAATGCATTCCCCTATTCTTTATATCACGGTAATGTTAAAAGTGCTCACTTTGATGGTGTTTGTCCCCATATTGATTTTCTAAGCCATTCAAGTCAAAAAAAAAAAAAAAAAAATCAGTTTGTGCATGTACGTCACTGTATACCAACTCTTAAAAGATGAGTTGTTGTTTTTTTTATTGTGCTTTCTTCTACCAAAATATCATTGAGTGGATTCTTCTAATCTAAGAGTCATGAATGACCCAAAAAAAAGATTGTCCTCTAAATCAAAATTGAGGGTAATATCCTATAAAAAAAAATTCGAGGGTAATATAAACAAAATAAATAAGTTGTTATCAACAATTTACCATCAAATTAAAGTTCAAAGGAAGATTGTTCTCGAAATCAAAATTAAGGGATTAAACAACATAGTAACATTGGAACCTATGTCATAACATGTAATTTATATATGATATACAAAATTGGAACCCACTTTATTTTTGTAGTTAACTAAAAACTTTAATATTAATAAAATAAGGGAGATTGTGAGAGAAGAATTATAAAAAGAAAAATCTTACATGTAAGTTCATAACAAAAATTTAAAATAATATACAAAATAATATAAAATCACCTCTAACCATATTTAATGATTGATTCCCAAATTATAAACATATAAATTGGATAAAACTTAAGGAAATAAGGTTAACAAAAGACTAAACAAAATACAAAAAAAAAATCTATTCATTTTGATAAAAAATAAAAATACATACCTCTGCAAGGTTATGTACGTAGGAGAAGAATAGAGTAAAACCTTGTACGGTTTGTGGTAAAAAATCATAATTTTATCACATATATTTATACTCCATGTTGAAGAAGTTGATATGAACAAAAAATTGTGTTGTGTGATGAGAGAAAATAGCAAAATATTCTAAACTAACGTCTATCATAAAATTTAAAGATAAAAACAAAAAAAAAAATTGTATTTCAGGCACCTAATCTGAAAAGTTAGATAAAAATGATGTATATCTAATTATCAATTAACGTAGGCCTCATATATATCAATTAATTAGAACTCTTATTGTAGATGAAAACAAAAAAGAAAAAAAAGAAAAATTGCATTTCAGGCATCTGATTCGAAGTATTTTAGATTAAAAGGTCTCATGTGTATCAATTAATGTAGGCCTCATGTATTTAGAACTCTATTTCTATATTAACGTTAATAATAACTCTATGTTAAATTTTGGAGTTTATCCAAAAAAGTGAAGGAAAAAATAAGTAGTTTTTTAAAAAATGAGTCCAAGAGAGGTTAAATTACAAAATATCAACTAAAGTAGGCCTCATGAATTTAGAACTCTATATCTATATTATCGTTAATCATATACAACTTTATGCTAAATTTTGGAGTTTATACAAAGAATAAAAAGTGATGGAAAAAAATAATTAAAAAAAGGAGTCCATGAGACGTTAAATTAGAAAAGATATAGACGAACATTATTAGTTTTTGCTATAAACTGATTTGGTCTTTACGTTAAAGAATTTTATATGAACAAAAAGTCTAGAACTAAAATTAATTGAATAGAATTTTATAAACTAAAATTCTAAACACTATGTTGCAACCTTAGACAAAATAAGCTAAAAAAAATAACAAATTAAACACTATGTTGCAGTATTTTTATTCAATTAAAAATATAGCAAGTGTAATTCAACTTTAATCAAATTAAGATTTTTATCCATTTAGAAATTATAGTTGAAGAAAAATTATATGTACTTAGAAATTATAGTTGAAGAAAACTTATATATATTTTTTCTGAAAATCTAAAAAAATGTTTGCAATAGATTTTTTTCCACTTAGAAATTATAGTTGAAGAAAACTTATATATATATATATATATATTTTTTTTTTTTAAATATAAAAATTTAAGAAAATTTCTACAATTTAGTGTTGCCACTTGGCGCAACCATGGCGTTTAAGCTCAATTTTTAGAAATTATAGTTGAAGAAAGCTTATATATATATATATATATATATATATGTATGTATGTAAGGACACAGACTCGGTGAGCCAGCCCAAATTGGATGAGTTGGCCCAAGTGATCCAAAAACAATGAATTTATAGAGAGTGAGATGCGAAAGTTCGGCTAGAATGATTTGAACATCCAATACAATAGATTGAGACTTTCAGAAAGAGAAGACAAGAGGCCCAAACCCAGACCAACTATCTTTCTCAAAGATCCGAGGAGACAAATTTTACTATTCACACTTCCTTTCTTTCTCTTCCTTCCGAAAAGTGTCCTGCTTACTATGGGGGAATTCTTTCATATTATATAGCTTTCTCTAGACCATCTCCACCTTACACTTGTCACCCATCTGATTCCTCACTTGAGTGCATGTCCCATCGTGTACTCTTTTTTACATACTGTGAGTCACGGTGGCCAAAGTTGCACTGTTTATGGGTCTTCTCCACATAAATGCGGCTAGAAGAGTTGGTGTAGCACAATTAATGCTATGGTGGCAGCCTTACCTTAGGTATTTTTGGAGATTCCCACCTCCCCAAAGCTAGAGTCACTCCTCGGACTGCCTCCCCTACTTCAAATGTAACAAACTGCAGTCTGGGGCCTTGCATGTTCACTCCCTCCTCCTCGGACCATACCATGTCCTCGGACATGGTCGGGGGCGCAACACACCGTTTTGGGCCTTCAATCCTACGAGGCCCACCGCATAATCTTGGGTTCACCAGCTTCTTCATGGCCCGAAGCGTAATCTTGGGCCTGCCCCTAAAAATTTTAGTTTTTTTTTTAAATCTAAAAATTTAATAAAATTTCTGCAATTTGGTGAAGTCACGTGGCGCAACCACGGCTTCTAAGCCCTACTTTTATTATATATAATATGATATATATATATATATATAGTTTTTTTTTAAATCTAAAAATTTAAGAAAATTTATACAATTTAGTACTGCCACTTGGCACAACCACGGCATTTAAGCCAACTTTTATTATATATAATCTGTATATATTAAGAGGAGTCAGAAAGTTAGTTATTGTTTTTTTTTATTGTCAGAAATACTCCTAAATTAATTAACCAACAACTTAAAAATGAAGTTAAAATAGTAAATTGGCAAAAAAAAGTTAGTTATTACTTTATTTTTTTATAGTAAAAAATACCCTTACCAAAAACTTAAAAAGGGAATCAAAATAGTAAATTGACAAAAATAATAAATTTTTACTTATACGTTGAAAATTTGAAATGTACAATAAAACATCCTCACTTTTCTTCTTAAAAATAGAACTTCCCACTACTCATGTTTGAAAAAAATAGCTGCCCCTCTAATACAATAAGGAAAAACTATCCCACGTAAAAAAAAAAAAAAAAAAAAGTGTCAGACTAAACTATCTCATATTTCTTTTTTAAACTATTATATTATCATTTTTTTTTGGATTTATTATATTATTAAAAATTTTTTGTGATAACTATTACATCATCAATTGAATTTGGATAGACACGCAAAAGCTTCTAATAGAAAAATAAACCCTATTCTTCTCAAAAAAAATATTCCTACCTATTTTTTCGAAGGACAAACAAGTTTGGAGGAAATCCACACGGGTCAGTCAAGGAGGAAGACACGTAAGCTTGGGTCATGTACAACGCACACGACCCATTTTAAGTGAGGAGAGCTTTAACCCTAGCAGCAAAAACACTTCTCCCACAGCCTCACGCACGCCCCTCCCTCCCCTCAAACTCCTCAAACCCACGCCTTCTCACCTCTGTTTTTCTCCGAACCTCACTGACCCGTGATCGACTCAGACCGGCAAGAGAATCCGGCCACATGCAGCAGCCGCCGATCTCACCGGACTATATGTCCATTCCTCCTCTTCACCCGCTTCCCCCTTCGCTGATTCCGCCCCATTCAGTTTCTCACTCAACCGATGCCGCTCCCATAAATTCGCCGCCAAGGACCACCGCTCCATCGTTTCTCAGCATTCTCCCTGACAGTGACAAATGCAATGGTTCTCAATTTGTTCAGGTCTGATTTTCTTTAAAAAAAACATAAATTCGCCTAGCATTCTCTCACAAAGGTAAACTCTGTTTAATTTCTTTTTCATGGGTTTCTTTTGAGTTGAATCAAATAACTTTGTTCTTATAATTGTGATTTTATTGGGTAATTTCTTATTAATTGTGATTTTATGGGGGTAATACATGTTATTTGTGAGTGGGTTTCGGATCTGAGGGCTTCTTTTTACTTCAATTTTAAAGTTTGCTCATAAGGTGTTTGATAAAGTGCATGAGTGAGTCTAGATTGTGAACTTGCATAAAATTGTATCTCAAAGGTGATTGTAGCTATATATGGATCTGTGTTTCTTGTTTATTTTTCTCTAAACACTTGCAATCAGTTCGTGATATATGGATGAACTATGGTTAATCCCAGGTCTTTGTGACTGTGTGTACTGTGGAAGTTTGAATTTATGGTCAGGTCGTTGATGATTGGTTTGTGTTTGTGATTTTTATTGGGTAATTATATATCGGTGCTCCATATATATATATATATATATGTATATATCCTGGGGCCCTATTGCCTTAACTTTGTGCCACAATATAGCCGGCAAAGCCTTGACAGCTTCTAAAGCATCCTCTGGGTGTTCATCTTGGAAAACATTATTAATCTGGTCATGTGATGGAAACAAAACTTGGCCTGTGCATCATTATTGAAGTGGCTTGTCTGGCTGTGATGACAGAAGTACTAATCTAGTTATGTATGCAAGACCAAGAAGCGATGGAGAATATAATATGATTATATTTTTATTTCCACATGAACTGACATTCAAGATTTTTGTTTGATTGTTTGATTGATGGCAGTGAAAGCACTTGCATAAACATGTAATTTAACAATTATTTTTGAATTAAATGGATTTGAGAGTATGTAAGGTTGAGCATGTGTTTAGAAAACATTCAGTAGGTAGAGTTAATTTTGCCAGGAATTTGTTGGTTCGGTGAGTCAAATTTGGTATCTCATTTCGGTTCTACTTCAACCTAGTCACTTGCTTTAATTTTAAGTTCTATCTGTGGCAATGACTTTTTGAAACATTGAATCCTTTTGAGTAATTGTTCACTTACAACTGTAATTAGTAATTTCATCTTGTTAGTCTCCTCGCTGTCACAAATAAGTACACGTTGCCTTGTTATAAGTTCTGCTAGAACAACTCCAAATGCGAATACATCAGTTTTGGGGGTCACCTGGAGCTCCTTCACGGATCTTCAATTAATTTTGTATTTGAATTGTATGGTTTGTTTAATCTTTCAAATTTAGGCTTGCTGAAAGAAACTGCAGGTTTAAGAGAGAATGTAATGCCATGAGTACTACTAGAACTTTTATGCTCTGTTTGGGTTTATTTACGATTGAATGGTTAATTGTCATAAATAACTAAACTTAAATAAAACTAAAATTAAACCCAATGGACTAATAACACAGCCCATTCCAGAAAACGTAAATTACTAAAATACCCCTAACACTTAAAACTAATTAAAAGTCTTAGGATGCCTTTTATATGTCTTTAATGGTTATTGCTATGGTCCTCCATCAACGTGTGATAAAAAACTAAAAACTAACCATTTCCAAAGACCTAAAATTTGCAATAATTTGCCAAAAAAAAAAAAAATGTTAAGACAAAAATAAAAAGGCAAATAAGCCGTATAATATGTATAACGGATTAGATTTGTTCTTTTTTTTTTTTTTTCAATTTCTTTTATTTTTGAAATTCCTATCGAATGATAACTAATAATTACTAAAATTAGGCTTTATCTAAAACACAATCCCAATCTGTTACTTTTATTTTTGGTTTTGAATAATTCAAAGATAAGTCAAATCAAATACTTATAATTAGTTGCTCTACAACCCATTTTAAAGCCTTTTTTTAGCAATTTTGATAGTTTCAAATGGTCAAATCAAATAATCTTTATTTAGTTTCTGTACAACCCATTTTAAAGCCTTTTTTTTTTAACAATTTTGATAGTTTCATACCAGAAATGTCTTGCAGGTGCAATAAATACTCACATATATTTTACACACGCACACACACACACACACACACACACAAGCTTCAAACAAAAAATCAACACATACAAAACTCTGAACAATGAGTGGAGTAGTTGACAAAGAGAGAGAGACAGAAACACATGTGGAAGAAATTATAGAGCCTCCCCTCCAAAAACGAGAAAAATTTAAACATTTCACGAAGTGGTTAGCAAGGCAATTACAGTACAAAAAAATAAATGGAAGCTATTTAGAGGAGGTGAGGGCAGCGCTGTTAGTCATTGCGACCCTTATAGCTGCGCTGACTTTCAGCCCAGCTATTACCCCTCCCGGCGGCCTCTGGCAGGCTACGTCCGGTGAGGGGCCGGACTGTAGCAGCAGGGATCCCTGTATTTCAGGGGAATCAATAATGGCACACAAGAAATCTTCAGGGTTTCTAAATTTCATGGCCCTAAACACACATACATTTATGACCTCACTTTTTATTATTTTTGTTTTGTTGACCTTTCCTCTGAAAAATTATTTTTTTACTATACTTCTTTCACTCCTGAATTCTACTTTACTGATTTTACTCTCACTCTCCTATATCGGGGCTATTTACCAAATTACCCCTGAGAGAATACTCTCTCAGGGGTACAGAGGTATAGTCCTTCCCATCTATGCATTTATATTTGTAATTTGTGTTGTGATGTTGTACCATCTTATTCATGGCATTCTTTATATATGTAAGCATGCATATCAGATTGTGAAGAACATGTATAAGGTTTGACCTGAATTATGTAATAAATGTTTTGGATATTTGTTTTTATATTTGAATTGACAATGTAATTGAACATTATTGTAATAATAATTTGTGTAATAGACTTTTCCTTAGATTCCCCTTTTTTGTTTTCTCCAAATTTACATTTCCTTTATTTTAAAAAGAAATTCCCTTTCCAAAATGATTGAACATACGTAGAGGACAAAAGATTCTGTTTCTCTCCTTCTACTCAGATATCGCCAGACTGGTTTTGTCATGCAATTGGTGGAGTCCTGAAAATCTTCTTGAGGTAACTCTCTCTGTTCAGAAATATGTTAGCTGTAATACTTGAATATTTCTGCCATCCAAGTTATGTTGATTATTAGAACTAAGGCTTAGAACTATTTCTGCCACAGGCACTTGAGAAGTTTTAGAACTAAGGCTTAGAACTATTTCTGCCAGGGGTTCTATGTTGTATTTCTATTAAGTTTCATTTTTTATTTTTATTAGTGAAAAATGTCAAAGTTCAGTTCTTTTGTGTCACAAGTTTTGGCTTATTCACAACAGTCGAGAGAAAGATCCAACTATGTGCAGGATTCACTCAGTGTTCACACTTCTTTTTTTTTTTTAATAAGAAAGTTTCCATGTTCTGCATCTATAGCTGAAAGGTATAAATATTCAGGTTCAAACCATTTGACAAGGCTATCTTTCAAAACGTTCCTCCAACTTGAGGGGTGACTGGAAGAGAAGGTTTTTTGTTCTTGATAGTCGAGGGATGCTGTATTACTATCGCAAACCATGGAACTGGCTATCCGTAAGTCACTATTAACTTAATAAAATTCTCTCGTCTAATCTTTGTTATGACTTCTGCACAGAAAAATAGTTCCTCTGAAAACAGTTCTAGGATTCTTAGTCGTTGACTTTCTTCTCATTACCATTGTGGTGTACATGATAAAAATTCTGTTGCACGTCATATAGTGAACCTACTGACATCAACAATTAAGATAGATGCAGATCAAACAGATTTAAGGTTCTGCTTCAGGATTATTCGACCATCTAAGAACTACACACTGCAGGTACTTTTCCTAAATGCAGACATCTTGTTTGGCTTTTCCTCGTTTGAACTGATGGTGTACTAATATAAACCTTGCTGTTATTATTGCCTGAATTTTTCGAAGCAGATTATAAATTTTATTTCCTTTGCAATGCAGGCAGAGAATGCACTGGACCAAATGGACTGGATTGAAAAAATAACTAGCGTAATTGCTTCCTTATTGAGTTCCCAGACTCCTGGGAAAGTAAGCTTTTAATTTTTTTTTTATTAATTTCTTTGCAGAAATGTGTTTCTATAGTCATTATAACGGATGTATTAATTATATGTAGGGTCTGTCTACTTCACCTTTGGGAAGCGATTCTTATGGCTTTACCAGCGAGAGTGATTCTGATTGTGATCGGAATACATCTAGAAAATAATTGTAATAATCATTTCTGTGAATCTAGAAGTTTGCAACAATGTACAGTATGAGAAAAGAGAAGCCAATTGATTTGCTCAGAAGGGTTTGTGGGAATGACAAATGCGCTGATTGTGGTGCTCCTGAACCTGACTGGGCATCCTTGAACCTTGGTATTCTTATATGCATTGAATGCTCTGGTGTTCATCGTAATCTTGGTGTACATATATCAAAGGTAAGTTTTCCAGGCTTGTAGGAGCACTATCTCATTCCATGCTGTGAAAAATATAATTCATGTTCACAGTAGCAGTTCTAAATTAAAGCCTGAGGCTAGGGTTTAGGAACTTTGATGCGTGTGGCTCAAAATCTCATTGAGAGTATCAATGTAAAATAACATTTTATTAAATACACAGAAGGACCCTGCAACTTCCAGTACTTTGATTTGTAAAATGACAGGACTGATTCGGGTTCAATAGTGGGAGCTTTGGAAAGAAAATTAGGCCTCTCATGGCTTCGTATGAAAGTTCTGTCTGGTTTGGTTCACAATGAGAGAGAGATAGAGACATAACAGAACCTGCGGAGACGAGAGAAATGTGAAGCAATCTGAATATAACTATAAGCTATGAATTCCAAATTATCGGACATACCCTTTAAATACCCTAGACGAGAGAATTGCCGTCAAAACCTTGAACAAGATTTTTTTTTTTTTTTTTCAAAGGCCTATGATATAATAGAATTAGAACCCTTTTTTAAAGGGAAAAAAATCTAGCTATATGAAAACATATGGACAAAAATATCCTAGTTGTTTTTACTGCTGCAGTGACAATACTTAGAAGACCTAAACAACTACCATGGAAAGTTTCGTTGACTGAAATGTCTTCCTTATTTTCATAAAATCCAGATGCCTTTTACTGGGCTTTTAAATTGGATATTTCTTCTCTAGCAAGTCCATGGCTGCAGCAGCTTCATATATATATATATGTTTTTATGTCGGTATAAATAAAAACGCAAGTAAATCAACCATCCTTTGAAGTTTCTAGTTGGTGAGACATGTTCCAATCTAGAGAATATCATTGCTGGCCATATCTTTAGAATATTAAGTGTGATTACTAAATCATCCAGGGCAGGTAAATTTTAAGTTGTTGGTTGGTGTATTATTATTATTATCGTTATCGTTATCGTTATCGTTAGGCTTCCTCTCAGTTGTGTCTTATACATATTTTCATGATATCAAGCTTTCTTCCATCCATTAATTCATGAAGCTTATGTGGATAACTTTTGACACAGGTAAGATCATTGAGGCTTGATGTAAAAGTCTGGGACCCTCCAGTGCTTAATTTGTTCAAGTCACTAGGCAATGTCTATGCAAACTCAATCTGGGAGGAATTATTGCGATCAAAAAGTTCTTTTCGGACTGAGGAAATGCACAGAGGGTTAGTAATGCATAACTTGATTTAAGTAAAATGTATTTGTTTTTATGCTGATGTGCAGTTGGTTCTTTTCCATGTAGCTTATCCAAAATGGGTAGAAAGGACCTGTTGAATATGAAAAAAAAATCCCGAAATGATGATCCTATTTCAGTAAAAGAGAAATTCATTCAGGTAATGCCCCTCTCATCTGTATCCATTACATGGTATACTTTCTCACATATAATGCCCCTCTCATATAAGTGTGGACCCCACAAACATGAGACCAATCTCTATGTGCGAGGGGCGTTGTATTCTTCAGTACACTAATATTTCCATGTCTTTTTGCCAAGAGCCTTGCAGTTCAACTGGCATCTTTTAGTGTTTTCAACATAGACATGCAGGATTCAAATTCCCTTCCCCCATTGTAACTTTCCTTCTAGACATGCAGAATTCAATGGTGAACTTGCATAAATTTGTATCTCAATGGTGATTGTAGCTATATATGGACCTGTGTTTCTTGTTTATTTTTCTCTAAACACTTGCAGGAAAGAGTTGAGTCCTACTTAGAATGTGTTGCAGGTGATTCTTCTTCGGACAAGCCCTCCTTGAGTAATTCGAGTTCACCGCAAAGAAGTGATGATCAGTGCACGGCACATTTCCGAGAACTGTTCTTTGCTTCTCCTTGCCTGCCAAACTTCTGACATCGGCATGGTGGAGTTGCTATTACAGTATGGTGCAAACATAAATGCTTCTGATTCAAAAGGTCGGACACCACTGCATTATTATAGTGTCATTGGGAGAACTGCAATTGCAAATATGCTTCTTCAAGGTGATTCTTTGTTTTTTTTTGTTTTGTTTTTTTTTTCTTGCAATTGCTAGTCTGCGGTCTATTTATCTCTAGTCCTTTCCACTATTGATATTAGATTCATGTCTACAATATTATCTGCAGGGGAGCAAATCCAAAAGCTGTTCACAGAGAAGATAATACCCCCGAGTCTTGTATCAAAATCAGAATTCAACCGCAATGTCCTTGCTCTCTTAACAGAGAAAAACGGATGAGAGTGTAATTGTGAACAGCATATAAGAGATACAAAATGGAATGAGCTTTTGTATTATACTTCATAAAATTGAGAACTAGTTCTCTCTACACGGAAGGGCCAAAAGTTGTCGGACTCAGGACAGAACTGGCCTACTAGGTCATGTGTCTTTCCCCTACAAAAGCGTATATTTAGTTCAGTTTTCTAGGTGTGGGCTAAATAGAAGAAATTACTGTTTCGGCCTAGTGGAGTTTGCCAGGCTCTTGCGATAATTTCTCCCAATACAGGCTATACTAGTCAGGAAGTTTGGATGTAGCAGCAAGTTATATTATCTTGTATATGGTTCAGGTTTTATATATACTAGTGGATGTCCCGCGCGATGTGCGTGTTTGCTATTAGTAATTTTATAATACTTAAATGTGTTATAATGTTCGGAAAATTAATTTCGATTATGTATTATACGTCACTAAAATAATGAATGAAAAAAAATTGTAACACAATATATTCATAAGTAATCATAATTAATTAGACTCTAAAAATGCCACTATATGCCCTTTTTTGTTTGATTAGGTGTACATGTATATTTAGTTCTTACATTTGACAATTCCAATATAAATATTTTATTATTTCTTTTTTTTTTTTTGAAATATTTATATTTTTTTAAAGAAAACATGTGAACTTTTGAAGGCTAAACATCTAAGATTTAAGGTTTATAATTTCTAATTCGCAAAACTAAATATATATGCCAAGAGATTAAAAATAAAAAATAATTGAATAGAGAAATATTTTCATATCTCACGTTTAATCAGATATACTTTAGTCAATTACAAAGATTAAACACTTTTCAAAAATACAAATAAAGACAAAAAACACATACCTTTTAGAAACTCTATATGTTGTGAAAACATTGTATCAAGCTTTGATAGTGTTGTTAAGAAGTTTAGATCATATACCCCTGAAACCAAAGCCAATTTCATTCTCTCTTATACACTAATTTTCTCACTCTTTGTCTCTCTATCCCTCCAGTCCTACTTTTCTTTTGGCCTTCTGATATTTTGTGAAAATGGAAAATATAAAAGAAAACGAAAACTAACATTCAATGAAGAAAACTTTTCATTTTTTAAATTAATGAAATAAAAAGTGGAAGAGTTCAAGAAGTTGGAAAATGGTGTAGAACCAAATCTTTTTAATTTTCTGCATTTATGGCTTAAACTAATCATTGATAAGAAGATAGGAGATGAATGGCTAAACGAAAAAGTATTCATACAAAGTGCCACATGACAGAACCTCGTGTACTTCTGCATGAGGTCTCTGCTTTTATATATATTGATATTGAATCATTGATGTGAGGATAGAGAGATTCATTTCAATCACGGAAGTTTGAAAATGTGCAAGGTGGCACTTCGAGTTCAAGGAACAAGTCATTACATCATTTGGGAAAACTTTCCTTTCATTTGGGAGCCACTCAAACTTCACCATGAATCATGACCAATGATGCTGATTGGTGACAGTAGTTGTAGATGAATATGATGTAACGATGACTAAAATTTCTTACAGATATACCAATGTGCAACGACTCAAGAATCGAGAGGATATTCTTCATTTTGTGGAAGAATTTTTTTTTTTTTTTACTTGTAGTAGCATTAAGTTCGCCGAGAAATGAAGGGAAAATGAGAGGAGATGTGTTCACTTTTCATTGTCTGCGTAGTATGCTGTTTGGATTATTTGGGAGTGAAATATATAACTTAATGATTATTTCAACTAGAGTGGTTTGTTTTTTGGATATTGAGGTTTTGGTTTTCAAAATTTCGAGTTTGGACCAGTACTTCGTTCTAAATGTGATTGTCCGCCGTTAAACTTGATCCAACTCGGCCAAACATCGAGGTTAGGTCAGACTTAGAACAACTGAAGAATAATGGTGCTGGTTGTGGGTACAATATAATAGATCCCACTATAAAACTATACAAAATTTTGACTTGGATTGAGATTCAGGCGCAATTGCACTGAAGGACTCAGTCCTTCGATTCGGAAAGTTAACTTTTAACCTCAATAATTGAATCAGGAAAGTTTTCATTTTTTAATTTTTTTTAAAAAAAATTCTAAAGATGGAGGAGAAAGAGTTTAAAGCTTAATTTTTAATCCCAGCTCTCGACTGCAATTGCACCCCCAATCTTAATCTATTCCCCACAAGGAGACTCATGATATTTATCGGATGACCAAGTTGTCAAACAAAATGCACCGTATACTAATTTACTTCTTTTTTTTTGATAATCGTATAATAATTTACTTATAGCGCCTACATTGTATCATATTACTTTTTTAGAGCAAGACTTAGGAACAGTAGTTAAATGCTATTCCTTAGGTTCCTCTTTTAAGATTCTGTCATATGGATTTTTTCTTACGAGATGAAAGTGTATATTTTTTAGTTAAGTAGTCACATAGCTGAATTTTAAAATAAAAATCCAAGGAATAACACCTAAGATTCTGTACCTAAGTTTAGTCCTATTTTTTAAGTGCTTGTTTGTCTGGGACAAAATTAGGATTTCATCTTTGGGGTAAAGTATGAAACAAAAAATTTTCACAATTTAATAATTAGAACTATATAATACTTCAAGAATCGATTCAGTTTCTATTTAATGTTAACAAAACATAAATAAAATAAAAGGTAAAATAATTGTTTTTTAATACATTCCAGGTTAATTATCAATTAAGGTGTACTAAATTTTGCAGAAATTTCTCTTAACTCTAAACCCACCTAAATCATTTTATATAAATAAAATTATGTTGTCATATCCTATTTGCCACTTAATTCCAAACTCGAATAATATAAAAATATAAAATAAATAAAATAACTTAAAAGAAAAAATAATTGATAAATTGATAATTACGATGAGGAGAGATGATGCTAGAACTTTGAGAAATTGCGAAACCAAATAATTTGACACAAAAATAACACATTCAATTCAAATCTATCAAAAATATTAAGCATTATGTTTTACTCTCCACAAATACATTAAAAAAATAATTTTGAAAACGTAGTTTTTTATTTTTGTTTTCTTAGCTATATTAAGTTATCAACCCTAAACATACAAACATAATTCGCCTACATTTCTTTATTTTCTTCTAATTTTTATTCTTATTAAATAAATTAGTAAGTTACCTAAGTGAAGATAAAGAAAATGAAAAGAGGTGATATATATTTGTAAGGGTGCTCCTTTAAAAGATCTTTACCTGGGATATATTTTTTAATTGTAAAGGATAGGGATGTTTTTGTTCATTCTTATTTGGATGTATTTGAAGATAGGACGGTTTTGTTCCTTGAATCTAAATTTAAATTTTACTGATGCTTTTCAGGATTGGGAACCATTAGAGACTTTGTTGGCTCAATTACATTTTAATCACCTAAAGGACTACAGGAAGATTGGTTGATTTGGTAGATTAGGTGTGATGGAAAACTTGATGTCCCCCCTCCTTTTTTTGAGGCTTTGAAATATCTAATTAATTGTTGTTCCCTTGGAAAAAATTGGTGGAGCAAAGTCCCTAGTCACTTTTTTTGCTTGGATGTGCATTAGGAAAGCATCAGTAAAATTGTTGTTCCCTTGAGATATCTCTCTCTCTCTCTCTCTCTCCCCTTTATTCTAGGATCTCAAAAACCTCTAAATTTTTATTTTTTATTTTAGAGAAGACCCAACTTGTTCAAGGTTCTTTACAAGGAACCTTAGGGCCTGTTTGGTAAGATGATTCTTGATTTTGTTTTAAAAAAATTGAAATTGAAATTGCTTTTCAGATAAAAATTTTTACATTATAAGTGTTTGGCTCCCATTTTTTAAAACAATTTTCAAAGTACTAAAAAAAAAAAAACGAAAGAGGTTTGGAGATCAGTTTTTATTCCGGTGATCTGTTTGGCTACTGTGAAATCTGTAAGCCCCACTCATTCTTTCTCCCATTCATTTTCAAACTTGGGAGAGGGAAATAACAAATGGGTTGATTTTGATTGTGATAGTAGTTACTAATCGTGGTTTCCTTTACAAGGGTTTGCAACTTTCTTTGAATTTTAATGTATTAACTCACTCACAATGTGAAGAGGTGGTCTAATTTGGGTCTGCTAGTTTAGGTGCTCGTTTTTGTCGTTATTACTAAATCAACAATAATAATATTGCTTGAATTTAGTCTGCAAAGTCATTGTTATTTGAGTATAATGGTATTCAATTTTAGGACATCGGAAATTAAGTTAAACATATCCATCAATTTTTCCTTTTTGGACTACTTTGCTTTGGAAAAAGCTTATGATGCTTTGAAAATAAATTAGTAGTCTGTGAAGTCGTTGCTATTTGAGTAGTTTGCTGTTTTGATTGAACTATCTGATAGCCTTCAAACGGTGAAAGTTTTACTTGAACAGTTTGAGAGCCAGAAATATGTCTCAGCTTTGTTTTATCTACATATAATTGATAACTGCCACTTAGTCAAGGTTTTTTTTTTCTTCTATGCTACTACCAAAGGTCAACTAAATCATTCAATCTTTTATTATTAGCAAAAGGGTATAGTTTTGTGACAAGGGGCATGATAGATTGATAGTAAGTCTTTTATATCTAAGCCCAACAAATCAATGATCATTCTTTTATTAATTAGTATATTACACCAAGCTTAATATTGTGCATGGATCAAATCGATTACAAACTATCATTATAGCTGAAAATTTTTAATTGATACAGAAGCATGAGATAGGTCGTCATTTGGTATTTGATATACTGCGCAGCTACAGTAGCATGATAAAGGTGGTGTTTGAGAAGGTTTCCAAGGATGCAATCAAGGAATTTTTTTTTTTCTAAATAAAATTAAATATCAAAAAATTTAGTTAGTTGTCAAGTTTCAAAATAATGTTGGAAACTAGCATCTCGAGTGTATAAAACTCGAGTTTCAAGATAAAAATCGAGTTTTTAAGTCTCGATTTGTAAGGGGTGGTAGGTGATGTGGATGTCCACGTGGAACTCGAGTTTTAAAGACTCGAGTTTCACCATTTCAGACCCAGCGTTCTTCGTTTTCGTTCTTCATCTCTGTTCTTCGTCGTTAAATCGTTCCTCCTGTTCGTCGTCAGAGCGTTCTTCGTCTTTGTTCTTCGTTCTGGGTTTCTTCATCTTCCTCCATCGTCAAATCGTTCCTCCTGTTCGTCGTCAAAGCGTTCTTCGTCTCTGTTCTTCATCTCTGTTCTTCGTTCTGGGTTTCTTCATCTTCCTTCATCGTCACATCGTTCTTCGTTCTGGGTTTCTTCATCGTTTTGCTGGGTTTCTTCATCTTCCTTGCTGGGTTTTTTCCTTCTTCTTCTTCTTCTTTCTTCGACGGCAAATCTGAAGACCAGATCATGCCTCTTCTTCAAATCGTCTCTTCGTTCTTCCTCTTCAGATCAGATCGTGCCTCTTCAAATCGTTCTTCCGATTCTTCTTCAGAGCTGATGCTCTTCAAGTACAAAATCGAGTCTCTAAAACTCAAGATCTATGTGCATCATCCTGCCAACTCATTAAGTGGAAATCGAGTCTTTAGCCCTCGAGTTTTAGATTGAAATCTAGTCTGTAAAATTCGAGATGCTAGTTTACAGCATTCTTTCAAGCGGGTCTTAACTTACTATATGCTTCCTACTCGCTGTGCTAGTCTGCACATTCCCTCCTGCAATCAAGCTGTTATTGAATTGGCAAGTTCTATATTTCAAGAAGGACAAAGTGCAATATGGTAGAAGAATCAACACCTTGTATAAGCAATACAGAGGAATGTAAATTCAGTTCACTATCAATAAAATCTATCTTTTTTTATTAAAAAAAATTGATAGAATTATTAGTTGCACCTCCATGACTTTCACCCATAACAAAAATATTACATATATCTTTCTCCATATCAAATCTTCACAACAACAATTTGTATCATTTCTGGTAACATGGTTCTTAATGTCCTTCAAACAATCTCCCCCCACCCCCACAAGAAGAAAAGAAAGAAAGATGGTCCTATGCTTGTTCATGCCTTACACGATGAGATGTGTATGAGAGACTACTTGCCTGAAACATCAGATAATGTATTGATGTGTAAGACTAAATCCATCTCAAGCTCCTTATTCATAATAATTAATGAATGAACAAGTAGTTTGTTTACAAAAAGGTCCATATACAAAAACATGGTTCTTAATTTCAATTCAAACCACATTGTACAAAAGCTCCATGTAAACAATTATTAAATACCAAACAAAAAACTTCAGCATAAAGACAAACACCCTATTCCTAGGATCAATGATGTCGTGTTGTGTAATCTAACCACATCACCTCAGTGATCTCATCCCTTAAATGACCCATTGCTCTACATGCCTCTTGACTAAAGGCTTGTACATGCCTTCGACTTCTACTACTTACATCAGCCAAATTATTATGATCATCACTTGTCTCACATTCAGCTTCCTCCCATTCATGCAACAAAGCATCCGAGCGGTTGTACAGGCGTATAAAGTTATGCAAAACACAACATGCCGTTATGATGAGATGTTTTGATGGATTAAAAGGGGCATTGCATTTAGAATAGGGAACCTCGCCTTTAGCACTCCAAAGCATCTCTCAATAACCATTCGCAATAAGGAGTGTCTATAATTAAATAATTCTTGAGCACTTACAGGCTACCTATTATCCCCTCTATATTCTTGAGCATGGTACCTTATTGATTTGTGTGGTGGGAGGAATCCATCACCCAGTGGGTATCCTGAATCAACAAGGTAATAGGATCCTGCATTGTACAAAACAAAGTTACATATGTATACAATATTGTCATTTTATAGAAAACAATAATTTGGTGGGAAGGAAATTAAAATAAAACCTGGTGTAGGCCAAGGAAATCCATGTTTAGGATCACTAGGTGCCTCTTGAAACACTCTTGAATCATTGGCACTACCGCTCATCCAGCATGAACAAATGTAAATCTCATATCAAAATTACATGCACACATGACATTTTGAGTGATTTCATTTTTTCTACTCCTACATGACGTCACTTTCTCAGTAGGAGAACTTGCACTAACATAGGTACCATCAATGGCTCCTACACATGCCTAATAACATAACATAAATTTAATTAATTATTATTATTATTAACAAAAAAATATAGTAAACAACTCAACACAATGGTGAATATAATGACATTATTATGACATATCATTGATAAATGATATAATAGGACATATAACAAGAATAGATATCATGTCCCACTTTTTGTATTTCGCTTTATACTCCACTAATCATGATATGTCATCAGTATAATTTTATTCCATTTAAAATTTTGATGATTTTATAAGGAAAATAAAAAGAATACATAAAAAGTTGTTATTGATTGAGTATAAAATGAAAATAATAAGTGAGACAGAATATTTGAATTAACATAATACGAACATCATGACGTATTTCAAATATATACTTTTTTTTAATAGATAGATAGAGAGAGAGAGGAGAATGTGAGTTTTGAACTATAGACAGGGCCAATACATAATATATTATTACCATTGAGCTATCACTTGAACCCTATCGTTCAAATGCATACATTTGCTTTGAAAGACACTTCATAAAGTTAAGTACATATGTTGTCTAAAAAGCTCCCATCTTTGGATCTTGATTCGCTACTCTGTGGCTCTATCTAAAACTTTTTCTTTCCTTATCTTTCCTTTGTGCGTGTGTGCTTGTATGCAGATCATTTGGTGGAAGTAGTGCTACATTAGCAAACCATGTTGCATGCAACTGAAATGAAACTTCTGTTATCTTTTTTTTTTTTTTTGATAGATAATAAAGATTTGTATTCAAAAACACTACCTTATGAAGAAAAACATAAGGCAGAGAAAGAGCTACAAAGGGAAAGGAAAGAGTGAAAGATAAAGAAGGGAAAAGAAACTAAGAACACAAGAGAGAGCTAAGGAACATAGGGAGAGAGTCATTAGAGGTGAGTCTCCAAGCCCTAGCCCAGTCAAACAAAGTGCCGCTGAAAGAGGCCAAAAGCTGGTCATCCGAACTATCCATGTCCTCAAACGTCCTCCTATTGCGCTCTCTCCAAAGACACCACATCACGCATAATAGAGCTAAATTCCAAATGCTAGACAAATGCTTTCCAGGCCATTTCCACCAACCGAATAGAGTATCTGCAATCGATCTTGGCAAGACCCAAGAAAACCCAAAAGATCTAAACACCAAACACCACATCCGATAAGCCTTTCCACAATGCAGTAACAAATGGTCCACCGTTTCTCCATTACTGCGGCACATGATACACCAGTCTACAAAATCCCATCTATCCCTCAAATTATCACCTGTAAGAATCCTATTCCAAATAGCAATCCACACAAAGAAGGAAACACGTCGAGGAGCCTTAACCTTCCAAACACCTTTCCAAGGAAAAATAATTGGTAAGGGGCTTCTTATCTTATTGTAGAAAGATCGAATATCAAAGTTCCCATTCTTTGTCAACTTCCATCGCATACGATCTCTGTTCTCAGTGGGAGGTAGATTAGAGTCCAAGGTACGGAGAAAATCATCCACCTCACTCATTTCCCAATCATTTGGCCTCCGAGTAAAATGAACATCCCAGCTGCTCCGCTCCTCAGACCCCAACCGATCGAGAGATGAGGCCACCAATGCCCCTTTATTGGAGGCAATCCCATACACACTCGGGAAAGTCAAATGAAGTGGAGAATCCCCACACCATTAATCTGTCCAAAGCTTCACTCTATCCCCCACCCCTACCTCAAAGCGAATATTCTTGCTAAAAGCCTCCCAACCTATGCGGATACTTCTCCACAGGCCACACCCATGCATCCCTCTACCTAACTTGGAAGTCCATCCTCCCCAATCTTCCCCAAACTTAAGAGCTACAACCCTTCTCCAGAGCCTTGTCTCCTCATTTCCAAACCTCCATAACCACTTCCCAAGTAAGGCTTTATTGAAAGTAGTAACTTTCCTTACTCCTAACCCACCGTGTTGCAAAGGTGCACACACCTTGTCCTATCCCCCCACAAGAAATCCCTTTGCAGCCTCTCAATTTTACTGGCCACATGCATAGGGATGGAGAAAAGAGACAAATAATAAGTGGGGAGACTAGATAAAGTGCTTTTAAGCAATGTTAGTCTACCACCTTTTGACAAATACATCTTCTTCCAAACGGCCAACTTACGCTCAATTTTCTCCAAGATAGGATTCCAAACAGGAGGGGACTTGTAGGATGCCCCCAAAGGCATACCAAGATAGGTCATAGGCAAAGACCCAATCTGGCATCCCAAAATCTCTGCCAGGACATAGACGTTAGGAACCTCCCCAATGGGAACCATCTCACTCTTCAGCACATTAACCTTTAAACCTGTCACTGCTTGGAAACAAAGGAGAAGCATCCTAACATGTAGAATTTGCTCCTCAACGGCATCGCAAAACAGAATTGTATCATCCGCGAACAAAAGATGCGAGATACATACCCCTCTACCTCGTCTTCTATCAGCCCTAAAGCCTCGAAACAAACCTGCCCCTTCAGCTCTTTTCATCATCTTACTGAAGACCTCCATCAAAACCAGAAACAATAGGGGGGATAGCGGGTCCCCTTGTCTCAATCCCCTCGAACTCCCAAAGAAATCAGCTGGAGACCCGTTAAACAAGACAGAAAATTGGGCTGTAGAAATACACGTGCGGATCCACCTACACCACCTCACCCTAAAGCCCATTCTCTTCAACAAATCAAGAACAGCCTCCCAGTTAACATGATCATATGCTTTCTCAATATCTAATTTACAAATAACCTCCTGAATCTTACTCTTCACCCTACTATCAACACACTCATTAGCAATGAGAAGTGAATCAAGGATCCGTCTACCACCAACAAAACTGTTCTGAGACTCCGATATCAGCCGGTCCAAAACCTCTTTCAGGCGGTTTGCCAATACCTTAGCCAAGATCTTGTAAACACTCCCCACCAAACTAATAGGTCTAAAATCTCGAATATTCGAAGCCCCATTCTTCTTAGGGATTAAGGCTATGAGAGTTGCATTAAGAGATTTTTCAAACTCGCTGTGATGATAGAACTCTTCAAACACGGCTAAGACATCGCTTTCCACAACTTCCCAACAATGGTGATAGAAAGCTAAGGAGAAACCATCAGGACCAGGAGCTATATCTCCTTCCATCTCTTTGACAACTCGAAGAACCTCCTCCCGTTCAAACCTCCGTTCAATCCAGTCTCTCTCCAACCCCTCTATCTAATCAAACTCCAAACCTTCCACACAAGGCCTCCACTCCTCAGTCTCCTTGTACAATTTCTTATAAAACTATACAGCTTGGTCGGCCATCTCAGATTCGTCCTCATAGATAACCCCATCCACCTCCAACATGCTAATATGATTATGCCTTCTCCGAGAATTGACCATCTTGTGGAAAAATTTGGTATTGTTGTCTCCTTCCTTAATGCAAAGCATCCTCGACTTCTGTCTCCACGAGACTTCTTCCAAAGAGAGAAGGTTCTGTATTTGAGATCTCAACACAGCCCTCTCTCCTAACTCGACTACAGAAAGGCCGAGCTCCCCTTCCTTAACATCCAAAACTTTTAAAGCCTCCAACAGATCTTTTTCCTAACGCACTACATTTCCAAACTCACTTCGGTTCCACTGAATAATATCTTCCTTCAATGCCTTCAGCTTCTTGGCAAGTACAAAACTTGGGGTACCTGAGAAAGAATATCGATTCCACCAAGAATGAACCCTATCTTTGAACCCATCCGACTTTAACCACATATTCTCGAACCTAAAAGGACTTTTCCCCCTCACTATCCCCCCTTGCCTCCACTAAAATGAGGAAGTGGTCTGAGATAGGACGAGTTAAAACCCGTCGGGTCACATCCGGGTAGTGATCCACCCAATCATGAGAAACCAACACCCTATCTGTCCTAGACATCGAAGGTTGATCCGAGCAACTCGACCAAGTATAACTCCCTCCTTCCAAAGGCAAATCTATTAGGCTAAGTTCCTCAATGAACTCAGAAAAATTCTCCATAGTCGGGGTAAGACGAGATCCCCCCAACCGTTCACTAGGGAACTGAAAAATGTTAAAATCCCCTATGTAACACCAAGGAACTTCCCAAAGTTGCTAAATTCCAATCAGCTCATCCCACAACTGCCCCCTCAAGTTATCATCATTCGGGCCATAAACCCTACAGCAAGCCCAAATAAAGCCATCCCCCAAAACCTGCCACCGAACTAAAACGGAAAACTGACCCACCATTACCTCTAGCTTTTCTAAAACCCTCCTATCCCACATCATCAAAACCCCACCAGTTGTCTGATCCGCATCCAATGCTACCCAGTCTACATAGGGACAACTCCACAAGCTGCAAATCAACTGTCTATCCAAGCCAGCAAGCTTAGTTTCTTGAAGGTAAATAACATCACAATTCCATTCCCTTGACAAATTTCTAACAACCAAACGTTTCCGCGCATCATTCAAACCTCTAACGTTCCATGACACCATTCTTAACTTCATTGAAACAGTGAACTCCCTACTACAACCTCAGTCAAGAAACCAAAGAAAAAAAAAAAACTATCTCCCATCATAATTAACAGAGGAAATCAAATTCCTCAACTCCCTCTTCCCTTTATCCTTTGAGACAGCATTTAGGTGGGCAGCATCTTTTCTATGCACCAGCTTGGCTACCTCAATCTCCATCTCAAGCCTTTGTAAAAGCAAAATACACCTCTTCTCATGTCGACCCAAAGAAAGCCCCATCATCTTACTGAAACCGAGGAGTCTATATTTCACCCAATTAGACACCTTCAAAGTGTTGTCCAACCTCCTCTCCTCAGCATTACAATACAAATCAACTGTCACAACCACCCCCAAGGGATTAATAGACACCAAGGGGAAAGAACTCTCCACATCACCCAAGGTCTTAACTACATAAGCTGTGTCGACCTCATTCAAAGCCACCACCGACTGATTAGCCTGATAGGAGGTGTCTATCCGCTGCATATCGCTAGCACCCTCGACCCGAACACCTACATCTCCACCCGGAGCACCCCCTTCCTCAATCCCAACTCTTGGTGGATTTAGAACGTAATTTGATAGCTCCAGGCCTAATAAAGCCCTATCACCCACTGTTTCTGCCTTACCCAGAGTGGACTTAGGCTCATCGGCACAAAGCCCACCAGAAAAACGACTCTCAGCCTCCGCCAAAGTCTCCGCAAGGCAACCCAGAAGCTTGGTTGGAGAAAAAGACACCAAATCAATCCTCGTGGTGTGGAGAAGAGCTGTATCGGCACTATCCCGTGTCGCAGGTGAAGCTCAGGCGAGAGACGCATCGGAAAAAGGACCACCTACCTTCACCGATGCCTTCGCCAGCCCACAGAACATCTCGGAATGGGTCGCCGAGCTCGCCGCCATCATCGGAGCTTCATGTCGTGCAGTGCCGGCCTTTACCGGTGGCGCCAGTGAGTCCAAGGCAGGAACGACAACAGCCCTTGTGATGTCCAGAGTTTCCAACGTATCGTAGGAAGCTTTGGGCATCACTGGTGTATGGGCTTCCTGCCTTAAAAGTGTCGGGCTCCCCCCAGTTGGGCTTTCACCAACTTCCAACCTCAGTGGGCCAGTGGGCTCTGGACCAGAGAGCACACGAAACTCCAATGGAGAACCATCTTGATCTGAGCCCACCATAGGGAGTTTCTGAACCCGTGAACCACTAGGCACGTGCTCCCTCTGATCCTTTATAACCAATAAGGAATTCCTCAGTCCACCTTTATTCCACACCACCCTCCTTTTTCCTTTCTCATTCACTTCTACAGTCAGGCTAGTTCCTGCCCAGTCAGAGTTTCCCAGTTCCCGTTTATTTCCATAAACATGTTCAATCCCATTTGATTTGAAATTCAATGGGGATCCCCTTTTATATCCTACCGGATTTGTCCTTTCAAAGTTAAACTCCTCTGTTCTGCACTAAGAACCCACAACTCTACCTTCATGAGTGGCTGGACCAGGTAAGCTCACCGGAGCTTTGCTCAACATATCTTGTTTACTTACTGAGTTCTGCATCTCTGACTGAATTCTGGCCCTGACCTGCACCTCACGCCCACGCACCATATCAGCAAAGGATCTAAAGGGTTGAATCCTAGAGTTATCCTTGTGAGGCTGAGTCACAAAAAAGGACTGCCCATTCCCACCATTCACATAGTTTTCGGGTTCCAGCATCTTCCTTAACTCTAACCCAAAAACTCTCCATCCAATCTTTGCTCTGCATACTGGAATGATAATGGACCTCCTAGACCCGCCAACTTTAAGTTCAGACAACAGTAGGAACAAGCCAAAAGAATTGGAGCTCCGCTGGAGGGTGTAGGCTGAGTCACATTCCCAGAACGAAAAAAAGTACTTCGGATTGCTCCCCACTACTATCTGTTCTAAACTCTTCATCAACCATTGAGCCACTTTCTTACCCATGAAGACCGACTTCATGAAGTACCTACTCCGCTCAAAAATCCTAAGAGAAAAATACCTTCCCCCTTCCTCTACCACCAGAGGAAGGGGGAAGGTATTTTCTAGGAAAAGTCACATCAAGATAAACTTTTCTAGGAAAAGTCTTGAAACTCAAACAGCACCATGTTCAAAAGAAAACATCCTCATCTCCGCATTGTTGCTGTAGAATATCTTCTTTGTAACAATCCACAATAACAAGAAAACCAAAAAATAAAATTCTAAGTTTTAACTACTATGCCATGTCTATTAGTTTTTCCTCCATTCCCTATATTGCTGAGTTCTTCAATGGAAGATTAATTCCTCTAGTATGATAAATTACACGCTAAGCAGGTTTTATGAGAACAATTGCAAAGAACAAAGACATAAGGATGTTCTTTTTTTTTTTTTTTTTTTTTGAGAAATTACTATTTAAATAAAAAAAATTAGGATCGCTAGATATACTCATACTATATAACAACAAAGAAAAAATTAGTCATTCTTATTTCAGTTAAGTAATATTTCAAATCTGTCATTAATTGCAAAAAATCGAAAGCCTGGGGACATCAAAGAGATTCTTGGGTAAAAATTATAACCTTTGGTGATTACTACCATTTGTTTGTACACAACTTGTCAAGGGCATCAATCAATATGGTGTTCTCTAATGGTCCAACACACACATGAAGGTGTGCTATAATAATCCTAATTACTAATCCAATCTAGTTGAAAGTACTTAATAAATTATTGCCCTTGATATGAGTCTCCAGTTCAATATATCTTTAATCGTGACATTGGAAAAAAAAAAAAAAAAAACACTAAATTGCACACAAAAAAACACACTAACAATGCAACTCTGTCTCATTGTGTAATTTATGGGCAAATGATTTGTGAGCTATAGAGTTCAGGCATAATTCCAAGATCACCAAAATCAATGCTAGTGCATCAAACATAAAGAATGAATACATACGACAGAGTGCCTGAAATCAAGTATTTAGATAATGGCAAGATAACCATCATCAAATTATGTAGATAAAAATAAAAAAGATTGTTCTTACCCAAACAAAATAAACGCCAAGAGCCACAAACATCCCCTTTTATCCTCTGCCATGTTGAGTGAGAAAAATCCTTAATTCCCCCATTTAGCAATCTTGAAAAAACCCACAAACAATCCTCCATTTATCAATCTGAGTCTTATTTAATCCCCTATATTTCTCTATAAAATAATTTTTTGTTGTCACCCACCTTCCCCTAAAAAACCCATGCATTAGTATAAATAACATTGTTTGAGACTACATATATTGCAATTATTAAAAAACCAGAACAACATAAATCTCACAATTTCCACCAAAAAAGAGAACAAATTCCAACAATGCCATGGTTTTCCTTCCAATGAAATAAGACTATGCACGTAAAGTTCATAATTTTCCAATAAGAAAGTACTTTGGGTTTCAGTTACTTATCAAAAAGAAAAGTACATTTCAGCTGCCCTTTCCAACTCACACCTAAACCACCATATGTCATTAATGAACTCCCTAATTCAGCATCTTACATAATCCCATGGAGTACAAAAGACACACACTTTTGACAAATTTGTGATTTTACGTTTTTGTTTTCTTCTGTTTCATATTTATAAGTACTTTGATTTCAAAGTTATAGCATAAAAATAATAGTATTCCACACCCCAAATAGAGAGACCAGTGAATACTCAGTAAACACATTTTTAAAATACTAATTCCTAAGCAAACTGTGGTAGCAAAACATTTCCACAGACACTTGGTGGACACATACACAAAAAGTATGTTTCAACCACAACCAGAGGTGTGTCACGTGTGTGCCTATATATATATATATATATATATATATATTGAGAAATACCTCAACCGGAGGTATGTTGAAACCCTCAAAATACATATAAAGTTCTTGAATGCATTTGTTAAAAATAGAAGTTTGGGTACCCATTTTTTGGTTAATATAACCCACAAAAACCCCAGGTTAAAAACAACTGCCCAACTTCTTTAAGATTTTTGCCATTTGGCTTCTCTAGAAACCCATAATTAATAATAAATAAAAAACGATAATAGTTACTTTATTCTCCAAAGTTTCAAAGGCTCCTCATGGAATAGGAGGAGGGGGATTTCAGGGTGAAAAAAAGAAAAAGAAAACGAAGAAGGATTTGCCAATCTGAGAATTTTTTTAGGAATTTTTAAGGACAAAATCAGCAAAAGTAAAAGAGAGAAAGAAACATACTCATAAGGAGTACCATATCAAGCAAGCAATGTAGAAGCCGAATCTGACTGACTCGTCTGCTCCCTTCTCTCTCCCTCACCGCCTCTTTCTCTGTGAGTCTGCGTGTTGAAAATTTTCTTTTCTCAGCAAAGCGCACCGTTTAAATTTTGCCTTTGTCCCCCCCAAACGCACCGTTTTGGCCCAACACCTTTATTAAACCAAAACTACTGTAGTTAAGCGCACAGACTCTTTTTATATATTCGTTAATAGAAATAGATAATTGTTTCTCAAAAAAAAAAAAAAAAAATAGAGCATTCTCATCAAACGTCTTAAATTTTTTAGCATTTAGCATCTAGAAATCAATTTTATAATATATAACACATCACTTTACAGTATACCTTACATCAAAATTTCAATTTTTTTAACGCTTCATTTAAATATTTTTTCTCTACTTGTATTATGCCCGTGTGATGCACGGCTTAATAAAAGAATTATATATAAATTTTAAAATATATATTATAATATAATAAAATTAATAACAAATAAAATATTAAAAATAGTTTAAAGATTATGGCAAGTTCTAAATTTCTTAAAGCTTTTAGTAGTAAACGGGCCGGACTTTGCACGGTTTTGGTCGTAAACTTATAATAACATGAATAATTTTATTAAAAAACACTAATTAATGATTGAAGAGAAATGCTATACTCGATGGACTACGGCATAACTTTTACTTATTCAAATAACAATTAAGGTGAAGTAGGATGAGGAACAACAAATAATAATTATAACATATCGGCATAATAACATTTATATTTAATTATAATGAAGCGCTTGCATCACAAAGTGTCAAATTAATATCAACTCTAAACATGCTAGGATGTTTATGTTAATTAATGTAATTGCACGGTTTTGGTCGTAAACTTATAATAACATGAATAATTTTATTAAAAAACACTAATTAATGATTAAGAGAAATGCTATACTCAATGGACTACGACATAACTTTTACTTATTCAAATAACAATTAAGGTGAAGTAGGATGAGGAACAACAAATAATAATTATAACATATCGGCATAATAACATTTATATTTAATTATAATGAAGCGCTTGCATCACAAAGTGTCAAATTAATATCAACTCTAAACATGTTAGGATGTTTATGTTAATTAATGTAAATAAGCATAAAATTAATATCAACATCTAACACCCTACTATTGCATGAATTGTGATTAAAATTGTCCTAATATTTTTACTTTAACCCCAAGCAATCATCTTAAATTTACAAATAAAACTACCCAAATATATAAAATTAAAAAAAAAATTTGAAAGCAAAATTCAAAATAACACACACATAAATATATAGACACAAAGAAACTCTGAATTCAATAATTACAAACAATATTAATTTTTTAAACATTAAAAAAAATCTAGAATTAGAGTTAAAGTAAAGATACTCACATGAAAATTGAATTAACTTTGACAGCAAGGGGGAGGCAGCGAAGTCATGGAGATTTCACATCACCTTAAATATCCATTGCTTTTACATCACCCGTTTTATATTTAATTAATTTTTTGTCTCCATTCTTTGTGGAGTGATGTTCATTATCATGGTTTTGGATGCTCGAATCTTGGTATCATGGCTACCTGTGGGATCTACACATATTGGAAAACAGATCTTTCAAAAAGTGAATAAGATTTTTGTTAAAATTAATCTGTTAGTTTTCATAGAAGATATACAATTGATTCTGAAGACCATAATAAACATATAAATTAGATCAATGTTATCAAAAATAACTTAAACGAAAGGCAACCCGCACACAAAACATATTCAATTTGATGAAAAAAATATAAAGAAGGGAATTTTATGAAATAACAAAAAGAAGAAGGCAAATACATACATGCAAGTTTCATAGGTGAGGTAAATGTGGGAAGGAAAGAATGCATCAAGAAACCGTACGGTAGAAAAAGGGAAAAATATACCAAACTGTATGTATACCCCCACTTTTATATTAGATAATTTTAAATTGAGAAGAAGTTGATAACTTGATATGAACACAAAGAAAAAGGAGTTTCCCTAATTAAGGAGTATATGTTAATTACATATTATTTATTTTTTTTTTTACTTTATCCCTGTTGAGGGGAAAATTTTGATATTCCCAAATAAAGTATGGAGTAGCCAAGCCGAAACTCGATGATGAGCCTTGAAATAAAGCCCAAAGACTTTCGGTGTTGTGGAAGTCCGCCCAAGCAAGAGTATTCCTGTGCTTTAAATGGAATAGGATGTGTGTATTGGGTTCATAGGGCCGGTTCTTAGCCAAATAATGATAATAAAATTGGATAAAATATGAGTTTTGGGGCTTTTTGTGATAGTTTATATCATAACCCAATTTAGATAATGAGATATGAAACATTTGTGATTAACATAATAATAGAGCGAAAAATATTTGGGAAAACTCAATAACTTATTAGTGGTATAAATAGGCGGTACTTGAATAAAATTAGGTGTAAAAAAAAAGTACCCTAACATTTAGCCCCCCGAGTCACTCGCAATCAAATTATTAGTAATACTATATTTTTTGAAATAAAAATATTAGGATCACACATGCGAGTTTTTTTTTTTTTTTTTTTGAAAAATGGTGGCCTATTATAGATAACGAGATAGGAAATTTTTTGTGGGCCAATGAGAAATATTCGTGGAGGCACAAAATAACATATGGGTGATATTTTGATAATTTTTGGTGAATAAATAAAAGTGATTAAATAGGCTTAGAGCATGTGGCTTGAGTGAAAAAATTGTACCTCAACCTTTTAGCCCCTTGAGTATGTGTGATCAGCTTGCCTTTGGTCACATATGTGAGTTTGAATGAGTTCATAAGCCTGTGTTGCATGGGTTGAAAGAGAGAGAGAGATGGTGAACTTGAAAGAGAGAGCTTCTTCCTCTTTTCTAAGACTTAGAGAAGCCTTTTATCTCATTCCAAACTTATTCCATCTGCCTTTTCTAATTCAACTCTTCTTGATTGATTTTTTCTTTTGCATTTGTAGTTGATAAATAATTTAGTTGTTGGTGGAATTGGAGCTGCTGGCAAGGTGATACGAGCCTTTCAATAGTAATTGAGAAGGATAATCCAATTAGTGTACCTCTGAAGTGGGTGCTACGAAGAGATATTCTAGTGACAAAACTGTATGGGCTCCAGCCGCTACTGGTGTTTTATACCCAGCGATTAGAACTTCTGCCAGCCCCCACTCGATTTATGGGTTTTTGAGGGTCCATTATTGATTGGCCTAATTGAACAAGCTGAAAGATTAATAATAAAGTTTTCTATTGACCCCTTCATAAAGCCAATATCATTGGTGATGTGATGTTGTTCCGCTATAAGGTTGTATTCCATAACCTGATGCGCAACTAGAGTCTAGAGATGCTGAATTAAATAGTTGTTTGGTTCATGGAGGAGATATCCAGATACTGTGGTGGAAGCCCCCAAGTCTAATTTAGTGAGAATTCTAGCCGTGATGAATCTAGACCCACCGATGATGGTTATTTAGATCAAACTGATACTTTTGTTAACCCCAACTATTGGTTCCATAGCTCCAACTGTCATGATGAAGCAATTTAAGGGAAAGAACATTGCCGGTAGGATGAAGATTTATGAACCTATGGAAGAGGTTTCTTCAAGAACTCCTTATCTTCTTACATCCTTTCTTTCCTTTTTCTTCTATTCCTTGTCTTCATTCATGGCCTTGCATTTCTCTGCCCTTATGGTTCTAGCAGCTTGGTGATCAAGACGTAGCCAAGGAAGCATGATGACAAATTTGAGGATACAGACTTCAGTAATTTTATGCCCCTTCCCTCTTTCTTATCATGTATATTTACTGTTGATGCATTTTCACTTCAGGTTTTGCCGTTGAAGACATAATGGCAATTGACAAAAGCTTTACTGATTTTGTTACGGCTGAAGGGTTTGTTTCTGCAGAGCTCCAACTGTGATTTTGCCATATCTTCATGATGTTCCTTAAAAAAAATCTCCAAGCATGATCTAAAGTTGCTCATACTGCTAGAGGGAATTATAGCTTGATACTATTCATTTGCTCTTTTGTTGTTACCGTTGGACATTTAACTATGGTCTCTTACTTCATGGCGGTGCACAGAAAATTTGTTGATGTTGCTCTTAAAAAAAATATTAATCTTCAAGGGTGCGTGAAGGCATTTTAAAGAAATATTCTGGCTTCATGGTTGGAGGCAAGATTGGTGTTGGTATGAGAGGACTATTGTTCTAGCTGTAGGTTGCTATGTGTTGTGCAATTGAACCATGTACTACTTGTGATGATGAAGATAGCTGATCTGAGGAGAATATTGCATTAATGATGGCTGAGCTTTATTCTTTGATCAAAGGGATGAGATTATGTGTCTTTCAACGGTGTTTCCCCTCTAGTGGAGATCTTTGGCAATGACTTTGTTGGAGTAGATTCTTATATTTTCTTAGGTGTATCTTTTCAAAAACTTGCTTTTGTGATGTATTGTGATGTAATGTAATGTAACGTAATCACTATGTGATGTGAAGTATGTTGTAAGCTTATACAACCGTAAATGTCATGCATGTTGTGTTTTATAATTTGAAATCGGTTCAGCCATGTAGACTGTGTTTTATTTAGCCATGAATTTCCTTTGTCAAGATATTTTGATTGTCAAAAAAAATTACAATTCTTAGGCTCAAAAAAATTAAAGCATGGTCATAAAGGTAATATCCATTTTTGAAATCACTTGCTAAATGCATGACCATTTTGTTCTGAAGAGTCCCAACCATAAAGGCTGTTTTTAATTTTGAATATGTAAAGGTTTGAAATATGAAAAGTGTTTTGATCATTGAAAGACTGATATAATCGAGCCAAAATATAGTCATGGAAGTTAAACAATTTATTTTGTAAAAATAACTTGTTAGAATCATGATAATTTATTTTGGAGATATCAAGTTGCAAAATGGCATCATTGCAAGTGAGACTGAAATATAAATATCTATGTAAAAATGTATCTTAAAATATTTATAGTTTTGAAATAAATGTAAGATATTCATGTCTTAGAGTAAAGATAACGCTTACTCTCTATTTCCAAAGCACTTTTCAGAAAATATGATTATTGAGCTGTATGATATTGCTCCAGTCATTTGCCATTGATAGGTTTCATGAGATTTTTGCCTTTTGCCATGGCTAGACAATAATAGTTGTTGTTATAAACTTCTTTTCCAAGACAAATGTCCGTGGATGTCAGATTGATTAGACACTTTAGATCAAAGCCCCCAAGTGTGGGATGGTTGATACTCTTGATGATGCTTGAGATTCCAAGGGTTCCAATGATGTGAATATAATAATCACGGTCTTGAATATGCGTGGGGCTGCCATGGCTTCAATGGCGACAAAGCTTCTTTAAGGGATGACCGCCAATCTACTTGGTTCAGTGGTTGGTTGCAAGGAGTTTCTTGGATGGTTCGAGCTCCTACATTGCGATAGAAAATTCTCATTGGTTTTATGCCTACAAAATAGAAAAAATCCAATGTCTAAAAATCATGATGATGATTGAATTAAATAATATGTTTTATTATATTATAATTTTTGATTAATTGTCACAATAAAGATTAAGATAGATTAATATATACTTAACGCGAAAGTTTTGATTGAATGATGTATGTGATATAATATTAAAGTAATTTGTATTGAGTGATATAAAGATAATAGAGTAACATATATTCAATATAAATTTAAAGATAGTGATGTGATGACTTCTCTTGAAAGTTCATGGCTCAAGCCGTATATCAATGAACTAACGGCAGTCCAGCAACACGACGACATGAGTACAACGGTGGAGAGTCCATCTGTAATGTAAGTCACTCTATGGTTTGATATTGAAAGCATGTATCACCAAGTTATGATCTAAACTGAGCATCATGTTGTACTCCTAAGCAAAGATGTCAATGTACTTTTTATTTGATGGAGAAGGTATGTCAGGTACTGCTGGAGGTCCTTTCAATGGTTCTGCTATACTGCTAGACAAGAATTCTTCTTCCATTAGATGTGTTCTGTATACAGCCGTGAGTATTGCACTAGCTTCATTCAGCCTAGGACCCTTCTATTTGAGGCAACTAAGCCTCATATGTCATCATGAGTATCAATAAGAATTGGGCTTTGATCTTGCCAATGAGAATTGGGCTTTAATATTGCCAATGAGAATTGAGCTTTTAGATAAATTGTCATGGGTTTAAATCAAGGGCTTTGATTTGTGGATTTGAATTCCATTGATAAAATTGTTTTGCCATGGACTTGAATCGTGGACTTTTCAAATATTACCAAGGATAAGTATTCTTGGGTTTTAAATAGAATGATGTGTGTAAATAAAATTAGGTGTAATAAAAAAGTACCCTAACACTTATAAAACAATTATTAGTAAACATATCTTATGCTTATCTATTCAGCTTTATTGCCAAATTTATATAAACTCTATTATTTTATTTTATTTTATTTTTATGAAGAATATAACACAACCAAAAACCTATAAACAACAATTTACATTCTATATAAAGAATATAATCAAACTTATTCATAATTTAAAATTAAGAAATTAATACAAATTATAAATTTAGAAAAAGAACAAAGAATAAACCTGCTTATTTTCTCTATCACTTTAGGAGGTGAAAGTGTGAGTATGTAACTAAAAGCTGAATTAAGTATTGTAGAAGAGAATAAATGAGTATGAAAGTTTAATATTGTGAATTAGGTTAAAACATGTGTGAGAAGTTTTTATTAATTTTTTTGAAGTTAAAGAAAAATAACTTAAACAAAATGAAAAAATAATAATGAAGAAAGAATGTATACTTGTCCTGGGATTTAGTCATTCACATATTGTAAAAAATACGTACTTGTTGGTCAGTGGTGGTTGTTGTGATGTCTCCCATGTCTTGTATATCTCTTAAATAATCAACAAATGATATCCTAAATTCCAATACTTGCATGAATAAGATTATTTTGAAAAAATAAGAGAAAAATTAATTAAAAAATATAATATAATTGTATTTGAAGACATAAAAATAATTTTATTATTTTACTTCAAAACTTACACCAAATCAAGTCTCATAAGTTCATTATTTTCTTTAGTGTTAAGTACCTCTCACACTCTTGTGACTGTTACTCTACAATCCAATCGTCTTTTTCAGTGTCAATTTCATCAAAGTTGTTATATCTTGATTTTGCTAACCATTTTGATAAAAAAAAACATATACAAAAAAAAAAACATCAAAATGTTATCAACAATTTATCATCATATTACTATCAAGATAAAAAATTATGATATTTATGTAAAAGTACTTTAATTAAAATAACTAATAAAATAGAAATGCATTCCCCTATTCTTTATATCACGGTAATGTTAAAAGTGCTCACTTTGATGGTGTTTGTCCCCATATTGATTTTCTAAGCCATTCAAGTCAAAAAAAAAAAAAAAAAAATCAGTTTGTGCATGTACGTCACTGTATACCAACTCTTAAAAGATGAGTTGTTGTTTTTTTTATTGTGCTTTCTTCTACCAAAATATCATTGAGTGGATTCTTCTAATCTAAGAGTCATGAATGACCCAAAAAAAAGATTGTCCTCTAAATCAAAATTGAGGGTAATATCCTATAAAAAAAAATTCGAGGGTAATATAAACAAAATAAATAAGTTGTTATCAACAATTTACCATCAAATTAAAGTTCAAAGGAAGATTGTTCTCGAAATCAAAATTAAGGGATTAAACAACATAGTAACATTGGAACCTATGTCATAACATGTAATTTATATATGATATACAAAATTGGAACCCACTTTATTTTTGTAGTTAACTAAAAACTTTAATATTAATAAAATAAGGGAGATTGTGAGAGAAGAATTATAAAAAGAAAAATCTTACATGTAAGTTCATAACAAAAATTTAAAATAATATACAAAATAATATAAAATCACCTCTAACCATATTTAATGATTGATTCCCAAATTATAAACATATAAATTGGATAAAACTTAAGGAAATAAGGTTAACAAAAGACTAAACAAAATACAAAAAAAAAATCTATTCATTTTGATAAAAAATAAAAATACATACCTCTGCAAGGTTATGTACGTAGGAGAAGAATAGAGTAAAACCTTGTACGGTTTGTGGTAAAAAATCATAATTTTATCACATATATTTATACTCCATGTTGAAGAAGTTGATATGAACAAAAAATTGTGTTGTGTGATGAGAGAAAATAGCAAAATATTCTAAACTAACGTCTATCATAAAATTTAAAGATAAAAACAAAAAAAAAAATTGTATTTCAGGCACCTAATCTGAAAAGTTAGATAAAAATGATGTATATCTAATTATCAATTAACGTAGGCCTCATATATATCAATTAATTAGAACTCTTATTGTAGATGAAAACAAAAAAGAAAAAAAAGAAAAATTGCATTTCAGGCATCTGATTCGAAGTATTTTAGATTAAAAGGTCTCATGTGTATCAATTAATGTAGGCCTCATGTATTTAGAACTCTATTTCTATATTAACGTTAATAATAACTCTATGTTAAATTTTGGAGTTTATCCAAAAAAGTGAAGGAAAAAATAAGTAGTTTTTTAAAAAATGAGTCCAAGAGAGGTTAAATTACAAAATATCAACTAAAGTAGGCCTCATGAATTTAGAACTCTATATCTATATTATCGTTAATCATATACAACTTTATGCTAAATTTTGGAGTTTATACAAAGAATAAAAAGTGATGGAAAAAAATAATTAAAAAAAGGAGTCCATGAGACGTTAAATTAGAAAAGATATAGACGAACATTATTAGTTTTTGCTATAAACTGATTTGGTCTTTACGTTAAAGAATTTTATATGAACAAAAAGTCTAGAACTAAAATTAATTGAATAGAATTTTATAAACTAAAATTCTAAACACTATGTTGCAACCTTAGACAAAATAAGCTAAAAAAAATAACAAATTAAACACTATGTTGCAGTATTTTTATTCAATTAAAAATATAGCAAGTGTAATTCAACTTTAATCAAATTAAGATTTTTATCCATTTAGAAATTATAGTTGAAGAAAAATTATATGTACTTAGAAATTATAGTTGAAGAAAACTTATATATATTTTTTCTGAAAATCTAAAAAAATGTTTGCAATAGATTTTTTTCCACTTAGAAATTATAGTTGAAGAAAACTTATATATATATATATATATATATTTTTTTTTTAAATATAAAAATTTAAGAAAATTTCTACAATTTAGTGTTGCCACTTGGCGCAACCATGGCGTTTAAGCTCAATTTTTAGAAATTATAGTTGAAGAAAGCTTATATATATATATATATATATATATGTATGTATGTAAGGACACAGACTCGGTGAGCCAGCCCAAATTGGATGAGTTGGCCCAAGTGATCCAAAAACAATGAATTTATAGAGAGTGAGATGCGAAAGTTCGGCTAGAATGATTTGAACATCCAATACAATAGATTGAGACTTTCAGAAAGAGAAGACAAGAGGCCCAAACCCAGACCAACTATCTTTCTCAAAGATCCGAGGAGACAAATTTTACTATTCACACTTCCTTTCTTTCTCTTCCTTCCGAAAAGTGTCCTGCTTACTATGGGGGAATTCTTTCATATTATATAGCTTTCTCTAGACCATCTCCACCTTACACTTGTCACCCATCTGATTCCTCACTTGAGTGCATGTCCCATCGTGTACTCTTTTTTACATACTGTGAGTCACGGTGGCCAAAGTTGCACTGTTTATGGGTCTTCTCCACATAAATGCGGCTAGAAGAGTTGGTGTAGCACAATTAATGCTATGGTGGCAGCCTTACCTTAGGTATTTTTGGAGATTCCCACCTCCCCAAAGCTAGAGTCACTCCTCGGACTGCCTCCCCTACTTCAAATGTAACAAACTGCAGTCTGGGGCCTTGCATGTTCACTCCCTCCTCCTCGGACCATACCATGTCCTCGGACATGGTCGGGGGCGCAACACACCGTTTTGGGCCTTCAATCCTACGAGGCCCACCGCATAATCTTGGGTTCACCAGCTTCTTCATGGCCCGAAGCGTAATCTTGGGCCTGCCCCTAAAAATTTTAGTTTTTTTTTTAAATCTAAAAATTTAATAAAATTTCTGCAATTTGGTGAAGTCACGTGGCGCAACCACGGCTTCTAAGCCCTACTTTTATTATATATAATATGATATATATATATATATATATAGTTTTTTTTTAAATCTAAAAATTTAAGAAAATTTATACAATTTAGTACTGCCACTTGGCACAACCACGGCATTTAAGCCAACTTTTATTATATATAATCTGTATATATTAAGAGGAGTCAGAAAGTTAGTTATTGTTTTTTTTTATTGTCAGAAATACTCCTAAATTAATTAACCAACAACTTAAAAATGAAGTTAAAATAGTAAATTGGCAAAAAAAAGTTAGTTATTACTTTATTTTTTTATAGTAAAAAATACCCTTACCAAAAACTTAAAAAGGGAATCAAAATAGTAAATTGACAAAAATAATAAATTTTTACTTATACGTTGAAAATTTGAAATGTACAATAAAACATCCTCACTTTTCTTCTTAAAAATAGAACTTCCCACTACTCATGTTTGAAAAAAATAGCTGCCCCTCTAATACAATAAGGAAAAACTATCCCACGTAAAAAAAAAAAAAAAAAAAAGTGTCAGACTAAACTATCTCATATTTCTTTTTTAAACTATTATATTATCATTTTTTTTTGGATTTATTATATTATTAAAAATTTTTTGTGATAACTATTACATCATCAATTGAATTTGGATAGACACGCAAAAGCTTCTAATAGAAAAATAAACCCTATTCTTCTCAAAAAAAATATTCCTACCTATTTTTTCGAAGGACAAACAAGTTTGGAGGAAATCCACACGGGTCAGTCAAGGAGGAAGACACGTAAGCTTGGGTCATGTACAACGCACACGACCCATTTTAAGTGAGGAGAGCTTTAACCCTAGCAGCAAAAACACTTCTCCCACAGCCTCACGCACGCCCCTCCCTCCCCTCAAACTCCTCAAACCCACGCCTTCTCACCTCTGTTTTTCTCCGAACCTCACTGACCCGTGATCGACTCAGACCGGCAAGAGAATCCGGCCACATGCAGCAGCCGCCGATCTCACCGGACTATATGTCCATTCCTCCTCTTCACCCGCTTCCCCCTTCGCTGATTCCGCCCCATTCAGTTTCTCACTCAACCGATGCCGCTCCCATAAATTCGCCGCCAAGGACCACCGCTCCATCGTTTCTCAGCATTCTCCCTGACAGTGACAAATGCAATGGTTCTCAATTTGTTCAGGTCTGATTTTCTTTAAAAAAAACATAAATTCGCCTAGCATTCTCTCACAAAGGTAAACTCTGTTTAATTTCTTTTTCATGGGTTTCTTTTGAGTTGAATCAAATAACTTTGTTCTTATAATTGTGATTTTATTGGGTAATTTCTTATTAATTGTGATTTTATGGGGGTAATACATGTTATTTGTGAGTGGGTTTCGGATCTGAGGGCTTCTTTTTACTTCAATTTTAAAGTTTGCTCATAAGGTGTTTGATAAAGTGCATGAGTGAGTCTAGATTGTGAACTTGCATAAAATTGTATCTCAAAGGTGATTGTAGCTATATATGGATCTGTGTTTCTTGTTTATTTTTCTCTAAACACTTGCAATCAGTTCGTGATATATGGATGAACTATGGTTAATCCCAGGTCTTTGTGACTGTGTGTACTGTGGAAGTTTGAATTTATGGTCAGGTCGTTGATGATTGGTTTGTGTTTGTGATTTTTATTGGGTAATTATATATCGGTGCTCCATATATATATATATATATATGTATATATCCTGGGGCCCTATTGCCTTAACTTTGTGCCACAATATAGCCGGCAAAGCCTTGACAGCTTCTAAAGCATCCTCTGGGTGTTCATCTTGGAAAACATTATTAATCTGGTCATGTGATGGAAACAAAACTTGGCCTGTGCATCATTATTGAAGTGGCTTGTCTGGCTGTGATGACAGAAGTACTAATCTAGTTATGTATGCAAGACCAAGAAGCGATGGAGAATATAATATGATTATATTTTTATTTCCACATGAACTGACATTCAAGATTTTTGTTTGATTGTTTGATTGATGGCAGTGAAAGCACTTGCATAAACATGTAATTTAACAATTATTTTTGAATTAAATGGATTTGAGAGTATGTAAGGTTGAGCATGTGTTTAGAAAACATTCAGTAGGTAGAGTTAATTTTGCCAGGAATTTGTTGGTTCGGTGAGTCAAATTTGGTATCTCATTTCGGTTCTACTTCAACCTAGTCACTTGCTTTAATTTTAAGTTCTATCTGTGGCAATGACTTTTTGAAACATTGAATCCTTTTGAGTAATTGTTCACTTACAACTGTAATTAGTAATTTCATCTTGTTAGTCTCCTCGCTGTCACAAATAAGTACACGTTGCCTTGTTATAAGTTCTGCTAGAACAACTCCAAATGCGAATACATCAGTTTTGGGGGTCACCTGGAGCTCCTTCACGGATCTTCAATTAATTTTGTATTTGAATTGTATGGTTTGTTTAATCTTTCAAATTTAGGCTTGCTGAAAGAAACTGCAGGTTTAAGAGAGAATGTAATGCCATGAGTACTACTAGAACTTTTATGCTCTGTTTGGGTTTATTTACGATTGAATGGTTAATTGTCATAAATAACTAAACTTAAATAAAACTAAAATTAAACCCAATGGACTAATAACACAGCCCATTCCAGAAAACGTAAATTACTAAAATACCCCTAACACTTAAAACTAATTAAAAGTCTTAGGATGCCTTTTATATGTCTTTAATGGTTATTGCTATGGTCCTCCATCAACGTGTGATAAAAAACTAAAAACTAACCATTTCCAAAGACCTAAAATTTGCAATAATTTGCCAAAAAAAAAAAAAATGTTAAGACAAAAATAAAAAGGCAAATAAGCCGTATAATATGTATAACGGATTAGATTTGTTCTTTTTTTTTTTTTTTCAATTTCTTTTATTTTTGAAATTCCTATCGAATGATAACTAATAATTACTAAAATTAGGCTTTATCTAAAACACAATCCCAATCTGTTACTTTTATTTTTGGTTTTGAATAATTCAAAGATAAGTCAAATCAAATACTTATAATTAGTTGCTCTACAACCCATTTTAAAGCCTTTTTTTAGCAATTTTGATAGTTTCAAATGGTCAAATCAAATAATCTTTATTTAGTTTCTGTACAACCCATTTTAAAGCCTTTTTTTTTTAACAATTTTGATAGTTTCATACCAGAAATGTCTTGCAGGTGCAATAAATACTCACATATATTTTACACACGCACACACACACACACACACACACACAAGCTTCAAACAAAAAATCAACACATACAAAACTCTGAACAATGAGTGGAGTAGTTGACAAAGAGAGAGAGACAGAAACACATGTGGAAGAAATTATAGAGCCTCCCCTCCAAAAACGAGAAAAATTTAAACATTTCACGAAGTGGTTAGCAAGGCAATTACAGTACAAAAAAATAAATGGAAGCTATTTAGAGGAGGTGAGGGCAGCGCTGTTAGTCATTGCGACCCTTATAGCTGCGCTGACTTTCAGCCCAGCTATTACCCCTCCCGGCGGCCTCTGGCAGGCTACGTCCGGTGAGGGGCCGGACTGTAGCAGCAGGGATCCCTGTATTTCAGGGGAATCAATAATGGCACACAAGAAATCTTCAGGGTTTCTAAATTTCATGGCCCTAAACACACATACATTTATGACCTCACTTTTTATTATTTTTGTTTTGTTGACCTTTCCTCTGAAAAATTATTTTTTTACTATACTTCTTTCACTCCTGAATTCTACTTTACTGATTTTGCTCTCACTCTCCTATATCGGGGCTATTTACCAAATTACCCCTGAGAGAATACTCTCTCAGGGGTACAGAGGTATAGTCCTTCCCATCTATGCATTTATATTTGTAATTTGTGTTGTGATGTTGTACCATCTTATTCATGGCATTCTTTATATATGTAAGCATGCATATCAGATTGTGAAGAACATGTATAAGGTTTGACCTGAATTATGTAATAAATGTTTTGGATATTTGTTTTTATATTTGAATTGACAATGTAATTGAACATTATTGTAATAATAATTTGTGTAATAGACTTTTCCTTAGATTCCCCTTTTTTGTTTTCTCCAAATTTACATTTCCTTTATTTTAAAAAGAAATTCCCTTTCCAAAATGATTGAACATACGTAGAGGACAAAAGATTCTGTTTCTCTCCTTCTACTCAGATATCGCCAGACTGGTTTTGTCATGCAATTGGTGGAGTCCTGAAAATCTTCTTGAGGTAACTCTCTCTGTTCAGAAATATGTTAGCTGTAATACTTGAATATTTCTGCCATCCAAGTTATGTTGATTATTAGAACTAAGGCTTAGAACTATTTCTGCCACAGGCACTTGAGAAGTTTTAGAACTAAGGCTTAGAACTATTTCTGCCAGGGGTTCTATGTTGTATTTCTATTAAGTTTCATTTTTTATTTTTATTAGTGAAAAATGTCAAAGTTCAGTTCTTTTGTGTCACAAGTTTTGGCTTATTCACAACAGTCGAGAGAAAGATCCAACTATGTGCAGGATTCACTCAGTGTTCACACTTCTTTTTTTTTTTTAATAAGAAAGTTTCCATGTTCTGCATCTATAGCTGAAAGGTATAAATATTCAGGTTCAAACCATTTGACAAGGCTATCTTTCAAAACGTTCCTCCAACTTGAGGGGTGACTGGAAGAGAAGGTTTTTTGTTCTTGATAGTCGAGGGATGCTGTATTACTATCGCAAACCATGGAACTGGCTATCCGTAAGTCACTATTAACTTAATAAAATTCTCTCGTCTAATCTTTGTTATGACTTCTGCACAGAAAAATAGTTCCTCTGAAAACAGTTCTAGGATTCTTAGTCGTTGACTTTCTTCTCATTACCATTGTGGTGTACATGATAAAAATTCTGTTGCACGTCATATAGTGAACCTACTGACATCAACAATTAAGATAGATGCAGATCAAACAGATTTAAGGTTCTGCTTCAGGATTATTCGACCATCTAAGAACTACACACTGCAGGTACTTTTCCTAAATGCAGACATCTTGTTTGGCTTTTCCTCGTTTGAACTGATGGTGTACTAATATAAACCTTGCTGTTATTATTGCCTGAATTTTTCGAAGCAGATTATAAATTTTATTTCCTTTGCAATGCAGGCAGAGAATGCACTGGACCAAATGGACTGGATTGAAAAAATAACTAGCGTAATTGCTTCCTTATTGAGTTCCCAGACTCCTGGGAAAGTAAGCTTTTAATTTTTTTTTTATTAATTTCTTTGCAGAAATGTGTTTCTATAGTCATTATAACGGATGTATTAATTATATGTAGGGTCTGTCTACTTCACCTTTGGGAAGCGATTCTTATGGCTTTACCAGCGAGAGTGATTCTGATTGTGATCGGAATACATCTAGAAAATAATTGTAATAATCATTTCTGTGAATCTAGAAGTTTGCAACAATGTACAGTATGAGAAAAGAGAAGCCAATTGATTTGCTCAGAAGGGTTTGTGGGAATGACAAATGCGCTGATTGTGGTGCTCCTGAACCTGACTGGGCATCCTTGAACCTTGGTATTCTTATATGCATTGAATGCTCTGGTGTTCATCGTAATCTTGGTGTACATATATCAAAGGTAAGTTTTCCAGGCTTGTAGGAGCACTATCTCATTCCATGCTGTGAAAAATATAATTCATGTTCACAGTAGCAGTTCTAAATTAAAGCCTGAGGCTAGGGTTTAGGAACTTTGATGCGTGTGGCTCAAAATCTCATTGAGAGTATCAATGTAAAATAACATTTTATTAAATACACAGAAGGACCCTGCAACTTCCAGTACTTTGATTTGTAAAATGACAGGACTGATTCGGGTTCAATAGTGGGAGCTTTGGAAAGAAAATTAGGCCTCTCATGGCTTCGTATGAAAGTTCTGTCTGGTTTGGTTCACAATGAGAGAGAGATAGAGACATAACAGAACCTGCGGAGACGAGAGAAATGTGAAGCAATCTGAATATAACTATAAGCTATGAATTCCAAATTATCGGACATACCCTTTAAATACCCTAGACGAGAGAATTGCCGTCAAAACCTTGAACAAGATTTTTTTTTTTTTTTTTCAAAGGCCTATGATATAATAGAATTAGAACCCTTTTTTAAAGGGAAAAAAATCTAGCTATATGAAAACATATGGACAAAAATATCCTAGTTGTTTTTACTGCTGCAGTGACAATACTTAGAAGACCTAAACAACTACCATGGAAAGTTTCGTTGACTGAAATGTCTTCCTTATTTTCATAAAATCCAGATGCCTTTTACTGGGCTTTTAAATTGGATATTTCTTCTCTAGCAAGTCCATGGCTGCAGCAGCTTCATATATATATATATGTTTTTATGTCGGTATAAATAAAAACGCAAGTAAATCAACCATCCTTTGAAGTTTCTAGTTGGTGAGACATGTTCCAATCTAGAGAATATCATTGCTGGCCATATCTTTAGAATATTAAGTGTGATTACTAAATCATCCAGGGCAGGTAAATTTTAAGTTGTTGGTTGGTGTATTATTATTATTATCGTTATCGTTATCGTTATCGTTAGGCTTCCTCTCAGTTGTGTCTTATACATATTTTCATGATATCAAGCTTTCTTCCATCCATTAATTCATGAAGCTTATGTGGATAACTTTTGACACAGGTAAGATCATTGAGGCTTGATGTAAAAGTCTGGGACCCTCCAGTGCTTAATTTGTTCAAGTCACTAGGCAATGTCTATGCAAACTCAATCTGGGAGGAATTATTGCGATCAAAAAGTTCTTTTCGGACTGAGGAAATGCACAGAGGGTTAGTAATGCATAACTTGATTTAAGTAAAATGTATTTGTTTTTATGCTGATGTGCAGTTGGTTCTTTTCCATGTAGCTTATCCAAAATGGGTAGAAAGGACCTGTTGAATATGAAAAAAAAATCCCGAAATGATGATCCTATTTCAGTAAAAGAGAAATTCATTCAGGTAATGCCCCTCTCATCTGTATCCATTACATGGTATACTTTCTCACATATAATGCCCCTCTCATATAAGTGTGGACCCCACAAACATGAGACCAATCTCTATGTGCGAGGGGCGTTGTATTCTTCAGTACACTAATATTTCCATGTCTTTTTGCCAAGAGCCTTGCAGTTCAACTGGCATCTTTTAGTGTTTTCAACATAGACATGCAGGATTCAAATTCCCTTCCCCCATTGTAACTTTCCTTCTAGACATGCAGAATTCAATGGTGAACTTGCATAAATTTGTATCTCAATGGTGATTGTAGCTATATATGGACCTGTGTTTCTTGTTTATTTTTCTCTAAACACTTGCAGGAAAGAGTTGAGTCCTACTTAGAATGTGTTGCAGGTGATTCTTCTTCGGACAAGCCCTCCTTGAGTAATTCGAGTTCACCGCAAAGAAGTGATGATCAGTGCACGGCACATTTCCGAGAACTGTTCTTTGCTTCTCCTTGCCTGCCAAACTTCTGACATCGGCATGGTGGAGTTGCTATTACAGTATGGTGCAAACATAAATGCTTCTGATTCAAAAGGTCGGACACCACTGCATTATTATAGTGTCATTGGGAGAACTGCAATTGCAAATATGCTTCTTCAAGGTGATTCTTTGTTTTTTTTTGTTTTGTTTTTTTTTTCTTGCAATTGCTAGTCTGCGGTCTATTTATCTCTAGTCCTTTCCACTATTGATATTAGATTCATGTCTACAATATTATCTGCAGGGGAGCAAATCCAAAAGCTGTTCACAGAGAAGATAATACCCCCGAGTCTTGTATCAAAATCAGAATTCAACCGCAATGTCCTTGCTCTCTTAACAGAGAAAAACGGATGAGAGTGTAATTGTGAACAGCATATAAGAGATACAAAATGGAATGAGCTTTTGTATTATACTTCATAAAATTGAGAACTAGTTCTCTCTACACGGAAGGGCCAAAAGTTGTCGGACTCAGGACAGAACTGGCCTACTAGGTCATGTGTCTTTCCCCTACAAAAGCGTATATTTAGTTCAGTTTTCTAGGTGTGGGCTAAATAGAAGAAATTACTGTTTCGGCCTAGTGGAGTTTGCCAGGCTCTTGCGATAATTTCTCCCAATACAGGCTATACTAGTCAGGAAGTTTGGATGTAGCAGCAAGTTATATTATCTTGTATATGGTTCAGGTTTTATATATACTAGTGGATGTCCCGCGCGATGTGCGTGTTTGCTATTAGTAATTTTATAATACTTAAATGTGTTATAATGTTCGGAAAATTAATTTCGATTATGTATTATACGTCACTAAAATAATGAATGAAAAAAAATTGTAACACAATATATTCATAAGTAATCATAATTAATTAGACTCTAAAAATGCCACTATATGCCCTTTTTTGTTTGATTAGGTGTACATGTATATTTAGTTCTTACATTTGACAATTCCAATATAAATATTTTATTATTTCTTTTTTTTTTTTTGAAATATTTATATTTTTTTAAAGAAAACATGTGAACTTTTGAAGGCTAAACATCTAAGATTTAAGGTTTATAATTTCTAATTCGCAAAACTAAATATATATGCCAAGAGATTAAAAATAAAAAATAATTGAATAGAGAAATATTTTCATATCTCACGTTTAATCAGATATACTTTAGTCAATTACAAAGATTAAACACTTTTCAAAAATACAAATAAAGACAAAAAACACATACCTTTTAGAAACTCTATATGTTGTGAAAACATTGTATCAAGCTTTGATAGTGTTGTTAAGAAGTTTAGATCATATACCCCTGAAACCAAAGCCAATTTCATTCTCTCTTATACACTAATTTTCTCACTCTTTGTCTCTCTATCCCTCCAGTCCTACTTTTCTTTTGGCCTTCTGATATTTTGTGAAAATGGAAAATATAAAAGAAAACGAAAACTAACATTCAATGAAGAAAACTTTTCATTTTTTAAATTAATGAAATAAAAAGTGGAAGAGTTCAAGAAGTTGGAAAATGGTGTAGAACCAAATCTTTTTAATTTTCTGCATTTATGGCTTAAACTAATCATTGATAAGAAGATAGGAGATGAATGGCTAAACGAAAAAGTATTCATACAAAGTGCCACATGACAGAACCTCGTGTACTTCTGCATGAGGTCTCTGCTTTTATATATATTGATATTGAATCATTGATGTGAGGATAGAGAGATTCATTTCAATCACGGAAGTTTGAAAATGTGCAAGGTGGCACTTCGAGTTCAAGGAACAAGTCATTACATCATTTGGGAAAACTTTCCTTTCATTTGGGAGCCACTCAAACTTCACCATGAATCATGACCAATGATGCTGATTGGTGACAGTAGTTGTAGATGAATATGATGTAACGATGACTAAAATTTCTTACAGATATACCAATGTGCAACGACTCAAGAATCGAGAGGATATTCTTCATTTTGTGGAAGAATTTTTTTTTTTTTTTACTTGTAGTAGCATTAAGTTCGCCGAGAAATGAAGGGAAAATGAGAGGAGATGTGTTCACTTTTCATTGTCTGCGTAGTATGCTGTTTGGATTATTTGGGAGTGAAATATATAACTTAATGATTATTTCAACTAGAGTGGTTTGTTTTTTGGATATTGAGGTTTTGGTTTTCAAAATTTCGAGTTTGGACCAGTACTTCGTTCTAAATGTGATTGTCCGCCGTTAAACTTGATCCAACTCGGCCAAACATCGAGGTTAGGTCAGACTTAGAACAACTGAAGAATAATGGTGCTGGTTGTGGGTACAATATAATAGATCCCACTATAAAACTATACAAAATTTTGACTTGGATTGAGATTCAGGCGCAATTGCACTGAAGGACTCAGTCCTTCGATTCGGAAAGTTAACTTTTAACCTCAATAATTGAATCAGGAAAGTTTTCATTTTTTAATTTTTTTTAAAAAAAATTCTAAAGATGGAGGAGAAAGAGTTTAAAGCTTAATTTTTAATCCCAGCTCTCGACTGCAATTGCACCCCCAATCTTAATCTATTCCCCACAAGGAGACTCATGATATTTATCGGATGACCAAGTTGTCAAACAAAATGCACCGTATACTAATTTACTTCTTTTTTTTTGATAATCGTATAATAATTTACTTATAGCGCCTACATTGTATCATATTACTTTTTTAGAGCAAGACTTAGGAACAGTAGTTAAATGCTATTCCTTAGGTTCCTCTTTTAAGATTCTGTCATATGGATTTTTTCTTACGAGATGAAAGTGTATATTTTTTAGTTAAGTAGTCACATAGCTGAATTTTAAAATAAAAATCCAAGGAATAACACCTAAGATTCTGTACCTAAGTTTAGTCCTATTTTTTAAGTGCTTGTTTGTCTGGGACAAAATTAGGATTTCATCTTTGGGGTAAAGTATGAAACAAAAAATTTTCACAATTTAATAATTAGAACTATATAATACTTCAAGAATCGATTCAGTTTCTATTTAATGTTAACAAAACATAAATAAAATAAAAGGTAAAATAATTGTTTTTTAATACATTCCAGGTTAATTATCAATTAAGGTGTACTAAATTTTGCAGAAATTTCTCTTAACTCTAAACCCACCTAAATCATTTTATATAAATAAAATTATGTTGTCATATCCTATTTGCCACTTAATTCCAAACTCGAATAATATAAAAATATAAAATAAATAAAATAACTTAAAAGAAAAAATAATTGATAAATTGATAATTACGATGAGGAGAGATGATGCTAGAACTTTGAGAAATTGCGAAACCAAATAATTTGACACAAAAATAACACATTCAATTCAAATCTATCAAAAATATTAAGCATTATGTTTTACTCTCCACAAATACATTAAAAAAATAATTTTGAAAACGTAGTTTTTTATTTTTGTTTTCTTAGCTATATTAAGTTATCAACCCTAAACATACAAACATAATTCGCCTACATTTCTTTATTTTCTTCTAATTTTTATTCTTATTAAATAAATTAGTAAGTTACCTAAGTGAAGATAAAGAAAATGAAAAGAGGTGATATATATTTGTAAGGGTGCTCCTTTAAAAGATCTTTACCTGGGATATATTTTTTAATTGTAAAGGATAGGGATGTTTTTGTTCATTCTTATTTGGATGTATTTGAAGATAGGACGGTTTTGTTCCTTGAATCTAAATTTAAATTTTACTGATGCTTTTCAGGATTGGGAACCATTAGAGACTTTGTTGGCTCAATTACATTTTAATCACCTAAAGGACTACAGGAAGATTGGTTGATTTGGTAGATTAGGTGTGATGGAAAACTTGATGTCCCCCCTCCTTTTTTTGAGGCTTTGAAATATCTAATTAATTGTTGTTCCCTTGGAAAAAATTGGTGGAGCAAAGTCCCTAGTCACTTTTTTTGCTTGGATGTGCATTAGGAAAGCATCAGTAAAATTGTTGTTCCCTTGAGATATCTCTCTCTCTCTCTCTCTCTCCCCTTTATTCTAGGATCTCAAAAACCTCTAAATTTTTATTTTTTATTTTAGAGAAGACCCAACTTGTTCAAGGTTCTTTACAAGGAACCTTAGGGCCTGTTTGGTAAGATGATTCTTGATTTTGTTTTAAAAAAATTGAAATTGAAATTGCTTTTCAGATAAAAATTTTTACATTATAAGTGTTTGGCTCCCATTTTTTAAAACAATTTTCAAAGTACTAAAAAAAAAAAAACGAAAGAGGTTTGGAGATCAGTTTTTATTCCGGTGATCTGTTTGGCTACTGTGAAATCTGTAAGCCCCACTCATTCTTTCTCCCATTCATTTTCAAACTTGGGAGAGGGAAATAACAAATGGGTTGATTTTGATTGTGATAGTAGTTACTAATCGTGGTTTCCTTTACAAGGGTTTGCAACTTTCTTTGAATTTTAATGTATTAACTCACTCACAATGTGAAGAGGTGGTCTAATTTGGGTCTGCTAGTTTAGGTGCTCGTTTTTGTCGTTATTACTAAATCAACAATAATAATATTGCTTGAATTTAGTCTGCAAAGTCATTGTTATTTGAGTATAATGGTATTCAATTTTAGGACATCGGAAATTAAGTTAAACATATCCATCAATTTTTCCTTTTTGGACTACTTTGCTTTGGAAAAAGCTTATGATGCTTTGAAAATAAATTAGTAGTCTGTGAAGTCGTTGCTATTTGAGTAGTTTGCTGTTTTGATTGAACTATCTGATAGCCTTCAAACGGTGAAAGTTTTACTTGAACAGTTTGAGAGCCAGAAATATGTCTCAGCTTTGTTTTATCTACATATAATTGATAACTGCCACTTAGTCAAGGTTTTTTTTTTCTTCTATGCTACTACCAAAGGTCAACTAAATCATTCAATCTTTTATTATTAGCAAAAGGGTATAGTTTTGTGACAAGGGGCATGATAGATTGATAGTAAGTCTTTTATATCTAAGCCCAACAAATCAATGATCATTCTTTTATTAATTAGTATATTACACCAAGCTTAATATTGTGCATGGATCAAATCGATTACAAACTATCATTATAGCTGAAAATTTTTAATTGATACAGAAGCATGAGATAGGTCGTCATTTGGTATTTGATATACTGCGCAGCTACAGTAGCATGATAAAGGTGGTGTTTGAGAAGGTTTCCAAGGATGCAATCAAGGAATTTTTTTTTTTCTAAATAAAATTAAATATCAAAAAATTTAGTTAGTTGTCAAGTTTCAAAATAATGTTGGAAACTAGCATCTCGAGTGTATAAAACTCGAGTTTCAAGATAAAAATCGAGTTTTTAAGTCTCGATTTGTAAGGGGTGGTAGGTGATGTGGATGTCCACGTGGAACTCGAGTTTTAAAGACTCGAGTTTCACCATTTCAGACCCAGCGTTCTTCGTTTTCGTTCTTCATCTCTGTTCTTCGTCGTTAAATCGTTCCTCCTGTTCGTCGTCAGAGCGTTCTTCGTCTTTGTTCTTCGTTCTGGGTTTCTTCATCTTCCTCCATCGTCAAATCGTTCCTCCTGTTCGTCGTCAAAGCGTTCTTCGTCTCTGTTCTTCATCTCTGTTCTTCGTTCTGGGTTTCTTCATCTTCCTTCATCGTCACATCGTTCTTCGTTCTGGGTTTCTTCATCGTTTTGCTGGGTTTCTTCATCTTCCTTGCTGGGTTTTTTCCTTCTTCTTCTTCTTCTTTCTTCGACGGCAAATCTGAAGACCAGATCATGCCTCTTCTTCAAATCGTCTCTTCGTTCTTCCTCTTCAGATCAGATCGTGCCTCTTCAAATCGTTCTTCCGATTCTTCTTCAGAGCTGATGCTCTTCAAGTACAAAATCGAGTCTCTAAAACTCAAGATCTATGTGCATCATCCTGCCAACTCATTAAGTGGAAATCGAGTCTTTAGCCCTCGAGTTTTAGATTGAAATCTAGTCTGTAAAATTCGAGATGCTAGTTTACAGCATTCTTTCAAGCGGGTCTTAACTTACTATATGCTTCCTACTCGCTGTGCTAGTCTGCACATTCCCTCCTGCAATCAAGCTGTTATTGAATTGGCAAGTTCTATATTTCAAGAAGGACAAAGTGCAATATGGTAGAAGAATCAACACCTTGTATAAGCAATACAGAGGAATGTAAATTCAGTTCACTATCAATAAAATCTATCTTTTTTTATTAAAAAAAATTGATAGAATTATTAGTTGCACCTCCATGACTTTCACCCATAACAAAAATATTACATATATCTTTCTCCATATCAAATCTTCACAACAACAATTTGTATCATTTCTGGTAACATGGTTCTTAATGTCCTTCAAACAATCTCCCCCCACCCCCACAAGAAGAAAAGAAAGAAAGATGGTCCTATGCTTGTTCATGCCTTACACGATGAGATGTGTATGAGAGACTACTTGCCTGAAACATCAGATAATGTATTGATGTGTAAGACTAAATCCATCTCAAGCTCCTTATTCATAATAATTAATGAATGAACAAGTAGTTTGTTTACAAAAAGGTCCATATACAAAAACATGGTTCTTAATTTCAATTCAAACCACATTGTACAAAAGCTCCATGTAAACAATTATTAAATACCAAACAAAAAACTTCAGCATAAAGACAAACACCCTATTCCTAGGATCAATGATGTCGTGTTGTGTAATCTAACCACATCACCTCAGTGATCTCATCCCTTAAATGACCCATTGCTCTACATGCCTCTTGACTAAAGGCTTGTACATGCCTTCGACTTCTACTACTTACATCAGCCAAATTATTATGATCATCACTTGTCTCACATTCAGCTTCCTCCCATTCATGCAACAAAGCATCCGAGCGGTTGTACAGGCGTATAAAGTTATGCAAAACACAACATGCCGTTATGATGAGATGTTTTGATGGATTAAAAGGGGCATTGCATTTAGAATAGGGAACCTCGCCTTTAGCACTCCAAAGCATCTCTCAATAACCATTCGCAATAAGGAGTGTCTATAATTAAATAATTCTTGAGCACTTACAGGCTACCTATTATCCCCTCTATATTCTTGAGCATGGTACCTTATTGATTTGTGTGGTGGGAGGAATCCATCACCCAGTGGGTATCCTGAATCAACAAGGTAATAGGATCCTGCATTGTACAAAACAAAGTTACATATGTATACAATATTGTCATTTTATAGAAAACAATAATTTGGTGGGAAGGAAATTAAAATAAAACCTGGTGTAGGCCAAGGAAATCCATGTTTAGGATCACTAGGTGCCTCTTGAAACACTCTTGAATCATTGGCACTACCGCTCATCCAGCATGAACAAATGTAAATCTCATATCAAAATTACATGCACACATGACATTTTGAGTGATTTCATTTTTTCTACTCCTACATGACGTCACTTTCTCAGTAGGAGAACTTGCACTAACATAGGTACCATCAATGGCTCCTACACATGCCTAATAACATAACATAAATTTAATTAATTATTATTATTATTAACAAAAAAATATAGTAAACAACTCAACACAATGGTGAATATAATGACATTATTATGACATATCATTGATAAATGATATAATAGGACATATAACAAGAATAGATATCATGTCCCACTTTTTGTATTTCGCTTTATACTCCACTAATCATGATATGTCATCAGTATAATTTTATTCCATTTAAAATTTTGATGATTTTATAAGGAAAATAAAAAGAATACATAAAAAGTTGTTATTGATTGAGTATAAAATGAAAATAATAAGTGAGACAGAATATTTGAATTAACATAATACGAACATCATGACGTATTTCAAATATATACTTTTTTTTAATAGATAGATAGAGAGAGAGAGGAGAATGTGAGTTTTGAACTATAGACAGGGCCAATACATAATATATTATTACCATTGAGCTATCACTTGAACCCTATCGTTCAAATGCATACATTTGCTTTGAAAGACACTTCATAAAGTTAAGTACATATGTTGTCTAAAAAGCTCCCATCTTTGGATCTTGATTCGCTACTCTGTGGCTCTATCTAAAACTTTTTCTTTCCTTATCTTTCCTTTGTGCGTGTGTGCTTGTATGCAGATCATTTGGTGGAAGTAGTGCTACATTAGCAAACCATGTTGCATGCAACTGAAATGAAACTTCTGTTATCTTTTTTTTTTTTTTTTGATAGATAATAAAGATTTGTATTCAAAAACACTACCTTATGAAGAAAAACATAAGGCAGAGAAAGAGCTACAAAGGGAAAGGAAAGAGTGAAAGATAAAGAAGGGAAAAGAAACTAAGAACACAAGAGAGAGCTAAGGAACATAGGGAGAGAGTCATTAGAGGTGAGTCTCCAAGCCCTAGCCCAGTCAAACAAAGTGCCGCTGAAAGAGGCCAAAAGCTGGTCATCCGAACTATCCATGTCCTCAAACGTCCTCCTATTGCGCTCTCTCCAAAGACACCACATCACGCATAATAGAGCTAAATTCCAAATGCTAGACAAATGCTTTCCAGGCCATTTCCACCAACCGAATAGAGTATCTGCAATCGATCTTGGCAAGACCCAAGAAAACCCAAAAGATCTAAACACCAAACACCACATCCGATAAGCCTTTCCACAATGCAGTAACAAATGGTCCACCGTTTCTCCATTACTGCGGCACATGATACACCAGTCTACAAAATCCCATCTATCCCTCAAATTATCACCTGTAAGAATCCTATTCCAAACAGCAATCCACACAAAGAAGGAAACACGTCGAGGAGCCTTAACCTTCCAAACACCTTTCCAAGGAAAAATAATTGGTAAGGGGCTTCTTATCTTATTGTAGAAAGATCGAATATCAAAGTTCCCATTCTTTGTCAACTTCCATCGCATACGATCTCTGTTCTCAGTGGGAGGTAGATTAGAGTCCAAGGTACGGAGAAAATCATCCACCTCACTCATTTCCCAATCATTTGGCCTCCGAGTAAAATGAACATCCCAGCTGCTCCGCTCCTCAGACCCCAACCGATCGAGAGATGAGGCCACCAATGCCCCTTTATTGGAGGCAATCCCATACACACTCGGGAAAGTCAAATGAAGTGGAGAATCCCCACACCATTAATCTGTCCAAAGCTTCACTCTATCCCCCACCCCTACCTCAAAGCGAATATTCTTGCTAAAAGCCTCCCAACCTATGCGGATACTTCTCCACAGGCCACACCCATGCATCCCTCTACCTAACTTGGAAGTCCATCCTCCCCAATCTTCCCCAAACTTAAGAGCTACAACCCTTCTCCAGAGCCTTGTCTCCTCATTTCCAAACCTCCATAACCACTTCCCAAGTAAGGCTTTATTGAAAGTAGTAACTTTCCTTACTCCTAACCCACCGTGTTGCAAAGGTGCACACACCTTGTCCTATCCCCCCACAAGAAATCCCTTTGCAGCCTCTCAATTTTACTGGCCACATGCATAGGGATGGAGAAAAGAGACAAATAATAAGTGGGGAGACTAGATAAAGTGCTTTTAAGCAATGTTAGTCTACCACCTTTTGACAAATACATCTTCTTCCAAACGGCCAACTTACGCTCAATTTTCTCCAAGATAGGATTCCAAACAGGAGGGGACTTGTAGGATGCCCCCAAAGGCATACCAAGATAGGTCATAGGCAAAGACCCAATCTGGCATCCCAAAATCTCTGCCAGGACATAGACGTTAGGAACCTCCCCAATGGGAACCATCTCACTCTTCAGCACATTAACCTTTAAACCTGTCACTGCTTGGAAACAAAGGAGAAGCATCCTAACATGTAGAATTTGCTCCTCAACGGCATCGCAAAACAGAATTGTATCATCCGCGAACAAAAGATGCGAGATACATACCCCTCTACCTCGTCTTCTATCAGCCCTAAAGCCTCGAAACAAACCTGCCCCTTCAGCTCTTTTCATCATCTTACTGAAGACCTCCATCAAAACCAGAAACAATAGGGGGGATAGCGGGTCCCCTTGTCTCAATCCCCTCGAACTCCCAAAGAAATCAGCTGGAGACCCGTTAAACAAGACAGAAAATTGGGCTGTAGAAATACACGTGCGGATCCACCTACACCACCTCACCCTAAAGCCCATTCTCTTCAACAAATCAAGAACAGCCTCCCAGTTAACATGATCATATGCTTTCTCAATATCTAATTTACAAATAACCTCCTGAATCTTACTCTTCACCCTACTATCAACACACTCATTAGCAATGAGAAGTGAATCAAGGATCCGTCTACCACCAACAAAACTGTTCTGAGACTCCGATATCAGCCGGTCCAAAACCTCTTTCAGGCGGTTTGCCAATACCTTAGCCAAGATCTTGTAAACACTCCCCACCAAACTAATAGGTCTAAAATCTCGAATATTCGAAGCCCCATTCTTCTTAGGGATTAAGGCTATGAGAGTTGCATTAAGAGATTTTTCAAACTCGCTGTGATGATAGAACTCTTCAAACACGGCTAAGACATCGCTTTCCACAACTTCCCAACAATGGTGATAGAAAGCTAAGGAGAAACCATCAGGACCAGGAGCTATATCTCCTTCCATCTCTTTGACAACTCGAAGAACCTCCTCCCGTTCAAACCTCCGTTCAATCCAGTCTCTCTCCAACCCCTCTATCTAATCAAACTCCAAACCTTCCACACAAGGCCTCCACTCCTCAGTCTCCTTGTACAATTTCTTATAAAACTATACAGCTTGGTCGGCCATCTCAGATTCGTCCTCATAGATAACCCCATCCACCTCCAACATGCTAATATGATTATGCCTTCTCCGAGAATTGACCATCTTGTGGAAAAATTTGGTATTGTTGTCTCCTTCCTTAATGCAAAGCATCCTCGACTTCTGTCTCCACGAGACTTCTTCCAAAGAGAGAAGGTTCTGTATTTGAGATCTCAACACAGCCCTCTCTCCTAACTCGACTACAGAAAGGCCGAGCTCCCCTTCCTTAACATCCAAAACTTTTAAAGCCTCCAACAGATCTTTTTCCTAACGCACTACATTTCCAAACTCACTTCGGTTCCACTGAATAATATCTTCCTTCAATGCCTTCAGCTTCTTGGCAAGTACAAAACTTGGGGTACCTGAGAAAGAATATCGATTCCACCAAGAATGAACCCTATCTTTGAACCCATCCGACTTTAACCACATATTCTCGAACCTAAAAGGACTTTTCCCCCTCACTATCCCCCCTTGCCTCCACTAAAATGAGGAAGTGGTCTGAGATAGGACGAGTTAAAACCCGTCGGGTCACATCCGGGTAGTGATCCACCCAATCATGAGAAACCAACACCCTATCTGTCCTAGACATCGAAGGTTGATCCGAGCAACTCGACCAAGTATAACTCCCTCCTTCCAAAGGCAAATCTATTAGGCTAAGTTCCTCAATGAACTCAGAAAAATTCTCCATAGTCGGGGTAAGACGAGATCCCCCCAACCGTTCACTAGGGAACTGAAAAATGTTAAAATCCCCTATGTAACACCAAGGAACTTCCCAAAGTTGCTAAATTCCAATCAGCTCATCCCACAACTGCCCCCTCAAGTTATCATCATTCGGGCCATAAACCCTACAGCAAGCCCAAATAAAGCCATCCCCCAAAACCTGCCACCGAACTAAAACGGAAAACTGACCCACCATTACCTCTAGCTTTTCTAAAACCCTCCTATCCCACATCATCAAAACCCCACCAGTTGTCTGATCCGCATCCAATGCTACCCAGTCTACATAGGGACAACTCCACAAGCTGCAAATCAACTGTCTATCCAAGCCAGCAAGCTTAGTTTCTTGAAGGTAAATAACATCACAATTCCATTCCCTTGACAAATTTCTAACAACCAAACGTTTCCGCGCATCATTCAAACCTCTAACGTTCCATGACACCATTCTTAACTTCATTGAAACAGTGAACTCCCTACTACAACCTCAGTCAAGAAACCAAAGAAAAAAAAAAAACTATCTCCCATCATAATTAACAGAGGAAATCAAATTCCTCAACTCCCTCTTCCCTTTATCCTTTGAGACAGCATTTAGGTGGGCAGCATCTTTTCTATGCACCAGCTTGGCTACCTCAATCTCCATCTCAAGCCTTTGTAAAAGCAAAATACACCTCTTCTCATGTCGACCCAAAGAAAGCCCCATCATCTTACTGAAACCGAGGAGTCTATATTTCACCCAATTAGACACCTTCAAAGTGTTGTCCAACCTCCTCTCCTCAGCATTACAATACAAATCAACTGTCACAACCACCCCCAAGGGATTAATAGACACCAAGGGGAAAGAACTCTCCACATCACCCAAGGTCTTAACTACATAAGCTGTGTCGACCTCATTCAAAGCCACCACCGACTGATTAGCCTGATAGGAGGTGTCTATCCGCTGCATATCGCTAGCACCCTCGACCCGAACACCTACATCTCCACCCGGAGCACCCCCTTCCTCAATCCCAACTCTTGGTGGATTTAGAACGTAATTTGATAGCTCCAGGCCTAATAAAGCCCTATCACCCACTATTTCTGCCTTACCCAGAGTGGACTTAGGCTCATCGGCACAAAGCCCACCAGAAAAACGACTCTCAGCCTCCGCCAAAGTCTCCGCAAGGCAACCCAGAAGCTTGGTTGGAGAAAAAGACACCAAATCAATCCTCGTGGTGTGGAGAAGAGCTGTATCGGCACTATCCCGTGTCGCAGGTGAAGCTCAGGCGAGAGACGCATCGGAAAAAGGACCACCTACCTTCACCGATGCCTTCGCCAGCCCACAGAACATCTCGGAATGGGTCGCCGAGCTCGCCGCCATCATCGGAGCTTCATGTCGTGCAGTGCCGGCCTTCACCGGTGGCGCCAGTGAGTCCAAGGCAGGAACGACAACAGCCCTTGTGATGTCCAGAGTTTCCAACGTATCGTAGGAAGCTTTGGGCATCACTGGTGTATGGGCTTCCTGCCTTAAAAGTGTCGGGCTCCCCCCAGTTGGGCTTTCACCAACTTCCAACCTCAGTGGGCCAGTGGGCTCTGGACCAGAGAGCACACGAAACTCCAATGGAGAACCATCTTGATCTGAGCCCACCATAGGGAGTTTCTGAACCCGTGAACCACTAGGCACGTGCTCCCTCTGATCCTTTATAACCAATAAGGAATTCCTCAGTCCACCTTTATTCCACACCACCCTCCTTTTTCCTTTCTCATTCACTTCTACAGTCAGGCTAGTTCCTGCCCAGTCAGAGTTTCCCAGTTCCCGTTTATTTCCATAAACATGTTCAATCCCATTTGATTTGAAATTCAATGGGGATCCCCTTTTATATCCTACCGGATTTGTCCTTTCAAAGTTAAACTCCTCTGTTCTGCACTAAGAACCCACAACTCTACCTTCATGAGTGGCTGGACCAGGTAAGCTCACCGGAGCTTTGCTCAACATATCTTGTTTACTTACTGAGTTCTGCATCTCTGACTGAATTCTGGCCCTGACCTGCACCTCACGCCCACGCACCATATCAGCAAAGGATCTAAAGGGTTGAATCCTAGAGTTATCCTTGTGAGGCTGAGTCACAAAAAAGGACTGCCCATTCCCACCATTCACATAGTTTTCGGGTTCCAGCATCTTCCTTAACTCTAACCCAAAAACTCTCCATCCAATCTTTGCTCTGCATACTGGAATGATAATGGACCTCCTAGACCCGCCAACTTTAAGTTCAGACAACAGTAGGAACAAGCCAAAAGAATTGGAGCTCCGCTGGAGGGTGTAGGCTGAGTCACATTCCCAGAACGAAAAAAAGTACTTCGGATTGCTCCCCACTACTATCTGTTCTAAACTCTTCATCAACCATTGAGCCACTTTCTTACCCATGAAGACCGACTTCATGAAGTACCTACTCCGCTCAAAAATCCTAAGAGAAAAATACCTTCCCCCTTCCTCTACCACCAGAGGAAGGGGGAAGGTATTTTCTAGGAAAAGTCACATCAAGATAAACTTTTCTAGGAAAAGTCTTGAAACTCAAACAGCACCATGTTCAAAAGAAAACATCCTCATCTCCGCATTGTTGCTGTAGAATATCTTCTTTGTAACAATCCACAATAACAAGAAAACCAAAAAATAAAATTCTAAGTTTTAACTACTATGCCATGTCTATTAGTTTTTCCTCCATTCCCTATATTGCTGAGTTCTTCAATGGAAGATTAATTCCTCTAGTATGATAAATTACACGCTAAGCAGGTTTTATGAGAACAATTGCAAAGAACAAAGACATAAGGATGTTCTTTTTTTTTTTTTTTTTTTTTTTGAGAAATTACTATTTAAATAAAAAAATTAGGATCGCTAGATATACTCATACTATATAACAACAAAGAAAAAATTAGTCATTCTTATTTCAGTTAAGTAATATTTCAAATCTGTCATTAATTGCAAAAAATCGAAAGCCTGGGGACATCAAAGAGATTCTTGGGTAAAAATTATAACCTTTGGTGATTACTACCATTTGTTTGTACACAACTTGTCAAGGGCATCAATCAATATGGTGTTCTCTAATGGTCCAACACACACATGAAGGTGTGCTATAATAATCCTAATTACTAATCCAATCTAGTTGAAAGTACTTAATAAATTATTGCCCTTGATATGAGTCTCCAGTTCAATATATCTCTAATCGTGACATTGGAAAAAAAAAAAAAAAAACACTAAATTGCACACAAAAAAACACACTAACAATGCAACTCTGTCTCATTGTGTAATTTATGGGCAAATGATTTGTGAGCTATAGAGTTCAGGCATAATTCCAAGATCACCAAAATCAATGCTAGTGCATCAAACATAAAGAATGAATACATACGACAGAGTGCCTGAAATCAAGTATTTAGATAATGGCAAGATAACCATCATCAAATTATGTAGATAAAAATAAAAAAGATTGTTCTTACCCAAACAAAATAAACGCCAAGAGCCACAAACATCCCCTTTTATCCTCTGCCATGTTGAGTGAGAAAAATCCTTAATTCCCCCATTTAGCAATCTTGAAAAAACCCACAAACAATCCTCCATTTATCAATCTGAGTCTTATTTAATCCCCTATATTTCTCTATAAAATAATTTTTTGTTGTCACCCACCTTCCCCTAAAAAACCCATGCATTAGTATAAATAACATTGTTTGAGACTACATATATTGCAATTATTAAAAAACCAGAACAACATAAATCTCACAATTTCCACCAAAAAAGAGAACAAATTCCAACAATGCCATGGTTTTCCTTCCAATGAAATAAGACTATGCACGTAAAGTTCATAATTTTCCAATAAGAAAGTACTTTGGGTTTCAGTTACTTATCAAAAAGAAAAGTACATTTCAGCTGCCCTTTCCAACTCACACCTAAACCACCATATGTCATTAATGAACTCCCTAATTCAGCATCTTACATAATCCCATGGAGTACAAAAGACACACACTTTTGACAAATTTGTGATTTTACGTTTTTGTTTTCTTCTGTTTCATATTTATAAGTACTTTGATTTCAAAGTTATAGCATAAAAATAATAGTATTCCACACCCCAAATAGAGAGACCAGTGAATACTCAGTAAACACATTTTTAAAATACTAATTCCTAAGCAAACTGTGGTAGCAAAACATTTCCACAGACACTTGGTGGACACATACACAAAAAGTATGTTTCAACCACAACCAGAGGTGTGTCACGTGTGTGCCTATATATATATATATATATATATATTGAGAAATACCTCAACCGGAGGTATGTTGAAACCCTCAAAATACATATAAAGTTCTTGAATGCATTTGTTAAAAATAGAAGTTTGGGTACCCATTTTTTGGTTAATATAACCCACAAAAACCCCAGGTTAAAAACAACTGCCCAACTTCTTTAAGATTTTTGCCATTTGGCTTCTCTAGAAACCCATAATTAATAATAAATAAAAAACGATAATAGTTACTTTATTCTCCAAAGTTTCAAAGGCTCCTCATGGAATAGGAGGAGGGGGATTTCAGGGTGAAAAAAAGAAAAAGAAAACGAAGAAGGATTTGCCAATCTGAGAATTTTTTTAGGAATTTTTAAGGACAAAATCAGCAAAAGTAAAAGAGAGAAAGAAACATACTCATAAGGAGTACCATATCAAGCAAGCAATGTAGAAGCCGAATCTGACTGACTCGTCTGCTCCCTTCTCTCTCCCTCACCGCCTCTTTCTCTGTGAGTCTGCGTGTTGAAAATTTTCTTTTCTCAGCAAAGCGCACCGTTTAAATTTTGCCTTTGTCCCCCCCAAACGCACCGTTTTGGCCCAACACCTTTATTAAACCAAAACTACTGTAGTTAAGCGCACAGACTCTTTTTATATATTCGTTAATAGAAATAGATAATTGTTTCTCAAAAAAAAAAAAAAAATAGAGCATTCTCATCAAACGTGTTAAATTTTTTAGCATTTAGCATCTAGAAATCAATTTTATAATATATAACACATCACTTTACAGTATACCTTACATCAAAATTTCAATTTTTTTAACGCTTCATTTAAATATTTTTTCTCTACTTGTATTATGCCCGTGTGATGCACGGCTTAATAAAAGAATTATATATAAATTTTAAAATATATATTATAATATAATAAAATTAATAACAAATAAAATATTAAAAATAGTTTAAAGATTATGGCAAGTTCTAAATTTCTTAAAGCTTTTAGTAGTAAACGGGCCGGACTTTGCACGGTTTTGGTCGTAAACTTATAATAACATGAATAATTTTATTAAAAAACACTAATTAATGATTGAAGAGAAATGCTATACTCGATGGACTACGACATAACTTTTACTTATTCAAATAACAATTAAGGTGAAGTAGGATGAGGAACAACAAATAATAATTATAACATATCGGCATAATAACATTTATATTTAATTATAATGAAGCGCTTGCATCACAAAGTGTCAAATTAATATCAACTCTAAACATGCTAGGATGTTTATGTTAATTAATGTAATTGCACGGTTTTGGTCGTAAACTTATAATAACATGAATAATTTTATTAAAAAACACTAATTAATGATTAAGAGAAATGCTATACTCAATGGACTACGACATAACTTTTACTTATTCAAATAACAATTAAGGTGAAGTAGGATGAGGAACAACAAATAATAATTATAACATATCGGCATAATAACATTTATATTTAATTATAATGAAGCGCTTGCATCACAAAGTGTCAAATTAATATCAACTCTAAACATGTTAGGATGTTTATGTTAATTAATGTAAATAAGCATAAAATTAATATCAACATCTAACACCCTACTATTGCATGAATTGTGATTAAAATTGTCCTAATATTTTTACTTTAACCCCAAGCAATCATCTTAAATTTACAAATAAAACTACCCAAATATATAAAATTAAAAAAAAAATTTGAAAGCAAAATTCAAAATAACACACACATAAATATATAGACACAAAGAAACTCTGAATTCAATAATTACAAACAATATTAATTTTTTAAACATTAAAAAAAATCTAGAATTAGAGTTAAAGTAAAGATACTCACATGAAAATTGAATTAACTTTGACAGCAAGGGGGAGGCAGCGAAGTCATGGAGATTTCACATCACCTTAAATATCCATTGCTTTTACATCACCCGTTTTATATTTAATTAATTTTTTGTCTCCATTCTTTGTGGAGTGATGTTCATTATCATGGTTTTGGATGCTCGAATCTTGGTATCATGGCTACCTGTGGGATCTACACATATTGGAAAACAGATCTTTCAAAAAGTGAATAAGATTTTTGTTAAAATTAATCTGTTAGTTTTCATAGAAGATATACAATTGATTCTGAAGACCATAATAAACATATAAATTAGATCAATGTTATCAAAAATAACTTAAACGAAAGGCAACCCGCACACAAAACATATTCAATTTGATGAAAAAAATATAAAGAAGGGAATTTTATGAAATAACAAAAAGAAGAAGGCAAATACATACATGCAAGTTTCATAGGTGAGGTAAATGTGGGAAGGAAAGAATGCATCAAGAAACCGTACGGTAGAAAAAGGGAAAAATATACCAAACTGTATGTATACCCCCACTTTTATATTAGATAATTTTAAATTGAGAAGAAGTTGATAACTTGATATGAACACAAAGAAAAAGGAGTTTCCCTAATTAAGGAGTATATGTTAATTACATATTATTTATTTATTTTTTTACTTTATCCCTGTTGAGGGGAAAATTTTGATATTCCCAAATAAAGTATGGAGTAGCCAAGCCGAAACTCGATGATGAACCTTGAAATAAAGCCCAAAGACTTTCGGTGTTGTGGAAGTCCGCCCAAGCAAGAGTATTCCTGTGCTTTAAATGGAATAGGATGTGTGTATTGGGTTCATAGGGCCGGTTCTTAGCCAAATAATGATAATAAAATTGGATAAAATATGAGTTTTGGGGCTTTTTGTGATAGTTTATATCATAACCCAATTTAGATAATGAGATATGAAACATTTGTGATTAACATAATAATAGAGCGAAAAATATTTGGGAAAACTCAATAACTTATTAGTGGTATAAATAGGCGGTACTTGAATAAAATTAGGTGTAAAAAAAAAGTACCCTAACATTTAGCCCCCCGAGTCACTCGCAATCAAATTATTAGTAATACTATATTTTTTGAAATAAAAATATTAGGATCACACATGCGAGTTTTTTTTTTTTTTTTTTGAAAAATGGTGGCCTATTATAGATAACGAGATAGGAAATTTTTTGTGGGCCAATGAGAAATATTCGTGGAGGCACAAAATAACATATGGGTGATATTTTGATAATTTTTGGTGAATAAATAAAAGTGATTAAATAGGCTTAGAGCATGTGGCTTGAGTGAAAAAATTGTACCTCAACCTTTTAGCCCCTTGAGTATGTGTGATCAGCTTGCCTTTGGTCACATATGTGAGTTTGAATGAGTTCATAAGCCTGTGTTGCATGGGTTGAAAGAGAGAGAGAGATGGTGAACTTGAAAGAGAGAGCTTCTTCCTCTTTTCTAAGACTTAGAGAAGCCTTTTATCTCATTCCAAACTTATTCCATCTGCCTTTTCTAATTCAACTCTTCTTGATTGATTTTTTCTTTTGCATTTGTAGTTGATAAATAATTTAGTTGTTGGTGGAATTGGAGCTGCTGGCAAGGTGATACGAGCCTTTCAATAGTAATTGAGAAGGATAATCCAATTAGTGTACCTCTGAAGTGGGTGCTACGAAGAGATATTCTAGTGACAAAACTGTATGGGCTCCAGCCGCTACTGGTGTTTTATACCCAGCGATTAGAACTTCTGCCAGCCCCCACTCGATTTATGGGTTTTTGAGGGTCCATTATTGATTGGCCTAATTGAACAAGCTGAAAGATTAATAATAAAGTTTTCTATTGACCCCTTCATAAAGCCAATATCATTGGTGATGTGATGTTGTTCCGCTATAAGGTTGTATTCCATAACCTGATGCGCAACTAGAGTCTAGAGATGCTGAATTAAATAGTTGTTTGGTTCATGGAGGAGATATCCAGATACTGTGGTGGAAGCCCCCAAGTCTAATTTAGTGAGAATTCTAGCCGTGATGAATCTAGACCCACCGATGATGGTTATTTAGATCAAACTGATACTTTTGTTAACCCCAACTATTGGTTCCATAGCTCCAACTGTCATGATGAAGCAATTTAAGGGAAAGAACATTGCCGGTAGGATGAAGATTTATGAACCTATGGAAGAGGTTTCTTCAAGAACTCCTTATCTTCTTACATCCTTTCTTTCCTTTTTCTTCTATTCCTTGTCTTCATTCATGGCCTTGCATTTCTCTGCCCTTATGGTTCTAGCAGCTTGGTGATCAAGACGTAGCCGAGGAAGCATGATGACAAATTTGAGGATACAGACTTCAGTAATTTTATGCCCCTTCCCTCTTTCTTATCATGTATATTTACTGTTGATGCATTTTCACTTCAGGTTTTGCCGTTGAAGACATAATGGCAATTGACAAAAGCTTTACTGATTTTGTTACGGCTGAAGGGTTTGTTTCTGCAGAGCTCCAACTGTGATTTTGCCATATCTTCATGATGTTCCTTAAAAAAAATCTCCAAGCATGATCTAAAGTTGCTCATACTGCTAGAGGGAATTATAGCTTGATACTATTCATTTGCTCTTTTGTTGTTACCGTTGGACATTTAACTATGGTCTCTTACTTCATGGCGGTGCACAGAAAATTTGTTGATGTTGCTCTTAAAAAAAATATTAATCTTCAAGGGTGCGTGAAGGCATTTTAAAGAAATATTCTGGCTTCATGGTTGGAGGCAAGATTGGTGTTGGTATGAGAGGACTATTGTTCTAGCTGTAGGTTGCTATGTGTTGTGCAATTGAACCATGTACTACTTGTGATGATGAAGATAGCTGATCTGAGGAGAATATTGCATTAATGATGGCTGAGCTTTATTCTTTGATCAAAGGGATGAGATTATGTGTCTTTCAACGGTGTTTCCCCTCTAGTGGAGATCTTTGGCAATGACTTTGTTGGAGTAGATTCTTATATTTTCTTAGGTGTATCTTTTCAAAAACTTGCTTTTGTGATGTATTGTGATGTAATGTAATGTAACGTAATCACTATGTGATGTGAAGTATGTTGTAAGCTTATACAACCGTAAATGTCATGCATGTTGTGTTTTATAATTTGAAATCGGTTCAGCCATGTAGACTGTGTTTTATTTAGCCATGAATTTCCTTTGTCAAGATATTTTGATTGTCAAAAAAAATTACAATTCTTAGGCTCAAAAAAATTAAAGCATGGTCATAAAGGTAATATCCATTTTTGAAATCACTTGCTAAATGCATGACCATTTTGTTCTGAAGAGTCCCAACCATAAAGGCTGTTTTTAATTTTGAATATGTAAAGGTTTGAAATATGAAAAGTGTTTTGATCATTGAAAGACTGATATAATCGAGCCAAAATATAGTCATGGAAGTTAAACAATTTATTTTGTAAAAATAACTTGTTAGAATCATGATAATTTATTTTGGAGATATCAAGTTGCAAAATGGCATCATTGCAAGTGAGACTGAAATATAAATATCTATGTAAAAATGTATCTTAAAATATTTATAGTTTTGAAATAAATGTAAGATATTCATGTCTTAGAGTAAAGATAACGCTTACTCTCTATTTCCAAAGCACTTTTCAGAAAATATGATTATTGAGCTGTATGATATTGCTCCAGTCATTTGCCATTGATAGGTTTCATGAGATTTTTGCCTTTTGCCATGGCTAGACAATAATAGTTGTTGTTATAAACTTCTTTTCCAAGACAAATGTCCGTGGATGTCAGATTGATTAGACACTTTAGATCAAAGCCCCCAAGTGTGGGATGGTTGATACTCTTGATGATGCTTGAGATTCCAAGGGTTCCAATGATGTGAATATAATAATCACGGTCTTGAATATGCGTGGGGCTGCCATGGCTTCAATGGCGACAAAGCTTCTTTAAGGGATGACCGCCAATCTACTTGGTTCAGTGGTTGGTTGCAAGGAGTTTCTTGGATGGTTCGAGCTCCTACATTGCGATAGAAAATTCTCATTGGTTTTATGCCTACAAAATAGAAAAAATCCAATGTCTAAAAATCATGATGATGATTGAATTAAATAATATGTTTTATTATATTATAATTTTTGATTAATTGTCACAATAAAGATTAAGATAGATTAATATATACTTAACGCGAAAGTTTTGATTGAATGATGTATGTGATATAATATTAAAGTAATTTGTATTGAGTGATATAAAGATAATAGAGTAACATATATTCAATATAAATTTAAAGATAGTGATGTGATGACTTCTCTTGAAAGTTCATGGCTCAAGCCGTATATCAATGAACTAACGGCAGTCCAGCAACACGACGACATGAGTACAACGGTGGAGAGTCCATCTGTAATGTAAGTCACTCTATGGTTTGATATTGAAAGCATGTATCACCAAGTTATGATCTAAACTGAGCATCATGTTGTACTCCTAAGCAAAGATGTCAATGTACTTTTTATTTGATGGAGAAGGTATGTCAGGTACTGCTGGAGGTCCTTTCAATGGTTCTGCTATACTGCTAGACAAGAATTCTTCTTCCATTAGATGTGTTCTGTATACAGCCGTGAGTATTGCACTAGCTTCATTCAGCCTAGGACCCTTCTATTTGAGGCAACTAAGCCTCATATGTCATCATGAGTATCAATAAGAATTGGGCTTTGATCTTGCCAATGAGAATTGGGCTTTAATATTGCCAATGAGAATTGAGCTTTTAGATAAATTGTCATGGGTTTAAATCAAGGGCTTTGATTTGTGGATTTGAATTCCATTGATAAAATTGTTTTGCCATGGACTTGAATCGTGGACTTTTCAAATATTACCAAGGATAAGTATTCTTGGGTTTTAAATAGAATGATGTGTGTAAATAAAATTAGGTGTAATAAAAAAGTACCCTAACACTTATAAAACAATTATTAGTAAACATATCTTATGCTTATCTATTCAGCTTTATTGCCAAATTTATATAAACTCTATTATTTTATTTTATTTTATTTTTATGAAGAATATAACACAACCAAAAACCTATAAACAACAATTTACATTCTATATAAAGAATATAATCAAACTTATTCATAATTTAAAATTAAGAAATTAATACAAATTATAAATTTAGAAAAAGAACAAAGAATAAACCTGCTTATTTTCTCTATCACTTTAGGAGGTGAAAGTGTGAGTATGTAACTAAAAGCTGAATTAAGTATTGTAGAAGAGAATAAATGAGTATGAAAGTTTAATATTGTGAATTAGGTTAAAACATGTGTGAGAAGTTTTTATTAATTTTTTTGAAGTTAAAGAAAAATAACTTAAACAAAATGAAAAAATAATAATGAAGAAAGAATGTATACTTGTCCTGGGATTTAGTCATTCACATATTGTAAAAAATACGTACTTGTTGGTCAGTGGTGGTTGTTGTGATGTCTCCCATGTCTTGTATATCTCTTAAATAATCAACAAATGATATCCTAAATTCCAATACTTGCATGAATAAGATTATTTTGAAAAAATAAGAGAAAAATTAATTAAAAAATATAATATAATTGTATTTGAAGACATAAAAATAATTTTATTATTTTACTTCAAAACTTACACCAAATCAAGTCTCATAAGTTCATTATTTTCTTTAGTGTTAAGTACCTCTCACACTCTTGTGACTGTTACTCTACAATCCAATCGTCTTTTTCAGTGTCAATTTCATCAAAGTTGTTATATCTTGATTTTGCTAACCATTTTGATAAAAAAAAACATATACAAAAAAAAAAACATCAAAATGTTATCAACAATTTATCATCATATTACTATCAAGATAAAAAATTATGATATTTATGTAAAAGTACTTTAATTAAAATAACTAATAAAATAGAAATGCATTCCCCTATTCTTTATATCACGGTAATGTTAAAAGTGCTCACTTTGATGGTGTTTGTCCCCATATTGATTTTCTAAGCCATTCAAGTCAAAAAAAAAAAAAAAAAAAATCAGTTTGTGCATGTACGTCACTGTATACCAACTCTTAAAAGATGAGTTGTTGTTTTTTTTATTGTGCTTTCTTCTACCAAAATATCATTGAGTGGATTCTTCTAATCTAAGAGTCATGAATGACCCAAAAAAAAGATTGTCCTCTAAATCAAAATTGAGGGTAATATCCTATAAAAAAAAATTCGAGGGTAATATAAACAAAATAAATAAGTTGTTATCAACAATTTACCATCAAATTAAAGTTCAAAGGAAGATTGTTCTCGAAATCAAAATTAAGGGATTAAACAACATAGTAACATTGGAACCTATGTCATAACATGTAATTTATATATGATATACAAAATTGGAACCCACTTTATTTTTGTAGTTAACTAAAAACTTTAATATTAATAAAATAAGGGAGATTGTGAGAGAAGAATTATAAAAAGAAAAATCTTACATGTAAGTTCATAACAAAAATTTAAAATAATATACAAAATAATATAAAATCACCTCTAACCATATTTAATGATTGATTCCCAAATTATAAACATATAAATTGGATAAAACTTAAGGAAATAAGGTTAACAAAAGACTAAACAAAATACAAAAAAAAAATCTATTCATTTTGATAAAAAATAAAAATACATACCTCTGCAAGGTTATGTACGTAGGAGAAGAATAGAGTAAAACCTTGTACGGTTTGTGGTAAAAAATCATAATTTTATCACATATATTTATACTCCATGTTGAAGAAGTTGATATGAACAAAAAATTGTGTTGTGTGATGAGAGAAAATAGCAAAATATTCTAAACTAACGTCTATCATAAAATTTAAAGATAAAAACAAAAAAAAAAATTGTATTTCAGGCACCTAATCTGAAAAGTTAGATAAAAATGATGTATATCTAATTATCAATTAACGTAGGCCTCATATATATCAATTAATTAGAACTCTTATTGTAGATGAAAACAAAAAAGAAAAAAAAGAAAAATTGCATTTCAGGCATCTGATTCGAAGTATTTTAGATTAAAAGGTCTCATGTGTATCAATTAATGTAGGCCTCATGTATTTAGAACTCTATTTCTATATTAACGTTAATAATAACTCTATGTTAAATTTTGGAGTTTATCCAAAAAAGTGAAGGAAAAAATAAGTAGTTTTTTAAAAAATGAGTCCAAGAGAGGTTAAATTACAAAATATCAACTAAAGTAGGCCTCATGAATTTAGAACTCTATATCTATATTATCGTTAATCATATACAACTTTATGCTAAATTTTGGAGTTTATACAAAGAATAAAAAGTGATGGAAAAAAATAATTAAAAAAAGGAGTCCATGAGACGTTAAATTAGAAAAGATATAGACGAACATTATTAGTTTTTGCTATAAACTGATTTGGTCTTTACGTTAAAGAATTTTATATGAACAAAAAGTCTAGAACTAAAATTAATTGAATAGAATTTTATAAACTAAAATTCTAAACACTATGTTGCAACCTTAGACAAAATAAGCTAAAAAAAATAACAAATTAAACACTATGTTGCAGTATTTTTATTCAATTAAAAATATAGCAAGTGTAATTCAACTTTAATCAAATTAAGATTTTTATCCATTTAGAAATTATAGTTGAAGAAAAATTATATGTACTTAGAAATTATAGTTGAAGAAAACTTATATATATTTTTTCTGAAAATCTAAAAAAATGTTTGCAATAGATTTTTTTCCACTTAGAAATTATAGTTGAAGAAAACTTATATATATATATATATATATATTTTTTTTTTTAAATATAAAAATTTAAGAAAATTTCTACAATTTAGTGTTGCCACTTGGCGCAACCATGGCGTTTAAGCTCAATTTTTAGAAATTATAGTTGAAGAAAGCTTATATATATATATATATATATATATGTATGTATGTAAGGACACAGACTCGGTGAGCCAGCCCAAATTGGATGAGTTGGCCCAAGTGATCCAAAAACAATGAATTTATAGAGAGTGAGATGCGAAAGTTCGGCTAGAATGATTTGAACATCCAATACAATAGATTGAGACTTTCAGAAAGAGAAGACAAGAGGCCCAAACCCAGACCAACTATCTTTCTCAAAGATCCGAGGAGACAAATTTTACTATTCACACTTCCTTTCTTTCTCTTCCTTCCGAAAAGTGTCCTGCTTACTATGGGGGAATTCTTTCATATTATATAGCTTTCTCTAGACCATCTCCACCTTACACTTGTCACCCATCTGATTCCTCACTTGAGTGCATGTCCCATCGTGTACTCTTTTTTACATACTGTGAGTCACGGTGGCCAAAGTTGCACTGTTTATGGGTCTTCTCCACATAAATGCGGCTAGAAGAGTTGGTGTAGCACAATTAATGCTATGGTGGCAGCCTTACCTTAGGTATTTTTGGAGATTCCCACCTCCCCAAAGCTAGAGTCACTCCTCGGACTGCCTCCCCTACTTCAAATGTAACAAACTGCAGTCTGGGGCCTTGCATGTTCACTCCCTCCTCCTCGGACCATACCATGTCCTCGGACATGGTCGGGGGCGCAACACACCGTTTTGGGCCTTCAATCCTACGAGGCCCACCGCATAATCTTGGGTTCACCAGCTTCTTCATGGCCCGAAGCGTAATCTTGGGCCTGCCCCTAAAAATTTTAGTTTTTTTTTTAAATCTAAAAATTTAATAAAATTTCTGCAATTTGGTGAAGTCACGTGGCGCAACCACGGCTTCTAAGCCCTACTTTTATTATATATAATATGATATATATATATATATATATATAGTTTTTTTTTAAATCTAAAAATTTAAGAAAATTTATACAATTTAGTACTGCCACTTGGCACAACCACGGCATTTAAGCCAACTTTTATTATATATAATCTGTATATATTAAGAGGAGTCAGAAAGTTAGTTATTGTTTTTTTTTATTGTCAGAAATACTCCTAAATTAATTAACCAACAACTTAAAAATGAAGTTAAAATAGTAAATTGGCAAAAAAAAGTTAGTTATTACTTTATTTTTTTATAGTAAAAAATACCCTTACCAAAAACTTAAAAAGGGAATCAAAATAGTAAATTGACAAAAATAATAAATTTTTACTTATACGTTGAAAATTTGAAATGTACAATAAAACATCCTCACTTTTCTTCTTAAAAATAGAACTTCCCACTACTCATGTTTGAAAAAAATAGCTGCCCCTCTAATACAATAAGGAAAAACTATCCCACGTAAAAAAAAAAAAAAAAAAAAGTGTCAGACTAAACTATCTCATATTTCTTTTTTAAACTATTATATTATCATTTTTTTTTGGATTTATTATATTATTAAAAATTTTTTGTGATAACTATTACATCATCAATTGAATTTGGATAGACACGCAAAAGCTTCTAATAGAAAAATAAACCCTATTCTTCTCAAAAAAAATATTCCTACCTATTTTTTCGAAGGACAAACAAGTTTGGAGGAAATCCACACGGGTCAGTCAAGGAGGAAGACACGTAAGCTTGGGTCATGTACAACGCACACGACCCATTTTAAGTGAGGAGAGCTTTAACCCTAGCAGCAAAAACACTTCTCCCACAGCCTCACGCACGCCCCTCCCTCCCCTCAAACTCCTCAAACCCACGCCTTCTCACCTCTGTTTTTCTCCGAACCTCACTGACCCGTGATCGACTCAGACCGGCAAGAGAATCCGGCCACATGCAGCAGCCGCCGATCTCACCGGACTATATGTCCATTCCTCCTCTTCACCCGCTTCCCCCTTCGCTGATTCCGCCCCATTCAGTTTCTCACTCAACCGATGCCGCTCCCATAAATTCGCCGCCAAGGACCACCGCTCCATCGTTTCTCAGCATTCTCCCTGACAGTGACAAATGCAATGGTTCTCAATTTGTTCAGGTCTGATTTTCTTTAAAAAAAACATAAATTCGCCTAGCATTCTCTCACAAAGGTAAACTCTGTTTAATTTCTTTTTCATGGGTTTCTTTTGAGTTGAATCAAATAACTTTGTTCTTATAATTGTGATTTTATTGGGTAATTTCTTATTAATTGTGATTTTATGGGGGTAATACATGTTATTTGTGAGTGGGTTTCGGATCTGAGGGCTTCTTTTTACTTCAATTTTAAAGTTTGCTCATAAGGTGTTTGATAAAGTGCATGAGTGAGTCTAGATTGTGAACTTGCATAAAATTGTATCTCAAAGGTGATTGTAGCTATATATGGATCTGTGTTTCTTGTTTATTTTTCTCTAAACACTTGCAATCAGTTCGTGATATATGGATGAACTATGGTTAATCCCAGGTCTTTGTGACTGTGTGTACTGTGGAAGTTTGAATTTATGGTCAGGTCGTTGATGATTGGTTTGTGTTTGTGATTTTTATTGGGTAATTATATATCGGTGCTCCATATATATATATATATATATGTATATATCCTGGGGCCCTATTGCCTTAACTTTGTGCCACAATATAGCCGGCAAAGCCTTGACAGCTTCTAAAGCATCCTCTGGGTGTTCATCTTGGAAAACATTATTAATCTGGTCATGTGATGGAAACAAAACTTGGCCTGTGCATCATTATTGAAGTGGCTTGTCTGGCTGTGATGACAGAAGTACTAATCTAGTTATGTATGCAAGACCAAGAAGCGATGGAGAATATAATATGATTATATTTTTATTTCCACATGAACTGACATTCAAGATTTTTGTTTGATTGTTTGATTGATGGCAGTGAAAGCACTTGCATAAACATGTAATTTAACAATTATTTTTGAATTAAATGGATTTGAGAGTATGTAAGGTTGAGCATGTGTTTAGAAAACATTCAGTAGGTAGAGTTAATTTTGCCAGGAATTTGTTGGTTCGGTGAGTCAAATTTGGTATCTCATTTCGGTTCTACTTCAACCTAGTCACTTGCTTTAATTTTAAGTTCTATCTGTGGCAATGACTTTTTGAAACATTGAATCCTTTTGAGTAATTGTTCACTTACAACTGTAATTAGTAATTTCATCTTGTTAGTCTCCTCGCTGTCACAAATAAGTACACGTTGCCTTGTTATAAGTTCTGCTAGAACAACTCCAAATGCGAATACATCAGTTTTGGGGGTCACCTGGAGCTCCTTCACGGATCTTCAATTAATTTTGTATTTGAATTGTATGGTTTGTTTAATCTTTCAAATTTAGGCTTGCTGAAAGAAACTGCAGGTTTAAGAGAGAATGTAATGCCATGAGTACTACTAGAACTTTTATGCTCTGTTTGGGTTTATTTACGATTGAATGGTTAATTGTCATAAATAACTAAACTTAAATAAAACTAAAATTAAACCCAATGGACTAATAACACAGCCCATTCCAGAAAACGTAAATTACTAAAATACCCCTAACACTTAAAACTAATTAAAAGTCTTAGGATGCCTTTTATATGTCTTTAATGGTTATTGCTATGGTCCTCCATCAACGTGTGATAAAAAACTAAAAACTAACCATTTCCAAAGACCTAAAATTTGCAATAATTTGCCAAAAAAAAAAAAAATGTTAAGACAAAAATAAAAAGGCAAATAAGCCGTATAATATGTATAACGGATTAGATTTGTTCTTTTTTTTTTTTTTTCAATTTCTTTTATTTTTGAAATTCCTATCGAATGATAACTAATAATTACTAAAATTAGGCTTTATCTAAAACACAATCCCAATCTGTTACTTTTATTTTTGGTTTTGAATAATTCAAAGATAAGTCAAATCAAATACTTATAATTAGTTGCTCTACAACCCATTTTAAAGCCTTTTTTTAGCAATTTTGATAGTTTCAAATGGTCAAATCAAATAATCTTTATTTAGTTTCTGTACAACCCATTTTAAAGCCTTTTTTTTTTAACAATTTTGATAGTTTCATACCAGAAATGTCTTGCAGGTGCAATAAATACTCACATATATTTTACACACACACGCACACACACACACACACACACACACACACAAGCTTCAAACAAAAAATCAACACATACAAAACTCTGAACAATGAGTGGAGTAGTTGACAAAGAGAGAGAGACAGAAACACATGTGGAAGAAATTATAGAGCCTCCCCTCCAAAAACGAGAAAAATTTAAACATTTCACGAAGTGGTTAGCAAGGCAATTACAGTACAAAAAAATAAATGGAAGCTATTTAGAGGAGGTGAGGGCAGCGCTGTTAGTCATTGCGACCCTTATAGCTGCGCTGACTTTCAGCCCAGCTATTACCCCTCCCGGCGGCCTCTGGCAGGCTACGTCCGGTGAGGGGCCGGACTGTAGCAGCAGGGATCCCTGTATTTCAGGGGAATCAATAATGGCACACAAGAAATCTTCAGGGTTTCTAAATTTCATGGCCCTAAACACACATACATTTATGACCTCACTTTTTATTATTTTTGTTTTGTTGACCTTTCCTCTGAAAAATTATTTTTTTACTATACTTCTTTCACTCCTGAATTCTACTTTACTGATTTTGCTCTCACTCTCCTATATCGGGGCTATTTACCAAATTACCCCTGAGAGAATACTCTCTCAGGGGTACAGAGGTATAGTCCTTCCCATCTATGCATTTATATTTGTAATTTGTGTTGTGATGTTGTACCATCTTATTCATGGCATTCTTTATATATGTAAGCATGCATATCAGATTGTGAAGAACATGTATAAGGTTTGACCTGAATTATGTAATAAATGTTTTGGATATTTGTTTTTATATTTGAATTGACAATGTAATTGAACATTATTGTAATAATAATTTGTGTAATAGACTTTTCCTTAGATTCCCCTTTTTTGTTTTCTCCAAATTTACATTTCCTTTATTTTAAAAAGAAATTCCCTTTCCAAAATGATTGAACATACGTAGAGGACAAAAGATTCTGTTTCTCTCCTTCTACTCAGATATCGCCAGACTGGTTTTGTCATGCAATTGGTGGAGTCCTGAAAATCTTCTTGAGGTAACTCTCTCTGTTCAGAAATATGTTAGCTGTAATACTTGAATATTTCTGCCATCCAAGTTATGTTGATTATTAGAACTAAGGCTTAGAACTATTTCTGCCACAGGCACTTGAGAAGTTTTAGAACTAAGGCTTAGAACTATTTCTGCCAGGGGTTCTATGTTGTATTTCTATTAAGTTTCATTTTTTATTTTTATTAGTGAAAAATGTCAAAGTTCAGTTCTTTTGTGTCACAAGTTTTGGCTTATTCACAACAGTCGAGAGAAAGATCCAACTATGTGCAGGATTCACTCAGTGTTCACACTTCTTTTTTTTTTTTAATAAGAAAGTTTCCATGTTCTGCATCTATAGCTGAAAGGTATAAATATTCAGGTTCAAACCATTTGACAAGGCTATCTTTCAAAACGTTCCTCCAACTTGAGGGGTGACTGGAAGAGAAGGTTTTTTGTTCTTGATAGTCGAGGGATGCTGTATTACTATCGCAAACCATGGAACTGGCTATCCGTAAGTCACTATTAACTTAATAAAATTCTCTCGTCTAATCTTTGTTATGACTTCTGCACAGAAAAATAGTTCCTCTGAAAACAGTTCTAGGATTCTTAGTCGTTGACTTTCTTCTCATTACCATTGTGGTGTACATGATAAAAATTCTGTTGCACGTCATATAGTGAACCTACTGACATCAACAATTAAGATAGATGCAGATCAAACAGATTTAAGGTTCTGCTTCAGGATTATTCGACCATCTAAGAACTACACACTGCAGGTACTTTTCCTAAATGCAGACATCTTGTTTGGCTTTTCCTCGTTTGAACTGATGGTGTACTAATATAAACCTTGCTGTTATTATTGCCTGAATTTTTCGAAGCAGATTATAAATTTTATTTCCTTTGCAATGCAGGCAGAGAATGCACTGGACCAAATGGACTGGATTGAAAAAATAACTAGCGTAATTGCTTCCTTATTGAGTTCCCAGACTCCTGGGAAAGTAAGCTTTTAATTTTTTTTTTATTAATTTCTTTGCAGAAATGTGTTTCTATAGTCATTATAACGGATGTATTAATTATATGTAGGGTCTGTCTACTTCACCTTTGGGAAGCGATTCTTATGGCTTTACCAGCGAGAGTGATTCTGATTGTGATCGGAATACATCTAGAAAATAATTGTAATAATCATTTCTGTGAATCTAGAAGTTTGCAACAATGTACAGTATGAGAAAAGAGAAGCCAATTGATTTGCTCAGAAGGGTTTGTGGGAATGACAAATGCGCTGATTGTGGTGCTCCTGAACCTGACTGGGCATCCTTGAACCTTGGTATTCTTATATGCATTGAATGCTCTGGTGTTCATCGTAATCTTGGTGTACATATATCAAAGGTAAGTTTTCCAGGCTTGTAGGAGCACTATCTCATTCCATGCTGTGAAAAATATAATTCATGTTCACAGTAGCAGTTCTAAATTAAAGCCTGAGGCTAGGGTTTAGGAACTTTGATGCGTGTGGCTCAAAATCTCATTGAGAGTATCAATGTAAAATAACATTTTATTAAATACACAGAAGGACCCTGCAACTTCCAGTACTTTGATTTGTAAAATGACAGGACTGATTCGGGTTCAATAGTGGGAGCTTTGGAAAGAAAATTAGGCCTCTCATGGCTTCGTATGAAAGTTCTGTCTGGTTTGGTTCACAATGAGAGAGAGATAGAGACATAACAGAACCTGCGGAGACGAGAGAAATGTGAAGCAATCTGAATATAACTATAAGCTATGAATTCCAAATTATCGGACATACCCTTTAAATACCCTAGACGAGAGAATTGCCGTCAAAACCTTGAACAAGATTTTTTTTTTTTTTTTTCAAAGGCCTATGATATAATAGAATTAGAACCCTTTTTTTAAGGGAAAAAAATCTAGCTATATGAAAACATATGGACAAAAATATCCTAGTTGTTTTTACTGCTGCAGTGACAATACTTAGAAGACCTAAACAACTACCATGGAAAGTTTCGTTGACTGAAATGTCTTCCTTATTTTCATAAAATCCAGATGCCTTTTACTGGGCTTTTAAATTGGATATTTCTTCTCTAGCAAGTCCATGGCTGCAGCAGCTTCATATATATATATATATATGTTTTTATGTCGGTATAAATAAAAACGCAAGTAAATCAACCATCCTTTGAAGTTTCTAGTTGGTGAGACATGTTCCAATCTAGAGAATATCATTGCTGGCCATATCTTTAGAATATTAAGTGTGATTACTAAATCATCCAGGGCAGGTAAATTTTAAGTTGTTGGTTGGTGTATTATTATTATTATCGTTATCGTTATCGTTATCGTTAGGCTTCCTCTCAGTTGTGTCTTATACATATTTTCATGATATCAAGCTTTCTTCCATCCATTAATTCATGAAGCTTATGTGGATAACTTTTGACACAGGTAAGATCATTGAGGCTTGATGTAAAAGTCTGGGACCCTCCAGTGCTTAATTTGTTCAAGTCACTAGGCAATGTCTATGCAAACTCAATCTGGGAGGAATTATTGCGATCAAAAAGTTCTTTTCGGACTGAGGAAATGCACAGAGGGTTAGTAATGCATAACTTGATTTAAGTAAAATGTATTTGTTTTTATGCTGATGTGCAGTTGGTTCTTTTCCATGTAGCTTATCCAAAATGGGTAGAAAGGACCTGTTGAATATGAAAAAAAAATCCCGAAATGATGATCCTATTTCAGTAAAAGAGAAATTCATTCAGGTAATGCCCCTCTCATCTGTATCCATTACATGGTATACTTTCTCACATATAATGCCCCTCTCATATAAGTGTGGACCCCACAAACATGAGACCAATCTCTATGTGCGAGGGGCGTTGTATTCTTCAGTACACTAATATTTCCATGTCTTTTTGCCAAGAGCCTTGCAGTTCAACTGGCATCTTTTAGTGTTTTCAACATAGACATGCAGGATTCAAATTCCCTTCCCCCATTGTAACTTTCCTTCTAGACATGCAGAATTCAATGGTGAACTTGCATAAATTTGTATCTCAATGGTGATTGTAGCTATATATGGACCTGTGTTTCTTGTTTATTTTTCTCTAAACACTTGCAGGAAAGAGTTGAGTCCTACTTAGAATGTGTTGCAGGTGATTCTTCTTCGGACAAGCCCTCCTTGAGTAATTCGAGTTCACCGCAAAGAAGTGATGATCAGTGCACGGCACATTTCCGAGAACTGTTCTTTGCTTCTCCTTGCCTGCCAAACTTCTGACATCGGCATGGTGGAGTTGCTATTACAGTATGGTGCAAACATAAATGCTTCTGATTCAAAAGGTCGGACACCACTGCATTATTATAGTGTCATTGGGAGAACTGCAATTGCAAATATGCTTCTTCAAGGTGATTCTTTGTTTTTTTTTGTTTTGTTTTTTTTTTCTTGCAATTGCTAGTCTGCGGTCTATTTATCTCTAGTCCTTTCCACTATTGATATTAGATTCATGTCTACAATATTATCTGCAGGGGAGCAAATCCAAAAGCTGTTCACAGAGAAGATAATACCCCCGAGTCTTGTATCAAAATCAGAATTCAACCGCAATGTCCTTGCTCTCTTAACAGAGAAAAACGGATGAGAGTGTAATTGTGAACAGCATATAAGAGATACAAAATGGAATGAGCTTTTGTATTATACTTCATAAAATTGAGAACTAGTTCTCTCTACACGGAAGGGCCAAAAGTTGTCGGACTCAGGACAGAACTGGCCTACTAGGTCATGTGTCTTTCCCCTACAAAAGCGTATATTTAGTTCAGTTTTCTAGGTGTGGGCTAAATAGAAGAAATTACTGTTTCGGCCTAGTGGAGTTTGCCAGGCTCTTGCGATAATTTCTCCCAATACAGGCTATACTAGTCAGGAAGTTTGGATGTAGCAGCAAGTTATATTATCTTGTATATGGTTCAGGTTTTATATATACTAGTGGATGTCCCGCGCGATGTGCGTGTTTGCTATTAGTAATTTTATAATACTTAAATGTGTTATAATGTTCGGAAAATTAATTTCGATTATGTATTATACGTCACTAAAATAATGAATGAAAAAAAATTGTAACACAATATATTCATAAGTAATCATAATTAATTAGACTCTAAAAATGCCACTATATGCCCTTTTTTGTTTGATTAGGTGTACATGTATATTTAGTTCTTACATTTGACAATTCCAATATAAATATTTTATTATTTCTTTTTTTTTTTTTGAAATATTTATATTTTTTTAAAGAAAACATGTGAACTTTTGAAGGCTAAACATCTAAGATTTAAGGTTTATAATTTCTAATTCGCAAAACTAAATATATATGCCAAGAGATTAAAAATAAAAAATAATTGAATAGAGAAATATTTTCATATCTCACGTTTAATCAGATATACCTTAGTCAATTACAAAGATTAAACACTTTTCAAAAATACAAATAAAGACAAAAAACACATACCTTTTAGAAACTCTATATGTTGTGAAAGCATTGTATCAAGCTTTGATAGTGTTGTTAAGAAGTTTAGATCATATACCCCTGAAACCAAAGCCAATTTCATTCTCTCTTATACACTAATTTTCTCACTCTTTGTCTCTCTATCCCTCCAGTCCTACTTTTCTTTTGGCCTTCTGATATTTTGTGAAAATGGAAAATATAAAAGAAAACGAAAACTAACATTCAATGAAGAAAACTTTTCATTTTTTAAATTAATGAAATAAAAAGTGGAAGAGTTCAAGAAGTTGGAAAATGGTGTAGAACCAAATCTTTTTAATTTTCTGCATTTATGGCTTAAACTAATCATTGATAAGAAGATAGGAGATGAATGGCTAAACGAAAAAGTATTCATACAAAGTGCCACATGACAGAACCTCGTGTACTTCTGCATGAGGTCTCTGCTTTTATATATATTGATATTGAATCATTGATGTGAGGATAGAGAGATTCATTTCAATCACGGAAGTTTGAAAATGTGCAAGGTGGCACTTCGAGTTCAAGGAACAAGTCATTACATCATTTGGGAAAACTTTCCTTTCATTTGGGAGCCACTCAAACTTCACCATGAATCATGACCAATGATGCTGATTGGTGACAGTAGTTGTAGATGAATATGATGTAACGATGACTAAAATTTCTTACAGATATACCAATGTGCAACGACTCAAGAATCGAGAGGATATTCTTCATTTTGTGGAAGAATTTTTTTTTTTTTTTACTTGTAGTAGCATTAAGTTCGCCGAGAAATGAAGGGAAAATGAGAGGAGATGTGTTCACTTTTCATTGTCTGCGTAGTATGCTGTTTGGATTATTTGGGAGTGAAATATATAACTTAATGATTATTTCAACTAGAGTGGTTTGTTTTTTGGATATTGAGGTTTTGGTTTTCAAAATTTCGAGTTTGGACCAGTACTTCGTTCTAAATGTGATTGTCCGCCGTTAAACTTGATCCAACTCGGCCAAACATCGAGGTTAGGTCAGACTTAGAACAACTGAAGAATAATGGTGCTGGTTGTGGGTACAATATAATAGATCCCACTATAAAACTATACAAAATTTTGACTTGGATTGAGATTCAGGCGCAATTGCACTGAAGGACTCAGTCCTTCGATTCGGAAAGTTAACTTTTAACCTCAATAATTGAATCAGGAAAGTTTTCATTTTTTAATTTTTTTTAAAAAAAATTCTAAAGATGGAGGAGAAAGAGTTTAAAGCTTAATTTTTAATCCCAGCTCTCGACTGCAATTGCACCCCCAATCTTAATCTATTCCCCACAAGGAGACTCATGATATTTATCGGATGACCAAGTTGTCAAACAAAATGCACCGTATACTAATTTACTTCTTTTTTTTTGATAATCGTATAATAATTTACTTATAGCGCCTACATTGTATCATATTACTTTTTTAGAGCAAGACTTAGGAACAGTAGTTAAATGCTATTCCTTAGGTTCCTCTTTTAAGATTCTGTCATATGGATTTTTTCTTACGAGATGAAAGTGTATATTTTTTAGTTAAGTAGTCACATAGCTGAATTTTAAAATAAAAATCCAAGGAATAACACCTAAGATTCTGTACCTAAGTTTAGTCCTATTTTTTAAGTGCTTGTTTGTCTGGGACAAAATTAGGATTTCATCTTTGGGGTAAAGTATGAAACAAAAAATTTTCACAATTTAATAATTAGAACTATATAATACTTCAAGAATCGATTCAGTTTCTATTTAATGTTAACAAAACATAAATAAAATAAAAGGTAAAATAATTGTTTTTTAATACATTCCAGGTTAATTATCAATTAAGGTGTACTAAATTTTGCAGAAATTTCTCTTAACTCTAAACCCACCTAAATCATTTTATATAAATAAAATTATGTTGTCATATCCTATTTGCCACTTAATTCCAAACTCGAATAATATAAAAATATAAAATAAATAAAATAACTTAAAAGAAAAAATAATTGATAAATTGATAATTACGATGAGGAGAGATGATGCTAGAACTTTGAGAAATTGCGAAACCAAATAATTTGACACAAAAATAACACATTCAATTCAAATCTATCAAAAATATTAAGCATTATGTTTTACTCTCCACAAATACATTAAAAAAATAATTTTGAAAACGTAGTTTTTTATTTTTGTTTTCTTAGCTATATTAAGTTATCAACCCTAAACATACAAACATAATTCGCCTACATTTCTTTATTTTCTTCTAATTTTTATTCTTATTAAATAAATTAGTAAGTTACCTAAGTGAAGATAAAGAAAATGAAAAGAGGTGATATATATTTGTAAGGGTGCTCCTTTAAAAGATCTTTACCTGGGATATATTTTTTAATTGTAAAGGATAGGGATGTTTTTGTTCATTCTTATTTGGATGTATTTGAAGATAGGACGGTTTTGTTCCTTGAATCTAAATTTAAATTTTACTGATGCTTTTCAGGATTGGGAACCATTAGAGACTTTGTTGGCTCAATTACATTTTAATCACCTAAAGGACTACAGGAAGATTGGTTGATTTGGTAGATTAGGTGTGATGGAAAACTTGATGTCCCCCCTCCTTTTTTTGAGGCTTTGAAATATCTAATTAATTGTTGTTCCCTTGGAAAAAATTGGTGGAGCAAAGTCCCTAGTCACTTTTTTTGCTTGGATGTGCATTAGGAAAGCATCAGTAAAATTGTTGTTCCCTTGAGATATCTCTCTCTCTCTCTCTCTCTCCCCTTTATTCTAGGATCTCAAAAACCTCTAAATTTTTATTTTTTATTTTAGAGAAGACCCAACTTGTTCAAGGTTCTTTACAAGGAACCTTAGGGCCTGTTTGGTAAGATGATTCTTGATTTTGTTTTAAAAAAATTGAAATTGAAATTGCTTTTCAGATAAAAATTTTTACATTATAAGTGTTTGGCTCCCATTTTTTAAAACAATTTTCAAAGTACTAAAAAAAAAAAAACGAAAGAGGTTTGGAGATCAGTTTTTATTCCGGTGATCTGTTTGGCTACTGTGAAATCTGTAAGCCCCACTCATTCTTTCTCCCATTCATTTTCAAACTTGGGAGAGGGAAATAACAAATGGGTTGATTTTGATTGTGATAGTAGTTACTAATCGTGGTTTCCTTTACAAGGGTTTGCAACTTTCTTTGAATTTTAATGTATTAACTCACTCACAATGTGAAGAGGTGGTCTAATTTGGGTCTGCTAGTTTAGGTGCTCGTTTTTGTCGTTATTACTAAATCAACAATAATAATATTGCTTGAATTTAGTCTGCAAAGTCATTGTTATTTGAGTATAATGGTATTCAATTTTAGGACATCGGAAATTAAGTTAAACATATCCATCAATTTTTCCTTTTTGGACTACTTTGCTTTGGAAAAAGCTTATGATGCTTTGAAAATAAATTAGTAGTCTGTGAAGTCGTTGCTATTTGAGTAGTTTGCTGTTTTGATTGAACTATCTGATAGCCTTCAAACGGTGAAAGTTTTACTTGAACAGTTTGAGAGCCAGAAATATGTCTCAGCTTTGTTTTATCTACATATAATTGATAACTGCCACTTAGTCAAGGTTTTTTTTTTCTTCTATGCTACTACCAAAGGTCAACTAAATCATTCAATCTTTTATTATTAGCAAAAGGGTATAGTTTTGTGACAAGGGGCATGATAGATTGATAGTAAGTCTTTTATATCTAAGCCCAACAAATCAATGATCATTCTTTTATTAATTAGTATATTACACCAAGCTTAATATTGTGCATGGATCAAATCGATTACAAACTATCATTATAGCTGAAAATTTTTAATTGATACAGAAGCATGAGATAGGTCGTCATTTGGTATTTGATATACTGCGCAGCTACAGTAGCATGATAAAGGTGGTGTTTGAGAAGGTTTCCAAGGATGCAATCAAGGAATTTTTTTTTTCTAAATAAAATTAAATATCAAAAAATTTAGTTAGTTGTCAAGTTTCAAAATAATGTTGGAAACTAGCATCTCGAGTGTATAAAACTCGAGTTTCAAGATAAAAATCGAGTTTTTAAGTCTCGATTTGTAAGGGGTGGTAGGTGATGTGGATGTCCACGTGGAACTCGAGTTTTAAAGACTCGAGTTTCACCATTTCAGACCCAGCGTTCTTCGTTTTCGTTCTTCATCTCTGTTCTTCGTCGTTAAATCGTTCCTCCTGTTCGTCGTCAGAGCGTTCTTCGTCTTTGTTCTTCGTTCTGGGTTTCTTCATCTTCCTCCATCGTCAAATCGTTCCTCCTGTTCGTCGTCAAAGCGTTCTTCGTCTCTGTTCTTCATCTCTGTTCTTCGTTCTGGGTTTCTTCATCTTCCTTCATCGTCACATCGTTCTTCGTTCTGGGTTTCTTCATCGTTTTGCTGGGTTTCTTCATCTTCCTTGCTGGGTTTTTTCCTTCTTCTTCTTCTTCTTTCTTCGACGGCAAATCTGAAGACCAGATCATGCCTCTTCTTCAAATCGTCTCTTCGTTCTTCCTCTTCAGATCAGATCGTGCCTCTTCAAATCGTTCTTCCGATTCTTCTTCAGAGCTGATGCTCTTCAAGTACAAAATCGAGTCTCTAAAACTCAAGATCTATGTGCATCATCCTGCCAACTCATTAAGTGGAAATCGAGTCTTTAGCCCTCGAGTTTTAGATTGAAATCTAGTCTGTAAAATTCGAGATGCTAGTTTACAGCATTCTTTCAAGCGGGTCTTAACTTACTATATGCTTCCTACTCGCTGTGCTAGTCTGCACATTCCCTCCTGCAATCAAGCTGTTATTGAATTGGCAAGTTCTATATTTCAAGAAGGACAAAGTGCAATATGGTAGAAGAATCAACACCTTGTATAAGCAATACAGAGGAATGTAAATTCAGTTCACTATCAATAAAATCTATCTTTTTTTATTAAAAAAAATTGATAGAATTATTAGTTGCACCTCCATGACTTTCACCCATAACAAAAATATTACATATATCTTTCTCCATATCAAATCTTCACAACAACAATTTGTATCATTTCTGGTAACATGGTTCTTAATGTCCTTCAAACAATCTCCCCCCACCCCCACAAGAAGAAAAGAAAGAAAGATGGTCCTATGCTTGTTCATGCCTTACACGATGAGATGTGTATGAGAGACTACTTGCCTGAAACATCAGATAATGTATTGATGTGTAAGACTAAATCCATCTCAAGCTCCTTATTCATAATAATTAATGAATGAACAAGTAGTTTGTTTACAAAAAGGTCCATATACAAAAACATGGTTCTTAATTTCAATTCAAACCACATTGTACAAAAGCTCCATGTAAACAATTATTAAATACCAAACAAAAAACTTCAGCATAAAGACAAACACCCTATTCCTAGGATCAATGATGTCGTGTTGTGTAATCTAACCACATCACCTCAGTGATCTCATCCCTTAAATGACCCATTGCTCTACATGCCTCTTGACTAAAGGCTTGTACATGCCTTCGACTTCTACTACTTACATCAGCCAAATTATTATGATCATCACTTGTCTCACATTCAGCTTCCTCCCATTCATGCAACAAAGCATCCGAGCGGTTGTACAGGCGTATAAAGTTATGCAAAACACAACATGCCGTTATGATGAGATGTTTTGATGGATTAAAAGGGGCATTGCATTTAGAATAGGGAACCTCGCCTTTAGCACTCCAAAGCATCTCTCAATAACCATTCGCAATAAGGAGTGTCTATAATTAAATAATTCTTGAGCACTTACAGGCTACCTATTATCCCCTCTATATTCTTGAGCATGGTACCTTATTGATTTGTGTGGTGGGAGGAATCCATCACCCAGTGGGTATCCTGAATCAACAAGGTAATAGGATCCTGCATTGTACAAAACAAAGTTACATATGTATACAATATTGTCATTTTATAGAAAACAATAATTTGGTGGGAAGGAAATTAAAATAAAACCTGGTGTAGGCCAAGGAAATCCATGTTTAGGATCACTAGGTGCCTCTTGAAACACTCTTGAATCATTGGCACTACCGCTCATCCAGCATGAACAAATGTAAATCTCATATCAAAATTACATGCACACATGACATTTTGAGTGATTTCATTTTTTCTACTCCTACATGACGTCACTTTCTCAGTAGGAGAACTTGCACTAACATAGGTACCATCAATGGCTCCTACACATGCCTAATAACATAACATAAATTTAATTAATTATTATTATTATTAACAAAAAAATATAGTAAACAACTCAACACAATGGTGAATATAATGACATTATTATGACATATCATTGATAAATGATATAATAGGACATATAACAAGAATAGATATCATGTCCCACTTTTTGTATTTCGCTTTATACTCCACTAATCATGATATGTCATCAGTATAATTTTATTCCATTTAAAATTTTGATGATTTTATAAGGAAAATAAAAAGAATACATAAAAAGTTGTTATTGATTGAGTATAAAATGAAAATAATAAGTGAGACAGAATATTTGAATTAACATAATACGAACATCATGACGTATTTCAAATATATACTTTTTTTTAATAGATAGATAGAGAGAGAGAGGAGAATGTGAGTTTTGAACTATAGACAGGGCCAATACATAATATATTATTACCATTGAGCTATCACTTGAACCCTATCGTTCAAATGCATACATTTGCTTTGAAAGACACTTCATAAAGTTAAGTACATATGTTGTCTAAAAAGCTCCCATCTTTGGATCTTGATTCGCTACTCTGTGGCTCTATCTAAAACTTTTTCTTTCCTTATCTTTCCTTTGTGCGTGTGTGCTTGTATGCAGATCATTTGGTGGAAGTAGTGCTACATTAGCAAACCATGTTGCATGCAACTGAAATGAAACTTCTGTTATCTTTTTTTTTTTTTTTGATAGATAATAAAGATTTGTATTCAAAAACACTACCTTATGAAGAAAAACATAAGGCAGAGAAAGAGCTACAAAGGGAAAGGAAAGAGTGAAAGATAAAGAAGGGAAAAGAAACTAAGAACACAAGAGAGAGCTAAGGAACATAGGGAGAGAGTCATTAGAGGTGAGTCTCCAAGCCCTAGCCCAGTCAAACAAAGTGCCGCTGAAAGAGGCCAAAAGCTGGTCATCCGAACTATCCATGTCCTCAAACGTCCTCCTATTGCGCTCTCTCCAAAGACACCACATCACGCATAATAGAGCTAAATTCCAAATGCTAGACAAATGCTTTCCAGGCCATTTCCACCAACCGAATAGAGTATCTGCAATCGATCTTGGCAAGACCCAAGAAAACCCAAAAGATCTAAACACCAAACACCACATCCGATAAGCCTTTCCACAATGCAGTAACAAATGGTCCACCGTTTCTCCATTACTGCGGCACATGATACACCAGTCTACAAAATCCCATCTATCCCTCAAATTATCACCTGTAAGAATCCTATTCCAAACAGCAATCCACACAAAGAAGGAAACACGTCGAGGAGCCTTAACCTTCCAAACACCTTTCCAAGGAAAAATAATTGGTAAGGGGCTTCTTATCTTATTGTAGAAAGATCGAATATCAAAGTTCCCATTCTTTGTCAACTTCCATCGCATACGATCTCTGTTCTCAGTGGGAGGTAGATTAGAGTCCAAGGTACGGAGAAAATCATCCACCTCACTCATTTCCCAATCATTTGGCCTCCGAGTAAAATGAACATCCCAGCTGCTCCGCTCCTCAGACCCCAACCGATCGAGAGATGAGGCCACCAATGCCCCTTTATTGGAGGCAATCCCATACACACTCGGGAAAGTCAAATGAAGTGGAGAATCCCCACACCATTAATCTGTCCAAAGCTTCACTCTATCCCCCACCCCTACCTCAAAGCGAATATTCTTGCTAAAAGCCTCCCAACCTATGCGGATACTTCTCCACAGGCCACACCCATGCATCCCTCTACCTAACTTGGAAGTCCATCCTCCCCAATCTTCCCCAAACTTAAGAGCTACAACCCTTCTCCAGAGCCTTGTCTCCTCATTTCCAAACCTCCATAACCACTTCCCAAGTAAGGCTTTATTGAAAGTAGTAACTTTCCTTACTCCTAACCCACCGTGTTGCAAAGGTGCACACACCTTGTCCTATCCCCCCACAAGAAATCCCTTTGCAGCCTCTCAATTTTACTGGCCACATGCATAGGGATGGAGAAAAGAGACAAATAATAAGTGGGGAGACTAGATAAAGTGCTTTTAAGCAATGTTAGTCTACCACCTTTTGACAAATACATCTTCTTCCAAACGGCCAACTTACGCTCAATTTTCTCCAAGATAGGATTCCAAACAGGAGGGGACTTGTAGGATGCCCCCAAAGGCATACCAAGATAGGTCATAGGCAAAGACCCAATCTGGCATCCCAAAATCTCTGCCAGGACATAGACGTTAGGAACCTCCCCAATGGGAACCATCTCACTCTTCAGCACATTAACCTTTAAACCTGTCACTGCTTGGAAACAAAGGAGAAGCATCCTAACATGTAGAATTTGCTCCTCAACGGCATCGCAAAACAGAATTGTATCATCCGCGAACAAAAGATGCGAGATACATACCCCTCTACCTCGTCTTCTATCAGCCCTAAAGCCTCGAAACAAACCTGCCCCTTCAGCTCTTTTCATCATCTTACTGAAGACCTCCATCAAAACCAGAAACAATAGGGGGGATAGCGGGTCCCCTTGTCTCAATCCCCTCGAACTCCCAAAGAAATCAGCTGGAGACCCGTTAAACAAGACAGAAAATTGGGCTGTAGAAATACACGTGCGGATCCACCTACACCACCTCACCCTAAAGCCCATTCTCTTCAACAAATCAAGAACAGCCTCCCAGTTAACATGATCATATGCTTTCTCAATATCTAATTTACAAATAACCTCCTGAATCTTACTCTTCACCCTACTATCAACACACTCATTAGCAATGAGAAGTGAATCAAGGATCCGTCTACCACCAACAAAACTGTTCTGAGACTCCGATATCAGCCGGTCCAAAACCTCTTTCAGGCGGTTTGCCAATACCTTAGCCAAGATCTTGTAAACACTCCCCACCAAACTAATAGGTCTAAAATCTCGAATATTCGAAGCCCCATTCTTCTTAGGGATTAAGGTTATGAGAGTTGCATTAAGAGATTTTTCAAACTCGCTGTGATGATAGAACTCTTCAAACACGGCTAAGACATCGCTTTCCACAACTTCCCAACAATGGTGATAGAAAGCTAAGGAGAAACCATCAGGACCAGGAGCTATATCTCCTTCCATCTCTTTGACAACTCGAAGAACCTCCTCCCGTTCAAACCTCCGTTCAATCCAGTCTCTCTCCAACCCCTCTATCTAATCAAACTCCAAACCTTCCACACAAGGCCTCCACTCCTCAGTCTCCTTGTACAATTTCTTATAAAACTATACAGCTTGGTCGGCCATCTCAGATTCGTCCTCATAGATAACCCCATCCACCTCCAACATGCTAATATGATTATGCCTTCTCCGAGAATTGACCATCTTGTGGAAAAATTTGGTATTGTTGTCTCCTTCCTTAATGCAAAGCATCCTCGACTTCTGTCTCCACGAGACTTCTTCCAAAGAGAGAAGGTTCTGTATTTGAGATCTCAACACAGCCCTCTCTCCTAACTCGACTACAGAAAGGCCGAGCTCCCCTTCCTTAACATCCAAAACTTTTAAAGCCTCCAACAGATCTTTTTCCTAACGCACTACATTTCCAAACTCACTTCGGTTCCACTGAATAATATCTTCCTTCAATGCCTTCAGCTTCTTGGCAAGTACAAAACTTGGGGTACCTGAGAAAGAATATCGATTCCACCAAGAATGAACCCTATCTTTGAACCCATCCGACTTTAACCACATATTCTCGAACCTAAAAGGACTTTTCCCCCTCACTATCCCCCCTTGCCTCCACTAAAATGAGGAAGTGGTCTGAGATAGGACGAGTTAAAACCCGTCGGGTCACATCCGGGTAGTGATCCACCCAATCATGAGAAACCAACACCCTATCTGTCCTAGACATCGAAGGTTGATCCGAGCAACTCGACCAAGTATAACTCCCTCCTTCCAAAGGCAAATCTATTAGGCTAAGTTCCTCAATGAACTCAGAAAAATTCTCCATAGTCGGGGTAAGACGAGATCCCCCCAACCGTTCACTAGGGAACTGAAAAATGTTAAAATCCCCTATGTAACACCAAGGAACTTCCCAAAGTTGCTAAATTCCAATCAGCTCATCCCACAACTGCCCCCTCAAGTTATCATCATTCGGGCCATAAACCCTACAGCAAGCCCAAATAAAGCCATCCCCCAAAACCTGCCACCGAACTAAAACGGAAAACTGACCCACCATTACCTCTAGCTTTTCTAAAACCCTCCTATCCCACATCATCAAAACCCCACCAGTTGTCTGATCCGCATCCAATGCTACCCAGTCTACATAGGGACAACTCCACAAGCTGCAAATCAACTGTCTATCCAAGCCAGCAAGCTTAGTTTCTTGAAGGTAAATAACATCACAATTCCATTCCCTTGACAAATTTCTAACAACCAAACGTTTCCGCGCATCATTCAAACCTCTAACGTTCCATGACACCATTCTTAACTTCATTGAAACAGTGAACTCCCTACTACAACCTCAGTCAAGAAACCAAAGAAAAAAAAAAAACTATCTCCCATCATAATTAACAGAGGAAATCAAATTCCTCAACTCCCTCTTCCCTTTATCCTTTGAGACAGCATTTAGGTGGGCAGCATCTTTTCTATGCACCAGCTTGGCTACCTCAATCTCCATCTCAAGCCTTTGTAAAAGCAAAATACACCTCTTCTCATGTCGACCCAAAGAAAGCCCCATCATCTTACTGAAACCGAGGAGTCTATATTTCACCCAATTAGACACCTTCAAAGTGTTGTCCAACCTCCTCTCCTCAGCATTACAATACAAATCAACTGTCACAACCACCCCCAAGGGATTAATAGACACCAAGGGGAAAGAACTCTCCACATCACCCAAGGTCTTAACTACATAAGCTGTGTCGACCTCATTCAAAGCCACCACCGACTGATTAGCCTGATAGGAGGTGTCTATCCGCTGCATATCGCTAGCACCCTCGACCCGAACACCTACATCTCCACCCGGAGCACCCCCTTCCTCAATCCCAACTCTTGGTGGATTTAGAACGTAATTTGATAGCTCCAGGCCTAATAAAGCCCTATCACCCACTGTTTCTGCCTTACCCAGAGTGGACTTAGGCTCATCGGCACAAAGCCCACCAGAAAAACGACTCTCAGCCTCCGCCAAAGTCTCCGCAAGGCAACCCAGAAGCTTGGTTGGAGAAAAAGACACCAAATCAATCCTCGTGGTGTGGAGAAGAGCTGTATCGGCACTATCCCGTGTCGCAGGTGAAGCTCAGGCGAGAGACGCATCGGAAAAAGGACCACCTACCTTCACCGATGCCTTCGCCAGCCCACAGAACATCTCGGAATGGGTCGCCGAGCTCGCCGCCATCATCGGAGCTTCATGTCGTGCAGTGCCGGCCTTCACCGGTGGCGCCAGTGAGTCCAAGGCAGGAACGACAACAGCCCTTGTGATGTCCAGAGTTTCCAACGTATCGTAGGAAGCTTTGGGCATCACTGGTGTATGGGCTTCCTGCCTTAAAAGTGTCGGGCTCCCCCCAGTTGGGCTTTCACCAACTTCCAACCTCAGTGGGCCAGTGGGCTCTGGACCAGAGAGCACACGAAACTCCAATGGAGAACCATCTTGATCTGAGCCCACCATAGGGAGTTTCTGAACCCGTGAACCACTAGGCACGTGCTCCCTCTGATCCTTTATAACCAATAAGGAATTCCTCAGTCCACCTTTATTCCACACCACCCTCCTTTTTCCTTTCTCATTCACTTCTACAGTCAGGCTAGTTCCTGCCCAGTCAGAGTTTCCCAGTTCCCGTTTATTTCCATAAACATGTTCAATCCCATTTGATTTGAAATTCAATGGGGATCCCCTTTTATATCCTACCGGATTTGTCCTTTCAAAGTTAAACTCCTCTGTTCTGCACTAAGAACCCACAACTCTACCTTCATGAGTGGCTGGACCAGGTAAGCTCACCGGAGCTTTGCTCAACATATCTTGTTTACTTACTGAGTTCTGCATCTCTGACTGAATTCTGGCCCTGACCTGCACCTCACGCCCACGCACCATATCAGCAAAGGATCTAAAGGGTTGAATCCTAGAGTTATCCTTGTGAGGCTGAGTCACAAAAAAGGACTGCCCATTCCCACCATTCACATAGTTTTCGGGTTCCAGCATCTTCCTTAACTCTAACCCAAAAACTCTCCATCCAATCTTTGCTCTGCATACTGGAATGATAATGGACCTCCTAGACCCGCCAACTTTAAGTTCAGACAACAGTAGGAACAAGCCAAAAGAATTGGAGCTCCGCTGGAGGGTGTAGGCTGAGTCACATTCCCAGAACGAAAAAAAGTACTTCGGATTGCTCCCCACTACTATCTGTTCTAAACTCTTCATCAACCATTGAGCCACTTTCTTACCCATGAAGACCGACTTCATGAAGTACCTACTCCGCTCAAAAATCCTAAGAGAAAAATACCTTCCCCCTTCCTCTACCACCAGAGGAAGGGGGAAGGTATTTTCTAGGAAAAGTCACATCAAGATAAACTTTTCTAGGAAAAGTCTTGAAACTCAAACAGCACCATGTTCAAAAGAAAACATCCTCATCTCCGCATTGTTGCTGTAGAATATCTTCTTTGTAACAATCCACAATAACAAGAAAACCAAAAAATAAAATTCTAAGTTTTAACTACTATGCCATGTCTATTAGTTTTTCCTCCATTCCCTATATTGCTGAGTTCTTCAATGGAAGATTAATTCCTCTAGTATGATAAATTACACGCTAAGCAGGTTTTATGAGAACAATTGCAAAGAACAAAGACATAAGGATGTTCTTTTTTTTTTTTTTTTTTGAGAAATTACTATTTAAATAAAAAAATTAGGATCGCTAGATATACTCATACTATATAACAACAAAGAAAAAATTAGTCATTCTTATTTCAGTTAAGTAATATTTCAAATCTGTCATTAATTGCAAAAAATCGAAAGCCTGGGGACATCAAAGAGATTCTTGGGTAAAAATTATAACCTTTGGTGATTACTACCATTTGTTTGTACACAACTTGTCAAGGGCATCAATCAATATGGTGTTCTCTAATGGTCCAACACACACATGAAGGTGTGCTATAATAATCCTAATTACTAATCCAATCTAGTTGAAAGTACTTAATAAATTATTGCCCTTGATATGAGTCTCCAGTTCAATATATCTCTAATCGTGACATTGGAAAAAAAAAAAAAAAAAAACACTAAATTGCACACAAAAAAACACACTAACAATGCAACTCTGTCTCATTGTGTAATTTATGGGCAAATGATTTGTGAGCTATAGAGTTCAGGCATAATTCCAAGATCACCAAAATCAATGCTAGTGCATCAAACATAAAGAATGAATACATACGACAGAGTGCCTGAAATCAAGTATTTAGATAATGGCAAGATAACCATCATCAAATTATGTAGATAAAAATAAAAAAGATTGTTCTTACCCAAACAAAATAAACGCCAAGAGCCACAAACATCCCCTTTTATCCTCTGCCATGTTGAGTGAGAAAAATCCTTAATTCCCCCATTTAGCAATCTTGAAAAAACCCACAAACAATCCTCCATTTATCAATCTGAGTCTTATTTAATCCCCTATATTTCTCTATAAAATAATTTTTTGTTGTCACCCACCTTCCCCTAAAAAACCCATGCATTAGTATAAATAACATTGTTTGAGACTACATATATTGCAATTATTAAAAAACCAGAACAACATAAATCTCACAATTTCCACCAAAAAAGAGAACAAATTCCAACAATGCCATGGTTTTCCTTCCAATGAAATAAGACTATGCACGTAAAGTTCATAATTTTCCAATAAGAAAGTACTTTGGGTTTCAGTTACTTATCAAAAAGAAAAGTACATTTCAGCTGCCCTTTCCAACTCACACCTAAACCACCATATGTCATTAATGAACTCCCTAATTCAGCATCTTACATAATCCCATGGAGTACAAAAGACACACACTTTTGACAAATTTGTGATTTTACGTTTTTGTTTTCTTCTGTTTCATATTTATAAGTACTTTGATTTCAAAGTTATAGCATAAAAATAATAGTATTCCACACCCCAAATAGAGAGACCAGTGAATACTCAGTAAACACATTTTTAAAATACTAATTCCTAAGCAAACTGTGGTAGCAAAACATTTCCACAGACACTTGGTGGACACATACACAAAAAGTATGTTTCAACCACAACCAGAGGTGTGTCACGTGTGTGCCTATATATATATATATATATATATATATTGAGAAATACCTCAACCGGAGGTATGTTGAAACCCTCAAAATACATATAAAGTTCTTGAATGCATTTGTTAAAAATAGAAGTTTGGGTACCCATTTTTTGGTTAATATAACCCACAAAAACCCCAGGTTAAAAACAACTGCCCAACTTCTTTAAGATTTTTGCCATTTGGCTTCTCTAGAAACCCATAATTAATAATAAATAAAAAACGATAATAGTTACTTTATTCTCCAAAGTTTCAAAGGCTCCTCATGGAATAGGAGGAGGGGGATTTCAGGGTGAAAAAAAGAAAAAGAAAACGAAGAAGGATTTGCCAATCTGAGAATTTTTTTAGGAATTTTTAAGGACAAAATCAGCAAAAGTAAAAGAGAGAAAGAAACATACTCATAAGGAGTACCATATCAAGCAAGCAATGTAGAAGCCGAATCTGACTGACTCGTCTGCTCCCTTCTCTCTCCCTCACCGCCTCTTTCTCTGTGAGTCTGCGTGTTGAAAATTTTCTTTTCTCAGCAAAGCGCACCGTTTAAATTTTGCCTTTGTCCCCCCCAAACGCACCGTTTTGGCCCAACACCTTTATTAAACCAAAACTACTGTAGTTAAGCGCACAGACTCTTTTTATATATTCGTTAATAGAAATAGATAATTGTTTCTCAAAAAAAAAAAAAAAAAAATAGAGCATTCTCATCAAACGTCTTAAATTTTTTAGCATTTAGCATCTAGAAATCAATTTTATAATATATAACACATCACTTTACAGTATACCTTACATCAAAATTTCAATTTTTTTAACGCTTCATTTAAATATTTTTTCTCTACTTGTATTATGCCCGTGTGATGCACGGCTTAATAAAAGAATTATATATAAATTTTAAAATATATATTATAATATAATAAAATTAATAACAAATAAAATATTAAAAATAGTTTAAAGATTATGGCAAGTTCTAAATTTCTTAAAGCTTTTAGTAGTAAACGGGCCGGACTTTGCACGGTTTTGGTCGTAAACTTATAATAACATGAATAATTTTATTAAAAAACACTAATTAATGATTGAAGAGAAATGCTATACTCGATGGACTACGACATAACTTTTACTTATTCAAATAACAATTAAGGTGAAGTAGGATGAGGAACAACAAATAATAATTATAACATATCGGCATAATAACATTTATATTTAATTATAATGAAGCGCTTGCATCACAAAGTGTCAAATTAATATCAACTCTAAACATGCTAGGATGTTTATGTTAATTAATGTAATTGCACGGTTTTGGTCGTAAACTTATAATAACATGAATAATTTTATTAAAAAACACTAATTAATGATTAAGAGAAATGCTATACTCAATGGACTACGACATAACTTTTACTTATTCAAATAACAATTAAGGTGAAGTAGGATGAGGAACAACAAATAATAATTATAACATATCGGCATAATAACATTTATATTTAATTATAATGAAGCGCTTGCATCACAAAGTGTCAAATTAATATCAACTCTAAACATGTTAGGATGTTTATGTTAATTAATGTAAATAAGCATAAAATTAATATCAACATCTAACACCCTACTATTGCATGAATTGTGATTAAAATTGTCCTAATATTTTTACTTTAACCCCAAGCAATCATCTTAAATTTACAAATAAAACTACCCAAATATATAAAATTAAAAAAAAAATTTGAAAGCAAAATTCAAAATAACACACACATAAATATATAGACACAAAGAAACTCTGAATTCAATAATTACAAACAATATTAATTTTTTAAACATTAAAAAAAATCTAGAATTAGAGTTAAAGTAAAGATACTCACATGAAAATTGAATTAACTTTGACAGCAAGGGGGAGGCAGCGAAGTCATGGAGATTTCACATCACCTTAAATATCCATTGCTTTTACATCACCCGTTTTATATTTAATTAATTTTTTGTCTCCATTCTTTGTGGAGTGATGTTCATTATCATGGTTTTGGATGCTCGAATCTTGGTATCATGGCTACCTGTGGGATCTACACATATTGGAAAACAGATCTTTCAAAAAGTGAATAAGATTTTTGTTAAAATTAATCTGTTAGTTTTCATAGAAGATATACAATTGATTCTGAAGACCATAATAAACATATAAATTAGATCAATGTTATCAAAAATAACTTAAACGAAAGGCAACCCGCACACAAAACATATTCAATTTGATGAAAAAAATATAAAGAAGGGAATTTTATGAAATAACAAAAAGAAGAAGGCAAATACATACATGCAAGTTTCATAGGTGAGGTAAATGTGGGAAGGAAAGAATGCATCAAGAAACCGTACGGTAGAAAAAGGGAAAAATATACCAAACTGTATGTATACCCCCACTTTTATATTAGATAATTTTAAATTGAGAAGAAGTTGATAACTTGATATGAACACAAAGAAAAAGGAGTTTCCCTAATTAAGGAGTATATGTTAATTACATATTATTTATTTATTTTTTTACTTTATCCCTGTTGAGGGGAAAATTTTGATATTCCCAAATAAAGTATGGAGTAGCCAAGCCGAAACTCGATGATGAACCTTGAAATAAAGCCCAAAGACTTTCGGTGTTGTGGAAGTCCGCCCAAGCAAGAGTATTCCTGTGCTTTAAATGGAATAGGATGTGTGTATTGGGTTCATAGGGCCGGTTCTTAGCCAAATAATGATAATAAAATTGGATAAAATATGAGTTTTGGGGCTTTTTGTGATAGTTTATATCATAACCCAATTTAGATAATGAGATATGAAACATTTGTGATTAACATAATAATAGAGCGAAAAATATTTGGGAAAACTCAATAACTTATTAGTGGTATAAATAGGCGGTACTTGAATAAAATTAGGTGTAAAAAAAAAGTACCCTAACATTTAGCCCCCCGAGTCACTCGCAATCAAATTATTAGTAATACTATATTTTTTGAAATAAAAATATTAGGATCACACATGCGAGTTTTTTTTTTTTTTTTTTGAAAAATGGTGGCCTATTATAGATAACGAGATAGGAAATTTTTTGTGGGCCAATGAGAAATATTCGTGGAGGCACAAAATAACATATGGGTGATATTTTGATAATTTTTGGTGAATAAATAAAAGTGATTAAATAGGCTTAGAGCATGTGGCTTGAGTGAAAAAATTGTACCTCAACCTTTTAGCCCCTTGAGTATGTGTGATCAGCTTGCCTTTGGTCACATATGTGAGTTTGAATGAGTTCATAAGCCTGTGTTGCATGGGTTGAAAGAGAGAGAGAGATGGTGAACTTGAAAGAGAGAGCTTCTTCCTCTTTTCTAAGACTTAGAGAAGCCTTTTATCTCATTCCAAACTTATTCCATCTGCCTTTTCTAATTCAACTCTTCTTGATTGATTTTTTCTTTTGCATTTGTAGTTGATAAATAATTTAGTTGTTGGTGGAATTGGAGCTGCTGGCAAGGTGATACGAGCCTTTCAATAGTAATTGAGAAGGATAATCCAATTAGTGTACCTCTGAAGTGGGTGCTACGAAGAGATATTCTAGTGACAAAACTGTATGGGCTCCAGCCGCTACTGGTGTTTTATACCCAGCGATTAGAACTTCTGCCAGCCCCCACTCGATTTATGGGTTTTTGAGGGTCCATTATTGATTGGCCTAATTGAACAAGCTGAAAGATTAATAATAAAGTTTTCTATTGACCCCTTCATAAAGCCAATATCATTGGTGATGTGATGTTGTTCCGCTATAAGGTTGTATTCCATAACCTGATGCGCAACTAGAGTCTAGAGATGCTGAATTAAATAGTTGTTTGGTTCATGGAGGAGATATCCAGATACTGTGGTGGAAGCCCCCAAGTCTAATTTAGTGAGAATTCTAGCCGTGATGAATCTAGACCCACCGATGATGGTTATTTAGATCAAACTAATACTTTTGTTAACCCCAACTATTGGTTCCATAGCTCCAACTGTCATGATGAAGCAATTTAAGGGAAAGAACATTGCCGGTAGGATGAAGATTTATGAACCTATGGAAGAGGTTTCTTCAAGAACTCCTTATCTTCTTACATCCTTTCTTTCCTTTTTCTTCTATTCCTTGTCTTCATTCATGGCCTTGCATTTCTCTGCCCTTATGGTTCTAGCAGCTTGGTGATCAAGACGTAGCCGAGGAAGCATGATGACAAATTTGAGGATACAGACTTCAGTAATTTTATGCCCCTTCCCTCTTTCTTATCATGTATATTTACTGTTGATGCATTTTCACTTCAGGTTTTGCCGTTGAAGACATAATGGCAATTGACAAAAGCTTTACTGATTTTGTTACGGCTGAAGGGTTTGTTTCTGCAGAGCTCCAACTGTGATTTTGCCATATCTTCATGATGTTCCTTAAAAAAAATCTCCAAGCATGATCTAAAGTTGCTCATACTGCTAGAGGGAATTATAGCTTGATACTATTCATTTGCTCTTTTGTTGTTACCGTTGGACATTTAACTATGGTCTCTTACTTCATGGCGGTGCACAGAAAATTTGTTGATGTTGCTCTTAAAAAAAATATTAATCTTCAAGGGTGCGTGAAGGCATTTTAAAGAAATATTCTGGCTTCATGGTTGGAGGCAAGATTGGTGTTGGTATGAGAGGACTATTGTTCTAGCTGTAGGTTGCTATGTGTTGTGCAATTGAACCATGTACTACTTGTGATGATGAAGATAGCTGATCTGAGGAGAATATTGCATTAATGATGGCTGAGCTTTATTCTTTGATCAAAGGGATGAGATTATGTGTCTTTCAACGGTGTTTCCCCTCTAGTGGAGATCTTTGGCAATGACTTTGTTGGAGTAGATTCTTATATTTTCTTAGGTGTATCTTTTCAAAAACTTGCTTTTGTGATGTATTGTGATGTAATGTAATGTAACGTAATCACTATGTGATGTGAAGTATGTTGTAAGCTTATACAACCGTAAATGTCATGCATGTTGTGTTTTATAATTTGAAATCGGTTCAGCCATGTAGACTGTGTTTTATTTAGCCATGAATTTCCTTTGTCAAGATATTTTGATTGTCAAAAAAAATTACAATTCTTAGGCTCAAAAAAATTAAAGCATGGTCATAAAGGTAATATCCATTTTTGAAATCACTTGCTAAATGCATGACCATTTTGTTCTGAAGAGTCCCAACCATAAAGGCTGTTTTTAATTTTGAATATGTAAAGGTTTGAAATATGAAAAGTGTTTTGATCATTGAAAGACTGATATAATCGAGCCAAAATATAGTCATGGAAGTTAAACAATTTATTTTGTAAAAATAACTTGTTAGAATCATGATAATTTATTTTGGAGATATCAAGTTGCAAAATGGCATCATTGCAAGTGAGACTGAAATATAAATATCTATGTAAAAATGTATCTTAAAATATTTATAGTTTTGAAATAAATGTAAGATATTCATGTCTTAGAGTAAAGATAACGCTTACTCTCTATTTCCAAAGCACTTTTCAGAAAATATGATTATTGAGCTGTATGATATTGCTCCAGTCATTTGCCATTGATAGGTTTCATGAGATTTTTGCCTTTTGCCATGGCTAGACAATAATAGTTGTTGTTATAAACTTCTTTTCCAAGACAAATGTCCGTGGATGTCAGATTGATTAGACACTTTAGATCAAAGCCCCCAAGTGTGGGATGGTTGATACTCTTGATGATGCTTGAGATTCCAAGGGTTCCAATGATGTGAATATAATAATCACGGTCTTGAATATGCGTGGGGCTGCCATGGCTTCAATGGCGACAAAGCTTCTTTAAGGGATGACCGCCAATCTACTTGGTTCAGTGGTTGGTTGCAAGGAGTTTCTTGGATGGTTCGAGCTCCTACATTGCGATAGAAAATTCTCATTGGTTTTATGCCTACAAAATAGAAAAAATCCAATGTCTAAAAATCATGATGATGATTGAATTAAATAATATGTTTTATTATATTATAATTTTTGATTAATTGTCACAATAAAGATTAAGATAGATTAATATATACTTAACGCGAAAGTTTTGATTGAATGATGTATGTGATATAATATTAAAGTAATTTGTATTGAGTGATATAAAGATAATAGAGTAACATATATTCAATATAAATTTAAAGATAGTGATGTGATGACTTCTCTTGAAAGTTCATGGCTCAAGCCGTATATCAATGAACTAACGGCAGTCCAGCAACACGACGACATGAGTACAACGGTGGAGAGTCCATCTGTAATGTAAGTCACTCTATGGTTTGATATTGAAAGCATGTATCACCAAGTTATGATCTAAACTGAGCATCATGTTGTACTCCTAAGCAAAGATGTCAATGTACTTTTTATTTGATGGAGAAGGTATGTCAGGTACTGCTGGAGGTCCTTTCAATGGTTCTGCTATACTGCTAGACAAGAATTCTTCTTCCATTAGATGTGTTCTGTATACAGCCGTGAGTATTGCACTAGCTTCATTCAGCCTAGGACCCTTCTATTTGAGGCAACTAAGCCTCATATGTCATCATGAGTATCAATAAGAATTGGGCTTTGATCTTGCCAATGAGAATTGGGCTTTAATATTGCCAATGAGAATTGAGCTTTTAGATAAATTGTCATGGGTTTAAATCAAGGGCTTTGATTTGTGGATTTGAATTCCATTGATAAAATTGTTTTGCCATGGACTTGAATCATGGACTTTTCAAATATTACCAAGGATAAGTATTCTTGGGTTTTAAATAGAATGATGTGTGTAAATAAAATTAGGTGTAATAAAAAAGTACCCTAACACTTATAAAACAATTATTAGTAAACATATCTTATGCTTATCTATTCAGCTTTATTGCCAAATTTATATAAACTCTATTATTTTATTTTATTTTATTTTTATGAAGAATATAACACAACCAAAAACCTATAAACAACAATTTACATTCTATATAAAGAATATAATCAAACTTATTCATAATTTAAAATTAAGAAATTAATACAAATTATAAATTTAGAAAAAGAACAAAGAATAAACCTGCTTATTTTCTCTATCACTTTAGGAGGTGAAAGTGTGAGTATGTAACTAAAAGCTGAATTAAGTATTGTAGAAGAGAATAAATGAGTATGAAAGTTTAATATTGTGAATTAGGTTAAAACATGTGTGAGAAGTTTTTATTAATTTTTTTGAAGTTAAAGAAAAATAACTTAAACAAAATGAAAAAATAATAATGAAGAAAGAATGTATACTTGTCCTGGGATTTAGTCATTCACATATTGTAAAAAATACGTACTTGTTGGTCAGTGGTGGTTGTTGTGATGTCTCCCATGTCTTGTATATCTCTTAAATAATCAACAAATGATATCCTAAATTCCAATACTTGCATGAATAAGATTATTTTGAAAAAATAAGAGAAAAATTAATTAAAAAATATAATATAATTGTATTTGAAGACATAAAAATAATTTTATTATTTTACTTCAAAACTTACACCAAATCAAGTCTCATAAGTTCATTATTTTCTTTAGTGTTAAGTACCTCTCACACTCTTGTGACTGTTACTCTACAATCCAATCGTCTTTTTCAGTGTCAATTTCATCAAAGTTGTTATATCTTGATTTTGCTAACCATTTTGATAAAAAAAAAATATATACAAAAAAAAAAAACATCAAAATGTTATCAACAATTTATCATCATATTACTATCAAGATAAAAAATTATGATATTTATGTAAAAGTACTTTAATTAAAATAACTAATAAAATAGAAATGCATTCCCCTATTCTTTATATCACGGTAATGTTAAAAGTGCTCACTTTGATGGTGTTTGTCCCCATATTGATTTTCTAAGCCATTCAAGTCAAAAAAAAAAAAAAAAAAATCAGTTTGTGCATGTACGTCACTGTATACCAACTCTTAAAAGATGAGTTGTTGTTTTTTTTATTGTGCTTTCTTCTACCAAAATATCATTGAGTGGATTCTTCTAATCTAAGAGTCATGAATGACCCAAAAAAAAGATTGTCCTCTAAATCAAAATTGAGGGTAATATCCTATAAAAAAAAATTCGAGGGTAATATAAACAAAATAAATAAGTTGTTATCAACAATTTACCATCAAATTAAAGTTCAAAGGAAGATTGTTCTCGAAATCAAAATTAAGGGATTAAACAACATAGTAACATTGGAACCTATGTCATAACATGTAATTTATATATGATATACAAAATTGGAACCCACTTTATTTTTGTAGTTAACTAAAAACTTTAATATTAATAAAATAAGGGAGATTGTGAGAGAAGAATTATAAAAAGAAAAATCTTACATGTAAGTTCATAACAAAAATTTAAAATAATATACAAAATAATATAAAATCACCTCTAACCATATTTAATGATTGATTCCCAAATTATAAACATATAAATTGGATAAAACTTAAGGAAATAAGGTTAACAAAAGACTAAACAAAATACAAAAAAAAAATCTATTCATTTTGATAAAAAATAAAAATACATACCTCTGCAAGGTTATGTACGTAGGAGAAGAATAGAGTAAAACCTTGTACGGTTTGTGGTAAAAAATCATAATTTTATCACATATATTTATACTCCATGTTGAAGAAGTTGATATGAACAAAAAATTGTGTTGTGTGATGAGAGAAAATAGCAAAATATTCTAAACTAACGTCTATCATAAAATTTAAAGATAAAAACAAAAAAAAATTGTATTTCAGGCACCTAATCTGAAAAGTTAGATAAAAATGATGTATATCTAATTATCAATTAACGTAGGCCTCATATATATCAATTAATTAGAACTCTTATTGTAGATGAAAACAAAAAAGAAAAAAAAGAAAAATTGCATTTCAGGCATCTGATTCGAAGTATTTTAGATTAAAAGGTCTCATGTGTATCAATTAATGTAGGCCTCATGTATTTAGAACTCTATTTCTATATTAACGTTAATAATAACTCTATGTTAAATTTTGGAGTTTATCCAAAAAAGTGAAGGAAAAAATAAGTAGTTTTTTAAAAAATGAGTCCAAGAGAGGTTAAATTACAAAATATCAACTAAAGTAGGCCTCATGAATTTAGAACTCTATATCTATATTATCGTTAATCATATACAACTTTATGCTAAATTTTGGAGTTTATACAAAGAATAAAAAGTGATGGAAAAAAATAGTTAAAAAAAGGAGTCCATGAGACGTTAAATTAGAAAAGATATAGACGAACATTATTAGTTTTTGCTATAAACTGATTTGGTCTCTACGTTAAAGAATTTTATATGAACAAAAAGTCTAGAACTAAAATTAATTGAATAGAATTTTATAAACTAAAATTCTAAACACTTTGTTGCAACCTTAGACAAAATAAGCTAAAAAAAATAACAAATTAAACACTATGTTGCAGTATTTTTATTCACTTAAAAATATAGCAAGTGTAATTCAACTTTAATCAAATTAAGATTTTTATCCATTTAGAAATTATAGTTGAAGAAAAATTATATGTACTTAGAAATTATAGTTGAAGAAAACTTATATATATTTTTTCTGAAAATCTAAAAAAATGTTTGCAATAGATTTTTTTCCACTTAGAAATTATAGTTGAAGAAAACTTATATATATATATATATATATATTTTAAATATAAAAATTTAAGAAAATTTCTACAATTTAGTGTTGCCACTTGGCGCAACCACGGCGTTTAAGCTCAATTTTTAGAAATTATAGTTGAAGAAAGCTTATATATATATATATATATATATATGTATGTATGTATGTAAGGACACAGACTCGGTGAGCCAGCCCAAATTGGATGAGTTGGCCCAAGTGATCCAAAAACAATGAATTTATAGAGAGTGAGATGCGAAAGTTCGGCTAGAATGATTTGAACATCCAATACAATAGATTGAGACTTTCAGAAAGAGAAGACAAGAGGCCCAAACCCAGACCAACTATCTTTCTCAAAGATCCGAGGAGACAAATTTTACTATTCACACTTCCTTTCTTTCTCTTCCTTCCGAAAAGTGTCCTGCTTACTACGGGGGAATTCTTTCATATTATATAGCTTTCTCTAGACCATCTCCACCTTACACTTGTCACCCATCTGATTCCTCACTTGAGTGCATGTCCCATCGTGTACTCTTTTTTACATACTGTGAGTCACGGTGGCCAAAGTTGCACTGTTTATGGGTCTTCTCCACATAAATGCGGCTAGAAGAGTTGGTGTAGCACAATTAATGCTATGGTGGCAGCCTTACCTTAGGTATTTTTGGAGATTCCCACCTCCCCAAAGCTGGAGTCACTCCTCGGACTGCCTCCCCTACTTCAAATGTAACAAACTGCAGTCTGGGGCCTTGCATGTTCACTCCCTCCTCCTCGGACCATACCATGTCCTCGGACATGGTCGGGGGCGCAACACACCGTTTTGGGCCTTCAATCCTACGAGGCCCACCGCATAATCTTGGGTTCACCAGCTTCTTCATGGCCCGAAGCGTAATCTTGGGCCTGCCCCTAAAAATTTTAGTTTTTTTTTTTTAAATCTAAAAATTTAATAAAATTTTTGCAATTTGGTGAAGTCACGTGGCGCAACCACGGCTTCTAAGCCCTACTTTTATTATATATAATATGATATATATATATATAGTTTTTTTTTAAATCTAAAAATTTAAGAAAATTTATACAATTTAGTACTGCCACTTGGCACAACCACGGCATTTAAGCCAACTTTTATTATATATAATCTGTATATATTAAGAGGAGTCAGAAAGTTAGTTATTGTTTTTTTTTATTGTCAGAAATACTCCTAAATTAATTAACCAACAACTTAAAAATGAAGTTAAAATAGTAAATTGGCAAAAAAAAGTTAGTTATTACTTTATTTTTTTATAGTAAAAAATACCCTTACCAAAAACTTAAAAAGGGAATCAAAATAGTAAATTGACAAAAATAATAAATTTTTACTTATACGTTGAAAATTTGAAATGTACAATAAAACATCCCCACTTTTCTTCTTAAAAATAGAACTTCCCACTACTCATGTTTGAAAAAAATAGCTGCCCCTTTAATACAATAAGGAAAAACTATCCCACGTAAAAAAAAAAAAAAAAGTGTCAGACTAAACTATCTCATATTTCTTTTTTAAACTATTATATTATCATTTTTTTTTTGGATTTATTATATTATTAAAAAATTTTTGTGATAACTATTACATCATCAATTGAATTTGGATAGACACGCAAAAGCTTCTAATAGAAAAATAAACCCTATTCTTCTCAAAAAAAATATTCCTACCTATTTTTTCGAAGGACAAACAAGTTTGGAGGAAATCCACACGGGTCAGTCAAGGAGGAAGACACGTAAGCTTGGGTCATGTACAACGCACATGACCCATTTTAAGTGAGGAGAGCTTTAACCCTAGCAGCAAAAACACTTCTCCCACAGCCTCACGCACGCCCCTCCCTCCCCTCAAACTCCTCAAACCCACGCCTTCTCACCTCTGTTTTTCTCCGAACCTCACTGACCCGTGATCGACTCAGACCGGCAAGAGAATCCGGCCACATGCAGCAGCCGCCGATCTCACCGGACTATATGTCCATTCCTCCTCTTCACCCGCTTCCCCCTTCGCTGATTCCGCCCCATTCAGTTTCTCACTCAACCGATGCCGCTCCCATAAATTCGCCGCCAAGGACCACCGCTCCATCGTTTCTCAGCATTCTCCCTGACAGTGACAAATGCAATGGTTCTCAATTTGTTCAGGTCTGATTTTCTTTAAAAAAAACATAAATTCGCCTAGCATTCTCTCACAAAGGTAAACTCTGTTTAATTTCTTTTTCATGGGTTTCTTTTGAGTTGAATCAAATAACTTTGTTCTTATAATTGTGATTTTATTGGGTAATTTCTTATTAATTGTGATTTTATGGGGGTAATACATGTTATTTGTGAGTGGGTTTCGGATCTGAGGGCTTCTTTTTACTTCAATTTTAAAGTTTGCTCATAAGGTGTTTGATAAAGTGCATGAGTGAGTCTAGATTGTGAACTTGCATAAAATTGTATCTCAAAGGTGATTGTAGCTATATATGGATCTGTGTTTCTTGTTTATTTTTCTCTAAACACTTGCAATCAGTTCGTGATATATGGATGAACTATGGTTAATCCCAGGTCTTTGTGACTGTGTGTACTGTGGAAGTTTGAATTTATGGTCAGGTCGTTGATGATTGGTTTGTGTTTGTGATTTTTATTGGGTAATTATATATCGGTGCTCCATATATATATATATATATATGTATATATCCTGGGGCCCTATTGCCTTAACTTTGTGCCACAATATAGCCGGCAAAGCCTTGACAGCTTCTAAAGCATCCTCTGGGTGTTCATCTTGGAAAACATTATTAATCTGGTCATGTGATGGAAACAAAACTTGGCCTGTGCATCATTATTGAAGTGGCTTGTCTGGCTGTGATGACAGAAGTACTAATCTAGTTATGTATGCAAGACCAAGAAGCGATGGAGAATATAATATGATTATATTTTTATTTCCACATGAACTGACATTCAAGATTTTTGTTTGATTGTTTGATTGATGGCAGTGAAAGCACTTGCATAAACATGTAATTTAACAATTATTTTTGAATTAAATGGATTTGAGAGTATGTAAGGTTGAGCATGTGTTTAGAAAACATTCAGTAGGTAGAGTTAATTTTGCCAGGAATTTGTTGGTTCGGTGAGTCAAATTTGGTATCTCATTTCGGTTCTACTTCAACCTAGTCACTTGCTTTAATTTTAAGTTCTATCTGTGGCAATGACTTTTTGAAACATTGAATCCTTTTGAGTAATTGTTCACTTACAACTGTAATTAGTAATTTCATCTTGTTAGTCTCCTCGCTGTCACAAATAAGTACACGTTGCCTTGTTATAAGTTCTGCTAGAACAACTCCAAATGCGAATACATCAGTTTTGGGGGTCACCTGGAGCTCCTTCACGGATCTTCAATTAATTTTGTATTTGAATTGTATGGTTTGTTTAATCTTTCAAATTTAGGCTTGCTGAAAGAAACTGCAGGTTTAAGAGAGAATGTAATGCCATGAGTACTACTAGAACTTTTATGCTCTGTTTGGGTTTATTTACGATTGAATGGTTAATTGTCATAAATAACTAAACTTAAATAAAACTAAAATTAAACCCAATGGACTAATAACACAGCCCATTCCAGAAAACGTAAATTACTAAAATACCCCTAACACTTAAAACTAATTAAAAGTCTTAGGATGCCTTTTATATGTCTTTAATGGTTATTGCTATGGTCCTCCATCAACGTGTGATAAAAAACTAAAAACTAACCATTTCCAAAGACCTAAAATTTGCAATAATTTGCCAAAAAAAAAAAAAATGTTAAGACAAAAATAAAAAGGCAAATAAGCCGTATAATATGTATAACGGATTAGATTTGTTCTTTTTTTTTTTTTTTTCAATTTCTTTTATTTTTGAAATTCCTATCGAATGATAACTAATAATTACTAAAATTAGGCTTTATCTAAAACACAATCCCAATCTGTTACTTTTATTTTTGGTTTTGAATAATTCAAAGATAAGTCAAATCAAATACTTATAATTAGTTGCTCTACAACCCATTTTAAAGCCTTTTTTTAGCAATTTTGATAGTTTCAAATGGTCAAATCAAATAATCTTTATTTAGTTTCTGTACAACCCATTTTAAAGCCTTTTTTTTTTAACAATTTTGATAGTTTCATACCAGAAATGTCTTGCAGGTGCAATAAATACTCACATATATTTTACACACACACGCACACACACACACACACACACACACACACAAGCTTCAAACAAAAAATCAACACATACAAAACTCTGAACAATGAGTGGAGTAGTTGACAAAGAGAGAGAGACAGAAACACATGTGGAAGAAATTATAGAGCCTCCCCTCCAAAAACGAGAAAAATTTAAACATTTCACGAAGTGGTTAGCAAGGCAATTACAGTACAAAAAAATAAATGGAAGCTATTTAGAGGAGGTGAGGGCAGCGCTGTTAGTCATTGCGACCCTTATAGCTGCGCTGACTTTCAGCCCAGCTATTACCCCTCCCGGCGGCCTCTGGCAGGCTACGTCCGGTGAGGGGCCGGACTGTAGCAGCAGGGATCCCTGTATTTCAGGGGAATCAATAATGGCACACAAGAAATCTTCAGGGTTTCTAAATTTCATGGCCCTAAACACACATACATTTATGACCTCACTTTTTATTATTTTTGTTTTGTTGACCTTTCCTCTGAAAAATTATTTTTTTACTATACTTCTTTCACTCCTGAATTCTACTTTACTGATTTTGCTCTCACTCTCCTATATCGGGGCTATTTACCAAATTACCCCTGAGAGAATACTCTCTCAGGGGTACAGAGGTATAGTCCTTCCCATCTATGCATTTATATTTGTAATTTGTGTTGTGATGTTGTACCATCTTATTCATGGCATTCTTTATATATGTAAGCATGCATATCAGATTGTGAAGAACATGTATAAGGTTTGACCTGAATTATGTAATAAATGTTTTGGATATTTGTTTTTATATTTGAATTGACAATGTAATTGAACATTATTGTAATAATAATTTGTGTAATAGACTTTTCCTTAGATTCCCCTTTTTTGTTTTCTCCAAATTTACATTTCCTTTATTTTAAAAAGAAATTCCCTTTCCAAAATGATTGAACATACGTAGAGGACAAAAGATTCTGTTTCTCTCCTTCTACTCAGATATCGCCAGACTGGTTTTGTCATGCAATTGGTGGAGTCCTGAAAATCTTCTTGAGGTAACTCTCTCTGTTCAGAAATATGTTAGCTGTAATACTTGAATATTTCTGCCATCCAAGTTATGTTGATTATTAGAACTAAGGCTTAGAACTATTTCTGCCACAGGCACTTGAGAAGTTTTAGAACTAAGGCTTAGAACTATTTCTGCCAGGGGTTCTATGTTGTATTTCTATTAAGTTTCATTTTTTATTTTTATTAGTGAAAAATGTCAAAGTTCAGTTCTTTTGTGTCACAAGTTTTGGCTTATTCACAACAGTCGAGAGAAAGATCCAACTATGTGCAGGATTCACTCAGTGTTCACACTTCTTTTTTTTTTTTAATAAGAAAGTTTCCATGTTCTGCATCTATAGCTGAAAGGTATAAATATTCAGGTTCAAACCATTTGACAAGGCTATCTTTCAAAACGTTCCTCCAACTTGAGGGGTGACTGGAAGAGAAGGTTTTTTGTTCTTGATAGTCGAGGGATGCTGTATTACTATCGCAAACCATGGAACTGGCTATCCGTAAGTCACTATTAACTTAATAAAATTCTCTCGTCTAATCTTTGTTATGACTTCTGCACAGAAAAATAGTTCCTCTGAAAACAGTTCTAGGATTCTTAGTCGTTGACTTTCTTCTCATTACCATTGTGGTGTACATGATAAAAATTCTGTTGCACGTCATATAGTGAACCTACTGACATCAACAATTAAGATAGATGCAGATCAAACAGATTTAAGGTTCTGCTTCAGGATTATTCGACCATCTAAGAACTACACACTGCAGGTACTTTTCCTAAATGCAGACATCTTGTTTGGCTTTTCCTCGTTTGAACTGATGGTGTACTAATATAAACCTTGCTGTTATTATTGCCTGAATTTTTCGAAGCAGATTATAAATTTTATTTCCTTTGCAATGCAGGCAGAGAATGCACTGGACCAAATGGACTGGATTGAAAAAATAACTAGCGTAATTGCTTCCTTATTGAGTTCCCAGACTCCTGGGAAAGTAAGCTTTTAATTTTTTTTTTATTAATTTCTTTGCAGAAATGTGTTTCTATAGTCATTATAACGGATGTATTAATTATATGTAGGGTCTGTCTACTTCACCTTTGGGAAGCGATTCTTATGGCTTTACCAGCGAGAGTGATTCTGATTGTGATCGGAATACATCTAGAAAATAATTGTAATAATCATTTCTGTGAATCTAGAAGTTTGCAACAATGTACAGTATGAGAAAAGAGAAGCCAATTGATTTGCTCAGAAGGGTTTGTGGGAATGACAAATGCGCTGATTGTGGTGCTCCTGAACCTGACTGGGCATCCTTGAACCTTGGTATTCTTATATGCATTGAATGCTCTGGTGTTCATCGTAATCTTGGTGTACATATATCAAAGGTAAGTTTTCCAGGCTTGTAGGAGCACTATCTCATTCCATGCTGTGAAAAATATAATTCATGTTCACAGTAGCAGTTCTAAATTAAAGCCTGAGGCTAGGGTTTAGGAACTTTGATGCGTGTGGCTCAAAATCTCATTGAGAGTATCAATGTAAAATAACATTTTATTAAATACACAGAAGGACCCTGCAACTTCCAGTACTTTGATTTGTAAAATGACAGGACTGATTCGGGTTCAATAGTGGGAGCTTTGGAAAGAAAATTAGGCCTCTCATGGCTTCGTATGAAAGTTCTGTCTGGTTTGGTTCACAATGAGAGAGAGATAGAGACATAACAGAACCTGCGGAGACGAGAGAAATGTGAAGCAATCTGAATATAACTATAAGCTATGAATTCCAAATTATCGGACATACCCTTTAAATACCCTAGACGAGAGAATTGCCGTCAAAACCTTGAACAAGATTTTTTTTTTTTTTTTTCAAAGGCCTATGATATAATAGAATTAGAACCCTTTTTTTAAGGGAAAAAAATCTAGCTATATGAAAACATATGGACAAAAATATCCTAGTTGTTTTTACTGCTGCAGTGACAATACTTAGAAGACCTAAACAACTACCATGGAAAGTTTCGTTGACTGAAATGTCTTCCTTATTTTCATAAAATCCAGATGCCTTTTACTGGGCTTTTAAATTGGATATTTCTTCTCTAGCAAGTCCATGGCTGCAGCAGCTTCATATATATATATATATGTTTTTATGTCGGTATAAATAAAAACGCAAGTAAATCAACCATCCTTTGAAGTTTCTAGTTGGTGAGACATGTTCCAATCTAGAGAATATCATTGCTGGCCATATCTTTAGAATATTAAGTGTGATTACTAAATCATCCAGGGCAGGTAAATTTTAAGTTGTTGGTTGGTGTATTATTATTATTATCGTTATCGTTATCGTTATCGTTAGGCTTCCTCTCAGTTGTGTCTTATACATATTTTCATGATATCAAGCTTTCTTCCATCCATTAATTCATGAAGCTTATGTGGATAACTTTTGACACAGGTAAGATCATTGAGGCTTGATGTAAAAGTCTGGGACCCTCCAGTGCTTAATTTGTTCAAGTCACTAGGCAATGTCTATGCAAACTCAATCTGGGAGGAATTATTGCGATCAAAAAGTTCTTTTCGGACTGAGGAAATGCACAGAGGGTTAGTAATGCATAACTTGATTTAAGTAAAATGTATTTGTTTTTATGCTGATGTGCAGTTGGTTCTTTTCCATGTAGCTTATCCAAAATGGGTAGAAAGGACCTGTTGAATATGAAAAAAAAATCCCGAAATGATGATCCTATTTCAGTAAAAGAGAAATTCATTCAGGTAATGCCCCTCTCATCTGTATCCATTACATGGTATACTTTCTCACATATAATGCCCCTCTCATATAAGTGTGGACCCCACAAACATGAGACCAATCTCTATGTGCGAGGGGCGTTGTATTCTTCAGTACACTAATATTTCCATGTCTTTTTGCCAAGAGCCTTGCAGTTCAACTGGCATCTTTTAGTGTTTTCAACATAGACATGCAGGATTCAAATTCCCTTCCCCCATTGTAACTTTCCTTCTAGACATGCAGAATTCAATGGTGAACTTGCATAAATTTGTATCTCAATGGTGATTGTAGCTATATATGGACCTGTGTTTCTTGTTTATTTTTCTCTAAACACTTGCAGGAAAGAGTTGAGTCCTACTTAGAATGTGTTGCAGGTGATTCTTCTTCGGACAAGCCCTCCTTGAGTAATTCGAGTTCACCGCAAAGAAGTGATGATCAGTGCACGGCACATTTCCGAGAACTGTTCTTTGCTTCTCCTTGCCTGCCAAACTTCTGACATCGGCATGGTGGAGTTGCTATTACAGTATGGTGCAAACATAAATGCTTCTGATTCAAAAGGTCGGACACCACTGCATTATTATAGTGTCATTGGGAGAACTGCAATTGCAAATATGCTTCTTCAAGGTGATTCTTTGTTTTTTTTTGTTTTGTTTTTTTTTTCTTGCAATTGCTAGTCTGCGGTCTATTTATCTCTAGTCCTTTCCACTATTGATATTAGATTCATGTCTACAATATTATCTGCAGGGGAGCAAATCCAAAAGCTGTTCACAGAGAAGATAATACCCCCGAGTCTTGTATCAAAATCAGAATTCAACCGCAATGTCCTTGCTCTCTTAACAGAGAAAAACGGATGAGAGTGTAATTGTGAACAGCATATAAGAGATACAAAATGGAATGAGCTTTTGTATTATACTTCATAAAATTGAGAACTAGTTCTCTCTACACGGAAGGGCCAAAAGTTGTCGGACTCAGGACAGAACTGGCCTACTAGGTCATGTGTCTTTCCCCTACAAAAGCGTATATTTAGTTCAGTTTTCTAGGTGTGGGCTAAATAGAAGAAATTACTGTTTCGGCCTAGTGGAGTTTGCCAGGCTCTTGCGATAATTTCTCCCAATACAGGCTATACTAGTCAGGAAGTTTGGATGTAGCAGCAAGTTATATTATCTTGTATATGGTTCAGGTTTTATATATACTAGTGGATGTCCCGCGCGATGTGCGTGTTTGCTATTAGTAATTTTATAATACTTAAATGTGTTATAATGTTCGGAAAATTAATTTCGATTATGTATTATACGTCACTAAAATAATGAATGAAAAAAAATTGTAACACAATATATTCATAAGTAATCATAATTAATTAGACTCTAAAAATGCCACTATATGCCCTTTTTTGTTTGATTAGGTGTACATGTATATTTAGTTCTTACATTTGACAATTCCAATATAAATATTTTATTATTTCTTTTTTTTTTTTTTGAAATATTTATATTTTTTTAAAGAAAACATGTGAACTTTTGAAGGCTAAACATCTAAGATTTAAGGTTTATAATTTCTAATTCGCAAAACTAAATATATATGCCAAGAGATTAAAAATAAAAAATAATTGAATAGAGAAATATTTTCATATCTCACGTTTAATCAGATATACCTTAGTCAATTACAAAGATTAAACACTTTTCAAAAATACAAATAAAGACAAAAAACACATACCTTTTAGAAACTCTATATGTTGTGAAAGCATTGTATCAAGCTTTGATAGTGTTGTTAAGAAGTTTAGATCATATACCCCTGAAACCAAAGCCAATTTCATTCTCTCTTATACACTAATTTTCTCACTCTTTGTCTCTCTATCCCTCCAGTCCTACTTTTCTTTTGGCCTTCTGATATTTTGTGAAAATGGAAAATATAAAAGAAAACGAAAACTAACATTCAATGAAGAAAACTTTTCATTTTTTAAATTAATGAAATAAAAAGTGGAAGAGTTCAAGAAGTTGGAAAATGGTGTAGAACCAAATCTTTTTAATTTTCTGCATTTATGGCTTAAACTAATCATTGATAAGAAGATAGGAGATGAATGGCTAAACGAAAAAGTATTCATACAAAGTGCCACATGACAGAACCTCGTGTACTTCTGCATGAGGTCTCTGCTTTTATATATATTGATATTGAATCATTGATGTGAGGATAGAGAGATTCATTTCAATCACGGAAGTTTGAAAATGTGCAAGGTGGCACTTCGAGTTCAAGGAACAAGTCATTACATCATTTGGGAAAACTTTCCTTTCATTTGGGAGCCACTCAAACTTCACCATGAATCATGACCAATGATGCTGATTGGTGACAGTAGTTGTAGATGAATATGATGTAACGATGACTAAAATTTCTTACAGATATACCAATGTGCAACGACTCAAGAATCGAGAGGATATTCTTCATTTTGTGGAAGAATTTTTTTTTTTTTTACTTGTAGTAGCATTAAGTTCGCCGAGAAATGAAGGGAAAATGAGAGGAGATGTGTTCACTTTTCATTGTCTGCGTAGTATGCTGTTTGGATTATTTGGGAGTGAAATATATAACTTAATGATTATTTCAACTAGAGTGGTTTGTTTTTTGGATATTGAGGTTTTGGTTTTCAAAATTTCGAGTTTGGACCAGTACTTCGTTCTAAATGTGATTGTCCGCCGTTAAACTTGATCCAACTCGGCCAAACATCGAGGTTAGGTCAGACTTAGAACAACTGAAGAATAATGGTGCTGGTTGTGGGTACAATATAATAGATCCCACTATAAAACTATACAAAATTTTGACTTGGATTGAGATTCAGGCGCAATTGCACTGAAGGACTCAGTCCTTCGATTCGGAAAGTTAACTTTTAACCTCAATAATTGAATCAGGAAAGTTTTCATTTTTTAATTTTTTTAAAAAAAATTCTAAAGATGGAGGAGAAAGAGTTTAAAGCTTAATTTTTAATCCCAGCTCTCGACTGCAATTGCACCCCCAATCTTAATCTATTCCCCACAAGGAGACTCATGATATTTATCGGATGACCAAGTTGTCAAACAAAATGCACCGTATACTAATTTACTTCTTTTTTTTTGATAATCGTATAATAATTTACTTATAGCGCCTACATTGTATCATATTACTTTTCTAGAGCAAGACTTAGGAACAGTAGTTAAATGCTATTCCTTAGGTTCCTCTTTTAAGATTCTGTCATATGGATTTTTTCTTACGAGATGAAAGTGTATATTTTTTAGTTAAGTAGTCACATAGCTGAATTTTAAAATAAAAATCCAAGGAATAACACCTAAGATTCTGTACCTAAGTTTAGTCCTATTTTTTAAGTGCTTGTTTGTCTGGGACAAAATTAGGATTTCATCTTTGGGGTAAAGTATGAAACAAAAAATTTTCACAATTTAATAATTAGAACTATATAATACTTCAAGAATCGATTCAGTTTCTATTTAATGTTAACAAAACATAAATAAAATAAAAGGTAAAATAATTGTTTTTTAATACATTCCAGGTTAATTATCAATTAAGGTGTACTAAATTTTGCAGAAATTTCTCTTAACTCTAAACCCACCTAAATCATTTTATATAAATAAAATTATGTTGTCATATCCTATTTGCCACTTAATTCCAAACTCGAATAATATAAAAATATAAAATAAATAAAATAACTTAAAAGAAAAAATAATTGATAAATTGATAATTACGATGAGGAGAGATGATGCTAGAACTTTGAGAAATTGCGAAACCAAATAATTTGACACAAAAATAACACATTCAATTCAAATCTATCAAAAATATTAAGCATTATGTTTTACTCTCCACAAATACATTAAAAAAATAATTTTGAAAACGTAGTTTTTTATTTTTGTTTTCTTAGCTATATTAAGTTATCAACCCTAAACATACAAACATAATTCGCCTACATTTCTTTATTTTCTTCTAATTTTTATTCTTATTAAATAAATTAGTAAGTTACCTAAGTGAAGATAAAGAAAATGAAAAGAGGTGATATATATTTGTAAGGGTGCTCCTTTAAAAGATCTTTACCTGGGATATATTTTTTAATTGTAAAGGATAGGGATGTTTTTGTTCATTCTTATTTGGATGTATTTGAAGATAGGACGGTTTTGTTCCTTGAATCTAAATTTAAATTTTACTGATGCTTTTCAGGATTGGGAACCATTAGAGACTTTGTTGGCTCAATTACATTTTAATCACCTAAAGGACTACAGGAAGATTGGTTGATTTGGTAGATTAGGTGTGATGGAAAACTTGATGTCCCCCCTCCTTTTTTTGAGGCTTTGAAATATCTAATTAATTGTTGTTCCCTTGGAAAAAATTGGTGGAGCAAAGTCCCTAGTCACTTTTTTTGCTTGGATGTGCATTAGGAAAGCATCAGTAAAATTGTTGTTCCCTTGAGATATCTCTCTCTCTCTCTCTCTCTCCCCTTTATTCTAGGATCTCAAAAACCTCTAAATTTTTATTTTTTATTTTAGAGAAGACCCAACTTGTTCAAGGTTCTTTACAAGGAACCTTAGGGCCTGTTTGGTAAGATGATTCTTGATTTTGTTTTAAAAAAATTGAAATTGAAATTGCTTTTCAGATAAAAATTTTTACATTATAAGTGTTTGGCTCCCATTTTTTAAAACAATTTTCAAAGTACTAAAAAAAAAAAACGAAAGAGGTTTGGAGATCAGTTTTTATTCCGGTGATCTGTTTGGCTACTGTGAAATCTGTAAGCCCCACTCATTCTTTCTCCCATTCATTTTCAAACTTGGGAGAGGGAAATAACAAATGGGTTGATTTTGATTGTGATAGTAGTTACTAATCGTGGTTTCCTTTACAAGGGTTTGCAACTTTCTTTGAATTTTAATGTATTAACTCACTCACAATGTGAAGAGGTGGTCTAATTTGGGTCTGCTAGTTTAGGTGCTCGTTTTTGTCGTTATTACTAAATCAACAATAATAATATTGCTTGAATTTAGTCTGCAAAGTCATTGTTATTTGAGTATAATGGTATTCAATTTTAGGACATCGGAAATTAAGTTAAACATATCCATCAATTTTTCCTTTTTGGACTACTTTGCTTTGGAAAAAGCTTATGATGCTTTGAAAATAAATTAGTAGTCTGTGAAGTCGTTGCTATTTGAGTAGTTTGCTGTTTTGATTGAACTATCTGATAGCCTTCAAACGGTGAAAGTTTTACTTGAACAGTTTGAGAGCCAGAAATATGTCTCAGCTTTGTTTTATCTACATATAATTGATAACTGCCACTTAGTCAAGGTTTTTTTTTTCTTCTATGCTACTACCAAAGGTCAACTAAATCATTCAATCTTTTATTATTAGCAAAAGGGTATAGTTTTGTGACAAGGGGCATGATAGATTGATAGTAAGTCTTTTATATCTAAGCCCAACAAATCAATGATCATTCTTTTATTAATTAGTATATTACACCAAGCTTAATATTGTGCATGGATCAAATCGATTACAAACTATCATTATAGCTGAAAATTTTTAATTGATACAGAAGCATGAGATAGGTCGTCATTTGGTATTTGATATACTGCGCAGCTACAGTAGCATGATAAAGGTGGTGTTTGAGAAGGTTTCCAAGGATGCAATCAAGGAATTTTTTTTTTCTAAATAAAATTAAATATCAAAAAATTTAGTTAGTTGTCAAGTTTCAAAATAATGTTGGAAACTAGCATCTCGAGTGTATAAAACTCGAGTTTCAAGATAAAAATCGAGTTTTTAAGTCTCGATTTGTAAGGGGTGGTAGGTGATGTGGATGTCCACGTGGAACTCGAGTTTTAAAGACTCGAGTTTCACCATTTCAGACCCAGCGTTCTTCGTTTTCGTTCTTCATCTCTGTTCTTCGTCGTTAAATCGTTCCTCCTGTTCGTCGTCAGAGCGTTCTTCGTCTTTGTTCTTCGTTCTGGGTTTCTTCATCTTCCTCCATCGTCAAATCGTTCCTCCTGTTCGTCGTCAAAGCGTTCTTCGTCTCTGTTCTTCATCTCTGTTCTTCGTTCTGGGTTTCTTCATCTTCCTTCATCGTCACATCGTTCTTCGTTCTGGGTTTCTTCATCGTTTTGCTGGGTTTCTTCATCTTCCTTGCTGGGTTTTTTCCTTCTTCTTCTTCTTCTTTCTTCGACGGCAAATCTGAAGACCAGATCATGCCTCTTCTTCAAATCGTCTCTTCGTTCTTCCTCTTCAGATCAGATCGTGCCTCTTCAAATCGTTCTTCCGATTCTTCTTCAGAGCTGATGCTCTTCAAGTACAAAATCGAGTCTCTAAAACTCAAGATCTATGTGCATCATCCTGCCAACTCATTAAGTGGAAATCGAGTCTTTAGCCCTCGAGTTTTAGATTGAAATCTAGTCTGTAAAATTCGAGATGCTAGTTTACAGCATTCTTTCAAGCGGGTCTTAACTTACTATATGCTTCCTACTCGCTGTGCTAGTCTGCACATTCCCTCCTGCAATCAAGCTGTTATTGAATTGGCAAGTTCTATATTTCAAGAAGGACAAAGTGCAATATGGTAGAAGAATCAACACCTTGTATAAGCAATACAGAGGAATGTAAATTCAGTTCACTATCAATAAAATCTATCTTTTTTTATTAAAAAAAATTGATAGAATTATTAGTTGCACCTCCATGACTTTCACCCATAACAAAAATATTACATATATCTTTCTCCATATCAAATCTTCACAACAACAATTTGTATCATTTCTGGTAACATGGTTCTTAATGTCCTTCAAACAATCTCCCCCCACCCCCACAAGAAGAAAAGAAAGAAAGATGGTCCTATGCTTGTTCATGCCTTACACGATGAGATGTGTATGAGAGACTACTTGCCTGAAACATCAGATAATGTATTGATGTGTAAGACTAAATCCATCTCAAGCTCCTTATTCATAATAATTAATGAATGAACAAGTAGTTTGTTTACAAAAAGGTCCATATACAAAAACATGGTTCTTAATTTCAATTCAAACCACATTGTACAAAAGCTCCATGTAAACAATTATTAAATACCAAACAAAAAACTTCAGCATAAAGACAAACACCCTATTCCTAGGATCAATGATGTCGTGTTGTGTAATCTAACCACATCACCTCAGTGATCTCATCCCTTAAATGACCCATTGCTCTACATGCCTCTTGACTAAAGGCTTGTACATGCCTTCGACTTCTACTACTTACATCAGCCAAATTATTATGATCATCACTTGTCTCACATTCAGCTTCCTCCCATTCATGCAACAAAGCATCCGAGCGGTTGTACAGGCGTATAAAGTTATGCAAAACACAACATGCCGTTATGATGAGATGTTTTGATGGATTAAAAGGGGCATTGCATTTAGAATAGGGAACCTCGCCTTTAGCACTCCAAAGCATCTCTCAATAACCATTCGCAATAAGGAGTGTCTATAATTAAATAATTCTTGAGCACTTACAGGCTACCTATTATCCCCTCTATATTCTTGAGCATGGTACCTTATTGATTTGTGTGGTGGGAGGAATCCATCACCCAGTGGGTATCCTGAATCAACAAGGTAATAGGATCCTGCATTGTACAAAACAAAGTTACATATGTATACAATATTGTCATTTTATAGAAAACAATAATTTGGTGGGAAGGAAATTAAAATAAAACCTGGTGTAGGCCAAGGAAATCCATGTTTAGGATCACTAGGTGCCTCTTGAAACACTCTTGAATCATTGGCACTACCGCTCATCCAGCATGAACAAATGTAAATCTCATATCAAAATTACATGCACACATGACATTTTGAGTGATTTCATTTTTTCTACTCCTACATGACGTCACTTTCTCAGTAGGAGAACTTGCACTAACATAGGTACCATCAATGGCTCCTACACATGCCTAATAACATAACATAAATTTAATTAATTATTATTATTATTAACAAAAAAATATAGTAAACAACTCAACACAATGGTGAATATAATGACATTATTATGACATATCATTGATAAATGATATAATAGGACATATAACAAGAATAGATATCATGTCCCACTTTTTGTATTTCGCTTTATACTCCACTAATCATGATATGTCATCAGTATAATTTTATTCCATTTAAAATTTTGATGATTTTATAAGGAAAATAAAAAGAATACATAAAAAGTTGTTATTGATTGAGTATAAAATGAAAATAATAAGTGAGACAGAATATTTGAATTAACATAATACGAACATCATGACGTATTTCAAATATATACTTTTTTTTAATAGATAGATAGAGAGAGAGAGGAGAATGTGAGTTTTGAACTATAGACAGGGCCAATACATAATATATTATTACCATTGAGCTATCACTTGAACCCTATCGTTCAAATGCATACATTTGCTTTGAAAGACACTTCATAAAGTTAAGTACATATGTTGTCTAAAAAGCTCCCATCTTTGGATCTTGATTCGCTACTCTGTGGCTCTATCTAAAACTTTTTCTTTCCTTATCTTTCCTTTGTGCGTGTGTGCTTGTATGCAGATCATTTGGTGGAAGTAGTGCTACATTAGCAAACCATGTTGCATGCAACTGAAATGAAACTTCTGTTATCTTTTTTTTTTTTTTTGATAGATAATAAAGATTTGTATTCAAAAACACTACCTTATGAAGAAAAACATAAGGCAGAGAAAGAGCTACAAAGGGAAAGGAAAGAGTGAAAGATAAAGAAGGGAAAAGAAACTAAGAACACAAGAGAGAGCTAAGGAACATAGGGAGAGAGTCATTAGAGGTGAGTCTCCAAGCCCTAGCCCAGTCAAACAAAGTGCCGCTGAAAGAGGCCAAAAGCTGGTCATCCGAACTATCCATGTCCTCAAACGTCCTCCTATTGCGCTCTCTCCAAAGACACCACATCACGCATAATAGAGCTAAATTCCAAATGCTAGACAAATGCTTTCCAGGCCATTTCCACCAACCGAATAGAGTATCTGCAATCGATCTTGGCAAGACCCAAGAAAACCCAAAAGATCTAAACACCAAACACCACATCCGATAAGCCTTTCCACAATGCAGTAACAAATGGTCCACCGTTTCTCCATTACTGCGGCATATGATACACCAGTCTACAAAATCCCATCTATCCCTCAAATTATCACCTGTAAGAATCCTATTCCAAACAGCAATCCACACAAAGAAGGAAACACGTCGAGGAGCCTTAACCTTCCAAACACCTTTCCAAGGAAAAATAATTGGTAAGGGGCTTCTTATCTTATTGTAGAAAGATCGAATATCAAAGTTCCCATTCTTTGTCAACTTCCATCGCATACGATCTCTGTTCTCAGTGGGAGGTAGATTAGAGTCCAAGGTACGGAGAAAATCATCCACCTCACTCATTTCCCAATCATTTGGCCTCCGAGTAAAATGAACATCCCAGCTGCTCCGCTCCTCAGACCCCAACCGATCGAGAGATGAGGCCACCAATGCCCCTTTATTGGAGGCAATCCCATACACACTCGGGAAAGTCAAATGAAGTGGAGAATCCCCACACCATTAATCTGTCCAAAGCTTCACTCTATCCCCCACCCCTACCTCAAAGCGAATATTCTTGCTAAAAGCCTCCCAACCTATGCGGATACTTCTCCACAGGCCACACCCATGCATCCCTCTACCTAACTTGGAAGTCCATCCTCCCCAATCTTCCCCAAACTTAAGAGCTACAACCCTTCTCCAGAGCCTTGTCTCCTCATTTCCAAACCTCCATAACCACTTCCCAAGTAAGGCTTTATTGAAAGTAGTAACTTTCCTTACTCCTAACCCACCGTGTTGCAAAGGTGCACACACCTTGTCCTATCCCCCCACAAGAAATCCCTTTGCAGCCTCTCAATTTTACTGGCCACATGCATAGGGATGGAGAAAAGAGACAAATAATAAGTGGGGAGACTAGATAAAGTGCTTTTAAGCAATGTTAGTCTACCACCTTTTGACAAATACATCTTCTTCCAAACGGCCAACTTACGCTCAATTTTCTCCAAGATAGGATTCCAAACAGGAGGGGACTTGTAGGATGCCCCCAAAGGCATACCAAGATAGGTCATAGGCAAAGACCCAATCTGGCATCCCAAAATCTCTGCCAGGACATAGACGTTAGGAACCTCCCCAATGGGAACCATCTCACTCTTCAGCACATTAACCTTTAAACCTGTCACTGCTTGGAAACAAAGGAGAAGCATCCTAACATGTAGAATTTGCTCCTCAACGGCATCGCAAAACAGAATTGTATCATCCGCGAACAAAAGATGCGAGATACATACCCCTCTACCTCGTCTTCTATCAGCCCTAAAGCCTCGAAACAAACCTGCCCCTTCAGCTCTTTTCATCATCTTACTGAAGACCTCCATCAAAACCAGAAACAATAGGGGGGATAGCGGGTCCCCTTGTCTCAATCCCCTCGAACTCCCAAAGAAATCAGCTGGAGACCCGTTAAACAAGACAGAAAATTGGGCTGTAGAAATACACGTGCGGATCCACCTACACCACCTCACCCTAAAGCCCATTCTCTTCAACAAATCAAGAACAGCCTCCCAGTTAACATGATCATATGCTTTCTCAATATCTAATTTACAAATAACCTCCTGAATCTTACTCTTCACCCTACTATCAACACACTCATTAGCAATGAGAAGTGAATCAAGGATCCGTCTACCACCAACAAAACTGTTCTGAGACTCCGATATCAGCCGGTCCAAAACCTCTTTCAGGCGGTTTGCCAATACCTTAGCCAAGATCTTGTAAACACTCCCCACCAAACTAATAGGTCTAAAATCTCGAATATTCGAAGCCCCATTCTTCTTAGGGATTAAGGTTATGAGAGTTGCATTAAGAGATTTTTCAAACTCGCTGTGATGATAGAACTCTTCAAACACGGCTAAGACATCGCTTTCCACAACTTCCCAACAATGGTGATAGAAAGCTAAGGAGAAACCATCAGGACCAGGAGCTATATCTCCTTCCATCTCTTTGACAACTCGAAGAACCTCCTCCCGTTCAAACCTCCGTTCAATCCAGTCTCTCTCCAACCCCTCTATCTAATCAAACTCCAAACCTTCCACACAAGGCCTCCACTCCTCAGTCTCCTTGTACAATTTCTTATAAAACTATACAGCTTGGTCGGCCATCTCAGATTCGTCCTCATAGATAACCCCATCCACCTCCAACATGCTAATATGATTATGCCTTCTCCGAGAATTGACCATCTTGTGGAAAAATTTGGTATTGTTGTCTCCTTCCTTAATGCAAAGCATCCTCGACTTCTGTCTCCACGAGACTTCTTCCAAAGAGAGAAGGTTCTGTATTTGAGATCTCAACACAGCCCTCTCTCCTAACTCGACTACAGAAAGGCCGAGCTCCCCTTCCTTAACATCCAAAACTTTTAAAGCCTCCAACAGATCTTTTTCCTAACGCACTACATTTCCAAACTCACTTCGGTTCCACTGAATAATATCTTCCTTCAATGCCTTCAGCTTCTTGGCAAGTACAAAACTTGGGGTACCTGAGAAAGAATATCGATTCCACCAAGAATGAACCCTATCTTTGAACCCATCCGACTTTAACCACATATTCTCGAACCTAAAAGGACTTTTCCCCCTCACTATCCCCCCTTGCCTCCACTAAAATGAGGAAGTGGTCTGAGATAGGACGAGTTAAAACCCGTCGGGTCACATCCGGGTAGTGATCCACCCAATCATGAGAAACCAACACCCTATCTGTCCTAGACATCGAAGGTTGATCCGAGCAACTCGACCAAGTATAACTCCCTCCTTCCAAAGGCAAATCTATTAGGCTAAGTTCCTCAATGAACTCAGAAAAATTCTCCATAGTCGGGGTAAGACGAGATCCCCCCAACCGTTCACTAGGGAACTGAAAAATGTTAAAATCCCCTATGTAACACCAAGGAACTTCCCAAAGTTGCTAAATTCCAATCAGCTCATCCCACAACTGCCCCCTCAAGTTATCATCATTCGGGCCATAAACCCTACAGCAAGCCCAAATAAAGCCATCCCCCAAAACCTGCCACCGAACTAAAACGGAAAACTGACCCACCATTACCTCTAGCTTTTCTAAAACCCTCCTATCCCACATCATCAAAACCCCACCAGTTGTCTGATCCGCATCCAATGCTACCCAGTCTACATAGGGACAACTCCACAAGCTGCAAATCAACTGTCTATCCAAGCCAGCAAGCTTAGTTTCTTGAAGGTAAATAACATCACAATTCCATTCCCTTGACAAATTTCTAACAACCAAACGTTTCCGCGCATCATTCAAACCTCTAACGTTCCATGACACCATTCTTAACTTCATTGAAACAGTGAACTCCCTACTACAACCTCAGTCAAGAAACCAAAGAAAAAAAAAAAACTATCTCCCATCATAATTAACAGAGGAAATCAAATTCCTCAACTCCCTCTTCCCTTTATCCTTTGAGACAGCATTTAGGTGGGCAGCATCTTTTCTATGCACCAGCTTGGCTACCTCAATCTCCATCTCAAGCCTTTGTAAAAGCAAAATACACCTCTTCTCATGTCGACCCAAAGAAAGCCCCATCATCTTACTGAAACCGAGGAGTCTATATTTCACCCAATTAGACACCTTCAAAGTGTTGTCCAACCTCCTCTCCTCAGCATTACAATACAAATCAACTGTCACAACCACCCCCAAGGGATTAATAGACACCAAGGGGAAAGAACTCTCCACATCACCCAAGGTCTTAACTACATAAGCTGTGTCGACCTCATTCAAAGCCACCACCGACTGATTAGCCTGATAGGAGGTGTCTATCCGCTGCATATCGCTAGCACCCTCGACCCGAACACCTACATCTCCACCCGGAGCACCCCCTTCCTCAATCCCAACTCTTGGTGGATTTAGAACGTAATTTGATAGCTCCAGGCCTAATAAAGCCCTATCACCCACTGTTTCTGCCTTACCCAGAGTGGACTTAGGCTCATCGGCACAAAGCCCACCAGAAAAACGACTCTCAGCCTCCGCCAAAGTCTCCGCAAGGCAACCCAGAAGCTTGGTTGGAGAAAAAGACACCAAATCAATCCTCGTGGTGTGGAGAAGAGCTGTATCGGCACTATCCCGTGTCGCAGGTGAAGCTCAGGCGAGAGACGCATCGGAAAAAGGACCACCTACCTTCACCGATGCCTTCGCCAGCCCACAGAACATCTCGGAATGGGTCGCCGAGCTCGCCGCCATCATCGGAGCTTCATGTCGTGCAGTGCCGGCCTTCACCGGTGGCGCCAGTGAGTCCAAGGCAAGAACGACAACAGCCCTTGTGATGTCCAGAGTTTCCAACGTATCGTAGGAAGCTTTGGGCATCACTGGTGTATGGGCTTCCTGCCTTAAAAGTGTCGGGCTCCCCCCAGTTGGGCTTTCACCAACTTCCAACCTCAGTGGGCCAGTGGGCTCTGGACCAGAGAGCACACGAAACTCCAATGGAGAACCATCTTGATCTGAGCCCACCATAGGGAGTTTCTGAACCCGTGAACCACTAGGCACGTGCTCCCTCTGATCCTTTATAACCAATAAGGAATTCCTCAGTCCACCTTTATTCCACACCACCCTCCTTTTTCCTTTCTCATTCACTTCTACAGTCAGGCTAGTTCCTGCCCAGTCAGAGTTTCCCAGTTCCCGTTTATTTCCATAAACATGTTCAATCCCATTTGATTTGAAATTCAATGGGGATCCCCTTTTATATCCTACCGGATTTGTCCTTTCAAAGTTAAACTCCTCTGTTCTGCACTAAGAACCCACAACTCTACCTTCATGAGTGGCTGGACCAGGTAAGCTCACCGGAGCTTTGCTCAACATATCTTGTTTACTTACTGAGTTCTGCATCTCTGACTGAATTCTGGCCCTGACCTGCACCTCACGCCCACGCACCATATCAGCAAAGGATCTAAAGGGTTGAATCCTAGAGTTATCCTTGTGAGGCTGAGTCACAAAAAAGGACTGCCCATTCCCACCATTCACATAGTTTTCGGGTTCCAGCATCTTCCTTAACTCTAACCCAAAAACTCTCCATCCAATCTTTGCTCTGCATACTGGAATGATAATGGACCTCCTAGACCCGCCAACTTTAAGTTCAGACAACAGTAGGAACAAGCCAAAAGAATTGGAGCTCCGCTGGAGGGTGTAGGCTGAGTCACATTCCCAGAACGAAAAAAAGTACTTCGGATTGCTCCCCACTACTATCTGTTCTAAACTCTTCATCAACCATTGAGCCACTTTCTTACCCATGAAGACCGACTTCATGAAGTACCTACTCCGCTCAAAAATCCTAAGAGAAAAATACCTTCCCCCTTCCTCTACCACCAGAGGAAGGGGGAAGGTATTTTCTAGGAAAAGTCACATCAAGATAAACTTTTCTAGGAAAAGTCTTGAAACTCAAACAGCACCATGTTCAAAAGAAAACATCCTCATCTCCGCATTGTTGCTGTAGAATATCTTCTTTGTAACAATCCACAATAACAAGAAAACCAAAAAATAAAATTCTAAGTTTTAACTACTATGCCATGTCTATTAGTTTTTCCTCCATTCCCTATATTGCTGAGTTCTTCAATGGAAGATTAATTCCTCTAGTATGATAAATTACACGCTAAGCAGGTTTTATGAGAACAATTGCAAAGAACAAAGACATAAGGATGTTCTTTTTTTTTTTTTTTTTTGAGAAATTACTATTTAAATAAAAAAATTAGGATCGCTAGATATACTCATACTATATAACAACAAAGAAAAAATTAGTCATTCTTATTTCAGTTAAGTAATATTTCAAATCTGTCATTAATTGCAAAAAATCGAAAGCCTGGGGACATCAAAGAGATTCTTGGGTAAAAATTATAACCTTTGGTGATTACTACCATTTGTTTGTACACAACTTGTCAAGGGCATCAATCAATATGGTGTTCTCTAATGGTCCAACACACACATGAAGGTGTGCTATAATAATCCTAATTACTAATCCAATCTAGTTGAAAGTACTTAATAAATTATTGCCCTTGATATGAGTCTCCAGTTCAATATATCTCTAATCGTGACATTGGAAAAAAAAAAAAAAAAAAAAACACTAAATTGCACACAAAAAAACACACTAACAATGCAACTCTGTCTCATTGTGTAATTTATGGGCAAATGATTTGTGAGCTATAGAGTTCAGGCATAATTCCAAGATCACCAAAATCAATGCTAGTGCATCAAACATAAAGAATGAATACATACGACAGAGTGCCTGAAATCAAGTATTTAGATAATGGCAAGATAACCATCATCAAATTATGTAGATAAAAATAAAAAAGATTGTTCTTACCCAAACAAAATAAACGCCAAGAGCCACAAACATCCCCTTTTATCCTCTGCCATGTTGAGTGAGAAAAATCCTTAATTCCCCCATTTAGCAATCTTGAAAAAACCCACAAACAATCCTCCATTTATCAATCTGAGTCTTATTTAATCCCCTATATTTCTCTATAAAATAATTTTTTGTTGTCACCCACCTTCCCCTAAAAAACCCATGCATTAGTATAAATAACATTGTTTGAGACTACATATATTGCAATTATTAAAAAACCAGAACAACATAAATCTCACAATTTCCACCAAAAAAGAGAACAAATTCCAACAATGCCATGGTTTTCCTTCCAATGAAATAAGACTATGCACGTAAAGTTCATAATTTTCCAATAAGAAAGTACTTTGGGTTTCAGTTACTTATCAAAAAGAAAAGTACATTTCAGCTGCCCTTTCCAACTCACACCTAAACCACCATATGTCATTAATGAACTCCCTAATTCAGCATCTTACATAATCCCATGGAGTACAAAAGACACACACTTTTGACAAATTTGTGATTTTACGTTTTTGTTTTCTTCTGTTTCATATTTATAAGTACTTTGATTTCAAAGTTATAGCATAAAAATAATAGTATTCCACACCCCAAATAGAGAGACCAGTGAATACTCAGTAAACACATTTTTAAAATACTAATTCCTAAGCAAACTGTGGTAGCAAAACATTTCCACAGACACTTGGTGGACACATACACAAAAAGTATGTTTCAACCACAACCAGAGGTGTGTCACGTGTGTGCCTATATATATATATATATATATATTGAGAAATACCTCAACCGGAGGTATGTTGAAACCCTCAAAATACATATAAAGTTCTTGAATGCATTTGTTAAAAATAGAAGTTTGGGTACCCATTTTTTGGTTAATATAACCCACAAAAACCCCAGGTTAAAAACAACTGCCCAACTTCTTTAAGATTTTTGCCATTTGGCTTCTCTAGAAACCCATAATTAATAATAAATAAAAAACGATAATAGTTACTTTATTCTCCAAAGTTTCAAAGGCTCCTCATGGAATAGGAGGAGGGGGATTTCAGGGTGAAAAAAAGAAAAAGAAAACGAAGAAGGATTTGCCAATCTGAGAATTTTTTTAGGAATTTTTAAGGACAAAATCAGCAAAAGTAAAAGAGAGAAAGAAACATACTCATAAGGAGTACCATATCAAGCAAGCAATGTAGAAGCCGAATCTGACTGACTCGTCTGCTCCCTTCTCTCTCCCTCACCGCCTCTTTCTCTGTGAGTCTGCGTGTTGAAAATTTTCTTTTCTCAGCAAAGCGCACCGTTTAAATTTTGCCTTTGTCCCCCCCAAACGCACCGTTTTGGCCCAACACCTTTATTAAACCAAAACTACTGTAGTTAAGCGCACAGACTCTTTTTATATATTCGTTAATAGAAATAGATAATTGTTTCTCAAAAAAAAAAAAAAAAAAAATAGAGCATTCTCATCAAACGTCTTAAATTTTTTAGCATTTAGCATCTAGAAATCAATTTTATAATATATAACACATCACTTTACAGTATACCTTACATCAAAATTTCAATTTTTTTAACGCTTCATTTAAATATTTTTTCTCTACTTGTATTATGCCCGTGTGATGCACGGCTTAATAAAAGAATTATATATAAATTTTAAAATATATATTATAATATAATAAAATTAATAACAAATAAAATATTAAAAATAGTTTAAAGATTATGGCAAGTTCTAAATTTCTTAAAGCTTTTAGTAGTAAACGGGCCGGACTTTGCACGGTTTTGGTCGTAAACTTATAATAACATGAATAATTTTATTAAAAAACACTAATTAATGATTGAAGAGAAATGCTATACTCGATGGACTACGACATAACTTTTACTTATTCAAATAACAATTAAGGTGAAGTAGGATGAGGAACAACAAATAATAATTATAACATATCGGCATAATAACATTTATATTTAATTATAATGAAGCGCTTGCATCACAAAGTGTCAAATTAATATCAACTCTAAACATGCTAGGATGTTTATGTTAATTAATGTAATTGCACGGTTTTGGTCGTAAACTTATAATAACATGAATAATTTTATTAAAAAACACTAATTAATGATTAAGAGAAATGCTATACTCAATGGACTACGACATAACTTTTACTTATTCAAATAACAATTAAGGTGAAGTAGGATGAGGAACAACAAATAATAATTATAACATATCGGCATAATAACATTTATATTTAATTATAATGAAGCGCTTGCATCACAAAGTGTCAAATTAATATCAACTCTAAACATGTTAGGATGTTTATGTTAATTAATGTAAATAAGCATAAAATTAATATCAACATCTAACACCCTACTATTGCATGAATTGTGATTAAAATTGTCCTAATATTTTTACTTTAACCCCAAGCAATCATCTTAAATTTACAAATAAAACTACCCAAATATATAAAATTAAAAAAAAAATTTGAAAGCAAAATTCAAAATAACACACACATAAATATATAGACACAAAGAAACTCTGAATTCAATAATTACAAACAATATTAATTTTTTAAACATTAAAAAAAATCTAGAATTAGAGTTAAAGTAAAGATACTTACATGAAAATTGAATTAACTTTGACAGCAAGGGGGAGGCAGCGAAGTCATGGAGATTTCACATCACCTTAAATATCCATTGCTTTTACATCACCCGTTTTATATTTAATTAATTTTTTGTCTCCATTCTTTGTGGAGTGATGTTCATTATCATGGTTTTGGATGCTCGAATCTTGGTATCATGGCTACCTGTGGGATCTACACATATTGGAAAACAGATCTTTCAAAAAGTGAATAAGATTTTTGTTAAAATTAATCTGTTAGTTTTCATAGAAGATATACAATTGATTCTGAAGACCATAATAAACATATAAATTAGATCAATGTTATCAAAAATAACTTAAACGAAAGGCAACCCGCACACAAAACATATTCAATTTGATGAAAAAAATATAAAGAAGGGAATTTTATGAAATAACAAAAAGAAGAAGGCAAATACATACATGCAAGTTTCATAGGTGAGGTAAATGTGGGAAGGAAAGAATGCATCAAGAAACCGTACGGTAGAAAAAGGGAAAAATATACCAAACTGTATGTATACCCCCACTTTTATATTAGATAATTTTAAATTGAGAAGAAGTTGATAACTTGATATGAACACAAAGAAAAAGGAGTTTCCCTAATTAAGGAGTATATGTTAATTACATATTATTTATTTATTTTTTTACTTTATCCCTGTTGAGGGGAAAATTTTGATATTCCCAAATAAAGTATGGGGTAGCCAAGCCGAAACTCGATGATGAGCCTTGAAATAAAGCCCAAAGACTTTCGGTGTTGTGGAAGTCCGCCCAAGCAAGAGTATTCCTGTGCTTTAAATGGAATAGGATGTGTGTATTGGGTTCATAGGGCCGGTTCTTAGCCAAATAATGATAATAAAATTGGATAAAATATGAGTTTTGGGGCTTTTTGTGATAGTTTATATCATAACTCAATTTAGATAATGAGATATGAAACATTTGTGATTAACATAATAATAGAGCGAAAAATATTTGGGAAAACTCAATAACTTATTAGTGGTATAAATAGGCGGTACTTGAATAAAATTAGGTGTAAAAAAAAAGTACCCTAACATTTAGCCCCCCGAGTCACTCGCAATCAAATTATTAGTAATACTATATTTTTTGAAATAAAAATATTAGGATCACACATGCGAGTTTTTTTTTTTTTTTTGAAAAATGGTGGCCTATTATAGATAACGAGATAGGAAATTTTTTGTGGGCCAATGAGAAATATTCGTGGAGGCACAAAATAACATATGGGTGATATTTTGATAATTTTTGGTGAATAAATAAAAGTGATTAAATAGGCTTAGAGCATGTGGCTTGAGTGAAAAAATTGTACCTCAACCTTTTAGCCCCTTGAGTATGTGTGATCAGCTTGCCTTTGGTCACATATGTGAGTTTGAATGAGTTCATAAGCCTGTGTTGCATGGGTTGAAAGAGAGAGAGAGATGGTGAGCTTGAAAGAGAGAGCTTCTTCCTCTTTTCTAAGACTTAGAGAAACCTTTTATCTCATTCCAAACTTATTCCATCTGCCTTTTCTAATTCAACTCTTCTTGATTGATTTTTTCTTTTGCATTTGTAGTTGATAAATAATTTAGTTGTTGGTGGAATTGGAGCTGCTGGCAAGGTGATACGAGCCTTTCAATAGTAATTGAGAAGGATAATCCAATTAGTGTACCTCTGAAGTGGGTGCTACGAAGAGATATTCTAGTGACAAAACTGTATGGGCTCCAACCGCTACTGGTGTTTTATACCCAGCGATTAGAACTTCAGCCAGCCCCCACTCGATTTATGGGTTTTTGAGGGTCCATTATTGATTGGCCTAATTGAACAAGCTGAAAGATTAATAATAAAGTTTGCTATTGACCCCTTCATAAAGCCAATATCATTGGTGATGTGATGTTGTTCCGCTATAAGGTTGTATTCCATAACCTGATGCGCAACTAGAGTCTAGAGATGCTGAATTAAATAGTTGTTTGGTTCATGGAGGAGATATCCAGATACTGTGGTGGAAGCCCCCAAGTCTAATTTAGTGAGAATTCTAGCCGTGATGAATCTAGACCCACCGATGATGGTTATTTAGATCAAACTGATACTTTTGTTAACCCCAACTATTGGTTCCATAGCTCCAACTGTCATGATGAAGCAATTTAAGGGAAAGAACATTGCCGGTAGGATGAAGATTTATGAACCTATGGAAGAGGTTTCTTCAAGAACTCCTTATCTTCTTACATCCTTTCTTTCCTTTTTCTTCTATTCCTTGTCTTCATTCATGGCCTTGCATTTCTCTGCCCTTATGGTTCTAGCAGCTTGGTGATCAAGACGTAGCCGAGGAAGCATGATGACAAATTTGAGGATACAGACTTCAGTAATTTTATGCCCCTTCCCTCTTTCTTATCATGTATATTTACTGTTGATGCATTTTCACTTCAGGTTTTGCCGTTGAAGACATAATGGCAATTGACAAAAGCTTTACTGATTTTGTTACGGCTGAAGGGTTTGTTTCTGCAGAGCTCCAACTGTGATTTTGCCATATCTTCATGATGTTCCTTAAAAAAAATCTCCAAGCATGATCTAAAGTTGCTCATACTGCTAGAGGGAATTATAGCTTGATACTATTCATTTGCTCTTTTGTTGTTACCGTTGGACATTTAACTATGGTCTCTTACTTCATGGCGGTGCACAGAAAATTTGTTGATGTTGCTCTTAAAAAAAATATTAATCTTCAAGGGTGCGTGAAGGCATTTTAAAGAAATATTCTGGCTTCATGGTTGGAGGCAAGATTGGTGTTGGTATGAGAGGACTATTGTTCTAGCTGTAGGTTGCTATGTGTTGTGCAATTGAACCATGTACTACTTGTGATGATGAAGATAGCTGATCTGAGGAGAATATTGCATTAATGATGGCTGAGCTTTATTCTTTGATCAAAGGGATGAGATTATGTGTCTTTCAACGGTGTTTCCCCTCTAGTGGAGATCTTTGGCAATGACTTTGTTGGAGTAGATTCTTATATTTTCTTAGGTGTATCTTTTCAAAAACTTGCTTTTGTGATGTATTGTGATGTAATGTAATGTAACGTAATCACTATGTGATGTGAAGTATGTTGTAAGCTTATACAACCGTAAATGTCATGCATGTTGTGTTTTATAATTTGAAATCGGTTCAGCCATGTAGACTGTGTTTTATTTAGCCATGAATTTCCTTTGTCAAGATATTTTGATTGTCAAAAAAAATTACAATTCTTAGGCTCAAAAAAATTAAAGCATGGTCATAAAGGTAATATCCATTTTTGAAATCACTTGCTAAATGCATGACCATTTTGTTCTAAAGAGTCCCAACCATAAAGGCTGTTTTTAATTTTGAATATGTAAAGGTTTGAAATATGAAAAGTGTTTTGATCATTGAAAGACTGATATAATCGAGCCAAAATATAGTCATGGAAGTTAAACAATTTATTTTGTAAAAATAACTTGTTAGAATCATGATAATTTATTTTGGAGATATCAAGTTGCAAAATGGCATCATTGCAAGTGAGACTGAAATATAAATATCTATGTAAAAATGTATCTTAAAATATTTATAGTTTTGAAATAAGTGTAAGATATTCATGTCTTAGAGTAAAGATAACGCTTACTCTCTATTTCCAAAGCACTTTTCAGAAAATATGATTATTGAGCTGTATGATATTGCTCTAGTCATTTGCCATTGATAGGTTTCATGAGATTTTTGCCTTTTGCCATGGCTAGACAATAATAGTTGTTGTTATAAACTTCTTTTCCAAGACAAATGTCCGTGGATGTCAGATTGATTAGACACTTTAGATCAAAGCCCCCAAGTGTGGGATGGTTGATACTCTTGATGATGCTTGAGATTCCAAGGGTTCCAATGATGTGAATATAATAATCACGGTCTTGAATATGCGTGGGGCTGCCATGGCTTCAATGGCGACAAAGCTTCTTTAAGGGATGACCGCCAATCTACTTGGTTCAGTGGTTGGTTGCAAGGAGTTTCTTGGATGGTTCGAGCTCCTACATTGCGATAGAAAATTCTCATTGGTTTTATGCCTACAAAATAGAAAAAATCCAATGTCTAAAAATCATGATGATGATTGAATTAAATAATATGTTTTATTATATTATAATTTTTGATTAATTGTCACAATAAAGATTAAGATAGATTAATATATACTTAACGCGAAAGTTTTGATTGAATGATGTATGTGATATAATATTAAAGTAATTTGTATTGAGTGATATAAAGATAATAGAGTAACATATATTCAATATAAATTTAAAGATAGTGATGTGATGACTTCTCTTGAAAGTTCATGGCTCAAGCCGTATATCAATGAACTAACGGCAGTCCAGCAACACGACGACATGAGTACAACGGTGGAGAGTCCATCTGTAATGTAAGTCACTCTATGGTTTGATATTGAAAGCATGTATCACCAAGTTATGATCTAAACTGAGCATCATGTTGTACTCCTAAGCAAAGATGTCAATGTACTTTTTATTTGATGGAGAAGGTATGTCAGGTACTGCTGGAGGTCCTTTCAATGGTTCTGCTATACTGCTAGACAAGAATTCTTCTTCCATTAGATGTGTTCTGTATACAGCCGTGAGTATTGCACTAGCTTCATTCAGCCTAGGACCCTTCTATTTGAGGCAACTAAGCCTCATATGTCATCATGAGTATCAATAAGAATTGGGCTTTGATCTTGCCAATGAGAATTGGGCTTTAATATTGCCAATGAGAATTGAGCTTTTAGATAAATTGTCATGGGTTTAAATCAAGGGCTTTGATTTGTGGATTTGAATTCCATTGATAAAATTGTTTTGCCATGGACTTGAATCATGGACTTTTCAAATATTACCAAGGATAAGTATTCTTGGGTTTTAAATAGAATGATGTGTGTAAATAAAATTAGGTGTAATAAAAAAGTACCCTAACACTTATAAAACAATTATTAGTAAACATATCTTATGCTTATCTATTCAGCTTTATTGCCAAATTTATATAAACTCTATTATTTTATTTTATTTTATTTTTATGAAGAATATAACACAACCAAAAACCTATAAACAACAATTTACATTCTATATAAAGAATATAATCAAACTTATTCATAATTTAAAATTAAGAAATTAATACAAATTATAAATTTAGAAAAAGAACAAAGAATAAACCTGCTTATTTTCTCTATCACTTTAGGAGGTGAAAGTGTGAGTATGTAACTAAAAGCTGAATTAAGTATTGTAGAAGAGAATAAATGAGTATGAAAGTTTAATATTGTGAATTAGGTTAAAACATGTGTGAGAAGTTTTTATTAATTTTTTTGAAGTTAAAGAAAAATAACTTAAACAAAATGAAAAAATAATAATGAAGAAAGAATGTATACTTGTCCTGGGATTTAGTCATTCACATATTGTAAAAAATACGTACTTGTTGGTCAGTGGTGGTTGTTGTGATGTCTCCCATGTCTTGTATATCTCTTAAATAATCAACAAATGATATCCTAAATTCCAATACTTGCATGAATAAGATTATTTTGAAAAAATAAGAGAAAAATTAATTAAAAAATATAATATAATTGTATTTGAAGACATAAAAATAATTTTATTATTTTACTTCAAAACTTACACCAAATCAAGTCTCATAAGTTCATTATTTTCTTTAGTGTTAAGTACCTCTCACACTCTTGTGACTGTTACTCTACAATCCAATCGTCTTTTTCAGTGTCAATTTCATCAAAGTTGTTATATCTTGATTTTGCTAACCATTTTGATAAAAAAAAAATATATACAAAAAAAAAAAACATCAAAATGTTATCAACAATTTATCATCATATTACTATCAAGATAAAAAATTATGATATTTATGTAAAAGTACTTTAATTAAAATAACTAATAAAATAGAAATGCATTCCCCTATTCTTTATATCACGGTAATGTTAAAAGTGCTCACTTTGATGGTGTTTGTCCCCATATTGATTTTCTAAGCCATTCAAGTCAAAAAAAAAAAAAAAAATCAGTTTGTGCATGTACGTCACTGTATACCAACTCTTAAAAGATGAGTTGTTGTTTTTTTTATTGTGCTTTCTTCTACCAAAATATCATTGAGTGGATTCTTCTAATCTAAGAGTCATGAATGACCCAAAAAAAAGATTGTCCTCTAAATCAAAATTGAGGGTAATATCCTATAAAAAAAAAATCGAGGGTAATATAAACAAAATAAATAAGTTGTTATCAACAATTTACCATCAAATTAAAGTTCAAAGGAAGATTGTTCTCGAAATCAAAATTAAGGGATTAAACAACATAGTAACATTGGAACCTATGTCATAACATGTAATTTATATATGATATACAAAATTGGAACCCACTTTATTTTTGTAGTTAACTAAAAACTTTAATATTAATAAAATAAGGGAGATTGTGAGAGAAGAATTATAAAAAGAAAAATCTTACATGTAAGTTCATAACAAAAATTTAAAATAATATACAAAATAATATAAAATCACCTCTAACCATATTTAATGATTGATTCCCAAATTATAAACATATAAATTGGATAAAACTTAAGGAAATAAGGTTAACAAAAGACTAAACAAAATACAAAAAAAAAATCTATTCATTTTGATAAAAAATAAAAATACATACCTCTGCAAGGTTATGTACGTAGGAGAAGAATAGAGTAAAACCTTGTACGGTTTGTGGTAAAAAATCATAATTTTATCACATATATTTATACTCCATGTTGAAGAAGTTGATATGAACAAAAAATTGTGTTGTGTGATGAGAGAAAATAGCAAAATATTCTAAACTAACGTCTATCATAAAATTTAAAGATAAAAACAAAAAAAAAATTGTATTTCAGGCACCTAATCTGAAAAGTTAGATAAAAATGATGTATATCTAATTATCAATTAACGTAGGCCTCATATATATCAATTAATTAGAACTCTTATTGTAGATGAAAACAAAAAAGAAAAAAAAGAAAAATTGCATTTCAGGCATCTGATTCGAAGTATTTTAGATTAAAAGGTCTCATGTGTATCAATTAATGTAGGCCTCATGTATTTAGAACTCTATTTCTATATTAACGTTAATAATAACTCTATGTTAAATTTTGGAGTTTATCCAAAAAAGTGAAGGAAAAAATAAGTAGTTTTTTAAAAAATGAGTCCAAGAGAGGTTAAATTACAAAATATCAACTAAAGTAGGCCTCATGAATTTAGAACTCTATATCTATATTATCGTTAATCATATACAACTTTATGCTAAATTTTGGAGTTTATACAAAGAATAAAAAGTGATGGAAAAAAATAGTTAAAAAAAGGAGTCCATGAGACGTTAAATTAGAAAAGATATAGACGAACATTATTAGTTTTTGCTATAAACTGATTTGGTCTTTACGTTAAAGAATTTTATATGAACAAAAAGTCTAGAACTAAAATTAATTGAATAGAATTTTATAAACTAAAATTCTAAACACTATGTTGCAACCTTAGACAAAATAAGCTAAAAAAAATAACAAATTAAACACTATGTTGCAGTATTTTTATTCACTTAAAAATATAGCAAGTGTAATTCAACTTTAATCAAATTAAGATTTTTATCCATTTAGAAATTATAGTTGAAGAAAAATTATATGTACTTAGAAATTATAGTTGAAGAAAACTTATATATATTTTTTCTGAAAATCTAAAAAAATGTTTGCAATAGATTTTTTTCCACTTAGAAATTATAGTTGAAGAAAACTTATATATATATATATATATATATTTTTTAAATATAAAAATTTAAGAAAATTTCTACAATTTAGTGTTGCCACTTGGCGCAACCACGGCGTTTAAGCTCAATTTTTAGAAATTATAGTTGAAGAAAGCTTATATATATATATATATATATATATATGTATGTATGTATGTAAGGACACAGACTCGGTGAGCCAGCCCAAATTGGATGAGTTGGCCCAAGTGATCCAAAAACAATGAATTTATAGAGAGTGAGATGCGAAAGTTCGGCTAGAATGATTTGAACATCCAATACAATAGATTGAGACTTTCAGAAAGAGAAGACAAGAGGTCCAAACCCAGACCAACTATCTTTCTCAAAGATCCGAGGAGACAAATTTTACTATTCACACTTCCTTTCTTTCTCTTCCTTCCGAAAAGTGTCCTGCTTACTACGGGGGAATTCTTTCATATTATATAGCTTTCTCTAGACCATCTCCACCTTACACTTGTCACCCATCTGATTCCTCACTTGAGTGCATGTCCCATCGTGTACTCTTTTTTACATACTGTGAGTCACGGTGGCCAAAGTTGCACTGTTTATGGGTCTTCTCCACATAAATGCGGCTAGAAGAGTTGGTGTAGCACAATTAATGCTATGGTGGCAGCCTTACCTTAGGTATTTTTGGAGATTCCCACCTCCCCAAAGCTGGAGTCACTCCTCGGACTGCCTCCCCTACTTCAAATGTAACAAACTGCAGTCTGGGGCCTTGCATGTTCACTCCCTCCTCCTCGGACCATACCATGTCCTCGGACATGGTCGGGGGCGCAACACACCGTTTTGGGCCTTCAATCCTACGAGGCCCACCGCATAATCTTGGGTTCACCAGCTTCTTCATGGCCCGAAGCGTAATCTTGGGCCTGCCCCTAAAAATTTTAGTTTTTTTTTTTTAAATCTAAAAATTTAATAAAATTTTTGCAATTTGGTGAAGTCACGTGGCGCAACCACGGCTTCTAAGCCCTACTTTTATTATATATAATATGATATATATATATATAGTTTTTTTTTAAATCTAAAAATTTAAGAAAATTTATACAATTTAGTACTGCCACTTGGCACAACCACGGCATTTAAGCCAACTTTTATTATATATAATCTGTATATATTAAGAGGAGTCAGAAAGTTAGTTATTGTTTTTTTTTATTGTCAGAAATACTCCTAAATTAATTAACCAACAACTTAAAAATGAAGTTAAAATAGTAAATTGGCAAAAAAAAGTTAGTTATTACTTTATTTTTTTATAGTAAAAAATACCCTTACCAAAAACTTAAAAAGGGAATCAAAATAGTAAATTGACAAAAATAATAAATTTTTACTTATACGTTGAAAATTTGAAATGTACAATAAAACATCCCCACTTTTCTTCTTAAAAATAGAACTTCCCACTACTCATGTTTGAAAAAAATAGCTGCCCCTTTAATACAATAAGGAAAAACTATCCCACGTAAAAAAAAAAAAAAAGTGTCAGACTAAACTATCTCATATTTCTTTTTTAAACTATTATATTATCATTTTTTTTTTGGATTTATTATATTATTAAAAAATTTTTGTGATAACTATTACATCATCAATTGAATTTGGATAGACACGCAAAAGCTTCTAATAGAAAAATAAACCCTATTCTTCTCAAAAAAAATATTCCTACCTATTTTTTCGAAGGACAAACAAGTTTGGAGGAAATCCACACGGGTCAGTCAAGGAGGAAGACACGTAAGCTTGGGTCATGTACAACGCACATGACCCATTTTAAGTGAGGAGAGCTTTAACCCTAGCAGCAAAAACACTTCTCCCACAGCCTCACGCACGCCCCTCCCTCCCCTCAAACTCCTCAAACCCACGCCTTCTCACCTCTGTTTTTCTCCGAACCTCACTGACCCGTGATCGACTCAGACCGGCAAGAGAATCCGGCCACATGCAGCAGCCGCCGATCTCACCGGACTATATGTCCATTCCTCCTCTTCACCCGCTTCCCCCTTCGCTGATTCCGCCCCATTCAGTTTCTCACTCAACCGATGCCGCTCCCATAAATTCGCCGCCAAGGACCACCGCTCCATCGTTTCTCAGCATTCTCCCTGACAGTGACAAATGCAATGGTTCTCAATTTGTTCAGGTCTGATTTTCTTTAAAAAAAACATAAATTCGCCTAGCATTCTCTCACAAAGGTAAACTCTGTTTAATTTCTTTTTCATGGGTTTCTTTTGAGTTGAATCAAATAACTTTGTTCTTATAATTGTGATTTTATTGGGTAATTTCTTATTAATTGTGATTTTATGGGGGTAATACATGTTATTTGTGAGTGGGTTTCGGATCTGAGGGCTTCTTTTTACTTCAATTTTAAAGTTTGCTCATAAGGTGTTTGATAAAGTGCATGAGTGAGTCTAGATTGTGAACTTGCATAAAATTGTATCTCAAAGGTGATTGTAGCTATACATGGATCTGTGTTTCTTGTTTATTTTTCTCTAAACACTTGCAATCAGTTCGTGATATATGGATGAACTATGGTTAATCCCAGGTCTTTGTGACTGTGTGTACTGTGGAAGTTTGAATTTATGGTCAGGTCGTTGATGATTGGTTTGTGTTTGTGATTTTTATTGGGTAATTATATATCGGTGCTCCATATATATATATATATGTATATATCCTGGGGCCCTATTGCCTTAACTTTGTGCCACAATATAGCCGGCAAAGCCTTGACAGCTTCTAAAGCATCCTCTGGGTGTTCATCTTGGAAAACATTATTAATCTGGTCATGTGATGGAAACAAAACTTGGCCTGTGCATCATTATTGAAGTGGCTTGTCTGGCTGTGATGACAGAAGTACTAATCTAGTTATGTATGCAAGACCAAGAAGCGATGGAGAATATAATATGATTATATTTTTATTTCCACATGAACTGACATTCAAGATTTTTGTTTGATTGTTTGATTGATGGCAGTGAAAGCACTTGCATAAACATGTAATTTAACAATTATTTTTGAATTAAATGGATTTGAGAGTATGTAAGGTTGAGCATGTGTTTAGAAAACATTCAGTAGGTAGAGTTAATTTTGCCAGGAATTTGTTGGTTCGGTGAGTCAAATTTGGTATCTCATTTCGGTTCTACTTCAACCTAGTCACTTGCTTTAATTTTAAGTTCTATCTGTGGCAATGACTTTTTGAAACATTGAATCCTTTTGAGTAATTGTTCACTTACAACTGTAATTAGTAATTTCATCTTGTTAGTCTCCTCGCTGTCACAAATAAGTACACGTTGCCTTGTTATAAGTTCTGCTAGAACAACTCCAAATGCGAATACATCAGTTTTGGGGGTCACCTGGAGCTCCTTCACGGATCTTCAATTAATTTTGTATTTGAATTGTATGGTTTGTTTAATCTTTCAAATTTAGGCTTGCTGAAAGAAACTGCAGGTTTAAGAGAGAATGTAATGCCATGAGTACTACTAGAACTTTTATGCTCTGTTTGGGTTTATTTACGATTGAATGGTTAATTGTCATAAATAACTAAACTTAAATAAAACTAAAATTAAACCCAATGGACTAATAACACAGCCCATTCCAGAAAACGTAAATTACTAAAATACCCCTAACACTTAAAACTAATTAAAAGTCTTAGGATGCCTTTTATATGTCTTTAATGGTTATTGCTATGGTCCTCCATCAACGTGTGATAAAAAACTAAAAACTAACCATTTCCAAAGACCTAAAATTTGCAATAATTTGCCAAAAAAAAAAAAAAATGTTAAGACAAAAATAAAAAGGCAAATAAGCCGTATAATATGTATAACGGATTAGATTTGTTCTTTTTTTTTTTTTTTCAATTTCTTTTATTTTTGAAATTCCTATCGAATGATAACTAATAATTACTAAAATTAGGCTTTATCTAAAACACAATCCCAATCTGTTACTTTTATTTTTGGTTTTGAATAATTCAAAGATAAGTCAAATCAAATACTTATAATTAGTTGCTCTACAACCCATTTTAAAGCCTTTTTTTAGCAATTTTGATAGTTTCAAATGGTCAAATCAAATAATCTTTATTTAGTTTCTGTACAACCCATTTTAAAGCCTTTTTTTTTTAACAATTTTGATAGTTTCATACCAGAAATGTCTTGCAGGTGCAATAAATACTCACATATATTTTACACACGCACACACACACACACACACACACACAAGCTTCAAACAAAAAATCAACACATACAAAACTCTGAACAATGAGTGGAGTAGTTGACAAAGAGAGAGAGACAGAAACACATGTGGAAGAAATTATAGAGCCTCCCCTCCAAAAACGAGAAAAATTTAAACATTTCACGAAGTGGTTAGCAAGGCAATTACAGTACAAAAAAATAAATGGAAGCTATTTAGAGGAGGTGAGGGCAGCGCTGTTAGTCATTGCGACCCTTATAGCTGCGCTGACTTTCAGCCCAGCTATTACCCCTCCCGGCGGCCTCTGGCAGGCTACGTCCGGTGAGGGGCCGGACTGTAGCAGCAGGGATCCCTGTATTTCAGGGGAATCAATAATGGCACACAAGAAATCTTCAGGGTTTCTAAATTTCATGGCCCTAAACACACATACATTTATGACCTCACTTTTTATTATTTTTGTTTTGTTGACCTTTCCTCTGAAAAATTATTTTTTTACTATACTTCTTTCACTCCTGAATTCTACTTTACTGATTTTGCTCTCACTCTCCTATATCGGGGCTATTTACCAAATTACCCCTGAGAGAATACTCTCTCAGGGGTACAGAGGTATAGTCCTTCCCATCTATGCATTTATATTTGTAATTTGTGTTGTGATGTTGTACCATCTTATTCATGGCATTCTTTATATATGTAAGCATGCATATCAGATTGTGAAGAACATGTATAAGGTTTGACCTGAATTATGTAATAAATGTTTTGGATATTTGTTTTTATATTTGAATTGACAATGTAATTGAACATTATTGTAATAATAATTTGTGTAATAGACTTTTCCTTAGATTCCCCTTTTTTGTTTTCTCCAAATTTACATTTCCTTTATTTTAAAAAGAAATTCCCTTTCCAAAATGATTGAACATACGTAGAGGACAAAAGATTCTGTTTCTCTCCTTCTACTCAGATATCGCCAGACTGGTTTTGTCATGCAATTGGTGGAGTCCTGAAAATCTTCTTGAGGTAACTCTCTCTGTTCAGAAATATGTTAGCTGTAATACTTGAATATTTCTGCCATCCAAGTTATGTTGATTATTAGAACTAAGGCTTAGAACTATTTCTGCCACAGGCACTTGAGAAGTTTTAGAACTAAGGCTTAGAACTATTTCTGCCAGGGGTTCTATGTTGTATTTCTATTAAGTTTCATTTTTTATTTTTATTAGTGAAAAATGTCAAAGTTCAGTTCTTTTGTGTCACAAGTTTTGGCTTATTCACAACAGTCGAGAGAAAGATCCAACTATGTGCAGGATTCACTCAGTGTTCACACTTCTTTTTTTTTTTTAATAAGAAAGTTTCCATGTTCTGCATCTATAGCTGAAAGGTATAAATATTCAGGTTCAAACCATTTGACAAGGCTATCTTTCAAAACGTTCCTCCAACTTGAGGGGTGACTGGAAGAGAAGGTTTTTTGTTCTTGATAGTCGAGGGATGCTGTATTACTATCGCAAACCATGGAACTGGCTATCCGTAAGTCACTATTAACTTAATAAAATTCTCTCGTCTAATCTTTGTTATGACTTCTGCACAGAAAAATAGTTCCTCTGAAAACAGTTCTAGGATTCTTAGTCGTTGACTTTCTTCTCATTACCATTGTGGTGTACATGATAAAAATTCTGTTGCACGTCATATAGTGAACCTACTGACATCAACAATTAAGATAGATGCAGATCAAACAGATTTAAGGTTCTGCTTCAGGATTATTCGACCATCTAAGAACTACACACTGCAGGTACTTTTCCTAAATGCAGACATCTTGTTTGGCTTTTCCTCGTTTGAACTGATGGTGTACTAATATAAACCTTGCTGTTATTATTGCCTGAATTTTTCGAAGCAGATTATAAATTTTATTTCCTTTGCAATGCAGGCAGAGAATGCACTGGACCAAATGGACTGGATTGAAAAAATAACTAGCGTAATTGCTTCCTTATTGAGTTCCCAGACTCCTGGGAAAGTAAGCTTTTAATTTTTTTTTTATTAATTTCTTTGCAGAAATGTGTTTCTATAGTCATTATAACGGATGTATTAATTATATGTAGGGTCTGTCTACTTCACCTTTGGGAAGCGATTCTTATGGCTTTACCAGCGAGAGTGATTCTGATTGTGATCGGAATACATCTAGAAAATAATTGTAATAATCATTTCTGTGAATCTAGAAGTTTGCAACAATGTACAGTATGAGAAAAGAGAAGCCAATTGATTTGCTCAGAAGGGTTTGTGGGAATGACAAATGCGCTGATTGTGGTGCTCCTGAACCTGACTGGGCATCCTTGAACCTTGGTATTCTTATATGCATTGAATGCTCTGGTGTTCATCGTAATCTTGGTGTACATATATCAAAGGTAAGTTTTCCAGGCTTGTAGGAGCACTATCTCATTCCATGCTGTGAAAAATATAATTCATGTTCACAGTAGCAGTTCTAAATTAAAGCCTGAGGCTAGGGTTTAGGAACTTTGATGCGTGTGGCTCAAAATCTCATTGAGAGTATCAATGTAAAATAACATTTTATTAAATACACAGAAGGACCCTGCAACTTCCAGTACTTTGATTTGTAAAATGACAGGACTGATTCGGGTTCAATAGTGGGAGCTTTGGAAAGAAAATTAGGCCTCTCATGGCTTCGTATGAAAGTTCTGTCTGGTTTGGTTCACAATGAGAGAGAGATAGAGACATAACAGAACCTGCGGAGACGAGAGAAATGTGAAGCAATCTGAATATAACTATAAGCTATGAATTCCAAATTATCGGACATACCCTTTAAATACCCTAGACGAGAGAATTGCCGTCAAAACCTTGAACAAGATTTTTTTTTTTTTTTTTCAAAGGCCTATGATATAATAGAATTAGAACCCTTTTTTTAAGGGAAAAAAATCTAGCTATATGAAAACATATGGACAAAAATATCCTAGTTGTTTTTACTGCTGCAGTGACAATACTTAGAAGACCTAAACAACTACCATGGAAAGTTTCGTTGACTGAAATGTCTTCCTTATTTTCATAAAATCCAGATGCCTTTTACTGGGCTTTTAAATTGGATATTTCTTCTCTAGCAAGTCCATGGCTGCAGCAGCTTCATATATATATATATGTTTTTATGTCGGTATAAATAAAAACGCAAGTAAATCAACCATCCTTTGAAGTTTCTAGTTGGTGAGACATGTTCCAATCTAGAGAATATCATTGCTGGCCATATCTTTAGAATATTAAGTGTGATTACTAAATCATCCAGGGCAGGTAAATTTTAAGTTGTTGGTTGGTGTATTATTATTATTATCGTTATCGTTATCGTTATCGTTAGGCTTCCTCTCAGTTGTGTCTTATACATATTTTCATGATATCAAGCTTTCTTCCATCCATTAATTCATGAAGCTTATGTGGATAACTTTTGACACAGGTAAGATCATTGAGGCTTGATGTAAAAGTCTGGGACCCTCCAGTGCTTAATTTGTTCAAGTCACTAGGCAATGTCTATGCAAACTCAATCTGGGAGGAATTATTGCGATCAAAAAGTTCTTTTCGGACTGAGGAAATGCACAGAGGGTTAGTAATGCATAACTTGATTTAAGTAAAATGTATTTGTTTTTATGCTGATGTGCAGTTGGTTCTTTTCCATGTAGCTTATCCAAAATGGGTAGAAAGGACCTGTTGAATATGAAAAAAAAATCCCGAAATGATGATCCTATTTCAGTAAAAGAGAAATTCATTCAGGTAATGCCCCTCTCATCTGTATCCATTACATGGTATACTTTCTCACATATAATGCCCCTCTCATATAAGTGTGGACCCCACAAACATGAGACCAATCTCTATGTGCGAGGGGCGTTGTATTCTTCAGTACACTAATATTTCCATGTCTTTTTGCCAAGAGCCTTGCAGTTCAACTGGCATCTTTTAGTGTTTTCAACATAGACATGCAGGATTCAAATTCCCTTCCCCCATTGTAACTTTCCTTCTAGACATGCAGAATTCAATGGTGAACTTGCATAAATTTGTATCTCAATGGTGATTGTAGCTATATATGGACCTGTGTTTCTTGTTTATTTTTCTCTAAACACTTGCAGGAAAGAGTTGAGTCCTACTTAGAATGTGTTGCAGGTGATTCTTCTTCGGACAAGCCCTCCTTGAGTAATTTGAGTTCACCGCAAAGAAGTGATGATCAGTGCACGGCACATTTCCGAGAACTGTTCTTTGCTTCTCCTTGCCTGCCAAACTTCTGACATCGGCATGGTGGAGTTGCTATTACAGTATGGTGCAAACATAAATGCTTCTGATTCAAAAGGTCGGACACCACTGCATTATTATAGTGTCATTGGGAGAACTGCAATTGCAAATATGCTTCTTCAAGGTGATTCTTTGTTTTTTTTTGTTTTGTTTTTTTTTTCTTGCAATTGCTAGTCTGCGGTCTATTTATCTCTAGTCCTTTCCACTATTGATATTAGATTCATGTCTACAATATTATCTGCAGGGGAGCAAATCCAAAAGCTGTTCACAGAGAAGATAATACCCCCGAGTCTTGTATCAAAATCAGAATTCAACCGCAATGTCCTTGCTCTCTTAACAGAGAAAAACGGATGAGAGTGTAATTGTGAACAGCATATAAGAGATACAAAATGGAATGAGCTTTTGTATTATACTTCATAAAATTGAGAACTAGTTCTCTCTACACGGAAGGGCCAAAAGTTGTCGGACTCAGGACAGAACTGGCCTACTAGGTCATGTGTCTTTCCCCTACAAAAGCGTATATTTAGTTCAGTTTTCTAGGTGTGGGCTAAATAGAAGAAATTACTGTTTCGGCCTAGTGGAGTTTGCCAGGCTCTTGCGATAATTTCTCCCAATACAGGCTATACTAGTCAGGAAGTTTGGATGTAGCAGCAAGTTATATTATCTTGTATATGGTTCAGGTTTTATATATACTAGTGGATGTCCCGCGCGATGTGCGTGTTTGCTATTAGTAATTTTATAATACTTAAATGTGTTATAATGTTCGGAAAATTAATTTCGATTATGTATTATACGTCACTAAAATAATGAATGAAAAAAAATTGTAACACAATATATTCATAAGTAATCATAATTAATTAGACTCTAAAAATGCCACTATATGCCCTTTTTTGTTTGATTAGGTGTACATGTATATTTAGTTCTTACATTTGACAATTCCAATATAAATATTTTATTATTTCTTTTTTTTTTTTTGAAATATTTATATTTTTTTAAAGAAAACATGTGAACTTTTGAAGGCTAAACATCTAAGATTTAAGGTTTATAATTTCTAATTCGCAAAACTAAATATATATGCCAAGAGATTAAAAATAAAAAATAATTGAATAGAGAAATATTTTCATATCTCACGTTTAATCAGATATACCTTAGTCAATTACAAAGATTAAACACTTTTCAAAAATACAAATAAAGACAAAAAACACATACCTTTTAGAAACTCTATATGTTGTGAAAGCATTGTATCAAGCTTTGATAGTGTTGTTAAGAAGTTTAGATCATATACCCCTGAAACCAAAGCCAATTTCATTCTCTCTTATACACTAATTTTCTCACTCTTTGTCTCTCTATCCCTCCAGTCCTACTTTTCTTTTGGCCTTCTGATATTTTGTGAAAATGGAAAATATAAAAGAAAACGAAAACTAACATTCAATGAAGAAAACTTTTCATTTTTTAAATTAATGAAATAAAAAGTGGAAGAGTTCAAGAAGTTGGAAAATGGTGTAGAACCAAATCTTTTTAATTTTCTGCATTTATGGCTTAAACTAATCATTGATAAGAAGATAGGAGATGAATGGCTAAACGAAAAAGTATTCATACAAAGTGCCACATGACAGAACCTCGTGTACTTCTGCATGAGGTCTCTGCTTTTATATATATTGATATTGAATCATTGATGTGAGGATAGAGAGATTCATTTCAATCACGGAAGTTTGAAAATGTGCAAGGTGGCACTTCGAGTTCAAGGAACAAGTCATTACATCATTTGGGAAAACTTTCCTTTCATTTGGGAGCCACTCAAACTTCACCATGAATCATGACCAATGATGCTGATTGGTGACAGTAGTTGTAGATGAATATGATGTAACGATGACTAAAATTTCTTACAGATATACCAATGTGCAACGACTCAAGAATCGAGAGGATATTCTTCATTTTGTGGAAGAATTTTTTTTTTTTTTTTACTTGTAGTAGCATTAAGTTCGCCGAGAAATGAAGGGAAAATGAGAGGAGATGTGTTCACTTTTCATTGTCTGCGTAGTATGCTGTTTGGATTATTTGGGAGTGAAATATATAACTTAATGATTATTTCAACTAGAGTGGTTTGTTTTTTGGATATTGAGGTTTTGGTTTTCAAAATTTCGAGTTTGGACCAGTACTTCGTTCTAAATGTGATTGTCCGCCGTTAAACTTGATCCAACTCGGCCAAACATCGAGGTTAGGTCAGACTTAGAACAACTGAAGAATAATGGTGCTGGTTGTGGGTACAATATAATAGATCCCACTATAAAACTATACAAAATTTTGACTTGGATTGAGATTCAGGCGCAATTGCACTGAAGGACTCAGTCCTTCGATTCGGAAAGTTAACTTTTAACCTCAATAATTGAATCAGGAAAGTTTTCATTTTTTAATTTTTTTAAAAAAAATTCTAAAGATGGAGGAGAAAGAGTTTAAAGCTTAATTTTTAATCCCAGCTCTCGACTGCAATTGCACCCCCAATCTTAATCTATTCCCCACAAGGAGACTCATGATATTTATCGGATGACCAAGTTGTCAAACAAAATGCACCGTATACTAATTTACTTCTTTTTTTTTGATAATCGTATAATAATTTACTTATAGCGCCTACATTGTATCATATTACTTTTTTAGAGCAAGACTTAGGAACAGTAGTTAAATGCTATTCCTTAGGTTCCTCTTTTAAGATTCTGTCATATGGATTTTTTCTTACGAGATGAAAGTGTATATTTTTTAGTTAAGTAGTCACATAGCTGAATTTTAAAATAAAAATCCAAGGAATAACACCTAAGATTCTGTACCTAAGTTTAGTCCTATTTTTTAAGTGCTTGTTTGTCTGGGACAAAATTAGGATTTCATCTTTGGGGTAAAGTATAAAACAAAAAGTTTTCACAATTTAATAATTAGAACTATATAATACTTCAAGAATCGATTCAGTTTCTATTTAATGTTAACAAAACATAAATAAAATAAAAGGTAAAATAATTGTTTTTTAATACATTCCAGGTTAATTATCAATTAAGGTGTACTAAATTTTGCAGAAATTTCTCTTAACTCTAAACCCACCTAAATCATTTTATATAAATAAAATTATGTTGTCATATCCTATTTGCCACTTAATTCCAAACTCGAATAATATAAAAATATAAAATAAATAAAATAACTTAAAAGAAAAAATAATTGATAAATTGATAATTACGATGAGGAGAGATGATGCTAGAACTTTGAGAAATTGCGAAACCAAATAATTTGACACAAAAATAACACATTCAATTCAAATCTATCAAAAATATTAAGTATTATGTTTTACTCTCCACAAATACATTAAAAAAATAATTTTGAAAACGTAGTTTTTTATTTTTGTTTTCTTAGCTATATTAAGTTATCAACCCTAAACATACAAACATAATTCGCCTACATTTCTTTATTTTCTTCTAATTTTTATTCTTATTAAATAAATTAGTAAGTTACCTAAGTGAAGATAAAGAAAATGAAAAGAGGTGATATATATTTGTAAGGGTGCTCCTTTAAAAGATCTTTACCTGGGATATATTTTTTAATTGTAAAGGATAGGGATGTTTTTGTTCATTCTTATTTGGATGTATTTGAAGATAGGACGGTTTTGTTCCTTGAATCTAAATTTAAATTTTACTGATGCTTTTCAGGATTGGGAACCATTAGAGACTTTGTTGGCTCAATTACATTTTAATCACCTAAAGGACTACAGGAAGATTGGTTGATTTGGTAGATTAGGTGTGATGGAAAACTTGATGTCCCCCCTCCTTTTTTTGAGGCTTTGAAATATCTAATTAATTGTTGTTCCCTTGGAAAAAATTGGTGGAGCAAAGTCCCTAGTCACTTTTTTTGCTTGGATGTGCATTAGGAAAGCATCAGTAAAATTGTTGTTCCCTTGAGATATCTCTCTCTCTCTCTCTCTCTCCCCTTTATTCTAGGATCTCAAAAACCTCTAAATTTTTATTTTTTATTTTAGAGAAGACCCAACTTGTTCAAGGTTCTTTACAAGGAACCTTAGGGCCTGTTTGGTAAGATGATTCTTGATTTTGTTTTAAAAAAATTGAAATTGAAATTGCTTTTCAGATAAAAATTTTTACATTATAAGTGTTTGGCTCCCATTTTTTAAAACAATTTTCAAAGTACTAAAAAAAAAAAAACGAAAGAGGTTTGGAGATCAGTTTTTATTCCGGTGATCTGTTTGGCTACTGTGAAATCTGTAAGCCCCACTCATTCTTTCTCCCATTCATTTTCAAACTTGGGAGAGGGAAATAACAAATGGGTTGATTTTGATTGTCATAGTAGTTACTAATCGTGGTTTCCTTTACAAGGGTTTGCAACTTTCTTTGAATTTTAATGTATTAACTCACTCACAATGTGAAGAGGTGGTCTAATTTGGGTCTGCTAGTTTAGGTGCTCGTTTTTGTCGTTATTACTAAATCAACAATAATAATATTGCTTGAATTTAGTCTGCAAAGTCATTGTTATTTGAGTATAATGGTATTCAATTTTAGGACATCGGAAATTAAGTTAAACATATCCATCAATTTTTCCTTTTTGGACTACTTTGCTTTGGAAAAAGCTTATGATGCTTTGAAAATAAATTAGTAGTCTGTGAAGTCGTTGCTATTTGAGTAGTTTGCTGTTTTGATTGAACTATCTGATAGCCTTCAAACGGTGAAAGTTTTACTTGAACAGTTTGAGAGCCAGAAATATGTCTCAGCTTTGTTTTATCTACATATAATTGATAACTGCCACTTAGTCAAGGTTTTTTTTTTCTTCTATGCTACTACCAAAGGTCAACTAAATCATTCAATCTTTTATTATTAGCAAAAGGGTATAGTTTTGTGACAAGGGGCATGATAGATTGATAGTAAGTCTTTTATATCTAAGCCCAACAAATCAATGATCATTCTTTTATTAATTAGTATATTACACCAAGCTTAATATTGTGCATGGATCAAATCGATTACAAACTATCATTATAGCTGAAAATTTTTAATTGATACAGAAGCATGAGATAGGTCGTCATTTGGTATTTGATATACTGCGCAGCTACAGTAGCATGATAAAGGTGGTGTTTGAGAAGGTTTCCAAGGATGCAATCAAGGAATTTTTTTTTTTCTAAATAAAATTAAATATCAAAAAATTTAGTTAGTTGTCAAGTTTCAAAATAATGTTGGAAACTAGCATCTCGAGTGTATAAAACTCGAGTTTCAAGATAAAAATCGAGTTTTTAAGTCTCGATTTGTAAGGGGTGGTAGGTGATGTGGATGTCCACGTGGAACTCGAGTTTTAAAGACTCGAGTTTCACCATTTCAGACCCAGCGTTCTTCGTTTTCGTTCTTCATCTCTGTTCTTCGTCGTTAAATCGTTCCTCCTGTTCGTCGTCAGAGCGTTCTTCGTCTTTGTTCTTCGTTCTGGGTTTCTTCATCTTCCTCCATCGTCAAATCGTTCCTCCTGTTCGTCGTCAAAGCGTTCTTCGTCTCTGTTCTTCATCTCTGTTCTTCGTTCTGGGTTTCTTCATCTTCCTTCATCGTCACATCGTTCTTCGTTCTGGGTTTCTTCATCGTTTTGCTGGGTTTCTTCATCTTCCTTGCTGGGTTTTTTCCTTCTTCTTCTTCTTCTTTCTTCGACGGCAAATCTGAAGACCAGATCATGCCTCTTCTTCAAATCGTCTCTTCGTTCTTCCTCTTCAGATCAGATCGTGCCTCTTCAAATCGTTCTTCCGATTCTTCTTCAGAGCTGATGCTCTTCAAGTACAAAATCGAGTCTCTAAAACTCAAGATCTATGTGCATCATCCTGCCAACTCATTAAGTGGAAATCGAGTCTTTAGCCCTCGAGTTTTAGATTGAAATCTAGTCTGTAAAATTCGAGATGCTAGTTTACAGCATTCTTTCAAGCGGGTCTTAACTTACTATATGCTTCCTACTCGCTGTGCTAGTCTGCACATTCCCTCCTGCAATCAAGCTGTTATTGAATTGGCAAGTTCTATATTTCAAGAAGGACAAAGTGCAATATGGTAGAAGAATCAACACCTTGTATAAGCAATACAGAGGAATGTAAATTCAGTTCACTATCAATAAAATCTATCTTTTTTTATTAAAAAAAATTGATAGAATTATTAGTTGCACCTCCATGACTTTCACCCATAACAAAAATATTACATATATCTTTCTCCATATCAAATCTTCACAACAACAATTTGTATCATTTCTGGTAACATGGTTCTTAATGTCCTTCAAACAATCTCCCCCCACCCCCACAAGAAGAAAAGAAAGAAAGATGGTCCTATGCTTGTTCATGCCTTACACGATGAGATGTGTATGAGAGACTACTTGCCTGAAACATCAGATAATGTATTGATGTGTGAGACTAAATCCATCTCAAGCTCCTTATTCATAATAATTAATGAATGAACAAGTAGTTTGTTTACAAAAAGGTCCATATACAAAAACATGGTTCTTAATTTCAATTCAAACCACATTGTACAAAAGCTCCATGTAAACAATTATTAAATACCAAACAAAAAACTTCAGCATAAAGACAAACACCCTATTCCTAGGATCAATGATGTCGTGTTGTGTAATCTAACCACATCACCTCAGTGATCTCATCCCTTAAATGACCCATTGCTCTACATGCCTCTTGACTAAAGGCTTGTACATGCCTTCGACTTCTACTACTTACATCAGCCAAATTATTATGATCATCACTTGTCTCACATTCAGCTTCCTCCCATTCATGCAACAAAGCATCCGAGCGGTTGTACAGGCGTATAAAGTTATGCAAAACACAACATGCCGTTATGATGAGATGTTTTGATGGATTAAAAGGGGCATTGCATTTAGAATAGGGAACCTCGCCTTTAGCACTCCAAAGCATCTCTCAATAACCATTCGCAATAAGGAGTGTCTATAATTAAATAATTCTTGAGCACTTACAGGCTACCTATTATCCCCTCTATATTCTTGAGCATGGTACCTTATTGATTTGTGTGGTGGGAGGAATCCATCACCCAGTGGGTATCCTGAATCAACAAGGTAATAGGATCCTGCATTGTACAAAACAAAGTTACATATGTATACAATATTGTCATTTTATAGAAAACAATAATTTGGTGGGAAGGAAATTAAAATAAAACCTGGTGTAGGCCAAGGAAATCCATGTTTAGGATCACTAGGTGCCTCTTGAAACACTCTTGAATCATTGGCACTACCGCTCATCCAGCATGAACAAATGTAAATCTCATATCAAAATTACATGCACACATGACATTTTGAGTGATTTCATTTTTTCTACTCCTACATGACGTCACTTTCTCAGTAGGAGAACTTGCACTAACATAGGTACCATCAATGGCTCCTACACATGCCTAATAACATAACATAAATTTAATTAATTATTATTATTATTAACAAAAAAATATAGTAAACAACTCAACACAATGGTGAATATAATGACATTATTATGACATATCATTGATAAATGATATAATAGGACATATAACAAGAATAGATATCATGTCCCACTTTTTGTATTTCGCTTTATACTCCACTAATCATGATATGTCATCAGTATAATTTTATTCCATTTAAAATTTTGATGATTTTATAAGGAAAATAAAAAGAATACATAAAAAGTTGTTATTGATTGAGTATAAAATGAAAATAATAAGTGAGACAGAATATTTGAATTAACATAATACGAACATCATGACGTATTTCAAATATATACTTTTTTTTAATAGATAGATAGAGAGAGAGAGGAGAATGTGAGTTTTGAACTATAGACAGGGCCAATACATAATATATTATTACCATTGAGCTATCACTTGAACCCTATCGTTCAAATGCATACATTTGCTTTGAAAGACACTTCATAAAGTTAAGTACATATGTTGTCTAAAAAGCTCCCATCTTTGGATCTTGATTCGCTACTCTGTGGCTCTATCTAAAACTTTTTCTTTCCTTATCTTTCCTTTGTGCGTGTGTGCTTGTATGCAGATCATTTGGTGGAAGTAGTGCTACATTAGCAAACCATGTTGCATGCAACTGAAATGAAACTTCTGTTATCTTTTTTTTTTTTTTTTGATAGATAATAAAGATTTGTATTCAAAAACACTACCTTATGAAGAAAAACATAAGGCAGAGAAAGAGCTACAAAGGGAAAGGAAAGAGTGAAAGATAAAGAAGGGAAAAGAAACTAAGAACACAAGAGAGAGCTAAGGAACATAGGGAGAGAGTCATTAGAGGTGAGTCTCCAAGCCCTAGCCCAGTCAAACAAAGTGCCGCTGAAAGAGGCCAAAAGCTGGTCATCCGAACTATCCATGTCCTCAAACGTCCTCCTATTGCGCTCTCTCCAAAGACACCACATCACGCATAATAGAGCTAAATTCCAAATGCTAGACAAATGCTTTCCAGGCCATTTCCACCAACCGAATAGAGTATCTGCAATCGATCTTGGCAAGACCCAAGAAAACCCAAAAGATCTAAACACCAAACACCACATCCGATAAGCCTTTCCACAATGCAGTAACAAATGGTCCACCGTTTCTCCATTACTGCGGCACATGATACACCAGTCTACAAAATCCCATCTATCCCTCAAATTATCACCTGTAAGAATCCTATTCCAAACAGCAATCCACACAAAGAAGGAAACACGTCGAGGAGCCTTAACCTTCCAAACACCTTTCCAAGGAAAAATAATTGGTAAGGGGCTTCTTATCTTATTGTAGAAAGATCGAATATCAAAGTTCCCATTCTTTGTCAACTTCCATCGCATACGATCTCTGTTCTCAGTGGGAGGTAGATTAGAGTCCAAGGTACGGAGAAAATCATCCACCTCACTCATTTCCCAATCATTTGGCCTCCGAGTAAAATGAACATCCCAGCTGCTCCGCTCCTCAGACCCCAACCGATCGAGAGATGAGGCCACCAATGCCCCTTTATTGGAGGCAATCCCATACACACTCGGGAAAGTCAAATGAAGTGGAGAATCCCCACACCATTAATCTGTCCAAAGCTTCACTCTATCCCCCACCCCTACCTCAAAGCGAATATTCTTGCTAAAAGCCTCCCAACCTATGCGGATACTTCTCCACAGGCCACACCCATGCATCCCTCTACCTAACTTGGAAGTCCATCCTCCCCAATCTTCCCCAAACTTAAGAGCTACAACCCTTCTCCAGAGCCTTGTCTCCTCATTTCCAAACCTCCATAACCACTTCCCAAGTAAGGCTTTATTGAAAGTAGTAACTTTCCTTACTCCTAACCCACCGTGTTGCAAAGGTGCACACACCTTGTCCTATCCCCCCACAAGAAATCCCTTTGCAGCCTCTCAATTTTACTGGCCACATGCATAGGGATGGAGAAAAGAGACAAATAATAAGTGGGGAGACTAGATAAAGTGCTTTTAAGCAATGTTAGTCTACCACCTTTTGACAAATACATCTTCTTCCAAACGGCCAACTTACGCTCAATTTTCTCCAAGATAGGATTCCAAACAGGAGGGGACTTGTAGGATGCCCCCAAAGGCATACCAAGATAGGTCATAGGCAAAGACCCAATCTGGCATCCCAAAATCTCTGCCAGGACATAGACGTTAGGAACCTCCCCAATGGGAACCATCTCACTCTTCAGCACATTAACCTTTAAACCTGTCACTGCTTGGAAACAAAGGAGAAGCATCCTAACATGTAGAATTTGCTCCTCAACGGCATCGCAAAACAGAATTGTATCATCCGCGAACAAAAGATGCGAGATACATACCCCTCTACCTCGTCTTCTATCAGCCCTAAAGCCTCGAAACAAACCTGCCCCTTCAGCTCTTTTCATCATCTTACTGAAGACCTCCATCAAAACCAGAAACAATAGGGGGGATAGCGGGTCCCCTTGTCTCAATCCCCTCGAACTCCCAAAGAAATCAGCTGGAGACCCGTTAAACAAGACAGAAAATTGGGCTGTAGAAATACACGTGCGGATCCACCTACACCACCTCACCCTAAAGCCCATTCTCTTCAACAAATCAAGAACAGCCTCCCAGTTAACATGATCATATGCTTTCTCAATATCTAATTTACAAATAACCTCCTGAATCTTACTCTTCACCCTACTATCAACACACTCATTAGCAATGAGAAGTGAATCAAGGATCCGTCTACCACCAACAAAACTGTTCTGAGACTCCGATATCAGCCGGTCCAAAACCTCTTTCAGGCGGTTTGCCAATACCTTAGCCAAGATCTTGTAAACACTCCCCACCAAACTAATAGGTCTAAAATCTCGAATATTCGAAGCCCCATTCTTCTTAGGGATTAAGGCTATGAGAGTTGCATTAAGAGATTTTTCAAACTCGCTGTGATGATAGAACTCTTCAAACACGGCTAAGACATCGCTTTCCACAACTTCCCAACAATGGTGATAGAAAGCTAAGGAGAAACCATCAGGACCAGGAGCTATATCTCCTTCCATCTCTTTGACAACTCGAAGAACCTCCTCCCGTTCAAACCTCCGTTCAATCCAGTCTCTCTCCAACCCCTCTATCTAATCAAACTCCAAACCTTCCACACAAGGCCTCCACTCCTCAGTCTCCTTGTACAATTTCTTATAAAACTATACAGCTTGGTCGGCCATCTCAGATTCGTCCTCATAGATAACCCCATCCACCTCCAACATGCTAATATGATTATGCCTTCTCCGAGAATTGACCATCTTGTGGAAAAATTTGGTATTGTTGTCTCCTTCCTTAATGCAAAGCATCCTCGACTTCTGTCTCCACGAGACTTCTTCCAAAGAGAGAAGGTTCTGTATTTGAGATCTCAACACAGCCCTCTCTCCTAACTCGACTACAGAAAGGCCGAGCTCCCCTTCCTTAACATCCAAAACTTTTAAAGCCTCCAACAGATCTTTTTCCTAACGCACTACATTTCCAAACTCACTTCGGTTCCACTGAATAATATCTTCCTTCAATGCCTTCAGCTTCTTGGCAAGTACAAAACTTGGGGTACCTGAGAAAGAATATCGATTCCACCAAGAATGAACCCTATCTTTGAACCCATCCGACTTTAACCACATATTCTCGAACCTAAAAGGACTTTTCCCCCTCACTATCCCCCCTTGCCTCCACTAAAATGAGGAAGTGGTCTGAGATAGGACGAGTTAAAACCCGTCGGGTCACATCCGGGTAGTGATCCACCCAATCATGAGAAACCAACACCCTATCTGTCCTAGACATCGAAGGTTGATCCGAGCAACTCGACCAAGTATAACTCCCTCCTTCCAAAGGCAAATCTATTAGGCTAAGTTCCTCAATGAACTCAGAAAAATTCTCCATAGTCGGGGTAAGACGAGATCCCCCCAACCGTTCACTAGGGAACTGAAAAATGTTAAAATCCCCTATGTAACACCAAGGAACTTCCCAAAGTTGCTAAATTCCAATCAGCTCATCCCACAACTGCCCCCTCAAGTTATCATCATTCGGGCCATAAACCCTACAGCAAGCCCAAATAAAGCCATCCCCCAAAACCTGCCACCGAACTAAAACGGAAAACTGACCCACCATTACCTCTAGCTTTTCTAAAACCCTCCTATCCCACATCATCAAAACCCCACCAGTTGTCTGATCCACATCCAATGCTACCCAGTCTACATAGGGACAACTCCACAAGCTGCAAATCAACTGTCTATCCAAGCCAGCAAGCTTAGTTTCTTGAAGGTAAATAACATCACAATTCCATTCCCTTGACAAATTTCTAACAACCAAACGTTTCCGCGCATCATTCAAACCTCTAACGTTCCATGACACCATTCTTAACTTCATTGAAACAGTGAACTCCCTACTACAACCTCAGTCAAGAAACCAAAGAAAAAAAAAAAACTATCTCCCATCATAATTAACAGAGGAAATCAAATTCCTCAACTCCCTCTTCCCTTTATCCTTTGAGACAGCATTTAGGTGGGCAGCATCTTTTCTATGCACCAGCTTGGCTACCTCAATCTCCATCTCAAGCCTTTGTAAAAGCAAAATACACCTCTTCTCATGTCGACCCAAAGAAAGCCCCATCATCTTACTGAAACCGAGGAGTCTATATTTCACCCAATTAGACACCTTCAAAGTGTTGTCCAACCTCCTCTCCTCAGCATTACAATACAAATCAACTGTCACAACCACCCCCAAGGGATTAATAGACACCAAGGGGAAAGAACTCTCCACATCACCCAAGGTCTTAACTACATAAGCTGTGTCGACCTCATTCAAAGCCACCACCGACTGATTAGCCTGATAGGAGGTGTCTATCCGCTGCATATCGCTAGCACCCTCGACCCGAACACCTACATCTCCACCCGGAGCACCCCCTTCCTCAATCCCAACTCTTGGTGGATTTAGAACGTAATTTGATAGCTCCAGGCCTAATAAAGCCCTATCACCCACTGTTTCTGCCTTACCCAGAGTGGACTTAGGCTCATCGGCACAAAGCCCACCAGAAAAACGACTCTCAGCCTCCGCCAAAGTCTCCGCAAGGCAACCCAGAAGCTTGGTTGGAGAAAAAGACACCAAATCAATCCTCGTGGTGTGGAGAAGAGCTGTATCGGCACTATCCCGTGTCGCAGGTGAAGCTCAGGCGAGAGACGCATCGGAAAAAGGACCACCTACCTTCACCGATGCCTTCGCCAGCCCACAGAACATCTCGGAATGGGTCGCCGAGCTCGCCGCCATCATCGGAGCTTCATGTCGTGCAGTGCCGGCCTTTACCGGTGGCGCCAGTGAGTCCAAGGCAGGAACGACAACAGCCCTTGTGATGTCCAGAGTTTCCAACGTATCGTAGGAAGCTTTGGGCATCACTGGTGTATGGGCTTCCTGCCTTAAAAGTGTCAGGCTCCCCCCAGTTGGGCTTTCACCAACTTCCAACCTCAGTGGGCCAGTGGGCTCTGGACCAGAGAGCACACGAAACTCCAATGGAGAACCATCTTGATCTGAGCCCACCATAGGGAGTTTCTGAACCCGTGAACCACTAGGCACGTGCTCCCTCTGATCCTTTATAACCAATAAGGAATTCCTCAGTCCACCTTTATTCCACACCACCCTCCTTTTTCCTTTCTCATTCACTTCTACAGTCAGGCTAGTTCCTGCCCAGTCAGAGTTTCCCAGTTCCCGTTTATTTCCATAAACATGTTCAATCCCATTTGATTTGAAATTCAATGGGGATCCCCTTTTATATCCTACCGGATTTGTCCTTTCAAAGTTAAACTCCTCTGTTCTGCACTAAGAACCCACAACTCTACCTTCATGAGTGGCTGGACCAGGTAAGCTCACCGGAGCTTTGCTCAACATATCTTGTTTACTTACTGAGTTCTGCATCTCTGACTGAATTCTGGCCCTGACCTGCACCTCACGCCCACGCACCATATCAGCAAAGGATCTAAAGGGTTGAATCCTAGAGTTATCCTTGTGAGGCTGAGTCACAAAAAAGGACTGCCCATTCCCACCATTCACATAGTTTTCGGGTTCCAGCATCTTCCTTAACTCTAACCCAAAAACTCTCCATCCAATCTTTGCTCTGCATACTGGAATGATAATGGACCTCCTAGACCCGCCAACTTTAAGTTCAGACAACAGTAGGAACAAGCCAAAAGAATTGGAGCTCCGCTGGAGGGTGTAGGCTGAGTCACATTCCCAGAACGAAAAAAAGTACTTCGGATTGCTCCCCACTACTATCTGTTCTAAACTCTTCATCAACCATTGAGCCACTTTCTTACCCATGAAGACCGACTTCATGAAGTACCTACTCCGCTCAAAAATCCTAAGAGAAAAATACCTTCCCCCTTCCTCTACCACCAGAGGAAGGGGGAAGGTATTTTCTAGGAAAAGTCACATCAAGATAAACTTTTCTAGGAAAAGTCTTGAAACTCAAACAGCACCATGTTCAAAAGAAAACATCCTCATCTCCGCATTGTTGCTGTAGAATATCTTCTTTGTAACAATCCACAATAACAAGAAAACCAAAAAATAAAATTCTAAGTTTTAACTACTATGCCATGTCTATTAGTTTTTCCTCCATTCCCTATATTGCTGAGTTCTTCAATGGAAGATTAATTCCTCTAGTATGATAAATTACACGCTAAGCAGGTTTTATGAGAACAATTGCAAAGAACAAAGACATAAGGATGTTCTTTTTTTTTTTTTTTTTTGAGAAATTACTATTTAAATAAAAAAATTAGGATCGCTAGATATACTCATACTATATAACAACAAAGAAAAAATTAGTCATTCTTATTTCAGTTAAGTAATATTTCAAATCTGTCATTAATTGCAAAAAATCGAAAGCCTGGGGACATCAAAGAGATTCTTGGGTAAAAATTATAACCTTTGGTGATTACTACCATTTGTTTGTACACAACTTGTCAAGGGCATCAATCAATATGGTGTTCTCTAATGGTCCAACACACACATGAAGGTGTGCTATAATAATCCTAATTACTAATCCAATCTAGTTGAAAGTACTTAATAAATTATTGCCCTTGATATGAGTCTCCAGTTCAATATATCTCTAATCGTGACATTGGAAAAAAAAAAAAAAAAAAAAACACTAAATTGCACACAAAAAAACACACTAACAATGCAACTCTGTCTCATTGTGTAATTTATGGGCAAATGATTTGTGAGCTATAGAGTTCAGGCATAATTCCAAGATCACCAAAATCAATGCTAGTGCATCAAACATAAAGAATGAATACATACGACAGAGTGCCTGAAATCAAGTATTTAGATAATGGCAAGATAACCATCATCAAATTATGTAGATAAAAATAAAAAAGATTGTTCTTACCCAAACAAAATAAACGCCAAGAGCCACAAACATCCCCTTTTATCCTCTGCCATGTTGAGTGAGAAAAATCCTTAATTCCCCCATTTAGCAATCTTGAAAAAACCCACAAACAATCCTCCATTTATCAATCTGAGTCTTATTTAATCCCCTATATTTCTCTATAAAATAATTTTTTGTTGTCACCCACCTTCCCCTAAAAAACCCATGCATTAGTATAAATAACATTGTTTGAGACTACATATATTGCAATTATTAAAAAACCAGAACAACATAAATCTCACAATTTCCACCAAAAAAGAGAACAAATTCCAACAATGCCATGGTTTTCCTTCCAATGAAATAAGACTATGCACGTAAAGTTCATAATTTTCCAATAAGAAAGTACTTTGGGTTTCAGTTACTTATCAAAAAGAAAAGTACATTTCAGCTGCCCTTTCCAACTCACACCTAAACCACCATATGTCATTAATGAACTCCCTAATTCAGCATCTTACATAATCCCATGGAGTACAAAAGACACACACTTTTGACAAATTTGTGATTTTACGTTTTTGTTTTCTTCTGTTTCATATTTATAAGTACTTTGATTTCAAAGTTATAGCATAAAAATAATAGTATTCCACACCCCAAATAGAGAGACCAGTGAATACTCAGTAAACACATTTTTAAAATACTAATTCCTAAGCAAACTGTGGTAGCAAAACATTTCCACAGACACTTGGTGGACACATACACAAAAAGTATGTTTCAACCACAACCAGAGGTGTGTCACGTGTGTGCCTATATATATATATATATATATATATTGAGAAATACCTCAACCGGAGGTATGTTGAAACCCTCAAAATACATATAAAGTTCTTGAATGCATTTGTTAAAAATAGAAGTTTGGGTACCCATTTTTTGGTTAATATAACCCACAAAAACCCCAGGTTAAAAACAACTGCCCAACTTCTTTAAGATTTTTGCCATTTGGCTTCTCTAGAAACCCATAATTAATAATAAATAAAAAACGATAATAGTTACTTTATTCTCCAAAGTTTCAAAGGCTCCTCATGGAATAGGAGGAGGGGGATTTCAGGGTGAAAAAAAGAAAAAGAAAACGAAGAAGGATTTGCCAATCTGAGAATTTTTTTAGGAATTTTTAAGGACAAAATCAGCAAAAGTAAAAGAGAGAAAGAAACATACTCATAAGGAGTACCATATCAAGCAAGCAATGTAGAAGCCGAATCTGACTGACTCGTCTGCTCCCTTCTCTCTCCCTCACCGCCTCTTTCTCTGTGAGTCTGCGTGTTGAAAATTTTCTTTTCTCAGCAAAGCGCACCGTTTAAATTTTGCCTTTGTCCCCCCCAAACGCACCGTTTTGGCCCAACACCTTTATTAAACCAAAACTACTGTAGTTAAGCGCACAGACTCTTTTTATATATTCGTTAATAGAAATAGATAATTGTTTCTCAAAAAAAAAAAAAAAAAAAATAGAGCATTCTCATCAAACGTCTTAAATTTTTTAGCATTTAGCATCTAGAAATCAATTTTATAATATATAACACATCACTTTACAGTATACCTTACATCAAAATTTCAATTTTTTTAACGCTTCATTTAAATATTTTTTCTCTACTTGTATTATGCCCGTGTGATGCACGGCTTAATAAAAGAATTATATATAAATTTTAAAATATATATTATAATATAATAAAATTAATAACAAATAAAATATTAAAAATAGTTTAAAGATTATGGCAAGTTCTAAATTTCTTAAAGCTTTTAGTAGTAAACGGGCCGGACTTTGCACGGTTTTGGTCGTAAACTTATAATAACATGAATAATTTTATTAAAAAACACTAATTAATGATTGAAGAGAAATGCTATACTCGATGGACTACGACATAACTTTTACTTATTCAAATAACAATTAAGGTGAAGTAGGATGAGGAACAACAAATAATAATTATAACATATCGGCATAATAACATTTATATTTAATTATAATGAAGCGCTTGCATCACAAAGTGTCAAATTAATATCAACTCTAAACATGCTAGGATGTTTATGTTAATTAATGTAATTGCACGGTTTTGGTCGTAAACTTATAATAACATGAATAATTTTATTAAAAAACACTAATTAATGATTAAGAGAAATGCTATACTCAATGGACTACGACATAACTTTTACTTATTCAAATAACAATTAAGGTGAAGTAGGATGAGGAACAACAAATAATAATTATAACATATCGGCATAATAACATTTATATTTAATTATAATGAAGCGCTTGCATCACAAAGTGTCAAATTAATATCAACTCTAAACATGTTAGGATGTTTATGTTAATTAATGTAAATAAGCATAAAATTAATATCAACATCTAACACCCTACTATTGCATGAATTGTGATTAAAATTGTCCTAATATTTTTACTTTAACCCCAAGCAATCATCTTAAATTTACAAATAAAACTACCCAAATATATAAAATTAAAAAAAAAATTTGAAAGCAAAATTCAAAATAACACACACATAAATATATAGACACAAAGAAACTCTGAATTCAATAATTACAAACAATATTAATTTTTTAAACATTAAAAAAAATCTAGAATTAGAGTTAAAGTAAAGATACTTACATGAAAATTGAATTAACTTTGACAGCAAGGGGGAGGCAGCGAAGTCATGGAGATTTCACATCACCTTAAATATCCATTGCTTTTACATCACCCGTTTTATATTTAATTAATTTTTTGTCTCCATTCTTTGTGGAGTGATGTTCATTATCATGGTTTTGGATGCTCGAATCTTGGTATCATGGCTACCTGTGGGATCTACACATATTGGAAAACAGATCTTTCAAAAAGTGAATAAGATTTTTGTTAAAATTAATCTGTTAGTTTTCATAGAAGATATACAATTGATTCTGAAGACCATAATAAACATATAAATTAGATCAATGTTATCAAAAATAACTTAAACGAAAGGCAACCCGCACACAAAACATATTCAATTTGATGAAAAAAATATAAAGAAGGGAATTTTATGAAATAACAAAAAGAAGAAGGCAAATACATACATGCAAGTTTCATAGGTGAGGTAAATGTGGGAAGGAAAGAATGCATCAAGAAACCGTACGGTAGAAAAAGGGAAAAATATACCAAACTGTATGTATACCCCCACTTTTATATTAGATAATTTTAAATTGAGAAGAAGTTGATAACTTGATATGAACACAAAGAAAAAGGAGTTTCCCTAATTAAGGAGTATATGTTAATTACATATTATTTATTTATTTTTTTACTTTATCCCTGTTGAGGGGAAAATTTTGATATTCCCAAATAAAGTATGGGGTAGCCAAGCCGAAACTCGATGATGAGCCTTGAAATAAAGCCCAAAGACTTTCGGTGTTGTGGAAGTCCGCCCAAGCAAGAGTATTCCTGTGCTTTAAATGGAATAGGATGTGTGTATTGGGTTCATAGGGCCGGTTCTTAGCCAAATAATGATAATAAAATTGGATAAAATATGAGTTTTGGGGCTTTTTGTGATAGTTTATATCATAACTCAATTTAGATAATGAGATATGAAACATTTGTGATTAACATAATAATAGAGCGAAAAATATTTGGGAAAACTCAATAACTTATTAGTGGTATAAATAGGCGGTACTTGAATAAAATTAGGTGTAAAAAAAAAGTACCCTAACATTTAGCCCCCCGAGTCACTCGCAATCAAATTATTAGTAATACTATATTTTTTGAAATAAAAATATTAGGATCACACATGCGAGTTTTTTTTTTTTTTTTGAAAAATGGTGGCCTATTATAGATAACGAGATAGGAAATTTTTTGTGGGCCAATGAGAAATATTCGTGGAGGCACAAAATAACATATGGGTGATATTTTGATAATTTTTGGTGAATAAATAAAAGTGATTAAATAGGCTTAGAGCATGTGGCTTGAGTGAAAAAATTGTACCTCAACCTTTTAGCCCCTTGAGTATGTGTGATCAGCTTGCCTTTGGTCACATATGTGAGTTTGAATGAGTTCATAAGCCTGTGTTGCATGGGTTGAAAGAGAGAGAGAGATGGTGAGCTTGAAAGAGAGAGCTTCTTCCTCTTTTCTAAGACTTAGAGAAACCTTTTATCTCATTCCAAACTTATTCCATCTGCCTTTTCTAATTCAACTCTTCTTGATTGATTTTTTCTTTTGCATTTGTAGTTGATAAATAATTTAGTTGTTGGTGGAATTGGAGCTGCTGGCAAGGTGATACGAGCCTTTCAATAGTAATTGAGAAGGATAATCCAATTAGTGTACCTCTGAAGTGGGTGCTACGAAGAGATATTCTAGTGACAAAACTGTATGGGCTCCAACCGCTACTGGTGTTTTATACCCAGCGATTAGAACTTCAGCCAGCCCCCACTCGATTTATGGGTTTTTGAGGGTCCATTATTGATTGGCCTAATTGAACAAGCTGAAAGATTAATAATAAAGTTTGCTATTGACCCCTTCATAAAGCCAATATCATTGGTGATGTGATGTTGTTCCGCTATAAGGTTGTATTCCATAACCTGATGCGCAACTAGAGTCTAGAGATGCTGAATTAAATAGTTGTTTGGTTCATGGAGGAGATATCCAGATACTGTGGTGGAAGCCCCCAAGTCTAATTTAGTGAGAATTCTAGCCGTGATGAATCTAGACCCACCGATGATGGTTATTTAGATCAAACTGATACTTTTGTTAACCCCAACTATTGGTTCCATAGCTCCAACTGTCATGATGAAGCAATTTAAGGGAAAGAACATTGCCGGTAGGATGAAGATTTATGAACCTATGGAAGAGGTTTCTTCAAGAACTCCTTATCTTCTTACATCCTTTCTTTCCTTTTTCTTCTATTCCTTGTCTTCATTCATGGCCTTGCATTTCTCTGCCCTTATGGTTCTAGCAGCTTGGTGATCAAGACGTAGCCGAGGAAGCATGATGACAAATTTGAGGATACAGACTTCAGTAATTTTATGCCCCTTCCCTCTTTCTTATCATGTATATTTACTGTTGATGCATTTTCACTTCAGGTTTTGCCGTTGAAGACATAATGGCAATTGACAAAAGCTTTACTGATTTTGTTACGGCTGAAGGGTTTGTTTCTGCAGAGCTCCAACTGTGATTTTGCCATATCTTCATGATGTTCCTTAAAAAAAATCTCCAAGCATGATCTAAAGTTGCTCATACTGCTAGAGGGAATTATAGCTTGATACTATTCATTTGCTCTTTTGTTGTTACCGTTGGACATTTAACTATGGTCTCTTACTTCATGGCGGTGCACAGAAAATTTGTTGATGTTGCTCTTAAAAAAAATATTAATCTTCAAGGGTGCGTGAAGGCATTTTAAAGAAATATTCTGGCTTCATGGTTGGAGGCAAGATTGGTGTTGGTATGAGAGGACTATTGTTCTAGCTGTAGGTTGCTATGTGTTGTGCAATTGAACCATGTACTACTTGTGATGATGAAGATAGCTGATCTGAGGAGAATATTGCATTAATGATGGCTGAGCTTTATTCTTTGATCAAAGGGATGAGATTATGTGTCTTTCAACGGTGTTTCCCCTCTAGTGGAGATCTTTGGCAATGACTTTGTTGGAGTAGATTCTTATATTTTCTTAGGTGTATCTTTTCAAAAACTTGCTTTTGTGATGTATTGTGATGTAATGTAATGTAACGTAATCACTATGTGATGTGAAGTATGTTGTAAGCTTATACAACCGTAAATGTCATGCATGTTGTGTTTTATAATTTGAAATCGGTTCAGCCATGTAGACTGTGTTTTATTTAGCCATGAATTTCCTTTGTCAAGATATTTTGATTGTCAAAAAAAATTACAATTCTTAGGCTCAAAAAAATTAAAGCATGGTCATAAAGGTAATATCCATTTTTGAAATCACTTGCTAAATGCATGACCATTTTGTTCTAAAGAGTCCCAACCATAAAGGCTGTTTTTAATTTTGAATATGTAAAGGTTTGAAATATGAAAAGTGTTTTGATCATTGAAAGACTGATATAATCGAGCCAAAATATAGTCATGGAAGTTAAACAATTTATTTTGTAAAAATAACTTGTTAGAATCATGATAATTTATTTTGGAGATATCAAGTTGCAAAATGGCATCATTGCAAGTGAGACTGAAATATAAATATCTATGTAAAAATGTATCTTAAAATATTTATAGTTTTGAAATAAGTGTAAGATATTCATGTCTTAGAGTAAAGATAACGCTTACTCTCTATTTCCAAAGCACTTTTCAGAAAATATGATTATTGAGCTGTATGATATTGCTCTAGTCATTTGCCATTGATAGGTTTCATGAGATTTTTGCCTTTTGCCATGGCTAGACAATAATAGTTGTTGTTATAAACTTCTTTTCCAAGACAAATGTCCGTGGATGTCAGATTGATTAGACACTTTAGATCAAAGCCCCCAAGTGTGGGATGGTTGATACTCTTGATGATGCTTGAGATTCCAAGGGTTCCAATGATGTGAATATAATAATCACGGTCTTGAATATGCGTGGGGCTGCCATGGCTTCAATGGCGACAAAGCTTCTTTAAGGGATGACCGCCAATCTACTTGGTTCAGTGGTTGGTTGCAAGGAGTTTCTTGGATGGTTCGAGCTCCTACATTGCGATAGAAAATTCTCATTGGTTTTATGCCTACAAAATAGAAAAAATCCAATGTCTAAAAATCATGATGATGATTGAATTAAATAATATGTTTTATTATATTATAATTTTTGATTAATTGTCACAATAAAGATTAAGATAGATTAATATATACTTAACGCGAAAGTTTTGATTGAATGATGTATGTGATATAATATTAAAGTAATTTGTATTGAGTGATATAAAGATAATAGAGTAACATATATTCAATATAAATTTAAAGATAGTGATGTGATGACTTCTCTTGAAAGTTCATGGCTCAAGCCGTATATCAATGAACTAACGGCAGTCCAGCAACACGACGACATGAGTACAACGGTGGAGAGTCCATCTGTAATGTAAGTCACTCTATGGTTTGATATTGAAAGCATGTATCACCAAGTTATGATCTAAACTGAGCATCATGTTGTACTCCTAAGCAAAGATGTCAATGTACTTTTTATTTGATGGAGAAGGTATGTCAGGTACTGCTGGAGGTCCTTTCAATGGTTCTGCTATACTGCTAGACAAGAATTCTTCTTCCATTAGATGTGTTCTGTATACAGCCGTGAGTATTGCACTAGCTTCATTCAGCCTAGGACCCTTCTATTTGAGGCAACTAAGCCTCATATGTCATCATGAGTATCAATAAGAATTGGGCTTTGATCTTGCCAATGAGAATTGGGCTTTAATATTGCCAATGAGAATTGAGCTTTTAGATAAATTGTCATGGGTTTAAATCAAGGGCTTTGATTTGTGGATTTGAATTCCATTGATAAAATTGTTTTGCCATGGACTTGAATCATGGACTTTTCAAATATTACCAAGGATAAGTATTCTTGGGTTTTAAATAGAATGATGTGTGTAAATAAAATTAGGTGTAATAAAAAAGTACCCTAACACTTATAAAACAATTATTAGTAAACATATCTTATGCTTATCTATTCAGCTTTATTGCCAAATTTATATAAACTCTATTATTTTATTTTATTTTATTTTTATGAAGAATATAACACAACCAAAAACCTATAAACAACAATTTACATTCTATATAAAGAATATAATCAAACTTATTCATAATTTAAAATTAAGAAATTAATACAAATTATAAATTTAGAAAAAGAACAAAGAATAAACCTGCTTATTTTCTCTATCACTTTAGGAGGTGAAAGTGTGAGTATGTAACTAAAAGCTGAATTAAGTATTGTAGAAGAGAATAAATGAGTATGAAAGTTTAATATTGTGAATTAGGTTAAAACATGTGTGAGAAGTTTTTATTAATTTTTTTGAAGTTAAAGAAAAATAACTTAAACAAAATGAAAAAATAATAATGAAGAAAGAATGTATACTTGTCCTGGGATTTAGTCATTCACATATTGTAAAAAATACGTACTTGTTGGTCAGTGGTGGTTGTTGTGATGTCTCCCATGTCTTGTATATCTCTTAAATAATCAACAAATGATATCCTAAATTCCAATACTTGCATGAATAAGATTATTTTGAAAAAATAAGAGAAAAATTAATTAAAAAATATAATATAATTGTATTTGAAGACATAAAAATAATTTTATTATTTTACTTCAAAACTTACACCAAATCAAGTCTCATAAGTTCATTATTTTCTTTAGTGTTAAGTACCTCTCACACTCTTGTGACTGTTACTCTACAATCCAATCGTCTTTTTCAGTGTCAATTTCATCAAAGTTGTTATATCTTGATTTTGCTAACCATTTTGATAAAAAAAAAATATATACAAAAAAAAAAAACATCAAAATGTTATCAACAATTTATCATCATATTACTATCAAGATAAAAAATTATGATATTTATGTAAAAGTACTTTAATTAAAATAACTAATAAAATAGAAATGCATTCCCCTATTCTTTATATCACGGTAATGTTAAAAGTGCTCACTTTGATGGTGTTTGTCCCCATATTGATTTTCTAAGCCATTCAAGTCAAAAAAAAAAAAAAAAATCAGTTTGTGCATGTACGTCACTGTATACCAACTCTTAAAAGATGAGTTGTTGTTTTTTTTATTGTGCTTTCTTCTACCAAAATATCATTGAGTGGATTCTTCTAATCTAAGAGTCATGAATGACCCAAAAAAAAGATTGTCCTCTAAATCAAAATTGAGGGTAATATCCTATAAAAAAAAAATCGAGGGTAATATAAACAAAATAAATAAGTTGTTATCAACAATTTACCATCAAATTAAAGTTCAAAGGAAGATTGTTCTCGAAATCAAAATTAAGGGATTAAACAACATAGTAACATTGGAACCTATGTCATAACATGTAATTTATATATGATATACAAAATTGGAACCCACTTTATTTTTGTAGTTAACTAAAAACTTTAATATTAATAAAATAAGGGAGATTGTGAGAGAAGAATTATAAAAAGAAAAATCTTACATGTAAGTTCATAACAAAAATTTAAAATAATATACAAAATAATATAAAATCACCTCTAACCATATTTAATGATTGATTCCCAAATTATAAACATATAAATTGGATAAAACTTAAGGAAATAAGGTTAACAAAAGACTAAACAAAATACAAAAAAAAAATCTATTCATTTTGATAAAAAATAAAAATACATACCTCTGCAAGGTTATGTACGTAGGAGAAGAATAGAGTAAAACCTTGTACGGTTTGTGGTAAAAAATCATAATTTTATCACATATATTTATACTCCATGTTGAAGAAGTTGATATGAACAAAAAATTGTGTTGTGTGATGAGAGAAAATAGCAAAATATTCTAAACTAACGTCTATCATAAAATTTAAAGATAAAAACAAAAAAAAAATTGTATTTCAGGCACCTAATCTGAAAAGTTAGATAAAAATGATGTATATCTAATTATCAATTAACGTAGGCCTCATATATATCAATTAATTAGAACTCTTATTGTAGATGAAAACAAAAAAGAAAAAAAAGAAAAATTGCATTTCAGGCATCTGATTCGAAGTATTTTAGATTAAAAGGTCTCATGTGTATCAATTAATGTAGGCCTCATGTATTTAGAACTCTATTTCTATATTAACGTTAATAATAACTCTATGTTAAATTTTGGAGTTTATCCAAAAAAGTGAAGGAAAAAATAAGTAGTTTTTTAAAAAATGAGTCCAAGAGAGGTTAAATTACAAAATATCAACTAAAGTAGGCCTCATGAATTTAGAACTCTATATCTATATTATCGTTAATCATATACAACTTTATGCTAAATTTTGGAGTTTATACAAAGAATAAAAAGTGATGGAAAAAAATAGTTAAAAAAAGGAGTCCATGAGACGTTAAATTAGAAAAGATATAGACGAACATTATTAGTTTTTGCTATAAACTGATTTGGTCTTTACGTTAAAGAATTTTATATGAACAAAAAGTCTAGAACTAAAATTAATTGAATAGAATTTTATAAACTAAAATTCTAAACACTATGTTGCAACCTTAGACAAAATAAGCTAAAAAAAATAACAAATTAAACACTATGTTGCAGTATTTTTATTCACTTAAAAATATAGCAAGTGTAATTCAACTTTAATCAAATTAAGATTTTTATCCATTTAGAAATTATAGTTGAAGAAAAATTATATGTACTTAGAAATTATAGTTGAAGAAAACTTATATATATTTTTTCTGAAAATCTAAAAAAATGTTTGCAATAGATTTTTTTCCACTTAGAAATTATAGTTGAAGAAAACTTATATATATATATATATATATATTTTTTAAATATAAAAATTTAAGAAAATTTCTACAATTTAGTGTTGCCACTTGGCGCAACCACGGCGTTTAAGCTCAATTTTTAGAAATTATAGTTGAAGAAAGCTTATATATATATATATATATATATATATGTATGTATGTATGTAAGGACACAGACTCGGTGAGCCAGCCCAAATTGGATGAGTTGGCCCAAGTGATCCAAAAACAATGAATTTATAGAGAGTGAGATGCGAAAGTTCGGCTAGAATGATTTGAACATCCAATACAATAGATTGAGACTTTCAGAAAGAGAAGACAAGAGGTCCAAACCCAGACCAACTATCTTTCTCAAAGATCCGAGGAGACAAATTTTACTATTCACACTTCCTTTCTTTCTCTTCCTTCCGAAAAGTGTCCTGCTTACTACGGGGGAATTCTTTCATATTATATAGCTTTCTCTAGACCATCTCCACCTTACACTTGTCACCCATCTGATTCCTCACTTGAGTGCATGTCCCATCGTGTACTCTTTTTTACATACTGTGAGTCACGGTGGCCAAAGTTGCACTGTTTATGGGTCTTCTCCACATAAATGCGGCTAGAAGAGTTGGTGTAGCACAATTAATGCTATGGTGGCAGCCTTACCTTAGGTATTTTTGGAGATTCCCACCTCCCCAAAGCTGGAGTCACTCCTCGGACTGCCTCCCCTACTTCAAATGTAACAAACTGCAGTCTGGGGCCTTGCATGTTCACTCCCTCCTCCTCGGACCATACCATGTCCTCGGACATGGTCGGGGGCGCAACACACCGTTTTGGGCCTTCAATCCTACGAGGCCCACCGCATAATCTTGGGTTCACCAGCTTCTTCATGGCCCGAAGCGTAATCTTGGGCCTGCCCCTAAAAATTTTAGTTTTTTTTTTTTAAATCTAAAAATTTAATAAAATTTTTGCAATTTGGTGAAGTCACGTGGCGCAACCACGGCTTCTAAGCCCTACTTTTATTATATATAATATGATATATATATATATAGTTTTTTTTTAAATCTAAAAATTTAAGAAAATTTATACAATTTAGTACTGCCACTTGGCACAACCACGGCATTTAAGCCAACTTTTATTATATATAATCTGTATATATTAAGAGGAGTCAGAAAGTTAGTTATTGTTTTTTTTTATTGTCAGAAATACTCCTAAATTAATTAACCAACAACTTAAAAATGAAGTTAAAATAGTAAATTGGCAAAAAAAAGTTAGTTATTACTTTATTTTTTTATAGTAAAAAATACCCTTACCAAAAACTTAAAAAGGGAATCAAAATAGTAAATTGACAAAAATAATAAATTTTTACTTATACGTTGAAAATTTGAAATGTACAATAAAACATCCCCACTTTTCTTCTTAAAAATAGAACTTCCCACTACTCATGTTTGAAAAAAATAGCTGCCCCTTTAATACAATAAGGAAAAACTATCCCACGTAAAAAAAAAAAAAAAGTGTCAGACTAAACTATCTCATATTTCTTTTTTAAACTATTATATTATCATTTTTTTTTTGGATTTATTATATTATTAAAAAATTTTTGTGATAACTATTACATCATCAATTGAATTTGGATAGACACGCAAAAGCTTCTAATAGAAAAATAAACCCTATTCTTCTCAAAAAAAATATTCCTACCTATTTTTTCGAAGGACAAACAAGTTTGGAGGAAATCCACACGGGTCAGTCAAGGAGGAAGACACGTAAGCTTGGGTCATGTACAACGCACATGACCCATTTTAAGTGAGGAGAGCTTTAACCCTAGCAGCAAAAACACTTCTCCCACAGCCTCACGCACGCCCCTCCCTCCCCTCAAACTCCTCAAACCCACGCCTTCTCACCTCTGTTTTTCTCCGAACCTCACTGACCCGTGATCGACTCAGACCGGCAAGAGAATCCGGCCACATGCAGCAGCCGCCGATCTCACCGGACTATATGTCCATTCCTCCTCTTCACCCGCTTCCCCCTTCGCTGATTCCGCCCCATTCAGTTTCTCACTCAACCGATGCCGCTCCCATAAATTCGCCGCCAAGGACCACCGCTCCATCGTTTCTCAGCATTCTCCCTGACAGTGACAAATGCAATGGTTCTCAATTTGTTCAGGTCTGATTTTCTTTAAAAAAAACATAAATTCGCCTAGCATTCTCTCACAAAGGTAAACTCTGTTTAATTTCTTTTTCATGGGTTTCTTTTGAGTTGAATCAAATAACTTTGTTCTTATAATTGTGATTTTATTGGGTAATTTCTTATTAATTGTGATTTTATGGGGGTAATACATGTTATTTGTGAGTGGGTTTCGGATCTGAGGGCTTCTTTTTACTTCAATTTTAAAGTTTGCTCATAAGGTGTTTGATAAAGTGCATGAGTGAGTCTAGATTGTGAACTTGCATAAAATTGTATCTCAAAGGTGATTGTAGCTATACATGGATCTGTGTTTCTTGTTTATTTTTCTCTAAACACTTGCAATCAGTTCGTGATATATGGATGAACTATGGTTAATCCCAGGTCTTTGTGACTGTGTGTACTGTGGAAGTTTGAATTTATGGTCAGGTCGTTGATGATTGGTTTGTGTTTGTGATTTTTATTGGGTAATTATATATCGGTGCTCCATATATATATATATATGTATATATCCTGGGGCCCTATTGCCTTAACTTTGTGCCACAATATAGCCGGCAAAGCCTTGACAGCTTCTAAAGCATCCTCTGGGTGTTCATCTTGGAAAACATTATTAATCTGGTCATGTGATGGAAACAAAACTTGGCCTGTGCATCATTATTGAAGTGGCTTGTCTGGCTGTGATGACAGAAGTACTAATCTAGTTATGTATGCAAGACCAAGAAGCGATGGAGAATATAATATGATTATATTTTTATTTCCACATGAACTGACATTCAAGATTTTTGTTTGATTGTTTGATTGATGGCAGTGAAAGCACTTGCATAAACATGTAATTTAACAATTATTTTTGAATTAAATGGATTTGAGAGTATGTAAGGTTGAGCATGTGTTTAGAAAACATTCAGTAGGTAGAGTTAATTTTGCCAGGAATTTGTTGGTTCGGTGAGTCAAATTTGGTATCTCATTTCGGTTCTACTTCAACCTAGTCACTTGCTTTAATTTTAAGTTCTATCTGTGGCAATGACTTTTTGAAACATTGAATCCTTTTGAGTAATTGTTCACTTACAACTGTAATTAGTAATTTCATCTTGTTAGTCTCCTCGCTGTCACAAATAAGTACACGTTGCCTTGTTATAAGTTCTGCTAGAACAACTCCAAATGCGAATACATCAGTTTTGGGGGTCACCTGGAGCTCCTTCACGGATCTTCAATTAATTTTGTATTTGAATTGTATGGTTTGTTTAATCTTTCAAATTTAGGCTTGCTGAAAGAAACTGCAGGTTTAAGAGAGAATGTAATGCCATGAGTACTACTAGAACTTTTATGCTCTGTTTGGGTTTATTTACGATTGAATGGTTAATTGTCATAAATAACTAAACTTAAATAAAACTAAAATTAAACCCAATGGACTAATAACACAGCCCATTCCAGAAAACGTAAATTACTAAAATACCCCTAACACTTAAAACTAATTAAAAGTCTTAGGATGCCTTTTATATGTCTTTAATGGTTATTGCTATGGTCCTCCATCAACGTGTGATAAAAAACTAAAAACTAACCATTTCCAAAGACCTAAAATTTGCAATAATTTGCCAAAAAAAAAAAAAAATGTTAAGACAAAAATAAAAAGGCAAATAAGCCGTATAATATGTATAACGGATTAGATTTGTTCTTTTTTTTTTTTTTTCAATTTCTTTTATTTTTGAAATTCCTATCGAATGATAACTAATAATTACTAAAATTAGGCTTTATCTAAAACACAATCCCAATCTGTTACTTTTATTTTTGGTTTTGAATAATTCAAAGATAAGTCAAATCAAATACTTATAATTAGTTGCTCTACAACCCATTTTAAAGCCTTTTTTTAGCAATTTTGATAGTTTCAAATGGTCAAATCAAATAATCTTTATTTAGTTTCTGTACAACCCATTTTAAAGCCTTTTTTTTTTAACAATTTTGATAGTTTCATACCAGAAATGTCTTGCAGGTGCAATAAATACTCACATATATTTTACACACGCACACACACACACACACACACACACAAGCTTCAAACAAAAAATCAACACATACAAAACTCTGAACAATGAGTGGAGTAGTTGACAAAGAGAGAGAGACAGAAACACATGTGGAAGAAATTATAGAGCCTCCCCTCCAAAAACGAGAAAAATTTAAACATTTCACGAAGTGGTTAGCAAGGCAATTACAGTACAAAAAAATAAATGGAAGCTATTTAGAGGAGGTGAGGGCAGCGCTGTTAGTCATTGCGACCCTTATAGCTGCGCTGACTTTCAGCCCAGCTATTACCCCTCCCGGCGGCCTCTGGCAGGCTACGTCCGGTGAGGGGCCGGACTGTAGCAGCAGGGATCCCTGTATTTCAGGGGAATCAATAATGGCACACAAGAAATCTTCAGGGTTTCTAAATTTCATGGCCCTAAACACACATACATTTATGACCTCACTTTTTATTATTTTTGTTTTGTTGACCTTTCCTCTGAAAAATTATTTTTTTACTATACTTCTTTCACTCCTGAATTCTACTTTACTGATTTTGCTCTCACTCTCCTATATCGGGGCTATTTACCAAATTACCCCTGAGAGAATACTCTCTCAGGGGTACAGAGGTATAGTCCTTCCCATCTATGCATTTATATTTGTAATTTGTGTTGTGATGTTGTACCATCTTATTCATGGCATTCTTTATATATGTAAGCATGCATATCAGATTGTGAAGAACATGTATAAGGTTTGACCTGAATTATGTAATAAATGTTTTGGATATTTGTTTTTATATTTGAATTGACAATGTAATTGAACATTATTGTAATAATAATTTGTGTAATAGACTTTTCCTTAGATTCCCCTTTTTTGTTTTCTCCAAATTTACATTTCCTTTATTTTAAAAAGAAATTCCCTTTCCAAAATGATTGAACATACGTAGAGGACAAAAGATTCTGTTTCTCTCCTTCTACTCAGATATCGCCAGACTGGTTTTGTCATGCAATTGGTGGAGTCCTGAAAATCTTCTTGAGGTAACTCTCTCTGTTCAGAAATATGTTAGCTGTAATACTTGAATATTTCTGCCATCCAAGTTATGTTGATTATTAGAACTAAGGCTTAGAACTATTTCTGCCACAGGCACTTGAGAAGTTTTAGAACTAAGGCTTAGAACTATTTCTGCCAGGGGTTCTATGTTGTATTTCTATTAAGTTTCATTTTTTATTTTTATTAGTGAAAAATGTCAAAGTTCAGTTCTTTTGTGTCACAAGTTTTGGCTTATTCACAACAGTCGAGAGAAAGATCCAACTATGTGCAGGATTCACTCAGTGTTCACACTTCTTTTTTTTTTTTAATAAGAAAGTTTCCATGTTCTGCATCTATAGCTGAAAGGTATAAATATTCAGGTTCAAACCATTTGACAAGGCTATCTTTCAAAACGTTCCTCCAACTTGAGGGGTGACTGGAAGAGAAGGTTTTTTGTTCTTGATAGTCGAGGGATGCTGTATTACTATCGCAAACCATGGAACTGGCTATCCGTAAGTCACTATTAACTTAATAAAATTCTCTCGTCTAATCTTTGTTATGACTTCTGCACAGAAAAATAGTTCCTCTGAAAACAGTTCTAGGATTCTTAGTCGTTGACTTTCTTCTCATTACCATTGTGGTGTACATGATAAAAATTCTGTTGCACGTCATATAGTGAACCTACTGACATCAACAATTAAGATAGATGCAGATCAAACAGATTTAAGGTTCTGCTTCAGGATTATTCGACCATCTAAGAACTACACACTGCAGGTACTTTTCCTAAATGCAGACATCTTGTTTGGCTTTTCCTCGTTTGAACTGATGGTGTACTAATATAAACCTTGCTGTTATTATTGCCTGAATTTTTCGAAGCAGATTATAAATTTTATTTCCTTTGCAATGCAGGCAGAGAATGCACTGGACCAAATGGACTGGATTGAAAAAATAACTAGCGTAATTGCTTCCTTATTGAGTTCCCAGACTCCTGGGAAAGTAAGCTTTTAATTTTTTTTTTATTAATTTCTTTGCAGAAATGTGTTTCTATAGTCATTATAACGGATGTATTAATTATATGTAGGGTCTGTCTACTTCACCTTTGGGAAGCGATTCTTATGGCTTTACCAGCGAGAGTGATTCTGATTGTGATCGGAATACATCTAGAAAATAATTGTAATAATCATTTCTGTGAATCTAGAAGTTTGCAACAATGTACAGTATGAGAAAAGAGAAGCCAATTGATTTGCTCAGAAGGGTTTGTGGGAATGACAAATGCGCTGATTGTGGTGCTCCTGAACCTGACTGGGCATCCTTGAACCTTGGTATTCTTATATGCATTGAATGCTCTGGTGTTCATCGTAATCTTGGTGTACATATATCAAAGGTAAGTTTTCCAGGCTTGTAGGAGCACTATCTCATTCCATGCTGTGAAAAATATAATTCATGTTCACAGTAGCAGTTCTAAATTAAAGCCTGAGGCTAGGGTTTAGGAACTTTGATGCGTGTGGCTCAAAATCTCATTGAGAGTATCAATGTAAAATAACATTTTATTAAATACACAGAAGGACCCTGCAACTTCCAGTACTTTGATTTGTAAAATGACAGGACTGATTCGGGTTCAATAGTGGGAGCTTTGGAAAGAAAATTAGGCCTCTCATGGCTTCGTATGAAAGTTCTGTCTGGTTTGGTTCACAATGAGAGAGAGATAGAGACATAACAGAACCTGCGGAGACGAGAGAAATGTGAAGCAATCTGAATATAACTATAAGCTATGAATTCCAAATTATCGGACATACCCTTTAAATACCCTAGACGAGAGAATTGCCGTCAAAACCTTGAACAAGATTTTTTTTTTTTTTTTTCAAAGGCCTATGATATAATAGAATTAGAACCCTTTTTTTAAGGGAAAAAAATCTAGCTATATGAAAACATATGGACAAAAATATCCTAGTTGTTTTTACTGCTGCAGTGACAATACTTAGAAGACCTAAACAACTACCATGGAAAGTTTCGTTGACTGAAATGTCTTCCTTATTTTCATAAAATCCAGATGCCTTTTACTGGGCTTTTAAATTGGATATTTCTTCTCTAGCAAGTCCATGGCTGCAGCAGCTTCATATATATATATATGTTTTTATGTCGGTATAAATAAAAACGCAAGTAAATCAACCATCCTTTGAAGTTTCTAGTTGGTGAGACATGTTCCAATCTAGAGAATATCATTGCTGGCCATATCTTTAGAATATTAAGTGTGATTACTAAATCATCCAGGGCAGGTAAATTTTAAGTTGTTGGTTGGTGTATTATTATTATTATCGTTATCGTTATCGTTATCGTTAGGCTTCCTCTCAGTTGTGTCTTATACATATTTTCATGATATCAAGCTTTCTTCCATCCATTAATTCATGAAGCTTATGTGGATAACTTTTGACACAGGTAAGATCATTGAGGCTTGATGTAAAAGTCTGGGACCCTCCAGTGCTTAATTTGTTCAAGTCACTAGGCAATGTCTATGCAAACTCAATCTGGGAGGAATTATTGCGATCAAAAAGTTCTTTTCGGACTGAGGAAATGCACAGAGGGTTAGTAATGCATAACTTGATTTAAGTAAAATGTATTTGTTTTTATGCTGATGTGCAGTTGGTTCTTTTCCATGTAGCTTATCCAAAATGGGTAGAAAGGACCTGTTGAATATGAAAAAAAAATCCCGAAATGATGATCCTATTTCAGTAAAAGAGAAATTCATTCAGGTAATGCCCCTCTCATCTGTATCCATTACATGGTATACTTTCTCACATATAATGCCCCTCTCATATAAGTGTGGACCCCACAAACATGAGACCAATCTCTATGTGCGAGGGGCGTTGTATTCTTCAGTACACTAATATTTCCATGTCTTTTTGCCAAGAGCCTTGCAGTTCAACTGGCATCTTTTAGTGTTTTCAACATAGACATGCAGGATTCAAATTCCCTTCCCCCATTGTAACTTTCCTTCTAGACATGCAGAATTCAATGGTGAACTTGCATAAATTTGTATCTCAATGGTGATTGTAGCTATATATGGACCTGTGTTTCTTGTTTATTTTTCTCTAAACACTTGCAGGAAAGAGTTGAGTCCTACTTAGAATGTGTTGCAGGTGATTCTTCTTCGGACAAGCCCTCCTTGAGTAATTTGAGTTCACCGCAAAGAAGTGATGATCAGTGCACGGCACATTTCCGAGAACTGTTCTTTGCTTCTCCTTGCCTGCCAAACTTCTGACATCGGCATGGTGGAGTTGCTATTACAGTATGGTGCAAACATAAATGCTTCTGATTCAAAAGGTCGGACACCACTGCATTATTATAGTGTCATTGGGAGAACTGCAATTGCAAATATGCTTCTTCAAGGTGATTCTTTGTTTTTTTTTGTTTTGTTTTTTTTTTCTTGCAATTGCTAGTCTGCGGTCTATTTATCTCTAGTCCTTTCCACTATTGATATTAGATTCATGTCTACAATATTATCTGCAGGGGAGCAAATCCAAAAGCTGTTCACAGAGAAGATAATACCCCCGAGTCTTGTATCAAAATCAGAATTCAACCGCAATGTCCTTGCTCTCTTAACAGAGAAAAACGGATGAGAGTGTAATTGTGAACAGCATATAAGAGATACAAAATGGAATGAGCTTTTGTATTATACTTCATAAAATTGAGAACTAGTTCTCTCTACACGGAAGGGCCAAAAGTTGTCGGACTCAGGACAGAACTGGCCTACTAGGTCATGTGTCTTTCCCCTACAAAAGCGTATATTTAGTTCAGTTTTCTAGGTGTGGGCTAAATAGAAGAAATTACTGTTTCGGCCTAGTGGAGTTTGCCAGGCTCTTGCGATAATTTCTCCCAATACAGGCTATACTAGTCAGGAAGTTTGGATGTAGCAGCAAGTTATATTATCTTGTATATGGTTCAGGTTTTATATATACTAGTGGATGTCCCGCGCGATGTGCGTGTTTGCTATTAGTAATTTTATAATACTTAAATGTGTTATAATGTTCGGAAAATTAATTTCGATTATGTATTATACGTCACTAAAATAATGAATGAAAAAAAATTGTAACACAATATATTCATAAGTAATCATAATTAATTAGACTCTAAAAATGCCACTATATGCCCTTTTTTGTTTGATTAGGTGTACATGTATATTTAGTTCTTACATTTGACAATTCCAATATAAATATTTTATTATTTCTTTTTTTTTTTTTGAAATATTTATATTTTTTTAAAGAAAACATGTGAACTTTTGAAGGCTAAACATCTAAGATTTAAGGTTTATAATTTCTAATTCGCAAAACTAAATATATATGCCAAGAGATTAAAAATAAAAAATAATTGAATAGAGAAATATTTTCATATCTCACGTTTAATCAGATATACCTTAGTCAATTACAAAGATTAAACACTTTTCAAAAATACAAATAAAGACAAAAAACACATACCTTTTAGAAACTCTATATGTTGTGAAAGCATTGTATCAAGCTTTGATAGTGTTGTTAAGAAGTTTAGATCATATACCCCTGAAACCAAAGCCAATTTCATTCTCTCTTATACACTAATTTTCTCACTCTTTGTCTCTCTATCCCTCCAGTCCTACTTTTCTTTTGGCCTTCTGATATTTTGTGAAAATGGAAAATATAAAAGAAAACGAAAACTAACATTCAATGAAGAAAACTTTTCATTTTTTAAATTAATGAAATAAAAAGTGGAAGAGTTCAAGAAGTTGGAAAATGGTGTAGAACCAAATCTTTTTAATTTTCTGCATTTATGGCTTAAACTAATCATTGATAAGAAGATAGGAGATGAATGGCTAAACGAAAAAGTATTCATACAAAGTGCCACATGACAGAACCTCGTGTACTTCTGCATGAGGTCTCTGCTTTTATATATATTGATATTGAATCATTGATGTGAGGATAGAGAGATTCATTTCAATCACGGAAGTTTGAAAATGTGCAAGGTGGCACTTCGAGTTCAAGGAACAAGTCATTACATCATTTGGGAAAACTTTCCTTTCATTTGGGAGCCACTCAAACTTCACCATGAATCATGACCAATGATGCTGATTGGTGACAGTAGTTGTAGATGAATATGATGTAACGATGACTAAAATTTCTTACAGATATACCAATGTGCAACGACTCAAGAATCGAGAGGATATTCTTCATTTTGTGGAAGAATTTTTTTTTTTTTTTTACTTGTAGTAGCATTAAGTTCGCCGAGAAATGAAGGGAAAATGAGAGGAGATGTGTTCACTTTTCATTGTCTGCGTAGTATGCTGTTTGGATTATTTGGGAGTGAAATATATAACTTAATGATTATTTCAACTAGAGTGGTTTGTTTTTTGGATATTGAGGTTTTGGTTTTCAAAATTTCGAGTTTGGACCAGTACTTCGTTCTAAATGTGATTGTCCGCCGTTAAACTTGATCCAACTCGGCCAAACATCGAGGTTAGGTCAGACTTAGAACAACTGAAGAATAATGGTGCTGGTTGTGGGTACAATATAATAGATCCCACTATAAAACTATACAAAATTTTGACTTGGATTGAGATTCAGGCGCAATTGCACTGAAGGACTCAGTCCTTCGATTCGGAAAGTTAACTTTTAACCTCAATAATTGAATCAGGAAAGTTTTCATTTTTTAATTTTTTTAAAAAAAATTCTAAAGATGGAGGAGAAAGAGTTTAAAGCTTAATTTTTAATCCCAGCTCTCGACTGCAATTGCACCCCCAATCTTAATCTATTCCCCACAAGGAGACTCATGATATTTATCGGATGACCAAGTTGTCAAACAAAATGCACCGTATACTAATTTACTTCTTTTTTTTTGATAATCGTATAATAATTTACTTATAGCGCCTACATTGTATCATATTACTTTTTTAGAGCAAGACTTAGGAACAGTAGTTAAATGCTATTCCTTAGGTTCCTCTTTTAAGATTCTGTCATATGGATTTTTTCTTACGAGATGAAAGTGTATATTTTTTAGTTAAGTAGTCACATAGCTGAATTTTAAAATAAAAATCCAAGGAATAACACCTAAGATTCTGTACCTAAGTTTAGTCCTATTTTTTAAGTGCTTGTTTGTCTGGGACAAAATTAGGATTTCATCTTTGGGGTAAAGTATAAAACAAAAAGTTTTCACAATTTAATAATTAGAACTATATAATACTTCAAGAATCGATTCAGTTTCTATTTAATGTTAACAAAACATAAATAAAATAAAAGGTAAAATAATTGTTTTTTAATACATTCCAGGTTAATTATCAATTAAGGTGTACTAAATTTTGCAGAAATTTCTCTTAACTCTAAACCCACCTAAATCATTTTATATAAATAAAATTATGTTGTCATATCCTATTTGCCACTTAATTCCAAACTCGAATAATATAAAAATATAAAATAAATAAAATAACTTAAAAGAAAAAATAATTGATAAATTGATAATTACGATGAGGAGAGATGATGCTAGAACTTTGAGAAATTGCGAAACCAAATAATTTGACACAAAAATAACACATTCAATTCAAATCTATCAAAAATATTAAGTATTATGTTTTACTCTCCACAAATACATTAAAAAAATAATTTTGAAAACGTAGTTTTTTATTTTTGTTTTCTTAGCTATATTAAGTTATCAACCCTAAACATACAAACATAATTCGCCTACATTTCTTTATTTTCTTCTAATTTTTATTCTTATTAAATAAATTAGTAAGTTACCTAAGTGAAGATAAAGAAAATGAAAAGAGGTGATATATATTTGTAAGGGTGCTCCTTTAAAAGATCTTTACCTGGGATATATTTTTTAATTGTAAAGGATAGGGATGTTTTTGTTCATTCTTATTTGGATGTATTTGAAGATAGGACGGTTTTGTTCCTTGAATCTAAATTTAAATTTTACTGATGCTTTTCAGGATTGGGAACCATTAGAGACTTTGTTGGCTCAATTACATTTTAATCACCTAAAGGACTACAGGAAGATTGGTTGATTTGGTAGATTAGGTGTGATGGAAAACTTGATGTCCCCCCTCCTTTTTTTGAGGCTTTGAAATATCTAATTAATTGTTGTTCCCTTGGAAAAAATTGGTGGAGCAAAGTCCCTAGTCACTTTTTTTGCTTGGATGTGCATTAGGAAAGCATCAGTAAAATTGTTGTTCCCTTGAGATATCTCTCTCTCTCTCTCTCTCTCCCCTTTATTCTAGGATCTCAAAAACCTCTAAATTTTTATTTTTTATTTTAGAGAAGACCCAACTTGTTCAAGGTTCTTTACAAGGAACCTTAGGGCCTGTTTGGTAAGATGATTCTTGATTTTGTTTTAAAAAAATTGAAATTGAAATTGCTTTTCAGATAAAAATTTTTACATTATAAGTGTTTGGCTCCCATTTTTTAAAACAATTTTCAAAGTACTAAAAAAAAAAAAACGAAAGAGGTTTGGAGATCAGTTTTTATTCCGGTGATCTGTTTGGCTACTGTGAAATCTGTAAGCCCCACTCATTCTTTCTCCCATTCATTTTCAAACTTGGGAGAGGGAAATAACAAATGGGTTGATTTTGATTGTCATAGTAGTTACTAATCGTGGTTTCCTTTACAAGGGTTTGCAACTTTCTTTGAATTTTAATGTATTAACTCACTCACAATGTGAAGAGGTGGTCTAATTTGGGTCTGCTAGTTTAGGTGCTCGTTTTTGTCGTTATTACTAAATCAACAATAATAATATTGCTTGAATTTAGTCTGCAAAGTCATTGTTATTTGAGTATAATGGTATTCAATTTTAGGACATCGGAAATTAAGTTAAACATATCCATCAATTTTTCCTTTTTGGACTACTTTGCTTTGGAAAAAGCTTATGATGCTTTGAAAATAAATTAGTAGTCTGTGAAGTCGTTGCTATTTGAGTAGTTTGCTGTTTTGATTGAACTATCTGATAGCCTTCAAACGGTGAAAGTTTTACTTGAACAGTTTGAGAGCCAGAAATATGTCTCAGCTTTGTTTTATCTACATATAATTGATAACTGCCACTTAGTCAAGGTTTTTTTTTTCTTCTATGCTACTACCAAAGGTCAACTAAATCATTCAATCTTTTATTATTAGCAAAAGGGTATAGTTTTGTGACAAGGGGCATGATAGATTGATAGTAAGTCTTTTATATCTAAGCCCAACAAATCAATGATCATTCTTTTATTAATTAGTATATTACACCAAGCTTAATATTGTGCATGGATCAAATCGATTACAAACTATCATTATAGCTGAAAATTTTTAATTGATACAGAAGCATGAGATAGGTCGTCATTTGGTATTTGATATACTGCGCAGCTACAGTAGCATGATAAAGGTGGTGTTTGAGAAGGTTTCCAAGGATGCAATCAAGGAATTTTTTTTTTTCTAAATAAAATTAAATATCAAAAAATTTAGTTAGTTGTCAAGTTTCAAAATAATGTTGGAAACTAGCATCTCGAGTGTATAAAACTCGAGTTTCAAGATAAAAATCGAGTTTTTAAGTCTCGATTTGTAAGGGGTGGTAGGTGATGTGGATGTCCACGTGGAACTCGAGTTTTAAAGACTCGAGTTTCACCATTTCAGACCCAGCGTTCTTCGTTTTCGTTCTTCATCTCTGTTCTTCGTCGTTAAATCGTTCCTCCTGTTCGTCGTCAGAGCGTTCTTCGTCTTTGTTCTTCGTTCTGGGTTTCTTCATCTTCCTCCATCGTCAAATCGTTCCTCCTGTTCGTCGTCAAAGCGTTCTTCGTCTCTGTTCTTCATCTCTGTTCTTCGTTCTGGGTTTCTTCATCTTCCTTCATCGTCACATCGTTCTTCGTTCTGGGTTTCTTCATCGTTTTGCTGGGTTTCTTCATCTTCCTTGCTGGGTTTTTTCCTTCTTCTTCTTCTTCTTTCTTCGACGGCAAATCTGAAGACCAGATCATGCCTCTTCTTCAAATCGTCTCTTCGTTCTTCCTCTTCAGATCAGATCGTGCCTCTTCAAATCGTTCTTCCGATTCTTCTTCAGAGCTGATGCTCTTCAAGTACAAAATCGAGTCTCTAAAACTCAAGATCTATGTGCATCATCCTGCCAACTCATTAAGTGGAAATCGAGTCTTTAGCCCTCGAGTTTTAGATTGAAATCTAGTCTGTAAAATTCGAGATGCTAGTTTACAGCATTCTTTCAAGCGGGTCTTAACTTACTATATGCTTCCTACTCGCTGTGCTAGTCTGCACATTCCCTCCTGCAATCAAGCTGTTATTGAATTGGCAAGTTCTATATTTCAAGAAGGACAAAGTGCAATATGGTAGAAGAATCAACACCTTGTATAAGCAATACAGAGGAATGTAAATTCAGTTCACTATCAATAAAATCTATCTTTTTTTATTAAAAAAAATTGATAGAATTATTAGTTGCACCTCCATGACTTTCACCCATAACAAAAATATTACATATATCTTTCTCCATATCAAATCTTCACAACAACAATTTGTATCATTTCTGGTAACATGGTTCTTAATGTCCTTCAAACAATCTCCCCCCACCCCCACAAGAAGAAAAGAAAGAAAGATGGTCCTATGCTTGTTCATGCCTTACACGATGAGATGTGTATGAGAGACTACTTGCCTGAAACATCAGATAATGTATTGATGTGTGAGACTAAATCCATCTCAAGCTCCTTATTCATAATAATTAATGAATGAACAAGTAGTTTGTTTACAAAAAGGTCCATATACAAAAACATGGTTCTTAATTTCAATTCAAACCACATTGTACAAAAGCTCCATGTAAACAATTATTAAATACCAAACAAAAAACTTCAGCATAAAGACAAACACCCTATTCCTAGGATCAATGATGTCGTGTTGTGTAATCTAACCACATCACCTCAGTGATCTCATCCCTTAAATGACCCATTGCTCTACATGCCTCTTGACTAAAGGCTTGTACATGCCTTCGACTTCTACTACTTACATCAGCCAAATTATTATGATCATCACTTGTCTCACATTCAGCTTCCTCCCATTCATGCAACAAAGCATCCGAGCGGTTGTACAGGCGTATAAAGTTATGCAAAACACAACATGCCGTTATGATGAGATGTTTTGATGGATTAAAAGGGGCATTGCATTTAGAATAGGGAACCTCGCCTTTAGCACTCCAAAGCATCTCTCAATAACCATTCGCAATAAGGAGTGTCTATAATTAAATAATTCTTGAGCACTTACAGGCTACCTATTATCCCCTCTATATTCTTGAGCATGGTACCTTATTGATTTGTGTGGTGGGAGGAATCCATCACCCAGTGGGTATCCTGAATCAACAAGGTAATAGGATCCTGCATTGTACAAAACAAAGTTACATATGTATACAATATTGTCATTTTATAGAAAACAATAATTTGGTGGGAAGGAAATTAAAATAAAACCTGGTGTAGGCCAAGGAAATCCATGTTTAGGATCACTAGGTGCCTCTTGAAACACTCTTGAATCATTGGCACTACCGCTCATCCAGCATGAACAAATGTAAATCTCATATCAAAATTACATGCACACATGACATTTTGAGTGATTTCATTTTTTCTACTCCTACATGACGTCACTTTCTCAGTAGGAGAACTTGCACTAACATAGGTACCATCAATGGCTCCTACACATGCCTAATAACATAACATAAATTTAATTAATTATTATTATTATTAACAAAAAAATATAGTAAACAACTCAACACAATGGTGAATATAATGACATTATTATGACATATCATTGATAAATGATATAATAGGACATATAACAAGAATAGATATCATGTCCCACTTTTTGTATTTCGCTTTATACTCCACTAATCATGATATGTCATCAGTATAATTTTATTCCATTTAAAATTTTGATGATTTTATAAGGAAAATAAAAAGAATACATAAAAAGTTGTTATTGATTGAGTATAAAATGAAAATAATAAGTGAGACAGAATATTTGAATTAACATAATACGAACATCATGACGTATTTCAAATATATACTTTTTTTTAATAGATAGATAGAGAGAGAGAGGAGAATGTGAGTTTTGAACTATAGACAGGGCCAATACATAATATATTATTACCATTGAGCTATCACTTGAACCCTATCGTTCAAATGCATACATTTGCTTTGAAAGACACTTCATAAAGTTAAGTACATATGTTGTCTAAAAAGCTCCCATCTTTGGATCTTGATTCGCTACTCTGTGGCTCTATCTAAAACTTTTTCTTTCCTTATCTTTCCTTTGTGCGTGTGTGCTTGTATGCAGATCATTTGGTGGAAGTAGTGCTACATTAGCAAACCATGTTGCATGCAACTGAAATGAAACTTCTGTTATCTTTTTTTTTTTTTTTTGATAGATAATAAAGATTTGTATTCAAAAACACTACCTTATGAAGAAAAACATAAGGCAGAGAAAGAGCTACAAAGGGAAAGGAAAGAGTGAAAGATAAAGAAGGGAAAAGAAACTAAGAACACAAGAGAGAGCTAAGGAACATAGGGAGAGAGTCATTAGAGGTGAGTCTCCAAGCCCTAGCCCAGTCAAACAAAGTGCCGCTGAAAGAGGCCAAAAGCTGGTCATCCGAACTATCCATGTCCTCAAACGTCCTCCTATTGCGCTCTCTCCAAAGACACCACATCACGCATAATAGAGCTAAATTCCAAATGCTAGACAAATGCTTTCCAGGCCATTTCCACCAACCGAATAGAGTATCTGCAATCGATCTTGGCAAGACCCAAGAAAACCCAAAAGATCTAAACACCAAACACCACATCCGATAAGCCTTTCCACAATGCAGTAACAAATGGTCCACCGTTTCTCCATTACTGCGGCACATGATACACCAGTCTACAAAATCCCATCTATCCCTCAAATTATCACCTGTAAGAATCCTATTCCAAACAGCAATCCACACAAAGAAGGAAACACGTCGAGGAGCCTTAACCTTCCAAACACCTTTCCAAGGAAAAATAATTGGTAAGGGGCTTCTTATCTTATTGTAGAAAGATCGAATATCAAAGTTCCCATTCTTTGTCAACTTCCATCGCATACGATCTCTGTTCTCAGTGGGAGGTAGATTAGAGTCCAAGGTACGGAGAAAATCATCCACCTCACTCATTTCCCAATCATTTGGCCTCCGAGTAAAATGAACATCCCAGCTGCTCCGCTCCTCAGACCCCAACCGATCGAGAGATGAGGCCACCAATGCCCCTTTATTGGAGGCAATCCCATACACACTCGGGAAAGTCAAATGAAGTGGAGAATCCCCACACCATTAATCTGTCCAAAGCTTCACTCTATCCCCCACCCCTACCTCAAAGCGAATATTCTTGCTAAAAGCCTCCCAACCTATGCGGATACTTCTCCACAGGCCACACCCATGCATCCCTCTACCTAACTTGGAAGTCCATCCTCCCCAATCTTCCCCAAACTTAAGAGCTACAACCCTTCTCCAGAGCCTTGTCTCCTCATTTCCAAACCTCCATAACCACTTCCCAAGTAAGGCTTTATTGAAAGTAGTAACTTTCCTTACTCCTAACCCACCGTGTTGCAAAGGTGCACACACCTTGTCCTATCCCCCCACAAGAAATCCCTTTGCAGCCTCTCAATTTTACTGGCCACATGCATAGGGATGGAGAAAAGAGACAAATAATAAGTGGGGAGACTAGATAAAGTGCTTTTAAGCAATGTTAGTCTACCACCTTTTGACAAATACATCTTCTTCCAAACGGCCAACTTACGCTCAATTTTCTCCAAGATAGGATTCCAAACAGGAGGGGACTTGTAGGATGCCCCCAAAGGCATACCAAGATAGGTCATAGGCAAAGACCCAATCTGGCATCCCAAAATCTCTGCCAGGACATAGACGTTAGGAACCTCCCCAATGGGAACCATCTCACTCTTCAGCACATTAACCTTTAAACCTGTCACTGCTTGGAAACAAAGGAGAAGCATCCTAACATGTAGAATTTGCTCCTCAACGGCATCGCAAAACAGAATTGTATCATCCGCGAACAAAAGATGCGAGATACATACCCCTCTACCTCGTCTTCTATCAGCCCTAAAGCCTCGAAACAAACCTGCCCCTTCAGCTCTTTTCATCATCTTACTGAAGACCTCCATCAAAACCAGAAACAATAGGGGGGATAGCGGGTCCCCTTGTCTCAATCCCCTCGAACTCCCAAAGAAATCAGCTGGAGACCCGTTAAACAAGACAGAAAATTGGGCTGTAGAAATACACGTGCGGATCCACCTACACCACCTCACCCTAAAGCCCATTCTCTTCAACAAATCAAGAACAGCCTCCCAGTTAACATGATCATATGCTTTCTCAATATCTAATTTACAAATAACCTCCTGAATCTTACTCTTCACCCTACTATCAACACACTCATTAGCAATGAGAAGTGAATCAAGGATCCGTCTACCACCAACAAAACTGTTCTGAGACTCCGATATCAGCCGGTCCAAAACCTCTTTCAGGCGGTTTGCCAATACCTTAGCCAAGATCTTGTAAACACTCCCCACCAAACTAATAGGTCTAAAATCTCGAATATTCGAAGCCCCATTCTTCTTAGGGATTAAGGCTATGAGAGTTGCATTAAGAGATTTTTCAAACTCGCTGTGATGATAGAACTCTTCAAACACGGCTAAGACATCGCTTTCCACAACTTCCCAACAATGGTGATAGAAAGCTAAGGAGAAACCATCAGGACCAGGAGCTATATCTCCTTCCATCTCTTTGACAACTCGAAGAACCTCCTCCCGTTCAAACCTCCGTTCAATCCAGTCTCTCTCCAACCCCTCTATCTAATCAAACTCCAAACCTTCCACACAAGGCCTCCACTCCTCAGTCTCCTTGTACAATTTCTTATAAAACTATACAGCTTGGTCGGCCATCTCAGATTCGTCCTCATAGATAACCCCATCCACCTCCAACATGCTAATATGATTATGCCTTCTCCGAGAATTGACCATCTTGTGGAAAAATTTGGTATTGTTGTCTCCTTCCTTAATGCAAAGCATCCTCGACTTCTGTCTCCACGAGACTTCTTCCAAAGAGAGAAGGTTCTGTATTTGAGATCTCAACACAGCCCTCTCTCCTAACTCGACTACAGAAAGGCCGAGCTCCCCTTCCTTAACATCCAAAACTTTTAAAGCCTCCAACAGATCTTTTTCCTAACGCACTACATTTCCAAACTCACTTCGGTTCCACTGAATAATATCTTCCTTCAATGCCTTCAGCTTCTTGGCAAGTACAAAACTTGGGGTACCTGAGAAAGAATATCGATTCCACCAAGAATGAACCCTATCTTTGAACCCATCCGACTTTAACCACATATTCTCGAACCTAAAAGGACTTTTCCCCCTCACTATCCCCCCTTGCCTCCACTAAAATGAGGAAGTGGTCTGAGATAGGACGAGTTAAAACCCGTCGGGTCACATCCGGGTAGTGATCCACCCAATCATGAGAAACCAACACCCTATCTGTCCTAGACATCGAAGGTTGATCCGAGCAACTCGACCAAGTATAACTCCCTCCTTCCAAAGGCAAATCTATTAGGCTAAGTTCCTCAATGAACTCAGAAAAATTCTCCATAGTCGGGGTAAGACGAGATCCCCCCAACCGTTCACTAGGGAACTGAAAAATGTTAAAATCCCCTATGTAACACCAAGGAACTTCCCAAAGTTGCTAAATTCCAATCAGCTCATCCCACAACTGCCCCCTCAAGTTATCATCATTCGGGCCATAAACCCTACAGCAAGCCCAAATAAAGCCATCCCCCAAAACCTGCCACCGAACTAAAACGGAAAACTGACCCACCATTACCTCTAGCTTTTCTAAAACCCTCCTATCCCACATCATCAAAACCCCACCAGTTGTCTGATCCACATCCAATGCTACCCAGTCTACATAGGGACAACTCCACAAGCTGCAAATCAACTGTCTATCCAAGCCAGCAAGCTTAGTTTCTTGAAGGTAAATAACATCACAATTCCATTCCCTTGACAAATTTCTAACAACCAAACGTTTCCGCGCATCATTCAAACCTCTAACGTTCCATGACACCATTCTTAACTTCATTGAAACAGTGAACTCCCTACTACAACCTCAGTCAAGAAACCAAAGAAAAAAAAAAAACTATCTCCCATCATAATTAACAGAGGAAATCAAATTCCTCAACTCCCTCTTCCCTTTATCCTTTGAGACAGCATTTAGGTGGGCAGCATCTTTTCTATGCACCAGCTTGGCTACCTCAATCTCCATCTCAAGCCTTTGTAAAAGCAAAATACACCTCTTCTCATGTCGACCCAAAGAAAGCCCCATCATCTTACTGAAACCGAGGAGTCTATATTTCACCCAATTAGACACCTTCAAAGTGTTGTCCAACCTCCTCTCCTCAGCATTACAATACAAATCAACTGTCACAACCACCCCCAAGGGATTAATAGACACCAAGGGGAAAGAACTCTCCACATCACCCAAGGTCTTAACTACATAAGCTGTGTCGACCTCATTCAAAGCCACCACCGACTGATTAGCCTGATAGGAGGTGTCTATCCGCTGCATATCGCTAGCACCCTCGACCCGAACACCTACATCTCCACCCGGAGCACCCCCTTCCTCAATCCCAACTCTTGGTGGATTTAGAACGTAATTTGATAGCTCCAGGCCTAATAAAGCCCTATCACCCACTGTTTCTGCCTTACCCAGAGTGGACTTAGGCTCATCGGCACAAAGCCCACCAGAAAAACGACTCTCAGCCTCCGCCAAAGTCTCCGCAAGGCAACCCAGAAGCTTGGTTGGAGAAAAAGACACCAAATCAATCCTCGTGGTGTGGAGAAGAGCTGTATCGGCACTATCCCGTGTCGCAGGTGAAGCTCAGGCGAGAGACGCATCGGAAAAAGGACCACCTACCTTCACCGATGCCTTCGCCAGCCCACAGAACATCTCGGAATGGGTCGCCGAGCTCGCCGCCATCATCGGAGCTTCATGTCGTGCAGTGCCGGCCTTTACCGGTGGCGCCAGTGAGTCCAAGGCAGGAACGACAACAGCCCTTGTGATGTCCAGAGTTTCCAACGTATCGTAGGAAGCTTTGGGCATCACTGGTGTATGGGCTTCCTGCCTTAAAAGTGTCAGGCTCCCCCCAGTTGGGCTTTCACCAACTTCCAACCTCAGTGGGCCAGTGGGCTCTGGACCAGAGAGCACACGAAACTCCAATGGAGAACCATCTTGATCTGAGCCCACCATAGGGAGTTTCTGAACCCGTGAACCACTAGGCACGTGCTCCCTCTGATCCTTTATAACCAATAAGGAATTCCTCAGTCCACCTTTATTCCACACCACCCTCCTTTTTCCTTTCTCATTCACTTCTACAGTCAGGCTAGTTCCTGCCCAGTCAGAGTTTCCCAGTTCCCGTTTATTTCCATAAACATGTTCAATCCCATTTGATTTGAAATTCAATGGGGATCCCCTTTTATATCCTACCGGATTTGTCCTTTCAAAGTTAAACTCCTCTGTTCTGCACTAAGAACCCACAACTCTACCTTCATGAGTGGCTGGACCAGGTAAGCTCACCGGAGCTTTGCTCAACATATCTTGTTTACTTACTGAGTTCTGCATCTCTGACTGAATTCTGGCCCTGACCTGCACCTCACGCCCACGCACCATATCAGCAAAGGATCTAAAGGGTTGAATCCTAGAGTTATCCTTGTGAGGCTGAGTCACAAAAAAGGACTGCCCATTCCCACCATTCACATAGTTTTCGGGTTCCAGCATCTTCCTTAACTCTAACCCAAAAACTCTCCATCCAATCTTTGCTCTGCATACTGGAATGATAATGGACCTCCTAGACCCGCCAACTTTAAGTTCAGACAACAGTAGGAACAAGCCAAAAGAATTGGAGCTCCGCTGGAGGGTGTAGGCTGAGTCACATTCCCAGAACGAAAAAAAGTACTTCGGATTGCTCCCCACTACTATCTGTTCTAAACTCTTCATCAACCATTGAGCCACTTTCTTACCCATGAAGACCGACTTCATGAAGTACCTACTCCGCTCAAAAATCCTAAGAGAAAAATACCTTCCCCCTTCCTCTACCACCAGAGGAAGGGGGAAGGTATTTTCTAGGAAAAGTCACATCAAGATAAACTTTTCTAGGAAAAGTCTTGAAACTCAAACAGCACCATGTTCAAAAGAAAACATCCTCATCTCCGCATTGTTGCTGTAGAATATCTTCTTTGTAACAATCCACAATAACAAGAAAACCAAAAAATAAAATTCTAAGTTTTAACTACTATGCCATGTCTATTAGTTTTTCCTCCATTCCCTATATTGCTGAGTTCTTCAATGGAAGATTAATTCCTCTAGTATGATAAATTACACGCTAAGCAGGTTTTATGAGAACAATTGCAAAGAACAAAGACATAAGGATTTTTTTTTTTTTTTTGAGAAATTACTATTTAAATAAAAAAATTAGGATCGCTAGATATACTCATACTATATAACAACAAAGAAAAAATTAGTCATTCTTATTTCAGTTAAGTAATATTTCAAATCTGTCATTAATTGCAAAAAATCGAAAGCCTGGGGACATCAAAGAGATTCTTGGGTAAAAATTATAACCTTTGGTGATTACTACCATTTGTTTGTACACAACTTGTCAAGGGCATCAATCAATATGGTGTTCTCTAATGGTCCAACACACACATGAAGGTGTGCTATAATAATCCTAATTACTAATCCAATCTAGTTGAAAGTACTTAATAAATTATTGCCCTTGATATGAGTCTCCAGTTCAATATATCTCTAATCGTGACATTGGAAAAAAAAAAAAAAAAACACTAAATTGCACACAAAAAAACACACTAAGAGCATCAGCAATGGGCATTGCAAATGCCATATGTAAGGAAGATATGGCATTTGCAGCCCAAAACACCCCAGCATCAGGAATTGTAAAGGCTCACAATTGCAAAAAAATTTGCAATTGAGCTACAGTACAATTCTACTTGTAGAATTGTACTGTAGCTGAATTGTAAAAATGATAATATTATTTTATTCTCTTACCCACCCAACTGTAGCTGTACTGTAGCTGAATTGAAAAAATATATTTTTAGAATATATTATTTTATTATGGAGATATATTATTTTAATGAGTAGAAGAGGAAAATAGAAGTTTGGGATGTTAGAAGTATTGTAAAATGCCATTGCATAATAATAAAGTGGCTTTTTAGAATTGTAAAATAGAGTAGCATTAGCATTTTCCAATGCTAATGCTCTAACAATGCAACTCTGTCTCATTGTGTAATTTATGGGCAAATGATTTGTGAGCTATAGAGTTCAGGCATAATTCCAAGATCACCAAAATCAATGCTAGTGCATCAAACATAAAGAATGAATACATACGACAGAGTGCCTGAAATCAAGTATTTAGATAATGGCAAGATAACCATCATCAAATTATGTAGATAAAAATAAAAAAGATTGTTCTTACCCAAACAAAATAAACGCCAAGAGCCACAAACATCCCCTTTTATCCTCTGCCATGTTGAGTGAGAAAAATCCTTAATTCCCCCATTTAGCAATCTTGAAAAAACCCACAAACAATCCTCCATTTATCAATCTGAGTCTTATTTAATCCCCTATATTTCTCTATAAAATAATTTTTTGTTGTCACCCACCTTCCCCTAAAAAACCCATGCATTAGTATAAATAACATTGTTTGAGACTACATATATTGCAATTATTAAAAAACCAGAACAACATAAATCTCACAATTTCCACCAAAAAAGAGAACAAATTCCAACAATGCCATGGTTTTCCTTCCAATGAAATAAGACTATGCACGTAAAGTTCATAATTTTCCAATAAGAAAGTACTTTGGGTTTCAGTTACTTATCAAAAAGAAAAGTACATTTCAGCTGCCCTTTCCAACTCACACCTAAACCACCATATGTCATTAATGAACTCCCTAATTCAGCATCTTACATAATCCCATGGAGTACAAAAGACACACACTTTTGACAAATTTGTGATTTTACGTTTTTGTTTTCTTCTGTTTCATATTTATAAGTACTTTGATTTCAAAGTTATAGCATAAAAATAATAGTATTCCACACCCCAAATAGAGAGACCAGTGAATACTCAGTAAACACATTTTTAAAATACTAATTCCTAAGCAAACTGTGGTAGCAAAACATTTCCACAGACACTTGGTGGACACATACACAAAAAGTATGTTTCAACCACAACCAGAGGTGTGTCACGTGTGTGCCTATATATATATATATATATATTGAGAAATACCTCAACCGGAGGTATGTTGAAACCCTCAAAATACATATAAAGTTCTTGAATGCATTTGTTAAAAATAGAAGTTTGGGTACCCATTTTTTGGTTAATATAACCCACAAAAACCCCAGGTTAAAAACAACTGCCCAACTTCTTTAAGATTTTTGCCATTTGGCTTCTCTAGAAACCCATAATTAATAATAAATAAAAAACGATAATAGTTACTTTATTCTCCAAAGTTTCAAAGGCTCCTCATGGAATAGGAGGAGGGGGATTTCAGGGTGAAAAAAAGAAAAAGAAAACGAAGAAGGATTTGCCAATCTGAGAATTTTTTTAGGAATTTTTAAGGACAAAATCAGCAAAAGTAAAAGAGAGAAAGAAACATACTCATAAGGAGTACCATATCAAGCAAGCAATGTAGAAGCCGAATCTGACTGACTCGTCTGCTCCCTTCTCTCTCCCTCACCGCCTCTTTCTCTGTGAGTCTGCGTGTTGAAAATTTTCTTTTCTCAGCAAAGCGCACCGTTTAAATTTTGCCTTTGTCCCCCCCAAACGCACCGTTTTGGCCCAACACCTTTATTAAACCAAAACTACTGTAGTTAAGCGCACAGACTCTTTTTATATATTCGTTAATAGAAATAGATAATTGTTTCTCAAAAAAAAAAAAAAAAAAATAGAGCATTCTCATCAAACGTCTTAAATTTTTTAGCATTTAGCATCTAGAAATCAATTTTATAATATATAACACATCACTTTACAGTATACCTTACATCAAAATTTCAATTTTTTTAACGCTTCATTTAAATATTTTTTCTCTACTTGTATTATGCCCGTGTGATGCACGGCTTAATAAAAGAATTATATATAAATTTTAAAATATATATTATAATATAATAAAATTAATAACAAATAAAATATTAAAAATAGTTTAAAGATTATGGCAAGTTCTAAATTTCTTAAAGCTTTTAGTAGTAAACGGGCCGGACTTTGCACGGTTTTGGTCGTAAACTTATAATAACATGAATAATTTTATTAAAAAACACTAATTAATGATTGAAGAGAAATGCTATACTCGATGGACTACGACATAACTTTTACTTATTCAAATAACAATTAAGGTGAAGTAGGATGAGGAACAACAAATAATAATTATAACATATCGGCATAATAACATTTATATTTAATTATAATGAAGCGCTTGCATCACAAAGTGTCAAATTAATATCAACTCTAAACATGCTAGGATGTTTATGTTAATTAATGTAATTGCACGGTTTTGGTCGTAAACTTATAATAACATGAATAATTTTATTAAAAAACACTAATTAATGATTAAGAGAAATGCTATACTCAATGGACTACGACATAACTTTTACTTATTCAAATAACAATTAAGGTGAAGTAGGATGAGGAACAACAAATAATAATTATAACATATCGGCATAATAACATTTATATTTAATTATAATGAAGCGCTTGCATCACAAAGTGTCAAATTAATATCAACTCTAAACATGTTAGGATGTTTATGTTAATTAATGTAAATAAGCATAAAATTAATATCAACATCTAACACCCTACTATTGCATGAATTGTGATTAAAATTGTCCTAATATTTTTACTTTAACCCCAAGCAATCATCTTAAATTTACAAATAAAACTACCCAAATATATAAAATTAAAAAAAAAATTTGAAAGCAAAATTCAAAATAACACACACATAAATATATAGACACAAAGAAACTCTGAATTCAATAATTACAAACAATATTAATTTTTTAAACATTAAAAAAAATCTAGAATTAGAGTTAAAGTAAAGATACTTACATGAAAATTGAATTAACTTTGACAGCAAGGGGGAGGCAGCGAAGTCATGGAGATTTCACATCACCTTAAATATCCATTGCTTTTACATCACCCGTTTTATATTTAATTAATTTTTTGTCTCCATTCTTTGTGGAGTGATGTTCATTATCATGGTTTTGGATGCTCGAATCTTGGTATCATGGCTACCTGTGGGATCTACACATATTGGAAAACAGATCTTTCAAAAAGTGAATAAGATTTTTGTTAAAATTAATCTGTTAGTTTTCATAGAAGATATACAATTGATTCTGAAGACCATAATAAACATATAAATTAGATCAATGTTATCAAAAATAACTTAAACGAAAGGCAACCCGCACACAAAACATATTCAATTTGATGAAAAAAATATAAAGAAGGGAATTTTATGAAATAACAAAAAGAAGAAGGCAAATACATACATGCAAGTTTCATAGGTGAGGTAAATGTGGGAAGGAAAGAATGCATCAAGAAACCGTACGGTAGAAAAAGGGAAAAATATACCAAACTGTATGTATACCCCCACTTTTATATTAGATAATTTTAAATTGAGAAGAAGTTGATAACTTGATATGAACACAAAGAAAAAGGAGTTTCCCTAATTAAGGAGTATATGTTAATTACATATTATTTATTTATTTTTTTACTTTATCCCTGTTGAGGGGAAAATTTTGATATTCCCAAATAAAGTATGGGGTAGCCAAGCCGAAACTCGATGATGAGCCTTGAAATAAAGCCCAAAGACTTTCGGTGTTGTGGAAGTCCGCCCAAGCAAGAGTATTCCTGTGCTTTAAATGGAATAGGATGTGTGTATTGGGTTCATAGGGCCGGTTCTTAGCCAAATAATGATAATAAAATTGGATAAAATATGAGTTTTGGGGCTTTTTGTGATAGTTTATATCATAACTCAATTTAGATAATGAGATATGAAACATTTGTGATTAACATAATAATAGAGCGAAAAATATTTGGGAAAACTCAATAACTTATTAGTGGTATAAATAGGCGGTACTTGAATAAAATTAGGTGTAAAAAAAAAGTACCCTAACATTTAGCCCCCCGAGTCACTCGCAATCAAATTATTAGTAATACTATATTTTTTGAAATAAAAATATTAGGATCACACATGCGAGTTTTTTTTTTTTTTTGAAAAATGGTGGCCTATTATAGATAACGAGATAGGAAATTTTTTGTGGGCCAATGAGAAATATTCGTGGAGGCACAAAATAACATATGGGTGATATTTTGATAATTTTTGGTGAATAAATAAAAGTGATTAAATAGGCTTAGAGCATGTGGCTTGAGTGAAAAAATTGTACCTCAACCTTTTAGCCCCTTGAGTATGTGTGATCAGCTTGCCTTTGGTCACATATGTGAGTTTGAATGAGTTCATAAGCCTGTGTTGCATGGGTTGAAAGAGAGAGAGAGATGGTGAGCTTGAAAGAGAGAGCTTCTTCCTCTTTTCTAAGACTTAGAGAAACCTTTTATCTCATTCCAAACTTATTCCATCTGCCTTTTCTAATTCAACTCTTCTTGATTGATTTTTTCTTTTGCATTTGTAGTTGATAAATAATTTAGTTGTTGGTGGAATTGGAGCTGCTGGCAAGGTGATACGAGCCTTTCAATAGTAATTGAGAAGGATAATCCAATTAGTGTACCTCTAAAGTGGGTGCTACGAAGAGATATTCCAGTGACAAAACTGTATGGGCTCCAGCCGCTACTGGTGTTTTATACCCAGCGATTAGAACTTCTGCCAGCCCCCACTCGATTTATGGGTTTTTGAGGGTCCATTATTGATTGGCCTAATTGAACAAGCTGAAAGATTAATAATAAAGTTTGCTATTGACCCCTTCATAAAGCCAATATCATTGGTGATGTGATGTTGTTCCGCTATAAGGTTGTATTCCATAACCTGATGCGCAACTAGAGTCTAGAGATGCTGAATTAAATAGTTGTTTGGTTCATGGAGGAGATATCCAGATACTGTGGTGGAAGCCCCCAAGTCTAATTTAGTGAGAATTCTAGCCGTGATGAATCTAGACCCACCGATGATGGTTATTTAGATCAAACTGATACTTTTGTTAACCCCAACTATTGGTTCCATAGCTCCAACTGTCATGATGAAGCAATTTAAGGGAAAGAACATTGCCGGTAGGATGAAGATTTATGAACCTATGGAAGAGGTTTCTTCAAGAACTCCTTATCTTCTTACATCCTTTCTTTCCTTTTTCTTCTATTCCTTGTCTTCATTCATGGCCTTGCATTTCTCTGCCCTTATGGTTCTAGCAGCTTGGTGATCAAGACGTAGCCGAGGAAGCATGATGACAAATTTGAGGATACAGACTTCAGTAATTTTATGCCCCTTCCCTCTTTCTTATCATGTATATTTACTGTTGATGCATTTTCACTTCAGGTTTTGCCGTTGAAGACATAATGGCAATTGACAAAAGCTTTACTGATTTTGTTACGGCTGAAGGGTTTGTTTCTGCAGAGCTCCAACTGTGATTTTGCCATATCTTCATGATGTTCCTTAAAAAAAATCTCCAAGCATGATCTAAAGTTGCTCATACTGCTAGAGGGAATTATAGCTTGATACTATTCATTTGCTCTTTTGTTGTTACCGTTGGACATTTAACTATGGTCTCTTACTTCATGGCGGTGCACAGAAAATTTGTTGATGTTGCTCTTAAAAAAAATATTAATCTTCAAGGGTGCGTGAAGGCATTTTAAAGAAATATTCTGGCTTCATGGTTGGAGGCAAGATTGGTGTTGGTATGAGAGGACTATTGTTCTAGCTGTAGGTTGCTATGTGTTGTGCAATTGAACCATGTACTACTTGTGATGATGAAGATAGCTGATCTGAGGAGAATATTGCATTAATGATGGCTGAGCTTTATTCTTTGATCAAAGGGATGAGATTATGTGTCTTTCAACGGTGTTTCCCCTCTAGTGGAGATCTTTGGCAATGACTTTGTTGGAGTAGATTCTTATATTTTCTTAGGTGTATCTTTTCAAAAACTTGCTTTTGTGATGTATTGTGATGTAATGTAATGTAACGTAATCACTATGTGATGTGAAGTATGTTGTAAGCTTATACAACCGTAAATGTCATGCATGTTGTGTTTTATAATTTGAAATCGGTTCAGCCATGTAGACTGTGTTTTATTTAGCCATGAATTTCCTTTGTCAAGATATTTTGATTGTCAAAAAAAATTACAATTCTTAGGCTCAAAAAAATTAAAGCATGGTCATAAAGGTAATATCCATTTTTGAAATCACTTGCTAAATGCATGACCATTTTGTTCTAAAGAGTCCCAACCATAAAGGCTGTTTTTAATTTTGAATATGTAAAGGTTTGAAATATGAAAAGTGTTTTGATCATTGAAAGACTGATATAATCGAGCCAAAATATAGTCATGGAAGTTAAACAATTTATTTTGTAAAAATAACTTGTTAGAATCATGATAATTTATTTTGGAGATATCAAGTTGCAAAATGGCATCATTGCAAGTGAGACTGAAATATAAATATCTATGTAAAAATGTATCTTAAAATATTTATAGTTTTGAAATAAGTGTAAGATATTCATGTCTTAGAGTAAAGATAACGCTTACTCTCTATTTCCAAAGCACTTTTCAGAAAATATGATTATTGAGCTGTATGATATTGCTCCAGTCATTTGCCATTGATAGGTTTCATGAGATTTTTGCCTTTTGCCATGGCTAGACAATAATAGTTGTTGTTATAAACTTCTTTTCCAAGACAAATGTCCGTGGATGTCAGATTGATTAGACACTTTAGATCAAAGCCCCCAAGTGTGGGATGGTTGATACTCTTGATGATGCTTGAGATTCCAAGGGTTCCAATGATGTGAATATAATAATCACGGTCTTGAATATGCGTGGGGCTGCCATGGCTTCAATGGCGACAAAGCTTCTTTAAGGGATGACCGCCAATCTACTTGGTTCAGTGGTTGGTTGCAAGGAGTTTCTTGGATGGTTCGAGCTCCTACATTGCGATAGAAAATTCTCATTGGTTTTATGCCTACAAAATAGAAAAAATCCAATGTCTAAAAATCATGATGATGATTGAATTAAATAATATGTTTTATTATATTATAATTTTTGATTAATTGTCACAATAAAGATTAAGATAGATTAATATATACTTAACGCGAAAGTTTTGATTGAATGATGTATGTGATATAATATTAAAGTAATTTGTATTGAGTGATATAAAGATAATAGAGTAACATATATTCAATATAAATTTAAAGATAGTGATGTGATGACTTCTCTTGAAAGTTCATGGCTCAAGCCGTATATCAATGAACTAACGGCAGTCCAGCAACACGACGACATGAGTACAACGGTGGAGAGTCCATCTGTAATGTAAGTCACTCTATGGTTTGATATTGAAAGCATGTATCACCAAGTTATGATCTAAACTGAGCATCATGTTGTACTCCTAAGCAAAGATGTCAATGTACTTTTTATTTGATGGAGAAGGTATGTCAGGTACTGCTGGAGGTCCTTTCAATGGTTCTGCTATACTGCTAGACAAGAATTCTTCTTCCATTAGATGTGTTCTGTATACAGCCGTGAGTATTGCACTAGCTTCATTCAGCCTAGGACCCTTCTATTTGAGGCAACTAAGCCTCATATGTCATCATGAGTATCAATAAGAATTGGGCTTTGATCTTGCCAATGAGAATTGGGCTTTAATATTGCCAATGAGAATTGAGCTTTTAGATAAATTGTCATGGGTTTAAATCAAGGGCTTTGATTTGTGGATTTGAATTCCATTGATAAAATTGTTTTGCCATGGACTTGAATCATGGACTTTTCAAATATTACCAAGGATAAGTATTCTTGGGTTTTAAATAGAATGATGTGTGTAAATAAAATTAGGTGTAATAAAAAAGTACCCTAACACTTATAAAACAATTATTAGTAAACATATCTTATGCTTATCTATTCAGCTTTATTGCCAAATTTATATAAACTCTATTATTTTATTTTATTTTATTTTTATGAAGAATATAACACAACCAAAAACCTATAAACAACAATTTACATTCTATATAAAGAATATAATCAAACTTATTCATAATTTAAAATTAAGAAATTAATACAAATTATAAATTTAGAAAAAGAACAAAGAATAAACCTGCTTATTTTCTCTATCACTTTAGGAGGTGAAAGTGTGAGTATGTAACTAAAAGCTGAATTAAGTATTGTAGAAGAGAATAAATGAGTATGAAAGTTTAATATTGTGAATTAGGTTAAAACATGTGTGAGAAGTTTTTATTAATTTTTTTGAAGTTAAAGAAAAATAACTTAAACAAAATGAAAAAATAATAATGAAGAAAGAATGTATACTTGTCCTGGGATTTAGTCATTCACATATTGTAAAAAATACGTACTTGTTGGTCAGTGGTGGTTGTTGTGATGTCTCCCATGTCTTGTATATCTCTTAAATAATCAACAAATGATATCCTAAATTCCAATACTTGCATGAATAAGATTATTTTGAAAAAATAAGAGAAAAATTAATTAAAAAATATAATATAATTGTATTTGAAGACATAAAAATAATTTTATTATTTTACTTCAAAACTTACACCAAATCAAGTCTCATAAGTTCATTATTTTCTTTAGTGTTAAGTACCTCTCACACTCTTGTGACTGTTACTCTACAATCCAATCGTCTTTTTCAGTGTCAATTTCATCAAAGTTGTTATATCTTGATTTTGCTAACCATTTTGATAAAAAAAAAATATATACAAAAAAAAAAAACATCAAAATGTTATCAACAATTTATCATCATATTACTATCAAGATAAAAAATTATGATATTTATGTAAAAGTACTTTAATTAAAATAACTAATAAAATAGAAATGCATTCCCCTATTCTTTATATCACGGTAATGTTAAAAGTGCTCACTTTGATGGTGTTTGTCCCCATATTGATTTTCTAAGCCATTCAAGTCAAAAAAAAAAAAAAAAATCAGTTTGTGCATGTACGTCACTGTATACCAACTCTTAAAAGATGAGTTGTTGTTTTTTTTATTGTGCTTTCTTCTACCAAAATATCATTGAGTGGATTCTTCTAATCTAAGAGTCATGAATGACCCAAAAAAAAGATTGTCCTCTAAATCAAAATTGAGGGTAATATCCTATAAAAAAAAAATCGAGGGTAATATAAACAAAATAAATAAGTTGTTATCAACAATTTACCATCAAATTAAAGTTCAAAGGAAGATTGTTCTCGAAATCAAAATTAAGGGATTAAACAACATAGTAACATTGGAACCTATGTCATAACATGTAATTTATATATGATATACAAAATTGGAACCCACTTTATTTTTGTAGTTAACTAAAAACTTTAATATTAATAAAATAAGGGAGATTGTGAGAGAAGAATTATAAAAAGAAAAATCTTACATGTAAGTTCATAACAAAAATTTAAAATAATATACAAAATAATATAAAATCACCTCTAACCATATTTAATGATTGATTCCCAAATTATAAACATATAAATTGGATAAAACTTAAGGAAATAAGGTTAACAAAAGACTAAACAAAATACAAAAAAAAAATCTATTCATTTTGATAAAAAATAAAAATACATACCTCTGCAAGGTTATGTACGTAGGAGAAGAATAGAGTAAAACCTTGTACGGTTTGTGGTAAAAAATCATAATTTTATCACATATATTTATACTCCATGTTGAAGAAGTTGATATGAACAAAAAATTGTGTTGTGTGATGAGAGAAAATAGCAAAATATTCTAAACTAACGTCTATCATAAAATTTAAAGATAAAAACAAAAAAAAAATTGTATTTCAGGCACCTAATCTGAAAAGTTAGATAAAAATGATGTATATCTAATTATCAATTAACGTAGGCCTCATATATATCAATTAATTAGAACTCTTATTGTAGATGAAAACAAAAAAGAAAAAAAAGAAAAATTGCATTTCAGGCATCTGATTCGAAGTATTTTAGATTAAAAGGTCTCATGTGTATCAATTAATGTAGGCCTCATGTATTTAGAACTCTATTTCTATATTAACGTTAATAATAACTCTATGTTAAATTTTGGAGTTTATCCAAAAAAGTGAAGGAAAAAATAAGTAGTTTTTTAAAAAATGAGTCCAAGAGAGGTTAAATTACAAAATATCAACTAAAGTAGGCCTCATGAATTTAGAACTCTATATCTATATTATCGTTAATCATATACAACTTTATGCTAAATTTTGGAGTTTATACAAAGAATAAAAAGTGATGGAAAAAAATAGTTAAAAAAAGGAGTCCATGAGACGTTAAATTAGAAAAGATATAGACGAACATTATTAGTTTTTGCTATAAACTGATTTGGTCTTTACGTTAAAGAATTTTATATGAACAAAAAGTCTAGAACTAAAATTAATTGAATAGAATTTTATAAACTAAAATTCTAAACACTATGTTGCAACCTTAGACAAAATAAGCTAAAAAAAATAACAAATTAAACACTATGTTGCAGTATTTTTATTCACTTAAAAATATAGCAAGTGTAATTCAACTTTAATCAAATTAAGATTTTTATCCATTTAGAAATTATAGTTGAAGAAAAATTATATGTACTTAGAAATTATAGTTGAAGAAAACTTATATATATTTTTTCTGAAAATCTAAAAAAATGTTTGCAATAGATTTTTTTCCACTTAGAAATTATAGTTGAAGAAAACTTATATATATATATATATATATATTTTTTAAATATAAAAATTTAAGAAAATTTCTACAATTTAGTGTTGCCACTTGGCGCAACCACGGCGTTTAAGCTCAATTTTTAGAAATTATAGTTGAAGAAAGCTTATATATATATATATATATATATATATGTATGTATGTATGTAAGGACACAGACTCGGTGAGCCAGCCCAAATTGGATGAGTTGGCCCAAGTGATCCAAAAACAATGAATTTATAGAGAGTGAGATGCGAAAGTTCGGCTAGAATGATTTGAACATCCAATACAATAGATTGAGACTTTCAGAAAGAGAAGACAAGAGGTCCAAACCCAGACCAACTATCTTTCTCAAAGATCCGAGGAGACAAATTTTACTATTCACACTTCCTTTCTTTCTCTTCCTTCCGAAAAGTGTCCTGCTTACTACGGGGGAATTCTTTCATATTATATAGCTTTCTCTAGACCATCTCCACCTTACACTTGTCACCCATCTGATTCCTCACTTGAGTGCATGTCCCATCGTGTACTCTTTTTTACATACTGTGAGTCACGGTGGCCAAAGTTGCACTGTTTATGGGTCTTCTCCACATAAATGCGGCTAGAAGAGTTGGTGTAGCACAATTAATGCTATGGTGGCAGCCTTACCTTAGGTATTTTTGGAGATTCCCACCTCCCCAAAGCTGGAGTCACTCCTCGGACTGCCTCCCCTACTTCAAATGTAACAAACTGCAGTCTGGGGCCTTGCATGTTCACTCCCTCCTCCTCGGACCATACCATGTCCTCGGACATGGTCGGGGGCGCAACACACCGTTTTGGGCCTTCAATCCTACGAGGCCCACCGCATAATCTTGGGTTCACCAGCTTCTTCATGGCCCGAAGCGTAATCTTGGGCCTGCCCCTAAAAATTTTAGTTTTTTTTTTTAAATCTAAAAATTTAATAAAATTTTTGCAATTTGGTGAAGTCACGTGGCGCAACCACGGCTTCTAAGCCCTACTTTTATTATATATAATATGATATATATATATATAGTTTTTTTTTAAATCTAAAAATTTAAGAAAATTTATACAATTTAGTACTGCCACTTGGCACAACCACGGCATTTAAGCCAACTTTTATTATATATAATCTGTATATATTAAGAGGAGTCAGAAAGTTAGTTATTGTTTTTTTTTATTGTCAGAAATACTCCTAAATTAATTAACCAACAACTTAAAAATGAAGTTAAAATAGTAAATTGGCAAAAAAAAGTTAGTTATTACTTTATTTTTTTATAGTAAAAAATACCCTTACCAAAAACTTAAAAAGGGAATCAAAATAGTAAATTGACAAAAATAATAAATTTTTACTTATACGTTGAAAATTTGAAATGTACAATAAAACATCCCCACTTTTCTTCTTAAAAATAGAACTTCCCACTACTCATGTTTGAAAAAAATAGCTGCCCCTTTAATACAATAAGGAAAAACTATCCCACGTAAAAAAAAAAAAAAAAAAGTGTCAGACTAAACTATCTCATATTTCTTTTTTAAACTATTATATTATCATTTTTTTTTTGGATTTATTATATTATTAAAAAATTTTTGTGATAACTATTACATCATCAATTGAATTTGGATAGACACGCAAAAGCTTCTAATAGAAAAATAAACCCTATTCTTCTCAAAAAAAATATTCCTACCTATTTTTTCGAAGGACAAACAAGTTTGGAGGAAATCCACACGGGTCAGTCAAGGAGGAAGACACGTAAGCTTGGGTCATGTACAACGCACATGACCCATTTTAAGTGAGGAGAGCTTTAACCCTAGCAGCAAAAACACTTCTCCCACAGCCTCACGCACGCCCCTCCCTCCCCTCAAACTCCTCAAACCCACGCCTTCTCACCTCTGTTTTTCTCCGAACCTCACTGACCCGTGATCGACTCAGACCGGCAAGAGAATCCGGCCACATGCAGCAGCCGCCGATCTCACCGGACTATATGTCCATTCCTCCTCTTCACCCGCTTCCCCCTTCGCTGATTCCGCCCCATTCAGTTTCTCACTCAACCGATGCCGCTCCCATAAATTCGCCGCCAAGGACCACCGCTCCATCGTTTCTCAGCATTCTCCCTGACAGTGACAAATGCAATGGTTCTCAATTTGTTCAGGTCTGATTTTCTTTAAAAAAAACATAAATTCGCCTAGCATTCTCTCACAAAGGTAAACTCTGTTTAATTTCTTTTTCATGGGTTTCTTTTGAGTTGAATCAAATAACTTTGTTCTTATAATTGTGATTTTATTGGGTAATTTCTTATTAATTGTGATTTTATGGGGGTAATACATGTTATTTGTGAGTGGGTTTCGGATCTGAGGGCTTCTTTTTACTTCAATTTTAAAGTTTGCTCATAAGGTGTTTGATAAAGTGCATGAGTGAGTCTAGATTGTGAACTTGCATAAAATTGTATCTCAAAGGTGATTGTAGCTATATATGGATCTGTGTTTCTTGTTTATTTTTCTCTAAACACTTGCAATCAGTTCGTGATATATGGATGAACTATGGTTAATCCCAGGTCTTTGTGACTGTGTGTACTGTGGAAGTTTGAATTTATGGTCAGGTCGTTGATGATTGGTTTGTGTTTGTGATTTTTATTGGGTAATTATATATCGGTGCTCCATATATATATATATATGTATATATCCTGGGGCCCTATTGCCTTAACTTTGTGCCACAATATAGCCGGCAAAGCCTTGACAGCTTCTAAAGCATCCTCTGGGTGTTCATCTTGGAAAACATTATTAATCTGGTCATGTGATGGAAACAAAACTTGGCCTGTGCATCATTATTGAAGTGGCTTGTCTGGCTGTGATGACAGAAGTACTAATCTAGTTATGTATGCAAGACCAAGAAGCGATGGAGAATATAATATGATTATATTTTTATTTCCACATGAACTGACATTCAAGATTTTTGTTTGATTGTTTGATTGATGGCAGTGAAAGCACTTGCATAAACATGTAATTTAACAATTATTTTTGAATTAAATGGATTTGAGAGTATGTAAGGTTGAGCATGTGTTTAGAAAACATTCAGTAGGTAGAGTTAATTTTGCCAGGAATTTGTTGGTTCGGTGAGTCAAATTTGGTATCTCATTTCGGTTCTACTTCAACCTAGTCACTTGCTTTAATTTTAAGTTCTATCTGTGGCAATGACTTTTTGAAACATTGAATCCTTTTGAGTAATTGTTCACTTACAACTGTAATTAGTAATTTCATCTTGTTAGTCTCCTCGCTGTCACAAATAAGTACACGTTGCCTTGTTATAAGTTCTGCTAGAACAACTCCAAATGCGAATACATCAGTTTTGGGGGTCACCTGGAGCTCCTTCACGGATCTTCAATTAATTTTGTATTTGAATTGTATGGTTTGTTTAATCTTTCAAATTTAGGCTTGCTGAAAGAAACTGCAGGTTTAAGAGAGAATGTAATGCCATGAGTACTACTAGAACTTTTATGCTCTGTTTGGGTTTATTTACGATTGAATGGTTAATTGTCATAAATAACTAAACTTAAATAAAACTAAAATTAAACCCAATGGACTAATAACACAGCCCATTCCAGAAAACGTAAATTACTAAAATACCCCTAACACTTAAAACTAATTAAAAGTCTTAGGATGCCTTTTATATGTCTTTAATGGTTATTGCTATGGTCCTCCATCAACGTGTGATAAAAAACTAAAAACTAACCATTTCCAAAGACCTAAAATTTGCAATAATTTGCCAAAAAAAAAATGTTAAGACAAAAATAAAAAGGCAAATAAGCCGTATAATATGTATAACGGATTAGATTTGTTCTTTTTTTTTTTTTTTTCAATTTCTTTTATTTTTGAAATTCCTATCGAATGATAACTAATAATTACTAAAATTAGGCTTTATCTAAAACACAATCCCAATCTGTTACTTTTATTTTTGGTTTTGAATAATTCAAAGATAAGTCAAATCAAATACTTATAATTAGTTGCTCTACAACCCATTTTAAAGCCTTTTTTTAGCAATTTTGATAGTTTCAAATGGTCAAATCAAATAATCTTTATTTAGTTTCTGTACAACCCATTTTAAAGCCTTTTTTTTTTAACAATTTTGATAGTTTCATACCAGAAATGTCTTGCAGGTGCAATAAATACTCACATATATTTTACACACACACACACACACACACACACAAGCTTCAAACAAAAAATCAACACATACAAAACTCTGAACAATGAGTGGAGTAGTTGACAAAGAGAGAGAGACAGAAACACATGTGGAAGAAATTATAGAGCCTCCCCTCCAAAAACGAGAAAAATTTAAACATTTCACGAAGTGGTTAGCAAGGCAATTACAGTACAAAAAAATAAATGGAAGCTATTTAGAGGAGGTGAGGGCAGCGCTGTTAGTCATTGCGACCCTTATAGCTGCGCTGACTTTCAGCCCAGCTATTACCCCTCCCGGCGGCCTCTGGCAGGCTACGTCCGGTGAGGGGCCGGACTGTAGCAGCAGGGATCCCTGTATTTCAGGGGAATCAATAATGGCACACAAGAAATCTTCAGGGTTTCTAAATTTCATGGCCCTAAACACACATACATTTATGACCTCACTTTTTATTATTTTTGTTTTGTTGACCTTTCCTCTGAAAAATTATTTTTTTACTATACTTCTTTCACTCCTGAATTCTACTTTACTGATTTTGCTCTCACTCTCCTATATCGGGGCTATTTACCAAATTACCCCTGAGAGAATACTCTCTCAGGGGTACAGAGGTATAGTCCTTCCCATCTATGCATTTATATTTGTAATTTGTGTTGTGATGTTGTACCATCTTATTCATGGCATTCTTTATATATGTAAGCATGCATATCAGATTGTGAAGAACATGTATAAGGTTTGACCTGAATTATGTAATAAATGTTTTGGATATTTGTTTTTATATTTGAATTGACAATGTAATTGAACATTATTGTAATAATAATTTGTGTAATAGACTTTTCCTTAGATTCCCCTTTTTTGTTTTCTCCAAATTTACATTTCCTTTATTTTAAAAAGAAATTCCCTTTCCAAAATGATTGAACATACGTAGAGGACAAAAGATTCTGTTTCTCTCCTTCTACTCAGATATCGCCAGACTGGTTTTGTCATGCAATTGGTGGAGTCCTGAAAATCTTCTTGAGGTAACTCTCTCTGTTCAGAAATATGTTAGCTGTAATGCTTGAATATTTCTGCCATCCAAGTTATGTTGATTATTAGAACTAAGGCTTAGAACTATTTCTGCCACAGGCACTTGAGAAGTTTTAGAACTAAGGCTTAGAACTATTTCTGCCAGGGGTTCTATGTTGTATTTCTATTAAGTTTCATTTTTTATTTTTATTAGTGAAAAATGTCAAAGTTCAGTTCTTTTGTGTCACAAGTTTTGGCTTATTCACAACAGTCGAGAGAAAGATCCAACTATGTGCAGGATTCACTCAGTGTTCACACTTCTTTTTTTTTTTTAATAAGAAAGTTTCCATGTTCTGCATCTATAGCTGAAAGGTATAAATATTCAGGTTCAAACCATTTGACAAGGCTATCTTTCAAAACGTTCCTCCAACTTGAGGGGTGACTGGAAGAGAAGGTTTTTTGTTCTTGATAGTCGAGGGATGCTGTATTACTATCGCAAACCATGGAACTGGCTATCCGTAAGTCACTATTAACTTAATAAAATTCTCTCGTCTAATCTTTGTTATGACTTCTGCACAGAAAAATAGTTCCTCTGAAAACAGTTCTAGGATTCTTAGTCGTTGACTTTCTTCTCATTACCATTGTGGTGTACATGATAAAAATTCTGTTGCACGTCATATAGTGAACCTACTGACATCAACAATTAAGATAGATGCAGATCAAACAGATTTAAGGTTCTGCTTCAGGATTATTCGACCATCTAAGAACTACACACTGCAGGTACTTTTCCTAAATGCAGACATCTTGTTTGGCTTTTCCTCGTTTGAACTGATGGTGTACTAATATAAACCTTGCTGTTATTATTGCCTGAATTTTTCGAAGCAGATTATAAATTTTATTTCCTTTGCAATGCAGGCAGAGAATGCACTGGACCAAATGGACTGGATTGAAAAAATAACTAGCGTAATTGCTTCCTTATTGAGTTCCCAGACTCCTGGGAAAGTAAGCTTTTAATTTTTTTTTTATTAATTTCTTTGCAGAAATGTGTTTCTATAGTCATTATAACGGATGTATTAATTATATGTAGGGTCTGTCTACTTCACCTTTGGGAAGCGATTCTTATGGCTTTACCAGCGAGAGTGATTCTGATTGTGATCGGAATACATCTAGAAAATAATTGTAATAATCATTTCTGTGAATCTAGAAGTTTGCAACAATGTACAGTATGAGAAAAGAGAAGCCAATTGATTTGCTCAGAAGGGTTTGTGGGAATGACAAATGCGCTGATTGTGGTGCTCCTGAACCTGACTGGGCATCCTTGAACCTTGGTATTCTTATATGCATTGAATGCTCTGGTGTTCATCGTAATCTTGGTGTACATATATCAAAGGTAAGTTTTCCAGGCTTGTAGGAGCACTATCTCATTCCATGCTGTGAAAAATATAATTCATGTTCACAGTAGCAGTTCTAAATTAAAGCCTGAGGCTAGGGTTTAGGAACTTTGATGCGTGTGGCTCAAAATCTCATTGAGAGTATCAATGTAAAATAACATTTTATTAAATACACAGAAGGACCCTGCAACTTCCAGTACTTTGATTTGTAAAATGACAGGACTGATTCGGGTTCAATAGTGGGAGCTTTGGAAAGAAAATTAGGCCTCTCATGGCTTCGTATGAAAGTTCTGTCTGGTTTGGTTCACAATGAGAGAGAGATAGAGACATAACAGAACCTGCGGAGACGAGAGAAATGTGAAGCAATCTGAATATAACTATAAGCTATGAATTCCAAATTATCGGACATACCCTTTAAATACCCTAGACGAGAGAATTGCCGTCAAAACCTTGAACAAGATTTTTTTTTTTTTTTTTTCAAAGGCCTATGATATAATAGAATTAGAACCCTTTTTTTAAGGGAAAAAAATCTAGCTATATGAAAACATATGGACAAAAATATCCTAGTTGTTTTTACTGCTGCAGTGACAATACTTAGAAGACCTAAACAACTACCATGGAAAGTTTCGTTGACTGAAATGTCTTCCTTATTTTCATAAAATCCAGATGCCTTTTACTGGGCTTTTAAATTGGATATTTCTTCTCTAGCAAGTCCATGGCTGCAGCAGCTTCATATATATATATATGTTTTTATGTCGGTATAAATAAAAACGCAAGTAAATCAACCATCCTTTGAAGTTTCTAGTTGGTGAGACATGTTCCAATCTAGAGAATATCATTGCTGGCCATATCTTTAGAATATTAAGTGTGATTACTAAATCATCCAGGGCAGGTAAATTTTAAGTTGTTGGTTGGTGTATTATTATTATTATCGTTATCGTTATCGTTATCGTTAGGCTTCCTCTCAGTTGTGTCTTATACATATTTTCATGATATCAAGCTTTCTTCCATCCATTAATTCATGAAGCTTATGTGGATAACTTTTGACACAGGTAAGATCATTGAGGCTTGATGTAAAAGTCTGGGACCCTCCAGTGCTTAATTTGTTCAAGTCACTAGGCAATGTCTATGCAAACTCAATCTGGGAGGAATTATTGCGATCAAAAAGTTCTTTTCGGACTGAGGAAATGCACAGAGGGTTAGTAATGCATAACTTGATTTAAGTAAAATGTATTTGTTTTTATGCTGATGTGCAGTTGGTTCTTTTCCATGTAGCTTATCCAAAATGGGTAGAAAGGACCTGTTGAATATGAAAAAAAAATCCCGAAATGATGATCCTATTTCAGTAAAAGAGAAATTCATTCAGGTAATGCCCCTCTCATCTGTATCCATTACATGGTATACTTTCTCACATATAATGCCCCTCTCATATAAGTGTGGACCCCACAAACATGAGACCAATCTCTATGTGCGAGGGGCGTTGTATTCTTCAGTACACTAATATTTCCATGTCTTTTTGCCAAGAGCCTTGCAGTTCAACTGGCATCTTTTAGTGTTTTCAACATAGACATGCAGGATTCAAATTCCCTTCCCCCATTGTAACTTTCCTTCTAGACATGCAGAATTCAATGGTGAACTTGCATAAATTTGTATCTCAATGGTGATTGTAGCTATATATGGACCTGTGTTTCTTGTTTATTTTTCTCTAAACACTTGCAGGAAAGAGTTGAGTCCTACTTAGAATGTGTTGCAGGTGATTCTTCTTCGGACAAGCCCTCCTTGAGTAATTTGAGTTCACCGCAAAGAAGTGATGATCAGTGCACGGCACATTTCCGAGAACTGTTCTTTGCTTCTCCTTGCCTGCCAAACTTCTGACATCGGCATGGTGGAGTTGCTATTACAGTATGGTGCAAACATAAATGCTTCTGATTCAAAAGGTCGGACACCACTGCATTATTATAGTGTCATTGGGAGAACTGCAATTGCAAATATGCTTCTTCAAGGTGATTCTTTGTTTTTTTTTGTTTTGTTTTTTTTTTCTTGCAATTGCTAGTCTGCGGTCTATTTATCTCTAGTCCTTTCCACTATTGATATTAGATTCATGTCTACAATATTATCTGCAGGGGAGCAAATCCAAAAGCTGTTCACAGAGAAGATAATACCCCCGAGTCTTGTATCAAAATCAGAATTCAACCGCAATGTCCTTGCTCTCTTAACAGAGAAAAACGGATGAGAGTGTAATTGTGAACAGCATATAAGAGATACAAAATGGAATGAGCTTTTGTATTATACTTCATAAAATTGAGAACTAGTTCTCTCTACATGGAAGGGCCAAAAGTTGTCGGACTCAGGACAGAACTGGCCTACTAGGTCATGTGTCTTTCCCCTACAAAAGCGTATATTTAGTTCAGTTTTCTAGGTGTGGGCTAAATAGAAGAAATTACTGTTTCGGCCTAGTGGAGTTTGCCAGGCTCTTGCGATAATTTCTCCCAATACAGGCTATACTAGTCAGGAAGTTTGGATGTAGCAGCAAGTTATATTATCTTGTATATGGTTCAGGTTTTATATATACTAGTGGATGTCCCGCGCGATGTGCGTGTTTGCTATTAGTAATTTTATAATACTTAAATGTGTTATAATGTTCGGAAAATTAATTTCGATTATGTATTATACGTCACTAAAATAATGAATGAAAAAAAATTGTAACACAATATATTCATAAGTAATCATAATTAATTAGACTCTAAAAATGCCACTATATGCCCTTTTTTGTTTGATTAGGTGTACATGTATATTTAGTTCTTACATTTGACAATTCCAATATAAATATTTTATTATTTCTTTTTTTTTTTTTGAAATATTTATATTTTTTTAAAGAAAACATGTGAACTTTTGAAGGCTAAACATCTAAGATTTAAGGTTTATAATTTCTAATTCGCAAAACTAAATATATATGCCAAGAGATTAAAAATAAAAAATAATTGAATAGAGAAATATTTTCATATCTCACGTTTAATCAGATATACCTTAGTCAATTACAAAGATTAAACACTTTTCAAAAATACAAATAAAGACAAAAAACACATACTTTTTAGAAACTCTATATGTTGTGAAAGCATTGTATCAAGCTTTGATAGTGTTGTTAAGAAGTTTAGATCATATACCCCTGAAACCAAAGCCAATTTCATTCTCTCTTATACACTAATTTTCTCACTCTTTGTCTCTCTATCCCTCCAGTCCTACTTTTCTTTTGGCCTTCTGATATTTTGTGAAAATGGAAAATATAAAAGAAAACGAAAACTAACATTCAATGAAGAAAACTTTTCATTTTTTAAATTAATGAAATAAAAAGTGGAAGAGTTCAAGAAGTTGGAAAATGGTGTAGAACCAAATCTTTTTAATTTTCTGCATTTATGGCTTAAACTAATCATTGATAAGAAGATAGGAGATGAATGGCTAAACGAAAAAGTATTCATACAAAGTGCCACATGACAGAACCTCGTGTACTTCTGCATGAGGTCTCTGCTTTTATATATATTGATATTGAATCATTGATGTGAGGATAGAGAGATTCATTTCAATCACGGAAGTTTGAAAATGTGCAAGGTGGCACTTCGAGTTCAAGGAACAAGTCATTACATCATTTGGGAAAACTTTCCTTTCATTTGGGAGCCACTCAAACTTCACCATGAATCATGACCAATGATGCTGATTGGTGACAGTAGTTGTAGATGAATATGATGTAACGATGACTAAAATTTCTTACAGATATACCAATGTGCAACGACTCAAGAATCGAGAGGATATTCTTCATTTTGTGGAAGAATTTTTTTTTTTTTTTTACTTGTAGTAGCATTAAGTTCGCCGAGAAATGAAGGGAAAATGAGAGGAGATGTGTTCACTTTTCATTGTCTGCGTAGTATGCTGTTTGGATTATTTGGGAGTGAAATATATAACTTAATGATTATTTCAACTAGAGTGGTTTGTTTTTTGGATATTGAGGTTTTGGTTTTCAAAATTTCGAGTTTGGACCAGTACTTCGTTCTAAATGTGATTGTCCGCCGTTAAACTTGATCCAACTCGGCCAAACATCGAGGTTAGGTCAGACTTAGAACAACTGAAGAATAATGGTGCTGGTTGTGGGTACAATATAATAGATCCCACTATAAAACTATACAAAATTTTGACTTGGATTGAGATTCAGGCGCAATTGCACTGAAGGACTCAGTCCTTCGATTCGGAAAGTTAACTTTTAACCTCAATAATTGAATCAGGAAAGTTTTCATTTTTTAATTTTTTTAAAAAAAATTCTAAAGATGGAGGAGAAAGAGTTTAAAGCTTAATTTTTAATCCCAGCTCTCGACTGCAATTGCACCCCCAATCTTAATCTATTCCCCACAAGGAGACTCATGATATTTATCGGATGACCAAGTTGTCAAACAAAATGCACCGTATACTAATTTACTTCTTTTTTTTTGATAATCGTATAATAATTTACTTATAGCGCCTACATTGTATCATATTACTTTTTTAGAGCAAGACTTAGGAACAGTAGTTAAATGCTATTCCTTAGGTTCCTCTTTTAAGATTCTGTCATATGGATTTTTTCTTACGAGATGAAAGTGTATATTTTTTAGTTAAGTAGTCACATAGCTGAATTTTAAAATAAAAATCCAAGGAATAACACCTAAGATTCTGTACCTAAGTTTAGTCCTATTTTTTAAGTGCTTGTTTGTCTGGGACAAAATTAGGATTTCATCTTTGGGGTAAAGTATAAAACAAAAAGTTTTCACAATTTAATAATTAGAACTATATAATACTTCAAGAATCGATTCAGTTTCTATTTAATGTTAACAAAACATAAATAAAATAAAAGGTAAAATAATTGTTTTTTAATACATTCCAGGTTAATTATCAATTAAGGTGTACTAAATTTTGCAGAAATTTCTCTTAACTCTAAACCCACCTAAATCATTTTATATAAATAAAATTATGTTGTCATATCCTATTTGCCACTTAATTCCAAACTCGAATAATATAAAAATATAAAATAAATAAAATAACTTAAAAGAAAAAATAATTGATAAATTGATAATTACGATGAGGAGAGATGATGCTAGAACTTTGAGAAATTGCGAAACCAAATAATTTGACACAAAAATAACACATTCAATTCAAATCTATCAAAAATATTAAGTATTATGTTTTACTCTCCACAAATACATTAAAAAAATAATTTTGAAAACGTAGTTTTTTATTTTTGTTTTCTTAGCTATATTAAGTTATCAACCCTAAACATACAAACATAATTCGCCTACATTTCTTTATTTTCTTCTAATTTTTATTCTTATTAAATAAATTAGTAAGTTACCTAAGTGAAGATAAAGAAAATGAAAAGAGGTGATATATATTTGTAAGGGTGCTCCTTTAAAAGATCTTTACCTGGGATATATTTTTTAATTGTAAAGGATAGGGATGTTTTTGTTCATTCTTATTTGGATGTATTTGAAGATAGGACGGTTTTGTTCCTTGAATCTAAATTTAAATTTTACTGATGCTTTTCAGGATTGGGAACCATTAGAGACTTTGTTGGCTCAATTACATTTTAATCACCTAAAGGACTACAGGAAGATTGGTTGATTTGGTAGATTAGGTGTGATGGAAAACTTGATGTCCCCCCTCCTTTTTTTGAGGCTTTGAAATATCTAATTAATTGTTGTTCCCTTGGAAAAAATTGGTGGAGCAAAGTCCCTAGTCACTTTTTTTGCTTGGATGTGCATTAGGAAAGCATCAGTAAAATTGTTGTTCCCTTGAGATATCTCTCTCTCTCTCTCTCTCTCCCCTTTATTCTAGGATCTCAAAAACCTCTAAATTTTTATTTTTTATTTTAGAGAAGACCCAACTTGTTCAAGGTTCTTTACAAGGAACCTTAGGGCCTGTTTGGTAAGATGATTCTTGATTTTGTTTTAAAAAAATTGAAATTGAAATTGCTTTTCAGATAAAAATTTTTACATTATAAGTGTTTGGCTCCCATTTTTTAAAACAATTTTCAAAGTACTAAAAAAAAAAAAACGAAAGAGGTTTGGAGATCAGTTTTTATTCCGGTGATCTGTTTGGCTACTGTGAAATCTGTAAGCCCCACTCATTCTTTCTCCCATTCATTTTCAAACTTGGGAGAGGGAAATAACAAATGGGTTGATTTTGATTGTGATAGTAGTTACTAATCGTGGTTTCCTTTACAAGGGTTTGCAACTTTCTTTGAATTTTAATGTATTAACTCACTCACAATGTGAAGAGGTGGTCTAATTTGGGTCTGCTAGTTTAGGTGCTCGTTTTTGTCGTTATTACTAAATCAACAATAATAATATTGCTTGAATTTAGTCTGCAAAGTCATTGTTATTTGAGTATAATGGTATTCAATTTTAGGACATCGGAAATTAAGTTAAACATATCCATCAATTTTTCCTTTTTGGACTACTTTGCTTTGGAAAAAGCTTATGATGCTTTGAAAATAAATTAGTAGTCTGTGAAGTCGTTGCTATTTGAGTAGTTTGCTGTTTTGATTGAACTATCTGATAGCCTTCAAACGGTGAAAGTTTTACTTGAACAGTTTGAGAGCCAGAAATATGTCTCAGCTTTGTTTTATCTACATATAATTGATAACTGCCACTTAGTCAAGGTTTTTTTTTTCTTCTATGCTACTACCAAAGGTCAACTAAATCATTCAATCTTTTATTATTAGCAAAAGGGTATAGTTTTGTGACAAGGGGCATGATAGATTGATAGTAAGTCTTTTATATCTAAGCCCAACAAATCAATGATCATTCTTTTATTAATTAGTATATTACACCAAGCTTAATATTGTGCATGGATCAAATCGATTACAAACTATCATTATAGCTGAAAATTTTTAATTGATACAGAAGCATGAGATAGGTCGTCATTTGGTATTTGATATACTGCGCAGCTACAGTAGCATGATAAAGGTGGTGTTTGAGAAGGTTTCCAAGGATGCAATCAAGGAATTTTTTTTTTCTAAATAAAATTAAATATCAAAAAATTTAGTTAGTTGTCAAGTTTCAAAATAATGTTGGAAACTAGCATCTCGAGTGTATAAAACTCGAGTTTCAAGATAAAAATCGAGTTTTTAAGTCTCGATTTGTAAGGGGTGGTAGGTGATGTGGATGTCCACGTGGAACTCGAGTTTTAAAGACTCGAGTTTCACCATTTCAGACCCAGCGTTCTTCGTTTTCGTTCTTCATCTCTGTTCTTCGTCGTTAAATCGTTCCTCCTGTTCGTCGTCAGAGCGTTCTTCGTCTTTGTTCTTCGTTCTGGGTTTCTTCATCTTCCTCCATCGTCAAATCGTTCCTCCTGTTCGTCGTCAAAGCGTTCTTCGTCTCTGTTCTTCATCTCTGTTCTTCGTTCTGGGTTTCTTCATCTTCCTTCATCGTCACATCGTTCTTCGTTCTGGGTTTCTTCATCGTTTTGCTGGGTTTCTTCATCTTCCTTGCTGGGTTTTTTCCTTCTTCTTCTTCTTCTTTCTTCGACGGCAAATCTGAAGACCAGATCATGCCTCTTCTTCAAATCGTCTCTTCGTTCTTCCTCTTCAGATCAGATCGTGCCTCTTCAAATCGTTCTTCCGATTCTTCTTCAGAGCTGATGCTCTTCAAGTACAAAATCGAGTCTCTAAAACTCAAGATCTATGTGCATCATCCTGCCAACTCATTAAGTGGAAATCGAGTCTTTAGCCCTCGAGTTTTAGATTGAAATCTAGTCTGTAAAATTCGAGATGCTAGTTTACAGCATTCTTTCAAGCGGGTCTTAACTTACTATATGCTTCCTACTCGCTGTGCTAGTCTGCACATTCCCTCCTGCAATCAAGCTGTTATTGAATTGGCAAGTTCTATATTTCAAGAAGGACAAAGTGCAATATGGTAGAAGAATCAACACCTTGTATAAGCAATACAGAGGAATGTAAATTCAGTTCACTATCAATAAAATCTATCTTTTTTTATTAAAAAAAATTGATAGAATTATTAGTTGCACCTCCATGACTTTCACCCATAACAAAAATATTACATATATCTTTCTCCATATCAAATCTTCACAACAACAATTTGTATCATTTCTGGTAACATGGTTCTTAATGTCCTTCAAACAATCTCCCCCCACCCCCACAAGAAGAAAAGAAAGAAAGATGGTCCTATGCTTGTTCATGCCTTACACGATGAGATGTGTATGAGAGACTACTTGCCTGAAACATCAGATAATGTATTGATGTGTAAGACTAAATCCATCTCAAGCTCCTTATTCATAATAATTAATGAATGAACAAGTAGTTTGTTTACAAAAAGGTCCATATACAAAAACATGGTTCTTAATTTCAATTCAAACCACATTGTACAAAAGCTCCATGTAAACAATTATTAAATACCAAACAAAAAACTTCAGCATAAAGACAAACACCCTATTCCTAGGATCAATGATGTCGTGTTGTGTAATCTAACCACATCACCTCAGTGATCTCATCCCTTAAATGACCCATTGCTCTACATGCCTCTTGACTAAAGGCTTGTACATGCCTTCGACTTCTACTACTTACATCAGCCAAATTATTATGATCATCACTTGTCTCACATTCAGCTTCCTCCCATTCATGCAACAAAGCATCCGAGCGGTTGTACAGGCGTATAAAGTTATGCAAAACACAACATGCCGTTATGATGAGATGTTTTGATGGATTAAAAGGGGCATTGCATTTAGAATAGGGAACCTCGCCTTTAGCACTCCAAAGCATCTCTCAATAACCATTCGCAATAAGGAGTGTCTATAATTAAATAATTCTTGAGCACTTACAGGCTACCTATTATCCCCTCTATATTCTTGAGCATGGTACCTTATTGATTTGTGTGGTGGGAGGAATCCATCACCCAGTGGGTATCCTGAATCAACAAGGTAATAGGATCCTGCATTGTACAAAACAAAGTTACATATGTATACAATATTGTCATTTTATAGAAAACAATAATTTGGTGGGAAGGAAATTAAAATAAAACCTGGTGTAGGCCAAGGAAATCCATGTTTAGGATCACTAGGTGCCTCTTGAAACACTCTTGAATCATTGGCACTACCGCTCATCCAGCATGAACAAATGTAAATCTCATATCAAAATTACATGCACACATGACATTTTGAGTGATTTCATTTTTTCCACTCCTACATGACGTCACTTTCTCAGTAGGAGAACTTGCACTAACATAGGTACCATCAATGGCTCCTACACATGCCTAATAACATAACATAAATTTAATTAATTATTATTATTATTAACAAAAAAATATAGTAAACAACTCAACACAATGGTGAATATAATGACATTATTATGACATATCATTGATAAATGATATAATAGGACATATAACAAGAATAGATATCATGTCCCACTTTTTGTATTTCGCTTTATACTCCACTAATCATGATATGTCATCAGTATAATTTTATTCCATTTAAAATTTTGATGATTTTATAAGGAAAATAAAAAGAATACATAAAAAGTTGTTATTGATTGAGTATAAAATGAAAATAATAAGTGAGACAGAATATTTGAATTAACATAATACGAACATCATGACGTATTTCAAATATATACTTTTTTTTAATAGATAGATAGAGAGAGAGAGGAGAATGTGAGTTTTGAACTATAGACAGGGCCAATACATAATATATTATTACCATTGAGCTATCACTTGAACCCTATCGTTCAAATGCATACATTTGCTTTGAAAGACACTTCATAAAGTTAAGTACATATGTTGTCTAAAAAGCTCCCATCTTTGGATCTTGATTCGCTACTCTGTGGCTCTATCTAAAACTTTTTCTTTCCTTATCTTTCCTTTGTGCGTGTGTGCTTGTATGCAGATCATTTGGTGGAAGTAGTGCTACATTAGCAAACCATGTTGCATGCAACTGAAATGAAACTTCTGTTATCTTTTTTTTTTTTTTTTGATAGATAATAAAGATTTGTATTCAAAAACACTACCTTATGAAGAAAAACATAAGGCAGAGAAAGAGCTACAAAGGGAAAGGAAAGAGTGAAAGATAAAGAAGGGAAAAGAAACTAAGAACACAAGAGAGAGCTAAGGAACATAGGGAGAGAGTCATTAGAGGTGAGTCTCCAAGCCCTAGCCCAGTCAAACAAAGTGCCGCTGAAAGAGGCCAAAAGCTGGTCATCCGAACTATCCATGTCCTCAAACGTCCTCCTATTGCGCTCTCTCCAAAGACACCACATCACGCATAATAGAGCTAAATTCCAAATGCTAGACAAATGCTTTCCAGGCCATTTCCACCAACCGAATAGAGTATCTGCAATCGATCTTGGCAAGACCCAAGAAAACCCAAAAGATCTAAACACCAAACACCACATCCGATAAGCCTTTCCACAATGCAGTAACAAATGGTCCACCGTTTCTCCATTACTGCGGCACATGATACACCAGTCTACAAAATCCCATCTATCCCTCAAATTATCACCTGTAAGAATCCTATTCCAAACAGCAATCCACACAAAGAAGGAAACACGTCGAGGAGCCTTAACCTTCCAAACACCTTTCCAAGGAAAAATAATTGGTAAGGGGCTTCTTATCTTATTGTAGAAAGATCGAATATCAAAGTTCCCATTCTTTGTCAACTTCCATCGCATACGATCTCTGTTCTCAGTGGGAGGTAGATTAGAGTCCAAGGTACGGAGAAAATCATCCACCTCACTCATTTCCCAATCATTTGGCCTCCGAGTAAAATGAACATCCCAGCTGCTCCGCTCCTCAGACCCCAACCGATCGAGAGATGAGGCCACCAATGCCCCTTTATTGGAGGCAATCCCATACACACTCGGGAAAGTCAAATGAAGTGGAGAATCCCCACACCATTAATCTGTCCAAAGCTTCACTCTATCCCCCACCCCTACCTCAAAGCGAATATTCTTGCTAAAAGCCTCCCAACCTATGCGGATACTTCTCCACAGGCCACACCCATGCATCCCTCTACCTAACTTGGAAGTCCATCCTCCCCAATCTTCCCCAAACTTAAGAGCTACAACCCTTCTCCAGAGCCTTGTCTCCTCATTTCCAAACCTCCATAACCACTTCCCAAGTAAGGCTTTATTGAAAGTAGTAACTTTCCTTACTCCTAACCCACCGTGTTGCAAAGGTGCACACACCTTGTCCTATCCCCCCACAAGAAATCCCTTTGCAGCCTCTCAATTTTACTGGCCACATGCATAGGGATGGAGAAAAGAGACAAATAATAAGTGGGGAGACTAGATAAAGTGCTTTTAAGCAATGTTAGTCTACCACCTTTTGACAAATACATCTTCTTCCAAACGGCCAACTTACGCTCAATTTTCTCCAAGATAGGATTCCAAACAGGAGGGGACTTGTAGGATGCCCCCAAAGGCATACCAAGATAGGTCATAGGCAAAGACCCAATCTGGCATCCCAAAATCTCTGCCAGGACATAGACGTTAGGAACCTCCCCAATGGGAACCATCTCACTCTTCAGCACATTAACCTTTAAACCTGTCACTGCTTGGAAACAAAGGAGAAGCATCCTAACATGTAGAATTTGCTCCTCAACGGCATCGCAAAACAGAATTGTATCATCCGCGAACAAAAGATGCGAGATACATACCCCTCTACCTCGTCTTCTATCAGCCCTAAAGCCTCGAAACAAACCTGCCCCTTCAGCTCTTTTCATCATCTTACTGAAGACCTCCATCAAAACCAGAAACAATAGGGGGGATAGCGGGTCCCCTTGTCTCAATCCCCTCGAACTCCCAAAGAAATCAGCTGGAGACCCGTTAAACAAGACAGAAAATTGGGCTGTAGAAATACACGTGCGGATCCACCTACACCACCTCACCCTAAAGCCCATTCTCTTCAACAAATCAAGAACAGCCTCCCAGTTAACATGATCATATGCTTTCTCAATATCTAATTTACAAATAACCTCCTGAATCTTACTCTTCACCCTACTATCAACACACTCATTAGCAATGAGAAGTGAATCAAGGATCCGTCTACCACCAACAAAACTGTTCTGAGACTCCGATATCAGCCGGTCCAAAACCTCTTTCAGGCGGTTTGCCAATACCTTAGCCAAGATCTTGTAAACACTCCCCACCAAACTAATAGGTCTAAAATCTCGAATATTCGAAGCCCCATTCTTCTTAGGGATTAAGGCTATGAGAGTTGCATTAAGAGATTTTTCAAACTCGCTGTGATGATAGAACTCTTCAAACACGGCTAAGACATCGCTTTCCACAACTTCCCAACAATGGTGATAGAAAGCTAAGGAGAAACCATCAGGACCAGGAGCTATATCTCCTTCCATCTCTTTGACAACTCGAAGAACCTCCTCCCGTTCAAACCTCCGTTCAATCCAGTCTCTCTCCAACCCCTCTATCTAATCAAACTCCAAACCTTCCACACAAGGCCTCCACTCCTCAGTCTCCTTGTACAATTTCTTATAAAACTATACAGCTTGGTCGGCCATCTCAGATTCGTCCTCATAGATAACCCCATCCACCTCCAACATGCTAATATGATTATGCCTTCTCCGAGAATTGACCATCTTGTGGAAAAATTTGGTATTGTTGTCTCCTTCCTTAATGCAAAGCATCCTCGACTTCTGTCTCCACGAGACTTCTTCCAAAGAGAGAAGGTTCTGTATTTGAGATCTCAACACAGCCCTCTCTCCTAACTCGACTACAGAAAGGCCGAGCTCCCCTTCCTTAACATCCAAAACTTTTAAAGCCTCCAACAGATCTTTTTCCTAACGCACTACATTTCCAAACTCACTTCGGTTCCACTGAATAATATCTTCCTTCAATGCCTTCAGCTTCTTGGCAAGTACAAAACTTGGGGTACCTGAGAAAGAATATCGATTCCACCAAGAATGAACCCTATCTTTGAACCCATCCGACTTTAACCACATATTCTCGAACCTAAAAGGACTTTTCCCCCTCACTATCCCCCCTTGCCTCCACTAAAATGAGGAAGTGGTCTGAGATAGGACGAGTTAAAACCCGTCGGGTCACATCCGGGTAGTGATCCACCCAATCATGAGAAACCAACACCCTATCTGTCCTAGACATCGAAGGTTGATCCGAGCAACTCGACCAAGTATAACTCCCTCCTTCCAAAGGCAAATCTATTAGGCTAAGTTCCTCAATGAACTCAGAAAAATTCTCCATAGTCGGGGTAAGACGAGATCCCCCCAACCGTTCACTAGGGAACTGAAAAATGTTAAAATCCCCTATGTAACACCAAGGAACTTCCCAAAGTTGCTAAATTCCAATCAGCTCATCCCACAACTGCCCCCTCAAGTTATCATCATTCGGGCCATAAACCCTACAGCAAGCCCAAATAAAGCCATCCCCCAAAACCTGCCACCGAACTAAAACGGAAAACTGACCCACCATTACCTCTAGCTTTTCTAAAACCCTCCTATCCCACATCATCAAAACCCCACCAGTTGTCTGATCCGCATCCAATGCTACCCAGTCTACATAGGGACAACTCCACAAGCTGCAAATCAACTGTCTATCCAAGCCAGCAAGCTTAGTTTCTTGAAGGTAAATAACATCACAATTCCATTCCCTTGACAAATTTCTAACAACCAAACGTTTCCGCGCATCATTCAAACCTCTAACGTTCCATGACACCATTCTTAACTTCATTGAAACAGTGAACTCCCTACTACAACCTCAGTCAAGAAACCAAAGAAAAAAAAAAAACTATCTCCCATCATAATTAACAGAGGAAATCAAATTCCTCAACTCCCTCTTCCCTTTATCCTTTGAGACAGCTTTTAGGTGGGCAGCATCTTTTCTATGCACCAGCTTGGCTACCTCAATCTCCATCTCAAGCCTTTGTAAAAGCAAAATACACCTCTTCTCATGTCGACCCAAAGAAAGCCCCATCATCTTACTGAAACCGAGGAGTCTATATTTCACCCAATTAGACACCTTCAAAGTGTTGTCCAACCTCCTCTCCTCAGCATTACAATACAAATCAACTGTCACAACCACCCCCAAGGGATTAATAGACACCAAGGGGAAAGAACTCTCCACATCACCCAAGGTCTTAACTACATAAGCTGTGTCGACCTCATTCAAAGCCACCACCGACTGATTAGCCTGATAGGAGGTGTCTATCCGCTGCATATCGCTAGCACCCTCGACCCGAACACCTACATCTCCACCCGGAGCACCCCCTTCCTCAATCCCAACTCTTGGTGGATTTAGAACGTAATTTGATAGCTCCAGGCCTAATAAAGCCCTATCACCCACTGTTTCTGCCTTACCCAGAGTAGACTTAGGCTCATCGGCACAAAGCCCACCAGAAAAACGACTCTCAGCCTCCGCCAAAGTCTCCGCAAGGCAACCCAGAAGCTTGGTTGGAGAAAAAGACACCAAATCAATCCTCGTGGTGTGGAGAAGAGCTGTATCGGCACTATCCCGTGTCGCAGGTGAAGCTCAGGCGAGAGACGCAACGGAAAAAGGACCACCTACCTTCACCGATGCCTTCGCCAGCCCATAGAACATCTCGGAATGGGTCGCCGAGCTCGCCGCCATCATCGGAGCTTCATGTCGTGCAGTGCCGGCCTTCACCGGTGGCGCCAGTGACTCCAAGGCAGGAACGACATCAGCCCTTGTGATGTCCAGAGTTTCCAACGTATCGTAGGAAGCTTTGGGCATCACTGGTGTATGGGCTTCCTGCCTTAAAAGTGTCGGGCTCCCCCCAGTTGGGCTTTCACCAACTTCCAACCTCAGTGGGCCAGTGGGCTCTGGACCAGAGAGCACACGAAACTCCAATGGAGAACCATCTTGATCTGAGCCCACCATAGGGAGTTTCTGAACCCGTGAACCACTAGGCACGTGCTCCCTCTGATCCTTTATAACCAATAAGGAATTCCTCAGTCCACCTTTATTCCACACCACCCTCCTTTTTCCTTTCTCATTCACTTCTACAGTCAGGCTAGTTCCTGCCCAGTCAGAGTTTCCCAGTTCCCGTTTATTTCCATAAACATGTTCAATCCCATTTGATTTGAAATTCAATGGGGATCCCCTTTTATATCCTACCGGATTTGTCCTTTCAAAGTTAAACTCCTCTGTTCTGCACTAAGAACCCACAACTCTACCTTCATGAGTGGCTGGACCAGGTAAGCTCACCGGAGCTTTGCTCAACATATCTTGTTTACTTACTGAGTTCTGCATCTCTGACTGAATTCTGGCCCTGACCTGCACCTCACGCCCACGCACCATATCAGCAAAGGATCTAAAGGGTTGAATCCTAGAGTTATCCTTGTGAGGCTGAGTCACAAAAAAGGACTGCCCATTCCCACCATTCACATAGTTTTCGGGTTCCAGCATCTTCCTTAACTCTAACCCAAAAACTCTCCATCCAATCTTTGCTCTGCATACTGGAATGATAATGGACCTCCTAGACCCGCCAACTTTAAGTTCAGACAACAGTAGGAACAAGCCAAAAGAATTGGAGCTCCGCTGGAGGGTGTAGGCTGAGTCACATTCCCAGAACGAAAAAAAGTACTTCGGATTGCTCCCCACTACTATCTGTTCTAAACTCTTCATCAACCATTGAGCCACTTTCTTACCCATGAAGACCGACTTCATGAAGTACCTACTCCGCTCAAAAATCCTAAGAGAAAAATACCTTCCCCCTTCCTCTACCACCAGAGGAAGGGGGAAGGTATTTTCTAGGAAAAGTCACATCAAGATAAACTTTTCTAGGAAAAGTCTTGAAACTCAAACAGCACCATGTTCAAAAGAAAACATCCTCATCTCCGCATTGTTGCTGTAGAATATCTTCTTTGTAACAATCCACAATAACAAGAAAACCAAAAAATAAAATTCTAAGTTTTAACTACTATGCCATGTCTATTAGTTTTTCCTCCATTCCCTATATTGCTGAGTTCTTCAATGGAAGATTAATTCCTCTAGTATGATAAATTACACGCTAAGCAGGTTTTATGAGAACAATTGCAAAGAACAAAGACATAAGGATTTTTTTTTTTTTGAGAAATTACTATTTAAATAAAAAAATTAGGATCGCTAGATATACTCATACTATATAACAACAAAGAAAAAATTAGTCATTCTTATTTCAGTTAAGTAATATTTCAAATCTGTCATTAATTGCAAAAAATCGAAAGCCTGGGGACATCAAAGAGATTCTTGGGTAAAAATTATAACCTTTGGTGATTACTACCATTTGTTTGTACACAACTTGTCAAGGGCATCAATCAATATGGTGTTCTCTAATGGTCCAACACACACATGAAGGTGTGCTATAATAATCCTAATTACTAATCCAATCTAGTTGAAAGTACTTAATAAATTATTGCCCTTGATATGAGTCTCCAGTTCAATATATCTCTAATCGTGACATTGGAAAAAAAAAAAAAAAACACTAAATTGCACACAAAAAAACACACTAACAATGCAACTCTGTCTCATTGTGTAATTTATGGGCAAATGATTTGTGAGCTATAGAGTTCAGGCATAATTCCAAGATCACCAAAATCAATGCTAGTGCATCAAACATAAAGAATGAATACATACGACAGAGTGCCTGAAATCAAGTATTTAGATAATGGCAAGATAACCATCATCAAATTATGTAGATAAAAATAAAAAAGATTGTTCTTACCCAAACAAAATAAACGCCAAGAGCCACAAACATCCCCTTTTATCCTCTGCCATGTTGAGTGAGAAAAATCCTTAATTCCCCCATTTAGCAATCTTGAAAAAACCCACAAACAATCCTCCATTTATCAATCTGAGTCTTATTTAATCCCCTATATTTCTCTATAAAATAATTTTTTGTTGTCACCCACCTTCCCCTAAAAAACCCATGCATTAGTATAAATAACATTGTTTGAGACTACATATATTGCAATTATTAAAAAACCAGAACAACATAAATCTCACAATTTCCACCAGAAAAGAGAACAAATTCCAACAATGCCATGGTTTTCCTTCCAATGAAATAAGACTATGCACGTAAAGTTCATAATTTTCCAATAAGAAAGTACTTTGGGTTTCAGTTACTTATCAAAAAGAAAAGTACATTTCAGCTGCCCTTTCCAACTCACACCTAAACCACCATATGTCATTAATGAACTCCCTAATTCAGCATCTTACATAATCCCATGGAGTACAAAAGACACACACTTTTGACAAATTTGTGATTTTACGTTTTTGTTTTCTTCTGTTTCATATTTATAAGTACTTTGATTTCAAAGTTATAGCATAAAAATAATAGTATTCCACACCCCAAATAGAGAGACCAGTGAATACTCAGTAAACACATTTTTAAAATACTAATTCCTAAGCAAACTGTGGTAGCAAAACATTTCCACAGACACTTGGTGGACACATACACAAAAAGTATGTTTCAACCACAACCAGAGGTGTGTCACGTGTGTGCCTATATATATATATATATATATATATTGAGAAATACCTCAACCGGAGGTATGTTGAAACCCTCAAAATACATATAAAGTTCTTGAATGCATTTGTTAAAAATAGAAGTTTGGGTACCCATTTTTTGGTTAATATAACCCACAAAAACCCCAGGTTAAAAACAACTGCCCAACTTCTTTAAGATTTTTGCCATTTGGCTTCTCTAGAAACCCATAATTAATAATAAATAAAAAACGATAATAGTTACTTTATTCTCCAAAGTTTCAAAGGCTCCTCATGGAATAGGAGGAGGGGGATTTCAGGGTGAAAAAAAGAAAAAGAAAACGAAGAAGGATTTGCCAATCTGAGAATTTTTTTAGGAATTTTTAAGGACAAAATCAGCAAAAGTAAAAGAGAGAAAGAAACATACTCATAAGGAGTACCATATCAAGCAAGCAATGTAGAAGCCGAATCTGACTGACTCGTCTGCTCCCTTCTCTCTCCCTCACCGCCTCTTTCTCTGTGAGTCTGCGTGTTGAAAATTTTCTTTTCTCAGCAAAGCGCACCGTTTAAATTTTGCCTTTGTCCCCCCCAAACGCACCGTTTTGGCCCAACACCTTTATTAAACCAAAACTACTGTAGTTAAGCGCACAGACTCTTTTTATATATTCGTTAATAGAAATAGATAATTGTTTCTCAAAAAAAAAAAAAAAAAAAAATAGAGCATTCTCATCAAACGTCTTAAATTTTTTAGCATTTAGCATCTAGAAATCAATTTTATAATATATAACACATCACTTTACAGTATACCTTACATCAAAATTTCTATTTTTTTAACGCTTCATTTAAATATTTTTTCTCTACTTGTATTATGCCCGTGTGATGCACGGCTTAGTAAAAGAATTATATATAAATTTTAAAATATATATTATAATATAATAAAATTAATAACAAATAAAATATTAAAAATAGTTTAAAGATTATGGCAAGTTCTAAATTTCTTAAAGCTTTTAGTAGTAAACGGGCCGGACTTTGCACGGTTTTGGTCGTAAACTTATAATAACATGAATAATTTTATTAAAAAACACTAATTAATGATTGAAGAGAAATGCTATACTCGATGGACTACGACATAACTTTTACTTATTCAAATAACAATTAAGGTGAAGTAGGATGAGGAACAACAAATAATAATTATAACATATCGGCATAATAACATTTATATTTAATTATAATGAAGCGCTTGCATCACAAAGTGTCAAATTAATATCAACTCTAAACATGCTAGGATGTTTATGTTAATTAATGTAATTGCACGGTTTTGGTCGTAAACTTATAATAACATGAATAATTTTATTAAAAAACACTAATTAATGATTAAGAGAAATGCTATACTCAATGGACTACGACATAACTTTTACTTATTCAAATAACAATTAAGGTGAAGTAGGATGAGGAACAACAAATAATAATTATAACATATCGGCATAATAACATTTATATTTAATTATAATGAAGCGCTTGCATCACAAAGTGTCAAATTAATATCAACTCTAAACATGTTAGGATGTTTATGTTAATTAATGTAAATAAGCATAAAATTAATATCAACATCTAACACCCTACTATTGCATGAATTGTGATTAAAATTGTCCTAATATTTTTACTTTAACCCCAAGCAATCATCTTAAATTTACAAATAAAAACTACCCAAATATATAAAATTAAAAAAAAAATTTGAAAGCAAAATTCAAAATAACACACACATAAATATATAGACACAAAGAAACTCTGAATTCAATAATTACAAACAATATTAATTTTTTAAACATTAAAAAAAATCTAGAATTAGAGTTAAAGTAAAGATACTCACATGAAAATTGAATTAACTTTGACAGCAAGGGGGAGGCAGCGAAGTCATGGAGATTTCACATCACCTTAAATATCCATTGCTTTTACATCACCCGTTTTATATTTAATTAATTTTTTGTCTCCATTCTTTGTGGAGTGATGTTCATTATCATGGTTTTGGATGCTCGAATCTTGGTATCATGGCTACCTGTGGGATCTACACATATTGGAAAACAGATCTTTCAAAAAGTGAATAAGATTTTTGTTAAAATTAATCTGTTAGTTTTCATAGAAGATATACAATTGATTCTGCAGACCATAATAAACATATAAATTAGATCAATGTTATCAAAAATAACTTAAACGAAAGGCAACCCGCACACAAAACATATTCAATTTGATGAAAAAAATATAAAGAAGGGAATTTTATGAAATAACAAAAAGAAGAAGGCAAATACATACATGCAAGTTTCATAGGTGAGGTAAATGTGGGAAGGAAAGAATGCATCAAGAAACCGTACGGTAGAAAAAGGGAAAAATATACCAAACTGTATGTATACCCCCACTTTTATATTAGATAATTTTAAATTGAGAAGAAGTTGATAACTTGATATGAACACAAAGAAAAAGGAGTTTCCCTAATTAAGGAGTATATGTTAATTACATATTATTTATTTATTTTTTTACTTTATCCCTGTTGAGGGGAAAATTTTGATATTCCCAAATAAAGTATGGAGTAGCCAAGCCGAAACTCGATGATGAGCCTTGAAATAAAGCCCAAAGACTTTCGGTGTTGTGGAAGTCCGCCCAAGCAAGAGTATTCCTGTGCTTTAAATGGAATAGGATGTGTGTATTGGGTTCATAGGGCCGGTTCTTAGCCAAATAATGATAATAAAATTGGATAAAATATGAGTTTTGGGGCTTTTTGTGATAGTTTATATCATAACCCAATTTAGATAATGAGATATGAAACATTTGTGATTAACATAATAATAGAGCGAAAAATATTTGGGAAAACTCAATAACTTATTAGTGGTATAAATAGGCGGTACTTGAATAAAATTAGGTGTAAAAAAAAAGTACCCTAACATTTAGCCCCCCGAGTCACTCGCAATCAAATTATTAGTAATACTATATTTTTTGAAATAAAAATATTAGGATCACACATGCGAGTTTTTTTTTTTTTTTTTTGAAAAATGGTGGCCTATTATAGATAACGAGATAGGAAATTTTTTGTGGGCCAATGAGAAATATTCGTGGAGGCACAAAATAACATATGGGTGATATTTTGATAATTTTTGGTGAATAAATAAAAGTGATTAAATAGGCTTAGAGCATGTGGCTTGAGTGAAAAAATTGTACCTCAACCTTTTAGCCCCTTGAGTATGTGTGATCAGCTTGCCTTTGGTCACATATGTGAGTTTGAATGAGTTCATAAGCCTGTGTTGCATGGGTTGAAAGAGAGAGAGAGATGGTGAGCTTGAAAGAGAGAGCTTCTTCCTCTTTTCTAAGACTTAGAGAAGCCTTTTATCTCATTCCAAACTTATTCCATCTGCCTTTTCTAATTCAACTCTTCTTGATTGATTTTTTCTTTTGCATTTGTAGTTGATAAATAATTTAGTTGTTGGTGGAATTGGAGCTGCTGGCAAGGTGATACGAGCCTTTCAATAGTAATTGAGAAGGATAATCCAATTAGTGTACCTCTGAAGTGGGTGCTACGAAGAGATATTCTAGTGACAAAACTGTATGGGCTCCAGCCGCTACTGGTGTTTTATACCCAGCGATTAGAACTTCTGCCAGCCCCCACTCGATTTATGGGTTTTTGAGGGTCCATTATTGATTGGCCTAATTGAACAAGCTGAAAGATTAATAATAAAGTTTTCTATTGACCCCTTCATAAAGCCAATATCATTGGTGATGTGATGTTGTTCCGCTATAAGGTTGTATTCCATAACCTGATGCGCAACTAGAGTCTAGAGATGCTGAATTAAATAGTTGTTTGGTTCATGGAGGAGATATCTAGATACTGTGGTGGAAGCCCCCAAGTCTAATTTAGTGAGAATTCTAGCCGTGATGAATCTAGACCCACCGATGATGGTTATTTAGATCAAACTGATACTTTTGTTAACCCCAACTATTGGTTCCATAGCTCCAACTGTCATGATGAAGCAATTTAAGGGAAAGAACATTGCCGGTAGGATGAAGATTTATGAACCTATGGAAGAGGTTTCTTCAAGAACTCCTTATCTTCTTACATCCTTTCTTTCCTTTTTCTTCTATTCCTTGTCTTCATTCATGGCCTTGCATTTCTCTGCCCTTATGGTTCTAGCAGCTTGGTGATCAAGACGTAGCCGAGGAAGCATGATGACAAATTTGAGGATACAGACTTCAGTAATTTTATGCCCCTTCCCTCTTTCTTATCATGTATATTTACTGTTGATGCATTTTCACTTCAGGTTTTGCCGTTGAAGACATAATGGCAATTGACAAAAGCTTTACTGATTTTGTTACGGCTGAAGGGTTTGTTTCTGCAGAGCTCCAACTGTGATTTTGCCATATCTTCATGATGTTCCTTAAAAAAAATCTCCAAGCATGATCTAAAGTTGCTCATACTGCTAGAGGGAATTATAGCTTGATACTATTCATTTGCTCTTTTGTTGTTACCGTTGGACATTTAACTATGGTCTCTTACTTCATGGCGGTGCACAGAAAATTTGTTGATGTTGCTCTTAAAAAAAATATTAATCTTCAAGGGTGCGTGAAGGCATTTTAAAGAAATATTCTGGCTTCATGGTTGGAGGCAAGATTGGTGTTGGTATGAGAGGACTATTGTTCTAGCTGTAGGTTGCTATGTGTTGTGCAATTGAACCATGTACTACTTGTGATGATGAAGATAGCTGATCTGAGGAGAATATTGCATTAATGATGGCTGAGCTTTATTCTTTGATCAAAGGGATGAGATTATGTGTCTTTCAACGGTGTTTCCCCTCTAGTGGAGATCTTTGGCAATGACTTTGTTGGAGTAGATTCTTATATTTTCTTAGGTGTATCTTTTCAAAAACTTGCTTTTGTGATGTATTGTGATGTAATGTAATGTAACGTAATCACTATGTGATGTGAAGTATGTTGTAAGCTTATACAACCGTAAATGTCATGCATGTTGTGTTTTATAATTTGAAATCGGTTCAGCCATGTAGACTGTGTTTTATTTAGCCATGAATTTCCTTTGTCAAGATATTTTGATTGTCAAAAAAAATTACAATTCTTAGGCTCAAAAAAATTAAAGCATGGTCATAAAGGTAATATCCATTTTTGAAATCACTTGCTAAATGCATGACCATTTTGTTCTGAAGAGTCCCAACCATAAAGGCTGTTTTTAATTTTGAATATGTAAAGGTTTGAAATATGAAAAGTGTTTTGATCATTGAAAGACTGATATAATCGAGCCAAAATATAGTCATGGAAGTTAAACAATTTATTTTGTAAAAATAACTTGTTAGAATCATGATAATTTATTTTGGAGATATCAAGTTGCAAAATGGCATCATTGCAAGTGAGACTGAAATATAAATATCTATGTAAAAATGTATCTTAAAATATTTATAGTTTTGAAATAAATGTAAGATATTCATGTCTTAGAGTAAAGATAACGCTTACTCTCTATTTCCAAAGCACTTTTCAGAAAATATGATTATTGAGCTGTATGATATTGCTCCAGTCATTTGCCATTGATAGGTTTCATGAGATTTTTGCCTTTTGCCATGGCTAGACAATAATAGTTGTTGTTATAAACTTCTTTTCCAAGACAAATGTCCGTGGATGTCAGATTGATTAGACACTTTAGATCAAAGCCCCCAAGTGTGGGATGGTTGATACTCTTGATGATGCTTGAGATTCCAAGGGTTCCAATGATGTGAATATAATAATCACGGTCTTGAATATGCGTGGGGCTGCCATGGCTTCAATGGCGACAAAGCTTCTTTAAGGGATGACCGCCAATCTACTTGGTTCAGTGGTTGGTTGCAAGGAGTTTCTTGGATGGTTCGAGCTCCTACATTGCGATAGAAAATTCTCATTGGTTTTATGCCTACAAAATAGAAAAAATCCAATGTCTAAAAATCATGATGATGATTGAATTAAATAATATGTTTTATTATATTATAATTTTTGATTAATTGTCACAATAAAGATTAAGATAGATTAATATATACTTAACGCGAAAGTTTTGATTGAATGATGTATGTGATATAATATTAAAGTAATTTGTATTGAGTGATATAAAGATAATAGAGTAACATATATTCAATATAAATTTAAAGATAGTGATGTGATGACTTCTCTTGAAAGTTCATGGCTCAAGCCGTATATCAATGAACTAACGGCAGTCCAGCAACACGACGACATGAGTACAACGGTGGAGAGTCCATCTGTAATGTAAGTCACTCTATGGTTTGATATTGAAAGCATGTATCACCAAGTTATGATCTAAACTGAGCATCATGTTGTACTCCTAAGCAAAGATGTCAATGTACTTTTTATTTGATGGAGAAGGTATGTCAGGTACTGCTGGAGGTCCTTTCAATGGTTCTGCTATACTGCTAGACAAGAATTCTTCTTCCATTAGATGTGTTCTGTATACAGCCGTGAGTATTGCACTAGCTTCATTCAGCCTAGGACCCTTCTATTTGAGGCAACTAAGCCTCATATGTCATCATGAGTATCAATAAGAATTGGGCTTTGATCTTGCCAATGAGAATTGGGCTTTAATATTGCCAATGAGAATTGAGCTTTTAGATAAATTGTCATGGGTTTAAATCAAGGGCTTTGATTTGTGGATTTGAATTCCATTGATAAAATTGTTTTGCCATGGACTTGAATCATGGACTTTTCAAATATTACCAAGGATAAGTATTCTTGGGTTTTAAATAGAATGATGTGTGTAAATAAAATTAGGTGTAATAAAAAAGTACCCTAACACTTATAAAACAATTATTAGTAAACATATCTTATGGTTATCTATTCAGCTTTATTGCCAAATTTATATAAACTCTATTATTTTATTTTATTTTATTTTTATGAAGAATATAACACAACCAAAAACCTATAAACAACAATTTACATTCTATATAAAGAATATAATCAAACTTATTCATAATTTAAAATTAAGAAATTAATACAAATTATAAATTTAGAAAAAGAACAAAGAATAAACCTGCTTATTTTCTCTATCACTTTAGGAGGTGAAAGTGTGAGTATGTAACTAAAAGCTGAATTAAGTATTGTAGAAGAGAATAAATGAGTATGAAAGTTTAATATTGTGAATTAGGTTAAAACATGTGTGAGAAGTTTTTATTAATTTTTTTGAAGTTAAAGAAAAATAACTTAAACAAAATGAAAAAATAATAATGAAGAAAGAATGTATACTTGTCCTGGGATTTAGTCATTCACATATTGTAAAAAATACGTACTTGTTGGTCAGTGGTGGTTGTTGTGATGTCTCCCATGTCTTGTATATCTCTTAAATAATCAACAAATGATATCCTAAATTCCAATACTTGCATGAATAAGATTATTTTGAAATAATAAGAGAAAAATTAATTAAAAAATATAATATAATTGTATTTGAAGACATAAAAATAATTTTATTATTTTACTTCAAAACTTACACCAAATCAAGTCTCATAAGTTCATTATTTTCTTTAGTGTTAAGTACCTCTCACACTCTTGTGACTGTTACTCTACAATCCAATCGTCTTTTTCAGTGTCAATTTCATCAAAGTTGTTATATCTTGATTTTGCTAACCATTTTGATAAAAAAAAAAAATATATACAAAAAAAAAAAACATCAAAATGTTATCAACAATTTATCATCATATTACTATCAAGATAAAAAATTATGATATTTATGTAAAAGTACTTTAATTAAAATAACTAATAAAATAGAAATGCATTCCCCTATTCTTTATATCACGGTAATGTTAAAAGTGCTCACTTTGATGGTGTTTGTCCCCATATTGATTTTCTAAGCCATTCAAGTCAAAAAAAAAAAAAAAATCAGTTTGTGCATGTACGTCACTGTATACCAACTCTTAAAAGATGAGTTGTTGTTTTTTTTATTGTGCTTTCTTCTACCAAAATATCATTGAGTGGATTCTTCTAATCTAAGAGTCATGAATGACCCAAAAAAAAGATTGTCCTCTAAATCAAAATTGAGGGTAATATCCTATAAAAAAAAATTCGAGGGTAATATAAACAAAATAAATAAGTTGTTATCAACAATTTACCATCAAATTAAAGTTCAAAGGAAGATTGTTCTCGAAATCAAAATTAAGGGATTAAACAACATAGTAACATTGGAACCTATGTCATAACATGTAATTTATATATGATATACAAAATTGGAACCCACTTTATTTTTGTAGTTAACTAAAAACTTTAATATTAATAAAATAAGGGAGATTGTGAGAGAAGAATTATAAAAAGAAAAATCTTACATGTAAGTTCATAACAAAAATTTAAAATAATATACAAAATAATATAAAATCACCTCTAACCATATTTAATGATTGATTCCCAAATTATAAACATATAAATTGGATAAAACTTAAGGAAATAAGGTTAACAAAAGACTAAACAAAATACAAAAAAAAAATCTATTCATTTTGATAAAAAATAAAAATACATACCTCTGCAAGGTTATGTACGTAGGAGAAGAATAGAGTAAAACCTTGTACGGTTTGTGGTAAAAAATCATAATTTTATCACATATATTTATACTCCATGTTGAAGAAGTTGATATGAACAAAAAATTGTGTTGTGTGATGAGAGAAAATAGCAAAATATTCTAAACTAACGTCTATCATAAAATTTAAAGATAAAAACAAAAAAAAAAAAATTGTATTTCAGGCACCTAATCTGAAAGTTAGATAAAAATGATGTATATCTAATTATCAATTAACGTAGGCCTCATATATATCAATTAATTAGAACTCTTATTGTAGATGAAAAAAAAAAAGAAAAAAAAGAAAAATTGCATTTCAGGCATCTGATTCGAAGTATTTTAGATTAAAAGGTCTCATGTGTATCAATTAATGTAGGCCTCATGTATTTAGAACTCTATTTCTATATTAACGTTAATAATAACTCTATGTTAAATTTTGGAGTTTATCCAAAAAAGTGAAGGAAAAAATAAGTAGTTTTTTAAAAAATGAGTCCAAGAGAGGTTAAATTACAAAATATCAACTAAAGTAGGCCTCATGAATTTAGAACTCTATATCTATATTATCGTTAATCATATACAACTTTATGCTAAATTTTGGAGTTTATACAAAGAATAAAAAGTGATGGAAAAAAATAGTTAAAAAAAGGAGTCCATGAGACGTTAAATTAGAAAAGATATAGACGAACATTATTAGTTTTTGCTATAAACTGATTTGGTCTTTACGTTAAAGAATTTTATATGAACAAAAAGTCTAGAACTAAAATTAATTGAATAGAATTTTATAAACTGAAATTCTAAACACTATGTTGCAACCTTAGACAAAATAAGCTAAAAAAAATAACAAATTAAACACTATGTTGCAGTATTTTTATTCACTTAAAAATATAGCAAGTGTAATTCAACTTTAATCAAATTAAGATTTTTATCCATTTAGAAATTATAGTTGAAGAAAAATTATATGTACTTAGAAATTATAGTTGAAGAAAACTTATATATATTTTTTCTGAAAATCTAAAAAAATGTTTGCAATAGATTTTTTTCCACTTAGAAATTATAGTTGAAGAAAACTTATATATATATATATTTTAAATATAAAAATTTAAGAAAATTTCTACAATTTAGTGTTGCCACTTGGCGCAACCACGGCGTTTAAGCTCAATTTTTAGAAATTATAGTTGAAGAAAGCTTATATATATATATATATATATATATGTATGTATGTATGTAAGGACACAGACTCGGTGAGCCAGCCCAAATTGGATGAGTTGGCCCAAGTGATCCAAAAACAATGAATTTATAGAGAGTGAGATGCGAAAGTTCGGCTAGAATGATTTGAACATCCAATACAATAGATTGAGACTTTCAGAAAGAGAAGACAAGAGGCCCAAACCCAGACCAACTATCTTTCTCAAAGATCCGAGGAGACAAATTTTACTATTCACACTTCCTTTCTTTCTCTTCCTTCCGAAAAGTGTCCTGCTTACTACGGGGGAATTCTTTCATATTATATAGCTTTCTCTAGACCATCTCCACCTTACACTTGTCACCCATCTGATTCCTCACTTGAGTGCATGTCCCATCGTGTACTCTTTTTTACATACTGTGAGTCACGGTGGCCAAAGTTGCACTGTTTATGGGTCTTCTCCACATAAATGCGGCTAGAAGAGTTGGTGTAGCACAATTAATGCTATAGTGGCAGCCTTACCTTAGGTATTTTTGGAGATTCCCACCTCCCCAAAGCTGGAGTCACTCCTCGGACTGCCTCCCCTACTTCAAATGTAACAAACTGCAGTCTGGGGCCTTGCATGTTCACTCCCTCCTCCTCGGACCATACCATGTCCTCGGACATGGTCGGGGGCGCAACACACCGTTTTGGGCCTTCAATCCTACGAGGCCCACCGCATAATCTTGGGTTCACCAGCTTCTTCATGGCCCGAAGCGTAATCTTGGGCCTGCCCCTAAAAAATTTAGTTTTTTTTTTTAAAATCTAAAAATTTAATAAAATTTCTGCAATTTGGTGAAGTCACGTGGCGCAACCACGGCTTCTAAGCCCTACTTTTATTATATATAATATGATATATATATATATATATATAGTTTTTTTTAAATCTAAAAATTTAAGAAAATTTATACAATTTAGTACTGCCACTTGGCACAACCACGGCATTTAAGCCAACTTTTATTATATATAATCGGTATATATTAAGAGGAGTCAGAAAGTTAGTTATTGTTTTTTTTTATTGTCAAAAATACTCCTAAATTAATTAACCAACAACTTAAAAATGAGGTTAAAATAGTAAATTGACAAAAGAAAGTTAGTTATTACTTTATTTTTTTATAGTAAAAAATACCCTTACCAAAAACTTAAAAAGGGAATCAAAATAGTAAATTGACAAAAATAATAAATTTTTACTTATACGTTGAAATGTACAATAAAACATCCCCACTTTTCTTCTTAAAAATAGAACTTCCCACTACTCATGTTTGAAAAAAATAGCTGCCCCTCTAATACAATAAGGAAAAACTATCCCACGTAAAAAAAAAAAAAAAAAGTGTCAGACTAAACTATCTCATATTTCTTTTTTAAACTATTATATTATCATTTTTTTTTTGGATTTATTATATTATTAAAAAATTTTTGTGATAACTATTACATCATCAATTGAATTTGGATAGACACGCAAAAGCTTCTAATAGAAAAATAAACCCTATTCTTCTCAAAAAAAATATTCCTACCTATTTTTTCGAAGGACAAACAAGTTTGGAGGAAATCCACACGGGTCAGTCAAGGAGGAAGACACGTAAGCTTGGGTCATGTACAACGCACATGACCCATTTTAAGTGAGGAGAGCTTTAACCCTAGCAGCAAAAACACTTCTCCCACAGCCTCACGCACGCCCCTCCCTCCCCTCAAACTCCTCAAACCCACGCCTTCTCACCTCTGTTTTTCTCCGAACCTCACTGACCCGTGATCGACTCAGACCGGCAAGAGAATCCGGCCACATGCAGCAGCCGCCGATCTCACCGGACTATATGTCCATTCCTCCTCTTCACCCGCTTCCCCCTTCGCTGATTCCGCCCCATTCAGTTTCTCACTCAACCGATGCCGCTCCCATAAATTCGCCGCCAAGGACCACCGCTCCATCGTTTCTCAGCATTCTCCCTGACAGTGACAAATGCAATGGTTCTCAATTTGTTCAGGTCTGATTTTCTTTAAAAAAAACATAAATTCGCCTAGCATTCTCTCACAAAGGTAAACTCTGTTTAATTTCTTTTTCATGGGTTTCTTTTGAGTTGAATCAAATAACTTTGTTCTTATAATTGTGATTTTATTGGGTAATTTCTTATTAATTGTGATTTTATGGGGGTAATACATGTTATTTGTGAGTGGGTTTCGGATCTGAGGGCTTCTTTTTACTTCAATTTTAAAGTTTGCTCATAAGGTGTTTGATAAAGTGCATGAGTGAGTCTAGATTGTGAACTTGCATAAAATTGTATCTCAAAGGTGATTGTAGCTATATATGGATCTGTGTTTCTTGTTTATTTTTCTCTAAACACTTGCAATCAGTTCGTGATATATGGATGAACTATGGTTAATCCCAGGTCTTTGTGACTGTGTGTACTGTGGAAGTTTGAATTTATGGTCAGGTCGTTGATGATTGGTTTGTGTTTGTGATTTTTATTGGGTAATTATATATCGGTGCTCCATATATATATATATATATATATATGTATATATCCTGGGGCCCTATTGCCTTAACTTTGTGCCACAATATAGCCGGCAAAGCCTTGACAGCTTCTAAAGCATCCTCTGGGTGTTCATCTTGGAAAACATTATTAATCTGGTCATGTGATGGAAACAAAACTTGGCCTGTGCATCATTATTGAAGTGGCTTGTCTGGCTGTGATGACAGAAGTACTAATCTAGTTATGTATGCAAGACCAAGAAGCGATGGAGAATATAATATGATTATATTTTTATTTCCACATGAACTGACATTCAAGATTTTTGTTTGATTGTTTGATTGATGGCAGTGAAAGCACTTGCATAAACATGTAATTTAACAATTATTTTTGAATTAAATGGATTTGAGAGTATGTAAGGTTGAGCATGTGTTTAGAAAACATTCAGTAGGTAGAGTTAATTTTGCCAGGAATTTGTTGGTTCGGTGAGTCAAATTTGGTATCTCATTTCGGTTCTACTTCAACCTAGTCACTTGCTTTAATTTTAAGTTCTATCTGTGGCAATGACTTTTTGAAACATTGAATCCTTTGAGTAATTGTTCACTTACAACTGTAATTAGTAATTTCATCTTGTTAGTCTCCTCGCTGTCACAAATAAGTACACGTTGCCTTGTTATAAGTTCTGCTAGAACAACTCCAAATGCGAATACATCAGTTTTGGGGGTCACCTGGAGCTCCTTCACGGATCTTCAATTAATTTTGTATTTGAATCGTATGGTTTGTTTAATCTTTCAAATTTAGGCTTGCTGAAAGAAACTGCAGGTTTAAGAGAGAATGTAATGCCATGAGTACTACTAGAACTTTTATGCTCTGTTTGGGTTTATTTACGATTGAATGGTTAATTGTCATAAATAACTAAACTTAAATAAAACTAAAATTAAACCCAATGGACTAATAACACAGCCCATTCCAGAAAACGTAAATTACTAAAATACCCCTAACACTTAAAACTAATTAAAAGTCTTAGGATGCCTTTTATATGTCTTTAATGGTTATTGCTATGGTCCTCCATCAACGTGTGATAAAAAACTAAAAACTAACCATTTCCAAAGACCTAAAATTTGCAAAAATTTGCCAAAAAAAAAATGTTAAGACAAAAATAAAAAGGCAAATAAGCCGTATAATATGTATAACGGATTAGATTTGTTCTTTTTTTTTTTTTTTTTCAATTTCTTTTATTTTTGAAATTCCTATCGAATGATAACTAATAATTACTAAAATTAGGCTTTATCTAAAACACAATCCCAATCTGTTACTTTTATTTTTGGTTTTGAATAATTCAAAGATAAGTCAAATCAAATACTTATAATTAGTTGCTCTACAACCCATTTTAAAGCCTTTTTTTAGCAATTTTGATAGTTTCAAATGGTCAAATCAAATAATCTTTATTTAGTTTCTGTACAACCCATTTTAAAGCCTTTTTTTTTTAACAATTTTGATAGTTTCATACCAGAAATGTCTTGCAGGTGCAATAAATACTCACATATATTTTACACACACACACACACACACACACACAAGCTTCAAACAAAAAATCAACACATACAAAACTCTGAACAATGAGTGGAGTAGTTGACAAAGAGAGAGAGACAGAAACACATGTGGAAGAAATTATAGAGCCTCCCCTCCAAAAACGAGAAAAATTTAAACATTTCACGAAGTGGTTAGCAAGGCAATTACAGTACAAAAAAATAAATGGAAGCTATTTAGAGGAGGTGAGGGCAGCGCTGTTAGTCATTGCGACCCTTATAGCTGCGCTGACTTTCAGCCCAGCTATTACCCCTCCCGGCGGCCTCTGGCAGGCTACGTCCGGTGAGGGGCCGGACTGTAGCAGCAGGGATCCCTGTATTTCAGGGGAATCAATAATGGCACACAAGAAATCTTCAGGGTTTCTAAATTTCATGGCCCTAAACACACATACATTTATGACCTCACTTTTTATTATTTTTGTTTTGTTGACCTTTCCTCTGAAAAATTATTTTTTTACTATACTTCTTTCACTCCTGAATTCTACTTTACTGATTTTGCTCTCACTCTCCTATATCGGGGCTATTTACCAAATTACCCCTGAGAGAATACTCTCTCAGGGGTACAGAGGTATAGTCCTTCCCATCTATGCATTTATATTTGTAATTTGTGTTGTGATGTTGTACCATCTTATTCATGGCATTCTTTATATATGTAAGCATGCATATCAGATTGTGAAGAACATGTATAAGGTTTGACCTGAATTATGTAATAAATGTTTTGGATATTTGTTTTTATATTTGAATTGACAATGTAATTGAACATTATTGTAATAATAATTTGTGTAATAGACTTTTCCTTAGATTCCCCTTTTTTGTTTTCTCCAAATTTACATTTCCTTTATTTTAAAAAGAAATTCCCTTTCCAAAATGATTGAACATACGTAGAGGACAAAAGATTCTGTTTCTCTCCTTCTACTCAGATATCGCCAGACTGGTTTTGTCATGCAATTGGTGGAGTCCTGAAAATCTTCTTGAGGTAACTCTCTCTGTTCAGAAATATGTTAGCTGTAATGCTTGAATATTTCTGCCATCCAAGTTATGTTGATTATTAGAACTAAGGCTTAGAACTATTTCTGCCACAGGCACTTGAGAAGTTTTAGAACTAAGGCTTAGAACTATTTCTGCCAGGGGTTCTATGTTGTATTTCTATTAAGTTTCATTTTTTATTTTTATTAGTGAAAAATGTCAAAGTTCAGTTCTTTTGTGTCACAAGTTTTGGCTTATTCACAACAGTCGAGAGAAAGATCCAACTATGTGCAGGATTCACTCAGTGTTCACACTTCTTTTTTTTTTTTAATAAGAAAGTTTCCATGTTCTGCATCTATAGCTGAAAGGTATAAATATTCAGGTTCAAACCATTTGACAAGGCTATCTTTCAAAACGTTCCTCCAACTTGAGGGGTGACTGGAAGAGAAGGTTTTTTGTTCTTGATAGTCGAGGGATGCTGTATTACTATCGCAAACCATGGAACTGGCTATCCGTAAGTCACTATTAACTTAATAAAATTCTCTCGTCTAATCTTTGTTATGACTTCTGCACAGAAAAATAGTTCCTCTGAAAACAGTTCTAGGATTCTTAGTCGTTGACTTTCTTCTCATTACCATTGTGGTGTACATGATAAAAATTCTGTTGCACGTCATATAGTGAACCTACTGACATCAACAATTAAGATAGATGCAGATCAAACAGATTTAAGGTTCTGCTTCAGGATTATTCGACCATCTAAGAACTACACACTGCAGGTACTTTTCCTAAATGCAGACATCTTGTTTGGCTTTTCCTCGTTTGAACTGATGGTGTACTAATATAAACCTTGCTGTTATTATTGCCTGAATTTTTCGAAGCAGATTATAAATTTTATTTCCTTTGCAATGCAGGCAGAGAATGCACTGGACCAAATGGACTGGATTGAAAAAATAACTAGCGTAATTGCTTCCTTATTGAGTTCCCAGACTCCTGGGAAAGTAAGCTTTTAATTTTTTTTTTATTAATTTCTTTGCAGAAATGTGTTTCTATAGTCATTATAACGGATGTATTAATTATATGTAGGGTCTGTCTACTTCACCTTTGGGAAGCGATTCTTATGGCTTTACCAGCGAGAGTGATTCTGATTGTGATCGGAATACATCTAGAAAATAATTGTAATAATCATTTCTGTGAATCTAGAAGTTTGCAACAATGTACAGTATGAGAAAAGAGAAGCCAATTGATTTGCTCAGAAGGGTTTGTGGGAATGACAAATGCGCTGATTGTGGTGCTCCTGAACCTGACTGGGCATCCTTGAACCTTGGTATTCTTATATGCATTGAATGCTCTGGTGTTCATCGTAATCTTGGTGTACATATATCAAAGGTAAGTTTTCCAGGCTTGTAGGAGCACTATCTCATTCCATGCTGTGAAAAATATAATTCATGTTCACAGTAGCAGTTCTAAATTAAAGCCTGAGGCTAGGGTTTAGGAACTTTGATGCGTGTGGCTCAAAATCTCATTGAGAGTATCAATGTAAAATAACATTTTATTAAATACACAGAAGGACCCTGCAACTTCCAGTACTTTGATTTGTAAAATGACAGGACTGATTCGGGTTCAATAGTGGGAGCTTTGGAAAGAAAATTAGGCCTCTCATGGCTTCGTATGAAAGTTCTGTCTGGTTTGGTTCACAATGAGAGAGAGATAGAGACATAACAGAACCTGCGGAGACGAGAGAAATGTGAAGCAATCTGAATATAACTATAAGCTATGAATTCCAAATTATCGGACATACCCTTTAAATACCCTAGACGAGAGAATTGCCGTCAAAACCTTGAACAAGATTTTTTTTTTTTTTTTTCAAAGGCCTATGATATAATAGAATTAGAACCCTTTTTTTAAGGGAAAAAAATCTAGCTATATGAAAACATATGGACAAAAATATCCTAGTTGTTTTTACTGCTGCAGTGACAATACTTAGAAGACCTAAACAACTACCATGGAAAGTTTCGTTGACTGAAATGTCTTCCTTATTTTCATAAAATCCAGATGCCTTTTACTGGGCTTTTAAATTGGATATTTCTTCTCTAGCAAGTCCATGGCTGCAGCAGCTTCATATATATATATGTTTTTATGTCGGTATAAATAAAAACGCAAGTAAATCAACCATCCTTTGAAGTTTCTAGTTGGTGAGACATGTTCCAATCTAGAGAATATCATTGCTGGCCATATCTTTAGAATATTAAGTGTGATTACTAAATCATCCAGGGCAGGTAAATTTTAAGTTGTTGGTTGGTGTATTATTATTATTATCGTTATCGTTATCGTTATCGTTAGGCTTCCTCTCAGTTGTGTCTTATACATATTTTCATGATATCAAGCTTTCTTCCATCCATTAATTCATGAAGCTTATGTGGATAACTTTTGACACAGGTAAGATCATTGAGGCTTGATGTAAAAGTCTGGGACCCTCCAGTGCTTAATTTGTTCAAGTCACTAGGCAATGTCTATGCAAACTCAATCTGGGAGGAATTATTGCGATCAAAAAGTTCTTTTCGGACTGAGGAAATGCACAGAGGGTTAGTAATGCATAACTTGATTTAAGTAAAATGTATTTGTTTTTATGCTGATGTGCAGTTGGTTCTTTTCCATGTAGCTTATCCAAAATGGGTAGAAAGGACCTGTTGAATATGAAAAAAAAATCCCGAAATGATGATCCTATTTCAGTAAAAGAGAAATTCATTCAGGTAATGCCCCTCTCATCTGTATCCATTACATGGTATACTTTCTCACATATAATGCCCCTCTCATATAAGTGTGGACCCCACAAACATGAGACCAATCTCTATGTGCGAGGGGCGTTGTATTCTTCAGTACACTAATATTTCCATGTCTTTTTGCCAAGAGCCTTGCAGTTCAACTGGCATCTTTTAGTGTTTTCAACATAGACATGCAGGATTCAAATTCCCTTCCCCCATTGTAACTTTCCTTCTAGACATGCAGAATTCAATGGTGAACTTGCATAAATTTGTATCTCAATGGTGATTGTAGCTATATATGGACCTGTGTTTCTTGTTTATTTTTCTCTAAACACTTGCAGGAAAGAGTTGAGTCCTACTTAGAATGTGTTGCAGGTGATTCTTCTTCGGACAAGCCCTCCTTGAGTAATTTGAGTTCACCGCAAAGAAGTGATGATCAGTGCACGGCACATTTCCGAGAACTGTTCTTTGCTTCTCCTTGCCTGCCAAACTTCTGACATCGGCATGGTGGAGTTGCTATTACAGTATGGTGCAAACATAAATGCTTCTGATTCAAAAGGTCGGACACCACTGCATTATTATAGTGTCATTGGGAGAACTGCAATTGCAAATATGCTTCTTCAAGGTGATTCTTTGTTTTTTTTTGTTTTGTTTTTTTTTTCTTGCAATTGCTAGTCTGCGGTCTATTTATCTCTAGTCCTTTCCACTATTGATATTAGATTCATGTCTACAATATTATCTGCAGGGGAGCAAATCCAAAAGCTGTTCACAGAGAAGATAATACCCCCGAGTCTTGTATCAAAATCAGAATTCAACCGCGATGTCCTTGCTCTCTTAACAGAGAAAAACGGATGAGAGTGTAATTGTGAACAGCATATAAGAGATACAAAATGGAATGAGCTTTTGTATTATACTTCATAAAATTGAGAACTAGTTCTCTCTACATGGAAGGGCCAAAAGTTGTCGGACTCAGGACAGAACTGGCCTACTAGGTCATGTGTCTTTCCCCTACAAAAGCGTATATTTAGTTCAGTTTTCTAGGTGTGGGCTAAATAGAAGAAATTACTGTTTCGGCCTAGTGGAGTTTGCCAGGCTCTTGCGATAATTTCTCCCAATACAGGCTATACTAGTCAGGAAGTTTGGATGTAGCAGCAAGTTATATTATCTTGTATATGGTTCAGGTTTTATATATACTAGTGGATGTCCCGCGCGATGTGCGTGTTTGCTATTAGTAATTTTATAATACTTAAATGTGTTATAATGTTCGGAAAATTAATTTCGATTATGTTTTATACGTCACTAAAATAATGAATGAAAAAAAATTGTAACACAATATATTCATAAGTAATCATAATTAATTAGACTCTAAAAATGCCACTATATGCCCTTTTTTGTTTGATTAGGTGTACATGTATATTTAGTTCTTACATTTGACAATTCCAATATAAATATTTTATTATTTCTTTTTTTTTTTTTGAAATATTTATATTTTTTTAAAGAAAACATGTGAACTTTTGAAGGCTAAACATCTAAGATTTAAGGTTTATAATTTCTAATTCGCAAAACTAAATATATATGCCAAGAGATTAAAAAAAAAAAAAATTGAATAGAGAAATATTTTCATATCTCACGTTTAATCAGATATACCTTAGTCAATTACAAAGATTAAACACTTTTCAAAAATACAAATAAAGACAAAAAACACATACCTTTTAGAAACTCTATATGTTGTGAAAGCATTGTATCAAGCTTTGATAGTGTTGTTAAGAAGTTTAGATCATATACCCCTGAAACCAAAGCCAATTTCATTCTCTCTTATACACTAATTTTCTCACTCTTTGTCTCTCTATCCCTCCAGTCCTACTTTTCTTTTGGCCTTCTGATATTTTGTGAAAATGGAAAATATAAAAGAAAACGAAAACTAACATTCAATGAAGAAAACTTTTCATTTTTTAAATTAATGAAATAAAAAGTGGAAGAGTTCAAGAAGTTGGAAAATGGTGTAGAACCAAATCTTTTTAATTTTCTGCATTTATGGCTTAAACTAATCATTGATAAGAAGATAGGAGATGAATGGCTAAACGAAAAAGTATTCATACAAAGTGCCACATGACAGAACCTCGTGTACTTCTGCATGAGGTCTCTGCTTTTATATATATTGATATTGAATCATTGATGTGAGGATAGAGAGATTCATTTCAATCACGGAAGTTTGAAAATGTGCAAGGTGGCACTTCGAGTTCAAGGAACAAGTCATTACATCATTTGGGAAAACTTTCCTTTCATTTGGGAGCCACTCAAACTTCACCATGAATCATGACCAATGATGCTGATTGGTGACAGTAGTTGTAGATGAATATGATGTAACGATGACTAAAATTTCTTACAGATATACCAATGTGCAACGACTCAAGAATCGAGAGGATATTCTTCATTTTGTGGAAGAATTTTTTTTTTTTTTTACTTGTAGTAGCATTAAGTTCGCCGAGAAATGAAGGGAAAATGAGAGGAGATGTGTTCACTTTTCATTGTCTGCGTAGTATGCTGTTTGGATTATTTGGGAGTGAAATATATAACTTAATGATTATTTCAACTAGAGTGGTTTGTTTTTTGGATATTGAGGTTTTGGTTTTCAAAATTTCGAGTTTGGACCAGTACTTCGTTCTAAATGTGATTGTCCGCCGTTAAACTTGATCCAACTCGGCCAAACATCGAGGTTAGGTCAGACTTAGAACAACTGAAGAATAATGGTGCTGGTTGTGGGTACAATATAATAGATCCCACTATAAAACTATACAAAATTTTGACTTGGATTGAGATTCAGGCGCAATTGCACTGAAGGACTCAGTCCTTCGATTCGGAAAGTTAACTTTTAACCTCAATAATTGAATCAGGAAAGTTTTCATTTTTTAATTTTTTTAAAAAAAATTCTAAAGATGGAGGAGAAAGAGTTTAAAGCTTAATTTTTAATCCCAGCTCTCGACTGCAATTGCACCCCCAATCTTAATCTATTCCCCACAAGGAGACTCATGATATTTATCGGATGACCAAGTTGTCAAACAAAATGCACCGTATACTAATTTACTTCTTTTTTTTTGATAATCGTATAATAATTTACTTATAGCGCCTACATTGTATCATATTACTTTTTTAGAGCAAGACTTAGGAACAGTAGTTAAATGCTATTCCTTAGGTTCCTCTTTTAAGATTCTGTCATATGGATTTTTTCTTACGAGATGAAAGTGTATATTTTTTAGTTAAGTAGTCACATAGCTGAATTTTAAAATAAAAATCCAAGGAATAACACCTAAGATTCTGTACCTAAGTTTAGTCCTATTTTTTAAGTGCTTGTTTGTCTGGGACAAAATTAGGATTTCATCTTTGGGGTAAAGTATGAAACAAAAAATTTTCACAATTTAATAATTAGAACTATATAATACTTCAAGAATCGATTCAGTTTCTATTTAATGTTAACAAAACATAAATAAAATAAAAGGTAAAATAATTGTTTTTTAATACATTCCAGGTTAATTATCAATTAAGGTGTACTAAATTTTGCAGAAATTTCTCTTAACTCTAAACCCACCTAAATCATTTTATATAAATAAAATTATGTTGTCATATCCTATTTGCCACTTAATTCCAAACTCGAATAATATAAAAATATAAAATAAATAAAATAACTTAAAAGAAAAAATAATTGATAAATTGATAATTACGATGAGGAGAGATGATGCTAGAACTTTGAGAAATTGCGAAACCAAATAATTTGACACAAAAATAACACATTCAATTCAAATCTATCAAAAATATTAAGCATTATGTTTTACTCTCCACAAATACATTAAAAAAATAATTTTGAAAACGTAGTTTTTTATTTTTGTTTTCTTAGCTATATTAAGTTATCAACCCTAAACATACAAACATAATTCGCCTACATTTCTTTATTTTCTTCTAATTTTTATTCTTATTAAATAAATTAGTAAGTTACCTAAGTGAAGATAAAGAAAATGAAAAGAGGTGATATATATTTGTAAGGGTGCTCCTTTAAAAGATCTTTACCTGGGATATATTTTTTAATTGTAAAGGATAGGGATGTTTTTGTTCATTCTTATTTGGATGTATTTGAAGATAGGACGGTTTTGTTCCTTGAATCTAAATTTAAATTTTACTGATGCTTTTCAGGATTGGGAACCATTAGAGACTTTGTTGGCTCAATTACATTTTAATCACCTAAAGGACTACAGGAAGATTGGTTGATTTGGTAGATTAGGTGTGATGGAAAACTTGATGTCCCCCCTCCTTTTTTTGAGGCTTTGAAATATCTAATTAATTGTTGTTCCCTTGGAAAAAATTGGTGGAGCAAAGTCCCTAGTCACTTTTTTTGCTTGGATGTGCATTAGGAAAGCATCAGTAAAATTGTTGTTCCCTTGAGATATCTCTCTCTCTCTCTCTCTCTCCCCTTTATTCTAGGATCTCAAAAACCTCTAAATTTTTATTTTTTATTTTAGAGAAGACCCAACTTGTTCAAGGTTCTTTACAAGGAACCTTAGGGCCTGTTTGGTAAGATGATTCTTGATTTTGTTTTAAAAAAATTGAAATTGAAATTGCTTTTCAGATAAAAATTTTTACATTATAAGTGTTTGGCTCCCATTTTTTAAAACAATTTTCAAAGTACTAAAAAAAAAAAACGAAAGAGGTTTGGAGATCAGTTTTTATTCCGGTGATCTGTTTGGCTACTGTGAAATCTGTAAGCCCCACTCATTCTTTCTCCCATTCATTTTCAAACTTGGGAGAGGGAAATAACAAATGGGTTGATTTTGATTGTGATAGTAGTTACTAATCGTGGTTTCCTTTACAAGGGTTTGCAACTTTCTTTGAATTTTAATGTATTAACTCACTCACAATGTGAAGAGGTGGTCTAATTTGGGTCTGCTAGTTTAGGTGCTCGTTTTTGTCGTTATTACTAAATCAACAATAATAATATTGCTTGAATTTAGTCTGCAAAGTCATTGTTATTTGAGTATAATGGTATTCAATTTTAGGACATCGGAAATTAAGTTAAACATATCCATCAATTTTTCCTTTTTGGACTACTTTGCTTTGGAAAAAGCTTATGATGCTTTGAAAATAAATTAGTAGTCTGTGAAGTCGTTGCTATTTGAGTAGTTTGCTGTTTTGATTGAACTATCTGATAGCCTTCAAACGGTGAAAGTTTTACTTGAACAGTTTGAGAGCCAGAAATATGTCTCAGCTTTGTTTTATCTACATATAATTGATAACTGCCACTTAGTCAAGGTTTTTTTTTTCTTCTATGCTACTACCAAAGGTCAACTAAATCATTCAATCTTTTATTATTAGCAAAAGGGTATAGTTTTGTGACAAGGGGCATGATAGATTGATAGTAAGTCTTTTATATCTAAGCCCAACAAATCAATGATCATTCTTTTATTAATTAGTATATTACACCAAGCTTAATATTGTGCATGGATCAAATCGATTACAAACTATCATTATAGCTGAAAATTTTTAATTGATACAGAAGCATGAGATAGGTCGTCATTTGGTATTTGATATACTGCGCAGCTACAGTAGCATGATAAAGGTGGTGTTTGAGAAGGTTTCCAAGGATGCAATCAAGGAATTTTTTTTTTTCTAAATAAAATTAAATATCAAAAAATTTAGTTAGTTGTCAAGTTTCAAAATAATGTTGGAAACTAGCATCTCGAGTGTATAAAACTCGAGTTTCAAGATAAAAATCGAGTTTTTAAGTCTCGATTTGTAAGGGGTGGTAGGTGATGTGGATGTCCACGTGGAACTCGAGTTTTAAAGACTCGAGTTTCACCATTTCAGACCCAGCGTTCTTCGTTTTCGTTCTTCATCTCTGTTCTTCGTCGTTAAATCGTTCCTCCTGTTCGTCGTCAGAGCGTTCTTCGTTCTGGGTTTCTTCATCTTCCTCCATCGTCAAATCGTTCCTCCTGTTCGTCGTCAAAGCGTTCTTCGTCTCTGTTCATCATCTCTGTTCTTCGTTCTGGGTTTCTTCATCTTCCTTCATCGTCACATCGTTCTTCGTTCTGGGTTTCTTCATCGTTTTGCTGGGTTTCTTCATCTTCCTTGCTGGGTTTTTTCCTTCTTCTTCTTCTTCTTTCTTCGACGGCAAATCTGAAGACCAGATCATGCCTCTTCTTCAAATCGTCTCTTCGTTCTTCCTCTTCAGATCAGATCGTGCCTCTTCAAATCGTTCTTCCGATTCTTCTTCAGAGCTGATGCTCTTCAAGTACAAAATCGAGTCTCTAAAACTCAAGATCTATGTGCATCATCCTGCCAACTCATTAAGTGGAAATCGAGTCTTTAGCCCTCGAGTTTTAGATTGAAATCTAGTCTGTAAAACTCGAGATGCTAGTTTACAGCATTCTTTCAAGCGGGTCTTAACTTACTATATGCTTCCTACTCGCTGTGCTAGTCTGCACATTCCCTCCTGCAATCAAGCTGTTATTGAATTGGCAAGTTCTATATTTCAAGAAGGACAAAGTGCAATATGGTAGAAGAATCAACACCTTGTATAAGCAATACAGAGGAATGTAAATTCAGTTCACTATCAATAAAATCTATCTTTTTTTATTAAAAAAAATTGATAGAATTATTAGTTGCACCTCCATGACTTTCACCCATAACAAAAATATTACATATATCTTTCTCCATATCAAATCTTCACAACAACAATTTGTATCATTTCTGGTAACATGGTTCTTAATGTCCTTTAAACAATCTCCCCCCACCCCCACAAGAAGAAAAGAAAGAAAGATGGTCCTATGCTTGTTCATGCCTTACACGATGAGATGTGTATGAGAGACTACTTGCCTGAAACATCAGATAATGTATTGATGTGTAAGACTAAATCCATCTCAAGCTCCTTATTCATAATAATTAATGAATGAACAAGTAGTTTGTTTACAAAAAGGTCCATATACAAAAACATGGTTCTTAATTTCAATTCAAACCACATTGTACAAAAGCTCCATGTAAACAATTATTAAATACCAAACAAAAAACTTCAGCATAAAGACAAACACCCTATTCCTAGGATCAATGATGTCGTGTTGTGTAATCTAACCACATCACCTCAGTGATCTCATCCCTTAAATGACCCATTGCTCTACATGCCTCTTGACTAAAGGCTTGTACATGCCTTCGACTTCTACTACTTACATCAGCCAAATTATTATGATCATCACTTGTCTCACATTCAGCTTCCTCCCATTCATGCAACAAAGCATCCGAGCGGTTGTACAGGCGTATAAAGTTATGCAAAACACAACATGCCGTTATGATGAGATGTTTTGATGGATTAAAAGGGGCATTGCATTTAGAATAGGGAACCTCGCCTTTAGCACTCCAAAGCATCTCTCAATAACCATTCGCAATAAGGAGTGTCTATAATTAAATAATTCTTGAGCACTTACAGGCTACCTATTATCCCCTCTATATTCTTGAGCATGGTACCTTATTGATTTGTGTGGTGGGAGGAATCCATCACCCAGTGGGTATCCTGAATCAACAAGGTAATAGGATCCTGCATTGTACAAAACAAAGTTACATATGTATACAATATTGTCATTTTATAGAAAACAATAATTTGGTGGGAAGGAAATTAAAATAAAACCTGGTGTAGGCCAAGGAAATCCATGTTTAGGATCACTAGGTGCCTCTTGAAACACTCTTGAATCATTGGCACTACCGCTCATCCAGCATGAACAAATGTAAATCTCATATCAAAATTACATGCACACATGACATTTTGAGTGATTTCATTTTTTCCACTCCTACATGACGTCACTTTCTCAGTAGGAGAACTTGCACTAACATAGGTACCATCAATGGCTCCTACACATGCCTAATAACATAACATAAATTTAATTAATTATTATTATTATTAACAAAAAAATATAGTAAACAACTCAACACAATGGTGAATATAATGACATTATTATGACATATCATTGATAAATGATATAATAGGACATATAACAAGAATAGATATCATGTCCCACTTTTTGTATTTCGCTTTATACTCCACTAATCATGATATGTCATCAGTATAATTTTATTCCATTTAAAATTTTGATGATTTTATAAGGAAAATAAAAAGAATACATAAAAAGTTGTTATTGATTGAGTATAAAATGAAAATAATAAGTGAGACAGAATATTTGAATTAACATAATACGAACATCATGACGTATTTCAAATATATACTTTTTTTTAATAGATAGATAGAGAGAGAGAGGAGAATGTGAGTTTTGAACTATAGACAGGGCCAATACATAATATATTATTACCATTGAGCTATCACTTGAACCCTATCGTTCAAATGCATACATTTGCTTTGAAAGACACTTCATAAAGTTAAGTACATATGTTGTCTAAAAAGCTCCCATCTTTGGATCTTGATTCGCTACTCTGTGGCTCTATCTAAAACTTTTTCTTTCCTTATCTTTCCTTTGTGCGTGTGTGCTTGTATGCAGATCATTTGGTGGAAGTAGTGCTACATTAGCAAACCATGTTGCATGCAACTGAAATGAAACTTCTGTTATCTTTTTTTTTTTTTTTTGATAGATAATAAAGATTTGTATTCAAAAACACTACCTTATGAAGAAAAACATAAGGCAGAGAAAGAGCTACAAAGGGAAAGGAAAGAGTGAAAGATAAAGAAGGGAAAAGAAACTAAGAACACAAGAGAGAGCTAAGGAACATAGGGAGAGAGTCATTAGAGGTGAGTCTCCAAGCCCTAGCCCAGTCAAACAAAGTGCCGCTGAAAGAGGCCAAAAGCTGGTCATCCGAACTATCCATGTCCTCAAACGTCCTCCTATTGCGCTCTCTCCAAAGACACCACATCACGCATAATAGAGCTAAATTCCAAATGCTAGACAAATGCTTTCCAGGCCATTTCCACCAACCGAATAGAGTATCTGCAATCGATCTTGGCAAGACCCAAGAAAACCCAAAAGATCTAAACACCAAACACCACATCCGATAAGCCTTTCCACAATGCAGTAACAAATGGTCCACCGTTTCTCCATTACTGCGGCACATGATACACCAGTCTACAAAATCCCATCTATCCCTCAAATTATCACCTGTAAGAATCCTATTCCAAACAGCAATCCACACAAAGAAGGAAACACGTCGAGGAGCCTTAACCTTCCAAACACCTTTCCAAGGAAAAATAATTGGTAAGGGGCTTCTTATCTTATTGTAGAAAGATCGAATATCAAAGTTCCCATTCTTTGTCAACTTCCATCGCATACGATCTCTGTTCTCAGTGGGAGGTAGATTAGAGTCCAAGGTACGGAGAAAATCATCCACCTCACTCATTTCCCAATCATTTGGCCTCCGAGTAAAATGAACATCCCAGCTGCTCCGCTCCTCAGACCCCAACCGATCGAGAGATGAGGCCACCAATGCCCCTTTATTGGAGGCAATCCCATACACACTCGGGAAAGTCAAATGAAGTGGAGAATCCCCACACCATTAATCTGTCCAAAGCTTCACTCTATCCCCCACCCCTACCTCAAAGCGAATATTCTTGCTAAAAGCCTCCCAACCTATGCGGATACTTCTCCACAGGCCACACCCATGCATCCCTCTACCTAACTTGGAAGTCCATCCTCCCCAATCTTCCCCAAACTTAAGAGCTACAACCCTTCTCCAGAGCCTTGTCTCCTCATTTCCAAACCTCCATAACCACTTCCCAAGTAAGGCTTTATTGAAAGTAGTAACTTTCCTTACTCCTAACCCACCGTGTTGCAAAGGTGCACACACCTTGTCCTATCCCCCCACAAGAAATCCCTTTGCAGCCTCTCAATTTTACTGGCCACATGCATAGGGATGGAGAAAAGAGACAAATAATAAGTGGGGAGACTAGATAAAGTGCTTTTAAGCAATGTTAGTCTACCACCTTTTGACAAATACATCTTCTTCCAAACGGCCAACTTACGCTCAATTTTCTCCAAGATAGGATTCCAAACAGGAGGGGACTTGTAGGATGCCCCCAAAGGCATACCAAGATAGGTCATAGGCAAAGACCCAATCTGGCATCCCAAAATCTCTGCCAGGACATAGACGTTAGGAACCTCCCCAATGGGAACCATCTCACTCTTCAGCACATTAACCTTTAAACCTGTCACTGCTTGGAAACAAAGGAGAAGCATCCTAACATGTAGAATTTGCTCCTCAACGGCATCGCAAAACAGAATTGTATCATCCGCGAACAAAAGATGCGAGATACATACCCCTCTACCTCGTCTTCTATCAGCCCTAAAGCCTCGAAACAAACCTGCCCCTTCAGCTCTTTTCATCATCTTACTGAAGACCTCCATCAAAACCAGAAACAATAGGGGGGATAGCGGGTCCCCTTGTCTCAATCCCCTCGAACTCCCAAAGAAATCAGCTGGAGACCCGTTAAACAAGACAGAAAATTGGGCTGTAGAAATACACGTGCGGATCCACCTACACCACCTCACCCTAAAGCCCATTCTCTTCAACAAATCAAGAACAGCCTCCCAGTTAACATGATCATATGCTTTCTCAATATCTAATTTACAAATAACCTCCTGAATCTTACTCTTCACCCTACTATCAACACACTCATTAGCAATGAGAAGTGAATCAAGGATCCGTCTACCACCAACAAAACTGTTCTGAGACTCCGATATCAGCCGGTCCAAAACCTCTTTCAGGCGGTTTGCCAATACCTTAGCCAAGATCTTGTAAACACTCCCCACCAAACTAATAGGTCTAAAATCTCGAATATTCGAAGCCCCATTCTTCTTAGGGATTAAGGCTATGAGAGTTGCATTAAGAGATTTTTCAAACTCGCTGTGATGATAGAACTCTTCAAACACGGCTAAGACATCGCTTTCCACAACTTCCCAACAATGGTGATAGAAAGCTAAGGAGAAACCATCAGGACCAGGAGCTATATCTCCTTCCATCTCTTTGACAACTCGAAGAACCTCCTCCCGTTCAAACCTCCGTTCAATCCAGTCTCTCTCCAACCCCTCTATCTAATCAAACTCCAAACCTTCCACACAAGGCCTCCACTCCTCAGTCTCCTTGTACAATTTCTTATAAAACTATACAGCTTGGTCGGCCATCTCAGATTCGTCCTCATAGATAACCCCATCCACCTCCAACATGCTAATATGATTATGCCTTCTCCGAGAATTGACCATCTTGTGGAAAAATTTGGTATTGTTGTCTCCTTCCTTAATGCAAAGCATCCTCGACTTCTGTCTCCACGAGACTTCTTCCAAAGAGAGAAGGTTCTGTATTTGAGATCTCAACACAGCCCTCTCTCCTAACTCGACTACAGAAAGGCCGAGCTCCCCTTCCTTAACATCCAAAACTTTTAAAGCCTCCAACAGATCTTTTTCCTAACGCACTACATTTCCAAACTCACTTCGGTTCCACTGAATAATATCTTCCTTCAATGCCTTCAGCTTCTTGGCAAGTACAAAACTTGGGGTACCTGAGAAAGAATATCGATTCCACCAAGAATGAACCCTATCTTTGAACCCATCCGACTTTAACCACATATTCTCGAACCTAAAAGGACTTTTCCCCCTCACTATCCCCCCTTGCCTCCACTAAAATGAGGAAGTGGTCTGAGATAGGACGAGTTAAAACCCGTCGGGTCACATCCGGGTAGTGATCCACCCAATCATGAGAAACCAACACCCTATCTGTCCTAGACATCGAAGGTTGATCCGAGCAACTCGACCAAGTATAACTCCCTCCTTCCAAAGGCAAATCTATTAGGCTAAGTTCCTCAATGAACTCAGAAAAATTCTCCATAGTCGGGGTAAGACGAGATCCCCCCAACCGTTCACTAGGGAACTGAAAAATGTTAAAATCCCCTATGTAACACCAAGGAACTTCCCAAAGTTGCTAAATTCCAATCAGCTCATCCCACAACTGCCCCCTCAAGTTATCATCATTCGGGCCATAAACCCTACAGCAAGCCCAAATAAAGCCATCCCCCAAAACCTGCCACCGAACTAAAACGGAAAACTGACCCACCATTACCTCTAGCTTTTCTAAAACCCTCCTATCCCACATCATCAAAACCCCACCAGTTGTCTGATCCGCATCCAATGCTACCCAGTCTACATAGGGACAACTCCACAAGCTGCAAATCAACTGTCTATCCAAGCCAGCAAGCTTAGTTTCTTGAAGGTAAATAACATCACAATTCCATTCCCTTGACAAATTTCTAACAACCAAACGTTTCCGCGCATCATTCAAACCTCTAACGTTCCATGACACCATTCTTAACTTCATTGAAACAGTGAACTCCCTACTACAACCTCAGTCAAGAAACCAAAGAAAAAAAAAAAACTATCTCCCATCATAATTAACAGAGGAAATCAAATTCCTCAACTCCCTCTTCCCTTTATCCTTTGAGACAGCTTTTAGGTGGGCAGCATCTTTTCTATGCACCAGCTTGGCTACCTCAATCTCCATCTCAAGCCTTTGTAAAAGCAAAATACACCTCTTCTCATGTCGACCCAAAGAAAGCCCCATCATCTTACTGAAACCGAGGAGTCTATATTTCACCCAATTAGACACCTTCAAAGTGTTGTCCAACCTCCTCTCCTCAGCATTACAATACAAATCAACTGTCACAACCACCCCCAAGGGATTAATAGACACCAAGGGGAAAGAACTCTCCACATCACCCAAGGTCTTAACTACATAAGCTGTGTCGACCTCATTCAAAGCCACCACCGACTGATTAGCCTGATAGGAGGTGTCTATCCGCTGCATATCGCTAGCACCCTCGACCCGAACACCTACATCTCCACCCGGAGCACCCCCTTCCTCAATCCCAACTCTTGGTGGATTTAGAACGTAATTTGATAGCTCCAGGCCTAATAAAGCCCTATCACCCACTGTTTCTGCCTTACCCAGAGTGGACTTAGGCTCATCGGCACAAAGCCCACCAGAAAAACGACTCTCAGCCTCCGCCAAAGTCTCCGCAAGGCAACGCAGAAGCTTGGTTGGAGAAAAAGACACCAAATCAATCCTCGTGGTGTGGAGAAGAGCTGTATCGGCACTATCCCGTGTCGCAGGTGAAGCTCAGGCGAGAGACGCATCGGAAAAAGGACCACCTACCTTCACCGATGCCTTCGCCAGCCCACAGAACATCTCGGAATGGGTCGCCGAGCTCGCCGCCATCATCGGAGCTTCATGTCGTGCAGTGCCGGCCTTCACCGGTGGCGCCAGTGACTCCAAGGCAGGAACGACATCAGCCCTTGTGATGTCCAGAGTTTCCAACGTATCGTAGGAAGCTTTGGGCATCACTGGTGTATGGGCTTCCTGCCTTAAAAGTGTCGGGCTCCCCCCAGTTGGGCTTTCACCAACTTCCAACCTCAGTGGGCCAGTGGGCTCTGGACCAGAGAGCACACGAAACTCCAATAGAGAACCATCTTGATCTGAGCCCACCATAGGGAGTTTCTGAACCCGTGAACCAGTAGGCACGTGCTCCCTCTGATCCTTTATAACCAATAAGGAATTCCTCAGTCCACCTTTATTCCACACCACCCTCCTTTTTCCTTTCTCATTCACTTCTACAGTCAGGCTAGTTCCTGCCCAGTCAGAGTTTCCCAGTTCCCGTTTATTTCCATAAACATGTTCAATCCCATTTGATTTGAAATTCAATGGGGATCCCCTTTTATATCCTACCGGATTTGTCCTTTCAAAGTTAAACTCCTCTGTTCTGCACTAAGAACCCACAACTCTACCTTCATGAGTGGCTGGACCAGGTAAGCTCACCGGAGCTTTGCTCAACATATCTTGTTTACTTACTGAGTTCTGCATCTCTGACTGAATTCTGGCCCTGACCTGCACCTCACGCCCACGCACCATATCAGCAAAGGATCTAAAGGGTTGAATCCTAGAGTTATCCTTGTGAGGCTGAGTCACAAAAAAGGACTGCCCATTCCCACCATTCACATAGTTTTCGGGTTCCAGCATCTTCCTTAACTCTAACCCAAAAACTCTCCATCCAATCTTTGCTCTGCATACTGGAATGATAATGGACCTCCTAGACCCGCCAACTTTAAGTTCAGACAACAGTAGGAACAAGCCAAAAGAATTGGAGCTCCGTTGGAGGGTGTAGGCTGAGTCACATTCCCAGAACGAAAAAAAGTACTTCGGATTGCTCCCCACTACTATCTGTTCTAAACTCTTCATCAACCATTGAGCCACTTTCTTACCCATGAAGACCGACTTCATGAAGTACCTACTCCGCTCAAAAATCCTAAGAGAAAAATACCTTCCCCCTTCCTCTACCACCAGAGGAAGGGGGAAGGTATTTTCTAGGAAAAGTCACATCAAGATAAACTTTTCTAGGAAAAGTCTTGAAACTCAAACAGCACCATGTTCAAAAGAAAACATCCTCATCTCCGCATTGTTGCTGTAGAATATCTTCTTTGTAACAATCCACAATAACAAGAAAACCAAAAAATAAAATTCTAAGTTTTAACTACTATGCCATGTCTATTAGTTTTTCCTCCATTCCCTATATTGCTGAGTTCTTCAATGGAAGATTAATTCCTCTAGTATGATAAATTACACGCTAAGCAGGTTTTATGAGAACAATTGCAAAGAACAAAGACATAAGGATTTTTTTTTTTTTTTTTTGAGAAATTACTATTTAAATAAAAAAATTAGGATCGCTAGATATACTCATACTATATAACAACAAAGAAAAAATTAGTCATTCTTATTTCAGTTAAGTAATATTTCAAATCTGTCATTAATTGCAAAAAATCGAAAGCCTGGGGACATCAAAGAGATTCTTGGGTAAAAATTATAACCTTTGGTGATTACTACCATTTGTTTGTACACAACTTGTCAAGGGCATCAATCAATATGGTGTTCTCTAATGGTCCAACACACACATGAAGGTGTGCTATAATAATCCTAATTACTAATCCAATCTAGTTGAAAGTACTTAATAAATTATTGCCCCTGATATGAGTCTCCAGTTCAATATATCTCTAATCGTGACATTGGAAAAAAAAAAAAAAAAACACTAAATTGCACACAAAAAAACACACTAACAATGCAACTCTGTCTCATTGTGTAATTTATGGGCAAATGATTTGTGAGCTATAGAGTTCAGGCATAATTCCAAGATCACCAAAATCAATGCTAGTGCATCAAACATAAAGAATGAATACATACGACAGAGTGCCTGAAATCAAGTATTTAGATAATGGCAAGATAACCATCATCAAATTATGTAGATAAAAATAAAAAAGATTGTTCTTACCCAAACAAAATAAACACCAAGAGCCACAAACATCCCCTTTTATCCTCTGCCATGTTGAGTGAGAAAAATCCTTAATTCCCCCATTTAGCAATCTTGAAAAAACCCACAAACAATCCTCCATTTATCAATCTGAGTCTTATTTAATCCCCTATATTTCTCTATAAAATAATTTTTTGTTGTCACCCACCTTCCCCTAAAAAACCCATGCATTAGTATAAATAACATTGTTTGAGACTACATATATTGCAATTATTAAAAAACCAGAACAACATAAATCTCACAATTTCCACCAAAAAAGAGAACAAATTCCAACAATGCCATGGTTTTCCTTCCAATGAAATAAGACTATGCACGTAAAGTTCATAATTTTCCAATAAGAAAGTACTTTGGGTTTCAGTTACTTATCAAAAAGAAAAGTACATTTCAGCTGCCCTTTCCAACTCACACCTAAACCACCATATGTCATTAATGAACTCCCTAATTCAGCATCTTACATAATCCCATGGAGTGCAAAAGACACACACTTTTGACAAATTTGTGATTTTACGTTTTTGTTTTCTTCTGTTTCATATTGATAAGTACTATGATTTCAAAGTTATAGCATAAAAATAATAGTATTCCACACCCCAAATAGAGAGACCAGTGAATACTCAGTAAACACATTTTTAAAATACTAATTCCTAAGCAAACTGTGGTAGCAAAACATTTCCACAGACACTTGGTGGACACATACACAAAAAGTATGTTTCAACCACAACCAGAGGTGTGTCACGTGTGTGCCTATATATATATATATATATATATATATTGAGAAATACCTCAACCAGAGGTATGTTGAAACCCTCAAAATACATATAAAGTTCTTGAATGCATTTGTTAAAAATAGAAGTTTGGGTACCCATTTTTTGGTTAATATAACCCACAAAAACCCCAGGTTAAAAACAACTGCCCAACTTCTTTAAGATTTTTGCCATTTGGCTTCTCTTGAAACCCATAATTAATAATAAATAAAAAACGATAATAGTTACTTTATTCTCCAAAGTTTCAAAGGCTCCTCATGGAATAGGAGGAGGGGGATTTCAGGGTGAAAAAAAGAAAAAGAAAACAAAGAAGGATTTGCCAATCTGAGAATTTTTTTAGGAATTTTTAAGGACAAAATCAGCAAAAGTAAAAGAGAGAAAGAAACATACTCATAAGGAGTACCATATCAAGCAAGCAATGTAGAAGCCGAATCTGACTGACTCGTCTGCTCCCTTCTCTCTCCCTCACCGCCTCTTTCTCTGTGAGTCTGCGTGTTGAAAATTTTCTTTTCTCAGCAAAGCGCACCGTTTAAATTTTGCCTTTGTCCCCCCCAAACGCACCGTTTTGGCCCAACACCTTTATTAAACCAAAACTACTGTAGTTAAGCGCACAAACTCTTTTTATATATTCGTTAATAGAAATAGATAATTGTTTCTCAAAAAAAAAAAAAAAAATAAATAGAGCATTCTCATCAAACGTCTTAAATTTTTTAGCATTTAGCATCTAGAAATCAATTTTATAATATATAACACATCACTTTACAGTATACCTTACATCAAAATTTCTATTTTTTTAACGCTTCATTTAAATATTTTTTCTCTACTTGTATTATGCCCGTGTGATGCACGGCTTAATAAAAGAATTATATATAAATTTTAAAATATATATTATAATATAATAAAATTAATAACAAATAAAATACTAAAAATAGTTTAAAGATTATGGCAAGTTCTAAATTTCTAAAAGCTTTTAGTAGTAAACGGGCCGGACTTTGCACGGTTTTGGTCGTAAACTTATAATAACATGAATAATTTTATTAAAAAACACTAATTAATGATTGAAGAGAAATGCTATACTCGATGGACTACGACATAACTTTTACTTATTCAAATAACAATTAAGGTGAAGTAGGATGAGGAACAACAAATAATAATTATAACATATCGGCATAATAACATTTATATTTAATTATAATGAAGCGCTTGCATCACAAAGTGTCAAATTAATATCAACTCTAAACATGCTAGGATGTTTATGTTAATTAATGTAATTGCACGGTTTTGGTCGTAAACTTATAATAACATGAATAATTTTATTAAAAAACACTAATTAATGATTAAGAGAAATGCTATACTCAATGGACTACGACATAACTTTTACTTATTCAAATAACAATTAAGGTGAAGTAGGATGAGGAACAACAAATAATAATTATAACATATCGGCATAATAACATTTATATTTAATTATAATGAAGCGCTTGCATCACAAAGTGTCAAATTAATATCAACTCTAAACATGTTAGGATGTTTATGTTAATTAATGTAAATATGCATAAAATTAATATCGACATCTAACACCCTACTATTGCATGAATTGTGATTAAAATTGTCCTAATATTTTTACTTTAACCCCAAGCAATCATCTTAAATTTACAAATAAAAACTACCCAAATATATAAAATTAAAAAAAAAATTTGAAAGCAAAATTCAAAATAACACACACATAAATATATAGACACAAAGAAACTCTGAATTCAATAATTACAAACAATATTAATTTTTTAAACATTAAAAAAAATCTAGAATTAGAGTTAAAGTAAAGATAATCACATGAAAATTGAATTAACTTTGACAGCAAGGGGGAGGCAGCGAAGTCATGGAGATTTCACATCACCTTAAATATCCATTGCTTTTACATCACCCGTTTTATATTTAATTAATTTTTTGTCTCCATTCTTTGTGGAGTGATGTTCATTATCATGGTTTTGGATGCTCGAATCTTGGTATCATGGCTACCTGTGGGATCTACACATATTGGAAAACAGATCTTTCAAAAAGTGAATAAGATTTTTGTTAAAATTAATCTGTTAGTTTTCATAGAAGATATACAATTGATTCTGAAGACCATAATAAACATATAAATTAGATCAATGTTATCAAAAATAACTTAAACGAAAGGCAACCCGCACACAAAACATATTCAATTTGATGAAAAAAATATAAAGAAGGGAATTTTATGAAATAACAAAAAGAAGAAGGCAAATACATACATGCAAGTTTCATAGGTGAGGTAAGTGTGGGAAGGAAAGAATGCATCAAGAAACCGTACGGTAGAAAAAGGGAAAAATATACCAAATTGTATGTATACCCCCACTTTTATATTAGATAATTTTAAATTGAGAAGAAGTTGATAACTTGATATGAACACAAAGAAAAAGGAGTTTCCTTAATTAAGGAGTATATGTTAATTACATATTATTTATTTATTTTTTTACTTTATCCCTGTTGAGGGGAAAATTTTGATATTCCCAAATAAAGTATGGGGTAGCCAAGCTGAAACTCGATGATGAGCCTTGTAATAAAGCCCAAAGACTTTCGGTGTTGTGGAAGTCCGCCCAAGCAAGAGTATTCCAGTGCTTTAAATGGAATAGGATGTGTGTATTGGGTTCATAGGGCCGGTTCTTAGCTAAATAATGATAATAAGATTGGATAAAATATGAGTTTTGGGGCTTTTTGTGATAGTTTATATCATAACCCAATTTAGATAATGAGATATGAAACATTTGTGATTAACATAATAATAGAGCGAAAAATATTTGGGAAAACTCAATAACTTATTAGTGGTATAAATAGGCGGTACTTGAATAAAATTAGGTGTAAAAAAAAAGTACCCTAACATTTAGCCCCCCGAGTCACTCGCAATCAAATTATTAGTAATACTATATTTTTTGAAATAAAAATATTAGGATCACACATGCGAGTTTTTTTTATTTTTTGAAAAATGGTGGCCTATTATAGATAACGAGATTGGAAATTTTTTGTGGGCCAATGAGAAATATTCGTGGAGGCACAAAATAACATATGGGTGATATTTTGATAATTTTTGGTGAATAAATAAAAGTGATTAAATAGGCTTAGAGCATGTGGCTTGAGTGAAAAAATTGTACCTCAACCTTTTAGCCCCTTAAGTATGTGTGATCAGCTTGCCTTTGGTCACATATGTGAGTTTGAATGAGTTCATAAGCCTGTGTTGCATGGGTTGAAAGAGAGAGAGAGATGGTGAGCTTGAAAGAGAGAGCTTCTTCCTCTTTTCTAAGACTTAGAGAAACCTTTTATCTCATTCCAAACTTATTCCATCTGCCTTTTCTAATTCAACTCTTCTTGATTGATTTTTTCTTTTGCATTTGTAGTTGATAAATAATTTAGTTGTTGGTGGAATTGGAGCTGCTGGCAAGGTGATACGAGCCTTTCAATAGTAATTGAGAAGGATAATCCAATTAGTGTACCTCTGAAGTGGGTGCTACGAAGAGATATTCTAGTGACAAAGGATAATCCAGCCGCTACTGGTGTTTTATACCCAGCGATTAGAACTTCTGCCAGCCCCCACTCGATTTATGGGTTTTTGAGGGTCCATTATTGATTGGCCTAATTGAAGAGGCTGAAAGATTAATAATAAAGTTTTCTATTGACCCCTTCATAAAGCCAATATCATTGGTGATGTGATGTTGTTCCGCTATAAGGTTGTATTCCATAACCTGATGCGCAACTAGAGTCTAGAGATGCTGAATTAAATAGTTGTTTGGTTCATGGAGGAGATATCCAGATACTGTGGTGGAAGCCCCCAAGTCTAATTTAGTGAGAATTCTAGCCGTGATGAATCTAGACCCACCGATGATGGTTATTTAGATCAAACTGATACTTTTGTTAACCCCAACTATTGGTTCCATAGCTCCAACTGTCATGATGAAGCAATTTAAGGGAAAGAACATTGCCGGTAGGATGAAGATTTATGAACCTATGGAAGAGGTTTCTTCAAGAACTCCTTATCTTCTTACATCCTTTCTTTCCTTTTTCTTCTATTCCTTGTCTTCATTCATGGCCTTGCATTTCTCTGCCCTTATGGTTCTAGCAGCTTGGTGATCAAGACGTAGCCGAGGAAGCATGATGACAAATTTGAGGATACAGACTTCAGTAATTTTATGCCCCTTCCCTCTTTCTTATCATGTATATTTACTGTTGATGCATTTTCACTTCAGGTTTTGCCGTTGAAGACATAATGGCAATTGACAAAAGCTTTACTGATTTTGTTACGGCTGAAGGGTTTGTTTCTGCAGAGCTCCAACTGTGATTTTGCCATATCTTCATGATGTTCCTTAAAAAAAATCTCCAAGCATGATCTAAAGTTGCTCATACTGCTAGAGGGAATTATAGCTTGATACTATTCATTTGCTCTTTTGTTGTTACCGTTGGACATTTAACTATGGTCTCTTACTTCATGGCGGTGCACAGAAAATTTGTTGATGTTGCTCTTAAAAAAAATATTAATCTTCAAGGGTGCGTGAAGGCATTTTAAAGAAATATTCTGGCTTCATGGTTGGAGGCAAGATTGGTGTTGGTATGAGAGGACTATTGTTCTAGCTGTAGGTTGCTATGTGTTGTGCAATTGAACCATGTACTACTTGTGATGATGAAGATAGCTGATCTGAGGAGAATATTGCATTAATGATGGCTGAGCTTTATTCTTTGATCAAAGGGATGAGATTATGTGTCTTTCAACGGTGTTTCCCCTCTAGTGGAGATCTTGGGCAATGACTTTGTTGGAGTAGATTCTTATATTTTCTTAGGTGTATCTTTTCAAAAACTTGCTTTTGTGATGTATTGTGATGTAATGTAATGTAACGTAATCACTATGTGATGTGAAGTATGTTGTAAGCTTATACAACCGTAAATGTCATGCATGTTGTGTTTTATAATTTGAAATCGGTTCAGCCATGTAGACTGTGTTTTATTTAGCCATGAATTTCCTTTGTCAAGATATTTTGATTGTAAAAAAAAATTACAATTCTTAGGCTCAAAAAAATTAAAGCATGGTCATAAAGGTAATATCCATTTTTGAAATCACTTGCTAAATGCATGACCATTTTGTTCTGAAGAGTCCCAACCATAAAGGCTGTTTTTAATTTTGAATATGTAAAGGTTTGAAATATGAAAAGTGTTTTGATCATTGAAAGACTGATATAATCGAGCCAAAATATAGTCATGGAAGTTAAACAATTTATTTTGTAAAAATAACTTGTTAGAATCATGATAATTTATTTTGGAGATATCAAGTTGCAAAATGGCATCATTGCAAGTGAGACTGAAATATAAATATCTATGTAAAAATGTATCTTAAAATATTTATAGTTTTGAAATAAATGTAAGATATTCATGTCTTAGAGTAAAGATAACGCTTACTCTCTATTTCCAAAGCACTTTTCAGAAAATATGATTATTGAGCTGTATGATATTGCTCCAGTCATTTGCCATTGATAGGTTTCATGAGATTTTTGCCTTTTGCCATGGCTAGACAATAATAGTTGTTGTTATAAACTTCTTTTCCAAGACAAATGTCCGTGGATGTCAGATTGATTAGACACTTTAGATCAAAGCCCCCAAGTGTGGGATGGTTGATACTCTTGATGATGCTTGAGATTCCAAGGGTTCCAATGATGTGAATATAATAATCACGGTCTTGAATATGCGTGGGGCTGCCATGGCTTCAATGGCGACAAAGCTTCTTTAAGGGATGACCGCCAATCTACTTGGTTCAGTGGTTGGTTGCAAGGAGTTTCTTGGATGGTTCGAGCTCCTACATTGCGATAGAAAATTCTCATTGGTTTTATGCCTACAAAATAGAAAAAATCCAATGTCTAAAAATCATGATGATGATTGAATTAAATAATATGTTTTATTATATTATAATTTTTGATTAATTGTCACAATAAAGATTAAGATAGATTAATATATACTTAACGCGAAAGTTTTGATTGAATGATGTATGTGATATAATATTAAAGTAATTTGTATTGAGTGATATAAAGATAATAAAGTAACATATATTCAATATAAATTTAAAGATAGTGATGTGATGACTTCTCTTGAAAGTTCATGGCTCAAGCCGTATATCAATGAACTAACGGCAGTCCAGTAACACGACGACATGAGTACAACGGTGGAGAGTCCATCTGTAATGTAAGTCACTCTATGGTTTGATATTGAGAGCATGTATCACCAAGTTATGATCTAAACTGAGCATCATGTTGTACTCCTAAGCAAAGATGTCAATGTACTTTTTATTTGATGGAGAAGGTATGTCAGGTACTGCTGGAGGTCCTTTCAATGGTTCTGCTATACTGCTAGACAAGAATTCTTCTTCCATTAGATGTGTTCTGTATACAGCCGTGAGTATTGCACTAGCTTCATTCAGCCTAGGACCCTTCTATTTGAGGCAACTAAGCCTCATATGTCATCATGAGTATCAATAAGAATTGGGCTTTGATCTTGCCAATGAGAATTGGGCTTTAATATTGCCAATGAGAATTGGGCTTTTAGATAAATTGTCATGGGTTTAAATCAAGGGCTTTGATTTGTGGATTTGAATTCCATTGATAAAATTGTTTTGCCATGGACTTGAATCATGGACTTTTCAAATATTACCAAGGATAAGTATTCTTGGGTTTTAAATAGAATGATGTGTGTAAATAAAATTAGGTGTAATAAAAAAGTACCCTAATGTAACACCCCAAACCCAAATCAAGGATTTAGATGCATAACCTGACGTAGAAATAATCAACACTAATAAAATGGAACAGAGCGTAATTAAAACCTCAAATAAACTTCTTATTTCATCAACAGATTTCCTTAAATATCCATAAAAGTAAAACAACAATAATATTCTTGTATGTAAAATCCCCAAATAACATCTCTTTGACTAGTTCCAAAATAATAATCTCATTGTTCCTGAAACAATTTATTAAAACAACTCAGCAACTATCAAAGCTCCAAACGAAGTCGTCAATCTAAGGCTTCACTGATCTACCACCAAAATACACTCCATGTCTCTAATCTGAAAGGATGGAAAAAGGGGTGAGCTAAAGGCTCAATAAGAGACTACAAACATGAGGATGTCTTCCAAAACAAAACGATAATATTTTTGACAAAATATAGTCCTCACAATACAATTACAATTAGTTTAAACTGTAATATAATTTATTCCATAAAGCTGTTAAAATAAAATATATCACTATAACGCTGTAAACATTAATACAATAATAACCACATTAATATGCCAATATGCACCAAATAGGTAGAAACACTTTATTTTGAAAATAAACACTTTTTCACCTAAAAGAACAGTAGCAAATAAACAGTAATTCAATATGAAAAATATTAGTCAAACATAGATAAAAGCTGCTAAACACTCGGTGGGTGATTTCCCATGGGAACAATAACACTAACCTCAAAGAGGCAACACTAGCTCCGAAGAGCAACAATAACACTGCACCACACCACACTAACACTACTTCGGCCGAAGACCAACACTTAACCCTGTGTCGGCAAAGGTTGCAGACTGTCTAGTTGACCATTTGAAACAATTCTTGACAAATACAATTTCATAATAACATACAATAGATAATAAAATTCGAGTATGTGCAAAGCACTAACAATAGTATAAGTTTTTGGAACTTCATCTTTGCAATTATATACATATATAGATAAATATATATTTTTTTACCACGTGTATATATATATATATATAAATATATATGTCCTGAAAGACGTCATGTGCTGAAGTCTACTTACCTCTAGTGGCTAAACCAAGCTTCACTTCAATTGCTCGAAACAACGTCAACTAGAACCTAAATGATAATTAAACAATTCAATAAGGGCAGGTTCTTCAATAATCACAACGTCCTCTTGATAAAACAATTCCTCAACCACTATGAAGATTCGGCAAAGTAAAAATTTAACATATATTTCTAACATACCCCCAACCCTATTCCAGATTAAAAAAAATTGTAAAGTACCCCTAACATATAATTTGTTAACCTATATATATATATATATATATATATATATACTCGTATAGAAACCTAATTGCACAAATCTCCATTTTCGGCCAGCCATGTGATTCATCAGGTAATCTCATAATGTAATATATATATATACATATACTTATATAAAAACTAATGGCACAAATCCATTTTCGGCCAGCCGTGTGATTCATCATGAAATCTTATATACATTATAAATACCTACCTAATATCAAATTCCACCCTTTTTGGGCCAACCATTAGAACGTGAAAACAAGCAAAACACCATTTATACCTTTTCGGCCAAAACGTGAAGTACCTGATGGACTTAGCAATCTAATATATTCTACATATATATTCGGCCAACAATTAAAATGAAAGTCTAGTAACACTCAATTCGGCTATCATGAAATTGATCCTTGATTCAATGATTAATATATATATATATATATATATATATTGTTACCATTATTTTCCAGCAACACCAAATCAACAATATATTCAATTGTTATTATCACATTCCAGCAAAATTGATACTAACCCTAACACTAACATGTCAATGCTGAAATCCCAGCAAAAAAGAGAAAAAGAAAGCTTTCCTAGAATGATGCTTACCTCAAAACCAAGATGAAGTTGCTGGCTGCCCTGAAGTGCACAGCCTCCTATTCTTTTGTTTATGAGAAACCCTAATTTTCTTTTATAATAAGCTGTTGCACTTGGGCTGAAAATTCTGAAGCCTATTCCGTGATAAGGCTAATTTCAGTTGGGCTGAAAATTCAGAAGCCCACTACACTAAAATAAACTTCTAAGACCCATACATATTCCCACTAAACCCATTAATATTAATATTATAATCATAGCAAAAATCACAATATAAAATAATTATTTTCCTCCAAATAAAATTAATGTAATCTATCAAATCCACTCTCTATAAGTGATTAAATTAAATTTGAATGAGACGGGTGTTACATTCTCCCCCTCTTATAAAATTTTCGTCCTCGAAAATTCAAAACATACCTCACTGCAGAAAAAGCTGGGGATATTTGGATTGCATTTCGTCTTTACGCTCCCATGAAGCTTCTTCCATGGAGTGGTTCCTCCATAATACTTTGACTAAATGTATAGTCTTATTACGTAGCTCTTGCTCTTTACGATCTAAAATCTGAATCGGGACTTCCTCGTAGGATAAGTTCTCTTTGACTTGAAGTGGCTCATAACTCAAGATATGAGAAGGATCAGGAACATACCTCCTCAACATGGATACATGAAAAACGTTATGTAACCTTGACAAGGTCGGTGGTAAAGCAAGCCGGTAAGCAACAGAACCAACTCTCTCCAAAACTTCAAAGGGCCCCACGTACCTAGGGCTTAACTTACCCTTCTTGCCAAACCTCATAACTCCTTTCATAGGTGACACTCGAATGAAAACCATGTCTCCAACTTCAAATTCCACTTCTCTTCTCCGTGGATCAGCATAACTTTTCTGTCTACTCTGAGCTGCACGCAACCTTTCCCGAATCACATCAATCTTTTCACTGGTCCTTTGAACAATCTCAGGACCCAAGATTCTCCTCTCTCCAACCTCATCCCAACAAACTGGGGATCTACACTTTCTCCCATACAAAGCCTCATAAGGTGCCATCTTAATACTGGAGTGATAACTATTGTTATAAGCAAACTCCACCAAAGTCAAATAGTCATTCCAACTACCCTTGAAATCCAAGACACAAGCTCTCAACATGTCTTCCAAAGTTTGGATAGTTCTCTCAGACTGTCCATCCGTTTGAGGGTGGCAAGCAGTACTAAAGTTCAACTTAGTACCCAAGGCTTTTTGCAAACTATCCCAAAACCCTGAAGTGAACCTCGAATCTCTATCAGATACAATAGAAGCTGGCACTCCATGCAACCTCACAATCTCATTTATATGAAGTTCAGCCAGTTTGTCAAGAGAGTAGTTCATTCTAATTGGAATGAAGTGGGCAGATTTAGTCAACCTATCCACCACCACCCAAATAGCATCATGATTCTTAGGTGATCTCGGTAATCCACACACAAAGTCCATGGTGATATTCTCCCACTTCCTCTCAGGAATAGGTAAAGGTTGTAACAACCCTGATGGCCTCTGATGCTCCACTTTGACTTGCTGGCAAATCAAGCATTGTTCCACAAATTGAGCAATTTCTCTTTTCATGTTAATCCACCAATAAACTTCTCGAAGGTCATGATACATCTTGGTACTACCCGGATGCATTGTATAAGGCGAACGATGTGCTTCCTCCAATATCTCTCTTTTAATCAATGAATCATTAGGCACACAAAGCCTATTACCAAACCTCAAAACACCATCATCAGAGATACTAAAATCAAATCTACTTCCACCATGTACTTGTTCCATGATCTTAAACAATTGAGGGTCACCACTCTGAGCAGCTTTGATCTTATCAATTAGGGTGGGTTGTACACTTAAACTTGCCAGGTAGGATTGGGAGTCTCCAGTCACTATGTCTACTCCAAGTTTCTGAAGATCAACAATAATATGCTTCTGAGTAGTTAATAAAGCAGCTGAAAAGCTATACGACTTTCGACTAAGTGCATCAGCCACAACATTGGCTTTACCAGGGTGGTAATTTATAGAACAATCATAGTCTTTAATCAATTCTAGCCATCTCCTTTGTCTCAAATTTAATTCTTTTTGAGTGTATATGTACTTCAAACTTTTATGGTCAGTGTATATTTCACATTTCTCACCATACAAGTAATGCCTCCAAATCTTCAATGCAAAAACCACTGCTGCGAGTTCCAAATCATGAGTTGGATAATTCTGCTCATAATTCTTTAGTTGTCGAGAGGCATAAGCAACCACCTTCCCATGTTGCATCAGAACACAACCAAGACCCTTATGAGATGCATCACTATATATCACAAAACCACCCGAACCAGATGGAATAGTCAATACTGGTGCAGAAACCAACCGTTGCTTCAACTCCTGGAAACTTCTTTCACATTCCTCTGTCCACTCAAACTTTGCATGTTTTCGAGTTAATCGAGTCAGAGGAGTTGCAATCCTAGAAAATCCTTCCACAAATCTTCTATAATAACCTGCAAGGCCCAAAAAACTTCTTACCTCACTTACATTAGTAGGGGCAGCCCAATTAACTACAGCTTCAATCTTACTAGGATCCACTGTAATTCCATCTCTAGAGATCACATGACCTAAGAATACCACTTGATTCAACCAGAACTCACACTTCTTCAATTTAGCATACAACTTCTTGTCTCTTAAAATCTGCAACACCATTCTCAAGTGTTCCTCATGCTCTTCTTGGCTTTTAGAGTAAACCAAGATGTCATCAATGAAAACAATGACAAACCGATCCAAGTACTCATGGAATACCCTATTCATCAAATCCATAAAAACAGCAGGAGCATTAGTTAGACCAAAAGGCATCACTAAGAACTCATAATGACCATACCTGGTTCGAAAAGCTGTCTTTGGTATGTCATCCTTCTTAACCCTCTGCTGATGATAACCAGATCTCAAGTCAATTTTAGAGAAGACTTGAGCGCCCTGAAGCTGATCAAACAAATCATCAATTCGTGGCAAAGGGTATTTGTTTCTAATGGTGACCTTGTTCAACTCCCTATAGTCAATGCACAACTGCATACTACCATCCTTCTTCTTAACAAACAACACCGGAGCGCCCCAAGGAGAAGCACTGGGCCGAATAAAGCCTTTATCAAGCAAGTCTTGCAATTGCTCCTTCAACTCATTGAGCTCTGTAGGGGCCATTCTATAAGGTGCTTTGGAAATTGGGCCAGTACCAGGTACTAGGTCAATAGTGAACTCAACCTCTCTGTCAGGGGGTAGTCCAGGTAAGCCCTCAGAGAACACATCTGGGAACTCTTTCACCACTGGGATGTCTTCAACTTTTAACTCTACTTTATCACCCTTCAAAGCACAAACAAGGAACCCTTCACATCCCTTCCTTAGCAATCGCCTTGCCTGCATCACTGACACCAATACAGGTGGTTTCACCACACGATCTCCCTCGAAGAAGAATTCTGGCTCCCCAGGAATTCTAAATACTACCTTCTTCCCAAAACACTCTATGGAAACATGAAAAGTAGATAACCAATCCATCCCTAGAATCACATCAAACTCAAACATATAGATAGTACAACAATCATTCCTACACACTTTAGAATAACAAACAAAACAAAACAAAATATAAAATCACTATGAAAGGTCAACTAATTCTAACACTAAAATTCCTTGTAATCACACTCTTGTTCCAAAATAGTCTTAAGATCAAACCTATAAGTCTACAGAATCATAAACCTATGCTCTGATACCATAACTGTAACACCCCAAACCCAAATCAAGGATTTAGATGCATAACCTGACGTAGAAATAATCAACACTAATAAAATGGAACAGAGCGTAATTAAAACCTCAAATAAACTTCTTATTTCATCAACAGATTTCCTTAAATATCCATAAAAGCAAAACAACAATAATATTCTTGTATGTAAAATCCCCAAATAACATCTCTTTGACTAGTTCCAAAATAATAATCTCATTGTTCCTGAAACAATTTATTAAAACAACTCAGCAACTATCAAAGCTCCAAACGAAGTCGTCAATCTAAGGCTTCACTGATCTACCACCAAAATGCACTCCATGTCTCTAATCTGAAAGGATGGAAAAAGGGGTGAGCTAAAGGCTCAATAAGAGACTACAAACATGAGGATGTCTTCCAAAACAAAACGATAATATTTTTGACAAAATATAGTCCTCACAATACAATTACAATTAGTTTAAACTGTAATATAATTTATTCCATAAAGCTGTTAAAATAAAATATATCACTATAACGCTGTAAACATTAATACAATAATAACCACATTAATATGCCAATATGCACCAAATAGGTAGAAACACTTTATTTTGAAAATAAACACTTTTTCACCTAAAAGAACAGTAGCAAATAAACAGTAATTCAATATGAAAAATATTAGTCAAACATAGACAAAAGCTGCTAAACACTCGGTGGGTGATTTCCCATGGGAACAATAACACTAACCTCAAAGAGGCAACACTAGCTCCGAAGAGCAACAATAACACTGCACCACACCACACTAACACTACTTCGGCCGAAGACCAACACTTAACCCTGTGTCGGCAAAGGTTGCAGACTGTCTAGTTGACCATTTGAAACAATTCTTGACAAATACAATTTCATAATAACATACAATAGATAATAAAATTCGAGTATGTGCAAAGCACTAACAATAGTATAAGTTTTTGGAACTTCATCTTTGCAATTATATACATATATAGATAAATATATATATTTTTACCACGTGTATATATATATATAAATATATATGTCCTGAAAGACGTCATGTGCTGAAGTCTACTTACCTCTAGTGGCTAAACCAAGCTTCACTTCAATTGCTCGAAACAACGTCAACTAGAACCTAAATGATAATTAAACAATTCAATAAGGGCAGGTTCTTCAATAATCACAACGTCCTCTTGATAAAACAATTCCTCAACCACTATGAAGATTCGGCAAAGTAAAAAATTTAACATATATTTCTAACATACCCCCAACCCTATTCCAGATTAAAAAAAATTGTAAAGTACCCCTAACATATAATTTGTTAACCTATATATATATATATATATATATACTCGTATAGAAACCTAATTGCACAAATCTCCATTTTCGGCCAGCCATGTGATTCATCAGGTAATCTCATAATGTAATATATATATATACATATACTTATATAAAAACTAATGGCACAAATCCATTTTCGGCCAGCCGTGTGATTCATCATGAAATCTTATATACATTATAAATACCTACCTAATATCAAATTCCACCCTTTTTGGGCCAACCATTAGAACGTGAAAACAAGCAAAACACCATTTATACCTTTTCGGCCAAAACGTGAAGTACCTGATGGACTTAGCAATCTAATATATTCTACATATATATTCGGCCAACAATTAAAATGAAAGTCTAGTAACACTCAATTCGGCTATCATGAAATTGATCCTTGATTCAATGATTAATATATATATATATATATATATATATATATTGTTACCATTATTTTCCAGCAACACCAAATCAACAATATATTCAATTGTTATTATCACATTCCAGCAAAATTGATACTAACCCTAACACTAACATGTCAATGCTGAAATCCCAGCAAAAAAGAGAAAAAGAAAGCTTTCCTAGAATGATGCTTACCTCAAAACCAAGATGAAGTTGCTGGCTGCCCTGAAGTGCACAGCCTCCTATTCTTTTGTTTATGAGAAACCCTAATTTTCTTTTATAATAAGCTGTTGCACTTGGGCTGAAAATTCAGAAGCCTATTCCATGATAAGGCTAATTTCAGTTGGGCTGAAAATTCAGAAGCCCACTACACTAAAATAAACTTCTAAGACCCATACATATTCCCACTAAACCCATTAATATTAATATTATAATCATAGCAAAAATCACAATATAAAATAATTATTTTCCTCCAAATAAAATTAATGTAATCTATCAAATCCACTCTCTATAAGTGATTAAATTAAATTTGAATGAGACGGGTGTTACACCTAACACTTATAAAACAATTATTAGTAAACATATCTTATGCTTATCTATTCAGCTTTATTGCCAAATTTATATAAACTCTATTATTTTATTTTATTTTATTTTTATGAAGAATATAACACAACCAAAAACCTATAAACAACAATTTACATTCTATATAAAGAATATAATCAAACTTATTCATAATTTAAAATTAAGAATTTAATACAAATTATAAATTTAGAAAAAGAACAAAGAATAAACCTGCTTATTTTCTCTATCACTTTAGGAGGTGAAAGTGTGAGTATGTAACTAAAAGCTGAATTAAGTATTGTAGAAGAGAATAAATGAGTATGAAAGTTTAATATTATGAATTAGGTTAAAACATGTGTGAGAAGTTTTTATTAATTTTTTTGAAGTTAAAGAAAAATAACTTAAACAAAATGAAAAAATAATAATGAAGAAAGAATGTATACTTGTCCTGGGATTTAGTCATTCACATATTGTAAAAAATACGTACTTGTTGGTCAGTGGTGGTTGTTGTGATGTCTCCCATGTCTTGTATATCTCTTAAATAATCAACAAATGATATCCTAAATTCCAATACTTGCATGAATAAGATTATTTTGAAAAAATAAGAGAAAAATTAATTAAAAAATATAATATAATTGTATTTGAAGACATAAAAATAATTTTATTATTTTACTTCAAAACTTACACCAAATCAAGTCTCATAAGTTCATTATTTTCTTTAGTGTTAAGTACCTCTCACACTCTTGTGACTGTTACTCTACAATCCAATCGTCTTTTTCAGTGTCAATTTCATCAAAGTTGTTATATCTTGATTTTGCTAACCATTTTGATAAAAAAAATATATATATACAAAAAAAAAAAAACATCAAAATGTTATCAACAATTTATCATCATATTACTATCAAGATAAAAAATTATGATATTTATGTAAAAGTACTTTAATTAAAATAACTAATAAAATAGAAATGCATTCCCCAATTCTTTATATCACGGTAATGTTAAAAGTGCTCACTTTGATGGTGTTTGTCCCCATATTGATTTTCTAAGCCATTCAAGTCAAAAAAAAAAAAAAAAAAAAAAATCAGTTTGTGCATGTACGTCACTGTATACCAACTCTTAAAAGATGAGTTGTTGTTTTTTTTATTGTGCTTTCTTCTACAAAATATCATTGAGTGGATTCTTCTAATCTAAGAGTCATGAATGACCCAAAAAAAAGATTGTCCTCTAAATCAAAATTGAGGGTAATATCCTATAAAAAAAAATTCGAGGGTAATATAAACAAAATAAATAAGTTGTTATCAACAATTTACCATCAAATTAAAGTTCAAAGGAAGATTGTTCTCGAAATCAAAATTAAGGGATTAAACAACATAGTAACATTGGAACCTATGTCATAACATGTAATTTATATATGATATACAAAATTGGAACCCACTTTATTTTTGTAGTTAACTAAAAACTTTAATATTAATAAAATAAGGGAGATTGTGAGAGAAGAATTATAAAAAGAAAAATCTTACATGTAAGTTCATAACAAAAATTTAAAATAATATACAAAATAATATAAAATCACCTCTAACCATATTTAATGATTGATTCCCAAATTATAAACATATAAATTGGATAAAACTTAAGGAAATAAGGTTAACAAAAGACTAAACAAAATACAAAAAAAAAAAAAATCTATTCATTTTGATAAAAAATAAAAATACATACCTCTGCAAGGTTATGTACGTAGGAGAAGAATAGAGTAAAACCTTGTACGGTTTGTGGTAAAAAATCATAATTTTATCACATATATTTATACTCCATGTTGAAGAAGTTGATATGAACAAAAAATTGTGTTGTGTGATGAGAGAAAATAGCAAAATATTCTAAACTAACGTCTATCATAAAATTTAAAGATAAAAACAAAAAAAAATTGTATTTCAGGCACCTAATCTGAAAAGTTAGATAAAAATGATGTATATCTAATTATCAATTAACGTAGGCCTCATATATATCAATTAATTAGAACTCTTATTGTAGATGAAAACAAAAAAGAAAAAAAAGAAAAATTGCATTTCAGGCATCTGATTCGAAGTATTTTAGATTAAAAGGTCTCATGTGTATCAATTAATGTAGGCCTCATGTATTTAGAACTCTATTTCTATATTAACGTTAATAATAACTCTATGTTAAATTTTGGAGTTTATCCAAAAAAGTGAAGGAAAAAATAAGTAGTTTTTTAAAAAATGAGTCCAAGAGAGGTTAAATTACAAAATATCAACTAAAGTAGGCCTCATGAATTTAGAACTCTATATCTATATTATCGTTAATCATATACAACTTTATGCTAAATTTTGGAGTTTATACAAAGAATAAAAAGTGATGGAAAAAAATAGTTAAAAAAAGGAGTCCATGAGACGTTAAATTAGAAAAGATATAGACGAACATTATTAGTTTTTGCTATAAACTGATTTGGTCTCTACGTTAAAGAATTTTATATGAACAAAAAGTCTAGAACTAAAATTAATTGAATAGAATTTTATAAACTAAAATTCTAAACACTATGTTGCAACCTTAGACAAAATAAGCTAAAAAAAATAACAAATTAAACACTATGTTGCAGTATTTTTATTCACTTAAAAATATAGCTAGTGTAATTCAACTTTAATCAAATTAAGATTTTTATCCATTTAGAAATTATAGTTGAAGAAAAATTATATGTACTTAGAAATTATAGTTGAAGAAAACTTATATATATATTTTCTGAAAATCTAAAAAAATGTTTGCAATAGATTTTTTTCCACTTAGAAATTATAGTTGAAGAAAACTTATATATATATATATATATATATTTTAAATATAAAAATTTAAGAAAATTTCTACAATTTAGTGTTGCCACTTGGCGCAACCACGGCGTTTAAGCTCAATTTTTAGAAATTATAGTTGAAGAAAGCTTATATATATATATATATATATATATATATGTATGTATGTATGTAAGGACACAGACTCGGTGAGCCAGCCCAAATTGGATGAGTTGGCCCAAGTGATCCAAAAACAATGAATTTATAGAGAGTGAGATGCGAAAGTTCGGCTAGAATGATTTGAACATCCAATACAATAGATTGAGACTTTCAGAAAGAGAAGACAAGAGGCCCAAACCCAGACCAACTATCTTTCTCAAAGATCCGAGGAGACAAATTTTACTATTCACACTTCCTTTCTTTCTCTTCCTTCCGAAAAGTGTCCTGCTTACTACGGGGGAATTCTTTCATATTATATAGCTTTCTCTAGACCATCTCCACCTTACACTTGTCACCCATCTGATTCCTCACTTGAGTACATGTCCCATCGTGTACTCTTTTTTACATACTGTGAGTCACGGTGGCCAAAGTTGCACTGTTTATGGGTCTTCTCCACATAAATGCGGCTAGAAGAGTTGGTGTAGCACAATTAATGCTATGGTGGCAGCCTTACCTTAGGTATTTTTGGAGATTCCCACCTCCCCAAAGCTGGAGTCACTCCTCGGACTGCCTCCCCTACTTCAAATGTAACAAACTGCAGTCTGGGGCCTTGCATGTTCACTCCCTCCTCCTCGGACCATACCATGTCCTCGGACATGGTCGGGGGCGCAACACACCGTTTTGGGCCTTCAATCCTACGAGGCCCACCGCATAATCTTGGGTTCACCAGCTTCTTCATGGCCCGAAGCGTAATCTTGGGCCTGCCCCTAAAAATTTTAGTTTTTTTTTTTTAAATCTAAAAATTTAATAAAATTTCTGCAATTTGGTGAAGCCACGTGGCGCAACCACGGCTTCTAAGCCCTACTTTTATTATATATAATATGATATATATATAGTTTTTTTTTTAAATCTAAAAATTTAAGAAAATTTATACAATTTAGTACTGCCACTTGGCACAACCACGGCATTTAAGCCAACTTTTATTATATATAATCTGTATATATTAAGAGGAGTCAGAAAGTTAGTTATTGTTTTTTTTTATTGTAAAAAATACTCCTAAATTAATTAACCAACAACTTAAAAATGAGGTTAAAATAGTAAATTGACAAAAGAAAGTTAGTTATTACTTTATTTTTTTATAGTAAAAAATACCCTTACCAAAAACTTAAAAAGGGAATCAAAATAGTAAACTGACAAAAATAATAAATTTTTACTTATACGTTGAAATGTACAATAAAACATCCCCACTTTTCTTCTTAAAAATAGAACTTCCCACTACTCATGTTTGAAAAAAATAGCTGCCCCTCTAATACAATAAGGAAAAACTATCCCACGTAAAAAAAAAAAAAAAAAGTGTCGGACTAAACTATCTCATATTTCTTTTTTAAACTATTATATTATCATTTTTTTTGGATTTATTATATTATTAAAAATTTTTTGTGATAACTATTACATCATCAATTGAATTTGGATAGACACGCAAAAGCTTCTAATAGAAAAATAAACCCTATTCTTCTCAAAAAAAATATTCCTACCTATTTTTTCGAAGGACAAACAAGTTTGGAGGAAATCCACACGGGTCAGTCAAGGAGGAAGACACATAAGCTTGGGTCATGTACAACGCACATGACCCATTTTAAGTGAGGAGAGCTTTAGCCCTAGCAGCAAAAACACTTCTCCCACAGCCTCACGCACGCCCCTCCCTCCCCTCAAACTCCTCAAACCCACGCCTTCTCACCTCTGTTTTTCTCCGAACCTCACTGACCCGTGATCGACTCAGACCGGCAAGAGAATCCGGCCACATGCAGCAGCCGCCGATCTCACCGGACTATATGTCCATTCCTCCTCTTCACCCGCTTCCCCCTTCGCTGATTCCGCCCCATTCAGTTTCTCACTCAACCGATGCCTTAACTTTGTGCCACAATATAGCCGGCAAAGCCTTGACAGCTTCTAAAGCATCCTCTGGGTGTTCATCTTGGAAAACATTATTAATCTGGTCATGTGATGGAAACAAAACTTGGCCTGTGCATCATTATTGAAGTGGCTTGTCTGGCTGTGATGACAGAAGTACTAATCTAGTTATGTATGCAAGACCAAGAAGCGATGGAGAATATAATATGATTATATTTTTATTTCCACATGAACTGACATTCAAGATTTTTGTTTGATTGTTTGATTGATGGCAGTGAAAGCACTTGCATAAACATGTAATTTAACAATTATTTTTGAATTAAATGGATTTTAGAGTATGTAAGGTTGAGCATGTGTTTAGAAAACATTCAGTAGGTAGAGTTAATTTTGCCAGGAATTTGTTGGTTCGGTGAGTCAAATTTGGTATCTCATTTCGGTTCTACTTCAACCTAGTCACTTGCTTTAATTTTAAGTTCTATCTGTGGCAATGACTTTTTGAAACATTGAATCCTTTGAGTAATTGTTCACTTACAACTGTAATTAGTAATTTCATATTGTTAGTCTCCTCGCTGTCACAAATAAGTACACGTTGCCTTGTTATAAGTTCTGCTAGAACAACTCCAAATGCGAATACATCAGTTTTGGGGGTCACCTGGAGCTCCTTCACGGATCTTCAATTAATTTTGTATTTGAATCGTATGGTTTGTTTAATCTTTCAAATTTAGGCTTGCTGAAAGAAACTGCAGGTTTAAGAGAGAATGTAATGCCATGAGTACTACTAGAACTTTTATGCTCTGTTTGGGTTTATTTACGATTGAATGGTTAATTGTCATAAATAACTAAACTTAAATAAAACTAAAATTAAACCCAATGGACTAATAACACAGCCCATTCCAGAAAACGTAAATTACTAAAATACCCCTAACACTTAAAACTAATTAAAAGTCTTAGGATGCCTTTTATATGTCTTTAATGGTTATTGCTATGGTCCTCCATCAACGTGTGATAAAAAACTAAAAACTAACCATTTCCAAAGACCTAAAATTTGCAATAATTTGCCAAAAAAAAAAAAAAAATGTTAAGACAAAAATAAAAAGGCAAATAAGCCGTATAATATGTATAACGGATTAGATTTTTTCTTTTTTTTTTTTTTCAATTTCTTTTATTTTTGAAATTCCTATCGAATGATAAGTAATAATTACTAAAATTAGGTTTTATCTAAAACACAATCCCAATCTGTTACTTTTATTTTTGGTTTTGAATAATTCAAAGATAAGTCAAATCAAATACTTATAATTAGTTGCTCTACAACCCATTTTAAAGCCTTTTTTTAGCAATTTTGATAGTTTCAAATGGTCAAATCAAATAATCTTTATTTAGTTTCTGTACAACCCATTTTAAAGCCTTTTTTTTTTAACAATTTTGATAGTTTCATACCAGAAATGTCTTGCAGGTGCAATAAATACTCACATATATTTTACACACACACACGCACACACACACAAGCTTCAAACAAAATATCAACACATACAAAACTCTGAACAATGAGTGGAGTAGTTGACAAAGAGAGAGAGACAGAAACACATGTGGAAGAAATTATAGAGCCTCCCCTCCAAAAACGAGAAAAATTTAAACATTTCACGAAGTGGTTAGCAAGGCAATTACAGTACAAAAAAATAAATGGAAGCTATTTAGAGGAGGTGAGGGCAGCGCTGTTAGTCATTGCGACCCTTATAGCTGCGCTGACTTTCAGCCCAGCTATTACCCCTCCCGGCGGCCTCTGGCAGGCTACGTCCGGTGAGGGGCCGGACTGTAGCAGCAGGGATCCCTGTATTTCAGGGGAATCAATAATGGCACACAAGAAATCTTCAGGGTTTCTAAATTTCATGGCCCTAAACACACATACATTTATGACCTCACTTTTTATTATTTTTGTTTTGTTGACCTTTCCTCTGAAAAATTATTTTTTTACTATACTTCTTTCACTCCTGAATTCTACTTTACTGATTTTGCTCTCACTCTCCTATATCGGGGCTATTTACCAAATTACCCCTGAGAGAATACTCTCTCAGGGGTACAGAGGTATAGTCCTTCCCATCTATGCATTTATATTTGTAATTTGTGTTGTGATGTTGTACCATCTTATTCATGGCATTCTTTATATATGTAAGCATGCATATCAGATTGTGAAGAACATGTATAAGGTTTGACCTGAATTATGTAATAAATGTTTTGGATATTTGTTTTTATATTTGAATTGACAATGTAATTGAACATTATTGTAATAATAATTTGTGTAATAGACTTTTCCTTAGATTCCCCTTTTTTGTTTTCTCCAAATTTACATTTCCTTTATTTTAAAAAGAAATTCCCTTTCCAAAATGATTGAACATACGTAGAGGACAAAAGATTCTGTTTCTCTCCTTCTACTCAGATATCGCCAGACTGGTTTTGTCATGCAATTGGTGGAGTCCTGAAAATCTTCTTGAGGTAACTCTCTCTGTTCAGAAATATGTTAGCTGTAATACTTGAATATTTCTGCCATCCAAGTTATGTTGATTATTAGAACTAAGGCTTAGAACTATTTCTGCCACAGGCACTTGAGAAGTTTTAGAACTAAGGCTTAGAACTATTTCTGCCAGGGGTTCTATGTTGTATTTCTATTAAGTTTCATTTTTTATTTTTATTAGTGAAAAATGTCAAAGTTCAGTTCTTTTGTGTCACAAGTTTTGGCTTATTCACAACAGTCGAGAGAAAGATCCAACTATGTGCAGGATTCACTCAGTGTTCACACTTCTTTTTTTTTTTTTAGTAAGAAAGTTTCCATGTTCTGCATCTATAGCTGAAAGGTATAAATATTCAGGTTCAAACCATTTGACAAGGCTATCTTTCAAAACGTTCCTCCAACTTGAGGGGTGACTGGAAGAGAAGGTTTTTTGTTCTTGATAGTCGAGGGATGCTGTATTACTATCGCAAACCATGGAACTGGCTATCCGTAAGTCACTATTAACTTAATAAAATTCTCTCGTCTAATCTTTGTTATGACTTCTGCACAGAAAAATAGTTCCTCTGAAAACAGTTCTAGGATTCTTAGTCGTTGGCTTTCTTCTCATTACCATTGTGGTGTACATGATAAAAATTCTGTTGCACGTCATATAGTGAACCTACTGACATCAACAATTAAGATAGATGCAGATCAAACAGATTTAAGGTTCTGCTTCAGGATTATTCGACCATCTAAGAACTACACACTGCAGGTACTTTTCCTAAATGCAGACATCTTGTTTGGCTTTTCCTCGTTTGAACTGATGGTGTACTAATATAAACCTTGCTGTTATTATTGCCTGAATTTTTCGAAGCAGATTATAAATTTTATTTCCTTTGCAATGCAGGCAGAGAATGCACTGGACCAAATGGACTGGATTGAAAAAATAACTAGCGTAATTGCTTCCTTATTGAGTTCCCAGACTCCTGGGAAAGTAAGCTTTTAATTTTTTTATTATTAATTTCTTTGCAGAAATGTGTTTCTATAGTCATTATAACGGATGTATTAATTATATGTAGGGTCTGTCTACTTCACCTTTGGGAAGCGATTCTTATGGCTTTACCAGCGAGAGTGATTCTGATTGTGATCGGAATACATCTAGAAAATAATTGTAATAATCATTTCTGTGAATCTAGAAGTTTGCAACAATGTACAGTATGAGAAAAGAGAAGCCAATTGATTTGCTCAGAAGGGTTTGTGGGAATGACAAATGCGCTGATTGTGGTGCTCTTGAACCTGACTGGGCATCCTTGAACCTTGGTATTCTTATATGCATTGAATGCTCTGGTGTTCATCGTAATCTTGGTGTACATATATCAAAGGTAAGTTTTCCAGGCTTGTATGAGCACTATCTCATTCCATGCTGTGAAAAATATAATTCATGTTCACAGTAGCAGTTCTAAATTAAAGCCTGAGGCTAGGGTTTAGGAACTTTGATGCGTGTGGCTCAAAATCTCATTGAGAGTATCAATGTAAAATAACATTTTATTAAATACACAGAAGGACCCTGCAACTTCCAGTACTTTGATTTGTAAAATGACAGGACTGATTCGGGTTCAATAGTGGGAGCTTTGGAAAGGAAATTAGGCCTCTCATGGCTTCGTATGAAAGTTCTGTCTGGTTTGGTTCACAATGAGAGAGAGATAGAGACATAACAGAACCTGCGGAGACGAGAGAAATGTGAAGCAATCTGAATATAACTATAAGCTATGAATTCCAAATAATCGGACATACCCTTTAAATACCCTAGAGGAGAGAATTGCCGTCAAAACCTTGAACAAGATTTTTTTTTTTTTTTTCAAAGGCCTATGATATAATAGAATTAGAACCCTTTTTTTAAGGGAAAAAAATCTAGCTATATGAAAACATATGGACAAAAATATCCTAGTTGTTTTTACTGCTGCAGTGACAATACTTAGAAGACCTAAACAACTACCATGGAAAGTTTCGCTGACTGAAATGTCTTCCTTATTTTCATAAAATCCAGATGCCTTTTACTGGGCTTTTAAATTGGATATTTCTTCTCTAGCAAGTCCATGGCTGCAGCAGCTTCATATATATATGTTTTTATGTCGGTATAAATAAAAACGCAAGTAAATCAACCATCCTTTGAAGTTTCTAGTTGGTGAGACATGTTCCAATCTAGAGAATATCATTGCTGGCCATATCTTTAGAATATTAAGTGTGATTACTAAATCATCCAGGGCAGGTAAATTTTAAGTTGTTGGTTGGTGTATTATTATTATTATCGTTATCGTTATCGTTATCGTTAGGCTTCCTCTCAGTTGTGTCTTATACATATTTTCATGATATCAAGCTTTCTTCCATCCATTAATTCATGAAGCTTATGTGGATAACTTTTGACACAGGTAAGATCATTGAGGCTTGATGTAAAAGTCTGGGACCCTCCAGTGCTTAATTTGTTCAAGTCACTAGGCAATGTCTATGCAAACTCAATCTGGGAGGAATTATTGAGATCAAAAAGTTCTTTTCGTACTGAGGAAATGCACAGAGGGTTAGTAATGCATAACTTGATTTAAGTAAAATGTATTTGTTTTTATGCTGATGTGCAGTTGGTTCTTTTCCATGTAGCTTATCCAAAATGGGTAGAAAGGACCTGTTGAATATGAAAAAAAAATCCCGAAATGATGATCCTATTTCAGTAAAAGAGAAATTCATTCAGGTAATGCCCCTCTCATCTGTATCCATTACATGGTATACTTTCTCACATATAATGCCCCTCTCATATAAGTGTGGACCCCACAAACATGAGACCAATCTCTATGTGTGAGGGGCGTTGTATTCTTCAGTACACTAATATTTCCATGTCTTTTTGCCAAGAGCCTTGCAGTTCAACTGGCATCTTTTAGTGTTTTCAACATAGACATGCAGGATTCAAATTCCCTTCCCCCATTGTAACTTTCCTTCTAGACATGCAGGATTCAATGGTGAACTTGCATAAATTTGTATCTCAATGGTGATTGTAGCTATATATGGACCTGTGTTTCTTGTTTATTTTTCTCTAAACACTTGCAGGAAAGAGTTGAGTCCTACTTAGAATGTGTTGCAGGTGATTCTTCTTCGGACAAGCCCTCCTTGAGTAATTTGAGTTCACCGCAAAGAAGTGATGATCAGTGCACGGCACATTTCCGAGAACTGTTCTTTGCTTCTCCTTGCCTGCCAAACTTCTGATATCGGCATGGTGGAGTTGCTATTACAGTATGGTGCAAACATAAATGCTTCTGATTCAAAAGGTCGGACACCACTGCATTATTATAGTGTCATTGGGAGAACTGCAATTGCAAATATGCTTCTTCAAGGTGATTCTTTGTTTCTTTTTTATTTTGTTTTTTTTTCTTGCAATTGCTAGTCTGCGGTCTATTTATCTCTAGTCCTTTCCACTATTGATATTAGATTCATGTCTACAATATTATCTGCAGGGGAGCAAATCCAAAAGCTGTTCACAGAGAAGATAATACCCCCGAGTCTTGTATCAAAATCAGAATTCAACCGCGATGTCCTTGCTCTCTTAACAGAGAAAAACGGATGATAGTGTAATTGTGAACAGCATATAAGAGATACAAAATGGAATGAGCTTTTGTATTATACTTCATAAAATTGAGAACTAGTTCTCTCTACATGGAAGGGCCAAAAGTTGTCGGACTCAGGACAGAACTGGCCTACTAGGTCATGTGTCTTTCCCCTACAAAAGCGTATATTTAGTTCAGTTTTCTAGGTGTGGGCTAAATAGAAGAAATTACTGTTTCGGCCTAGTGGAGTTTGCCAGGCTCATGCGATAATTTCTCCCAATACAGGCTATACTAGTCAGGAAGTTTGGATGAAGCAGCAAGTTATATTATCTTGTATATGGTTCAGGTTTTATATATACTAGTGGATGTCCCGCGCGATGTGCGTGTTTGCTATTAGTAATTTTATAATACTTAAATGTGTTATAATGTTCGGAAAATTAATTTCGATTATGTATTATACGTCACTAAAATAATGAATGAAAAAAAATTGTAACACAATATATCCATAAGTAATCATAATTAATTAGACTCTAAAAATGCAACTATATGCCCTTTTTTGTTTGATTAAGTGTACATGTATATTTAGTTCTTACATTTGACGATTCCAATATAAATATTTTATTATTTCTTTTTTTTTTTGAAATATTTATATTTTTTTAAAGAAAACATGTGAACTTTTGAAGGCTAAACATCTAAGATTTAAGGTTTATAATTTCTAATTCGCAAAACTAAATATATATGCCAAGAGATTAAAAATAAAATAATAATTGAATAGAGAAATATTTTCATATCTCACGTTTAATCAGATATACTTTAATCAATTACAAAGATTAAGCATTTTTCAAAAATACAAATAAAGACAAAAAACACATACCTTTTAGAAACCCTATATGTTGTGAAAGTATTGTATCAAGCTTTGATAGTGTTGTTAAGAAGTTTAGATCATATGCCCCTGAAACCAAAGCCAATTTCATTCTCTCTTATACACTAATTTTCTCACTCTGTCTCTCTATCTCTCCGGTCCTACTTTTCTTTTGGCCTTCTGATATTTTGTGAAAATGGAAAATATAAAAGAAAACGAAAACTAACATTCAATGAAGAAAACTTTTCATTTTTTAAATTAATGAAATTAAAAGTGGAAGAGTTCAAGAAGTTGGAAAATGGTGTAGAACCAAATCTTTTTAATTTTCTGCATTTATGGCTTAAACTAATTATTGATAAGAAGATAGGAGATGAATGGCTAAACGAAAAAGTATTCATACAAAGTGCCACATGACAGAACCTCGTGTACTTCTGCATGAGGTCTCTGCTTTTATATATATTGATATTGAATCATTGATGTGAGGATAGAGAGATTCATTTCAATCACGGAAGTTTGAAAATGTGCAAGGTGGCACTTCGAGTTCGAGGAACAAGTCATTACATCATTTGGGAAAACTTTCCTTTCATTTGGGAGCCACTCAAACTTCATCATGAATCATGACCAATGATGCTGATTGGTGACAGTAGTTGTAGATGAATATGATGTAACGATGACTAAAATTTCTTACAGATATACCAATGTGCAACGACTCAAGAATCGAGAGGATATTCTTCATTTTGTGGAAGAAATTTTTTTTTTTTTACTTGTAGTAGCATTAAGTTCGCCGAGAAATGAAGGGAAAATGAGAGGAGATGTGTTCACTTTTCATTGTCTGCGTAGTATGCTGTTTGGATTATTTGGGAGTGAAATATATAATTTAATGATAATTTCAACTAGAGTGGTTTGTTTTTTGGATATTGAGGTTTTGGTTTTCAAAATTTCGAGTTTGGACCAGTACTTCGTTCTAAATGTGATTGTCCGCCGTTAAACTTGATCCAACTCGGCCAAACATCGAGGTTAGGTCAGACTTAGAACAACTGAAGAATAATGGTGCTGGTTGTGGGTACAATATAATAGATCCCACTATAAAACTATACAAAATTTTGACTTGGATTGAGATTCAGTCGCAATTGCACTGAAGGACTCAATCCTTCGATTTGGAAAGTTAACTTTTAACCTCAATAATTGAATCAGGAAAGTTTTCATTTTTTAATTTTTTTTTAAAAAATTCTAAAGATGGAGGAGAAAGAGTTTAAAGCTTAATTTTTAATCCCAGCTCTCGACTGCAATTGCACCCCCAATCTTAATCTATTCCCCACAAGGAGACTCATGATATTTATCGGATGACCAAGTTGTCAAACAAAATGCACCGTATACTAATTTACTTTTTTTTTTTTTTATAATCGTATAATAATTTACTTATAGCGCCTACATTGTATCATATTACTTTTTTAGAGCAAGACTTAGGAACAGTAGTTAAATGCTATTCCTTAGGTTTCTCTTTTAAGATTCTGTCATATGGATTTTTTCTTACGAGATGAAAGTGTATATTTTTTAGTTAAGTAGTCACATAGCTGAATTTTAAAATAAAAATCCAAGGAATAACACCTAAGATTCTGTACCTAAGTTTAGTCCTATTTTTTAAGTGCTTGTTTGTCTGGGACAAAATTAGGATTTCATCTTTGGGGTAAAGTATGAAACAAAAAATTTTCACAATTTAATAATTAGAACTATATAATACTTCAAGAATCGATTCAGTTTCTATTTAATGTTAACAAAACATAGATAAAATAAAAGGTAAAATAATTGTTTTTTAATACATTCCAGGTTAATTATCAATTAAGGTGTACTAAATTTTGCAGAAATTTCTCTTAACTCTAAACCCACCCTAAATCATTTTATATAAATAAAATTATGTTGTCATATCCTATTTGCCACTTAATTCCAAACTCGAATAATATAAAAATATAAATTAAATAAAATAACTTAAAAGAAAAAATAATTGATAAATTGATAATTACGATGAGGAGAGATGATGCTAGAACTTTGAGAAATTGCGAAACCAAATAATTTGACACAAAAATAACACATTCAATTCAAATCTATCAAAAATATTAAGTATTATGTTTTACTCTCCACAAATACATTAAAAAAATAATTTTGAAAACGTAGTTTTTTATTTTTGTTTTCTTAGCTATATTAAGTTATCAACCCTAAACATACAAACATAATTCGCCTACATTTCTTTATTTTCTTCTAATTTTTATTCTTATTAAATAAATTAGTAAGTTACCTAAGTGAAGATAAAGAAAATGAAAAGAGGTGATATATATTTGTAAGGGTGCTCCTTTAAAAGATCTTTACCTGGGATATATTTTTTAATTGTAAAGGATAGGGATGTTTTTGTTCATTCTTATTTGGATGTATTTGAAGATAGGACGGTTTTGTTCCTTGAATCTAAATTTAAATTTTACTGATGCTTTTCAGGATTGGGAACCATTAGAGACTTTGTTGGCTCAATTACATTTTAATCACCTAAAGGACTACAGGAAGATTGGTTGATTTGGTAGATTAGGTGTGATGGAAAACTTGATGTCCCCCCTCCTTTTTTTGAGGCTTTGAAATATCTAATTAATTGTTGTTCCCTTGGAAAAAATTGGTGGAGCAAAGTCCCTAGTCACTTTTTTTGCTTGGATGTGCATTAGGAAAGCATCAGTAAAATTGTTGTTCCCTTGAGATATATCTCTCTCTCTCTCTCTCTCCCCTTTATTCTAGGATCTCAAAAACCTCTAAATTTTTATTTTTTATTTTAGAGAAGACCCAACTTGTTCAAGGTTCTTTACAAGGAACCTTAGGGCCTGTTTGGTAAGATGATTCTTGATTTTGTTTTTAAAAAAATTGAAATTGAAATTGCTTTTCAGATAACAATTTTTACATTATAAGTGTTTGGCTCCCATTTTTTAAAACAATTTTCAAAGTACTAAAAAAAAAAAAAAAAAGAAAGAGGTTTGGAGATCAGTTTTTATTCCGGTGATCTGTTTGGCTACTGTGAAATCTGTAAGCCCCACTCATTCTTTCTCCCATTCATTTTCAAACTTGGGAGAGGGAAATAACAAATGGGTTGATTTTGATTGTGATAGTAGTTACTAATCGTGGTTTCCTTTACAAGGGTTTGCAACTTTCTTTGAATTTTAATGTATTAACTCACTCACAATGTGAAGAGGTGGTCTAATTTGGGTCTGCTAGTTTAGGTGCTCGTTTTTGTCGTTATTACTAAATCAACAATAATAATATTGCTTGAATTTAGTTTGCAAAGTCATTGTTATTTGAGTATAATGGTATTCAATTTTAGGACATCGGAAATTAAGTTAAACATATCCATCAATTTTTCCTTTTTGGACTACTTTGCTTTGGAAAAGGCTTATGATGCTTTGAAAATAAATTAGTAGTCTGTGAAGTCGTTGCTATTTGAGTAGTTTGCTGTTTTGATTGAACTATCTGATAGCCTTCAAACGGTGAAAGTTTTACTTGAATAGTTTGAGAGCCAGAAATATGTCTCAGCTTTGTTTTATCTACATATAATTGATAACTGCCACTTAGTCAAGGTTTTTTTTTTCTTCTATGCTACTACCAAAGGTCAACTAAATCATTCAATCTTTTATTATTAGCAAAAGGGTATAGTTTTGTGACAAGGGGCATGATAGATTGATAGTAAGTCTTTTATATCTAAGCCCAACAAATCAATGATCATTCTTTTATTAATTAGTATATTACACCAAGCTTAATATTGTGCATGGATCAAATCGATTACAAACTATCATTATAGCTGAAAATTTTTAATTGATACAGAAGCATGAGATAGGTCGTCATTTGGTATTTGATATACTGCGCAGCTACAGTAGCATGATAAAGGTGGTGTTTGAGAAGGTTTCCAAGGATGCAATCTGTGAGAGACCGCGCCCCCGGCCCCCTTTTTTGTAGGGTGTGTTGGGCCAAACCCACGTGAATGGGTGGAGTCGTGTTATTGCCTCTCAAAATGGAGGTTCGACTAGTTATATTTTCCCTTTAGATTAAGGGTTTTACAATGGAGTCGCCACTTATTTAATTATTGGAATAAATAAGAAAACCACAATTGAAAAATTCCTCATTTTATTAATTTTAAATTGAATTAACATTGATCATAGGAAAATTACATGGCTTTGGTCCTAAGTACAATCTAAGATAAAGTACATGGCTTTATTTCCTAGTTACAATCTAAAAATTGAAAATTACAAGGATAAGCACTTGATCTACTAACCCTTGATCTAAGTTCGGAGGCTATGTTACAAGGTGGGAAGGTGTTAGGCACCCACCTTGCCCGGTGAAACCGGTCTTCTAGACTATGGTGGCCAACATTCATATCACATCATCCAATATGTCAATCAATCAATTTGAATTTAAAGTGTGTGCATGTGATGAACCCTAATTCAATTTATTAAGCATTACATTTGGATTGAAAAATAAATTCTAGTGTATGTGTGTGAATGGTGATAACCTAGATTCAAGGATTTGAAAGAATTACAAAACAAACATGTTTTTCATATTTTTGATGTCGATTTAAGATTAAAACTAGTGTTATGCATGAACATGTGATGAACAACCAAGAACATGTGAAGAACAATTAAGAACATTCAAACATATTCAAAGGAATTTAAAAATGCCAACACAAAAAAAAACGAGTTAAGGGAAGAGATTATACCTTCATGCAAGATCCATATGGAGGATGGGGAGACTCTTGAGGGAGGTTCTAAGGGTGGAGGAAAAGAAGAGTTAGGAGAGGAAGAGTGAGTCTCACTCAATACCTTGAGTCTCAGGAAGACCAAGATATGACAAGACTACTCAACTTCACTAGAACTCAAGAGAGGGGAAGAGAGGGGGTTTTTGTTGTCTCTTGGAATGAAGGAGAGGGGGGTTTATATAGTAGTAGTGGAGGAAATATGAATGGAAGGCCATTAATGAGGGTTGACAAAGAATCATGAACCTAGACCTCATTTTAGCCTTTGGGGAAATCTGGTGCATTAAATGGAAAGATTGATAGGAGTGAGGAGCAAGCCAAAATTCGGTTTTCCCGTAGCTTCTGTAACAGCTTGTGGAGCAAACTTTGAAAAATCATATCTGACTCAATTCTGATCGGAATTGTTTCGTTCTTGTGCTCAAATTGAAGCCCCGGATGTCTAGTTTCTGGGAATATTAACCTCATTCACAGATTCAAAATAGTCTGAGAGATATTGATGAAATGGTGAGCAGAGGTCATTTGTTAGAAAATGGTTTCAGCATAATTAACATTAATAGGTCCCAAATTAGCTCCCAATTAACATTAAATGGCTCCAATCACTCCCATTTCAGACTTAATTGGTCCCAAATTTACTCTAATTAAAAGATAATTGCACAAATTACTCATTGAATAATTAATGCCTAACTATCTAATTAATTAGGTGTGTACAACCTTACCATAAAATGTAGTCCTAACCAATCAAATTATGACACATCATTGGTCTCAAATTGATTATACTTATAACCAATCGAAATCAATTGTTCATAATCACATATAGTCGGACTCAACATGTGATAGTGCATCTCAGCCATTAAATCTTGATTTGATGATAACTTTCAATCTTGTGGTCCGATTAGGGCTTATGACCAGTCGATTTGATTGTTATAACATTAAGATCATTTTGGTGGAATGAGATTAAGGATCTAATGACCAGAATCAAGAAGTATATTTCCAAGAAAAAATTACCCTTTTACCCTCCCGGTGAGGTTAAATGCTGGTTGCAAAATGGGGTGTCAACACAATCAAGGAATTTTTTTTTTTTTTCTAAATAACATTAAATATCAAAAAATTTAGTTAGTTGTCAAGTTTCAAAATAATGTTGGAAACTAGCATCTCGAGTGTATAAAACTCGAGTTTCAAGATAAAAATCGAGTTTTTAAGTCTCGATTTGTAAGGGGTGGTAGGTGATGTGGATGTCCACGTGGAACTCGAGTTTTAAAGACTCGAGTTTCACCATTTCAGACCCAGCGTTCTTCGTTTCTGTTCTTCATCTCTGTTCTTCGTCGTTAAATCGTTCCTCCTGTTCGTCGTCAGAGCGTTCTTCGTCTTTGTTCTTCGTTCTGGGTTTCTTCATCTTCCTCCATCGTCAAATCGTTCCTCCTGTTCATCGTCAAAGCGTTCTTCGTCTCTGTTCTTCATCTCTGTTCTTCGTTCTGGGTTTCTTCATCTTCCTTCATCGTCACATCGTTCTTCGTTCTGGGTTTCTTCATCGTTTTGCTGGGTTTCTTCATCTTCCTTGCTGGGTTTTTTCCTTCTTCTTCTTCTTCTTTCTTCGACGGCAAATCTGAAGACCAGATCATGCCTCTTCTTCAAATCGTCTCTTCGTTCTTCCTCTTCAGATCAGATCGTGCCTCTTCAAATCGTTCTTCCGATTCTTCTTCAGAGCTGATGCTCTTCAAGTACAAAATCGAGTCTCTAAAACTCAAGATCTATGTGCATCATCCTGCCAACTTATTAAGTGGAAATCGAGTCTTTAGCCCTCGAGTTTTAGATTGAAATCTAGTCTGTAAAACTCGAGATGCTAGTTTACAGCATTCTTTCAAGCGGGTCTTAACTTACTATATGCTTCCTACTCGCTGTGCTAGTCTGCACATTCCCTCCTGCAATCAAGCTGTTATTGAATTGGCAAGTTCTATATTTCAAGAAGGACAAAGTGCAATATGGTAGAAGAATCAACACCTTGTATAAGCAATACAAAGGAATGTAAATTCAGTTCACTATCAATAAAATCTATCTTTTTTTATTAAAAAAAATTGATAGAATTATTAGTTGCACCTCCATGACTTTCACCCATAACAAAAATATTACATATATCTTTCTCCATATCAAATCTTCACAACAACAATTTGTATCATTTCTGGTAACATGGTTCTTAATGTCCTTTAAACAATCTCCCCCCACCCCCACAAGAAGAAAAGAAAGAAAGATGGTCCTATGCTTGTTCATGCCTTACACGATGAGATGTGTATGAGAGACTACTTGCCTGAAACATCAGATAATGTATTGATGTGTAAGACTAAATCCATCTCAAGCTCCTTATTCATAATAATTAATGAATGAACAAGTAGTTTGTTTACAAAAAGGTCCATATACAAAAACATGGTTCTTAATTTCAATTCAAACCACATTGTACAAAAGCTCCATGTAAACAATTATTAAATACCAAACAAAAAACTTCAGCATAAAGACAAACACCCTATTCCTAGGATCAATGATGTCGTGTTGTGTAATCTAACCACATCACCTCAGTGATCTCATCCCTTAAATGACCCATTGCTCTACATGCCTCTTGACTAAAGGCTTGTACATGCCTTCGACTTCTACTACTTACATCAGCCAAATTATTATGATCATCACTTGTCTCACATTCAGCTTCCTCCCATTCATGCAACAAAGCATCCGAGCGGTTGTATAGGCGTATAAAGTTATGCAAAACACAACATGCCGTTATGATGAGATGTTTTGATGGATTAAAAGGGGCATTGCATTTAGAATAGGGAACCTCGCCTTTAGCACTCCAAAGCATCTCTCAATAACCATTCGCAATAAGGAGTGTCTATAATTAAATAATTCTTGAGCACTTGCAGGCTACCTATTATCCCCTCTATATTCTTGAGCATGGTACCTTATTGATTTGTGTGGTGGGAGGAATCCATCACCCAGTGGGTATCCTGAATCAACAAGGTAATAGGATCCTGCATTGTACAAAACAAAGTTACATATGTATACAATATTGTCATTTTATAGAAAACAATAATTTGGTGGGAAGGAAATTAAAATAAAACCTGGTGTAGGCCAAGGAAATCCATGTTTAGGATCACTAGGTGCCTCTTGAAACACTCTTGAATCATTGGCACTACCGCTCATCCAGCATGATCAAATGTAAATCTCATATCAAAATTACATGCACACATGACATTTTGAGTGATTTCATTTTTTCTACTCCTACATGACGTCACTTTCTCAGTAGGAGAACTTGCACTAACATAGGTACCATCAATGGCTCCTACACATGCCTAATAACATAACATAAATTTAATTAATTATTATTATTATTAACAAAAAAATATAGTAAACAACTCAACACAATGGTGAATATAATGACATTATTATGACATATCATTGATAAATGATATAATAGGACATATAACAAGAATAGATATCATGTCCCACTTTTTGTATTTCGCTTTATACTCCACTAATCATGATATGTCATCAGTATAATTTTATTCCATTTAAAATTTTGATGATTTTATAAGGAAAATAGAAAGAATACATAAAAAGTTGTTATTGATTCAGTATAAAATGAAAATAATAAGTGAGACAGAATATTTGAATTAACATAATACGAACATCATGACGTATTTCAAATATATACTTTTTTTTAATAGATAGATAGAGAGAGAGAGGAGAATGTGAGTTTTGAACTATAGACAGGGCCAATACATAATATATTATTACCCTTGAGCTATCACTTGAACCCTATCGTTCAAATGCATACATTTGCTTTGAAAGACACTTCATAAAGTTAAGTACATATGTTGTCTAAAAAGCTCCCATCTTTGGATCTTGATTCGCTACTCTGTGGCTCTATCTAAAACTTTTTCTTTCCTTATCTTTCCTTTGTGCGTGTGTGCTTGTATGCAGATCATTTGGTGGAAGTAGTGCTACATTAGCAAACCATGTTGCATGCAACTGAAATGAAACTTCTGTTATCTTTTTTTTTTTTTTTTGATAGATAATAAAGATTTGTATTCAAAAACACTACCTTATGAAGAAAAACATAAGGCAGAGAAAGAGCTACAAAGGGAAAGGAAAGAGTGAAAGATAAAGAAGGGAAAAGAAACTAAGAACACAAGAGAGAGCTAAGAAACATAGGGAGAGAGTCATTAGAGGTGAGTCTCCAAGCCCTAGCCCAGTCAAACAAAGTGCCGCTGAAAGAGGCCAAAAGCTGGTCATCCGAACTATCCATGTCCTCAAACGTCCTCCTATTGCGCTCTCTCCAAAGACACCACATCACGCATAATAGTGCTAAATTCCAAATGCTAGACAAATGCTTTCCAGGCCATTTCCACCAACCGAATAGAGTATCTGCAATCGATCTTGGCAAGACCCAAGAAAACCCAAAAGATCTAAACACCAAACACCACATCCGATAAGCCTTTCCACAATGCAGTAACAAATGGTCCACCGTTTCTCCATTACTGCGGCACATGATACACCAGTCTACAAAATCCCATCTATCCCTCAAATTATCACCTGTAAGAATCCTATTCCAAACAGCAGTCCACACAAAGAAGGAAACACGTCGAGGAGCCTTAACCTTCCAAACACCTTTCCAAGGAAAAATAATTGGTAAGGGGCTTCTTATCTTATTGTAGAAAGATCGAATATCAAAGTTCCCATTCTTTGTCAACTTCCATCGCATACGATCTCTGTTCTCAGTGGGAGGTAGATTAGAGTCCAAGGTACGGAGAAAATCATCCACCTCACTCATTTCCCAATCATTTGGCCTCCGAGTAAAATGAACATCCCAGCTGCTCCGCTCCTCAGACCCCAACCGATCGAGAGATGAGGCCACCAATGCCCCTTTATTGGAGGCAATCCTATACACACTCGGGAAAGTCAAATGAAGTGGAGAATCCCCACACCATTAATCTGTCCAAAGCTTCACTCTATCCCCCACCCCTACCTCAAAGCGAATATTCTTGCTAAAAGCCTCCCAACCTATGCGGATACTTCTCCACAGGCCACACCCATGCATCCCTCTACCTAACTTGGAAGTCCATCCTCCCCAATCTTCCCCAAACTTAAGAGCTACAACCCTTCTCCAGAGCCTTGTCTCCTCATTTCCAAACCTCCATAACCACTTCCCAAGTAAGGCTTTATTGAAAGTAGTAACTTTCCTTACTCCTAACCCACCATGTTGCAAAGGTGCACACACCTTGTCCTATCCCCCCACAAGAAATCCCTTTGCAGCCTCTCAATTTTATTGGCCACATGCGTAGGGATGGAGAAAAGAGACAAATAATAAGTGGGGAGACTAGATAATGTGCTTTTAAGCAATGTTAGTCTACCACCATTTGACAAATACATCTTCTTCCAAACGGCCAACTTACGCTCAATTTTCTCCAAGATAGGATTCCAAATAGGAGGGGACTTGTAGGACGCCCCCAAAGGCATACCAAGATAGGTCATAGGCAAAGACCCAATCTGGCATCCCAAAATCTCTGCCAGGACATAGACGTTAGGAACCTCCCCAATGGGAACCATCTCACTCTTCAGCACATTAACCTTTAAACCTGTCACTGCTTGGAAACAAAGGCGAAGCATCCTAACATGTAGAATTTGCTCCTCAACGGCATCGCAAAACAGAATTGTATCATCCGCGAACAAAAGATGCGAGATACATACCCCTCTACCTCGTCTTCCATCAGCCCTAAAGCCTCGAAACAAACCTGCCCCTTCAGCTCTTTTCATCATTTTACTGAAGACCTCCATCAAAACCAGAAACAATAGGGGGGGATAGCGGGTCCCCTTGTCTCAATCCCCTCGAAGTCCCAAAGAAATCAGCTGGAGACCCGTTAAACAAGACAGAAAATTGGGCTGTAGAAATACACGTGCGGATCAACCTACACCACCTCACCCTAAAGCCCATTCTCTTCAACAAATCAAGAACAGCCTCCCAATTAACATGATCATATGCTTTCTCAATATCTAATTTACAAATAACCTCCTGAATCTTACTCTTCACCCTACTATCAACACACTCATTAGCAATGAGAAGTGAATCAAGGATCCGTCTACCACCAACAAAACTATTCTGAGACTCCGATATCAGCCGGTCCAAAACCTCTTTCAGGCGGTTTGCCAATACCTTAGCCAAGATCTTGTAAACACTCCCCACCAAACTAATAGGTCTAAAATCTCGAATATTCGAAGCCCCATTCTTCTTAGGGATTAAGGCTATGAGAGTTGCATTAAGATATTTTTCAAACTTGCTGTGATGATAGAACTCTTCAAACACGGCTAAGACATCGCTTTCCACAACTTCCCAACAATGGTGATAGAAAGCTAAGGAGAAACCATCAGGACCAGGAGCAATATCTCCTTCCATCTCTTTGACAACTCGAAGAACCTCCTCCCGTTCAAACCTCCGTTCAATCCAGTCTCTCTCCAACCCCTCTATCTAATCAAACTCCAAACCTTCCACACAAGGCCTCCACTCCTCAGTCTCCTTGTACAATTTCTTATAAAACTATACAGCTTGGTCGGCCATCTCAGATTCGTCCTCATAGATAACCCCATCCACCTCCAACATGCTAATATGATTATGCCTTCTCCGAGAATTGACCATCTTGTGGAAAAATTTGGTATTGTTGTCTCCTTCCTTAATGCAAAGCATCCTCGACTTCTGTCTCCACGAGACTTCTTCCAAAGTGAGAAGGTTCTGTATTTGAGATCTCAACACAGCCCTCTCTCCTAACTCGACTACAGAAAGGCCGAGCTCCCCTTCCTTAACATCCAAAACTTTTAAAGCCTCCAACAGATCTTGTTCCTGACGCACTACATTTCCAAACTCACTTCGGTTCCACTGAATAATATCTTCCTTCAATGCCTTCAGCTTCTTGGCAAGTACAAAACTTGGGGTACCTTAGAAAGAATATCGATTCCACCAAGAATGAACCCTATCTTTGAACCCATCCGACTTTAACCACATATTCTCGAACCTAAAAGGACTTTTCCCCCGCACTATCCCCCCTTGCCTCCACTAAAATGAGGAAGTGGTCTGAGATAGGACGAGTTAAAACCCGTCGGGTCACATCCGGGTAGTGATCCACCCAATCATGAGAAACCAACACCCTATCTATCCTAGACATCGAAGGCTGATCCGAGCCACTCGACCAAGTATAACTCCCTCCTTCCAAAGGCAAATCTATAAGGCTAAGTTCCTCAATGAACTCAGAAAAATTCTCCATAGTCGGGGTAAGACGAGATCCCCCCAACCGTTCACTAGGGAACTGAACAATGTTAAAATCCCCTATGTAACACCAAGGAACTTCCTAAAGTTGCTGAATTCCAATCAGCTCATCCCACAGCTGCCCCCTCAAGTTATCATCATTCGGGCCATAAACCCTACAGCAAGCCCAAATAAAGCCATCCCCCAAAACCTGCCACCGAACTAAAACGGAAAACTGACCCACCATTACCTCTAGCTTTTCTAAAACCCTCCTATCCCACATCATCAAAACCCCACCAGTTGTCTGATCCGCATCCAATGCTACCCAGTCTACATAGGGACAACTCCACAAGTTGCAAATAAACTGTCTATCCAAGCCAGCAAGCTTAGTTTCTTGAAGGCAAATAACATCACAATTCCATTCCCTTGACAAATTTCTAACAACCAAACGTTTCCGCGCATCATTCAAACCTCTAACGTTCCATGACACCATTCTTAACTTCATTGAAACAGTGAACTCCCTACTACAACCTCAGTCAAGCAACCAAAGAAAAAAAAAAAAAACTATCTCCCATCATAATTAACAGAGGAAATCAAATTCCTCAACTCCCTCTTCCCTTTATCCTTTGAGACAGCTTTTAGGTGGGCAGCATCTTTTCTATGCACCAGCTTGGCTACCTCAATCTCCATCTCAAGCCTTTGTAAAAGCAAAATACACCTCTTCTCATGTCGACCCAAAGAAAGCCCCATCATCTTACTGAAACTGGGGAGTCTATATTTCACCCAATTAGACACCTTCAAAGTGTTGTCCAACCTCCTCTCCTCAGCATTACAATACAAATCAACCGTCACAACCACCCCCATGGGATTAACAGACACCAAGGGGAAAGAACTCTCCACATCACCCAAGGTCTTAACTACATAAGCTGTGTCGACCTCATTCAAAGCCACCACCGACTGATTAGCCTGATAGGAGGTGTCTATCCGTTGCATATCGCTAGCACCCTCAACCCGAACACCTTCATCTCCACCCGGAGCACCCCCTTCCTCAATCCCGACTCTTGGTGGATTTAGAACGTAATTTGATAGCTCCAGGCCTAATAAAGCCCTATCACCCACTGTTTCTGCCTTACCCAGAGTGGACTTAGGCTCATCGGCACAAAGCCCACCAGAAAAACGACTCTCAGCCTCCGCCAAAGTCTCCGCAAGGCAACCCAGAAGCTTGGTTGGAGAAAAAGACACCAAATCAGTCCTCGTGGTGTGGAGAAGAGCTGTATCGGCACTATCCCGTGTCGCAGGTGAAGCTCAGGCGAGAGACGCATCGGAAAAAGGACCACCTACCTTCACCGATGCCTTTGCCAGCCCACAAAACATCTCGGAATGGGTCGCCGAGCTCGCCGCCGTCATCGGAGCTTCATGTCGTGCAGTGCCGGCCTTCACCGGTGGCGCCAGTGACTCCAAGGCAGGAACGACATCAGCCCTTGTGATGTCCAGAGTTTCCAACGTATCGTAGGAAGCTTTGGGCATCACTGGTGTATGGGCTTCCTGCCTTAAAAGTGTCGGGCTCCCCCCAGTTGGGCTTTCACCAACTTCCAACCTCAGTGGGCCAGTGGGCTCTGGACCAGAGAGCACACGAAACTCCAATGGAGAACCATCTTGATCTGAGCCCACCATAGGGAGTTTATGAACCCGTGAACCACTAGGCACGTGCTCCCTCTGATCCTTTATAACCAATAAGGAATTCCTCAGTCCACCTTTATTCCACACCACCCTCCTTTTTCCTTTCTCATTCACTTCTACAGTCAGGCTAGTTCCTGCCCAGTCAGAGTTTCCCAGTTCCCGTTTATTTCCATAAACATGTTCAATCCCATTTGATTTGAAATTCAATGGGGATCCCCTTTTATATCCTACCGGATTTGTCCTTTCAAAGTTAAACTCCTCTGTTCTGCACTAAGAACCCACAACTCTACCTTCATGAGTGGCTGGACCAGGTAAGCTCACCGGAGCTTTGCTCAACATATCTTGTTTACTTACTGAGTTCTGCATCTCTGACTGAATTCTGGCCCTGACCTGCACCTCACGCCCACGCACCATATCAGTAAAGGATCTAAAGGGTTGAATCCTAGAGTTATCCTTGTGAGGCTGAGTCACAAAAAAGGACTGCCCATTCCCACCATTCACATAGTTTTCGGGTTCCAGCATCTTCCTTAACTCTAACCCAAAAACTCTCCATCCAATCTTTGCTCTGCATACTGGAATGATAATGGACCTCCTAGACCCGCCAACTTTAAGTTCAGACAACAGTAGGAACAAGCCAAAAGAATTGGAGCTCCGCTGGAGGGTGTAGGTTGAGTCACATTCCCAGAACGAAAAAAAGTACTTCGGATTGCTCCCCACTACTATCTGTTCTAAACTCTTCATCAACCATTGAGCCACTTTCTTACCCATGAAGACCAACTTCATGAAGTACCTACTCCGCTCAAAAATCCTAAGAGAAAAATACCTTCCCCCTTCCTCTACCACCAGAGGAAGGGGGAAGGTATTTTCTAGGAAAAGTCACATCAAGATAAACTTTTCTAGGAAAAGTCTTGAAACTCAAACAGCACCATGTTCAAAAGAAAACATCCTCATCTCCGCATTGTTGCTGTAGAATATCTTCTTTGTAACAATCCACAATAACAAGAAAACCAAAAAATAAAATTCTAAGTTTTAACTACTATGCCATGTCTATTAGTTTTTCCTCCATTCCCTATATTGCTGAGTTCTTCAATGGAAGATTAATTCCTCTAGTATGATAAATTACACGCTAAGCAGGTTTTATGAGAACAATTGCAAAGAACAAAGACATAAGGATGTTCTTTTTTTTTTTTTTGAGAAATTACTATTTAAATAAAAAAATTAGGATCGCTAGATATACTCATACTATATAACAACAAAGAAAAAATTAGTCATTCTTATTTCAGTTAAGTAATATTTCAAATCTGTCATTAATTGCAAAAAATCGAAAGCCTGGGGACATCAAAGAGATTCTTGGGTAAAAATTATAACCTTTGGTGATTACTACCATTTGTTTGTACACAACTTGTCAAGGGCATCAATCAATATGGTGTTCTCTAATGGTCCAACACACACATGAAGGTGTGCTATAATAATCCTAATTACTAATCCAATCTAGTTGAAAGTACTTAATAAATTATTGCCCTTGATATGAGTCTCCAGTTCAATATATCTCTAATCGTGACATTAGAAAAAAAAAAAAAAAAAAAACACTAAATTGCACACAAAAAAACACACTAACAATGCAACTCTGTCTCATTGTGTAATTTATGGGCAAATGATTTGTGAGCTATAAAGTTCAGGCATAATTCCAAGATCACCAAAATCAATGCTAGTGCATCAAACATAAAGAATGAATACATACGACAGAGTGCCTGAAATCAAGTATTTAGATAATGGCAAGATAACCATCATCAAATTATGTAGATAAAAATAAAAAAGATTGTTCTTACCCAAACAAAATAAACGCCAAGAGCCACAAACATCCCCTTTTATCCTCTGCCATGTTGAGTGAGAAAAATCCTTAATTCCCCCATTTAGCAATCTTGAAAAAACCCACAAACAATCCTCCATTTATCAATCTGAGTCTTATTTAATCCCCTATATTTCTCTATAAAATAATTTTTTGTTGTCACCCACCTTCCCCTAAAAAACCCATGCATTAGTATAAATAACATTGTTTGAGACTACATATATTGCAATTATTAAAAAACCAGAACAACATAAATCTCACAATTTCCACCAAAAAAGAGAACAAATTCCAACAATGCCATGGTTTTCCTTCCAATGAAATAAGACTATGCACGTAAAGTTCATAATTTTCCAATAAGAAAGTACTTTGGGTTTCAGTTACTTATCAAAAAGAAAAGTACATTTCAGGTGCCCTTTCCAACTCACACCTAAACCACCATATGTCATTAATGAACTCCCTAATTCAGCATCTTACATAATCCCATGGAGTACAAAAGACACACACTTTTGACAAATTTGTGATTTTACGTTTTTGTTTTCTTCTGTTTCATATTTATAAGTACTTTGATTTCAAAGTTATAGCATAAAAATAATAGTATTCCACACCCCAAATAGAGAGACCAGTGAATACTCAGTAAACACATTTTTAAAATATTAATTCCTAAGCAAACTGTGGTAGCAAAACATTTCCACAGACACTTGGTGGACACATACACAAAAAGTATGTTTCAACCACAACCAGAGGTGTGTCACGTGTGTGCCTATATATATATATATATATATATTGAGAAATACCTCAACCAGAGGTATGTTGAAACCCTCAAAATACATATAAAGTTCTTGAATGCATTTGTTAAAAATAGAAGTTTGGGTACCCATTTTTTGGTTAATATAACCCACAAAAACCCCAGGAAAAAAACAACTGCCCAACTTCTTTAAGATTTTTGCCATTTGGCTTCTCTAGAAACCCATAATTAATAATAAATAAAAAACGATAATAGTTACTTTATTCTCCAAAGTTTCAAAGGCTCCTCATGGAATAGGAGGAGGGGGATTTCAGGGTGAAAAAAAGAAAAAGAAAACGAAGAAGGATTTGCCAATCTGAGATTTTTTTAGGAATTTTTAAGGACAAAATCAGCAAAAGTAAAAGAGAGAAAGAAACATACTCATAAGGAGTACCATATCAAGCAAGCAATTTAGAAGCCGAATCTGACTGACTCGTCTGCTCCCTTCTCTCTCCCTTACCGCCTCTTTCTCTGTGAGTCTGTGTGTTGAAAATTTTCTTTTCTCAGCAAAGCGCACCGTTTAAATTTTGCCTTTGTCCCCCCCAAACACACCGTTTTGGCCCAACACCTTTATTAAACCAAAACTACTGTAGTTAAGCGCACAGACTCTTTTTATATATTCGTTAATAGAAATAGATAATTGTTTCTCAAAAAAAGAAAAAAAGAAAGAAAAATAGAGCATTCTCATCAAACGTCTTAAATTTTTTAGCATTTAGCATCTAGAAATCAATTTTATAATATATAACACATCACTTTACAGTATACCTTACATCAAAATTTCTATTTTTTTAACGCTTCATTTAAATATTTTTTCTCTACTTGTATTATGCCCGTGTGATGCACGGCTTAATAAAAGAATTATATATAAATTTTAAAATATATATTATAATATAATAAAATTAATAACAAATAAAATATTAAAAATAGTTTAAAGATTATGGCAAGTTCTAAATTTCTAAAAGCTTTTAGTAGTAAACGGGCCGGACTTTGCACGGTTTTGGTCGTAAACTTATAATAACATGAATAATTTTATTAAAAAACACTAATTAATGATTGAAGAGAAATGCTATACTCGATGGACTACTACATAACTTTTACTTATTCAAATAACAATTAAGGTGAAGTAGGATGAGGAACAACAAATAATAATTATAACATATCGGCATAATAACATTTATATTTAATTATAATGAAGCGCTTGCATCACAAAGTGTCAAATTAATATCAACTCTAAACATGCTAGGATGTTTATGTTAATTAATGTAATTGCACGGTTTTGGTCGTAAACTTATAATAACATGAATAATTTTATTAAAAAACACTAATTAATGATTAAGAGAAATGCTATACTCAATGGACTACGACATAACTTTTACTTATTCAAATAACAATTAAGGTGAAGTAGGATGAGGAACAACAAATAATAATTATAACATATCGGCATAATAACATTTATATTTAATTATAATGAAGCGCTTGCATCACAAAGTGTCAAATTAATATCAACTCTAAACATGTTAGGATGTTTATGTTAATTAATGTAAATAAGCATAAAATTAATATCAACATCTAACACCCTACTATTGCATGAATTGTGATTAAAATTGTCCTAATATTTTTACTTTAACCCCAAGCAATCATCTTAAATTTACAAATAAAAACTACCCAAATATATAAAATTAAAAAAAAAATTTGAAAGCAAAATTCAAAATAACACACACATAAATATATAGACACAAAGAAACTCTGAATTCAATAATTACAAACAATATTAATTTTTTAAACATTAAAAAAAATCTAGAATTAGAGTTAAAGTAAAGATACTCACATGAAAATTGAATTAACTTTGACAGCAAGGGGGAGGCAGCGAAGTCATGGAGATTTCACATCACCTTAAATATCCATTGCTTTTACATCACCTGTTTTATATTTAATTAATTTTTTGTCTCCATTCTTTGTGGAGTGATGTTCATTATCATGGTTTTGGATGCTCGAATCTTGGTATCATGGCTACCTGTGGGATCTACAAATATTGGAAAACAGATCTTTCAAAAAGTGAATAAGATTTTTGTTAAAATTAATCTGTTAGTTTTCATAGAAGATATACAATTGATTCTGAAGACCATAATAAACATATAAATTAGATCAATGTTATCAAAAATAACTTAAACGAAAGGCAACCCGCACACAAAACATATTCAATTTGATGAAAAAAATATAAAGAAGGGAATTTTATGAAATAACAAAAAGAAGAAGGCAAACACATACATGCAAGTTTCATAGGTGAGGTAAATGTGGGAAGGAAAGAATGCATCAAGAAACCGTTCGGTAGAAAAAGGGAAAAATATACCAAACTGTATGTATACCCCCACTTTTATATTAGATAATTTTAAATTGAGAAGAAGTTGATAACTTGATATGAACACAAAGAAAAAGGAGTTTCCCTAATTAAGGAGTATATGTTAATTACATATTATTTATTTATTTTTTTACTTTATCCCTGTTGAGGGGAAAATTTTGATATTCCCAAATAAAGTATGGGGTAGCCAAGCCGAAACTCGATGATGAGCCTTGAAATAAAGCCCAAAGACTTTCGGTGTTGTGGAAGTCCGCCCAAGCAAGAGTATTCCTGTGCTTTAAATGGAATAGGATGTGTGTATTGGGTTCATAGGGCCGGTTCTTAGCCAAATAATGATAATAAAATTGGATAAAATATGAGTTTTGGGGCTTTTTGTGATAGTTTATATCATAACCCAATTTAGATAATGAGATATGAAACATTTGTGATTAACATAATAATAGAGCGAAAAATATTTGGGAAAACTCAATAACTTATTAGTGGTATAAATAGGCGGTACTTGAATAAAATTAGGTGTAAAAAAAAAGTACCCAAACATTTAGCCCCCCGAGTCACTCGCAATCAAATTATTAGTAATACTATATTTTTTGAAATAAAAATATTAGGATCACACATGCGAGTTTTTTTTTTTTTTTTTGAAAAATGGTGGCCTATTATAGATAACGAGATAGGACATTTTTTGTGGGCCAATGAGAAATATTCGTGGAGGCACAAAATAACATATGGGTGATATTTTGATAATTTTTGGTGAATAAATAAAAGTGATTAAATAGGCTTAGAGCATGTGGCTTGAGTGAAAAAATTGTACCTCAACCTTTTAGCCCCTTGAGTATGTGTGATCAGCTTGCCTTTGGTCACATATGTGAGTTTGAATGAGTTCATAAGCCTGTGTTGCATGGGTTGAAAGAGAGAGAGAGATGGTGAGCTTGAAAGAGAGAGCTTCTTCCTCTTTTCTGAGACTTAGAGAAACCTTTTATCTCATTCCAAACTTATTCCATCTGCCTTTTCTAATTCAACACTTCTTGATTGATTTTTTCTTTTGCATTTGTAGTTGATAAATAATTTAGTTGTTGGTGGAATTGGAGCTGCTGGCAAGGTGATACGAGCCTTTCAATAGTAATTGAGAAGGATAATCCAATTAGTGTACCTCTGAAGTGGGTGCTACGAAGAGATATTCTAGTGACAAAACTGTATGGGCTCCAACCGCTACTGGTGTTTTATACCCAGCGATTAGAACTTCAGCCAGCCCCCACTCGATTTATGGGTTTTTGAGGGTCCATTATTGATTGGCCTAATTGAACAAGCTGAAAGATTAATAATAAAGTTTTCTATTGACCCCTTCATAAAGCCAATATCATTGGTGATGTGATGTTGTTCCGCTATAAGGTTGTATTCCATAACCTGATGCGCAACTAGAGTCTAGAGATGCTGAATTAAATAGTTGTTTGGTTCATGGAGGAGATATCCAGATACTGTGGTGGAAGCCCCCAAGTCTAATTTAGTGAGAATTCTAGCCGTGATGAATCTAGAACCACCGATGATGGTTATTTAGATCAAACTGATACTTTTGTTAACCCCAACTATTGGTTCCATAGCTCCAACTGTCATGATGAAGCAATTTAAGGGAAAGAACATTGCCGGTAGGATGAAGATTTATGAACCTATGGAAGAGGTTTCTTCAAGAACTCCTTATCTTCTTACATCCTTTCTTTCCTTTTTCTTCTATTCCTTGTCTTCATTCATGGCCTTGCATTTCTCTGCCCTTATGGTTCTAGCAGCTTGGTGATCAAGACGTAGCCGAGGAAGCATGATGACAAATTTGAGGATACAGACTTCAGTAATTTTATGCCCCTTCCCTCTTTCTTATCATGTATATTTACTGTTGATGCATTTTCACTTCAGGTTTTTCCGTTGAAGACATAATGGCAATTGACAAAAGCTTTACTGATTTTGTTACGGCTGAAGGGTTTGTTTCTGCAGAGCTCCAACTGTGATTTTGCCATATCTTCATGATGTTCCTTAAAAAAAATCTCCAAGCATGATCTAAAGTTGCTCATACTGCTAGAGGGAATTATAGCTTGATACTATTCATTTGCTCTTTTGTTGTTACCGTTGGACATTTAACTATGGTCTCTTACTTCATGGCGGTGCACAGAAAATTTGTTGATGTTGCTCTTAAAAAAAATATTAATCTTCAAGGGTGCTTGAAGGCATTTTAAAGAAATATTCTGGCTTCATGGTTGGAGGCAAGATTGGTGTTGGTATGAGAGGACTATTGTTCTAGCTGTAGGTTGCTATGTGTTGTGCAATTGAACCATGTACTACTTGTGATGATGAAGATAGCTGATCTGAGGAGAATATTGCATTAATGATGGCTGAGCTTTATTCTTTGATCAAAGGGATGAGATTATGTGTCTTTCAACGGTGTTTCCCCTCTAGTGGAGATCTTTGGCAATGACTTTGTTGGAGTAGATTCTTATATTTTCTTAGGTGTATCTTTTCAAAAACTTGCTTTTGTGATGTATTGTGATGTAATGTAATGTAACGTAATCACTATGTGATGTGAAGTATGTTGTAAGCTTATACAACCGTAAATGTCATGCATGTTGTGTTTTATAATTTGAAATCGGTTCAGCCATGTAGACTGTGTTTTATTTAGCCATGAATTTCCTTTGTCAAGATATTTTGATTGTCAAAAAAAATTACAATTCTTAGGCTCAAAAAAATTAAAGCATGGTCATAAAGGTAATATCCATTTTTGAAATCACTTGCTAAATGCATGACCATTTTGTTTTGAAGAGTCCCAACCATAAAGGCTGTTTTTAATTTTGAATATGTAAAGGTTTGAAATATGAAAAGTGTTTTGATCATTGAAAGACTGATATAATCGAGCCAAAATATAGTCATGGAAGTTAAACAATTTATTTTGTAAAAATAACTTGTTAGAATCATGATAATTTATTTTGGAGATATCAAGTTGCAAAATGGCATCATTGCAAGTGAGACTGAAATATAAATATCTATGTAAAAATGTATCTTAAAATATTTATAGTTTTGAAATAAATGTAAGATATTCATGTCTTAGAGTAAAGATAACGCTTACTCTCTATTTCCAAAGCACTTTTCAGAAAATATGATTATTGAGCTGTATGATATTGCTCCAGTCATTTGCCATTGATAGGTTTCATGAGATTTTTGCCTTTTGCCATGGCTAGACAATAATAGTTGTTGTTATAAACTTCTTTTCCAAGACAAATGTCCGTGGATGTCAGATTGATTAGACACTTTAGATCAAAGCCCCCAAGTGTGGGATGGTTGATACTCTTGATGATGCTTGAGATTCCAAGGGTTCCAATGATGTGAATATAATAATCACGGTCTTGAATATGCGTGGGGCTGCCATGGCTTCAATGGCGACAAAGCTTCTTTAAGGGATGACCGCCAATCTACTTGGTTCAGTGGTTGGTTGCAAGGAGTTTCTTGGATGGTTCGAGCTCCTACATTGCGATAGAAAATTCTCATTGGTTTTATGCCTACAAAATAGAAAAAATCCAATGTCTAAAAATCATGATGATGATTGAATTAAATAATATGTTTTATTATATTATAATTTTTGATTAATTGTCACAATAAAGATTAAGATAGATTAATATATACTTAACGCGAAAGTTTTGATTGAATGATGTATGTGATATAATATCAAAGTAATTTGTATTGAGTGATATAAAGATAATAGAGTAACATATATTCAATATAAATTTAAAGATAGTGATGCGATGACTTCTCTTGAAAGTTCATGGCTCAAGCCGTATATCAATGAACTAACGGCAGTCCAGCAACACGACAACATGAGTACAACGGTGGAGAGTCCATCTGTAATGTAAGTCACTCTATGGTTTGATATTGAGAGCATGTATCACCAAGTTATGATCTAAACTGAGCATCATGTTGTACTCCTAAGCAAAGATGTCAATGTACTTTTTATTTGATGGAGAAGGTATGTCAGGTACTGCTGGAGGTCCTTTCAATGGTTCTGCTATACTGCTAGACAAGAATTCTTCTTCCATTAGATGTGTTCTGTATACAGCCGTGAGTATTGCACTAGCTTCATTCAGCCTAGGACCCTTCTATTTGAGGCAACTAAGCCTCATATGTCATCATGAGTATCAATAAGAATTGGGCTTTGATCTTGCCAATGAGAATTGGGCTTTAATATTGCCAATGAGAATTGGGCTTTTAGATAAATTGTCATGGGTTTAAATCAAGGGCTTTGATTTGTGGATTTGAATTCCATTGATAAAATTGTTTTGCCATGGACTTGAATCATGGACTTTTCAAATATTACCAAGGATAAGTATTCTTGGGTTTTAAATAGAATGATGTGTGTAAATAAAATTAGGTGTAATAAAAAAGTACCCTAACACTTATAAAACAATTATTAGTAAACATATCTTATGCTTATCTATTCAGCTTTATTGCCAAATTTATATAAACTCTATTATTTTATTTTATTTTATTTTTATGAAGAATATAACACAACCAAAAACCTATAAACAACAATTTACATTCTATATAAAGAATATAATCAAACTTATTCATAATTTAAAATTAAGAAATTAATACAAATTATAAATTTAGAAAAAGAACAAAGAATAAACCTGCTTATTTTCTCAATCACTTTAAGAGGTGAAAGTGTGAGTATGTAACTAAAAGCTGAATTAAGTGTTGTAGAAGAGAATAAATGAGTATGAAAGTTTAATATTATGAATTAGGTTAAAACATGTGTGAGAAGTTTTTATTAATTTTTTTGAAGTTAAAGAAAAATAACTTAAACAAAATGAAAAAATAATAATGAAGAAAGAATGTATACTTGTCCTGGGATTTAGTCATTCACATATTGTAAAAAATACTTACTTGTTGGTCAGTGGTGGTTGTTGTGATGTCTCCCATGTCTTGTATATCTCTTAAATAATCAACAAATGATATCCTAAATTCTAATACTTGCATGAATAAGATTATTTTGAAAAAATAAGAGAAAAATTAATTAAAAAAATATAATATAATTGTATTTGAAGACATAAAAATAATTTTATTATTTTACTTCAAAACTTACACCAAATCAAGTCTCATAAGTTCATTATTTTCTTAAGTGTTAAGTACCTCTCACACTCTTGTGACTGTTACTCTACAATCCAATCGTCTTTTTCAGTGTCAATTTCATCAAAGTTGTTATATCTTGATTTTGCTAACCATTTTGATAAAAAAAAAATATATATACAAAAAAAAAAAACATCAAAATGTTATCAACAATTTATCATCATATTACTATCAAGATAAAAAATTATGATATTTATGTAAAAGTACTTTAATTAAAATAACTAATAAAATAGAAATGCATTCCCCTATTCTTTATATCACGGTAATGTTAAAAGTGCTCACTTTGATGGTGTTTGTCCCCATATTGATTTTCTAAGCCATTCAAGTCAAAAAAAAAAAAAAAATCAGTTTGTGCATGTACGTCACTGTATACCAACTCTTAAAAGATGAGTTGTTGTTTTTTTTATTGTGCTTTCTTCTACCAAAATATCATTGAGTGGATTCTTCTAATCTAAGAGTCATGAATGACCCAAAAAAAAGATTGTCCTCTAAATCAAAATTGAGGGTAATATCCTATAAAAAAAAATTCGAGGGTAATATAAACAAAATAAATAAGTTGTTATCAACAATTTACCATCAAATTAAAGTTCAAAGGAAGATTGTTCTCAAAATCAAAATTAAGGGATTAAACAACATAGTAACATTGGAACCTATGTCATAACATGTAATTTATATATGATATACAAAATTGGAACCCACTTTATTTTTGTAGTTAACTAAAAACTTTAATATTAATAAAATAAGGGAGATTGTGAGAGAAGAATTATAAAAAGAAAAATCTTACATGTAAGTTCATAACAAAAATTTAAAATAATATGCAAAATAATATAAAATCACCTCTAACCATATTTAATGATTGATTCCCAAATTATAAACATATAAATTGGATAAAACTTAAGGAAATAAGGTTAACAGAAGACTAAACAAAATACAAAAAAAAAATCTCTTCATTTTGATAAAAAATAAAAATACATACCTCTGCAAGGTTATGTACGTAGGAGAAGAATAGAGTAAAACCTTGTACGGTTTGTGGTAAAAAATCATAATTTTATCACATATATTTATACTCCATGTTGAAGAAGTTGATATGAACAAAAAATTGTGTTGTGTGGTGAGAGAAAATAGCAAAATATTCTAAACTAACGTCTATCATAAAATTTAAAGATAAAAACAAAAAAAAAATTGTATTTCAGGCACCTAATCTGAAAAGTTAGATAAAAATGATGTATATCTAATTATCAATTAACGTAGGCCTCATATATATCAATTAATTAGAACTCTTATTGTAGATGAAAACAAAAAAGAAAAAAAAGAAAAATTGCATTTCAGGCATCTGATTCGAAGTATTTTAGATTAAAAGGTCTCATGTGTATCAATTAATGTAGGCCTCATGTATTTAGAACTCTATTTCTATATTAACGTTAATAATAACTCTATGTTAAATTTTGGAGTTTATCCAAAAAAGTGAAGGAAAAAATAAGTAGTTTTTTAAAAAATGAGTCCAAGAGAGGTTAAATTACAAAATATCAACTAAAGTAGGCCTCATGAATTTAGAACTCTATATCTATATTATCGTTAATCATATACAACTTTATGCTAAATTTTGGAGTTTATACAAAGAATAAAAAGTGATGGAAAAAAATAGTTAAAAAAAGGAGTCCATGAGACGTTAAATTAGAAAAGATATAGACGAACATTATTAGTTTTTGCTATAAACTGATTTGGTCTCTACGTTAAAGAATTTTATATGAACAAAAAGTCTAGAACTAAAATTAATTGAATAGAATTTTATAAACTAAAATTCTAAACACTATGTTGCAACCTTAGACAAAATAAGCTAAAAAAAATAACAAATTAAACACTATGTTGCAGTAATTTTATTCACTTAAAAATATAGCAAGTGTAATTCAACTTTAATCAAATTAAGATTTTTATCCATTTAGAAATTATAGTTGAAGAAAAATTATATGTACTTAGAAATTATAGTTGAAGAAAACTTATATATATTTTTTCTGAAAATCTAAAAAAATGTTTGCAATATAAACAGAGAATGCACTGGACCATCTAAGAACTACACACTGAAGGTACTTTTCCTAAATGCAGACATCTTGTTTGGCTTTTCCTCGTTTGAACTGATGGTGTACTAATATAAACCTTGCTGTTATTATTGCCTGAATTTTTCGAAGCAGATTATAAATTTTATTTCCTTTGCAATGCAGGCAGAGAATGCACTGGACCAAATGGACTGGATTGAAAAAATAACTAGCGTAATTGCTTCCTTATTGAGTTCCCAGACTCCTGGGAAAGTAAGCTTTTAATTTTTTTTTTATTAATTTCTTTGCAGAAATGTGTTTCTATAGTCATTATAACGGATGTATTAATTATATGTAGGGTCTGTCTACTTCACCTTTGGGAAGCGATTCTTATGGCTTTACCAGCGAGAGTGATTCTGATTGTGATCGGAATACATCTAGAAAATAATTGTAATAATCATTTCTGTGAATCTAGAAGTTTGCAACAATGTACAGTATGAGAAAAGAGAAGCCAATTGATTTGCTCAGAAGGGTTTGTGGGAATGACAAATGCGCTGATTGTGGTGCTCTTGAACCTGACTGGGCATCCTTGAGCCTTGGTATTCTTATATGCATTGAATGCTCTGGTGTTCATCGTAATCTTGGTGTACATATATCAAAGGTAAGTTTTCCAGGCTTGTATGAGCACTATCTCATTCCATGCTGTGAAAAATATAATTCATGTTCACAGTAGCAGTTCTAAATTAAAGCCTGAGGCTAGGGTTTAGGAACTTTGATGCGTGTGGCTCAAAATCTCATTGAGAGTATCAATGTAAAATAACATTTTATTAAATACACAGAAGGACCCTGCAACTTCCAGTACTTTGATTTGTAAAATGACAGGACTGATTCGGGTTCAATAGTGGGAGCTTTGGAAAGAAAATTAGGCCTCTCATGGCTTCGTATGAAAGTTCTGTCTGGTTTGGTTCACAATGAGAGAGAGATAGAGACATAACAGAACCTGCGGAGACGAGAGAAATGTGAAGCAATCTGAATATAACTATAAGCTATGAATTCCAAATAATCGGACATACCCTTTAAATACCCTAGACGAGAGAATTGCCGTCAAAACCTTGAACAAGATTTTTTTTTTTTTTCAAAGGCCTATGATATAATAGAATTAGAACCCTTTTTTTAAGGGAAAAAAATCTAGCTATATGAAAACATATGGACAAAAATATCCTAGTTGTTTTTACTGCTGCAGTGACAATACTTAGAAGACCTAAACAACTACCATGGAAAGTTTCGCTGACTGAAATGTCTTCCTTATTTTCATAAAATCCAGATGCCTTTTACTGGGCTTTTAAATTGGATATTTCTTCTCTAGCAAGTCCATGGCTGCAGCAGCTTCATATATATATGTTTTTATGTTGGTATAAATAAAAACGCAAGTAAATCAACCATCCTTTGAAGTTTCTAGTTGGTGAGACATGTTCCAATCTAGAGAATATCATTGCTGGCCATATCTTTAGAATATTAAGTGTGATTACTAAATCATCCAGGGCAGGTAAATTTTAAGTTGTTGGTTGGTGTATTATTATTATTATCGTTATCGTTATCGTTATTGTTAGGCTTCCTCTCAGTTGTGTCTTATACATATTTTCATGATATCAAGCTTTCTTCCATCCATTAATTCATGAAGCTTATGTGGATAACTTTTGACACAGGTAAGATCATTGAGGCTTGATGTAAAAGTCTGGGACCCTCCAGTGCTTAATTTGTTCAAGTCACTAGGCAATGTCTATGCAAACTCAATCTGGGAGGAATTATTGCGATCAAAAAGTTCTTTTCGGACTGAGGAAATGCACAGAGGGTTAGTAATGCATAACTTGATTTAAGTAAAATGTATTTGTTTTTATGCTGATGTGCAGTTGGTTCTTTTCCATGTAGCTTATCCAAAATGGGTAGAAAGGACCTGTTGAATATGAAAAAAAAATCCCGAAATGATGATCCTATTTCAGTAAAAGAGAAATTCATTCAGGTAATGCCCCTCTCATCTGTATCCATTACATGGTATACTTTCTCACATATAATGCCCCTCTCATATAAGTGTGGACCCCACAAACATGAGACCAATCTCTTTGTGTGAGGGGCGTTGTATTCTTCAGTACACTAATATTTCCATGTCTTTTTGCCAAGAGCCTTGCAGTTCAACTGGCATCTTTTAGTGTTTTCAACATAGACATGCAGGATTCAAATTCCCTTCCCCCATTGTAACTTTCCTTCTAGACATGCAGGATTCAATGGTGAACTAGCATAAATTTCTATCTCAATGGTGATTGTAGCTATATATGGACTTGTGTTTCTTGTTTATTTTTCTCTAAACACTTGCAGGAAAGAGTTGAGTCCTACTTAGAATGTGTTGCAGGTGATTCTTCTTCGGACAAGCCCTCCTTGAGTAATTTGAGTTCACCGCAAAGAAGTGATGATCAGTGCACGGCACATTTCCGAGAACTGTTCTTTGCTTCTCCTTGCCTGCCAAACTTCTGACATCGGCATGGTGGAGTTGCTATTACAGTATGGTGCAAACATAAATGCTTCTGATTCAAAAGGTCGGACACCACTGCATTATTATAGTGTCATTGGGAGAACTGCAATTGCAAATATGCTTCTTCAAGGTGATTCCTTGTTTTTTTTTTGTTTTGTTTTTTTTTCTTGCAATTGCTAGTCTGTGGTCTATTTATCTCTAGTCCTTTCCACTATTGATATTAGATTCATGTCTACAATATTATCTGCAGGGGAGCAAATCCAAAAGCTGTTGACAGAGAAGATAATACCCCCGAGTCTTGTATCAAAATCAGAATTCAACCGCGATGTCCTTGCTCTCTTAACAGAGAAAAACGGATGATAGTGTAATTGTGAACAGCATATAATAGATACAAAATGGAATGAGCTTTTGTATTATACTTCATAAAATTGAGAACTAGTTCTCTCTACATGGAAGGGCCAAAAGTTGTCGGACTCAGGACAGAACTGGCCTACTAGGTCATGTGTCTTTCCCTTACAAAAGCGTATATTTAGTTCAGTTTTCTAGGTGTGGGCTAAATAGAAGAAATTACTGTTTCGGCCTAGTGGAGTTTGCCAGGCTCTTGCGATAATTTCTCCCAATACAGGCTATACTAGTCAGGAAGTTTGGATGTAGCAGCAAGTTATATTATCTTGTATATGGTTCAGGTTTTATATATACTAGTGGATGTCCCGCGCGATGTGCGAGTTTGCTATTAGTAATTTTATAATACTTAAATGTGTTATAATGTTCAGAAAATTAATTTCGATTATGTATTATACGTCACTAAAATAATGAATGAAAAAAAATTGTAACACAATATATCCATAAGTAATCATAATTAATTAGACTCTAAAAATGCCACTATATGCCCTTTTTTGTTTGATTAAGTGTACATGTATATTTAGTTCTTACATTTGACGATTCCATTATAAATCTTTTATTATTTCTTTTTTTTTTTGAAATATTTATATTTTTTTAAAGAAAACATGTGAACTTTTGAAGGCTAAACATCTAAGATTTAAGGTTTATAATTTCTAATTCGCAAAACTAAATATATATGCCAAGAGATTAAAAATAAAACAATAATTGAATAGAGAAATATTTTCATATCTCACGTATAATCAGATATACCTTAATCAATTACAAAGATTAAACACTTTTCAAAAATATAAATAAAGACAAAAAACACATACCTTTTAGAAACCCTATATGTTGTGAAAGCATTGTATCAAGTTTTGATAGTGTTGTTAAGAAGTTTAGATTATATGCCCCTTAAACCAAAGCCAATTTCATATTCTTTTATACACTAATTTTCTCACTCTTTGTCTCTCTATCTCTTCGGTCCTACTTTTCTTTTGGCTTTCTGATATTTTGTGAAAATGGAAAATATAAAAGAAAATGAAAACTAACATTCAATGAAGAAAACCTTTCATTTTTTAAATTAATGAAATTAAAAGTGGAAGAGTTCAAGAAGTTAGAAAAGGGTGTAGAACCAAATCTTTTTAATTTTCTGCATTTTTGGCTTAAACTAATCATTGATAAGAAGATAGGAGATGAATGGCTAAACGAAAAAGTATTCATACAAAGCGCCACATGACAGAACCTCATGCATTTTCGCATGAGGTCTCTGTTTTTATATATATATATTGATATTGAATCATTGATGTGAGGATAGGGAGATTCATTTCAATCACGGAAGTTTGAAAATGTGCAAGGTGGCACTTCGAGTTCAAGGGACAAGTCATTACATCATTTGGGAAAACTTTCCTTTCATTTGGGAGCCACACAAACTTCATCATGAATCATGACCAATGATGCTGATTGGTGACAGTAGTTGTAGATGAATATGATGTAACGATGACTAAAATTTCTTATAGATATACCAATGTGCAACGACTCAAGAATCAAGAGGATATTCTTCATTTTGAGGAAGAATTTTTTTTTTTACTTGTAGTAGCATTAAGTTCGCCGAGAAATGGAGGGAAAATGAGAGGAGATGTGTTCACTTTTCATTGTTTGCGTAGTATGCTGTTTGGATTATTTGGGAGTGAAATATATAACTTAGCGATTATTTCAACTAGAGTGGTTTGTTTTTTGGCTATTGAGGTTTCGGTTTTCAAAATTTCGAGTTTGGACCAGTACTTCGTTCTAAATGTGATTGTCCGCCGTTAAACTTGATCCAACTCGGCCAAACATCGAGGTTAGGTTAGACTTAGAACAACTGAAGAATAATGGTGCTGGTTGTGGGTACAATATAATAGATCCCACTATAAAACTATACAAAATTTTGACTTGGATTGAGATTTAGGCGCAATTGCACTGAAGGACTCAGTCCTTTGATTCGGAAAGTTAACTTTTAACCTCAATAATTGAATCAAGAAAGTTTTCATTTTTTAAACTTTTTTTAAAAATTATAAAGATGGAGGAGAAAGAGTTTAAAGCTTAATTTTTAATCCCAGCTCTCGACTGCAATTGCACCCCCAATCTTAATTTATTCCTCATACGGAGACTCATGATATTTATCGGATGACCAAGTTGTCAAACAAAATGCACGGTATACTAATTTCCTTTTTTTTTTTTTTTTGTTTTGATAATCGTATAATAATTTACTTATAGCTCCTACATTGTACCATATTACTTTTTTAGAGCAAGACTTAGGTACAGTACTTAGGTGCTATTCTTTAGGTTCTTCTTTTAAGATTCTGCCATATGGATTTTTTCTTATGGAATGAAAGTGTATATTTTTTAGTTAAGTAGTCACACAGCTGAATTTTAAAATAAAAATCCAAGGAATAACACCTAAGATTCTGTACCAAAGTTTTGTCATATTTTTTAAGTGCTTGTTTGTTTGGGACAAAATTAGGATTTCATCTTTGGGGTAAAGTATGAAACAAAGAATTTTCACAATTTAATAATTAGAACTATATAATACTTCAAGAATAAATTATGAAATGAAAAAAATAAATGACATCGATTCTGTTTCTATTTAATGTTAACAAAACATAGATAAAATAAAAGGTAAAATAATTGTTTTTTAATACATTCCAAGTTAATTATCAATTAAGGTGTACTAAATTTTGCAGAAATTTCTCTTAACTCTAAACCTACACTAAACCATTTGATATAAATAAAATTATGTTGTCATATCCTATTTGCCACTTAATTCCAAACTCGAATAATATAAAAATATAAAATAAATAAAATAACTTAAAAGAAAAAATAATTGATAAATTGATAATTACGATGAGGAGAAATGATGCTAGAACTTTGAGAAATTGCGAAACCAAATAATTTGACACGAAAATAGCACATTCAATTCAAATTTATCAAAAATATTAAGTATTATGTTTTTCTCTCCACAAATACATTAAAAAAATAATTTTGAAAATGTAGTTTTTTATTTTTGTTTTCTTAGCTATATTAAGTTATCAACCCTAAACATACAAACATAATTCGCCTACATTTTCTTTATTTTCTTCTAATTTTTTATTCTTATTAAATAAATTAGTAAGTTACCTAAGTGAAGATAAAGAAAATGAAAAGAGGTGATATATATTTGTAAGGGTGCTCCTTTAAAAGATCTTTACCTAGGATATATTTTTTAATTGCAAAGGATAGGGATGTTTTTGTTCATTCTTATTTGGATGTATTTGAAGATAGGACGGTTTTGTTCCTTGAATCTAAATTTAAATTTTACTGATGCTTTTCAGGATTGGGAACCATTAGAGACTTTGTTGGCTCAATTACATTTTAATCACCTGAAGGACTACAGGAGGATTGGTTGATTTGGTAGATTAGGTGTGATGGAAAACTTGATGTCCCCCCCCTCCCCTCTTTTTTTTGAGGCTTTGAAATATCTATTCAATTGTTGTTCCCTTGGAAAAAATTGGTGGAGCAAAGTCCCTTGTCACTTTTTTTGCTTGGACGTGCATTAGGAAAGCATAAGTAAAATTGTTGTTCCCTTGAGATATCTCTCTCTCTCCCCTTTATTCTAGGATCTCAAAAACCTCTAAATTTTTATTTTTTATTTTAGAGAAGACCCAGCTTGTTCAAGGTTCTTTACAAGGAACCTTTAAGGGCCTGTTTGGTAAGATGATTCTTGATTTTGTTTTAAAAAAATTGAAATTGAAATTGGTTTTCAGATAAAAATTTTTACATTATAAGTGTTTGGCTCCCATTTTTTAAAACAATTTTCAAAGTACTAAAAAATAAAAGAAAAAAAAAGAGGTTTGGAGATCAGTTTTTATTCCGGTGATCTGTTTGGCTACTGTGAAATCTGTAAGCCCCACTCATTCTTTCTCCCATCCATTTTCAAACTTGGGAGAGGGAAATAACAAATGGCTTGATATTGATTGTGATAGTAGTTACTAATCGTGGTTTCCTTTACAAGGGTTTGCAACTTTCTTTGAATTTTAATGTATTAACTCACTCACAATGTGAAGAGGTGGTCTAATTTGGGTCTGCTAGTTTAGGTGCTTGTTTTTGTTGTTATTGCTAAATCAACAATAATAATATTGCTTGAACTTAGTCTGCAAAGTCATTGTTATTTGAGTATAATGGTATTCAATTTTAGGATTTCGGAAATTAAGTTAAATATATCCATCGATTTTTCCTTTTTGGACTACTTTGCTTTGGAAAAAGCTTATGATGCTTTGAAAATAAATTAGTAGTCTGTGAAGTCGTTGCTATTTGAGTAGTTTGCTGTTTTGATTGAACTATCTGATATCCTTCAAACGGTGAAAGTTTTACTTGAACAGTTTGAGAGCCAGAAATATGTCTCAGCTATGTTTTATCTACATATAATTGATAAGTGCCACTCAGTAAAGGTTTTTTTTTCTTCTATGCTGCTACCAAAGGTCAACTAAATCATTCAATCTTTAATTATTAGCAAAAGGGTATAGTTTTGTGACAAGGGGCATGATAGATTGATAGTAAGTCTTTTATATCTAAGCCCAACAAATCAATGATCATTCTTTTATTAATTAGTATATTACACCAAGCTTAATATTGTACATGGATCAAATCGATTACAAACTATCATTATAGCTGAAAATTTTTAATTGATACAGAAGCATGAGATAGGTCGTCATTTGGTATTTGATATACTACGCAGCTACAGTAGCATGATAAAGGTGGTGTTTGAGAAGGTTTCCAAGGATGCAATCAAGGAATTTTATTTTTCTAAATAACATTAAATATCCAAAAATTTAGTTAGTTGTCAAGTTTCAAAATAATGTTGGAAACTAGCATCTCGAGTGTATAAAACTCGAGTTTCAAGATAAAAATCGAGTTTTTAAGTCTCGATTTGTAAGGGGTGGTAGGTGATGTGGATGTACACGTGGAACTCGAGTTTTAAAGACTCGAGTTTCACCATTTCAGACCCAGCGTTCTTCGTTTCTGTTCTTCATCTCTGTTCTTTGTCGTTAGATCGTTCCTCCTGTTCGTCGTCAGAGCGTTCTTCGTCTCTGTTCCTCGTTCTGGGTTTCTTCATCTTCCTCCATCGTCAAATCGTTCCTCCTGTTCGTCGTCAAAGTGTTCTTCGTCTCTGTTCTTCATCTTTGTTCTTTGTTCTGGGTTTCTTCATCTTCCTCCATCGTCAGATCGTTCTTCGTTATGGGTTTCTTCAACGTTTTGCTGGGTTTCTTCATCTTCCTTGCTGGGTTTTTTTCGTTTTCTTCTTCATTCTTCGACAGCAAATCTGAAGACCAGATCATGCCTCTTCAAATCGTCTCTTCGTTCTTCCTCTTCAGATCAGATCGTGCCTCTTCAAATCGTTCTTCTGATTTTTCTTCAGAGCTGATGTTCTTCAAGTACAAAATCGAGTCTCTAAAACTCAAGATCTATGTGCATCATCCTGCCAACTCATTAAGTGGAAATCGAGTCTTTAGCCCTCGAGTTTTAGATTGAAATCTAGTCTGTAAAACTCGAGATACTAGTTTACAGCATTCTTTCAAATGGGTCTTAACTTACTATATGCTTTCTCATCATTGTGCTAGTCTGCACATTCCCTCCTGCAATTAAGCTGTTATTGAATTGGCAAGTTCTATATTTCAGGAAGGACAAAGTGCAATATGGTAGAAGAACCAACACCTTGTATAAGCAATACAGAGGAATGTAAATTCAGTTCACTATCAATAAAATCTATCTTTTTTTATTAAAAAAAAATTGATAGAATTATTAGTTGCACCTCCATGACTTTCACCCATAACAAAAATGTTACATATATCTTTCTCCATATCAAATCTTCACAATAACAATTTGTATCATTTCTGGTAACATGGTTCTTAATGTCCTTTAAACAATCTCTCTCCTCCCCCCCCCCCCCCCCCCACAAGAAGAAAAGAAAGAAAGATGGTCCTATGCTTGTTCATGCCTTACACAATGAGATGTGTATCAGAGACTACTTGCCTGAAACATCAGATGATGTATTGATGTGTAAGACTAAATCCATCTCAAGCTCCTTATTCATAATAATTAATGAATGAGCAAGTAGTTTGTTTACAAAAAGGTCCATATACAAAAACATGGTTCTTAATTTCAATTCAAACCACATTGTACAAAAGCTCCATGTATACAATTATTAAATACCAAACAAAAAACTTCAGCATAAAGACAAACACCCTGTTCCTAGGATGAATGATGTCATGTTGTGTAATCTAACCACATCACCTCAGTGATCTCATCCCTTTAATGACCCATTGCTCTACATGCCTCTTGACTAAAGGCTTGTACATGCCTTCGACTCCTCCTACTTACATCAGCCAAATTATTATGTACAGGCGTATAAAGTTATGCAAAGCACAACATGCCGTTATGATGAGATGTTTTGATGGATTAAAGGGGCATTGCATTTAGAATAGGGAAACTTGCCTTTAGCACTCCAAAGCATCTCTCAATAACCATTCACAATAAGGAGTGTCTATAATTAAATAATTCTTGAGCACTTGCAGGCTACCTATTATCCCCTCTATATTCTTGAGCATGGTACCTTATTGATTTGTGTGGTGGGAGGAATCCATCACCCAGTGGGTATCCTGAATCAACAAGGTAATAGGATCCTGCATTGTACAAAACAAAGTTACGTATGTATACAATATTGTCATTTTATAGAAAACAATAATTTAATGGGAAGGAAATTAAAATAAAACCTGGTGTAGGCCAAGGAAATCCATGTTTAGGATCACTAAGTGCCTCTTGAAACACTCTTGAATCATTGGCACTACCCCTCATCCAGCATGAACAAATGTAAACCTCATATCAAAATTACATGCACACATGACATTTTGAGTGATTTCATTTTTTCTACTCCTACATGACGTCACTTTCTCAGTAGGAGAACTTGCACTAACATAGGTACCATCAATGGCTCCTACACATGCCTAATAACATAACATAACATAACATAACATAACATAACATAAATTTAATTAATTATTATTATTATTATTATTAACAAAAAAATATAGTAAACAACTCAAAACAATGGTGAATATAATGACATTATTATGACATATCATTGATAAATGCTTCCATACCTTAAACCATGGATAGTACTTTCTGTTTACGCAAAGATCATGGGGAAGCTCGCGTGCATTTTCATCTGGCTTAACTAAGATATTTCGAAAGTTATGAATTGCTCGTAATGCTTGACGAAGTCGCTGTTGGGGCGATTTCAGTAGAATGTTGAATGCGATTTGCAGCCGCTCTAAACCCACTGTTATGCCCTACAACAAATAGAAACATAGCAACGGACTGCTTGACTCCAACATCCCCAACATCTTCCTATATCAGTTCATACCTTCTCAATTCAGCACATAAATGATGAAATAATTCTAAGTTCATGCGAAACAAATCATAACGAACTGCTGGATTTCTTATGTTTATTTCATCCATAAAACTACAGCCAAATAAAATACCAGTACACTTCGGCGTTTTGTCAGTGACGTTGTACATTAGTAACCAAGGCATACACATGTCTTGAAAATATTTCAAATTCTTCATCACTTTCATCAGAGTTTGTATAATCTGATTCTATAGCATCGTAGTTAGCCATGACAAATAATGTGTACCCTGCTCACATCAATAATAATGACACATCAATAATAATGAAACATCAATAGGCAAGTTTTCAAATAAATCACTAGTAACAATTACCATTACTCATGTCATACATTCAAAGCAAAAAATAAACACAGTTGCATAGTTACACATAAAATTATTTGTAAACAAACATAAATAGGTTTAAATTTAAACAAACCTAAAGAGATTCACAATTGAAACACATAAACATTGCTATGTAAACACATAGCAACCACAAACATTGACTCCAAATTATTTAAGCACACAACTAGCAACTAGTGAAACATTGTCCCCAGATTCTAACCAAACACACAACTAGCAACAATAAAAAATTGTCTCCAAATTATTACCAAACACCAACTAGAAACAATAACTCTTAACACATCAATAATCATAGCCTGAGCTCATTCAAGTCCAGTTGCAATGATATCCATCCAGGATCTCTTCCTCTCATCTGTCATAGACATGAAGGCAATCCTAGTCTCACGATTATCGAGTTCCTTTTGCACATTGTAGAAGCTGAAAGCATCAAGTTCCTTGTACTCATTGAGTATCGCAATAGCTTTCTCCAAAGAGAACTTATTAGAAGAATCAGCCATGTTCTCAGTGATACCGCTTACTTTTGCCTGCCTCGCTAGAAACCTCATCCTTGATAGTTCAATAAAGTTTTGGATAGCTTGTGTCATCTCACTAAGTTTCTTCCCCTTCTTAGCAATCTTCTTCCCTTAGACCATTCTTGTTGCATTGGACGCTTCTCAACACGGCTAGTGAGCTGTGACCTGTGCGCTTCATCCTGTGTTCCATTGTCTATGTCATCTGCACTATCATCATCCGGGTCAACATGTACTCCACCATTGAGATACTCCTCATCTAGCTCCCGCTCTTCATCACTATTTGGGGTTGGTTGGGCTGAGGAAATCTGGAGGATACCAGCGGCAGTAGTTTTGTTGAACAATGCTCCCAACAAATGATAGTGTTCACATCCCTTCTTTAGAAATTCCTTGGCTTTAGGATTTGCCTGCCAGTGAAAAAAAAATTAATGAAACACATGTAAATACAAAAACAACAACAACAATAATAATAATTGTAACACATGTAAGTAGTTGGGAAAAAAACTAATAAACAATTTCCATTTTTTTGTATAAATAAATCACTTACTGCAATTACATTCACCCAAACCTCATCACTGGTAGTTACTGTGCCTGTCACAGCATCCTAACCCATCCCAGTATGTCGTAATAGTTGAGAAAATATACCGTGTCTTGACCTAAGCCTATTAAACTTTGTCCTAACTTGAAGCTTCAAATAGACCCGATTGGCACGTTTGTTGAGTTCATTTCAAATATTTATCCAAATATTCCACTTAAAAGCACCGTGTACCATGTTCCCTTTTGCTTGTTCATCCACCATAACATCTATAAACATCCTTTCTATTGTGGGAGGCCATAGTTTGATATCGTCTGCCTCATTCGATGCGTTAGCCATCTAATTAAGATCATTCGCATTAATCTAGAAAGTAGTTTAATTTATCATGACAGATGACTCTGCTTTTACCTGGTTTGGTTCATTATTGCAAAGCACTCATCAAATATAAAGTTGTAAACAAAAAGAGCACTCATCAAATATAGAGAAGGAATAAACCGAGAATGAACAAGATGAATACAAATTACCCAAAATCAGATAAACCATGAACAAATATTGTAGTGCTAACAGATGAATTAAACAATAGATTTCTGTAGATGTTGAGGCAAAATACTGTAACTACAGAATATGATATGATAATAAACAATACTTTTAAATTATGCCTATTCTTCCATCACCCAAAATTCAATATTGGCAAATTTGGTTGAATACTCATAATCCTATAATCAACTTTAATTTATGCTTTGTTTGGATGTTGGGGGAAGGAAAGGAGGAGGAGTAAGTTAAATTACCTTGTTTGAGTGTTTTTTTTAAGAAAGGAGGGGGAGGGATTTGGAGGGGTTTAAGCTATTTCTAACTCCTCATTTTTAAATTTCCAAAATTAAAGAGATTTAGAGGGAGAGTAGAGTACATAAATTATTGACCACATAAATTATCTAATTTACCCTTATTATATTAAAACTAGTTTGGGCAACACGTGCTTGCCATGAAAAAAGAGTCGTGATTAAGTTTAGATCTAGATTTTATTTTATTCTATTTTATATAAAATTTTTCTAGATTTTATTTGTAACACAATAGAAAGATATAAATCATTTGATTTTAAAAAAACACTAAGAGATTTACCATTAATCAAAAGAGACATTAATTTTACTATATGCAAGAGAAACAATGATATAATAGGACATATAACAAGAATAGGTATCATGTCCCACTTTTTGTATTTCGCTTTATACTCCACTAATCATGATATGTCATCAGTATAATTTTATTCCATTTAAAATTTTGATGATTTGATAAGGAAAATAAAAAGAATACATAAAAAGTTGTTATTGATTGAGTATAAAATGAAAATAAAAAGTGAGACAGAATATTTGAATTAACATAATACAAACATCATGACGTATTTCAAATATATACTTTTTTTTAATAGATAGATAGAGAGAGAGAGAGGAGAATGTGAGTTTTGAACTATAGACAGGGTCAATACATAATATATTATTACCATTGAGCTATCACTTGAACCCTATCGTTCAAATGCATACATTTGCTTTGAAAGACACTTCATAAAGTTAAGTACATATGCTGTCTAAAAAGCTCCCATCTTTGGATCTTGATTTGCTACTCTGTGGCTCTATCTAAAACTTTTTCTTTCCTTATCTTTCCTTTGTGCATGTGTGCTTGTATGCAGATCATTTGGTGGAAGTAGTGCTACATTAGCAAACCATGTTGCATGCAACTGAAATGAAACTTCTGTTATCTTTTTTTTTTTTTTTTTGATAGATAATAAAGATTTGTATTCAAAAACACTACCTTATGAAGAAAAACATAAGGCAGAGAAAGAGCTACAAAGGGAAAGGAAAGAGTGAAAGATAAAGAAAGGAAAAGAACCTAAGAACACAAGAGAGAGCTAAGGAACATAGGGAGAGAGTCACTTGAGGTGAGTCTCCAAGTCCTAGCCCAGTCAAACAAAGTGTCGCTGAAAGAGGCCAAAAGCTGGTCATCCGAACTATCCATGTCCTCAAACGTCCTCCTATTGCGCTCCCTCCAAAGACACCACATCACGCATAACAGAGCTAAATTCCAAATGCTAGACAAATGCTTTCCAGGCCATTTCCACCAACCGAATAGAGTATCTGCAACCGATCTTAGCAAGACCCAAGAAAACCTAAAAGATCTAAACACCAAACACCACATCTGATAAGCCTTTCTACAATGCAGTAACAAATGGTCCACTGTTTCTCCATTACTGCGGCACATGATACACCAGTCAACAAAATCCCATCTACCCCTCAAATTATCACCTGTAAGGATTCTATCCCAAACAGCAGTCCACACAAAGAAGGAAACATGTCAAGGAGCCTTAACCTTCCAAACACCTTTCCATGGAAAAATAATTGGTAAGGAGCTTCTTAACTTATTGTAGAAAGATTGAATATCAAAGTTCCCATTCTTTGTCAACTTCCATCACATACGATCTCCGTTCTCAGTGGGAGGTAGATTAGAGTCCAAGGTACGGAGAAAATCATCCACCTCACTCATTTCCCAATCATTTGGCCTCCGAGTAAAATGAACATCCCAGCTTCTCCGCTCCTCAGACCCCAATCGATCGAGAGAAGAGGCCACCAATGCCCCTTTATTGGAGGCAATCCCATACATACTCGGGAAAGTCAAATGAAGTGGAGAATCCCCACACCATTGATCTGTCCAAAGCTTCACTCTATCCCCCACTTCTACCTCAAAGCAAATATTCTTGCTAAAAGCCTCCCAACTCATGCGGATACTTCTCCACAGGCCACACCCATGCACCCCTCTACCTAACTTGGAAGTCCATCCTCCCCAATCTTCCCCAAACTTGAGAGCTACAACCCCTCTCTAGAGCCTTGTCTCCTCATTTCCAAACCTCCATAACCACTTCCCAAGTAAGGCTTTATTGAAAGTAGTAACTTTCCTTACTCCTAACCCACCATGTTGCACAGGTGCACACACCTTGTCCCATCCCCCCACAAGAAATCCCTTTGCAGCCTCTCAATTTTATTGGCCACATGCGTAGGGATGGTGAAAAGAGACAAATAATAAGTGGGGAGACTAGATAAAGTGCTTTTAAGCAATGTTAGTCTACCGCCTTTTGACAAATACATCTTCTTCCAACCGGCCAACTTACGCTTAATTTTCTCCAAGATAGGATTCCAAACAGTTAGTGTAGTCAAAGGCGAGCCGGGCGCTCGCCTAAGCGCCCGGGCGAGGCGAGGTGCCACTAAGGCACCTCAAAGGCTCTAAGGCGAGGCACCTTTAGTGAGGTGCTCGCCTTTAGAGCCTAGGCGAGCAAGGCGACCGCCTTAAGCCATGAAAAAGGCGCTACGGCGAGAGCCTCAAGGTTTTTTTTTTTTTTTTTTTTAGAAGTTTGTTATGAAACCTATTTTTAGACTACTAAATTCAAAATGCCTGTTATAAAATCTATTGTTTGTTAAATTAATTTACAAATTTGTTTTGTAAGACTTATTGTTATATAGAAGCTTATTGTAAAACGTATTGTTAGAACTGACTAATAGAGCCTAAACCATGTTAATCCTATTTTGAAATAATTTGATAGACCTCATTTCTTCATGCTACACATTGAAAAACACTTGATTATAATATTATAATACACTAGGTACATATGATTTAGTTTTATATGTATAATAAATATATTAAGAATTTGGCGCCTTGCTTTACTCAGGCTAGCGCCTTTTTGTCGCCTCACGCCTCGGGCGATACAAGGCCTTGGCACCTTAAGGTCGCCTTTCGCCTTTGACTACCTTGCAAACAGTAGGGGACTTGTAGGACGCCCCCAAAGGCATACTAAGATAGGTCATAGGCAAAGACCCAATCTGGCATCCCAAAATCTCTGCTAGGACATAGACGTTAGGAACCTTCCCAATGGGAACCATCTCACTCTTCAGCACATTAACCTTTAAACCTGTCACTGCTTGGAAACAAAGGAGAAGCATCCTAACATGTAGAATTTGCTCCTCAACGGCATCACAAAACAGAATTGTATCATCTGCGAATAAAAGATGCGAGATACATACCCCTCCACCTCGTCTTCCATTAGCCCTAAAGCCTCGAAACAAACCTGCCCCTTCAGCTCTTTTCATCATCTTACTGAAGACCTCCATCATAACCAGAAACAATAGGGGGGATAGCGGGTCCCCTTGTCTCAATCCCCTCGAACTCCCAAAGAAATCAGCTGGAGACCCGTTAAACAAGACAGAAAATTAGGCTGTAGAAATACACGTGCGGATCCACCTACACCACCTCACCCCAAAGCCCATTCTCTTCAACAAATAAAGAACAGCCTCCCAATTAACATGATCATATGCTTTCTCAATATCTAATTTACAAATAACCCCCGAAATCTTACTCTTCACCCTACTATCAACATACTCATTAGCAATGAGAACTGAATCAAGGATCTGTCTACCACTAACAAAACTGTTTTGAGACTCCGATATCAGCTGGTCCAAAACCTCTTTCAGGCGGTTTGCCAATACCTTAGCCAAGATCTTGTAAACACTCCCCACCAAACTAATAGGTCTAAAATCTCGAATATTCGAAGCCAAATTCTTCTTAGGGATTAAGGCTATGAAAGTTATATTAAGAAATTTTTCAAACTTGCTGTGATGATAGAACTCTTCAAACACGGCTAAGACATCGCTTTCCACAACTTCCCAACAATGGTGATAGAAAGCTAAGGAGAAACCATCAGGACCAGGAGCTTTATCTCCTTCCATCTCTTTGACAACTCGAAGAACCTCCTCCCGTTCAAACCTCCGTTCAATCTAGTCTCTCTCCAACCCCTCTATTTGATCAAACTCCAAACCTTCCACACAAGGCCTCCACTCCTCAGTCTCCTTGTACAATTTTTTATAAAACTGTACAGCTTGGTCGGCCATCTTAGATTCGTCCTCATAGATAACCCCATCCACCTCCAACATGCTAATATGATTATGCCTTCTCTGAGAATTGGCCATCTTGTGGAAAAATTTGGTATTGTTGTCTCCTTCCTTAATGCAAAGCATCCTCGACTTCTGTCTCCACAAGACTTCTTCCAAAGAGAGAAGGTTCTGTATTTGAGACCTCAACACAGCCCTCTCTCCTAACTCGACTACAGAAAGGCCAAGCTCCCCTTCCTTAACATCCAAAACTTTCAAAGCCTCCAACGGATCTTTTTTCTGACGCACTACATTTCCAAACTCACTTCGGTTCCACTGAATAATATCTTCCTTCAATGCCTTCAGCTTCTTGGCAAGTACAAAACTTGGGGTACCTGAGAAAGAATATCGATTCTACTAAGAACGAACCCTATCTTTGAACCCATCCGACTTTAGCCACATGTTCTCGAACCTAAAAGGACTTTTACCCCTTACTATCCCCCCTTCCTCCACTAAAATGGGGAAGTGGTCTGAGATAGGACGAGTTAAAACCCGTTGGGTCACATCTGGATAGTGATCCTCCCAATCATGAGAAACCAACACCCTATCTATCCTAGACATCGAAGGCTGATCCGAGCCACTCGACCAAGTATAACTCCCTCCTTCCAAAGGCAAATCTATCAGGCTAAGTTCCTCAATGAACTCAGAAAAATTCTCCATAGTCGGGGTAAGACGAGATCCCTCCAACCGTTCACTAGGGAACCGAACAATGTTGAAATCCCCTATGTAACACCAAGAAACTTCCCAAAGTTGTTGAATTCCAATAAGCTCATCCCACTACTGCCCCCTCAAGTTATTATCATTCGGGCCATAAACCCTAGAGCAAGCCCAAATAAAGCCATCCCCCAAAACCTGTCACCGAACTGAAACGGAAAACTGAACCACCATTACCTCTAGCTTTTCTAAAACCCTCCTATCCCACATCATCAAAACCCCACCAGCTGTCTGATCCGCATCCAATGCTACCCAGTCTACATAGGGACAACTCCACAAGCTGCAAATCAACTGTCTCTCCAAGCCTGCAAGCTTAGTTTCTTGAAGGCAAATAACATCACAATTCCATTCCCTTAACAAATTTCTAACAACCAAACGTTTCCGCACATCATTCAAACCTCTAACGTTCCGTGACACCATTCTTAACTTCATTGAAACAGAGAACTCCCTACTACAACCTCAGTCAAGCAACCAAAGAAAAGAAAAGAAAAAACTATCTCCCATCATAATTAACAGAGGAAATCAAATTTCTCAACTCCCTCTTCCCTTTATCCTTTGGGACAGCTTTTAGGTGGGCAGCATCTTTTCTATGCACCAGCTTGGCTACCTCAATCTCCATCTCAAGCCTTTGTAAAAGCAAAATACACCTCTTCTCATGTCGACCCAAAGAAAGCCCCATCATCTTACTGAAATCGGGGAGTCTATATTTCACCCAATTAGACACCTTCAAAGTGTTGTCCAACCTCCTCTCCTCAGTATTACAATACAAATCAGCCGCCACAACCACCCTCAAGGGATTAATAGACACCAAGGGGAAAGAACTCTCCACATCACCCAAGGTCTTAACTGCATAAGCTGTGTCGACCTCATTCAAAGCCACCACCGACTGATTAGCCTGATAGGAGGTGTCTATCCGTTGCATATCGCTAGCACCCTCAACCCGAACACCTTCATCTCCACCCGGAGCACCCCCTTCCTCAATCCCAACTCTTGGTGGATTTAGAACGTAATTTGATAGCTCCAGGCCTAATAAAGCCCTATCACCCACTGTTTCTGCCTTACCCAGAGTGGACGAAGGCTCATCGGCACAAAGCCCACCAGAACAAAGACTCTCAGCCTCCACCGAAGTCTCCGCAAGGCAACCCAGAAGCTTGGTTGGAGAAAAAGACACCAAATCAATCCTCGTGGTGTGGAGAAGAGCTGTATCGGCACTATCCCGTGTCGCAGGTGAAGCTCAGGCGAGAGATGCATCGAAAAAAGGACCATCTACCTTCACCGATGCCTTCGCCTGCCCACAGAACATCTTAGAATGAGTCGCCGAGCTCGCTGCCGTCATCGGAGCTTCATGTCGTGCAGTGCCGGCCTTCACCGGTGGCGCCGGTGACTCCAAGGCAAGAACGACATCAGCCCTTGTGATGTCCAGAGTTTCCAATGTATCGTAGGAAGCTTTGGGCATCACTGGTGTATGGGCTTCTTGCCTTAAAAGTGTCGGGCTCCCCCCAGTTGGGCTTTCACCAACTTCCAACCTCAGTGGGCAATGGGCTCTGGACCAGAGAGCACAGGAAAGCCCAATGGAGAACCATCTTGATCTGAGCCCACCATAGGGTGTCTCTGAACCCGTGAACCACTAGGCACATGCTCCCTCTGATCCTTTATAACCAATAAGGAATTCCTCAGTCCAACTTTATTCCACACCACCCTCCTTTTTCCTTTCTCATTCACTTCTACAGTTAGGCTAGTTCCTGCCCAGTCAGAGTTTCCCAGTTCCCGTTTATTTCCATAAACATGTTCAATCCCATTTGATTTGAAATTCAATGGGGATCTCCTTTTATATCCTACCGGATTTGTCCTTTCAAAGTTAAACTCCTCTATTCTGCACTGAGAACCCACAACTCTACCTTCATGAGTGGCTGGACCAGGTAAGCTCACTAGAGCTTTGCTCAACATATCTTGTTTACTTACTGAGTTCTGCATCTCTGACTGGATTCTGGCCTTGACCTGCACCTCACGCCCACGCACCATATCAGCAAAGGATCTGAAGGGTTGAATCCTAGAGTTATCCTTGTGAGGCTGAGTCACAAAAAAGGACTGCCCATTCCCACCATTCACATAGTTTTCAGGTTCCAGCATCTTCCTTAACTCTAACCCAAAAACTCTCCATGCAATCTTTGCTCTACCTACTGGAATGATAATGGACCTCCTAGACCTGCCAACTTTAAGTTCAGACAACAGTAGGAACAAGCCAAAAGAATTGGAGCTCCGTTGGAGGGTGTAGGCTGAGTCACCTTCCCTGAACGAAAAAAAGTAGTTCAGACTGCTCCCCACGACTATCTTTTCTAAACTCTTCATCAACCATTGAGCCACTTTCTTACCCATGAAGACCGACTTCATGAAGTACCTACTCCGCTCAAAAATCCTAAGAGAAAAATACCTTCCCCCTTCCCCTACCACCAGAGGAAGGGGGAAGGTATTTTCTAGGTAAAGTCACATCAAGATAAACTTTTCTAGGAAAAGTCTTGAAACTCAACAGCACCATGTGCAAAAGAAAACATCCTCATCTCCGGATTGTTGCTGTAGAATATCTTCTTTGTAACAATCCACTATAACAAGAAAACCAAAAAATAAAATTCTAAGTTTTAACTACTATGCCATGTCTATTAGTTTTTCCTCCATTCCCTATCTTGCTGAGTTCTTCATTGGAAGATTAATTCCTCTAGTATGATAAATTACACGCTAAGCAGATTTTATGAGAACAATTGCAAAGAACAAAGGCATAAGGATGTTCTTTTTTTTTTTTTTTTGAGAAACTACTATTTAAATAAAAAAATTAGGATCGCTAGATATACTCACTATATAACAACAAAGAAAAAATTAGTCATTCTTATTTCAGTTAAGAAATATTTCAAATCTGTCATTAATTGCAAAAAATCGAAAGCCTGGGGACATCAAAGAGATTCTTGGGTAAAAATTATAACCTTTGGTGATTACTACCATTTGTTTGTACACAACTTGTCAAGAGCATCAATCAATATGGTGTTCTCTAATGGTCCAACACACACATGAAGGTGTGCTATAATAATCCTAATTACTAATCCAATCTAGTTGAAAGTACCTAATAAATTATTGCCCTTGATATGAGTCTCCAGTTCAATATATCTCTAATCGTGACATTAGAAAAAAAAAAAAAAAAACACTAAATTGCACCCAAAAAAACACACTAACAATGCAACTCTGTCTCATTGTGTAATTTATGGGCAAATGATTTGTGAGCTATAGAGTTCAGGCATAATTCCAAGATCACCAAAATCAATGCTAGTGCATCAAACATAAAGAATGAATACATACGACAGAGTGCCTGAAATCAAGTATTTAGATAATGGCAAGATAACCATCATCAAATTATGTAGATAAAAATAAAAAAGATTGTTCTTACCCAAACAAAATAAACGCCAAGAGCCACAAACATCCCCTTTTATCCTCTGCCATGTTGAGTGAGAAAAATCCTTAATTCCCCCATTTAGCAATCTTGAAAAAACCCACAAACAATCCTCCATTTATCAATCTGAGTCTTATTTAATCCCCTATATTTCTCTATAAAATAATTTTTTGTTGTCACCCACCTTCCCCTAAAAAACCCATGCATTAGTATAAATAACATTGTTTGAGACTACATATATTGCAATTATTAAAAAACCAGAACAACATAAATCTCACAATTTCCACCAAAAAAGAGAACAAATTCCAACAATGCCATGGTTTTCCTTCCAATGAAATAAGACTATGCACGTAAAGTTCATAATTTTCCAATAAGAAAGTACTTTGGGTTTCAGTTACTTATCAAAAAGAAAAGTACATTTCAGTTGCCCTTTCCAACTCACACCTAAACCACCATATGTCATTAATGAACTACCTAATTCAGCATCTTACATAATCCCATGGAGTATTTTGCCTTTGTCCCCCCTAAACGCACCGTTTTGGCCCAACACCTTTATTAAACCAAAACTACTATAGTTAAGCGCACAGACTCTTTATATATATTAGTTAATAGAAATAGATAATTGTTTCTCAAAAAAAAAAAGAAAAAAAGAAAGAAAAAGAAATAGAAAAATAGAGCATTCTCATCAAACGTCTTAAAATTTTTAGCATTTAGCATCTAGAAATCAATTTTATAATATGTGGGAACGATGGGCTGCTAGCAGAGATGGGCCGAAGCGAGCGTTGGACCAACAGGGATAATGGGCTCAAAGGTTCTTACCCACTCGTGTAGCACGCCTACTGGCCCAAGTCGAGGACTGAGGAATGTCCGAGGATGGATCACCTCGGAATATTATTGCTGAGGTGAAGCTTGGAGCTCTGCCAACGAGGAGAACCTCCCAGGGAACCCCACTGGGTGGGAACAATTCTGCGGAGACATACACTAGAAGAAAGCCCCCAAAATATCAAGGAAGGCTGCCAACCCCGCATTGAATGCCCCACAACTAATCCCCTGGCCGCATTGATGTGGAGGGGACATCTGAACAGTGGTGGAGAGTCCCATCGTTTCTACGAAGCAAGTTCTGGAAAAAGCTGGGGGGACAAATGTCCAAAGACGAAGGAGAAAATCCACACGTGGATGGCTAAGAAAGGAGGGGAGGAAGTATAAAAGGGGAAGAAAAAAGGAAGAATTGAGATCTTTTGGCTTGGAGAAAGAAAAGGAACGGAGAAAAAAGAGAGTGATCCTCGGACGTAGAACATAATTAACACTTCGAGTCAAAAACTAGAATTTCATGATGGTGGATGATCTAGTCCCAACCAGTTGATAATCTAAATCATTCCTAATCTAGTCCTTCTCAACCTACTCTCTACAAATTCATTGTTTAGGGGCCCTTTTGGGTAAATCCAATCATCTTTGGGCCGGAACCACGAAACTGTGTCCCTACAATTGGCGCCGTCTGTGGGAAGGGCTAATTGACTGGAAGAGTTAGATTCTTTAACATGGCTGGCTCAGGTCTGCACCACTTAGAATCTATGGGCTCTCAGAGAGAAGAACATTTCCAAGAAGGCCAGGAAGGAGGCATTCATACCACCTGTTCTGGCGAGGGTCAATCCAGGGGCGATAGCCATGTCTCACAGGACAAACGTGCTAAAGCCATGCAGAAGGAGATTGACCACTTGAAGAAGAAGTTGCGACGGGAACGAAGGAGGAGGAGTCCTTCAGGTTCTGATCCTTCCTCCGATGGCGAGGGAGATGAACACTACAGACACAGGTCACGTACGCCCCTAAGCGAGACCTTCTCGTATGAGGAGGATAATCGACGAGAACGCAGGGGAGGAGGCGTGTCTTCTAGGGGATTGGGAAACGACGCCATGAGTAAAGCCCTCGATCGGATATCCAAATCTCCCTTTACACGCCGGATTGATGCAGGGCGACTCCCCAAGCGGTTCACCCAACCGACGTTCACCCTCTACAACGGCCGTACCGACCCAGTTCAGCATGTTAGCTATTTCAATCAGAAAATGACGGTGTACTCTCATAACGAGACCTTAATGTGCAAAGTGTTCCCGTCCAGTTTGGGACTTGTGGCAATGAGATGGTTTGACGGCCTTAGAACGGGTTCCATCAACTCTTTCTAGGAGCTCACTCAAGCTTTTGGATCCTGCTTCATCATGAACAGTAGGGTTCCTCGGCCTCTGGATTCCTTGCTGTTTTTATCCATGAGAGAGGGAGAAACCCTGAAAACCTATTCGGACTGGTATTGGGAGATGTTCAATGAGATCGAGGGTGATTTCGATGATGTGGCCGTCAGAACCTTTAAGGTCGGTCTGCCGGCCGACCACGGTTTACGGAGATCCCTGACAGGAAAGCCAGTCGTCAGTGTCCGTCAGCTCATGGACCGCATTGACAAGTATAAGAGAGTTGAGGAAGATCAGTTGCAAGAAAAAGGGAAGGGTAAGGTTATCCCCCAGGAGAGAAGGGATTTCAGGTCGGATCGTTACGGCAATAACCGACCTCGGCGAGAATTTGGAGGGGAAACTGGGTCTAGAGCCACCCAAACCGTTAACACTGTGTTCCGAGAACCAGTACACCAGGTCCTGGAGAAGATTAAGAACGAGCCATACTTCAGATGGCCAAACAAGATGAGCGGAGACTCCTCGAAACATAACCAGAGCCTGCATTGTCAGTATCATAGAGAACCCGGACATACGACCGAGGATTGTAGGACCCTATGGAGCCATTTGCAACAACTGATCTGAGAAGGCAGATTGAAACAGTTCCTATTTCAGCCTAACGGACAGGGAGGCCAAACCGGCGTGGGAGTTCCAGGTAATAACTCCTCAAGACCTCCCTTAGGAACAATCAATGTCATCCTCGCCGCACCGGGCAGGACAGGGTCGTACCCCTCCAGGGTAATGACGGTGGCTGGGGCGTATACTGGGGATCCCGGGCAAGAGCCAAAGAGGGCCAGATTGAGTCCTCACCCAATGCTGAACTTCTCAGACGAGGACAAGGTCGGGACCATACAGCCCCACGATGACGCACTGGTTATAACTCTTAGGATAGGGGGTTATGATGTGAAAAGAGTACTGGTTGACCAAGGCAGTGGGGCTGAGATTATGTACCCAGACATGTATAGGGGCCTCAATCTCAAGCAGGAGGATCTGACCAGCTATGAATCACCTCTGGTCGGTTTTGATGGGAGAGTAGTTGTTCCAAGGGGACAGATCAGATTGCCAGTTTAGGCTGGCTCGGAAGTGGTAGAGGTGGACTTTATCGTGGTGGACGCCTTCTCCCCATATACAGCTATCATGGCACGACCTTGGCTTCACGCCCTCGGTGCAGTTTCATCCACCCTTCACCTCAAAGTCAAATACCCATCTGGGGATCAAGTTGAGGAGTTGCTTGGAAGTCAGGCCGTGGCCAGGCAGTGTCTAGTGGCGGCCATTATGCACCAACCAGAGTCAGGGTCCTCGGCCCTGGCCAGCGAGGATCCCTAGCAATCAAAGTCAACGGCCCCAATGTCCGACATGGGGGCCGAAGAGGCGAAGTGTGAGGATCTGGTGAAAGTTCTTCTTGATGGGGACTTAGAGAAATTTTTTCAAATTGGCGCCCAACTGCCTATTTAAGAAAGGGAAGAGTTATTGCATTTCCTGAGGCGCAATATCGACGTATTTGCTTGGAATGCCTATGAGGCCCCAGGGGTGGATCCAAATTTCATCTGCCACCGTTTGAATGTAAGTTCGTCTGCTCTTCCTAAAAAACAGCCTCCTCGGCGCTCCTCGAGGGAACATTCCGATGCCGTTAGAGAAGAGGTGGATAAGCTTAAACAGGCTGGGGCTATCAAAGAAGTGTTCTACCCCGACTGGCTAGCTAACATCGTAGTGGTGAAGAAAAAGAATGGCAAATGGCGTGTGTGCGTGGATTACTCGGATCTGAACAAAGCCTGTCCAAAGGATCCTTTCCCCATGCCTCGAATTGATCAACTGGTGGATGCAACCGTGGGACATCCTCGGATGAGTTTCTTGGATGCCTTCCAAGGCTATCACTAGATACCTCTGGCCGTGGAAGACCAGGAGAAGACGGCTTTTGTCACTCCAGTTGGCAATTACCACTACAAAGTGATGCCATTTGGACTTAAAAATGCGGGGTCCACGTATCAGAGGATGATGACCAGAATGTTCGAGCCTCAGCTGGGCAAGAATATAGAAATCTACATCGATGATATGGTGGTCAAGAGCAGGCAAGAGTCCGACCACATCGCCGACCTCGAAAGCATTTTTGAAATCCTGAGAGGGCACAGGTTACGGCTCAACGCCTCTAAATGTTCTTTCGGGGTGGGCTCAGGGAAGTTCCTCGACTACATGGTCACTCACCACGGAATTGAAGTGAACCCAAACCAGATCCAGGCCATTAATAGATTACAACTACCTCGGAATCCCAAAGAGGTGCAGAGGCTGACGGGAATGATCGCTGCTCTCAATCACTTTATAGCCCGGTCCGCAGACAGGTGCAGACCCTTTTATCGTCTGTTGAATAAGTGGAAGGACTTTGAGTGGACCGAGGAATGTGCTTCAGCCTTCCAGCAGTTGAAAGACTATCTTTCTCGGCCACCGATAATGTCCAGACCTGACGTGGACAAGGTCTTGTTTGCTTATATCGCGGTGGCCGCTTATGCGGTAAGCTTGGTATTACTAAGGGTTGACAATGGGGTACAGAGACCCGTGTATTATATTAGTAAGTCTCTCCACGAGGTCGAGGTCAGATACTTGCCGTTGGAGAAGGCCGTCCTGGCCGTGGTGCACGCCACACGCAAACTGCCGCATTACTTTTAGGTGCATACGGTTGTTATCTTGACCCAATTACCACTCAAGGCCTTGCTTCGAAGTGCTGATTATACTGGGAGAATTGTGAAGTGGGGGACTAAGCTGGGGGCCTACGACATCAAGTACATGCCCCGCACCTTCGTAAAGGGCCAGGTCATCGCCGACCTTCTAGCTGAGTTTGCTGAGACCCCGTTGGAAGAGAATGAAAATAAACATCGCATGGATGAAAATTCAGTTGGAGTGACCTCCATAGAACGGGTATCACCATGGAGGCTATATGTTGATGGCGCGTCGAATCTCAAGGGATCCGGAGTGGGGCTAGTTATAATCTCGCCCGAGAATATCACGATTGAAAAGTCGTTAAGACTTGGTTTCTCCGCCACGAACAATGAGACAGAGTATGAGGCCCTGTTAGTCGGGATGGCCATGATCCAACGGATGGGAGGAAAAGATGTAAACATATTCTCGGACTCCAGATTGGTGGTAGGCCAAGTCCGAGGAGAGCTAGAAGCCAGGGACCCAAGAATGCAAGAGTACCTTAATCAAGTTAAACACCTACAATCTGGTTTCAAGTCTTTCAACTTGATGCAAATCCCCAGAAGCAGAAATGCACATGCTAATTCCTTTGCGACGTTAGCAACATCCTCGGCGCAAGGTTTGCCGAGGGTGATTCTTGTTGAGGATCTCTTACAACCCCGTCAGTTGGGGAAAGAGGTGTCAGCCATTCACCAGGCAGAAGCGGGTCCTAGTTGGATGGACCCCATTGTGCATTTTCTCAAAGACGACTTATTACCTGAAACGAAGTTAGAGGCTGATAAAATACGGAGAAAGACACCTCGGTTCTGGCTGTCCGAGGATCTGAAACTCTACAAAAGGTCCTTTTCTGGACCGTACTTATTGTGCGTACATCCTGAGGCTGTCGAGGTTCTCCTGGAGGAACTTCACGAGGGAATCTGTGGGAGCCACACGGGGGGCAGATCTCTATCTCATCGAGCCCTCACCCAGGGGTATTGGTGGCCCAACATGCATAGGGAAGCTCAGGAATATGTGAGGAAGTGCGACCAATGCCAGAGGTTCGCACCGAGCATCCATCAGCCGGGAGGAGAGCTTAATCCCTTATCCTGTCCATAGCCCTTTGCCCAATGGGGCTTGGATATTGTTGGACCTTTTCCGAAGGCAGCAGGGAATAAAAAATATCTAGTGGTCGGCACAGATTACTTCACTAAATGGGTCGAGGCAGAGCCATTGGCCAATATTCGAGATGCCGACATGAAGAGGTTCATTTAGAAGAATATCATCACCCGGTTCGGGGTCCCGCACACGCTTATCTCCGACAATGGACTTCAGTTTGACAGCAAGTCTTTCCGAAGACACTACTGCAAACTAGGAATAACAAATCGGTACTCCACCCCAGCCTACCCTCAAGGGAATGGACAAGCCGAGGCCACAAACAAAGTTATTGTAAGTGGACTTAAGAAGAGGCTAGACGACTCCAAGGCCAAATGGGTTGAAGAATTACCACACGTACTGTGGACCTACAGGACCACTCCTCGGAAGTCTACATGCGAAACCCCTTTTTCGTTAACTTATGGAGCTGAGGCAGTTATTCCATTGGAGACGAGCTTCCCTACACTAAGGACTAGCTCTTTCACTCCGGATAGCAACGACAATCTACTTGAGAAAAATCTAGACCTGATTGAGGAGAGAAGAGAAAGTGCCATGGTCCGGTTGGCCTTTTACCAGCATAAGCTCAAGCGAGGGTATGATGCAAATGTAAAGTCAAGGCCTTTAGCGCCTGGGGATCTGGTGTTGAGGAAAGTTGTCGGCTTCGCAAAGAACCCCTCTTGGGGAAAACTGGGACCAAACTGGGAGGAGCTGTACCAAATCACATCCGTAGCCAGGATAGGGGCGTATTACCTGCAGGATTTAGAAAACAGAACAGTATTGTATCCCTGGAATGTAAACAACCTGAAAAGGTACTATTATTAATAAAAGTGCCCTTTATCTTTTTCTTACCCAATTATATCATGTATGATTCTCGGTTATACTTATCATGTTTCTAAGTATTAAACTGATTCAAGCTATGCCTGGTTCCTCGGACCACCTGCCTTGAAGAAATTAATACTGTTTGTCACTTTTTCTAAGTATTAAACTGATCCAAGCTACGCTTGGTTCCCCGGACCATCTGCCTTGGAAAAATTAATACGATTCATTTCTTTTCTAAGTATTAAACTGATCCAAGCTACGTCTGGTTCCTCGGACCATCTGCCTTGGAAAAATTAATACGATTCATTACTTTTCTAAGTATCAAACTGATTCAAGCTACGCCTGGTTCCTCGGACCACCTGCCTTGAAAAAAGTTGATACTAATCATTTTTTTTTCCTAAGTATTAAACTGATCCAAGCTACGTCTGGTTCCTCGGAACATCTGCCTTAGAAAAATTAATATGATTCATTACTTCTCTAAGTATTAAACTGATTCAAGCTACGCCTGGTTCCTCGGACCACCTGCCTTGAAAAAAGTTGATACTGATCATTCTTTTCCTAAGTATTAAACTGATCCAAGCTACGCCTGGTTCCTTGGACCATCTGCCTTGGAAAAATTAATACGAATCATTACTTTTTCTAAGTATTAAACTGATCCAAGCTACGCCTGGTTCCTCGGACCATCTGCCTTGGAAAAATTAATACGAATGATTACTTTTTCTAAGTATTAAACTGATCCAAGCTACGCCTGGTTCCTCGGACTATCTGCCTTGGAAAAATTAATACGATTCATTACTTCTCTAAGTATTAAACTGATTCAAGCTATGCCTGGTTCCTTGGACCACCTGCCTTGAAAAAAGTTGATACTGATCATTTTTTTTTCCTAAGTATTAAACTGATTCAAGCTACGCCTGGTTCCTCGGACCACCTGCCTTGAAATAAGTTTATTACTACCTATCATGTTTCCTAAGTATTAAACAAGTCCAGTCAATGCACGGTTCCTCGGACCGTCTGTCTTGATAAGATTAATATTACGCACCTCCTTAAACGGGTCTTGTCTCGCCCCAAGCAAACAGATTTTTCTTCTACGGAAATTAACTGTAGAACGTCATCTTATGCGTGGACAAAAATGAACATCGTGATTACTTGTACATGATCACAATAATAAAAATGAACTCTTGCAAATCTTTCATTAATAATGTGCCTTTTAATAAGGTCTGTTAAGTACAAGAAGAGCCACCTCTAAAACGACAACATTACAACAACAACAACGAAAGACTAAATCAAAAAGCAATGATAAAATACACTAAAACTTATTTCTTCTTAATAATTATCTTCTCCTTCGGAGGAGGAGGGTCAACCTGAGCCCCTGCACCGTCCGAGGTTCCTTGTCCCTTGCCGGCTTGATCAGTTGGGGCAGGCAGAGGGTGGCTAACCAAGACTATCTCCAACCCCTTGCCTGCGTCCTTCTCGGTGGGGTCGTCCGGAATCACGATCGGAGGGTCCGAGGCCTTCATATTTGGTCCCGACGCGGTTTGTCCCTCCACCTCGGACCCCACTTCAGAAGATGCGGTGGCCTTGGTTGCCTTTACCTCGCCCGCCTCGGCCTTTACGGGAACAGGATCGGGCCGAGGAAAGGAAGGGAGCGATGGCCGGATCGCTGCGGGGTAGTACACACTTTCTGCCTTCCGCAGCGCAGATGAAGCCTCAACCCCGGCCTGGTTGAGAGCCTCCAGCCACACTTGCTGGCAATAAGTGCGGCACACCCCAGAAACCTCGGCCTTAAGGGCTTCCTCGGTTTCAGCTACGCCGACATCGTAGCCTTCCTGCTCGGCTAGATCCCGTGCCTTCTCTGCCTCTTCTCTGGCATCCTCGGACTCAGCCAGCTTCTTCTGCAGCGCCAACACTTCGAGGCAGCCAGTTCGTCCTCGGTACGTCGCAAGAGTACCCTCTGGCCTTCTGCCTGCCTCTCCGCGTTGTCAAGTGTGGCCGCAGCGCTCTTTCTTCCCCGCTCCTCCTCTACAAGTTTCTTCTTTACTTCTTGTAGACTCTTTTCCGCCGTCTTCAGATGGTCTTCGGCATCATTCCGCTTCGCTTCTTCCTCCTTCATTTGGCGATGGCAGTAGTTGACCATCTCCTCGGCTCGGATGGAAGCTTGGACAGCCTAACAAAAAAAGAGAACTTAGGCAAAATACTCAAAAAAAAGGGGGAGAACTTAAAATTTAGAACTTACCATGCCCATGTACCTTTTCAAACTGAGGAAGACCTCATGTCTCCTCAAGTTTCGGAGCTCGGCCATATCCTCGGGGAGCAGCAAAGCTTGCTCCACCGCGTCGGCCACATACCCTCCTTTACCCCCTTGGTAATCACGAATGGAGGCGGTGGCCGGAAGAGGGGCGCCATCCAGCATGGGCGCCGGCAACCACGCCTCAGGGGCTGTTGACGGGCTACTTCTCCTCTCCATTTCTCTATGCCCTGTCCGGGGGTGCTTGCCCATTCTTTGAGACTCATCTTCTTGGGCAGGCAAAGCCTTCCCAGCATCCATGGGCTCCTTACCCTTCGCCTCCCTTTTCCTCTTCAGCTCGGCAGGATGCAATCCGAGAGTCTGAGTTGGAGGAGGAATGATAGGTGGCAAGGAAGGGGGCTTCACTTGTGTTGCCTTGGGTGGCTCAGCCCGCCCGGGCTGGGATTCAATTAGGTCTAGCAGACTGGACCTTGGCTTCCTTTGGATGCCTATCTCGTCGTGCGTCTCAGCTGGTGGGGGAACTGAATCGAGAGTCGGACCCTCTGTGGACAGTTCTTGGCTGAAGATTTCAAACTCGTCCTCAGAATCCGAGCTGTATACTATGCCTTCCTCTCCCCTCCGAGGCGATGGAATCTCGGGCTTGAACTCCTCGACGGCGAAAGGGCGGGATGCTCGGGGTTCCTCTAGCTTTTTTGGAATGCCATCAAAAATGGTTGTGGTCGCGAGAACTTCCCCTGGGATTGGGCCAGGGAGTAGAAATCCGGGCGCGGCTACGCTGATTTGCCGAAGACGGGGGTCTCGGGCCTTAATGACGCACTTCGGCGCCTGGAATGCGGTGGAGATGGGGGTGTACTGAAGGATGAGATGCGCTGCTCTCAACTGGCCGTCCGAGTGCACGAACACCTCGGATCTTAATATTTTGTCAAGGCTTTTTTGGTTAACCAAGCCGAGGTTAGGGACGCTTGAATTTTTATCTGTTCATTTAACACAGGAAACTCATTAGTAAAAAAAAAAAAAAATAAGGCAATGATAGTAGTAACAAATAAACAAGTAATGCGAACATCAATCTATGAAAGAAGCCATTTCGCAAACAGGTGAAATCCATGAACCTAGACTCGGTAACCCCACCTGGCTTCCCCTCTCTCGTTGGGCAATGGAGGCCATCATGCCAGTCACCTGATACGATCAGGAAATCCTTGTTCAACCCTTTATTGGAATCGGGAAGACACTGGATGAGTCGGACCTCGTTGTGCCTAGACTTAAGGTAATACCCTTGACCCCTAAGATGGTGGAGGTTATAGACCCAGTTCACATCGTGATGGGTCAATCCTAGCCCTAACTTCTCGTTCAAGGCATCCACGCAACCAAGGATCCTGAACATATTAGGAGCACACTGGGTAGGCGCTAACCTATGAGCGATGAGGTAGTCCCTAGTGATCGGCCTCATGGGAATCCTCATTCCCCCCTTTACGAAGGCAATCATTGGGATTACCACTTCCCCCTCATGCCTATTCTCGTGCCACTCACCCTCTTCACAGTATCTAACCTCAACTCCCGCTGGAATCCTATACTGAACCTTGAAATTTTCTATAGCCTCCTTGGATTCTACTAAATACTTAAATCTACTCATTCCTAAGGAAATCTCGAAAGAATATCAAAGAACTGGGGAAAGGGAACAGAGTCGAGGAGGAAAGAAATGTGAAGAACAGAAGACTATGTAACAAAAGAAGAAATTTAAAGACTCAAATGACTTACATGAATGAAATAGGTCTCCTCGGACTGGCTTCTAGGATTTGTAAGGAAGCAAATGAAGGAATAGTTGGCAAGTTCAATGAAGGCGCGTTATAACTCGATGTAGGTTAAGGTGAAGTAAATGATTAAGAAAAGGGGGTATTTATATCGAAGAATCGTATGGAAGCGGGAAAAGCCCCGCCCATATCCACAAAAAATGCCCAGCCGTACGATACCCATCTCACCGTAGAACGTGAGAGGACAAGAAGCCGTCAGAATTAAACAAACGCGCGTCTCGAGGGTTACGTCATCAGGAGCACGCTCTGGGAAGTCAAAAAGACCCCTTGGCGGACAAGACAAGTCCGAAATCGACTATGTCAGCCACAGGGGTATCAAAATCCTCCTTTCTGTCCGAGGACCCAGAAAGAAGTATCTCGAGGGGCTATTGTGGGAACGATGGGCTGCTAGCAGAGATGGGCCGAAGCGAGCGTTGGGCCAACAGGGATAATGGGCTCAAAGGTTCTTACCCACTCGTGTAGCGCGCCTACTGGCCCAAGCCGAGGACTGAGGAATGTCCGAGGATGGATCACCTCGGAATATTATTGCCGAGGTGAAGCTTGGAGCTCTGCCAATGAGGAGAACCTCCCAGGGAACCCCACTGGGTGGGAATAATTCTGCGGAGACGTACACTAGAAGAAAGCCCCCAAAATATCAAGGAAGGCTGCCAACCCCGCATTGAATGCCCCACAACTAATCCCCTGGCCGCATTGATGTGGAGGGGACATCTGAACAGTGGTGGAGAGTCCCATCGTTTCTACGAAGCAAGTTCTGGAAAAAGCTGGGGGGACAAGTGTCCAAAGACGAAGGAGAAAATCCACACGTGGATGGCTAAGAAAGGAGGGGAGGAAGTATAAAAGGGGAAGAAAAAAGGAAGAATTGAGATCTTTTGGCTTGGAGAAAGAAAAGGAACGGAGAAAAAAGAGAGTGATCCTCGGACGTAGAACATAATTAACACTTCGAGTCAAAAACTAGAATTTCATGATGGTGGATGATCTAGTCCCAACCAGTTGATAATCTAAATCATTCCTAACCCAGTCCTTCTCAACCTACTCTCTACAAATTCATTGTTTAGGGGCCCTTTTGGGTAAATCCAATCATCTTTGGGCCGGAACCACGAAACTGTGTCCCTACAGAAAAATATTAGGATCACACATGCGAGTTTTTTTTTTTGAAAAATGGTGGCCTATTATAGATAACGAGATAAGAAATTTTTTGTGGGCCAATGAGAAATATTCGTGGAGGCACAAAATAACATATGGGTGATATTTTGATAATTTTTGGTGAATAAGTAAAAGTGATTAAATAGGCTTAGAGCATGTGGCTTGAGTGAAAAAATTGTACCTCAACCTTTTAGCCCCCTGATTATGTGTGATCAGCTTGCCTTTGGTCACATATATGAGTTTGAATGAGTCCATAAGCCTGTGTTGCATGGGTTGAAAGAGAGAGAGAGATGGTGAGCTTGAAAGAGAGAGCTTCTTCCTCTTTTCTAAGACTTAGAGAACCCTTTTATCTCATTCCAAACTTATTCCATCTGCCTTTTCTAATTCAACTCTTCTTGATTGATTTTTTCTTTTGCATTTGTAGTTGATAAATAATTTAGTTGTTGGTGGAATTGGAGCTGCTAGCAAGGAGATACGAGCCTTTCAATAGTAATTGAGAAGGATAATCCAATTAGTGTACCTCTGAAGTGGGTGTTACGAAGAGATATTCTAGTGACAAAATTGTATGGGCTCTAGCCACTACTAGTGTTTTATACCCAGCGATTAGAACTTCTGCTAGCCCCCACTCGATTTATGGGTTTTTGAGGGCCAATTATTGATTGGCCTAATTGAACAAGCTGAAAGATTGATAATAAAGTTTTCTATTGACCCCTTCATAAAGCCAATATCTTTGGTGATGTGATATTGTTCAGCTATAAGGTTGTATTCCATAACCTGATGCCCCGCTAGAGTCTAGAGATGCTGAATTAAATAGTTGTTTGGTTCATGGAGGAGATATCCAGATACTATGGTGGAAGCTCCCAGGTCTAATTTAGTGAGAATTCCAGCCGTGATGAATCTAGACCCTTCGATGATGGTTATTTAGATCAAACTGATACTTTTGTTAACCCCAACTATTGGTTCTATAGCTCCAACTGTCATGATGAAGCAATTTAAGGGAAAGAACATTGCCGTTAGAATGAAGATTTATGAACCTATGGAAGAGGTTTCTTTAAGAACTCCTTATCTTCTTACATCCTTTCTTTCCTTTTTCTTCTATTCCTTGTCTTCATTCATGGCCTTGCATTTCTCTGCCCTTATGGTTCTAGCAGCTTGGTGATCAAGACGTAGCCGAGGAAGCATGATGACAGATTTGAGGATACAGACACAGACTTCGGTAATTTTATGCCCCTCCCCTTTTTCTTATCATGTATATTTACTGTTGATGCATTTTCACTTCAGGTTTGGTCGTTGAAGACATAATGGCAATTGACAAAAGCTTTACTGATTCTGTTACGGCTGAAGGGTTTGTTCTTACAGAGCTCCAATTGTGATTTTGCTATATCTTCATGATGTTCCTTAAAAAAAATCTCCAAGCATGATCTAAAGTTGCTCATACTGCTAGAGGGAATTATGGCTTGATACTATTCATTTGCTCTTTTTTTGTTACCGTTGGACATTTAACTATGGTCTCTTACTTCATGGCGGTGCACAGAAAATTTGTTGATGTTGCTCTTAAAAAAAATATTAATCTTCAAGGGTGCTTGAAGGCATTTTAAAGAAATATTCTGGCTTCATGGTTGGAGGCAAGATTGGTGTTGGTATGAGAGGACTATTGTTCTAGTTGTAGGTTGCTATGTGTTGTGCAACTGAATCATGTACTACTTGTGATAATGAGGATAGCTGATCTGAGGAGAATATTGCATTAATGATGGCTGAGCTTTATTCTTTGATCAAAGGGATGAGATCATGTGTCTTTCAACGGTGTTTCCCCTCTAGTGGAGATCTTTGGCAATGACTTTGTTGGAGTAGATTCTTATATTTTCTTAGGTGTATCTTTTCAAAAGCTTGCTTTTGTGATGTATTGTGATGTAATGTAATGTAACGTAATCACTATGTAATGTGAAGTATGTCGTAAGCTTATACAACCGTAAATGTCATGCATGTTGTGTTTTATAATTTGAAATCGGTTTAGCCATGTAGACTGTGTTTTATTTAGCCATGAATTTCCTTTGTCAAGATATTTTGATTGTAAAAAAAAATTACAATTCTTAGGCTCAAAAAAATTAAAGCATGGTCATAAAGGTAATATCCATTTTTGAAATCACTTGCTAAATGCATGACCATTTTGTTTTGAAGAGTCCCAACCATAAATGCTGTTTTTAATTTTGAATATGTAAAGGTTTGAAATATGAAAAGTGTTTTGATCAATGAAAGACTGATATAATCTAGCCAAAATATAGTCATGGGAGTTAAACAATTTATTTTGTAAAAATAACTTGTTAGAATCATGATAATTTATTTTGGAGATATCAAGTTGCAAAATGTCATCATTGCAAGTGAGATTGAAATATAAATATCTATGTAAAAATGTATCTTAAAATATTTATAGTTTTGAAATAAATGTAAGATATTCATGTCTTATAGTAAAGATAACGCTTACTCTCTATTTCCAAAGCATTTTTCAGAAAATATGATTATTGAGCTGTATGATATTGCTCCAGTCATTTGCCATTGATAGGTTTCATGAGATTTTTGCCTTTTCCATGGCTAGACAATAATAGCTGTTGTTATAAACTTCTTTTCTAAGACAAATGTCCCTGGATGTAAGATTGATTAGGCACTTTAGATCAAAGCCCCCAAGTGTGGGATGGTTGATACTCTTGATGATGCTTGAGATTCCAAGGGTTCCAATGATGTGAATATAATAGTCATGGTCTTGAATATGCTTGGGGCTGCCATGGCTTCAATGGCGTCAAAGCTTCTTTAAGGGATGACCGCCAATCTACTTGGTTCAGTGGTTGGTTGCAAGGAGTTTCTTGGATGGTTCGAGCTCCTATATTGCGATAGAAAATTCTCATTGGTTTGATGCCTACAAAATAGAAAAAATCCAATGTCTAAAAATCATGATGATGATTGAATTAAATAATATGTTTTATTATATTATAATTTTTGATTAATGGTCACAATAAAGATTAAGATAGATTAATATATACTTAACGCGAAAGTTTTGATTGAATGATGTATGTGATATAATATTAAAGTAATTTGTATTGAGTGATATAAAGATAATAGAGTAACATATATTCAATATAAATTTAAAGATAGTGATGTGATGACTTATCTTGAAAGTTCATGGCTCAAGCCGTATATCAATGAACTAACAGCAGTCCAGCAACACGACGACATGAGTACAACGGTGGAGAGTCCATCTGCAATGTAAGTCACTCCATGGTTTGATATTGAGAGCATGTATCACCAAGTTACGATCTAAATTGAGCAACATGTTGTACTCCTAAGCAAAGATGTTAATGTACTTTTTATTTGATGGAGAAGGTATGTCAGGTACTGCTGGAGGTCCTTTAAATGGTTTCGCTATACTGCTAGACAAAAATTCTTCTTCCATTAGATGTGTTCTGTATACAGCCGTGAGTATTGCACTAGCTTCATTCAGCCTAGGACCCTTCTATTTGAGGCAACTAAGCCTCATATGTCATCATGAGTATCAATATATATATATATATATATATATTCATCCATTTCGCAGCCAGGTTTATTCACACTGTGGCTGTGATTTGCTGCTGGATGCTTCCTTATGCTTTTGTTTCTTTTGGATAAAAAAGTGCTTTTAAACTTATTTTGGGATCATTCTTGATTGGCTCAAAACTACTGCTGCCTCATGCATCATTTGTGATGGTGAGATGAAGTTGGCTAAGCTTACGGTGAATATTGCAGAATTAGAAAAGGAAGTTGCAGCAAAGTTAGCAGCACTATCCCTTTTGACAAGTCAAAAGAATTCCATCATGCTGTCCTTATCCACCAACGGTGGCTCCTTCTCTGCGGAAACCTTTGGTGGCATATTGGATTAGGCTACTCACGCTTTAGTATATTTTTCTAGTGGGCAACTCTGTTGGGATGTAATATGTATCTAATGTGTTACTACATGTTTTAAGACTCTAGTTATAAAGACTTCTTTCTTCTTTCTCTTTTGTAATAGGAGGAAAAAAAGCTCTTCTAAGTGCTGTTATTATTCATGTACACGAATCCATTCAGCTATAGAAAACTTATTTAGTCGTGATTTTTTCAGTTATAAGTGTTGTTATTACTTGTGTAAAAAGTCATTCAATTGTAGGTACCAATATTACATGCGAAAGAAGGACTAGTTAACTATGGACATTGTTTTGTAAAATGTTCATGCCCAAAAGAAATTTTCTGCATAAAATGGATTTTTCTGCATAAGAGGAATTTTTCTGCACAAAGAAATTTTTCAGCATAAAAAATTTTATGCATAAAAGGGATAGAAAAACTTATGATTTGTAAAAGGTTCATGCTCAAAAGAAATTTTTCTGTATTAAATGTATAGAAAAACTTATGATTTGTAAAAGGTTCATGCCTCTAAAGAAATTTTTCTGCATAAAAGGGGCTGACCATTGTTACTTTTTTATGTGTGCACATATTTTTCCTAACTGTTCATGTGAAGATACTGCACTATTCACAGCAGAGAATACCTCCAGCCGTAGCTACTGTGTTCCCTTTTTTTTGCAAGAATAAAATGTTTTTGAGCCAAAAGGGTTTTCCTTTTTCAAAAAAAAGAAGAAGTTTTATGATAAAATAATGTTTGTTTATCTGCGTATATGTATACACATGTATACTAACATATGTACACACATTATTACCCTTTTCTTTTAGCCATTCATGTGTAAATATCGTACTTCTTATGGCAAAGGACACCTCTAGCCATAACTACTGTGTTCCCCTTTTTTTTTCCTGCAAAAACCATTTTTGAGCCAAAGGCAAAGAAAAAATGTTTTGTGATTTTGAAAGAAAACAAATAGTGCCCATTCTTCTATGCATGTATATAAACATACATATGTGCATTGATTTCTTTTTCTTTTTGACTGTCCATGTGTAAATATTGTACTGTTTACCTTGAGGACACTTTTTTTTTGAAAAAAAAAATGTTTCTTTTTTGAAGGAAAGAAAATAGAGTGTTCACTTACATATACATACGTATATTTATATATATGTATGTATACTTATATATATATACACACACACACACACACACACATATGAATATACATATCATTTGACTTGCTCCTTGTTGGCTATTATGCAACCTTGGGGGCATGATAGACTTTCACCTACTGATTGGCTCCCCAACGGAGTTGCTAGAATATTGAGGGGAAAATTTTGATATTCTCAAATAGAGTATGGGGTAGCCAAGCCAAAACTCGACGATGAGCCTTGAAATAAAGCCCAAAGGCTTTTGGTGTTGTGGAAGTCGGCCCAAGCAAGAGTATTCTTGTGCTTTAAATAAAATAGGATGTGTGTATTGGGTTCATAGGGCCGGTTCTTAGCTAAATAATAATAAAAAAATTGGATAAAATATGAATTTTGGAGCTTTTTGTGATAGTTTATATCATAACCCAATTTAGATAATGAGATATGAAACATTTGTGATTAACATAATAATAGAGCGAAAAATATTTGGAAAAACCCAATAACTTATTGGTGGTATAAATAGGTGGTACTTGAATAAAATTAGGTGTAAAAAAAAAAAAGTACCCTAATAATCCAAAAAAGAAAAAATAGTTAATTTTATTAGATTGTTATTAGAATTTATTTTTAGTTTATGTTAAAGTTAATAAATATTAGCTATTTTTTGTTATTTATTCAAAACAAAATTTGAGAAGAAAAAATAATACTTTTAAATTTGTTACTTTATTATTAGGAAATAGATGATGTAGGATAAATGTTTATCCCAAAAAAAAAAAAAAAAACACTAATGTAAGCTAGTAAACTTGTTACTTTATAAAATAAAATTAAAAAAAAAAAAAAACAAACAAACAAAAGAAGAAGAAGAAGAAGAAGAAGAAGAAGTTCATTAGAACACTTATAGTTATTTTATCTAAAAAGTTGATAAACATCAAAAACTTTTTGTTTTTATCTAAAAATTTAAGTGAATAAATTTATTGAAAAAATCTAAAAAAATTCTGCAATTTGGTGAAGCCACTTGGCACAACCACGGCTTCTAATCCCAACTTTTACTATATAGAACTAGCATTATGTCCGTGCGATGCACGGCTTAATCCAAATTCATATGTAAGTATTTTTTTTTATTAATTTACTTAAAATAAATAATAAAAATAAATGAATATTTTACTTTTAAGTTACATAATGAATGCAAGTCGTGTGAGACTAAGGTGTGTGTGTTTGTGTGTGTGTGTGTGTATATATGTAGAATTGAATGGAAGATAGTAGAGGTACCTCTCTCTCTCTCTCTCTCTCTCTCTCTCTCTCTCTCTCTCTCTCTCTCTATAGATATATATATATATATATATAAAATATGATTTTCAATAATACATTGAACTTTAAGGCTCAATTAATCACATATATTTAAATGGAAAATCTTTGAATTTAATAGTTGAAAACTATCTAAAACAATAATTGAAATCCTTTTTAAGTGAAACCTCAATTCAATAATTAAGAACAATCTAAATTATTAAACGTTTAAAAATTTGAAGTAGAGAGACTCACATGAGAATTTAATTTTTGTCCTTGAAAGCATGAAAGAAGGCACTAAAACTTGAGTGAGTTTCATTCTACCAAGTTTAAGTTTAAACTCAAAGTTAAGGCATGTGCGTTGCACACTACATGTGTGTGTATATGCATGGAAAATGATCTAAATTTAACATTTATTATAGAAAAGAGGTAGTGTAGTCCTGCTCTTGTCTAGCTAATTTTTGTTATAATCCCTTTGTGTAGCGTGTGTATTGATGGAAAATAACATGTTTGTATCACATACAAAACATGGGCAGCGGAAAATAAACGGATTTACTTTAATCGCAATTGATAACATGTGCTATGTAAATTTCAGAATATAAGAACAAGAGAGTGTACCTTAGTATGATGAATTTCAAAACCGAAGATGAAAAGCACTTGGGAACACTTTTAATCTTCACTCCAATTCCACTTGATGCCCAAGATGTGTGGTCTCTCAATCAGCTCTATGTGTTTGTTCTTGGTAGAATATTAAGGAGAGTCTTACACCAACACACAAACTATTTCATGTTCATAAAAATTCTGTATGTTTCTCTCCATATAACTAATTATCTAATTGGGCTAGCCTTTTGGGCCTTCCCAATTGGGCTTTTGTGTGACTTGGAGTGGGACCAAAAGGGAACAAATAGACACTAGCTTCAATGGGCCTTGGGCTTTTTTGTCAACTCTTGACAAGTCCAAAGTTACCATTAATTATATTTAATACCATTATATTAATATAATTGCACTCTAGGCGTTATTAATAAATTATATCCCAAGACTTTATTATACATGCAACCTCTTCATAAAATATTCGTAGTAATACAAAGTCATGAAAGTAGACTGCCACTTTGTAAATTACTACATCTTAATCCTTGATTACCCGGTTTAAACCTTTTAAGTCATTCATCATATATTTATGAAATCTTTTGTTTAGTGAATCAAGCCCCCGAGTGTAGAGAGGCGTTGGACGAGCATAGATTTAGAAGGTGGGAAGCACCGTGACAAGTTCAATGGTGGAATCTTGGCACTTTGGTGTTTGAAATAGTGTATGCACTTGTAGTAACGATCTTGTATAATGGTCGTTTGCTTGAACATGCTTGATTAATCAAATTCTGACTGCTGGAGGTGTTTGTATAGATTGCAATACTGCTGGTATTCAGAAATGAGCAACTAGGGTTCTGATTTGGATGTAACCACTAGATTCCTTTGAAAGAGAACATGGAAATATCCAGATGATCAATTTTTTGTTGCAAAGGGATAGTTGAGATCTTCCAGCCATAAAGAGCTTGTTTTGCTTGTCCAGGCAGGCTGCTAGATATGTGTTCAGTTACCGCTGGAGTAATCTTTTCTTGATAAATGGTTCCTCATTCCTTGGCGTCCTTGTGACTTGCTGAATGTGTTTGAGTAGATGATGATAATTGAGAGCATCGGATCTCCATCTCTTTGTTGGAAGCTCTTAGGAAGTTATGGCTGGTGTAAGTTCCAGCGGTAAGATAGTATGAGCTAGATTTGTTGTAGGTATCACTACTGAACCGCTGGCTATCTCTTCTTAATTGCATGAGCTTTGTTAATTAATTTGCCTTGGGCTTGAACTATGGGCTTTGATTATGGGATTGAATTCCATTGTTAAAATAACTTTGCCATGGACTTGAATCATGGGCTTTTAAAATATTGCCAAGTTGTACTGGGCTTTTGATAAGATATTGCCAAGCATTATTAGGCTTAGGCTTTGATGAATAATTTGCCATGGGCTTGAACCGTGGGCTTTGATTATGGGATTGAAATCCATTGATAAAATAACTTTGCCATGGACTTGAATCATGGGCTTTTAAAATATTGCCAAGTTGTACTGGGCTTTTGATAAAATATTGCCAAGCATTATTGGGCTTGGACTTTGATGAATAATTTGCCACGGGCTTGAACCATGGGCTTTGATTATGGGATTGAATTCCATTGTTAAAATAACTTTGCCATGGACTTGAATCATGGGCTTTTAAAATATTGCCAAGTTGTACTGGGCTTTTGATAAGATATTGCCAAGCATTATTAGGCTTAGGCTTTGATGAATAATTTGCCACGGGCTTGAACCGTGGGCTTTGATTATGGGATTGAAATCCATTGATAAAATAACTTTGCCATGGACTTGAATCATGGACTTTTAAAATATTGCCAAGTTGTACTGGGCTTTTGATAAGATATTTCCAAGCATTATTGGGCTTGGACTTTGATGAATAATTTGCCACGGGCTTGAACCACGGGCTTTGATTATGGGATTGAATTCCATTAATAAAATACTTTTGCCATGGACTTGATGTATGTTGGCCATGAGTTTTTTGGAAAAATGAATAGTGTTACGTAAAATTAATCGCCATAGGTTTTAAACATAATTTCCATGGGCTTAAATAATAGTAACACAAATTCATAATTCTCCATGGGCTTGATGTATGTTTGCCATGGGTTTTGGAAAAATGAATAGTGTCACGTAACATAAATAGTTACCATGGGTTTAAATATTAGTAACACAAATTCATAATTCTCCATGGGCTTGATGTATGTTTGCCATGGGTTTTTGGAAAAATGAATAGTGTTACGTAAGATAAATAGTTAAAATTAATCGCCATAGGTTTTAAATATAATTTTCATGGGCTTAAATATTAGTAACACAAATTCATAATTCTCCATGGGCTTGATGTATGTTTGCCATGGGTTTTGGAAAAATGAATAGTGTTACGTAACATAAATAGTTACCATGGGTTTTACAAAATAGATTCAATGGGTTTATAATATGGCATAAATTATAGCTATGCGTTTAAGAGCTTATAAAAAAAATGTTCATTATTGGGTTTCAAATATTTGTAATGTAGTATTTGCCAAGTATTAGTAACCTTGAGCTTAAGATATTGCCAAGTATTATTAGCCTTGGGCTTTAAATATTAGTAAGATAAGTAATTATCATAATATAATTTTATTTGAATCTTTTATGTGTTTTCATGAAATAGCAAGGTAAATAATAATTGCCATGAGGTTTAAAATAATTACCATGGGCTTTATAATCATCAAATAAGTACTTACTTTGATAATATAATTTTCCATGGATTTTTATCAATATTTTCCATGGGTTTGCAAGATAAATAAAATTGCCATAGGTCTTGAATATAATTTCTATGGGCTTGATTATTAATGACACACACTCACATTTCTCCATGGGCTTGATATATGTTTGCCATGGGTTTTGGAAAAATGAATGGTGTTATTTCATAAGATAGATAATATTGTATAAATATTTGCTATGATTCATTAGCTTATATACTTGTTTAGGAAAATTAATTTGCCAAAGGTTATTAGCTTTGGGCTTCAAGTATAATGTGTTTGTAAAAACAAAAAAATATGTTTTGCCAAAGTTTATTAACTTTGGGCTTTTGAGCAAGATATAATATTTTTGTAAAGTGATTTTGGATTTTTTTTTGAAATGATGGTTTGCTCAAAAATTGTACCTGGGCTCTTAGTAAAATATTTATAATATGATTTATTGCCAAGTATTAATAACCTTGGGCCCTTGACAAAATAGAGCTAAGTAGCTAACTTAGACTTTTGATAAAATAGTGCCAAGTAGTTGGCTTGGGTTTTTGATAAAATAATGCCAAGTAGTTAGCTTGGGCTTTTGATGTTGCCAATGAGAATTAGGCTTTCGATGTTGCCAATAAAAATTGGGCTTTTGATGTTGCCAATGAGAATTGGGCTTTTTAATATTGCCAATGAAAATTGGGCTTTTGATGTTGCCAATGAAAACTGGGCTTGATGTTGCCATTTAGTAATGAGCTTTGATGGTGCCATTTAGTAATGGGCTTTGATGTTGCCAATGAGAATTGGACTTTTGATATTGCCAGTGAGAACTGGGCTTTTGATGTTGCCATTTAGTAATGGGCTTTGATGTTGTCAAGAATATCAAAGTATGGCCATGGAGGCAATATCTACTTTTGAAATCACATGACCATTTTATTTTGAAGAGGTCCAGCCATAGAGGCTGTTATCAAATTTGAATGTTTATAAGTTTGAAATATGTTTTAATCATAAAAAAAATGATGCACTTAAACCAAAACTATGGTAATGGAAGTTATACATTTTATTTTGTAAAAAATAGCTTGTCGGAATCATGATAGTTTATTTTGGAGACATCAAGTTGTAAAAGATCATCATCACGAGTAAGATATAAATATCGACGTAAGAAAAAATATCTTGAAATATTCATAGTTGGTTTAAGGCAAAAGATAATGCTTACTCGTTATTTTCAAGGTAGTTTATTGGAAATATGATGATTGAGTTAAGTATGACATAGCTCCAACCATTTGCCATTGATAGGTTCCATGAGATTTTCGCCTTCCGCCATGGCTAGACAATAATAGTTGTTGTTATAGACTTTTTCTTTTTTTCATGACAAATGTCCCTGGATGTAGGGATGTCAGATTGATTGGGCTTTTTAGATTAAAGCCCCCTGGTGTGAGGTGGTTGATACCCTTGATGATGCTTGAGATTCCAAGGGTTCCAATGATGCAAATGTAATGATTCTAGTAACATGATGGAGTCACCATGGTCTTGAATATGCATGGTGCTGCCATGGCTTTAGGGGGCATGGGGTTACTACGGCCTTGATGGTGATAATAAAGCTTCTTTGATGACCTCCAATTTGCTTGGTTCAGTAGATGATTCAGAAAAACTTTCTTTTATTGATTGGAATAAGATTGGTGATTCCAGCGGCAAGGAGTTATTGAATTTCTTGGATGATTCGGGCTTCTATATTGGGATGAAAATTCCTATGGGTTTTATGCCTACAAAATGGGCAAATTCCAAAGTATAAGAAGCATAACGATGTTTGAAACAAACAACATGTTTCACATAATAATTTTCAATCAATGGTTGCAATAATGGTAAAGATAAAGTAATATATATACATATATATTTAACACGATAGTCTTAATTGAATGATGAATGTGATATAATATTAAAGTAATTTGTACTAAGTGATGTGAGTATAGTAGAGTAATATATATAAATTTAAAGATAGCGTTGTAATGACTTATCTTGAAAATTCGTGGCTCTAGCCGTATATCAGTGAATTGATGGCAGTCCAGCAGCATGATGACATGAGTATAGTAGTGGAGAGTCCATATGCCACGATAAGTCACTCCATGGTTTGACATTGAGAGCATGTATCACCAAGTTAGGATCTGAACTGAGCATCATGTTGTACCCCTAAGCAAAGATGTCAATGTACTATTCATTAGATGGAGAAGGTAAGCGAGGTACTGCTGGAGGTCCTTTAAATGGTTCCGCTATACTGCTGGACAAGAATTCTTCTTCCATTAGATATGTCTCTTCTAGATACAGCCGTGAGTATTGTACTAGCTTCATTCAGCCTAGGACCTTTCTATTTGAGGCAACTAAGCCTCACATGTCATCAATATATATGTCCATCCATTTCGCAGTCGGGTTTATTCACATTGTGGCTGTGATTTGCTGCCGGATGCTTCCTTATACTTTCCTTTCTTTTGGATAAAAAATGACTATCCCTTTTGACAAGTCAAAAGAATTCCATCATACTGTCCACCAATGGTAGCTCTTCCTCCATGGGAACCTTTGGTGGCATATTGGATTAGGCTACTCACGCTTTAGTCTATTTTTTCTAGTGGGCAACTCTGTTGGGATGTAATATGCATCTAATGTGTTACTACATGTTTTGAGGCTCTCTAGTTATAAAGACTTCTTTCCTCTTTTTTTTTTTTTTTTTTTTTTCATGTAATAGGAGGAAAGAGAACTCTCCTAGCGGTAGGCATTGTTACTATTCATGTATGCGAACTCATTTAGCTATAGAAAAACTTATTTAGTGGTGATTTGTCTAGTTGTAAGCGTTGTTGTTATCTGTGCAAAGGGTCATTCAATTGTAAGTACCAATATTGCCTGCGAAAGAAGGACTAATCAACTATGGACATTGTCTTGTAGCTGTTCACGCCCTAAAGAAATTTTTTCTGCATAAAAGCTAATTTTTATGCATAAGAGGAATTTTTCTGCACAAAGAAATTTTTCTACATAAAAATTTTCTGCATAAAGGAATTTTTCTGCATAAAAGGAATTTTTCTGCATAAAAAAATTTTTCTGCATAAATAAATTTCTTTGCATAAAAGGGATAGAAAAACTTATGATTTGTAAAAGGTTCATGCCCAAAAGAAATTTTTCCGTATGAAAGGGGCTGACTATTGTTACTTTTTTATGTGTGCACATGTTTTTCCTAACTATTCATGTAAAAATTTTGCACTGTTCATAGCAGAGGACACCTCCAGCCGTAGCTACTGTGCCCCCTTTTTTTTTTGCAAAAATTTTTTTTTGAGCCAAAAGGGTTTTCCTTTTTCAAAAAAAAAAAAAGAAGTGTTATGATAAAATAATGTTTGTTTATTTGCGTATATGTATACACATGTATACTAACATACGTACACGCATTATTACCCTTTTCTTTTAGCCATTCACGTGTAAACATTGTACTTTTCATGGCAAAGGACACCTCCAGTTGTAGCTACTGTGTTCCTCTGTTTTGTTTTGCAAGAAACCATTTTTGAGCCAAAGGCAAAGAAAAAAAAAATGTTTTGTGATTTTGAAAGAAAACAAATAGTGCCCATTCTTCTATGCATGTATATAAACATACATATGTGCATTGTTATCTTTCCTTTTGACTGAGCTTTAATTTAATTGTTGGTGGAACTAAAGCCGCTAGCGAAGAAGTTGAAGAGATCGAGCCTCTTTTGCCACTGCATGATCTATGATGCTGTTATTTCTATTGTTTTAGCAGTAATTTAGAAGGATAATCCTTTGTGAGCCCATTATTGATTGGCCTAATTGAATAAGCTGAAAGATTGATAGTAAAGTGCTTTATTGACCCCTTCATAAAGCCAATATCATGTGTGATGTGATATTGTTTTGCGAGTTGCTGGATCAAGAGATATTGAGGGTGTGATATGTTGGAGTTGAGATCTCCTTCATGATATGTGATTCTAGATTTTTGGAGGCATGATAAAGCTATACTTTTTGACTCCCCAGTGGAGTCGCCAGAATGTCGGGGGCGTTTTTTTGCGCGTAGCCACGTGTTTTCTATTTGAGGTGTGACTTTGCTACGCCCGGATTTGTTTTGGGGAGTCCAACCCAAAACTCGACATTGGGCCGCATAGACCAATGGCTTCCGGTGTAGTTTTAGGCCTACAAAATAGATAACGCCCAAAGTCTTAGAATCATGATAATGGTTGAAATAAATAAATAAATAAATAATATGCTAAGCATGATAGCTTTGATTAGATGGTGAGTTAATACGTTATTATTATGTTTATTAAGTGATGTCCAATGTTAGAAAATAATTAATTAGGTGTCAAATGTCCAACAATGGGATGAGTCCAATAGTCCATGTCAAGTTGCGGTTTATGGTTCATGTTCGATATAATAAGGTATGTTTGGTAATGGTCCATGTCCAAGTAATGTATGTCCATCAATAGTCTATGTCCAAATAATATATGTCCAATAGTGGTCTATGTCCAAATAATATATGTCCAATGGTGGTTCATGTCCAAATAATATATGTCCAATGGTGGTCTATATGTCCAAATAATATATATATCCAATGGTGGTCCATGTCCAAATAATATGTGTCCAATGGTGGTAGTGATATGGATTCAATTTATTAGTACATATGTTTATTAATGAAGTATTATTGAGACCATGTTCATTAAATGGTGAGATAATGGTAAGATGATGATATGTTAACATATACTCAATAATGTAATTTCAAAGATGGAGAAAACATTGACTTATCTTTTATATTTTATAGCTCCAGCCATAGCATCAGTGGACTTAGTTTTTTCAGCAACCTTCAGACTTTGCAGCTCCAGCTGTACAACACCAGTGGGCTTAATGTTTTAGCAACCTTCATATTTGAAAGGGAAAAATAGGTGCAACTGGAGGGAGAGAGAGCATGTCCAGTTGTGTGCATCGGTTGGTTAAGTTTGTCCCCTTAATCATGCACTTAAATGATTTTCCCCATGTAATGCTCTTTTAGCTTTTTGTCAAGTTTGAGTGATGTTGCCTTCTATAAGAAAGGCTTTTGATCTTATAAGTTTTTACCTTTTATAAGAAAGGGCTTTTAGTAATGAGTTCTTGGAAGAGTGTTTGGTATGTTTTAAGATGTATGGAGATGGTAAGAAATACATACATATATATATATATATATGTTGTGAGATATGGTGTTTGTATTATGTATGAGAATTATATGTAAATACTTTGTTGGACATGGAATTTAAAGATGTATGAGAGGTATGTATGGGTATTTTATGGGGAATATGTTTGTGAAATATATGGAAGTGTGAGATAGATGATATGAAGGTTAAATGTAGTAAATACATGAGATTGAGCTACTGCTGGAGTGGTTTTTTGTGATATGTAATGGGTTATGTTGCTTTCTAAGAATGAAGATTTTTGTAAGGGAAATAAAGAATAAGATGGAGATGTGTTTTTGGGCAGCAAAAATGATGAAGTTTCAGCACCATGGAGTGGGAAAGAGCCCCCCCCTTTAGTGTGTAGCTTGGTCCTCTTTATATAGAGCCAAGCTATGTAACTAGATCAAAACTTAGTTGAAGGGAAAATCAACAAATAAGGTAAAGTCCATGACAAGGTAAGTGGTCTTTTGTTTTTCAACCAAAAGAAAAAATTTTGGGACATCATTGTTGATAACATAGCTGGATGATGTCATTTAAATGACATCATTTGCTTGGAGGAGAATACTTGGCATTAAACTCATGGTTAAACTAAATATGGTAAGGTAATCTTTATGAATTCCTCTTGTTTCTTTGGGTATTAACGGGCAAATGACATCATTTTAGGACATGTGTCAATCTACTAGAGCTTCTGCAACTTAGCTGGAGCTGCAGAAGCTGTTGCAGCTTTCGCTGGAGCTGTTTTTTTGGTATTTTCAGCTAAGTTTCCTCTCTTGGAAAAAATTATATGTTTAATCCATATATAATTTTGGTAAGTAATAGACTTGTTGGTTGATATTTGATGAAGTTTTAAAGATGTAATTATGGTCTTTTTGTATTTTAACCAAGTCTTAGAGAGTAAATAGAGCATTTAATGCTGGATATGAGATGCTAATATATATTTAGCCATGTGCTTGGAATTGATTTATATGAAAATAATAATATGATATAATTATATTTTAAAATTTATATCATATGATGGACATTAATTTTTATGTAAAGAGCATGGAGAGTATTATCATTTTAAGTGTTATGTGATATGGAGGCTTACTAAATGTTACCTATTGCACACTGGCCCGTCAGAGTTCAAGGAATTGGGGAAGACATGCCAAGCAACATGCTTTCCTTTATCAACTTTGAACCGCTAGAGTTTTACTGAACATACTTCTTGGCCCTCCAAACCACGACTCCCAAAATTCCCCCGATAAGACTCATGAGCTTGGATCATGAGCCAAAAATGAGGTGATGTGCCACGAGCTCGAACTATGGGCTTTGATGAGATTATATCGCCATGAGTTTTGGACTATGGGCTTTGGTGTCATTTTGTAAATATGGACTCTTTTGGGCTTTAAAAGAGATTTTCCCAAAAATGCATGATAGTGTTGATGTGGTGCAAGTCGCCAATGAAATGAAGCCATGTGGCATGAAAATTTGTCTTCAACACATAGTAACATTGGAACCTATGTCATAACATGTAATTTATATATGATATACAAAATTGGAACCCACTTTATTTTTGTAGTTAACTAAAAACTTTAATATTAAAAAAATAAGGGAGATTGTGAGAGAAGAATTATAAAAAGAAAAATCTTACATGTAAGTTCATAACAAAAGCTGAATTAAGTATTGTAGAAGAGAATAAATGAGTATGAAAGTTTAATATTATGAATTAGGTTAAAACATGTGTGAGAAGTTTTTATTAATTTTTTTGAAGTTAAAGAAAAATTACTTAAACAAAATGAAAAAATAATAATGAAGAAAGAATGCATACTTGTCTTGGGATTTAGTCATTCACATATCGTAAAAAATACTTACTTGTTGGTCAGTGGTGGTTGTTGTGATGTCTCCCATGTCTTGTATATCTCTTAAATAATCAACAAATGATATCCTAAATTCCAATACTTGCATGAATAAGATTATTTTGAAAAAATAAGAGAAAAATTAATAAAAAAATATAATATAATTGTATTTGAAGACATAAAAATAATTTTATTATTTTACTTCAAAACTTACACCAAATCAAGTCTCATAAGTTCATTATTTTCTTTAGTGTTAAGTACCTCTCACATTCTTGTGACTGTTACTCTACAATCCAATCGTCTTTTTCAGTGTCAATTTCATCAAAGTTGTTATATCTTGATTTTGTCTACCATTTTGATAAAAAAAAATATATACAAAAAAAAAAAAATCAAAATGTTATCAACAATTTATCATCATATTACTATCAAGATAAAAAATTATGATATTTATGTAAAAGTACTTTAATTAAAATAACTAATAAAATAGAAATGCATTCCCCTATTCTTTATATCACGGTAATGTTAAAAGTGCTCACTTTGATGGTGTTTGTCCCCATATTGATTCTCTAAACCATTCAAGTAAAAAAAAAAAAAAAAAAAAAAATCAGTTTGTGCATGTACGTCACTGTATACCAACTCTTAAAAGATGAGTTGTTGTTTTTTTTATTGTGCTTTCTTCTACCAAAATATCATTGAGTGGATTCTTCTAATCTAAGAGTCATGAATGACCCAAAAAAAAGATTGTCCTCTAAATCAAAATTGAGGGTAATATCCTATAAAAAAAAAAATTCGAGGGTAATATAAACAAAATAAATAAGTTGTTATCAACAATTTACCATCAAATTAAAGTTCAAAGGAAGATTGTTCTCGAAATCAAAATTAAGGGATGGAAACAACATAGTAACATTGGAACCAATGTCATAACATGTAATTTATATATGATATACAAAATTGGAACCCACTTTATTTTTGTAGTTAACTAAAAACTTTAATATTAATAAAATAAGGGAGATTGTGAGAGAAGAATTATAAAAAGAAAAATCTTACATGTAAGTTCATAACAAAAATTTTAAAATAATATACAAAATAATATAAAATCACCTCTAACCATATTTAATGATTGATTCCCAAACTATAAACATATAAATTGGATAAAACTTAAGGAAATAAGGTTAACAAAAGACAAAACAAAATACAAAAAAAAAAAAAAAATCTATTCATTTTGATAAAAAATAAAAATACATACCTCTGCAAGGTTATGTACGTAGGAGAAGAATAGAGTAAAACCTTGTACGGTAGGTAGTAAAAAATCATAATTTTACCACATATATTTATACTCCATGTTGAAGAAGTTGATATGAACAAAAATTGTGCTGTGTGATGAGAGAAAATAGCAAAATATTCTAAACTAACGTCTATCATAAAATTTAAAGATAAAAACAAAAAAATTTGTATTTCAGGCACCTAATCTGAAAAGTTAGATAAAAATGATGTATATCTAATTATCAATTAACGTAGGTCTCATGTATATCAATTAATTAGAACTTTTATTTTAGATGAAAACAAAAAAGAAAAAAAAAAGAAAAATTGCATTTCAGGCACCTGATTCGAAGTATTTTAGATTAAAAGGTCTCATGTGTATCAATTAATGTAGGCCTCATGTATTTAGAACTCTATTTCTATATTAACGTTAATAATAACTCTATGTTAAATTTTGGAGTTTATCCAAAGAGTAAAAAATTGAAGGAAAAAATAAGTAGTTTTTTTTTAAAAATGAGTCCAAGAGAGGTTAAATTACAAAATATCAACTAACGTAGGCCTCATGAATTTAGAACTCTATATCTATATTATCGTTAATCATATACAACTTAATGCTAAATTCTAGAGTTTATACAAAGAATAAAAAAGTGATGGAAAAAAATAGTTAAAAAAGGAGTCCATGAGACGTTAAATTAGAAAAGATATAGATGAACAATATTAGTTTTTGCTATAAACTGATTTGGTCTCTACGTTAAAGAATTTTATATGAACAAAAAGTCTAGAACTAAAATTAATTGAATAGAATTTTATAAACTAAAATTCTAAACACTATGTTGCAACCTTAGACAAAAAAAGCTAAAAAAAATAACAAATTAAACACTATGTTGCAGTATTTTTATTCACTTAAAAATATAGCAAGTGTAATTCAACTTTAATCAAATTAAGATTTTTATCCATTTAGAAATTATAGTTGAAGAAAAATTACATGTACTTAGAAATTATAGTTGAAGAAAACTTATATATATTTTTTCTGAAAATCTAAAAAAATGTTTGCAATAGATTTTTTTCCACTTAGAAATTATAGTTGAAGAAAACTTATATATATATATATTTTAAATATAAAAATTTAAGAAAATTTCTACAATTTAGTGTTGCCACTTGTTCGAGAGAAAGATCCAACTATGTGCAGGATTCACTCAGTGTTCACACTTCTTTTTTTTTTTTTTTTAATAAAAAAGTTTCCATGTTCTGCATCTATAGCTGGAAGGTATAAATATTCAGGTTCAAACCATTTGACAAGGCTATCTTTTCAAACGTTCCTCCAACTTGAGGGGTGACTGGAAGAGAAGGTTTTTTGTTCTTGATAGTCGAGGGATGCTGTATTACTATCGCAAACCTTGGAACTGGCTATCCGTAAGTCACTATTAACTTAATAAAATTCTCTCGTCTAATCTTTGTTATGACTTCTGCACAGAAAAATAGTTCCTCTGAAAACAGTTCTACGATTCTTAGTCGTTGGCTTTCTTCTCATTACCATTGTGGTGTACATGATAAAAATTCTGTTGCACGTCATATAGTGAACCTACTGACATCAACAATTAAGATAGATGCAGATTAAACAGATTTAAGGTTCTGCTTCAGGATTATTCGACCATCTAAGAACTACACACTGCAGGTACTTTTCCTAAATGCAGACATTTTGTTTGGCTTTTCCTCGTTTGAACTGATGGTGTACTAATATAAACCTTGCTGTTATTATTGCCTGAATTTTTCGAAGCAGATTATAAATTTTATTTCCTTTGCAATGCAGGCAGAGAATGCACTGGACCAAATGGACTAGATTGAAAAAATAACTAGCGTAATTGCTTCCTTATTGAGTTCCCAGACTCCTGAGAAATTAAGCTTTTAATTTTTTTATTATTAATTTCTTTGCAGAAATATGTGTTTCTATAGTCATTATAATGGATGTATTAATTATATGTAGGGTCTGTCTACTTCACCTTTGGGAAGTGATTCATATGGCTTTACTAGCGAGAGTGATTCTGATTGTGATCGGAATACATCTAGAAAATTATTGTAATAATCATTTCTGTGAATCTAGAAGTTTGCAACAATTTACAGTATGAGAAAAGAGAAGCCAATTGATTTGCTCAGAAGGGTTTGTGGGAATGACAAATGTGCTGATTGTGGTGCTCCTGAACCTGACTGGGCATCCTTGAACCTTTGTATTCTTATATGCATTGAATGCTCTGGTGTTCATCGTAATCTTGGTGTACATATATCAAAGGTAAGTTTTCCAGGCTTGTATGAGCACTATCTCATTCTATGCGGTGAAAAATATAATTCATGTTCACAGTAGTAGTTCTAAATTAAAGCCTGAGGCTAGGATTTAGGAACTTTGATGCGTGTGGCTCAAAATCTCATTGAGAGTATCAATGTAAAATAACATTTTATTAAATACACAGAAGGACCCTGCAACTTCCAGTATTTTGATTTGTAAAATGACAGGACTGATTCGGGTTCAATAGTGGGAGCTTTGGAAAGAAAATTAGGCCTCTCATGGCTTCGTATGAAAGTTCTGTCTGGTTTGGTTCACTATGAGAGAGAGATAGAGACATAACAGAACCTGCGGAGACGAGAGAAATGTGAAGCAATCTGAATATAACTATAAGCTATGAATTCCAAATAATCGGACATACCCTTTAAATACCCTAGACGAGAGAATTGCCGTCAAAACCTTGAACAAGATTTTTTTTTTTTAAAAGGCCTATGATATAATAGAATTAGAACCCTTTTTTTTAAGGGAAAAAAATCTAGCTATATGAAAATATATGGACAAAAATATCCTAGTTGTTTTTACTGCTGCAGTGACAATACTTAGAAGACCTAAACAACTACAATGGAAAGTTTCGCTGACTGAAATGTCTTCCTTATGTTCGTAAAATCCAGATGCCTTTTACTGGGCTTTTAAATTGGATATTTCTTCTCTAGCAAGTCCATGGCTACAGCAGCCTCATATATATATGTTTTTATGTCGGTATAAATAAAAACGCAAGTAAATCAACCATCCTTTGAAGTTTCTAGTAGGTGAGACATGTTCCAATCTAGAGAATATCATTGCTGGCCATATCTTTAGAATATTAAGTGTGATTACTAAATCATCCAGGGCAGGTAAATTTTAAGTTGTTGGTTGGTGTATTATTATTATTATTATTATTATTATTATTATTATTATTATTATTATTGTTATTGTTATTGTTATTGTTGTCGTTATCGTTTTGCTTCCTCTCAGTTGTGTCTTACACATATTTTCATGATGTCAAGCTTTCTTCCATCCATTAATTCATGAAGCTTATGTGGATAACTTTTGACACAGGTAAGATCATTGAGGCTTGATGTAAAAGTTTGGGACCCTCCAGTGCTTAATTTGTTCAAGTCAGTAGGCAATGTCTATGCAAACTCAATCTCGGAGGAATAATTGCAATCAAAAAGTTCTTTTCGGACTGAGGAAATGCACAGAGGGTTAGTAATGCACTATGAAGCACGGGTGCGTTTTCGGACTCGGGTACGGGTGCGGGTGCGGGTGCGGGACTCGGCAATTTTTGAAAAAGGTGGGTGCGGGTGCGGCGGGACTCGGCGATTAAAATATTATTAAAAAAATTATTATTTATATTTTCTATATATTTTTACTATTAAAATATTCTTAAAAAATTGAGGAATGACAGATTTAGGATGTTTGGGCTCCATTTAAAGCCAATTTCGGAGGTTCCGGCGATATTTGGTGCGTATTTCGGCCGATTTCGGCCGTTTCGGTCCGTTTCGGCCGTTTCGGTCGCCGGCCGATACGGACCGATACGGCCGAAACGGCCGGTACAGTCCGATTCTGGCCGATGTTGGCCCGGTTCGGCGCGAATCGGCGCGAATCCAAGCTGAATCGGCGCGAATCCAAGCCGATTCGGCGCGAATCGAGCCGAGTCAGCGCGAATCGCGCTGAGGGAAAAAAAAAAAAAAAACGACGCGGCCTGACGCGCAGGCAGCGGAGTCGCCCACCGCACCCCGCGTCGGGCGGCGTCGGACGCGGATTCGCCGGCCAAAATGCCGCGTCCGTGCATTCCAGGTAATGCATAACTTGATTTAACTAAAATGTATTTGTTTTTATGCTGATGTGCCGTTGGTTCTTTTCCATGTAGCTTATCGAAAATGGGTAGAAAGGACCTGTTGAATATGAAAAAAAATTCCTGAAATGATGATCCTATTTCAGTAAAAGAGAAATTCATTCAGGTAATGCCCCTCTCATATGTATCCATTACATGGTATACTTTCTCACATATAATGCCCCTCTCATATAAGTGTGGACCCCACAAACATGAGATCAATCTCAATGTGTGAGGGGCGTTGTATTCTTCAGTACACTAATATTTCCATGTCTTTTTGCCCAGAGCCTTGCAGTTCAACTGGCATCTTTTAGTGTTTTCAACATAGACATGTAGGATTCAAATTCCCTTCCCCCATTGTAACTTTCCTTCTAGACATGCAGGATTCAATGGTGAACTTGCATAAATTTGTATCTCAATGGTGATTGTAGCCATATATGGACCTGTGTTTCTTGTTTTTTTTTCTCTAAACACTTGCAATCTTAGGTCTTTGTCATTGTGTATACTGTGTAAGTTTGATTTTATGGTCAGGTCTTTGATGATTGGTTTGTGTTTGTGATTTTTATTGGGTAATTATATATCGGTGCTCCATATATATATATATATATATATATATATGCTGGGGCCCTATTGCCTTAACTTTGTGCCACAATATAGCCGGCAAAGCCTTGACAGCTTCCAAAGCATCCTCTGGGTGTTCATCTTGGAAAACTTTATTAATCTGGTCATGTGATGGAAACAAAACTTAGCTTGTGCATCATTATTGAAGTGGCTTGTCTGGCTGTGATGACAGAAGTACTAATCTAGTTATGGATGCCAGACCAAGAAGCGGTGGAGAATATAATATGATTATATGTATATTTCCGCATGCATCTGACATTCCAGATTTTTCTTTGATTGTTTGATTGATAGCAGTGAAAGCACTTGCATAAACATGTAATCTAACAATTATATTTGAATTAAATGGATTTGAGAATATGTAAAGTTGAGCATGTGTTTAGAAAACATTCAGTAGGTAGAGTTAATTTTGCCTGGAATTTGTTGGTTCAGTGAGTCAAATTTAGTATCTCATTTGGGTTCCACTTCAACCTAGACCTAGTCACTTGCTTCAATTTTAAGTTCTATCTGTGGCAATGACTTTTTGAAACATTGAATTCTTTGAGTAAAGAATTGTTCACTTACAACTGTAATTAGTAATTTCATCTTGTTTGTCTCCTTGCTATCACAAATAAGTACACGTTGCCCTGTTATAAGTTCTGCTAGGACAGCTCCAAATACGAATACATCAGTTTTGGGGGTCACCTGGAGCTCCTTCACGGATCTTCAATTAAGTTTGTATTTGAATCGTATGGTTTGTTTAATCTTTCAAATTTATGCTTGCTGAAAGACACTGCAGGTTTAAGGGAGAATGTAATGCCATGAGTATTACTAGAACTCTTATGCGGTGTCTCTTTTTTTTTTTTTTTTTTTTTTTTTTTTTTTTTTTTTTTTTTTTTTTTTTTTTTTTTTTCGCTTCACCGACACGGCACCGACACGGTGGACACGCCAGCAGTGAAAAAAAAAAAAAAAAGACAGAAAATCACAGATCAAACCTCCCTCTGTCCCTCGCCGGTGCTAGATCGGGCCGATCGGCGAGTCGGCGAGCTCCATAAACAGTCGCCGTCGACGTCGCCGTGCCCTTTGTCCCTTCCGATCTCTCTCTCTCTCTCGGTGTGGACAGGTCCGAGTCCTCTTCTCTTCACTTCTCTCTCTCTGTGTTTTTTTTTTCTTCTTTCTTTTAGATATGCCGTGTACTGTTACTGTTATAAGTAACAGTAACACTACACACTGTACAACGCGTTTTTTTTTTTTTTTTTTTTAAATCCCACTCTCACTATTTATATATATATTTAATACCAAAAGTTTAAAACATGTTTCCCTTTTATGTTTTTAGTTTGATATTGAAGGTAGCCTATTTAAACTTGTAGTTTATGCTTTAAACATTTTATGTGTATTATTGTACTACTTTAGGTGTTAGTTTACTTATTTGTAGTTTTTATATAATTTAAATTCTAGACATAAACGTATTTTATGTCTAAAAATATTAAAAATATGCCTAAATATAAAATTTAATTAATTATTTAATTGCCGTGTTCACGCCGTGTCGTGTCCTTATTTTTCAAAAATTGCCGTATCGCTGTGTCCGTGTCCGTGTCCGTGTCCGTGCATCATAGATAATGATCGTGGTCCCTTTGCCTTGTATTTTAGCTTCTTCCCCTTTATTTATTTCTCCTTTGAAAGTGAAAACAGGAACTTCTTAAAATGAAGAGGACCTCTCACTCTTACAAGATGGAAAGCAGAAACTTCTTTATCAATAAGAACTTTTGCACCATTGGAAATTTCCACGACAACTAAGCAAGTTGGAATTATAGTGCTGGATGCATACTACCAAGAAAGGAACAAGTATGTCTTGGACCTCGTATGTAAAGTGAAATCTTTCGGATATGATTTGGATGCTTGTCTTTACCGATCTACAAAATTCCTCCCATATGGTCACTGGAACATGCAGGAGATTGAAAATGCGTCCCCTGGATGATTATTGGCAATGGCAGATGAATTACAGAGCAGCTGTTGTAAGAAAATAGTCTCAGGTTGATACTAATAACCAACCCCATTTCGGAGATTCTTTTCCCAGCCTTGTAGCCCTTTAGTGTAGGTACCTTGGGAGTGGAATTGATTTGTACTAGTTAGTGTGAGAAATAAAAGTTCTTACCTATCCAAAAAAAAAAAAAAAAAAAAAAAAAAAGCGTAAGAAATAAAAGTGTTAATACGACTGAGGAAGTGGATGGCATGGATAAATTCCTATGCATTTGGAAATTTTTGTAATGCATACCTGAACCTTTTGTAACTTTGTTGGACCTATTTTTGGTGAAATGTAACATTGTTGGCTCGAGAGAGCATCATCAATTCATTTTTTGCATGAATTCAAAGTTGATTTGATGTTTGATAATCTATTTATTATTCCACGTTGTAACCCCAAACATTCTGATGAGAAATATCTGGTTTGATTGTAGGATCGATGTAAATTCTGTTCAATGAAAAATTTAAAATTTTTTGCAGTTTTTGCTTAATCTATGATTGTCATAATTTGTGATCTCCTGTGGAATTTAGCTACCAGCCAAAGGAAGAAGAAACATGAAGGAAAAGCTTGGAAGTAAAATTTTCACTCCATGTTTTCCCCTGAAGAGAGTATTCCACTTCCAAAAGAGCAGAACATGCATAAAGAAAATGATACTATAGTAGCTCTAGGTTGACGAATCACTTATATCCCTTTTCTTGGAGGAAAGACGACAACAAATCTCATGAGCCTAGTTATCAGGTTCAATCGACCAGAGAAATGTATATAAATAAAACAAAACACATTCTAGGCAAGTACGTTTAGGTGGGATGTCATTTCAGATGTGCAAATTCGAATTCTGTTTACTGTGTTTAACTTTTGATGATTAATTATGATGTGCTCGCCTGATAGGTTGTCATTTACGGCCTAGAATTGATGTTCCTCTAATTGCAGTACACAGAGAAAGTGATTTTTATGAGTGGTGCTAGGGGTAGGCCTGTCCACGGGTCGGTCCGGGTCGGGTTTGTGCCCAACCTGGAACCAACCCGATCACTTTGGGTCTCCAAAACATGGACCTGCCGCCGACCCGCCGACGGCAACGGATCGGGTGGTCGGACGTCAACGTTTTTCGATCGGGCTCAGACTGAGCAAATCGCGCCAGATTTTTGCCGAAATTTGCTTATTTTTGCTGGATCTGATCGGATTTCAAAGAGATCTTGGCTAATCTCAACGAGATTAGGTTGAACTTGAAGAGATCTTGGCAGATCTCAACGAGATCTTGGCAGATCTCAACGAGATCTTGGCAGATCTCAACGAGATCAGGCTCGATCTCGAAGAGATCCGGCGAGATCTCGAAGAGATCAGGCCAGATCTCGAAGAGATCAAGCCGGATCTTGACAGATCGGACAAAATTATACCGGCGAACCACTTCCATTGGCGGAGAAATCTATTTCCGGCGTGCTTTCCGGTCAGGTCGGTTGAAATCGGTTTTCCCTGCTCTAATCCGTCAACCGACCTGCCGGTCTCGGATTTTGAGATCGAAGAACCGCCGCCGATCGTAACCGGCGTCAGGTCGGCCGGTTCTCGGGCTGGATCGGTCGGGTTAGGCGGGTGGGTCGGGTTCCGAGTCTGGTTAGACACCCCTAGCTAGGGGTTGACATGTGTGTGATTTGAGAAGTCTAGTTGGAATTTTGGCTAAAAGGAGGCTTTAATTAGCGGAGATGGTATTGTTTGGTTTTGGATTGTGATTTAAAACTGAGATTGGATTAGGGTTTTGAGTTAAGAGGATGTGATTTTTGATTGCTGTTCTTAATTGCAGGTTTTGTGATTTGGGTTTAAACTTTCAAACATTTTTTTTTAGAATACTAAGTATTTTAACACACACACATGGGGAGAGTAATTTGATTTGTTGTGTTTTCTTATTCATTTACGATGAGTTTTGATTTATTAGAGAAAATTTTTTCCTTATTTGGTTACTAGGAAAGTTCTAGGACTTGTTCTTCCTCAATTTGATTTTTAAAACAAATTATATTTTTATCAAGAAAAATAAAATCTTTAACAAAGAGGTAAGCTCTCATGCAAGTTGTAATGATTGCATAGAAAACTTTGTTTTCTTCTTTTCTTTTCTACCATAAAATGAGTTCAGTTTGTTGGTGTGTGGAGGATACCCCTCAAAGCTTTCAACATAGGTCTCATGATGTGTACTGGGACCTGATTTTTTTTTTTTTTTTTTTTTTAATTTGGGGGACCTGAGTGCTATAGGACTAGAGAAGTAACTATATCATATTCTCTAGAAAGCTTGATAATAGAATCATTTTGAGTCCAATTTTAATTCAAATATTATATTGAAAAAATAGTTTGTTTGAAAATACAAAATGAAGGATTTATCTAGATTAATAAATACGCCTCCCTTTCATGTTAAGCAATCTGAATTAACATATTGCAAGACAGTGCTCACTAAATAAGGCAGCACACAAGGCAATATAAATGGAAGATGAAGTGATAAACGACAAATAAGGAACTGACTTAGGGCCTTAAGGGGATACTACTGTCAATACTTTGGGCCACCTGCAAGCATGCACTTGCCACTACTTTAGCAGGTGAAAAGGTCAGGTGGGCTGGGGTGTGATTGGGGCTAAGGTGTTGTGTGATTTGAGTAAATAATTAAATAAGTCATGTGATTTAAATGGAACTACCTGAGCAAGCTATCCTCATTTTCCTATTTCCATGCTTCAATCACTATATATATATATATATATGTATGTATGTATGTATGTATATATATGGATGTATTATGTGGCTTCTTTTCAATTATTCTGGCCTTGTACAAAACTTGACTATCATTTTTTCCCCCTTTTCTTGACAACTATACGAAAGAGTTCATTGACAGAACCTGTATACCAAAGAGTTCATTGACAGTGGAAAGATTTTTAAATATAGTAATATTTCGTTTTATGCTCCAAATAAAAAAATATAGAGGATTTTTATTCCCCTATATCCAATCATATTTAGATATTGAGTCTTATAAACACAATACCTTGATCTTCCATTAAAAGTGCTTTTTCATTTCTTGATCACCTTTTGTCGTTTTATCCATTACTCCATAATTTTGTTCATACTTACTGGTAATGAGTTATGGAGGATGTTCCAATTTTCTCCTTCGTTTGGCTACAAACTTGTGGCTTAAACACATGGTCCCCTCACCAACAACAAAACCCCCCTCACCAACAACAAAACCCCTCCCCCCCCCCCCCCCCCCCCCCCCCGGGGCCCCTTTTTCTCTCTCTCACTTATTCAATAGTTAGGGATTTGACTTAGTTGTGTAATTTGCTTTATTGCTTAACTATTACTATGATTGATTCGGTACTTGAGATTAGATTGTTACTTGTGCTTGAACTTAAATATAGATTTACTGCATTTTACCAAACTATACTGCTGACCTGGCTTGATTAGAATATTATCTTGCTGTTCTGTTGCAATAGCATCTAGATTTTTTTAAACTGAAATTTCTTGTTTTCACATATTAAAAATTTGTGTGATGATTATAGTATGAGTTTCTTACAAATTTTTATTGTTTTTAGGGTGGCAATCAATCAAGTGATTTATGATTAAGGCAAGCATAGCACTTTTTTTGGAGGTTGAGCAAGTGATTTATAATTGTTGAAGCACAAAGTCATCTCGTTAGTATATTCCTCGTCAGTATTGATGGACGAAGCCAATTTCTTGTTAAGAACAAAGAGAGTAAAGCCAATTTCTTGTTATGAAGGGGTTGCATGTATAATAAAGTCTTGGGATATAATTTATTAATAAGGCCTAGAGTGCAATTATATTTATATAATGGTATTAAATATAATTAATGGTAACTTTGGACTTGTCAAGAGTTGATAGAAAAGCCCAAGGCCCGTTGGAGCTAGTGTCTTATTTGTTCCCTTTTGGTCCCACTCCAAGTCACACAAAAGCCCAATTGGGAAGGCCCAAAAGGCTGGCCCAAAAGTTTAGCCTAATTAGATAATCAGTTATGTGAAGAGAAACATACAGAATTTTATATTAGAATGAAACGGTTTGTATGTTCATGTATGTAAGAGAAAGACTCCTTCATATTCTCTCTAGAACAAACACATGGAACTGATTGAGAGACCACATATCTTGGGCATCAAGTGGAATTGGAGTGAAGATTAAAAGTGTTCTTAAGTACTTCTAATCTTTGTTTTGAAATTCACCATACCAAGGTACACTCTTTTGTTCTTATATTCTGAAATTTACATTGCACATGTTATTTATTGCGAATGAAGTAGATTCATTAATTTTTCCGCCGCGTATGTTTTGTATGTGATACGAACTTGTTATTTATCCAACATAAACAACCAAGCAAATGGGTTTTTTTAAAACCCTAACTTTGTTTGCACATAAAAATTGAAAAAATAGCATTGATTCAATATTAAACAAACCCAGAACATAAAAAAGAGAGGAAATTATGGAGAAATTAAAGAGAGTCGAACCTTGCATGGTTAGGAACCAACAAGGCTAGCCAGCGTGGCTCGTGGATGTAGCTGGCGACGTCATCAAAGATTGGACTCCTCGCCGGGCCAACACATTTGAAGGGGAGAAAAAAAAAAAGCAACAAGAAAAAGAGAAGAAGATGGGTGGTTTTGGAATGAGAGAAACAAAATGAAGAAGAAACAGAGAAGAAAACATACCAATAGCAAAATCAAATCATAATAGCAGAGCATCGGGGATGGGGGTTGACGTTGAGAAGAAGAGAAAGGAATAAAATGCTAGGCCACTAGAGTGAGAGAGAGAGAAAAATGGTGAGACCGCGAGAGACAAAATGGTGAGAGAGAAAAAATATGGTGGAGGGGCAGCTGGAAAGAAAAGGGTAGGAAGGTCAGAAACTATAAATATAAGCTAGGCTTTCAACTTTTAATGGTTTAAAAAATTAAAAAACTCAAAAACATCTGCGTGAAGGCTCGAACAAGAGAACACTTGCTTATTATAGCCACATCATACCACTAAGCTACAGACTCCAATGTGACTTAATGTTACATAAATATATATATATATATATCGATTCGGTTCGGTTGTTTTGGTGCATTAAAATTTGCCACCGAAAACTGAATCGAAATTTTTGGTTTTATTATATAAAAAATCGAAACCGAACCGAAATTTTTGCATCGGTTTGGTCGGTTTGAAGCGGTTTTTTCGGTTCCTCAGTTTTTTGCACACCCCTAATCCATGCCATAGGGGCAGTACCATCGACTTTACACTAGAAGATTAAATTCCCTATGGTAGATGGTATCACGGTGGTTTGGGCCGATCAGAAGATGGCCAAGCAGTGCTTGGTGGCATCGATAAACCATGAAATTAAACAGAAGGAACAAGTTAATTGTGAGACGTTATAGCAATTATCGGAGCCTGAGGGCTCGATAGGGGTTGACAGCGCCAAAGAGTTGGTTTAAATACCAATCTTGCCATATTCTGACAGATGGTTTCGAATTAGGAAGAGCTTGTCCACTGAGGACCGGGTGGAAATTTTGTTGACACTGGTACAGAACATGGATGTGTTTGCCTGACTTTATACGAAGTACCTGAGGTAGACTCAAATTTTACTATGCACAAGTTGAATGTAAATCCCAAAGTTCTACTGAAGAAACAAAGACCAAGGAGATCCGCGAAGCCCCATGTGGAAGCTAATAAAGGAGGAGGTAGGGAAGTTAAAATGGTCGGGGTCATACGGGAGGTTTTTTTTTCATGAGTGGCTAGCTAATACAGTGGTGATTAAGAAGAGGAATGGAAAATGGAGAGTTTGTTTCAATTTCACTGATCTGAACCGAGCATGCCTGAAGGACCCCTTTTCAGTGCTAAAGATAGACCAATTGGTGGATGCCACGGTTGGGCACCAATAGATGAGCTTTTCAGACGCATTTCAAGGCTATCATCAAATAGCTTTGGCCCTCAAGGATAAAGAAAAGATTGCATTTATAACGCTTGAGGGGAATTATCATTACACGGTAATGCTCTTTGGATTGAAGAATGTGGGAGCTACGTATCAGTGGATGGTTACACGTATATTCAAGGAGTTGATCGACACTATAGTGGAGATTTATATCGACGACATGGTGGTGAAGACAAAGGAGAAAGTGGGGCATGCACACAACCAAAAGAAGGTCTTTGACATTTTGAGGCAGCACAAGTTACGCCTTAACACAGAGAAATGTGCCTTTGGAGTGAGATCGGGCAAGTTCTTAGGATACATGATCACTACCTGGGGCATAGAGGTGAATGCCGACCATATAATAGCTATCCAATACCTATACCTGCCCAACAATCCAAAGGAGGTCCAAAAGCTTACTAACATGATTGCCGCAATAGGTTTATGTCAAGATCGGCGGATCGATGTCGACCATTTTATCAGCTGTTAAAGAAGTGGAAGGGTTTTCATTGGATGGAAGAGTGTGACTTGGCATTCAAAGATCTAAAGTCCTATCTATCCAGCCTACCCATTTTATCTCGACTTGACTTGGAGGAGGATTTGTACTTGTACCAGGTAGTGTCCAACCATGCCGTCAATTCGGTGTTGATTAGGCAACATGAGGGGATCCAAAGGCCCGTGTACTACCTTAGAAAGACTTTAGTGGATGTGAAAACTCGGTATTTGCCATTGGAGGAAATGGCCCTGGCCTTGGTGCATGCCACAAAGAAGGTACCGTATTACTTCCAAGCTCACACGATATGGGTGTTAACTGAGTACCCTCTGCAGTCATTATAGAGAAGATTAGATTTCACGGGAAGGATAGCAAAGTGGGGGACAAGACTGGGGATGTTACAAACCATGGAAGTCCATTAAGGGGTAGGTGCTCGTAAACTTGGTGGCCGAATTTACCCCTCCTTTCTTAGGCTCGGTGGGAATATGTCAGGTCAAATTTGGTCAATGGAAGGTATTCATAGTTGGGGCCTCTAATGCAAAGGGGCCAAACATTGGGATAGTATTACTATCACTTGAAAGATTTAAATTGGAGAGGTTGTTCCGACTCCGCTTCTGAGCCTCGAACAATAAAGCAGAGTATGAACCCCTTATTGTAGGGCTTAAGGTTGGGAGGAGCCTAGGGGCAAAGGAAGTGGAGACGTTCTCGGATTCAAGGTTGGTGGTAAGTAAAACTGAGGGTAGCTTCGAGGCAAGGGACCGCCGTATGTCACAGTATTTAAAGGTGTTCAAGAGCTTACATGCAGATTTCCAAAAGGTTAGTGTGGCTAGAGTGCCGAGAGGCTAGAATAGTCATGTTGATATGTTAGCCATATTAGCATCTTCCTTAGATGATAGCATACCTCGTATGATTACCGTAGAACTGTTGGAACAACTGAGCATCAAATAGTAGATAGTGATAGCGGTTGCGTCAAAACTAGAGCCAAGTTGGTTGGATTTGTACATAGCCTTTTTATCCAACGGGTCCCTGCCAAATGATATCAAAGAAGCCGAGAAGGTGCAGAGAACATAGCTTATTTATGGTAATCCGAAGATAGGAGGTTGTATAGGTGGTTGTTTGAAGGGCCATACTTGTTGTGTCTTCATCCAAGCAAAACTACCAAGTTGTTGGCTGAGCTTCATGAAGGGATATGTGGTGGCCACTCAGGGGGTAGGTCAACTGTGTACCGTGCCATGACTTAAGGATTATGGTGGCTGAATATGCAATGAAAAGCAAGTTACTATGTCAAGAGATGTGATAGATGCCAAAGGCATGTGCCTATGTTATACTTGCTAGGGAAATGTTAACCCGATCCTCAGCCCTTGGCCTTTCGCCCAATGGGGGCTGGATATAATTGGGCCTGTTAGGTTTTGAGTGTGTAATGTTGGCAAACTATGACAAAAACTAAGTCTTATTAGTTTATAATGGTCTACATTGAAGCCCAAGGCAAAAAACTCAAGTTCGGGATGAAGAAAAATGAGTTACAATCTGTTCCGTTCGATTGGTACTCGATTGGTGCTTGATCGATTGAAATTCGCGTATCAGCAAAACCAGCAAACGTAAAAAGGCCATAACTTATTCGTTTGAAGCCCAAATCGCGAGCCGTTTTTTCCAGTTTTTAAAGGACATTATAACCTAACCCTAGGTAGGGTTTTCAGAGTTTTTTAGAGAGATTAGAGTGCATCTTGTGCCTCTTTTGTAGATCTAGGGTTTTGTACCCAAAAGCTCTCTAAAGTCTTCCACCGGTGTTATTCCTTGAAGAATCTCAAGATCTGGTGTTGTAGAAGTTGTTGCATACAAGATCAACATTTAAGGAGATCCAAAACCTTTGAGTGGAGTCTCAAAGTCACAAGCAGGTGAGCTTGTGTTTGTGCAAAGGCCAAGGAAAGAAGGAGTCCGTGGTCTTGGAGTTGTTACGTGGTCGTGGTAGTAAGTTTCCTATAGGCAGGTAGTAAGAGGATGTTAGTGGTCTAAGTCGCTATTGTGTAAACTTCAATTCTTTCTAGTGGATTTGCTATTTTACCTTGAGGATAGCTAGGTTAAATCCTCTCCAGGTTTTTTACCGATTTGGTTTTCCTGGGTCATCATATCATTGTGTTCTTTATATTTCCGCTGCTTTGCATGATATGATTGTTATTGTTTTAACATAGATCTGAATAATAAACCTAAGTATTCACTTGGTTAATTAATTAGGTTAAACAATCTAGTTTACAGGGGTCTAAATTCCAACAAGTGGTATCAGAGCGGGTAGCTTTTGTTTTAGATCTTTTGATCTAAGAGCTGATCCTTGATCCCTGTTATCATGGATAATTTGAAGTGTCTTTCTGCTCATGTTTGTGATGATTTGAATAAAAAGGACACTGTTGTTTTTGTTGATCTTTTTGATGTTTGTGAAACTCTTCGTAAGGAATTATCTAAGTCTATGAAAATTGCTAAGAAATTCAAGGAAGAGTTAAAATTGGCTAATCTTGAACAAGAGAAATTGATAATGAGATTAGATGAATCTAATAAAAAGAATGAATTTTTGAGAAATCAAATTTCCTCTCAAGATGAGAAGATGAAAAGCTTGGATCAAGATTTAGTTGAGTCTAAAGTTAAAATTGAAAATTTGACTAGTACCAAGCTTGCTGCTGATAACAGAAGTGTTTCTGTTTCTCTTAAGCCTAAAGCTGAAAAAGTTTATATCCCTTCTTTCAAGAGGAATAATAAAGAAAAGGCTTATTTTGCTAGGTTAGACAAAGGTAAAAGTTCTGATGTAGACGCTGAAGTTTCTACACCTAAGTCTAAACCTACTGTTAGAGAGCATAATAAATCTGTTTTTGTGCCTACCTGTCACCTTTGTGGTGTTGTTGGTCATATTAGACCAAACTGTTCTTTGTTGAGGCAAGAACAAAAATCTGAGACTAGATTTGCTGTTAGGAATACTCATGTTCCTAAATTTGTTCCTGTTTGTCACTTTTGTGGTGTTTTCGGTCACATTCATCCTAATTGTCAAAAATTGAAATTTAAACATTCTGAATTTCAATCTAGGATATGTGATGATATTTCTCCTGCCATAAGTCAAAATAAATTGTTTCATATGCTTTTGAAAAATTTAAGCTTGTTGGCTTGTGAAAGGAATTTGCAGGATTTTAGTCTTTCTCAGAAGATTGGTGTAATCCCTCAAACACACTCTGCTTCACATGGATTTTCACCTACAAAGCCGAAGACTCGTGCTATATGGGTGAGAAAAGATTCTCTAAGGTGAGTGTTGTTGACTTGTCCTTGATTTAATTCTTTCAATTATTTGTGGACATGTTTTGTTTCTGTTTTTGGTTGTTTTTTTTTTTAGGTTTTTTTTTTTTTAAAAATCCAAAAACATTGAAAAATTTCAAAAAGAAAAATATTTTATTTTGTGTTTAGTTTTAATTTTTCTTGAGGATTACATGGATTATGATATCTCTCTCTTGATTTAGAACATGCTTGACATTGTGGAGAAACTTAAATAGCATGCGTTCTATAAGTGCTAAGCTATTTTTTGATTTTTTTGAGTATGTACTAGTTTGTACATGTACTCAAGGGTTAATTAAGAAATTGATATTTCTTGTTTGTGTACCCTCTATAGCTTAGTTAAGCACTATCATGCATTGCATTTGCATTTTTGTTCATTTAGCATAATGTGTGTAACGACCCAAGGAAAAGCGCTAGCCACATCTGCGCTATACCTCAAAAGGACTAGTCACTATTGAAGCTCCTTGTAGTTGTTAATAAAGCCCAGATCTACCCAGTAAATACCCGATGTGGGACTCATCACACACCCACATACATCACACAATCAATCAATCAAATTGGGGCATCACAATCTCCCCCACTTAAATCCCTAACGTCCTCGTTAGGGTCCACTTTGTGGGGTAGTGTCTTCGAGCCCACACAGGGTTACCGGGTTGGCTCTGATACCATAACTGTAACACCCCAAACCCTTAAGAAGGATTTAGATGCACAACCTGTCTTAGAAATAATCAACAATGACATAATGGAACAGAGCGTAATATTTATCCTCAAATAAACTTCTTGAATATCATCAGATTTCCTTAACAATCCATAAAAAAACAAAACAACAATAATATTCTTGAATGTAAAATCTCCAAATAACATCTCAAAATAGTTCCAAAATAATAATCTCATTGTCCTGAAACAATTTTTACTAAAACAATTCTGCAACTATCAAGCTCCAAACGAAGTCGTCCATCTAAGGCTTCAATGATCAACCACCAAAAGACACTCCATAACTCTAATCTGAAAGGATGGAAAAAGGGGTGAGCTAAAGGCTCAATAAGAGACTACAAACATGAGGATGTCTTCCAAAACAAAACGATAATATCATTGACAAAATATAGTCATCACGATACAATTAAAATTAGTTTAAACTGTAATATAATATATTCTATAAAGCTGTTAAAATAAAACACTTGTCTATAACACTGTAAACATTAATAAAATAATGACCACATTTATATGACAATATGCACCAAATAGGTAGAAACAATTTTATTTTGAAAATAAGCAATTTTCCACCTAAAAGAACAGTAGTAAATAAACAGTAATTCAATATGAAAAATATTAGTCAACCACAGACAAAAAGCTGCTAAACACTCGGTGGGTGATTTCCCATGGGAACAATAACACTAACCTCAAAGAGGCAACACTAGCTCCGAAGAGCAACAATAACACTGCACCACACCACACTAACACTACTTCGGCCGAAGACCAACACTTAACCCTGTGTTGGCAAAGGTTGCAGACTGTCTAGTTGACCATTTGAAACACTCTTGACATATACAGTTTCACAATAATATACAATAAATAATAGAGTTTGAGTATGTATAAAGCACAACAATGGTATAAGTCTTTGAAACTTCACTTTTGCAATTATGTGTATGTATATATATATATATATATATATATATAAATATATACGTCTTGAGAGACGTCATGTGTTGAAGTCTACTTACCTCTAGTGGCTAAACCAAGCTTCACTTCAATTGCTCGAAACAACGTCAACTAGAACCTAAATAATAATTAAACAATTCAATAAGGGCAGGTTCTTTAATAACCACAAAGTCCTCTTGATAAAACAATTCCTCAACCACTATGAAGATTTGGCAAGATAAAATTTAACGTGTCTTTCTAATATAACCCCAAACCTATTCTAGATTAAAATAATAGTATAGCATTCCCTAACCTAACATCTAATATTTATATAAGAACACGTTACCATAAGCAACCCTATAACCTATGTGCCTATATACACCATATATCTTATCAATGCATTCAAAGAAGACAAAAGAATGATACATTAATTAAGATTTTGCATGTAAACCTATAATATATATATATATATATATATTATGACAATCATCACACCTTTTATATATATATAATATAGTATATTGCTTCAATCCGTATATATACAAAAAGGATGATTCATCCCATCCATATATATAAAGGCTTATATATATAATACAAGGATTGTTCCCAAGCAGTGCAACCATTCTTCCTTTAATATATGATATATATATATTACATGCAAGCATTAATATATAAGTCTTCACATGTCCAATCCGTGCAAGCCTTAATGTTCAAATGCCTTGTAGCCAAGCGGTGCAATGGCTTAATCACGCACATGGAGCAATGCACATATAACCGTCCTTTAATATATATACAATTATCAATCCGTATATATAATATACAGATTCAATAAAGCAATGCTTATGTTGCCAAAGCAATGCAACAACTAACATTCACGCACATGGAAGTTACATCCAAGGCGCTGCATTTGATATTAATATTCGGCAATCCAATTTATACATTATTATCATTGAAATTCCAGCAAACACAATTGAAATTCCAGCAAACACAATTGAAATTCCAGCAACCATCATTGAATTTCCAGCAAACTTAATACTAACCCTAACACTAACATGTCAATGATGAAATCCCAACAAAAAAAAAGAAAAAAAAAAGGCTTTCCTAGAATGATGCTTACCTCAAAACCAAGATGAAGTTGCTGGCTGCCCTGAAGTGCACAGCCTCCTATTCTTTTGTTTTTGAGAAACCCTAATTTTCTTTCATAATAAGCTGTTGCACTTGGGCTGAAATTTCAGAAGCCTATTTCAGGTTAAGGCTAATTTCACTTGGGCTGAAAATTTAGAAGCCCACTACAACTAAAATAAACTTCCAAGACCTACCTTTCCACTAAACTCATTATAAGGTTGTTTAAATAGGCTAAAACCCTAAAGAATTCCAATAACAATTAAACTCCTAGCCCAAGTAGGTTTTAGTCTCTTATCCTTTTCCTTAACTGATAAGGAGACCAAAAGTTAAATTTAAATACACCACAAAATAATTATTCACGTTACCCCTTATTATTATTATTATTATTATTATTATTATTATTATTATTATTATCATTATTATAGAAATCACAATATAAATTAATATCACCTCCAAAACAAATTAAGCAATTTATCAAATCTACTCTCTAGAAGCAATTAAATTAAATTTAAATGAGACGGGTGTTACAATGTGTGCTTTTTGTTTTTGGTCATAAAATTTTTTTTAAACCAAAAATATTTTTATGTGTTTTGTATTATATATCTTGGATTTATAATTAAGGTTGGCCATACTTATCTTTACATAACATGTTTATGTACTTTGTTTAGCTTAGATGAGCTTATTTATTGCACTTTACTAGCTGAAGTCTTTGTAGTGCATGTTGTGTGGGAAAGATGTTTATAGTTTTTGATCATATGATCTTGATCTTAAAGTCACATGCCTTTGATTGTTGCACTTGAATTTATAGAGAAAGACATAAATAACCATCTCACCACTGTTTACTAGCCAATCATGAACACCTTAGTGCATATCATAAGATTTTGTGCTCGAGAAAGTGTAGCATATGCACAAAAAGAAAATAAGGTGTAGCCTTGGTTAAAATGCTAAAATTAGTGTGTACATTATTGGACTTTAATTAAATCAATCAAATAAAGTAGGTGTGTACAATATGAGGCAAATCAAGAAACTTACATGATTGCAAGCTTGTTTTCTAGGAGATGTGAGAGTTATATGATGTAAATCTTTAGGTGATAGTCTCTTTCAAATTCTATGTGATGAATTTTGTAGACTTTGTGTTTGATTTCTATTCACAAATCACCTCACATGTCTCTCAAGCTTTTGCTAGTTGCACATACTACACAAGTTACTCTTTGCTAAACTTTGTACATGTTATTGTGTGTGATTTTGTTGTGGCCATCCAAGATTATATGTTCCTTGATTTTGATACAAAATGTGATTAATGTTTGAGTTTGAGGACAAATTGGTTGAAAAACTTGTTTTTGAGAGATTTGGGTTGTATTCATATGTTTTTGAAAAAATTTCAGTCTCATACTCATGCATTTCATTCATGAATCACTATGCTTTGAGGAGTTACTGCATTAAATTGTTCTGTTTTTCAAAAATTTGAGTTTTCCAGAATTTCGACCGATCGAAGCTGTTTCTCGACTGATCGAAATTGCGATAAAAATTTTGGTTTGAATCTGTTTGACTCGATTGGTATTCGATCGATTCTTGATCGATCGAAACTGAAAAATTTTCAGTTTTTAGAGTTTTTGACCAAAAATTTTTTCATGCATCATTTGTTTAGGATTCACATGAGTTGCATTGTTTTTTGTATCCATCTTGCAGTTTTGCAGTCATATCTCTCATTGTTTTCACACATACCATGCATACACTTTGCTAAATTGGGTACTTAACTTGAATTAGAAATTAATTGATTTTTGAGTCCTTTGTACATTTTAGTATATGCTATTTTTCTTGATGTGTGAACTGCAGAAAATATTTTTCTTAAGAGATATGATGGATAATCAACGTGCAAATATTTTCTCTACTCATGCAACTGTTTATGGGTTACATAGTGTCAAGTTTGCATTTATTGAAAGAGAGAATATTTTTCTTCATGTGTATCCTCAACTTATTTTTTTTAGGTTTGTGTGTTTTTTTTTATTCCCACCTCCTAGATTTTCCCCAAAACTGTTTTTCCCAAAACTTGTTTTGTTTTTCCTATTTTTATAGGGGGAGAAAAGTTTTTTTTTGGCCTTTGTTGTTCATAGGGGGAGTTGTTGCTCTTCATAGGGGGAGTTCTCTTTATTTTCTATAGAGCTAAATTGTTTTATGTTCCCTTGGTTCTCTTTTTTCTCTCATGTTTACTGTCACTTTACTCTTTGTTTGAGTTGTATTTGTCAATATGTGACAAAAGGGGGAGAAATGGATGAAATGTGGGAATCTTGTTTGTGTTGTTTAGGGGGAGATAAATTTGTTTTTGAAAGGGGGAGAATATAAAAACTTTTTGATGTATCTAACTTAGGGGGAGAGTTAGAATTTATTTGTGTTTTTATATTTCTGTTTCATATTATTGTTTATGTCTTTCTTTCCACACATGCGGTGATGTGTTTGTTGAGTGTTTCAGGAAAGACAGGTACATTCTGATCAAGACCTTTTGCCTCTTCTTGCAACTTCTAGGTTAGGAGTCTTAGATTGGGATTTGTGATGTATTTGGGCATTTTATTGTATTTGGGCATTATGTTGTATGTGTGTTTTGTCACGGATTGCCAAAGGGGGAGATTATTAGGTTTTGAGTGTGTAATGTTGGCAAACCATGACAAAAACTAAGTCTTATTAGTTTATAATGGTCTACATTGAAGCCCAAGGCAAAAAATTCAAGTTCGGGATGAAGAAAAATGAGTTACAATCTGTTCCGTTCGATTGGTACTCGATTGGTGCTTGATCGATCAAAATTCGCGTATCAGCAAAACCAGCAAACGTAAAAAGGCCCTAACTTATTCGTTTGAAGCCCAAATCGCGAGCCGTTTTTTTCCAGTATTTAAAGGACATTATAAGCTAACCCTAGGTAGGGTTTTCAGAGTTTTTTAGAGAGATTAGAGTGCATCTTGCGCCTCTTTTGTAGATCTAGGGTTTTGTACCCAAAAGCTCTCTAAAGTCTTCCACCGGTGTTATTCCTTGAAGAATCTTAAGATCCGGTGTTGTAGAAGTTGTTGCATACAAGATCAACATTTAAGGAGATCCAAAACCTTTGAGTGGAGTCTCAAAGTCACAAGCAGGTGAGCTTGTGTTTGTGCAAAGGCCAAGGAAAGAAGGAGTCCGTGGTCTCGGAGCTGTCACGTGGTCGTGATAGTAAGTTTCCTACAAGCAGGTAGCAATAGGATGTTAGTGGTCTAAGTCGCTATTGTGTAAACTTCAATTCTTTCTAGTGGATTTGCTATTTTACCTTGAGGATAGCTAGGTTAAATCCTCCTCAGGTTTTTTACCGGTTTGGTTTTCCTGGGTCATCATATCATTGTGTTTTTTATATTTTCGCTGCTTTGCATGATATGATTGTTATTGTTTTAACCTAGATCTGAATAATAAACCTAAGTATTCACTTGGTTAATTAATTAGGTTAAACAATCTAGTTTACAGGGGTCTAAATTCCAATAGGGCCATTCCCTTGAGCTTCGGGGAACATGAGATATGTGGTGGTGGCCACGGATTACTTTACAAATTGGTGGAAGCCAAAACCTTGGTGAACATTAGGGATGTAGATATAAAGAAATTCATTGGGAAGAACATCGTTACAAGGTTTGGGGTTCCCCAGGCCTTGGTTTCTAATACTGGGCTGCAGTTTGATAGCAAGATCTTTTGAGAGTACTGTGGTAGCCTCGGGATAACTAACAGGCACTCATCGCTCGAGTACCACCAGAGCAATGGGCAAGCCTAGGTGACGAATAAGACAATTGTCAATGGTCTAAAGACAAGACTAAAGGGAGTGAAGGGAAACTGGGTAGAAGAGCTGCTGAACATTTTGTGGGCGAAACTGAATGACTCTTAAAAGGTTGACAGGTGAGACGCCCTTCTCCATGACATATGGTGCTTAAGCAGTTATACCGGTTGAAGTTAGTTTGTCAAGCTTGAGGGTTGTAGACTTTACATAGCGCTATAATGATGAGTGTATGGACGAGAATCTAGATGCCTTGGAAGAGTGAAGAGATATGGTGTTTGTGTGGCTTGCTAATTATCAACAAAAGTTGGCTCAGGGTAATACAAAAAGGTTAGGCCTTAGGAGTTTGTGCGGGGAGACTTCATTTTGCGATAGGCCATTAGGAGTATGAAAGATCAAAATGTTGGAAAACTGGCCCCAAATTGGGAAGGACCTTACCAAGTAACAGCTATGGCCGGAGTAGGAGCCTACTACTTGGAAGACTTGGAAGAAAGACCCCTACCCCGACTGTGGAACATTTACAATCTAAAGAAATATTACTAGTGAATGTAATGTATTGTATGGAATGTGTGTTTTAATTTGTAAGTTGGCAAGGATAGTGAAAGTAGATGAATTTCAGTTAACTGATCCTGTGTAAAGTAGGAGTAAACAATGAAGCGTTTGTGCATGTACTTAATAGTTAACCCTAAGGACAGAAATCTGGCCTCGGCCTGACTCCGGTCATTGACCAGATGGAAACCTTAATTTCTTCCTAAGGATAGAAATCTGGCCTTTGCTTGACTCTAGTCACTGACCGGTGGAAACCTTAATACATATTTGTAAGGACAGAAATCTGGCCTCGGCCTAACTTCGGTCACTGACTAGGTGGAAACCTTAATACATATTCGTCAGGACAGAAATTTGGCCTTGGCCTGAATCTAGTCGTCGACTAGGTGGAAGCCTTTATACATATTCATAGGGACTAAAATCTGGCCTCGGTCTGACTCCAGTCACCGACCAGGTGGAAATCTTAATACATATTCCTAAGGACAGAAATTTGGCCTCGGCCTAACTCTAGTCATCGACTAGGTGGAAACCTTAGAGTCTCTCCGAGGACAAAAACGCGACCTTTAATTGTCGAACGTCCCTACATTCAAACGCGTCTCTAATATTAATTGATAAGGAGAACTAAGAGCGGTGTTCCGTGAATTTTGAAATTATGTGTAACATTGCCGTACAATGACACTTAAGAAATCTTTGACATTAGTATCAAAGTGTGGGAGCTACTACCGAATGCCTAAGTTACTTGTTTTATTGAACAATAACACTTGTGCAATTCTTAACGTTGGTATAAAAATTGATGCTGTTGCTAAACCTTTGAACTATTGCGTTACTTAATGTTAACACATAAGCAATTTTGGCACGAATGTAAAAACATTAATACCATTACCAAGCAAGTAAAAACTTAATGAAAATGAGTTGTCGGCATTATCCACTCTCATACAATCATAAAAGAATGAAGAGAAAATTAAAACCATCAGTCTTGATTAAACTCAGAATAGGAAAAATAGCTTAGTACACGGATATTAACCCCCTTAAGGAAATACATAGAATTTTAACCAAAACAAAAAAAAAAGGGGAAAAAAGAGAGAAAAATACAATAACAAATTACAAGTATTTTCTAGGTGCTCGGGGAATCCGTAGTTGGAGGAGTTGATATGGGTGCTTCCTCGCCGGCCAAAGGATTAGTAGGTGGAGGGTCTAAGGTGACTGTAGGCTATATGGCATTTAGGTTTAGTGAGACAGTAGTGGTTCTCAGATTGTCATTGTCTAGCCCCACTACATGGGAATCGATTCGCTTAGATAGCTCCCTGGACTCCAGACTCTTGGTGCCCTGCTCTTTATCACCGCTATCCTCTCCCTCCTCTTTAGCCTGGGTTTCAACCTTAGGGTCTTCAGGTAGAGGTACTCAGTCAGCATTACTAAAGGGGGAGTCATCGGGAGGGAAGGCCGATGGCGTTAACTGCCACCATCCAACCTTCCATGAACCCAAAATTTCGGGCTTGAAAAATCATGGGACCAACTGAATTTTTGGCATCCCGAAAACCCCTATTGTAAGTTTGCTTCTAAGCTTTTTCTCCGCCTTTGAGGTCGGCAAATTCCTTGTCCCTGGTGGAGAGGATGCTATATGTCTCCGCGAGCTTAAGCTCAGTCTCCCCGAGCTTACCTTGAAGCTTGCTGTCCTTTTGCTTGGCCAGCTCCAATGCCTTCTCGGCAATAGTTGCCCGCTACTCCATCATGTTCAGCCTTAGAGTATTCTCTTTCAGGCTGGCCTTGGCTACCTGTTTTAGGGCATTTTCCTTGTCGGTCTCCTCCAGCATCTCCTTCAGCTAACCTTCCACCATATAGGTTAATTGGGCAGCCTAAATAGACAGAAAAGTAAAACGGGGTTATTCAAGCCCGATTGGTAAGACTTATAAATTGAGAGAGTTATTAAGGGAGCAAGAGAGGCTGGGGCGACAAAAAGGTAAAAGTTCAGATAAAAAAAAACATAAGACTTACTACTGTAGTGTGCCACTTTAGTTTAAGCACTAAGTCCTTGTCTTGGTAGCCTGAATAATGCCCTATGTTAGCAAAAAGTAGCAAGGCATGGTTGAGGCTATTTGACACATGGCCCCCCTCTTCACTCCTCCATGTCCGCATATAGGAGTTCAAGGGTAGGACTTTGTCCCCTAGGTGGAAAGTGCATTCCCACCCGGTAGTAGAGCTCGAAGAAGAAGCCGCTACCTGAGAGCTGATTATGACTGGCTGGCTTGTCAGTTGTGTCACATGGGGCGTTTTATCAGTCGGTTGAGTGAAAGCTCGACCTATGGTTGGAGTGGGGAGGTGTACAGTAGGGGTAGTGTTGTCCTCGACCATGACACAACTAGTATCCTTCTACCACTTCCTCTGTTGTTGGGAAGCCGAATGTGTAGTTGGGGAGTGGACTAAGCGGTAACCTGACCTCCCGAGGCCAGCGCGTCTAGGAATCAACGGTCTAAAGCCATAGATCACTTTTTGGGGTGCTGTAGCAGGGAACCAAAAATAAAACCTATACTCCTAAAAATATATGTAGTGGTGTGAGTAAGGATCATTCCCACAGAGAGTATCTAGCCTAGTTTTATGCTACGTGAACAAGGAAGGAAGGGGGAGGGGTTTAAGTATAATGAAAATAATTTTAAGAAAAACAACTAAGGAACAATTCAAATTAAAGAACCTTGGTCTAAGTTAACATCCACCATCGGAATTTTACAACTGATCATCGATGCAAGTATATATCAATTCACACTTTGAATATTCACCATTGGAACTATTTTCCTATCTCTCCTTAGTTGCAGTTAATTAGAAAACAAGCAATCTAATAAACCTTAACTACTAAACAACCCAAGACAAGCACTAAAGGTTTAATCTAGTAGCAGCTTTAGGAACTAGAGAGATCGATGAAGCTAAACAATAAAAGCACAAGCGGTTGTATTTAATTTAGTCAAGCGTTCTTCCTAAGATCTAATAATTTCTGGCACAGCAAATCATTAAATCTTGGTTGCTTCACAAATTACAGAGGTCAAACAATTACAGATTTGATATTTAACCCAGTGGTAGGTTGCAACGAATAATAAACTAGTAGGCCTCCTAGTAGTTAAACAAGACAATCATGAAAATAGGCACAGAAGAACATTCGATATTCAAAACATAAATTGAACAATAAAAACAAATTAGATCTCACAGTTTTATTGATTTCGAGGCTTTAGTTTCCTTCGACCAAGTATAAAATTTTAGCCAAGCCAGGCCATGATTAAAACTCAAAGGAGAAAATTAGAGAAGAGGGGAGAGAGAGGCGTGTGCAATCTGATTTATCCTCTCCTACAAAATCTCCTAAAAATATTCTAAATAATAATATCTAAATTTGACTAATTAAGGAAAAATATTAAAAATAAAACAAAGTCCTAATATAACTAGGAAAGTGGTGTTTTTCAGATTTGAAAACTTCCAAAAATAAACCGCATCAGATCCACGTATTAGAATTTCAGGCAAAGGAACATTCCAGAACGTCAGCAGCGCATGTGTAGCAAATTCAAGCACAATTTCGACCTTGATGCGGCCAGTATCTCTCAAAACTCAAAACATGAAAGTTGTAGATATGTTTCTTGGTATTCCATATCATCTTGAATCATCTCAATCGGAGCTCGTATGAGAGAGTTATACCCATATTACAAAGCGATGTCGAAGCTGTCCAGAATCGCCCAATTAACTTTGTTTTGCACTTAACGCCTCCGTTTGCATCCTAAATCAAAATATAAGAATATTGAGTATATTTAAGCACCAAATGATTGTAGAAGACTAAACATTAAGGGAGAAAAATATGACATTTTGCATTCTCATCACTTTTGAACCATCTTTGTTGTTTGGGTTGGTAGGATGGTCTCTTTAGAATCTGACTTCTCAGCGACTGGATCCTCTTTGGCAGGATCTCCTAAGATGGGGGCCTCCAAAGGAACATGTACTACTGACTGTGGAAGACAGTGTCCCTCGAACCGTTTTATATAGGTTTGAGAGAGTTGTGTCTGACTAGTTGGGGACCTAGGTGCCTGGCTTCTTCGGAAGTGAGCCCTTGAGGCAAAAACCCAGGCAGCTGAACGTCCATATATGATAATAGCGAGCTACCAACCGTTAGGGCGCTCGACGAGTCTTGATAGCTTGTGTAGGATGGCACACAACCTAAAATTAGGTGAAAAGCCCTTAGCTACCCGTCGAAGTGTACAAATATCTCCGAGCGAAGGATGAAGTTGAGCTCTTGGATGTGCACGACGCTTATATTCAGCTAAAACTTCTTGGAAACTGCAATCGGGGAAGGGTATGAATTAGTGAGGTACTAAAATAATAATAATAATAATAATAATATGCACGATTAGTAAATGTCAATAAGCACACTAATGAGTCAAAAAAGGGAAGGGAGACAAAATTTGTTCAGGGATCGGGAGAAGAAAGTACTGACTTATCTGACGAGGTGAGGTTGGGCAGGTTAGCCCACCATTCAGTAAGTTACTACCCACTCTCACATATTCCCTTGTTGAGTTCCTATTGGAATCGGGGAGGTAGGATATCAACCTAACCATTGTGTTTCGAGTTTGAAGGTAGTACCAGCTTTAGATTCCCTAGAATGGCGTACAGGAAATTGACGTCATGGTAGGTAAGACTCAAGTCATACAAACGGTTGAGACATCCCACCAGAATGGGTAGACATTGGTTGGGGCTAAGGTCGAAAAAACTAAGGGTCCTAAGTAGTAAGAGGTCTACTGGGAACCTAACCCTGCCCTTAAGAATGGACATCAAAGGAAAAAATACTACATGGGGGAGCCTCTGGTCTTCTATGTCTCCTTCATGACAGTGCGAAATTTCGACGTCACGAGGGATATTATATTTAACTCTAAAAGATTCTACATTCTCCCTAGTTTTCAAAAGGTAAGAAAAAGGCATATTGTTGAATCTAACTAAGTTAAAAGGAGATAGTTGAAGGGAAGGAGACTTACAAAGTGATTTCTTATAGAAGAGAGGTCTTGTAGGGAGAGTGAGGGTTGGGAACAGGAGAGAGACTGTGTTTAGAACTTAGCAGAGAAGAAAGAAAATAAAAATGGAGATTATGGCTAGTATTTGTGGTCATTAGTTGTAACTGCCCAACTGTAATCAATGCGTACCATCATTTCGATATCCAAGACTCTGCCATGTATTGGAAAAGAGCAGCCTGTCATGTCCATTACATTAAAAGGTGGACTATTGGTCTTCCTGAGGTGTAACTGACGTTCCTCTTGGATGGGGTAGAAACAAATGCGCATGTAGACACTCGATTTTGCACCCATAATTTAATCTTGGAAGATGACTAGAGTGATCATTTATATACCCAAAAAAATCATAATTGCATCACATGCATTAATTCATTCATTGCATATCATAAAAGTGATCTTGAATTCTAATGGTCGCGATGGTATGTCCAATTTCCAAATCGGACCGTCAGATTGGAAGATATCATGAGATCAAGTTTTTAGGGTTAGCATGCACTGTGTTTAGGTAGAATTAACCACACATGATTAATTTAAATTAATTTTGATTGGCTAGACAATTAAAATTAATTAAATAATTTTCTGATTAGTTGTTAGTTAGTGTCAAAAATAGGCTTGCTTACATGGGAATAAAGGGGATAATCGGATAACAATAAAATTGTGGATAATCAAGACTTTTTAGAGTATTTATCTACAAGATAATCTGAAAAGACTTGAATTATCGGAAAAAGAGTTTAATTTTTAGAATATGAATTAAAAACGTGTCTAAGTGCAAGTACCGGCTTAAAAAACCTCAAAAAAGGAGTCCAAAATGGATCAAAACTCAAACGCAGGACCGGCACCCAAAAGAGCCATTCGGCACTTTTGGAGTGAAGATTGGCACAGATTCGGGCCTCGGCCAGAGGGCACTTGGATTAAGATAAAAAACATCCTTTTCACTTTTTTAGAGATAAGGACGCGTCCTAGTTCATATTTTGATCATTTAGCTAATTTTTCAAACATCCCAGCCTCTATAAATAGAGGCTGCATCTCAAAATTTAACACACTTTTTCACACTCTCAGACTCCCCCCTTTGTTACTCTTCTTTTATTTTCTCTCTTATGTTAAAGACGTCCTGGAGGCTCTGGCCTTAGGAATTTCTTTTCTGTAAGCCAAGTAATTTAGGTTTCAAAGAGAATTGAATAAATTTCTTTGAACCTTAAAATATTCCTTCACTAAGAAGAGCTCGTCCATGCAAGAGCTAGTTTTTTCTTTTCCTTTTCCTGTGTCTTTTTTGTTTATTTATTTATTTATTAATATTACTTGCTGATGTTGTAGACACCCAATTTTGCACCCATGATTTAATCAAGGAAGATGACCAAAATGACCATTTATGTACCTAAAAAAACATGATTGCATTACATGCAGTAATTTATTCATGGCATATCATAAAAATGATCTTGAGGTTCTAACGGTAATGGCGGTATGCCCGGTTTCCAAATTGGATCGTCAGATCAAAAGATATCGCATGATCAAGTTTTCACGGTCAGCATGCATTGTGTCTAGGTAGAGTCAACCACGCATGATTAGTTTAAATTAATTCTGATTGGTTAAAACATTAAAATTAATTAAATAATTTTGTTATTAGTTGATAGTTAGTGTCAAAAATAGGATTGCTTGCATGGGAATAAAGGGGATAATTGGATAACAATAAAATTGTGGATAATCTGGACTTTATCAAGATTTATTTTAGAGCATTTATCTACAAGATAATTGTTGCTGTAAAGACTTGAATTATCCAAAAAAGAGTTAAAATTTGGAATACGGATTGAAAACACGTCTAAGTGCAAGTTTCGGCTCAAGAAAACCTAAAAAAGGAGTCCAAAACACACCTGAACATGAAAGTATGATTGGCATCCAAGAGTGCAATTTGACACTTTTGGAGTGCTGATTGGCACTTTCAAAGTGCTGAATGGCACACATTAGGGTTTTAGCCCGGCGGTGTTCAGGTGATGACAAAACACATCCTTTTTGATTTTTAGCGAAAGGACGCGTCTCGGATCGTATTCTAATCATCTAAGCTATTTCTATGAGTCTCCCAGCCTCTATAAATAGGGATTGGATCTCAAAATCCAGCACACTTTTTTCATGCTCTGAGATTTCTCATCCTTCTGACCCCCTTTCTGAAATTTTCTCTATTACATTAAAAAAGTTTTGGAGGCTTTAGTCTTAAGAATTTCTTTTTTGTAAGCAAGGTGTCAGTTCGTTTAGACCCCTGTAAACCTAGATTGTTTAACCTAATTAATTAACCAAGTGAATACTTAGGTTTATTATTCAGATCTAGGTTAAAACAATAACAATCATATCAAGTAAAGCAGCGGAAAAATAAAGAACACAACGATCTGATGACCCAGGAAACCACACCGGTAAAAACCTGGGGAGGATTTGACCTAGCTATCCTCAAGGTAAAATAGCAAATCCACTAGAAAGAATTGAAGTTTACACAATAGCGACTTAGACCACTAACATCCTATTGCTACCCAAGTGTAGGAAACTTACTACCATGACCCCATGATAGCTCCGAGATCCACAGACTCCTTCTTTCTTTAATCTTTGCAAAAACACAAACACCACCGTTTGTGACTTTGAGACTCCACTCAAAGGTTTAGCAACACAAACTCACCTGTTTGTGACTCCAAGACCACCCTTGAAGGTTTAGATCATCAGCTCCTTTGATGACTAGAGAAGGCAGCAACTTCAGCAATACCGGATCTTGAGATTCTTCAAGGAACAACACCGGTAGAAGTAATAAGAGAGGTTTTAGGAACAAAACCCTAAATACAAAAGATACACACTCTTTTCTCTCTAAAAAGCCTTATAAAAAACGTGCTTAGGGTTTCCTTTATATAGTGGGAGAAGTAGATCTGAAACCCTAATCCTTAATGGGCTTGAACTGTTGTTTGGGCTTAATTTAAATTCTGCAGATACGACTTTCGATCGATCGAGCCTGTTTTTCGATCGATCGAACCAGGCAGATTCTGAAATCTTCTTTCTGCAGCTTGTATGTTCTTTTGTGCTCACGATTTGCCAATTGTTCTAAACTTTTAGAACCTAACAATCTCCCCCTTTGGCAATTTGTGACAAAACTTTCATACAAAATGAAATGTTAAAATACAAGAACAACCCAATACAATAAAATGCCCAATTACATCACAAATCCCAATCTAAGACTCTTAACCTAGAAGTTGCCAAGAAGAGGTAGAAGATCTTGATCAGAATGCACCTGTCTTTCCTGAAACACTCAACAAACACATCAACGCATGTGTGGAAAGAAAGACATATAAACAAAATGAAGCACAATATAAAAACAAAAGTAAACTAACTCTCCCCCTAAGTTAGATACATCAAAAAGTTTTTATATTCTCCCCTTTTCAAAAACAATTTTCTCCCCCTAAACAAGACAATCAAGATTCCCACATTTCATCTATTTCTCCCCCTTTTTGTCACGTATTGACAAATACAACTCAAACAAAGAGTAACAACTCAACAGAGAACAAGAGGAAATAGAGAATTAAGGGAACACAAACAATTTAGCTCTATAGAAAATAGAGAGTACTCTCCCTATGAAGAGCAACAACTCCCCCTATGAACAACAAAGGTTAAAAAAAAAACTTTTCTCCCCCTATAAAAATAGGAAAAACAAAACAAGTTTTGGGAAAAACAGTTTTGGGGAAAATTTAGGAGGTGGGGATAAATAAAAACACACAAACCAAAAAAAATGTGTTGAGGATACACACGAAGAAAAATATTCTCTCTTTCAATAAATGCAAACTTGACACTATGTGACCCATAAACAGTTGCATAAGTAGAGAAAATATTTGCACATTATTATCCATCATATCTCTTAAGAAAAATATTTTCTGCAATTCACACATCAAGAAAAATAGCATATACTAAAATGTACAAAGGACTCAAAAATTAATTAATCAATTTTTTAAATCAAGTTGAGTACCCAATTTAGCAAAGTGTATGCATGTTATGTGTGAAAACAAAGAGAGATATGACTGCAAAACTGCAAGATGGATACAGAAAATAATGCAATTCATGTGAATCCTAACCATAAATGATGCATGGAAAAAATTTGGTCAAAAACTCTAAAAACTGAAAAATTTTCAGTTTCGATAGATCGAGTATCGATCGAATACCAATCGAGTCAGACAGAATCAAACCAAAATTTTTAACGCAATTTCGATCGGTCGAGAGACAGATTCGATCGATCGAAAATCTGGAAAACTTAAATTTTTGAAAAAACAGAGCAATTTTATGCAGAAACTCCTCAAAGCACAATATTTCATGAATGAAATGCATGAGTATGAGACTAAAAGTTTTTCAAAAACACTTGAATTCAACCCAGATCTTTCAAAATTAAGATTTTCAATCAATTTGTCCGTAAAACTCAAATTTTGCATCAAAATCAAGGAACATATAATCTTGGATGGCCGCAACAAAATCACATACAATAACATGTACAAAGTTTAGCAAAGAGTAACTTTGTGTAGTGTGTGCAACTAGCAAAAGCTTGAGAGACATGTGAGGTGATATGTGAATAGTAATCAATTACAAAATTTACAAAATTCATCACATAAATTTGAAAGAGACTATCACCTAAAGAGTTACATCATATAACTCTCACATCTCCTAGATTAAAAGCTTGCAATCATGTAAGTTTCTTGATTTGCCTCATTATTCAATTTAATTGATTAGAAACTTAATAAAAGCCGGGATAATGTACACACCAATTATATTTGAATTTGTGAGATTATTATAGCCCAATAATGTACACACCAATTTTAACATTTAATCCGAGGCTACACCTTATGTTCTTTTTGTGCATGTGCTACACTTTCTTGAGCACAAAATCTTGCGATATGCACTAAGGTGTTCATGATTGGCTAATAAACAGTGGTGAGATGGTTATTTATGCCTTTCTCAATAAGTTCAAGTCCGACAGACAAAGGCATGTGACTTCAAGATCAAGACAAAGTGATAAAAAAAACTATAAACATCTTTCCCACACAACATGCACTACAAATACTTTAGCTAGTAAAGTGCAATAAATAAGCTCATCCAAGCTAAACAAGGTACATAAACACATGTTATGTAAAGATAAATATGGCCAACCTTAATTATAAATCCAAGATATATGATACAAAACACATAAAAATATTTTTGGTTTAAAAAAAATTTTATGACCAAAAACCAAAAGCACACATTATGCTAAATGATTAAAAAAAAATGCAAATGCAATGCATGACAGTTCTTAACCAAGCTATAGAGGGTACACAAACAAGAAATATCAATTTCTTAATTAACCCTTGAGTACATGTACAAACTAGTACATACTCAAACAAAATCAAAAAAATAGCTTAGCACTTATAGAACACATGCTATTCAAGTTTCTCCACAATATCAAGCATGTTCTAAATCAAGAGAGATATTATAATTCATGTAATCCTCAAGAAAAATTAAAACAAGACACAAAATAAAATATTTTTGTCTTTTTGAAAATTTTCAATGTTTTTGGATTTTTTTTTTTAAACAACCTAAACAAAACAAAACAACCAAAAACAAAAACAAAACATGTCCACAAATAATTGAAAGAATTAAAACAGGGACAAGTCAGCAACACTCACCTTAGAGAATCTTTTCTCACCCATATAGCACGAGTCTTCGGCTTTGTAGGTGAAAATCCATGTGAAGCAGAGTGTATTTGGGGGATTACACCAATCTTCTGAGAAAGACTAAAATCCTGCAAATTCCTTTCACAAGCCAACAAGCTCAAATTTTTCAAAAGCATATGAAACAATTTATTTGGACTCATGGTAGGAGAAATATCATCACATGTCCTAGACTGAAACACAGAATGCTTAAATTTCAATTTATGACAATTAGGACGAATGTGACCAGAGACACCACAAAAGTGACAAACAGGAACAAATTTAGGAACATCAGTATTCCTAACAGCAAATCTAGTCTCAAATTTTTGTTTTTGCCTCAACAAAGAACAGTTTGGTCTAATATGACCAACAACACCACAAATGTGACAAGTAGGCACAAAACCAGATTTCTTATGCTCTCTAACAGTAGGTTTAGACATAGGTTTAGAAACTTCAGCGTCAACATCAGAACTTTTACCTTTGTCTAGCCTAGCAAAATAAGCCTTTTCTTTATTATTCCTCTTAAAAGGAGGGATATAAACTTTTTCAGCTTTAGGCTTAAGAGAAACAGAAACACTTCTGTCATCAACAACAGGCTTGGTACTAGTCAAATTTTCAATTTTAGCTTTAGATTCAACTAACTCTTGTTCCAAGCTTTTCATCTTCTCATCTTTAGAGGAAATTTGATTTCTCAAAAATTCATTCTTTTTATTAGATTTATCTAATCTAACAATCAATTCCTCTTTTTCAAGATTAGCCGATTTTAACTCTTCTTTAAATTTCTTAGCAATTTTCAAAGACTTAGATAATTCCTTACGAAGAGTTTCAAAGGCATCAATAAAATCAACAGAAACAACAGTGTTCTTCTTATTCAAATCATCACAATAAAAAACAGTAAGACACTTAAAATTATCCATGATAACAGGGATCAAGGATCAACTCTTAGATCAAAAGATCTAACACAAAAGAGCTACCCGCTCTGATACCACTTGTCAGTTCGTTTAGATCCCTGTAAACCTAGATTGTTTAACCTAATTAATTAACCAAGTGAATACTTAGGTTTATTATTCAGATCTAGGTTAAAACAATAACAATCATATCAAGTAAAGCAGCGGAAAAATAAAGAACACAACGATCTGATGACCCAGGAAACCACACCGGTAAAAACCTGGGGAGGATTTGACCTAGCTATCCTCAAGGTAAAATAGCAAATCCACTAGAAAGAATTGAAGTTTACACAATAGCGACTTAGACCACTAACATCCTATTGCTACCCAAGTGTAGGAAACTTACTACCATGACCCCATGATAGCTCCGAGATCCACGGACTCCTTCTTTCTTTAATCTTTGCAAAAACACAAACACCACCGTTTGTGACTTTGAGACTCCACTCAAAGGTTTAGCAACACAAACTCACCTGTTTGTGACTCCAAGACCACCCTTGAAGGTTTAGATCATCAGCTCCTTTGATGACTAGAGAAGGCAGCAACTTCAGCAATACCGGATCTTGAGATTCTTCAAGGAACAACACCGGTAGAAGTAATAAGAGAGGTTTTAGGAACAAAACCCTAAATACAAAAGAGACACACTCTTTTCTCCCTAAAAAGCCTTATAAAAAACGTGCTTAGGGTTTCCTTTATATAGTGGGAGAAGTAGATCTGAAACCCTAATCCTTAATGGGCTTGAACTGTTGTTTGGGCTTAATTTAAATTCTGCAGATACGACTTTCGATCGATCGAGCCTGTTTTTCGATCGATCGAACCAGGCAGATTCTGAAATCTTCTTTCTGCAGCTTGTATGTTCTTTTGTGCTCACGATTTGCCAATTGTTCTAAACTTTTAGAACCTAACACAAGGATTTTTAGGTTTCAAAGACAATTGCATAAATTTCTTTGAACCCTAAAATATTCTCTTGAGAAAAAGGTACATCCATGCAAGAGGTAGCTTTTCTTTTCTTCTGTCTCTTTTAATTTTGTAATGCATGAATCAATATTTGTTTAATTTTGATTTTGCAATGTTCATCATGTATGTTGTTGAAATTTTCTTTATTAGAATGTGTTTATGTTGTTTCTATTGTTAAATTCTATTTTTTATTTCAAAAATCTACTTGTTGTCATATCTTTTCTTAATCAAAAAATTGATTTGCATCTTCATTAGATGCAGATCTGAATTTTTCTCAATTAAAAAATTGATTTGTATCTTCATTAGATGCAGGTCTGAATTTTTCTTAATAAAAAAACTGATTTGCATCTTTAGTAGATGCAGATCTAAATTTTTTATTATTATTTAAAAAACTGATTTGCATCTTCATTAGACGCAAATATGAATTTTTCTCAATTAAAAAACCGATTTTCATTTTCATTAGATACAGATATGGATTTTTCTTAATAAAAAAAAAAAAAAAAAGATTTGCATCTTCATTAGATGCAGATCTAAATTTTTCTTAATCAAAAACTGATTTGTATCTTCCTTAGATACGGATTTGAATTTTTTTATTTATTTAAAAACTGATCTATATTTTCTTTAGATGTAGATCTGGATTTTTCAACAAAGCAGATTTTGAAATAAAAAAGAAGGTCATGAGTAGTTTTGTTTGTTTTGTTTGATGCATATAGCATAGATTTATTTTGTGAATATAGTCCTCTTCTAAAAAAAAATCTTTTTCTTACTTTATTTTTCATAAAAAAACAGATTTGATTTTTCCTATATACAAATCTAATTTTTTCGCTACAAAACAGATTTGATTTTTTTTTTTTTAACGTACAAACCCAAAAACCAATTTTTTCTAGTTCTTAAAAAACAGATTTGATTTTTAAAAAAAAAAACCAAAAGACTTTGCTATATTAATAAAAACAAATCTGACTTTTCTTTATCAAAAACTATTTTTTTTATGTCTACAAAAATAGATATGATTTTTCAAAACCAAAATCGATTTTTTTTTTTTTATTTATGACAACACAGATCGGAATTTTTCTCAAAAGAAGAGGAAACATTCATAAATAGACTTATGTGACTTAGTTTAGTCAAGTTTTTCATATGTTCAACATATCATTCATGTCATGCATAAAAGGGGTACATAGGTCATGAGAGTCTAGAAGACCAGACTTTGTCTGGGCGTAATGGGTGCCTAACACCTTCTCATTCCGTAACCTAGCCTCCGAATTTAGTGTCTTTGGATAGGTATACCTAGGCTTTATCTTTGTTTTTATTTTGGGTAGACTGTAACTAGGACAAAAAGCCATGTAATACTTCGGTAGTTTGTAACTAGGACCCAAAGCCATGTAATTTTCAATTTATCAAACATGTATTCTTTTTTATTAAATCAATGAGAATGGAACAATTTAGTCATGTATTTTGTATTTACTTTTTTCTTATTTTTTTTTATATAAAAAAATAAGTGGCGACTCCACATTGTTTACCGAAAAAGAGAGGTGCCCTTAAAAGCACTCCTAAAAAATCTCTTTTTTGAGAGGCACTTTGGCGGTCTCTCACAGCGGCGACTCCGTTAGGGATGTTGAGGGCTAAGCTTCGTATTAGACTTAAGTGACGAAATGTGTACCCTTGTTTTGCATGGTCTTGCATGATATTGTTGTTTATTTGTTTCTTTATATTTGTTCTATATTTGTTGAGATGTTGTATGATATTTTGTTGTATGTATTGTTTGTTAAAAGCTTTCCCTCATCCAAACAACAAATATGTATGCACCCTTTTCAACAACATGTGGTGGTAGTAACCATGGATCACCGGTTTTCATTAGATTCGGGTACCTAGTGGCGAACTCACCAACTCATAGCCTAAAGTCACTGGATCATTTCTTGTTGACTGTAAAGGACAGACCATGCCATGTGGACCAATGCAATGTTCATTGCATTACAAGTTGGAAGGTGTAATATCTTAGCTATGGGAAACTGTCAGTTCGTTTAGACCCCTTAACCCAACAGATTAACCTAGTGAATTAGCCAAGTGATTAACTTAGGTAATTTAATTAAATCTAGGTTAACACAAAATATAACAAAAATAACAAAGCAGCGGAAAATAAATAACACAAAGATATGATGACCCAGGAAAACCAAACCGGTAAAAAACCTGGGGAGGATTTAACCTAGCTATCCTCAAGGTAAAATAGCAAATCCACTAGAAAGAATTGAAGTTTACACAATAGCGACTTAGACCATTAACATCCTATTGCTACCCAAGTGTAGGAAACTTACTACCATGACCCCATGATAGCTCCGAGATCCACGGACTCCTTCTTTCTTTAATCTTTGCAAAACACAAACACCACCGTTTGTGACTTTGAGATCTCACTCAAAGGTTTAGCAACACAAACTCACCTGTTTGTGACTCCAAGACCACCCTTGAAGGTTTATATCATCAGTACCTTTGATGACTAGAGAAGGCAGCAACTTCAGCAATACCGGATCTTGAGATTCTTCAAGGAACAACACCGGTAGAAGTAATAAGAGAGGTTTTAGGAACAAAATCCTAAATACAAAAGAGGCACACTCTTTTCTCTCTCAAAAGCCTTGTAAAAAACATGCTTATGGTTTCCTTTATATAGTGGGAGAAGTAGATCTGAAACCCTAATCCTTAATGGGTTAGAACTGCTGTTTGGGCTTAATTAAAATTCTGCAGATATGATTCTCGATCGATCGAGCCTGTCTTTCGATCGATCGAACCAGGCAGTTTCTGAATTCTTCTTTCTACAGCTTACATGTTCTTGTGTGCTCACGATTTGCCAATTGTTTTAAACTTTTAGAACCTAACAGAAACAATGAAACAACAAACCCACCTTACAACGTAATGACTTAGAACCTACCCTTAGGCCGGTCCATGTTAAAATTGCATTCATGTTGTGTGTGTTTGTTTGGTTGATCGATTGATGTGGATGGGGACCTAGCTTTGATTAACCCGACCAAGCCTGTTATTATGGGAGAATTTGGTAAAGATCCAAAGGAAGACTGCAAAGAGAACCTAAGGCTGACACTCAAGCTAGTAGCTCCAGTGCCAAGCCCGTCACTCCCATCATGGTACTGAAGCTCGTAAGTATAGAAGACACTATGCTGCTGCAACATCACAATCCCACATTCAACTTACAAGACACTTCAAACCCCAATCAAATGGCCCAACATTCATAAATGGGGGGAGGCACATCAAACCCCAATCAAATTACCAAGCACTTATAAATGGGGGGAGAATTTTCAAATAACCCAATACCTACAAACGGGGGGAGACACTTCTAACCTTAATCAAATAGCCCAACATCCATAAGTGGGGGGGGGGGGGGGGAGACACTTCAAATCCAAAAACACCAACGTGAACAAAAATCGTCCATATCATAAGGGGGGAGACGCTTCAAACCCCCACATTTGGAGACTGACAAGTCCACAAACATGGAGATTGATGAAGAAGCCATAGATTATATGGATGAAGATCCCATAGTACTGATGCTGAGGGAAGAAGGAACTTACTAGGAGCCACCTGCCATCATTGAAGCCAATACTAAGTTGAAGAATTGGATATAGGAGGGAGCCGTCCACCCCATGGAGGACTCTGTGAAGAACATCAAGATCGTCAAGTTGGTCACTCTTGCCAAGAAGATCAAGACCGTTGGGCTAGTCACCCCTGCCAAGAATATTGTTTTTATCCTCATTGAGTCTCTTTCAGCTAGTATTTCCATTCCTGTTAAGTTTGTTTGTGATAGTATCACGATTGAGTCTGATTTAGTTAAGTCTATTGAGTTTGTTGAGAACTCTTTTCCTTATAATATGATTTCTGATTCTGCTTATTTATTGGCTTTGAATTTTTTATTTTTGAAATTGGTAAAGAAACTTTTAATAATAAGGAATTAAAACAAGGACACCTAGAACCCATAAAAGAAGAAACCCAACCCATTAACCTAGGAACTGATGATGAGCCCAAAATCATTCAAATGAGCAATACTTTAACCACTTCTGAGAAAGATGCATTAGTGGCACTGTTGACAGAGTTTAAGGGGGTCTTTGCATGGTCATACGAAGACATGCCTGGGATAGATACAGATATAGTACAACATTGCATTCCAACAGATCCAACCATGAAGCCAGTCAAGCAAAATTGAGAAGAATGAAGCCAGAGTGGACTCTCAAGATCAAGGAAGAAGTTGAGAAACAGTACAATGCAAGACTCCTGAGGGTGGTCAACTATCCAGAGTGGTTAGCTAATGTGGTTCTGATGCCAAAGAAGGATGGGAAGGTCAGAATGTGTGTAGACTTTCAAGATCTGAATAAGGCCAGTCCAAAAGATGACTTTCCTTTGCCTCACATTGACATCCTCGTTGACAATATAGCAGTTCATGCTTTGCTATCATTTATGGACAGATTTTCAGGGTACAACCAGATTAAGATGGCTCTAGAAGATATGGAGAAAAACCTCCTTTATTACTCTATGGGGGGACATATTGGTACAAGGTCATGCCATTTGGCCTTAAAAATACTGGTGCTACTTACCAACATGCAGCCACCACTTTGTTGCATGGCTTGATCCACAAAAAAGTAGAAGTCTATGTTGATGATATGATAGTCAAGTCCAAGGACCGTGAAAGGCACATACTGGCTTTGAGGAAGTTCTTTGAAAGAATCCTATTCTACAAGTTACGATTGAATCCAAAGAAGTGCACTTTCGAAGTAACATTCGAGAAGCTACTGGGATTTATGGTAAGCCAGAGGGGAATAGAAGTTGATCCTGAAAAAATCAAGGCAATTGTAGAGATGAAGCCTCCAAGAACTGAAAAGGAGATCCGAGGATTTCTAGGAAGGATACAGTACAACAGCAGGTTCATAGCTCAACTCACCATGACATGTGAACCAATCTTCCGACTGCTTAAGAAGGAGGTTCCTATAGTGTGGAATGAAAAATTCCAAGAAGCCTTTGAGAAGATCAAGAATTATTTAATGAAACCACCAATACTTGTCCCTCTGGTGCCTGAAAAGCCATTGTTGTTGTATCTCACCATTACAGATACAACAAAGGGGGCTTTACTTGCTTAATATCTAGACGAGACTAGAAAAGAGAATGCGATCTACTGCATCAACAAGAAGATGTTGTCTTATGAAGAAAAGTATTCACCACTAGAGAAGACATGTGTAGCGCTTGTATGGGCAACCCGTAAACTTAGACATTATATGCTTGCTTACAAGGTCTTGTTGATTGCAAGAATGGACCCCTGTAAGATAGGAAGATAGCTAAATGGATTTTGCTTTTGTCAGAATTTGATATGAAATATGTGACTCAGAAATCTGTGAAGGGGAGAGCAATTGCCGATCACTTAGCCCATTGTTCACCAAAAGAAGTTGAAGAAGTCCATGAAAACTTTCCGGATGAAGATATCATGGGAATTGAGGTAGAATCATGGAAGATGTACTTTGATGGAGCAACCAATCAAAATGGGAGTGGTATTGGAGTTCTCTTAATTTCTCTGAAAGGGACACATATCCCATTCTCTAGTAGGTTCAACTTTCCTGCCACCAACAATGTCACTGTATATAAAGCTTGCATCATGGGGTTACGAGCAGCCCTAGGCATTGAAGTGAAAGAGTTGGAGGTTTATGATGACTAAGCCTTGATAATCTCCCAGATTTAGAATAAATGGAAGATCAAAGAAGAAAGGTTGATGCCTTGTCATGAATGTCTTTGAAAGTGGGCCTCAAAATTCAGTAAGATTTAATATCAATATGTACCGTGGATGCAAAATCAAATTGTAGATGCTTTAGCAACCATGGAATCCATGATGGATGGACCCAAAGAAGATAAAGCTAGACCAATAGTAGTGGAGCAAAAAGAAGAACTAGCCTATTGCATGACAATAGAAGAGGATGAGGAAAAGAATGGAGAAGTTGAATGGTATTCAGACATCCTACAATACCTTAAGGATGGGACATACCCAAAGTCTATAGACAAGAATGACCAATTAACCATCCAGAGGTTGTTTACTAATTCCATTATCTATGGTGAAAGGCTTTATAAAAGATCATATGATGGAATTTATCTCCTTTGTGTAACTGCCAAGGAAGCACAACAAATAATTGAAGAGGTTCATGAGTCAAGTTATGGGCCACATATGAATGCACACATGCTGTCAAGAAAGATAATGGGACAAGGTTATTACTGGACTACTATGGAAGCCAACTGTGCTGCTCATGTTCAGAAATTCCATCAATGCCAAGTCCATGGACATCTAAAGCATATGCCACCCATGCCACTACATACCATGACGTCACCGTGGCCATTCTCTACATGGGGGTAGACATTATTGGGAAGATTCACCCAACAAAATCCAATGGCCCAAATTCATACTTGTAGCTATTGATTACTTCCCTAAATGGATAGAAGCTGCCTCATACAAGGTTTTGAATTCAAAGAAAGTTGCTCAATTCATTTAGACCAATATCATCTGTAGATATGGGGTACCACATGAAATTATCTTTGACAATGGGCGGCATTTCAAGGGAGAAACAGAGAAGCAACTACAATAGTTCAACATTCAACACCATAAGCTTGCACCTTACCGTCCTCAAACTAATGGAGTGGTTGAGGTTGCAAACAAAAATATAGGGCGAATCTTGAAGAAAAGCACAAAAAATTACAAGGACTGGCACCTACAATTGCCCTATGCACTTTGGGGGTATAGAATGTCAATTCGATCCTCCACAAGAGCCACTCCTTATTCATTGGTGTATGGGATGGAAGCAGTTCTTCCCATTGAAATGGGTGTTCATTCCCTGAGGACAGTACTGGGAAGTGAAATACCTAAAGCAGATTGGTTGCAAAGCAAATATGACCGGTTATGCATGCTGGATGAGAAGAGACTCAAGGCCTTGTATCATATTTAAGGTTACTAAAGGAGGCTTAGGAAAGCTTTTCACAAGAAAGTAAGAGCCAGAGATTTGAAGTTGGGGGATTTAGTGTTGAAAGAAATTTGAGCCCCGGTTCAAGATGCAAATGGGAAATTCAAAAAAAATTAGGCAGGCCCATACATTATCAAGCAGATATACTCTGAGGGAGCAGTAAGGTTGACGGACTTGGATGCAAACCCTTTTACTGAGCCAACCAACATGGATCAATTGAAGAAATACCACCTCTGAGGTGGTAGTTTGAAAACACCACTTCTGAAGTGGTTGTAAATTATGTTCTTTCCCTTCCTAGGCTTTTGTAAAAAAAGAAAAAAGAAAAAAAAAAGGTAGGTTGAAAACTCGAAAGGGCAATCTACGCAAAAGGAGAAAGAAAAAAGAGAGTGAGAGAGCCTACTAGGTTGAAAACCCGAAAGGGCAGCCTAGGCAAAAGTTAAGGCAAATAAAAAAATCAATGAACTACGTGATGACCTGATCCTTCTACAAAGAGGGTACGAGGCAACCATGCATTGGTCCAGTCACAATTCCCAAAACCATCATTTGCCCATTAAACAAAATTTTTAAAAATTCAGCCATTCCATTAAACCATGTCATTACACAAAATCTAAAAAAAAAAAAGAAAAAAAAAAAGGAACCAATCCCTAAAGAAGTCAAACCTGAAACAAAACCAAACCATAAAAAACCAAACCCCCAAAACCTACACCATAAACAGAACCCTTAACCTGCAAGTCCTAAATAATTCCTAAACATAAGAGTTTTTACATCAACTTTTAAATAAACATGTTCAAAGCCAAAGATAAGAAGGTCACTTTGCCTTTAATCTTTCCTCTTTTGGTTGATCATTGATTTCGTTTGTGTTAGGTACTTCGTCATCCTTTTCCCTTCTTTTGAATTCATAGTTGTCATCATCATATCTAAACTGATTATCTATAAGAAACTGCTTTCTCATAGCAACCATGTCATCTTCCTTGTTAGCAATCTTTTCCACCAACCAGTTAGAGTATTCTGTAGTCATCCTATGAAAGTGAACCTTGACAAAAGACTGGTCCACTCGGTCAGCCATCTCCAAGCCCAATAGCATGTTCCTTATAGAAGTAGGATTTGTGTCCACAGGAGTGAAAAGTCTTCTTCTTTTTCCACCAGGCATTCCTTGTTCATACTAGAACCGCCTCAAAAGTCTGTCCGCCTTGTAGGAAGTGGCCTTCCGCAATCCAACAATGAAGATGTGATTTGATCCTGGAGATCGCAGTAAAGGGGGTGGGCACTTCCACCAATAACACTTCCATCAAATTGAGGCATTGGATTTCCTGTTCAAAAACTTCACCTAGTCACTTTTAGTTTGGCACTCATTTTTGAAGACAATCCTGCTAGGAAAACTGTTAGGACCATTATTACTAGTTGTAGGCCCGGCAATCATATCCAGTCGTTCCATCAAGCATATTTGCAAAGTCAAAGGACTCCTAAGAAAGTTTTGAGATTCTCCACCATGAAATACAGCGTCCAATCCTAGAAAAGTTTCTGCCAAGATTAGAGAAAGAAGATTATCACTATTTTTAATCTGACCCACAACACCAATGGCTCGAGCATCCTCAAAACTGTGCCTTCCAAAGCAAAGCAAAAATTCTCCCACGAAGCATAGGGCCAAGCCAAAATTTTTTTGCATATTGTCGGTCACTCTGTAAGTGTGTTTGTTAATCATCCTTGAAAGAATCGCACAAGGATTCACCATATCTCCTTCAACCATACAACAAGTAATGGAAGTAGGAAGACTGAGAGTATCAGCAAAAACTCCCTATGCTTGGGATCACTAGAAACCGCTATAGATTTTTTGCTTAGATCATAGCCCAAGATAGTGGAACATTCTTCTATTGTGGGACAGAGTTTAGCAGTTTTTGTTAGGACATATGTGATTCACTTCTTAGGAACATATGTCACTATTTTTATGTAATTGGCTAATCCTCTGACAAAACACACTTTACTTGTATTTGGGTAGATCTAGGATGTGTTTAATACTTCAAGAAACTTTATTTCAAGATCAAGTGTTGAAGCCATGCAAATCTGTCTAAGATTCAAGTCTGAAAAGTGCCTATCATTAAAGCTCGACAGCTAGCTCGACAGATAGGCATTTGTCGAGGTTTATGAAAAACAAAATTTTAGTTCTATTTTGACTCCAATCTGTGATTATGTGTTTGGGCCTTCTTTTTTCACAACCTTAGACTAATAAAAGGATTATTTTAAGGGCCGTCAAAGTGGACACAAGTTGCACAAGTGTTGAGCAAAGTTTGTACAAGCGAATTGTGACCGGAGACAGAATTTTCCCTAGTTCATCTTTCTTGTGAAGAAGTTGTTGTGTTTGTACACCATAGGATTTTGTGACCAAGCATCTTCTGGATCTTCATCGTGTGATGAATTGAAGAACTTTACAGCCAACATCTTTCTTTAGTTGATGAATCAAGTCTCGTACTGGGATCTGCGCAATTGGTTAGTCATGTACTGGGAGCCGTGCAATACAAGGAGAGATTGTCACTACAGAACAAGTCCAACTAGATATTGGCGTAAGGGTTCAACTATAGGTTGGTATAACGTACTGGGATTCCTTTACTTGTAACCGCTTGTTGTGATAATAGTGGATTCTTGGGAGTGGTGACCTTAAAATCACTTGGTGGGATTTTTTCCATGTTGGTTTTCTCCATTCGTAAACAAATCACCGTGTCATTTATTTTTCGTTGCATATTTAGTTATTTGGTGATTTGTTTGTTCTACCATGCGTTTTGCATGTTAATTTGATTAATTAATTTTCTAGGCTAATTAATCAATTAATCTATCACAAGGGGTCAATACATTTTTGACCTATCAAGTGGTATCAGAGCAGTCACACTCTGATTAGGTTTACTCTTTGTGTGTGATCCATTGACCCTTGTTTGTCATGGATAGAGGACAATCTTTGATTATACCTCCTCTATTTAATGGAACTAGCTATACATAATGGAAAGTACGCATGAAAGCTTTCTTACAGTCACTAGATGAGAAGGTGTGGAAAGTTGTAGAGATTGGCTGGACTAAGCCAAAGGAAGTGCCGGCCGATTGGGATTATGCTAAGATCAAGGTGGCAAACTTCAATAGTAGAGCATTGAATGCCTTATTCAGTGTGGTCACCAATGAGGAGTTTAAGAAGATATCCTCCACTGAAACTACCAAGGAAGCATGGACCATCCTCTAGACAACCTATGAGGGAACCAAGGCTATCAAGGATTCAAATCTACAAAGGCTAACTACAAGCTTTGAAGAGGTCAAGATGGAGGAGGATGAGTCATTTGATGAGTTCTATGCCAAGCTTAAGGATATAGTGAACTCAGCTTTTAATCTTGGGGAGACCATTCCTGAACCCAAGATTGTGAGAAAGGTGCTTAGATCTCTGCCCTAGAGATTTCATACCAACATCATTGCCATTGAGAAATCAAAGGATATTGAAAAAATCCCTTTGACAGAGCTAGTTGGCAACTTGCAGACCTATGAGTTGGGTTTGTCTAGGATCGGAAAGTCGAGTAAGAGCAAGAGCAGTAATACTGATGAGTCTTCAGATGATGAGGACTCTAAGATGAAGTCCTACATTACTCGATAGTTCAAGAAGTTTATGAAAAATGCTAATGTAAAGGGTTTCGTTAAGGACCGTAAAGAGTCAAGTTTATCTCAGTCTAAGAGTCAAGACAAAAGGAAGAAGGATTCAAGGGATGGTGGTCAGTACACTGTTCCTGCAGGACTAAAGTGCTTTGGGGGTCAAGGTTTTGGTCATATGAAACAAGAGTGCCCTACTTATCTCAAGACCATCGGGAAGAGCAAGGCACTTGTTGCTGCACTAAGCGACATCGAGCCTGAAGATGATTTTGACAATGAGGATGACGGAATCTTGAATGCCTTCACTGCCACAGTCAATCCTACTGAGGGGATTGTTGAAGATGTGGATGAAGAAGAAGAATTGGTGGAGTCCAAGTTTGAGAAGATGGATGAACAAGATGACATCCATACAGCTAATGCAAAGTTATACAAGGTCTCCAAAAAGCATGAGAAGTTGTATAGGTTGGCCACCAAGAAGCTTAGTGATGTGGAGCTCGAACGTGAAGAACTCTCCATAAAGTTTGATGAAGCTAATCAGATTATTGGAGCATTTAGGTTCAAGAACAATTTCTTGGCTAAGAAGACCAGGAAACTTGAAGCAGAACTGTTTCAAGTCAGAGCTCAATTGGAGAGGACTTCAAGTGCAAAACTTGATGAGATGCTCAATATTCAGAAATCTACTTTCAATCGAACTGGTTTAGGGTATGATTTCTCTTCTCCTAGTATTGCTTCTACTAGTTCTACTGTTTTTGTTCCTCCTGTTAATAATGTTGAAACTAAGAACATTAATGTTAAAAATGAATTAGCTAGTGAGAACATGGACAAGGGAAAGTCTATCTTAGACCACCCCCTAAACTTGCTAAGAATGAGACTAAAAACCTTAGGGCTAAGAATGCTAACTCTCAAAAGCTGAAATAGAAGAAGCAGCATCTCTGTCATTACTGTGGTGTAGCCGGTCATACTCGACCAAATTGTTATAAGTGGTTAGCCATTTTACAGAGCAACGGCATGCTCGCATCGGGAACCCAGAATCAGTTTCCACCTTTTTTTGCTCCCTTTGGAGATTTTCTCAAAGCTCTCATGTTCTTTTCAAAGTTGAATAGTTTTAATTCTTCCCCTTCACCTTCGGTTCAAAGTTTCACTTAAAGGAAAGGTTCTTCCAAGGTGTGGAAGGAAAAATGAACTAAGCGATTCTATCACTTTTTCTTTCTATCTCCCCTTCTTGTTTTTGTTTGCATTACTTGTGTCTTTTTCTTTCAAGCTTTGAGCCAGTCTAGTTTTATGCATTATTTTGTTTTGTTTAACATGTTTTTGTTTGGTTATTTTTCAGTTTTGCTTTGTTTTGTTTTCATATATAAAAAAAAAAAATCAGAAAAATATAAAAACAGTATGTGTTTGTATACACTGGTACTTATGTACCTTGGATGGCCATTGAAACAAAGTTTTCTAAACTTTTTATCTTGTGTAGCTTAGATGAGCATCTCTATGCACAACTAAGCAAGTGAGCTTTATGGCTCGGGTTTGTGATGAGTAAGATTAAGTAGTCTCTTGTACTTAACACTTGTATCACTTTTTTTGACGGGTAGGACTAGAAAATCCTAAGAGAAAGGCACAAATAACCATCTCATCACTGTTACCCTCCAATCATAAAATGACATCTGTATGCTTCGGTATAGCAAAAGTGCAATGTTAAAAGCTTAACTTAATTGGGTAATTCTTTTCTTTCTCGTATATGCCCATGCATGATATGCTTAATAAAAGAAAACATGCAAAGAAATAAAAGCAAAAAGATCAAAAATGCTTTTATATATGATTGCAAGCGTGTATTTTAGGAGATGTGGGAGTTATAGGATGTACCTCGAAGGTGATAGTCCCCATCAAACAGTTATGATTGTGTGTGAGTTAACGTGATTTTCCCATATCTCAAATCGTCATAACATGTATACACTAATGCAATCTTGCAATGTTTTTCACACACAAAACGCAATATTCTTTGCTAATCTTGATACATGTGCAGGTACAATGTGATTTGGCCATCACAAGATTCACACGTGTTAATATATGCTCACTAAACTGTCTTGACTTATTTTTGAAATGTAAAATGGGTTAGACTTGTTTAGTGTGTGTGTGTGTGTGTGTTTTTGGGTTCAATGTGCTTAAAATTGTTGTTGAGAGATGATTTTGAGAACTTAAAATGTTGTTTGGATCATTGGTTGAGTTGCATGCTTGATTGCATTCATATCTGTGTTTTTCCTTTCTTGAAAAACTGTTTTTAAGCAATCTCGACACCTCCTCGACACCTGGCTATCTATCAAGCTCTTAAGCTGATTCTTATCGCAATCTCGACACCTCTTGACAGCTAGGTAGATCGATCAAGATTCCTTTTGTCTCCTCAATAGCTTCTCGACAGCTAGGTGGATCGATCGAGAAATCTACTATCTCCTTGATAGCTTCTCGGCAGTTGGTGGATCGATTGAGCTTCTTTAATCATGTCTGATGAATTGTTCCTTGACACCTTCTCGAGAAGCCTGTTTTCTCGACATCTCCCTCGACACCTCTCGACACCTCTATCTGTCGAGAATTACTGAACCTCTACATAAGGGTCAAACGTGATTCGGACTTCATTTCCTCGATCTGTCCGTGTCTCTCTCACTCCCTAAACCTCTCTCACTCACTCCAAACCACTTCTCAAGGATTCTTTAAGCTTATTCAAGTTTTTTCTTCACTTGGTAAGTCTCTAATCCCTCATTTTCAGGCATTTCATGCTTTGAAACCTAAGTTTTTGGGATTTCTTCAAAATTTGGGGTTTTTCAAAATCAAAGAGGTTTTTGTTAAATTTTTGGGATGGGTTTTGAAGATTTGATCTTAAAAACTTCATGCATTGCATCACATTTGCATTATAACAGTATTATCATGCATTTTAGATGTGTACAATTGATTGTGTACTGGTAGGATTGGATTGGGCTAAGCCCATGATGCCTTTTATATTGCATGTCACATGTTCATGCATTCCCATGCATATGTTCTTACTCTTCAATATATTTTGATATATTTGAATTGTATTTGGGACTTTTCTGATTGTCTCTCTTTCTCTCTCCCTCTCTTCTGTTTACGATAGTACGTCAATGGCACCAAAACGTAAGTCTGCTCCGTCCTGGAACCCTTTTCGTTCTAGGGCATCCACTTCCTTCAATCCTACTCCTTTTATTGTTCGGTTCCGTGATGAGCAAGCCCAAAAGGACTTCTCGGAGAACTTTTCTCGACGAGGTGTTCATTCGGAATGTCGAGTCATTTTGTCAGACTTCTCTAACATTGACCTTCCCATTGTCATTCACAGTAGGGGATGGGAGTCACTGTGTGATGTCCTGGTCACATGTCCATCCGTGCTGATCCAAAAGTTTTACTCCAACATGCATGGATTTGTTTATTTAGTACCTCTCTTTCTTACTCGCGTTCGAGGTACGCGTATAGTGGTCACACTGGAGTTGGTATCTGATGTGCTCTGTGTCCCAAGGGTAGAGCATCCTGAATACCCCGGTTGTGAGCATTTGTGGACTGTGTCCAAAGATGAGATGATCTCTATTTTCTTCGAGCGCCCTTTTGCTTGGGGTGATCTTCAGTTTACACCATGTTCGACCTTTGTTAAAGGTCCTAGATTCATGAACATGGTGATGACTTTTGTTTTACACCCTCTCTCTCACTATAACTCTATCACTGAGCCTCGTGCTCGATTTTTGTTGTCCCTTCTAGAGCACTTCACTATAGATTTTCCTTTACATTTTGTTCTTTCTATTATAGATATCTATAGGGATACAGCTACCCGTGATAAGCTCATTTTCCCTTCAGCACTCATGTGGATTTTGAGCCATTTTTCTGTTCCTTTTCCCTCTTCCGACCATTTCACCGTTATGTGTGCCATTGATGCCGCTACCGTTAAACAGAGCGAGGCGCAGTTTCGATCGAGGCGGTCTGGTGAGGCAGCTCTTCCCGCTTCTTCAGCTCTATCCACCTCCGCTCCCTCTACTTTAGTGGGAGGTGTGACTTTAGATGTGATCATGGCGTAGCTTCAACGCATGGATGCTCACCTTGATGCACTCACTGATGAGTTGTGTCAAGTGAACACTGGTGTCGGCCGTATTGCTAGACGGCAGGCTTGCCTTGGTGGCTTCGTTGATTCTCCCTCTCCTTTACCAGGGACATCTGAGGACGATAACTCCGACGACAATGAGGATGATGATGATGGAGATGCTAGCTCTTCCGGTTCAGATGAGATGTCTACTTGACACTCTTACCCTTTGTCACTCGTGACAAAAAGGGGGAGTAGTTTTGGTATAAGAGTAGTCATACTTAGGGGGAGAGTTAGTATAAGACCTTTTTGTTAGGGGGGAGTGTTGTTATTTGAGGGATGTAGTGAGGATTTTATTTATCTTTTTTTTTTGTTTTTTCTATTTTAGATACATTGTTTATGTACCTTAGATCTTGTGATCATATTGTGATAGCAAACCTTGTACTTGTTTATATATGCATTTGCGGTTGCTATTACAGTTCTTTCACCTATCTCTTCATGTGTTGTTTCTTTTCTCTCTTTATACACATGTTTCTTTTAATTGTACGCAATCTATTATTTCTATTTCACACTAAGATGCCGTGATGAGTTTTGTTTAAAGTATTTCAAAAATAAATGTTGTCAAAGTCTTTCTTGCCATAGAATTTCTTCTTGGAAAGTTTTTCAAGAGTTTGTGTTAGGATAGATTTTATTGTATTTAACAAGTGAGTATGAGCAGTGATTTACGACTTCTCTCATATGTTCATTTGTTTGTTATGGTTTTGTCACGGATTGCCAAAGGGAGAGATTGTTAGGACATATGTCACGAACATATGTCACTATTTTATGTAATTGGTTAATCCTCTGACAAAACACACTTTACTTGTATTTGGGTAGATCTAGGATGTGTTTAATACTCCAAGAAAATTTTTTTCAAGATCAAGTGTTGAAGCCATGCAAGTCTGTCCAAGATTCAAGTTTGAAAAGTGTCTGTCATTAAAGCTCGATAGCTAGCTCGACAACTAGCCATCTATCGAGCTTGAAGAGCTGTTCCAGCCCCGTGGCTCGACAGCTAGCTCGACAGATAGGCATCTGTCGAGGTTTATGAAAAACAGAATTTCTGTTCTGTTTTGACTCCAATCCGTGATTATGTGTTTGGGTCTTCTTTTCTCACAACTCTAGACATATAAAAGGATTATTTTAAGGGCTTTCACAGTGGATGCAAGTTGCACAAGTGTTGAGCAAAGTTTGTTTAAGCAAATTGTGACTGGAGACAAAATTTGCTCTAGTTCATCTTTCTTGTTAAGAAGTTGCTGTGTTTGTACACCGTAGAGTTTTGTGACCAAGCATCTTCTAGATCTTCATCGTGTGATGAATTGAAGAACTTTGCAGCCAACATCTTTCTCTAGTTGGTGAATCAAGTCACGTACTTGGGTGTATGCAATTTGTTAGTCATGTACTGGGAGCCGTGCAATACAAGGAGAGATTGTCACTACTGAATAAGTCCAATTGGGTATTGGGGTAAGGGTTTAACTGTAGGTTGGTATAAGGTACTGGGATTCCTTTACTTGTAACCGCTTGTTGTGATAATAGTGCATTCTCCGGAGTGGTGACCTTAAAATCACCCGGCGGGGTTTTTGTCGTGTTGGTTTTCCCCATTAGTAAACAAATTATCGTGTCATTTATTTTCCGCTGCATATTTAGTTATTTGGTGTTTTTCTTGTGCTACCATGTGTTTTTAAGTTAATTTGATTAATTAATTCACTAGGCTAATTAATCAATTAATCTATTACAAGGGGTTAACACATTTTTGGCCTATCAGTTCTAAACGGGGTCACGTGATCTTCGGGATCCCAAAATTTCATAGCAGCATGAAGGAAGTCCCACTTGATTTTAACATTCCTCAGAGCCTTAATTCCCTCTAGTTTGTAGGCTGTAAAATTGGTCTTGGTGCTGAAATCAAAGCTACGAACCCATATGCTAATATCATGGATTGTTGAATGAGAAAAATTTTGATTGCTAGCCATGGATGACTTTTGCTTGTGATTATTGTGCTTTGCTAACCTTGATACAGAGATTTGTTGTAGGAGAGATCATCAATATAAGCTACATCAGTTCTTAATTAGGTTTAAATAGGTTTTAAAGAGTTTGTAGATGAGTAGGAAAGTGTTTCGTGGTCACACAAAAAGAAAATATTTTTCAAAAAATACGAAAATACGAAACGGCCCACCATTGCATACGTTGTTAGGATTAGTACCCTTAAATCCTATTGTAATATGCGATGTATGATATTATGTATGACATTATCTATTAAATGATGTATGACTTAATATTATGATTAATAAAGTTGCTTTATTCTTATCTAAAATGATGGAAACATGAATATTTGGACATTATCATATAGTCCATGAGATGCATAGTATGTGATTTATGTGATTTAGTCACAAAAGATATAGATCACAAGTTCTTTGTAAACTCAGAATTTTGGTTCATAGTCGGTGATGAAATTGAGCATTTCATCTGTGAAGACTATAACATATTAACTAAGATGATTTGTCTTGATCATGGAAGTGGAGACTTCTAGTTGATATTGTTAGGTTCTAAAAGCTTAGAATAATTGGCAAATTGTGAGCACACAAGAACATGTAAGCTGCAGAAAGAAGATTTCAGAATCTGCCTGGTTCGATCGATCGAAAGACAAGCTCAATCGATCGAGAATCGTATCTGCAGAATTTTAATTAAGCCCAAACAGCAGTTCTAGCCCATTAAGGATTAGGGTTTCAGATCTACTTCTCCCACTATATAAAGGAAACCCTAAGCACGTTTTTTACAGGGCTTTTTAGAGAGAGAAGAGTGTGCCTCTTTTGTATTTAGGGTTTTGCTCCTAAAATCTCTCTTATAACTTCTACCGGTGTTGTTCCTTGAAGAATCTCAAGATCCGGTATTGCTGAAGTTGCTGCCTTCTCTAGTCATCAAAGGAGCTGATGATCTAAACCTTCAAGGGTGGTCTTGGAGTCATAAACAGGTGAGTTTGTGTTGCTAAACCTTTGAGTGGAGTCTCAAAGTCACAAACGGTGGTGTTTGTGTTTTGCAAAGATTAAAGAAAGAAGGAGTCCGTGGATCTCGGAGCTATCATGGGGTCATGGTAGTAAGTTTCCTACACTTGGGTAGCAATAGGATGTTAGTGGTCTAAGTCGCTATTGTGTAAACTTCAATTCTTTCTAGTGGATTTGCTATTTTACCTTGAGGATAGCTAGGTTAAATCCTCCCCAGGTTTTTTACCGGTTTGGTTTTCCTGGGTCATCATATCGTTGTGTTCTTTATTTTCCGCTGCTTTACTTGATATGATTATTATTGTTTTAACCTAGATCTGAATAATAAACCTAAGTATTCACTTGGTTAATTAATTAGGTTAAACAATCTAGTTTACAGGGGTCTAAACGAACTGACAAGTGGTATCAGAGCGGGTAGCTCTTCTGTTGTAGATCCTTTGATCTAAGAGTTGATCCTTGATCCCTGTTATCATGGATAATTTGAAGTGTCTTACTGTTTTTGATTGTGATGATTTGAATAAAAAGGACACTGTTGTTTCTGTTGATTTTATTGATGCCTTTGAAACTCTTCGTAAGGAATTATCTAAATCTTTGAAAATTGCTAAGAAATTTAAAGAAGAGTTAAAATTGGCTAATCTTGAAAAAGAGGAATTGATTGTTAGATTAGATGAATCTAATAAAAAGAATGAATTTTTGAGAAATCAAATTTCCTCTAAAGATGAGAAGATGAAAAGCTTGGAACAAGAGTTAGTTGAATCTAAAGCTAAAATTGAAAATTTGACTAGTACCAAGCCTGTTGATGATAACAGAAGTGTTTCTGTTTCTTTTAAGCCTAAAACTGAAAAAGTTTATATCCCTCCTTTCAAGAGGAATAATAAAGAAAAGGCTTATTTTGCTAGGTTAGACAAAGGTAAAAGTTCTGATGTTAACGCTAAAGTTTCTAAACCTAAGTCTAAACCTACAGTTAGAGAGCATAAGAAATCTGTTTTTGTGCCTACTTGTCACCTTTGTGATGTTGTTGGTCATATTAGGCCAAATTGTTCTTTGTTGAGGCAAAAACCAAAATCTGAGACTAGATTTGCTGTTAGGAATACTGATGTTCCTAAATTTGTTCCTGTTTGTCACTTTTGCGGTGTTTCCGGTCACATTCGTCCTAATTGTCATAAATTGAAATTTAAAAATTCTGTATTTCAATCTAGGATATGTGATGATATTTCTTCTGCCATAAGTCCAAATAAATTGTTTCATATGCTTTTGAAAAATTTAAGCTTGTTGGCTTGTGAAAGAAAATTGCAGGATTTTAGTCTTTCTCAGAAGATTGGTGTAATCCCTCAAACACACTCTACTTCACATGGATTTTCACCTACAAAGCCGAAGACTCGTGCTATATGGGTGAGAAAAGATTCTCTAAGGTGAGTGTTGCTGACTTGTCCCTGATTTAATTCTTTCAAGTATTTGTGGACATGTTTTGTTTCTGTTTTTGGTTGTTTTGTTTTTTAGTTTTTTTTGTTTAAAAAAAAAAAATCCAAAAACATTGAAAATTTTCAAAAAGACAAAAATATTTTATTTTGTGTCTAGTTTTAATTTTTCTTGAGGATTACATGAATTATGATATCTCTCTTGATTTAGAACATGCTTGACATTGTGGAGAAACTTGAATAGCACGTGTTATATAAGTGCTAAGCTATTTTCTGATTTAGTGTGAGAGCCTGAACCGTGGCCTAATTTATATATATATATATATATATAAATTAATAGCATTTGACAGCCAAATCACAAAAATATACAATAATACAGAAATCACAAACCCAAATACAGAAATCCTAAATACATAACCTTCAAAATACATTTGACAATGAAATAATACATAAAATCAAAAACCTAAATACAGAAATCCTAAATAAATATTTTTTTTTTAGAAAAAAATTGACAATGAAATAATACATAAAAATTACAAACCCAAATACAGAAAGAAAGGTGCTACGTCCACAACATTTTCACAACAAATCATAGGTGGTTAGTTGTTATTGGTTTAAATTTGAACATAACACTAAGATTACTTTTTTGCCCCAACAATAACAACCAGTAACAACTTGCCACTTAGGATTTGTTGTGAAAATGTTGTGAAAAATATTGTGGACATATCATTTCTCATACAGAAATCCTAAATGTTAGGTTCTAAGATTTAGGAACTAATGTATGAGAACTTCAATTTGTAATGTTGGCAAACCATGATCAAAACATTCTTTAAGTTGTGTGTTAGACTTGCTCAAAGTATGGCTTTTTATGTAAAGTTGGAATCGAGTTAACTGTAGAATTTATTGTGCACTTCTGCCTGACTCGATCGATCGAGAATTAGACTCGACCATTCGAAAATCGTGTAGAATATTTTTCTGCAGAAAATTCCCAACTCAGCCCAAGCCCATTTAATGTATAGGGTTTTATGTTTTGACTTAAGTATATAAGGGAAAACCCTAGCCACGTTTTTAATGTTCTGAATGCTGTGTTTGTGAATCTAATTGTTAGATCTAGAGGTGTTTGCCTTCACATACACTTAGGGTTTCCAAACTCTAGATTCATGTCAAGAGATTGGTAAATCATACAGTTGCAAAATCAAAAGAGCTTCAAGATATACAAGCAGGTGTGCTTGTGATTTGCTGAAGAATTCAAGGAAAGAAGGAGTCTGTGGTCTCGGAGCTGTCACGTGGTTGTGGTAGTAAGTTTCCTACAGGTAGGTAGCAATAGGATATTAGTGGTCTAAGTCTCTATTGTGTAAACTTCGATTCTTTCATAGTGAATTCATTTTACCTTGAGGATAGCTAGGTTAAATCCTCCCCAAGTTTTTACCGATGTGGTTTCCTGGGTCATCATATCATGTGTTCTTTATTATTCTGCACTTTTACATGATTTGATATATTTGTTTTAACCTAGATCTGTTTAAATTACCTAAGTTAATCACTTGGCTAATTCTCTAGGTTAATCTGTTTGGGTTTAAGGGGTCTAAACGAACTTACACTAAATACATAACCCAAGTACATAAAAATCTTTCATTTTTCCTTTTACACCAACACAAGACAATGATTGATTTGCCCTTTACAACCCAAAAGCTACCACTGTTTCAGCCCCTCCAAAACTCAAAAAAAAAAAAAATTAATAAATAAATAAACCACAACACACCTGGAAAACCCAAAAAAAATCCCTCTTTTTTCCAATCAAGGTAAGGTAGGCAGGAAGGAAGAGGGAGAGGGAGAGGGAGAGGGAGAGGGAGAGGGGGAGGGAAAGGGAGGCCGCTGAGAGAGAGTGATGGAAAATGAAAAATGAGGATTAGGTTTAGGATAGTTAGTATTTATAGTTAGGGTTTCTAATTTTTTTAATAAACATATATATATATATATATAAATATACGGGTCGGGTTTGGGTCGGGTATGCATAATAACTGGACCCGACCCGAACCTTTTACGGGTTGTATTTCTAAAACCCAAATCTGCCCCATTTGTTTCGCGAGTTGGGTTTTACCCGGCCCATTAGGGTCGGATTGGGTTGGGTACCTATAGGTTGGGCCCTTTTTGGCATCCCTAATAGTAAATAAGACAAGATATGATTACCCAGGAAAACCAATGAAACAAACTAGTTTCACAGTAAAAAACCTGAGGGGAAACCTTCTCGAAAAGCAATTCATTATAATAAAGAGAAGTTTCAGATCTTGTACAAAACCTTTGTCCCTAGACTCTACAATCCCCGTAGATGAACTTACAGCAGAAACCTTCAATTGCTTCAAAACCTCTGAACTCTTTAATATATGAACGCCACCCTTTTACACGGATCCCAATACGTGACTAGCCAATGATGCACGACTCTCAATACGTGACTAACTCCAGCAACTTGAAGATGTTGTTGGTTGCAAAGTTCTTCACTTCATCAACAATGAAGATCAAGAACCACTTGGTTACAAAACCTTAAGGCGCAAAGACGCAGTAGCTTCTACAGAGAGAATAATGCACTCTGTCACTTTTTCATATGTTTTCTATATGCATACACTCTCTGACGGCCTCTAAAATAAGCCTTATATATTTCTAGGCTATGAGAAAAGAAATCCTACATAAATATTTTAGCATGGGCCAAAAATTAGATCTGAAATTTTTGATTTCATAGATCTTGACAGATTTAGCTTTTGTCGAGCTTCGTTCATTAAGTCTTGATAGATATTGTTTCTGTCGAGCTTCTATCGTGCTTCTGTTGAGCTTCTGTTGAGCTTTGTCGAGCTTCTATCTAGCTTTAATGAACAACACTTCTTCATTTATTTCTTGGTTCAATCTTCATAGCTTTAATACTTGACTTGAATAACATATTTCTTGAAGTACTAAACCTATCCTAGATCTACACAATTACAAGTGCATTTTGTCAAAGGATTAGCCAATTACGTCAATTATGTCCCTAATACCAAAAATCATGTATTCATTTTAAACTAGGGGCATTCAGCTTCGCCTCATTCAAGTAAGTGTAGATTCCATCAGAGTTAATCCAGATAAGTTTAAATTGGTACTACAAGACCTTATCAGGTGAATTCTAAACTTGTCTCATTTAAAGTTTCTACATGATCAAAGGCCATTCCAAGGAAAAAGAGCTAAACATGGGAATTAATACAAGATTTTCTAAGGAACACTTCCTTTTGTTTTGCAGGAAAAATTCAAAAAACAAATCAAACGTCATTGGGACTCCGGGTCCGCCTGCGAGAAGACCTCCTTGACCCACCTCTAAAGGAGCTACCTTCAGTATTTCCCTCTTGACTTGTATAGAATCAAGGATCATATTGACGGTTCTCGAGTTCAAGGTTTCTAATTCTTTCCTCCAAAGTTCTTCTGGTGGAATCAGCAGCTGCCATTTGATTCACCTGAAATGTCAGCAAGGTCAAGTGTTAGGTCCATTATCAAGAAAAAGTCCAAGCTAAAGACACTCAGAAAGCATCACTGCATACCCAGCTCGCCTCATTGATCACATATTGGGAAGATTGAGTACGAGCCAACAGTTGCAAACCTCCAATCATTTGCATACTTTCCTCCACAAGATCAACAACAACCTGAAGCACAAGTCTACTAGATCATGAGCCATTCAATGAGCTAAGAAGAAATAAGGACAAAGAAATGAACATGCAAGAACATAGTGGATCGGGCCAAGGGACGTTTGGTGTGTGCTCTGGCCTATCCAAAGGCATGGAACTATATGTTCCATCAGGATTCATCACTTCATATTGCCATGTTGAAAAATGGGGATAAGTCTCCGTGAAAGAACTAGAAGAGCTACTAGCATGGTGAGGAGAAGAAATCTCTTCTTCCTCTCCTTCTTCCTCTCCTTCAGAAGATGGATTCTAAAAATCCAACATGCAAATGTTGTCACCAAGCAAAAATATTAAAAAGGAATATACAAGATGAAAATTTGAATTTTGAAGGAAAGGGAAATACCAATGTCACAGAAATGTCGGTCAAGCAACCTTGCAATTGAGTTAGAATAAATTCAAAATAAGTCTCTGGTACTCCTAAAGCAACAAGGCCCACACGAGCCTGAGCAATCTCATCATTAGTCAAAAGGTCAGCTAACTGGATGGAGGGACAAGGAGGTACCAGAATTGTTGTAGGAGGATACACGTGTTGAACTTGAGACAACATTCGATCACCAAGATACCAATACCTCCTATGCCTACACTCAAACAATACCTGATGACTATTTAGCTCCAGAGCCCGCTCACACTCATCATACTCCTCACATCCAACCTAAGGATTTAAAGACATATGAAAAACCACCAAAGAATCTATAATGAGAAAGAGACTAAACCATAAGAAAAAACCAAAGACCCTACACAAAGAGAGAAGGACTTACATCATCAACAGTCAAATTATCAATTACCATACGGCAAATTTCCAAAGAACGCCTGGAGGGCGTTGACAAATAGTATTTGGGAAGCCAATAGAGAAATTCGGGAAAAATACTATTAACCTCTTCCCGAATTTCAGGACAAACTCCAAAATATTCATACATCCAAACTTGAAAAATTTCACAACACCATTACAACATAGCCAAAATAATTTTCCAAAACCCACACATAGCCAAAATTTCCAAACCTCACCTGCCATACAAATGGAGCACCACCCAAGCTTGAGAGACTTCGCCTGGAAAGGGTAGCATAAGCCATACCGCTCCAGTCATAATTTTTAATTTGCCCAATATTTCTCAAGCTCCACAAATAACACAGGTTCACTGTACTACCTAAAATCAGGGCACAAGAAAGTCAAATTGAAGAGAAGCATGAACATGCAAGTACCCATTGCCACAGTTTCACATTTTGCAATGTTCTTATATAGCCATATCAAAGGAACATTTTTACTCTTCATTTTGGAAGGCACTACGCCTAGAAGTTTCTTGATTTCCTTTGGAGTAAGGGAGTCATTGACATGGATTCTTTCACCACCCAACCTCAAGTCGGTGATGATGGAAAAGTTGTAAGGTGTCAACATGACCTCACCAATGCCTAGAAAATGGAAAGTACATGTGGTGGCCCAGAAACGCTCTGACAAGGCAAGGAGTAGTTGAAGGTCCTTGCACTCATGAGTCTCTTGATTTAACAAGGCCTCAAAGAAAGTACCATAGCCCCATCATTGATGATATTCCTGATATCTGGAGACAAAACTTCCCATATGCCTTTCAACATTTGGAGACTACCTCGATTCTTGATGCTCTGCAACATAAAAATTTAGCCCATCATTCCGTGCAAAAATCACATGTCAACAAATATAAAAAATCTCATTCCATACCAACAAAAAATTTCCCATCACCAAAATCAATCAATGTCCCACCAAAATCAATCAACGTCCCACTAAAATTGTGCCATGACCAACAACAAAAATTTTCATGTTCAAAGTCACGAACACAAAAAACAATTTTCAAGTCCAAAGTAACCAACAAAAAAAAAAAAAAAAATTCCTACATGCCCAAAATCATAATATCAAAATTTTTCATGATCTAACATCACATACCCAACAAATATTTTTCCATAACCAAAATTTCATGCCTATAAATTTCTTCCATATCCACAAAAATTTTCCATACCCACAAATTTCTCCATACTCATACCCAAAATTTTTTGACATGATCATGAAATAAATTTTACACATGCCCACAAAATTTCCCACATACATCATGATTACATTCATACAAGCTTACAACACAAATTTCTTACAATGTCAATGCCCCAAAATTCAAGCCAAAATTCGTCCAATAACATTACAAATTGCCAACATTGCCAAAATCCCATAAGCTGTTAGGACATATGTGTTTCACTTGTTAGGAACATATGCCATTATGTTATGTAATTGGCTAATCCTTCGAAAAAATACACTTTACTTGTAATTGGGTAGATCTAGGATGTGTTTAATACTTCAAGAAACCTTGTTTCAAGATCAAGTGTTAAAGCCATGCAAGTTTGTCTAAGAAACAAGCTGAAGAAGTGCTTGTCATTAAAGTTCGACAGCTAGCTTGACAGCTAGCATCTATCGAGCTTAAGAAGCTGTTCCAGCCCAGTGGCTAAACAGATGCTCGACAGCTTCTCGACAGATGGTATTTGTCGAGGTTTAAGAAAAATAGATTTTTTGTTCTGTTTTCTTTTGATCCATGAATGCGTCTTTGGGCTTTCTTTTCTCATAACCCTAGACATATAAAAGGATTATTTTAAGGGTCGTCAAAATGGACATAAGTTGCACAAGTGTTAAGCAAAGTTTATTTAAGCAAATTGTGACCAGAGACAAAGTTTTGCCCTAGTTCATCTTTCTTGTAAAGAAGTTGCTGTGTTTGTACATCGTGATGGAAAAATACATGCTTGTATCGCATACAAAACATACGCAGCGAAAAATTAACGGATCTACTTCATACGCAATTGATAACAAGTACTATGTAAGTTTTAGAATATAGAATCACGAGAGTGTGCCTTGGTATGGTGAATTTCAAAACCGAATGAAGAAAAGCACATGGAAACACTTTTGATCTTCACTTCAATTCCACTTGATGCCCAAGATGTGTGGTCTCTCAATCAGTTATATGTGTTTGTTCTAGAGAGAATATGAAGGAGTATCTCTCTCTTTCACACATATATATATATATATGAACATACAAACCATTTGATTCTTATATAAAATTCTGTATGTTTCTCTCCACATAACTGATTATCTAATTGGGCTAGCCTTTTGGGCCTTCCCAATTGGGCTTTAGTGTATGGCTTGAAGTGGGACCAAAAGGGAACAAATAAGACACTAGCTCCAATGGGCCTTAGGCTTTTCTGTCAAATCTTGACAAGTCCAAAGTTACCATTAATTATATTTAATACCACTATATAAATATAATTGCACTTTATGCCTCATTTAATAAATTATATCCCAAGACTTTATTATACATGCAACTCCTTCATAAAATATTCGTAGTAATACAAAGTCATGAATATGAACTGCCACTTTGTAAATTATTACGTCTTAATCCTTGAGTACCCAATTTAATCCTTTTAAGTTATTCATCATATATTTATGAAATCTAATTTCATAAATATATACGTTAGTCTTACTAAAGTGGTTAGGCGTAACTCTCTGAATAACTGAACCCGTTAAACTTATCTCAAGGGAATATTTTATATCCCCGTTAAGAGACTATGAATTCCATCTTGAGAATATATGTTCCATTAACACTAAGTGTGGCTGCCCAACATACTGAGATTTTGACCGTTACTTTAGATCTCACTCTTGATATATCAAAGAAACTTACATTTCATGATCAGGTCCATTATTTTCTCAGGATTAAGAGTTCATGCGAATAGAAGTCGTGAGATTTATTATTCAATTGACAATTGTTAGGAGAATAAAAAATCTCACAGCGGTCCTATTCAATATGTCTTAACACTTAAAACATATCAACATATCAACTAGAAGTCTCCACTTCCATAATCAAGACAAATCATCTTAGTTAATATGTTATAGTCTTCGCAGATGAAATGTCCAAATTCATCACCGACTATGAACCAAAATTTTGAGTTTACAAAGAACTTGTGATCTATATTTTCTGTGACTAAATCACATACTATGCATCTCATGGACTATTTGATAATGTTCGAATATTCATGTTACCATTATTTTAGATAATAACAAAACAACTTTATTAATCATAATATTAAATCATACATCATTTAATACATAATGTCATATATAATGTCGTACTTAATATCATACATAGCATCACACAATAGGATTTAAGGGCACTAATCCTAACAATCTCCCACTTGCCCTAAAGACTATTGTGCAATAATCTAACTCCCATTCCCTCCAAATGTGACACGAAGGGCCTTTGAGGCAACGCTTTGGTAAAGGGATTTGCTAGATTATTTGCACTTTCAATCTTTGCTACCACCACATCTCCACGAGCAACAATGTCTAGAATGATCTGGTACTTTCTCTCAATGTGCTTTCCTTTCTTGTGATTTCTTGGATCTTTGGATTGTGCAACTGCTCCACTATTGTCACAAAACAATGTGATTGAAACTTGCTCCATTCTCATGACACCAAGATCAGAAAGGAATTTCTTAAGCCATACTGCTTCTTTTGCTGCTTCACAAGCAGTAACATATTTTGCTTCCATGGTGGAGTCGGCAATACAAGATTGCTTAACACTCCTCCAATATATGGCTCTACCTCCCAAGGTGAATACACATCTTGACGTAGACTTTCTGAAATCTAGATCCGATTGAAAGTCTTAATCTGTATAGCCAATGGGAATCAAATCCTCACAACGGTAAACAAGCATATAATCTCTCGTTCTCTGTAGATACTTGAGAATATGCTTTACAGCTTGCCAATGTTGTGGTCTTGGATTTGATTGATATCGACTGACCATGCCAACTGAATAACAAATATCTAGTTTAGTACAAAGCATGGCATACATGAGACTTCCTACTACAGAAGCATAAGGAACTTGTCTCATCATATTTTCTTCCTCTTGAGTCTTAGGCCTTTGGTCATCAGATAGAGGAACTCCATATCTGAAAGGAAGTAATCCTTTCTTGGAGATTTGCATGCTAAACCGTTCCAAAACCTTATCTATATATTCAGCTTGTGATAAGCCTAACATCTTATTCTTACGATCTCGCCATAGCTTGATCCCTAGAATAAAGTTAGCCTCACCCAAGTCCTTCATATCAAATTGGCTTGACAACCAAAACTTTACTGATGATATTACCCTTACATCATTTCCAATGAGTAGAATATCATCAACATAAAGCACTAGGAACATTACTACTTTGTCTTGATGTCTTTTGTACACACATGGTTCATCAAGATTTTGTTCAAAACCAAATGACTTGATTGCTTGATCAAATCTGATGTTCCATAACCTAGATGCTTGCTTAAGTCCATAAATGGACCTTTTTTAACTTGCATACCATATGCTCTTGGTTCTTTGCTATGAAACCTTTTGGTTCCTTCATATAGATTTCCTCTTCAAGATTGCCATTAAGAAATGCAATCTTGACATCCATTTGCCAAATCTCATAATTAAAATGAGCAGCAATGGATAAGAGAATTATCATAGATTTAAGCATTGCTACTGGTGAAAAGGTTTCTTCATAATCAATACCTTCTTTTTGAGTATACCCTTTCGCCACTAGTCTTGCTTTAATGGTTTCAACCTTTCCATCTATCCCTTTCTTCCTCTTGTAAACCCATTTGCAACCAGCAGGTTTAATGCCGTTAGGCGCCTTTACAAGATCCCAAACTTGATTGGAATACATGGAATCTAATTTAGATTTCATAGCTTGGACCCGATGTTGTGCATCTATATCATTCATTGCTTCTTCATAAGTGTAAGGATCAGTTTCGGCCTCCTCTGAGATAGCTTCATAAGTCTCTTCGAGACCTATGAATGTTATAGGTGGCCTAACATTCCTCCCACTACGACGAGGCATCTATGTACTAGACATCTCATGAGTAGTATCTTGTGGTGTATCCAATACAGCCACATCATCCTTAGTTTCAACCGTTGGTTGTTCATGTACAGGTTCATTCATTTTAGCCAAGACAACTCTACTTCTAGGAGTAAAATTATTCATATAGTCATTTTCCAAGAATTTAGCATTTGTATTAACAAAAACTTTGTTATCTTTATGACTATAGAATAAATAATCCCTAGTTTCTTTTGGATAACCCACAAGCAAACCCACTTTTGATTTTGGTTCCAACTTATCAGGCTTCCCTTTTAACACATGTGCTGGACAACCCCAAATGTGGAGATATTTCATACTAGGCTTACGCTCACTCCACAATTCCATGGGTGTTTTGGGAACAGATTTTGATGGAACTAAATTCAAAAGATGTATTGCTGTATCTAAGGCATAACCCCAAAAAGAAATCAATAAAGTTGAGTAACTCATCATGGACCTAACCATTTCTAAAAGAGTCCTATTCCTTCTTTCTGCTACACCATTTTGTTGGGGAGTTCCAGGTGCAATCAATTGGGATACAATCCCATTTTGAGTTAAGTAATCCTTAAAATCCCTAAGAAGGTATTCGCCACTACGATCAGATCGAATGGCCTTTATGCGTTTACCCAATTGATTCTCAACTTCAGCCCTAAACTCTTTGAACTTTTCAAAGGCTTCGGACTTCCATCTCATTAGGTACACATAACCATATCTTGAGTAATCATCAGTGAAAATGATGAAGTACTCATAACCTCCTTTTGCTTGGGTTGACATAGGACCACAAACATCTGTATGAACTAATTCAAGCAACTCTTGGGCTCTTCTGCCTTTTGCATTAAAAGGTCGTTTGGTCATTTTGCCTTCCAAACAAGGTTCACAAACTGGAAATTCATCAAAGTCCAATGGCTCTAAGAGACCATCTTTGATCAATCTTTGAATTCTATTTGGATTAATATGACCTAAACGCAAGTGCCAAAGATATGCATCATTCGTAGAAAGAAACTTTCTCTTTAATGATTTTACATGAGAGTTATTATCTAATTCAAAATTGTATAATTCATGCTTATCAGGAGTTAAAATGTAAAGACCATCCACAATATTGCCAGAATAAATAAACATTTTATCCTTCTTTATTACAACATTGTCTTTAAGAATAACACAATATTCTTTTTTACCAAAATCAGTTGTAGAAATTAAATTCCTACGAATATTAGGTACAAAGAAACAGTCTTCCAATATTAAAACCCTAGACTCAAAGCATAAATTAAAAACTCCAATAGCTACAATTGGAATCGTACTCCTATCGGCCAAGGTTAGAAACAATTCTCCTTCATTAAGTCTTCTGGCCTCCTGGAACCCCTACAAAGAATTGCAGATATGATTAGTACAACCTGAATCCACACACTAGGAATCCGTGGGATTTTGTACCAAACATATTTCAAGAAGGAATGAGCTATTCATACCCTTATTAATGGCAGCCTTGAACTTTGGACAATTCCTCTTCCAATGTCCTTTCTCACCACAATGGAAAGATTTTCCTTTCAGTTTTTTTCCTTTGTCGGCAACCCTTAAGGCAATTTGTTTACCCTTTTGCTTAGTGAAGTCCTTCTTCTTCTTCTTATTCTTACCCTTGCCTTTCGACTTAGGTTGAGAAGTAGAAGCTTCACCCACATTGGCTTCAAGACTAACATTAGAAGTACCAAGGATGCCTTCCGCCGTTACCAACTCATTCATTAATTTAGACAATGAATAAATCTTTTTGTTCATATTATAATTGAGTCTGAATTCCTTAAATGATTCCGGTAGTGACTGGAGTATCATATCCACTTGGGATTCTCCATCAATATCGGCACCTAAAACCTCCAATGTATTCAGATTAGAGATCATTGTAAGACAATGTTCCCTCACTGAACTACCTTTAGCCATTTTGGTATTATAAATTTGCCTCATGGTTTCTTGCCTTGCAGAACGGCCTTGCTCACCAAACATCTCCTTCAGACTTAGCATAATGTCCGAAGCTAGTTCTACATCCTGCATTTGATGCTGTAGAACATTTGAGATGGATGCTAGGATGTAGCACTTGGCCATTTCATTAGATTTTTGCCAATGATCATATCACTGTTTTTCCTCAGGAGGAGCATCTAATGAAGGAAAGCTAGGACAAGGTTGAGTAAGCACATATTTGTGCTCTTCAGCTGTAAGAACTATGTCCAAATTTCTTTTCCAGTCAACATAATTGGATCCAGTCAGTTTGTTTTGATTAAGAATGGTAACAAGTGGGCTAAATGATGCCAAGTTCAAATCTGAAAGTAATAAACATGAATATAATAAGTAAACTGGACATTATCAATTTAGCATATAAACATATAGTATGAAACCTTAATAAAACCATAATATAATATATGCAACGACAACTCAATCCCACAATCAATATTCCTCGGAAACGAGGTCATACCAATCACTATGATCAAGCGAGAATTATTCTCATTATTAATGCTATCATGGTAACTCTTACCAAACAAAAATAATTTGCCGCTTTTCCTTTAGCCTCTAAGTAATAATGACATAGCTCCGAAGGGAGGTTAACATCATACTTAGTCTAGTGTATACCATTGCCTAGAATCAATGTGAGTCACCAAGTAACTCCACGGAAGCGTGGTCATTCTCGATGTAAAAACACACTTCATCTATCTTTAAGAAGTTTAACCTGTAGTACCATGAATTAAACACCCTCTGGAGGGAGCAAGGCATATATGCCAAGGAGAGGTGCTTAATCATACTACTATAAACCGACAATGGAGGCCGTGAAATCCAACCCTTGTATCTTTCTCCCACTAGATGTGTTAAAATAAAGGTTTTAAAATTATAAAACATGCATAATCTAATTACACATAGCCTTGCACTGTTAAGTTTGAAAACACTTAGAAAAGATTCAAATTTTCCTTCTTTTGATCGATCGAATGTGCCTCTCGATCGGTCGAAAAAATTAAAAAATTCAAACTTGTGTATCTGCCTAGTTCGATTGAAGCTTGATCGCCTCTCGATCGATCGAAAAGAAAATTCGATCGATCGACTAGCAATCGAATATCAATCAATTCAAAAAGATTGGCTACTGTTTTACTTGATCGATCGAAAGTAAATTTCGATCGATTGAAACTCGTAAAACTCAAATTTCCAGAAATTTTCTAAGGCAATTTTCAATGGTTTTGAATGATTAAAAAACCATCATATGAACATGATAGACAGAGATTGATATCAAAACTGAATTCCATTGATGCTATAGCCTTAAAGATCAATTTAACATACTTAAATTCAAATTTAAACAACATCATAACATCAATATCAATTTTTATCAAATCATAGTTTCAATAACCATGCAGAAAATTAAATGCATATATAATCTTCTAACATCATGAAGCTATTATCTCTAATTCCAAAACTCATAAAACATGTTATTCATATTCGAAATAAAGATCGCTCTGATACCATTTGATGGAAAAATACATGTTTGTATCGCATACAAAACATACGCAGCGGAAAATTAATGGATCTACTTGATACGCAATTGATAACATGTACTATGTAAGTTTTAGAATATAGAATCAAGAGAGTGTACCTTGGTATGGTGAATTTCAAAACCGAATGAAGAAAAGCACATTGAAACACTTTTGATCTTCACTTCAATTCCACTTGATGCCCAAGATGTGTGGTCTCTCAATCAGTTATATGTGTTTGTTTTAGAGAGAATATGAAGGAGTATCTCTCTCTTTCACACACACACACACACACATATATATATATATATATGAACATACAAACCATTTGATTCTTATATAAAATTCTGTATGTGTCTCTCCACATAACTGATTATCTAATTGGGCTAGCCTTTTGGGCCTTCCCAATTGGGCTTTAGTGTGTGGCTTGAAGTGGGACCAAAAGGGAACAAATAAGACACTAGCTCCAATGGGCCTTGGGCTTTTATATCAACTCTTGACAAGTCCAAAGTTACCATTAATTATATTTAATACCACTATATAAATATAATTGCACTCTATGCCTCATTTAATAAATTATATCCCAAAACTTTATTATATATGCAACCCCTTCATAAAATATTCGTAGTAATACAAAGTCATGAATATAAACTGCTACTTTGTAAATTACTACATCTTAATCCTTGAGTATCCGGTTTAATTCTTTTAAGTTATTCATCATATATTTATGAAATCTAATTTCATAAATATATACTTTAGTTTTACTAAAGTGGTTAGGCCTAACTCTCTGAATAACTGAACCCATTAAACTTATCTCAAGGGAATATTTTATATCTCCGTTAAGAGACTATGAATTCCATCTTGAGAATATATGTTCCATCACCACTAAGTGTGGCTGCCCAACATACTGAGGTTTTGACCGTTACTTTAGATCTCACTCCTGATATATCAAAGCAACCTACATTTCATGATCAGGTCCATTATTCTCTCAGGATTAAGAGTTCATGTGAATAGAAGTCGTGAGATTTTTTATTCAGTTGACAGTCGTTAAGAGAATAATAAATCTCACAGCGGTTCTGTTCAATATGTCTTAACTCTTAAAACATATCAACATATCAACTAGAAGTGGAGACTTCTAGTGGATAGAAGTCGTGAGATTTATTATTCAATTGACAGTTGTTAGGAGAATAATAAATCTCACAGCGGTCCTGTTCAATATGTCTTAACTCTTAAAACATATCAACATATCAACTAGAAGTCTCCACTTCCATGATCAAGAAAAATAATCTTAGTTAATATGTTATAATCTTTGCAGATTAAATTCCCAAATTCATCACCGACTACGAACCAAAATTCTGAGTTTACAAAAAACTTGTGATCTATATCTTCTGTGACTAAATCACATAAATCACATACTATGCATCTCATGGACTATTTGATAATGTCCGAATATTCATGTTACCATTATTTTAGATAATAACAAAACAACTTTATTAATCATAATATTAAATCATACATCATTTAATACATAATGTCATACTTAATATCGTACATAGCATCACCTTCTGGATCTTCATCGTGTGATGAACTGAAGAACTTTGCAGCCAACAACTCTCTCTAGTTGGTAATTGAAGTTGCGTACTGGGATCCACGCAATTGGTTAGTCACGTATTGGGAGACGCACATCAAAAGGAGAAATTTTCACTACAGAACAAGTCTAATTGGGTATTGGGGTTAGGGTTCAACTATAGGTTGGTATAAGGTACTGGGATTCCTTTACTTGTAACCACTTGTTGTGATAATAGTGGAATTTCGAGAGTGGTGACCTTAAAATCACCTGGTAGGGTTTTTGCCGTGTAGGTTTTCCCCATTCGTAAACAAATTACCGTGTCAATTTATTTTCCAATGCATACTTAGTTTAATTGGTGATTTGTTTGTGTTACCATGTTCATTGCATGTAGTTGAATCTAATTAATTCACTTGTGAATTAATTGGTTAATTTATCACAAGGGGTCAATACGTTATTGACCTATCATAAGCCACCAACATTGTCAAAATTACACCATGACCAAAAATCAACACTTCAAAAATACTCCAAAGCCAAGATTACAACATGATCATTTATACAATGCCCCAAATTCCAGCAAGATCAAATAGCAAAATGACAATGTCTCACCCTCAAACTTTCAATGAAGCATGAAAAATCATTTTATATACAAAGAAACCAATGAAAAACTCACCTTGATGTCCATGTGAGAATGTGGAGCATGGGTCTTGAAGGAGCCCCTCCTCATCATTCCATTTAAAAGATGGAGTATACTTCTTGCCATGAAAAGTAAGAAAAGAGGGTCCATTTGAGGAAGATGACATTTTGGTGCAAAAAAAGATGGGTTTGAAAATGGGTTTCACCAAAAATGGGTGTGTAGCAAAAGTGCTCAAGGATCTAGAAAAATATTGAGGGATAGGAGTAAAGGGAGGTTGAAAAACTTAGAAAAGTGTTTTGTTGGAGAAGAAATGGTGAGGTGAATAAGAAAAATCAAGTGGAAGAAGAAGATGAATAGTGATAATTGTGGAAGAAATGATGAAGGAGGAAGCAAAATCTAAAAAAGAAAAAAGAAAAAGAAAAAGAGAGAGACAAGACAAATAGGGGGGGGGGGGGCAAAATTTGGCCCTCACACTTAAAACTCAGCAAGTTACTGAGTGGGGGGGGGGGGGGGGGACAAAATTCTGCCCCCACACTTAAAACTCAGCAAGTTGCTGAGTCAACTCAGTCAGACTGAGTTGACTCAGTCACCCCCCCCCCCCCCCCAAAAAATCTTTTTTCTTTTTCTTTTCTTTTCCTTTTAAAAAAAAAATCATCATCATGAAAAGAGAAGGGTCATATTGATTTCAAAACAAAAAAAAAAGATAGAAAGGAAAATTCTTAGAGCAGATTAAGGATAAATATTCACTTTCAAATGCTGAGTTTTCAAAACTCCAAATCCCAAATTTTCAGTCCAAAATCTTTAATCCCAAATTCCAAATTTCATCTTCCAAATTTCAAAATTTCAAAATTTCTAGTTTTAATTTTCAAAATCTCAAGCTTCAAATCCCAAGTTTCAAACTCTCAAGTTACAAATTTTCAAAATCTCAACTTTCAAATCTCAAGTCTCAAGCTTCAAAATCTCAACTTTCAAATCTCAAGTTTCAATTTTTCAAAATCTCAAGTTTCAAATTTCAAAAGTCAAATCTTTTTCAAAGAACTACAAAAATCAATCAAAGTTTTCTTGCTAAGAAAATAAAAAAAATTCAAATCAAATAAATGGAAATCACACATCTCAAAAACAATGGACCACAAAGCACTCATCATTTAAAGTCTAATTCCAAATTTTGACTTTTTGTAGACAATAATTCAGATCAAAGTAGAGAAGCCCTTAGTTTGACACTTCAATAACTCAAATCAAAGTAGAGAAGCCTTTTGATCAACATTTCAATGGTTTGGTTCCAAGGTAGAGAAGCCCCTTGGTTACCTTTCATCAAAATTTTGGTCACCACAGCTCTGGTTTTGAGGTTGAAAAACCGCTTGGTTATATTTCTTCAAGATCAAGGTAGAGAAACCCCTTGGTCATTACAACTCCTGTTCTAAGGTAGAAAATCCCCTTGGTTTCCTTTCATTAAGATCTAGGTAGAGAAGCCCCTTAATCGTCACAACTCAGATTGAGATAGAGGTAGAGAAGCCCTTTAGTCGCCACAGCTTCGGTTCCGAGGTAGAGATGCCCCATGGTAACCTTTCTTCAAGATCGAGGTAGAAAATCCCTTTGGTCGTCACAGCTCTGGTACTGAGGTAGAGAAGCCCCTTGGATATTCACTTTTCTTCAAGATCAAGGAAGAGAAGCCCCTTGGTTATCACAGCTTCGGTTCTGAGGTAAAGAAGCCCTTTAGATATTCACCTTTCTTCAAGATCGAGGTAGAGAATCCCCTTGGTTGCCACAGCTTCGATTCTGAGGTAGAAAAGCCGCTTGGTTACCATTCTTCAAGATTGAGGTAGAGAAGCCCCTTTGGTCGCCATAGCTTCAATTTCGAGGTAGACCCCTTGGTCGCCTTTCTTCAAAGATCGAGGTCGAGAATCCCCTTGGTCGTTACAACTCTGGTTTTGAGGTAGAGAAGCCCCTTGGTTACCTTTCTTCAAGATCGAGGTAGAGAAGCCCCTTAGTCGTCACAGCTCCAGTTCCGAGGTAGAGACGCCCCTTGGATATTTGTCACATTCAAGATTAAGGTAGAGAAGACCCTTTGATCAACCCCCCCCACGTTTAGATTGACATAGAGAAGCCTCTCAGTCACCTCAATTATCAAGAATCATTTCAGTAGGTCAAGTGTTTACAATTTTCATTTCTCTTTTTGTCAAAAGGCAAAGCACTAGTTCTATATTCCAAAGTTTTAGGTTCGAGGGCTAGGTAATCTTTGAAAATTCAACCTCAATTAAATCATGGCTGCTAAAATTAGTGTCTTTGTTTTACATTGACATTCGCTTTCCAATCTCTGTCAATGAGGGACATTCTGTAGACACCCAATTTTGCACCCATGATTTAATCAAGGAAGATGACTGGAATGGCCATTTATGTTAGGTTTTGAGTTTGTAATGTTGGCAAACCATGACAAAAACTAAGTCTTATTAGTTTAGAATGGTCTACATAGAAGCCCAAGGCAAAAAAATCAAGTTCGGGATGAAGAAAAATGAGTTTCAAGTTGTTTCATTCGATTGGTACTCGATCGATCGAAAATCGTATTTCAGCAAAATCAGCAAACGTAAAAAGGCCATAACTTATTCGTTTGAAGCCCAAATCGCGAGCCGTTTTTTCCAGTATTTAAAGGACATTATAAGCTAACCCTAGGCAGGTTTTCAGAGTTTCTTAGAGAGATTAGAGTACATCTTGTGCCTCTTTTGTAGATCTAGGTTTTTGTACCCAAAAGGTCTCTAAAGTCTTCTACCGATGTTATTCCTTGAAGAATCTCAAGATCCGGTGTTGTAGAAGTTGTTGCATACAAGATCAACGTTTAAGAAGATCCAAAACCTTTGAGTGGAGTCTCAAAGTCACTAGCAGGTGAGCTTGTGTTTGTGCAAAGGCCAAGGAAAGAAGTAGTCCGTGGTCTCAGAGCTGTCACGTGGTCGTGGTAGTAAGTTTCCTATAGGCAGGTAGTATAGGATGTTAGTGGTCTAAGTCGCTATTGTACAAACTTCAATTCTTTCTAGTGGATTTGCTGTTTTACCTTGAGGATAGCTAGGTTAAATCCTCCCCAGGTTTTTTACCAGTTTGGTTTTCATAGGTCATCATATCATTGTGTTCTTTATTTTTCCGCTACTTTACATGATATGATTGTTATTGTTTTAACCTAGATCTAAATAATAAACTTAAGTATTGACTTGGTTAATTAATTAGGTTAAACAATCTAGTTTACAGGGGTCTAAATTCTAACAATTTATGTACCCAAAAAAACATGATTGCATTACATGCATTAATTTGTTTATGGCATATCATAAAAATGATCTTGAGCTTCTAACAGTCGCGACGGTATGCCCGGTTTCCAAATCGGACCGTCGGATCGAAAGATATCGTATGATCAAGTTTGCATGATTAGCATGCATTATGTCTAGGTAGAGTCAACCATGCATGATTAGTTTAAATTAATTTCGATTGGTTAAACAATTAAAATTAATTAAATAATTTTGTGATTGGTTGATAGTTAGTTTGAAAAATAGGATTGCTTGCATGGGAATAAAGGGGTTAATTGGATAACAATAAAATTGTGAATAATCTAGACTTTATCAAGATTTATTTTAGAGTATTTATCTACAAGATAATTGTTGTTGAAAAGACCTAAATTATCCAAAAAAGAGTTAAAATTTTGGAATACGGATTGAAAACACGTCTAAGTGCAAGTCCTAGCTCAAGAAAACCTAAAAAAGGAGTCCAAAATGCACTTGAACACAAAAGCATGATTGGCATCCAGGAGTGCCATTTGACACTTTTGGAGTGCCGATCAGCACTTTCAAAGTGCTGAATGGCACACATTAGGATTTTGGCCCGACAGTGTTTGGGTGACGATAAAACACATCCTTTTTTATTTTTTAGCAGAAGGACGGGTCCCGAATCGTATTTTAATCATCTAAGCTATTTTTTCAAGTCTCCCAGCCTCTATAAATAGGGACTGGAACTCAAAATTCATCACACTTTTTTCATGCTCTGAAATTTCTCATCCTTCTGACCGCTTTTTTCTGAAATTTTCTCTCTTACGTTAAAGAAGTTCTGGAGGCTTTAGTCTTAAGAATTTATTTTTTGTAAGCAAGGATTTTTAGGTTTCAAAGACAATTGCTTAAATTTCTTTGAGCCCTAAAATATTCTCTTGAGAAAAAGAGTACATCCATGCAAGAGGTAGCTTTTCTTTTCTTCTATCTCTTTTAATTTTGTGATGCATGAATCAATATTTGTTTAGTTTTGATTTTGCAATGTTCATCATCTATGTTGTTGAAATTTTCTTTATTAGAATGTGTTCATGATGTTGCTATTGCTAAATTCTATTTTTTTTTTTCAAAAACCTGCTTGTTGTCATATCTTTTCTTAATCAAAAAACTAATTTGCATCTTCATTTGATGTAGATCTGATTTTTTCTTAATAAAAAACTGGTTTTCATCTTCATTAGATGTAGATCTGAATTTTTCTCAATTAAAAAATTAATTTGCATCTTCATTAATTGCAAATGATTTGCATCTTCATTAGATGCAGCTCTAAATTTTTCTCATTTAAAAAACTGTTTTGCATCTTCATTAGATGCAGATTTGAATTTTTCTTAATCAAAAAACTGATTTGCATCTCCGTTATATGCAAATCTGAATTTTTCTTAATCAAAAATTGATTTGTATCTTCCTTAGATACGAATCTGAATTTTTTTATTTATTTAAAAACTGATCTATATTTTCTTTAGATGTAGATCTGGATTTTTCAACAAAACAGATTTTGAAATAAAAAAGGTCATGAGTAGTTTTGTTTGTTTTGTTTGATGCATGTAGCATAGGTTTATTTCATGAATATAGTCTTCTTATTAAAAAAATATATATTTTTCTTACTTTATTTTACACAAAAAAATAGATTTGATTTTTCCTATATACAAATCTAAATTTTTTGCTACAAAACAGATTTGATTTTTTTTTTTTTTTACATACAAACCCAAAAACCAATTTTTTCTAGTACTCAAAAAACAGATCTGATTTTTTTAAACCAAAAGACTTTGTTTTATTTAATAAAAATAAATCTTACTTTTCTTTACCAAAAACTATTTTGTTTACATCTACAAAAACAGATTTGATTTTTCTAAACCAAAGTTGAATTTTTTTTTTATCACATGAAAAATCTGAATTTTTCTCAAAAGAGGAGGATACATTCATAAATAGACTTATGTGACTTAGTTTAGTTAAGTTTTTCATATGTTCAACATATCATTCATGTCATGCATAAAAGGGGTACATAGGTCATGAGAGTCTAAAAGACCAGACTTTGTCTAGGCGGAATGGGTGCCTAAAACCTTCCCATTCCGTAACCTAACCTTCGAATTTTGTGTCTTTGGATAGGTAGACCTAGGATTTATTTTTGTTTTTATTTTGGGTAGACTGTAACTAGGACAAAAAGCCATGTAATTCTTTGGTAGTTTATAACTAGGACCCAAAGCCATATAATTTTCAATTTATCAAACATGTATTCTTTTTTATTTAATCAATGAGAATGGAACAATTCAGCATTTTGTATTTAGTTTTTTCTTATTTTTTTTGTATAAAAAAATAAGTGGTGACTCCACACCATTTACCCAAAAAGAGAGGTGCCCTTAAAAGCACTCCCAAAAAATCTTTTTTTTGAAAGGCACTTTGGCAGTCTCTTATAGATGTATGAATAGATTTAGAATGTTCTTATTTTTAATTTCTAATGTAGATGCGATGTGTTGTTAAACTTTTCTTTAAAACATGTTCTTAATTCTGTTGTTGTTATTATACCTCTTTTGAGTCTCAAAAATTTGATAATTAACAAAGATTTTTTTTTACGACTCAAAACAGATATAAATTTTCATTAAATATAGATCTGGATTTTTTTACACATCAAAACAGATCTGTATTTTTATTAAATACAGATCTGAATTTTTTTACACATCAAAACCGATCTGTATTTTCATTAAATACAGATCTGAATTTTTTTACACATCAAAACTGATCTGTATTTTCATTAAAAAAAATCTGATTTTTTTTATACATCAAAACAGATCTATATTTTCATTAAATACAAATCTGATTTTTTTACATACCTAAACTGATCTGTATTTTCATTAAATACAGATCTGATTTTTTTATATACTAAAACTGATTTGTATTTTCATTAAATACAGATCTGATTTTTTTAACAATAAAATTGATCTTTATTTTCATTAAATACATATATGATTTTTCCAAGAAAAATTCCCTTTGTCACAAAAATAGCAAATTTTGAAATTTAAAAGAGGAAGTCAATAGTTGAGATGTCTTTTGTTTGATGCAAGTAACGTAGATTTATTTCATGAGTGTAGTCCTCTTCTAAAAAAGTCATTTTCTTATTTTTTTTGTAAAAAATAGATCTAATATATATATATATATATATATTTTACAAATCTAGATTTTCTCACTTATAAAATGGATCTGATTTTTTTTTTTACATATAAACCAAAATCATTTTTTTAACTTTGCTTGAAAACAAATATGATATTTTTTACAAAAACCTTGTTCTTTCTTTTACACAAAGACAGATCTGATTTTCTTCACAAATTATTTTTTTATTACACAAAAATAGATCTGGTTTCTTTTTAATGCATCAAATCAAAATTTTTTATTCATAAAAATGGATCTAATTTTTTTTAATAAAGAAAAGGATGCATTCATAGATAGATTTATGTGACTTAGTTTTGGTTAAGTGTGTCATGTATGCAACATATCATTCATATCATGCATAAAGGGTATATTGGTCATTAGAGTCTAGAAGACCAGACTTTGTTTGGGCGGAATGGGTGCTTAACATCTTCCCATTTCGTAATCTAGCCTCCAAACTTAGTTTCTTTTGGATAGGTAGACCTAGGTCTTGTCTTTTTTTATTTTTATTTTTATATTTTTGGGCAGATTGTAACTAGGACTCAAAGCCTTGTAATATTCAATCTATCAAGTTTGTAGTTATTTTTATTTAATCAATGAAAATGAATCATTTTGATCATGTAAAGTTGTATTTATTTAGTTTTCTTATTTCTTTTTGTATAAAAAAAAAAAATAAGTGGCGACTTCACACTACTTACACAAAAAGAGAGGTGCCCTTAAAAGCACCAAAATCTCTTTTTTGAGAGCACCCCAAAATTGCTGCTGTCTCTCACAGCGATGAACACGAGGTAACAAAATCCTGATCCTATTTCCACTTAGCGGAAATAGAATCGTGGGGGGTTATTGTAGGTAAGTTGGGCTCGGGCGACCCTGTCTGCCTCCTTGATCAAAACCCAACATAAAGCTCGGTGTTGGAAAATCAGGTTTTGTATCTCATACAAAACACACAGAGGAAGCAACAAACACGGATATACTTCATTCATGAGAGATAACAAGTAACCTTGAATTATAGAACAAAGAATAGAAAGCGTATCTTGGTGCGGTGAAATTCAAAACAAAAGATTAGAAGTACTTGGAAACACATTTAATCTTCACTCCAATTCCACTTAATGCCCAAGAAGTGTGGTCTCTCAATCAGTTTCCAAGAAGAGAATAGGGGAGTGTCCAACACTCACATACAAATCATTTTATTTCTTGTATGATCTTAATGAAAGATCCTTATGAAAAGTCTTATAAAATTTTGTATGTTTCTCTCCTTATATATAACCGATTATCTAATTGGGCTCTAGTGTGTGGCATAGAGTGGGACCAAAAGGGAACAAATAAGACTCTAGCTCCAATGGGCCTTGGGCTTTTCTGTCAACTCTTGACAAAGTCCAAAGTTACCATTAATTATATTCAATACCACTATAAGAATATAATTGCACTTTAGACCTTATTAATAAATTATATCCCAAGACTTTATTATACATGCAACCCCTTCATTAAAATATTCGCAGTAATACAAAGTCATGAATATAGACTGCCACTTTGAAGATTACTATATCTTAATTCTTGAGTACCTGGTTTAATCCTTTATATTATTCATCATATATTTATGAAATCCAATTCTATAAATATATACTTTAGTAACTCCTTACTAAAGTGGTTGCGCCCAACACTCTGAATAACCAATCCCATTAAACCTATCTCAAGGGAATATTTTATGTCTCCGTTAAGAGTTTATGAATTCCATCTTGAGAATATATGTTCCATCAACACGAAATGCGGCTGCCCAACATACTGAGATTTTGATCGTGACTTATAGATCTCACTCTTGATATATCAAAGCAACCTACATCTCATGATCAGGTTCATTATTCTCTCAGGATTTAGAGTTGATGTAAATAGAAGCTGTGAGATTTATTATTCATTTGACAGTCATTAGGAGAATAATAAATCTCATAGCGGTCCAGTTCAATATGTCTTATCCCTTAAAACATATCAACATATCAACTAGAAGTCTCTACTTCCATAATCAAGACAAATCATCTTAGTTAATATGCTATAGTCTTTGCAGATGAAACACCCAATTTCATCACCGACGAACTACATTCTGGGTTTACAAAGAACCTGCGATTTATATCTTCTGTGACTTTTCACATAAATCGCATACTATGCATCTCATGGACTAAGATAATATCTCATTAGTTCATTTATAAATAGTCTCATATAATTAAACAATTTAATTATTTATGATATGGCAATAAATTGGATTTTAGGGCATAAACCCCAACACTCGGGGCCTATTAGTTGATTTGCACTTAGTGCACCATCATAGAGTTGGCCTTGGGCTTTATCAAGAGGGGCCCAACCCCGAGACCAAGACTATGACTAAGGGGAAGATGACTTTAGAGACTCTTAAGTGGTTAGCTAAATGTAGATCGGTGACAAGACAGTCAGGGTGCAACTCGAATCCGGCAAGATTGTAGTCAGGGTTTGATAATGCCATTGGGGAACCACTCCTAAACACTATTCAGTGTTTGGAACAAGTTCCAAGGGAATACTCTAAAATCGTGAGGATCCCTTGGGATTCTGATGAATGTGGGAAGGCATGTGAAGTAGAAGAATAATGATGATCACCTCATTAACAAGAGACTATCAAAGGTGAAAAAGGGTAAACATAGGGTGGGGAAAAACTGGGGAGTGAGAAATAGAGAGCAAAAACATAAGGAAACAAAAGGGAGGGAAGAGAAACTAGGTGAAGTTTGGGGCCTAATTTGTAGGATTAAGGCTTAGCCCATGTACAAATAAGTTTTGTCCTAAAATACCATGGTCTAATAAGGTTTTTGTGACCATATCCCCGTTGTGAAAAAAAGTGAAATGATACCTTTTGGGTAAATGCGGTCTCCGTTGAAACTAACCAAGGGTGACTCAAAGGGTTGAAGTCGTTTAGGGTCTAGCCTCAATTGCTGATATGCTGTCATGTATATGATATTTGTTGAGCTTCCATTATCAACTAACACCCTCCTTGTGTTGAACCCTTCTATTGCTAACATGATGATGAATGGGTTGTCATGTGGTTGCCTAATCCCACTGGCATCATGCTCATAAAAGGTGATGTTGTCATCACTTGAACAACGGTGCTTCGAAGAAGGATGCTTAATATGGAAGCTATTGATTTGTCTCTAATATGCCCTTCTCAAGGACTTGTACGACCCTCCAGTTATCATCCTTATTTCCCCCATTTCTTGTTGTGGATGATCTCGTTCATCATCTTTATGGTCGTTATGGGATTTGTCCTCTGCCCTTAACCGAGACTAATGGTCTCTTTTGGCAAATTTTTGAAGTTTTCCTTTCTAGATTAATTCTTCAATCTACTTCTTCAAATTATGACATTCATCATTGTAAGGACCGTGATCCTTATGGAAGCGACAATTCTTCTTCAAGTCTTGTTTCTTAGAAGACGAGCTTAACAACTTTGGCCACTTTAGGCCGGGTTTGTCTTTGATTTGCATTAGGATCTCATCTGAATGCATCACTAGAGGAGTGAAGTTCAAATTTTTCTTCGAAGCCTTTGGATTACTCTTGTTGGATTTGGTTTCCTAAGAGTGATCCTTTTGGTCCTTCTTTTTATTCTGGGAGTCACTACTTTCTTCCTTCTTTCATTTGCAGGTTAGACATTTTGCAGTCAGAGCATCCTCCCCATTCATGTACTTTTGAGCCTTGAACAACTAGTCCATCATGGAGGTTGGCGGCGTCTTTCCTAGCGAAAAGACAAGATCAGGATTGTTTAACCTAGCTTGGAAGATTGTCATGATAACCTGATCATCAGCCTCGTCAATCTCGAGAACAGCTTTATTGAAACGTTTTACATACTCCCTTAAGCTTTTTGTCTCCTGCTGCTTTACCGTCAGCAAGTAAGAAGTGGGTCTTTTACCCCTAATAAAGTTTCGGACAAACGAGTCACTTAACTGCTCGAACCTCGTGATTGACGATGTGGGCAGTTTGCTAAACCACACCCTTGCAGCTCCTCTAAGGGTGGTGGGGAAGGAGCTACATATTACCTTGTCTAGAGTTTGCTGAAGATTCAGTATTGTCTTGAAAGCCCCTATATGGTCGAGGGGATCTTTCATACTGTCATAGAATTCCAGATGTAGGAGGTGAAACTTAGGAGATAAGGGGCACTCCACAACATTAGTGGTGAAAGGCGAGTTTGTCCTCTTGAGCATACCATTGAGGTTTATAGCTGTCTTTCCTTTTCATAGAATTCTTCACCTCGTCCAATTCCCTCCTCAAGCTTTTCATCATCTAATCATTGTCATGCATTGACTGCTTTGTGTGCTCGGAAGTGTCTCTTCCTTTGTTATTCTCAGGGCTGTTAGCTTCATTGTCGTTACGACTGCGGTTACATTGCTGAAGGGAAGAATTACTACCCTCAGGACGAGTTTGTTGCCTCAAGCATTCATTCTGTTTCATTAGCTCTTACACATTAGCGGTTAATGCTTGGATTTGCTAGGCCATTACCACCGGATTTGGTGGCGTTGTCATAGTTGAATCCATCTGTTTCAAGGAACTTTGTCCATAGAGATACGATGACTTGCTGTATTGTGTTGCAATTCATTGTTCCCATAGACGACACCAAACTGATGAAGCACAAAGTCACATCGTTAATATGTTTCTCGTCGGTATTGATGGATGAAGCCAATTTCCTGTTAAGAACAAAAAGAGTAAAGGTGAAAGACACTAGGGTCAGCTAAAGGCCATTTGATACTTAAGTTAGATAATCTCTCTTTAGGAATCTATGGAATAAGCTGCAGTATGATGTGTGTGAGTGAGATTACTTACCTGAACTAGCTAGCTTTATATAACTAGTCCTCGGGTTAATGCATTTATCCATTGATCTCCCCTGGATATTGCACCTGAATGAATGACCTCATTAATGGCAATGAAGTCTCTACTCGCTGCTAGCTAGGGTGATGGCATTTATTTCTGACTTCAATGTGCTTATGGTCGTCCATTGGAATAGACAACCATTTAATCACCCCTCGTCAATAATTAAAGCATGGATAGTACTTTTTTTTAAGGCTTAACAATTGATTTGTACTCAAGGCATGAATAGTCAATTTTTTTAGAGGTTGAATTTTTTTTTTTTTTTTGAGAGGAGGTTGAACTAGTTGTATATTGATGGTATGTGATAATGAATTTTTGTGGTTGAATATAAATTCAACAAGTTGTATTTAAGGCATGTATTGTCCTTTTGCATCTTTAAAAGGAACCTTAAAAATCGCTAGCATAATCGATTAACCATATAGAATGTAATTAATGTTGGGCCATAATGCATAAGCTCAGCTGTGAAGAATTTTTGAGTTTAAAAGTCTGCAAAACAATCCATATGGGTTATTAAATAATAATCTCAGTGTAAATTTTCAAATTTCAATTTATTAAATATTTACTCTGTATCAATTATCAAAAGAAAAATAGGAACTTCCATATATGGGTTTTGTAAAACTTGAGGTTTTCTCAAGTGGGTTAGTCTCAGTATATTAGAGGGGTGGCAATTGGGTGGGCTTGATAGATTTTGGTCTGGTCATAAATGAGTTGGGTAAATAATTATACATTTAGTACTCATTTAAATAAAAATTAAATACCCATTAGTCATCCAACCTATTTAATTTGGAACACATTCATTTAACCAATTTCTTAAAATCATACATATACATAAAAACTAATTTTCTTCTTAAAAAATTATAACTTATTTAAATTAAAACTTTTTAACCTAAATTAGATGAGCTAAACACACCAAATCCATTCCATAAAAAAAAATTAAAACATTTTATCATATTTAGAAAAAAATTATCATAAAATTGATCCAGATAACATTATTTTTTGAGAAATTAAGAAGAAATACAAATATGACCAAATTTCCTTTCTTTTAGGTTTTGTCAGAATCCAAACAAAGCCGAAGCCCAGAAAATCATTCATTGATGTACTCTCATTGTCACAACAAAATCAATCATAATCAACCAAATTGAAATTTTTTCATCAAATTTCCTATGGTTTCACATGAACCAAACATGAGCTTTCTAAAAAAAAAAAGAACCAAGCATAAGAGTAAGATATTAAGAGAGCCAAAAAACAAAAAACGATTTGGTGAAGAAGAAGAGAAGAGAGGGAGAGAAAAGAGTACTTGACCAATGAGACAAAGAGAGACAGACATCGTCACCATCGAAAAAGGAGGAGGTGGAGCAATGAATTGAATCTACTACATTACTGTCGTCGTTGTCTTCATTGGCAATGGCCAGCAACGCCGTCACATAGCCAAGAGCCAAACTCAAAAGGCATATGGGAGGTGGAAAAATAAGAGGAAATTTTAAGAAAATCAACAAAAAAAAAAAAAAAAAAAAGAAGAAGAGGAGAGGATGTTAGGCATCTGGGTAAACTTGGTTATGTTAGGGTTTTGATTTGGATTTTTTTTTTAATGTGAATGGTAACCATTGGACCCAATAGGTTTACCCATTAAGACTTATTTAACTAAATTACCTAATAGGTTTTTATTCATTTAACTCAAATATTTAACTGGATTGGACATTGTGTTTTAAAAAATTGGACCAGACTAGACCAATTTAACAGAAAGTCGAGCATCAGTCCCATAAAATCTTTCATAATTGGTAAAAATTAAGTTGAACCAAGAACTGGGTCACAAACCAGTTCTTTGACCAAACCAGTTTTCAAAACCATGAAATTGAGTCAAGACTTAGGCTGCGTTTGGCTTAACGAAAATTCATTTCCATGCGTAAAATAATTTCAGGGGAAAATATTTTCCCGTAAGGAAAATATTTTCAGGCTGTTTGGTTGTGCCATGGAAAATAGGGCAGAAAACGAACTCCAATGTTTGGCTGCAACGAAAATAGTTTTACGGTATTACAGTATTCATTTTCCCATGTTTGGTTTGTTCAAACATTTCACGGAAAATATGAAATGCATTGCAAAGGAAAACCTGCATCCTTGTAACAACATAAAAATAAACTAGTCTTCCACTTCGACATCAACAAAGAGCATCTGAATAGCATCATAATATATCAAAACGCACATAAAGTACTTTCACTATTGGCATTACACCTCCATGGTGTACAAAATTGATACCTACACGTGGTATTTGAATAGTACACATGTGCCCTACATGCTTACAGTGAACATGCGTAACTTGGGCAATTGTATCGTCCCAAGAATACAAAAGACTACACATCCTATAGTCAAGGTACGTAATTGTTATCCCTTGGAGCATAACAATCCACAAAATATACATACCATCAGCGTATGTCCAAGGTTAGAAATACATGCATAGCCTACTTACTGATAATACAATACATTCACATATATAATACAATCATAGGTGAATACTAGTACTACAACGTGCTACCGAATCCCTACAGCTACCATCATAGTCAACACCAAACAAACAAGTCAGAGTCGAGTAAAAAAATAACTATCCATCCAAAGCTTCCTCAGCTTAGCATTCTTGGCCAGAATCCCTTAGTTGCCTTCTTATTTTCACACAGATGGTCAAAGGCAGTTGTGAGCATATCTTCACTATACCTATCCAACGCCATAGCCATCACCTCAGAGTAAAGACTGGTGTAATCAACATGTCCCTGGTTGATTTCTTTCAAGGCCACAACATTTTCCTTAAGCTGATCAGACAGATCAGTCAAAACACTATCATCATTAGGAGGTGCACGGCCTCTTTTGTAGGACTTTGAAACTGTGGACCCGGTGGCGGATGATTCTACCACATTCTTACCCTTCTCCCCCTTATCCACCACACCCTCCTCGCCATTGTCAGCCATAATCTTAATGTCATCCCCATTGTCTTGTTGTGTGTCAAGATCAACGTATGACTTAGCAAAGTTGTCGGTGGCCATATCCTTACCCATTACAATGGCCAACTCATCGTATATCTCTATCCTTTTGTTCAAAAACTCGGCATGCTTACGATGCGTTTGTAAGGGAGAAAGGAACGTATAATAACAATGCAATATTCACAAGCTTATAAATTCAATATAGATGACATACAGACTCATAATCTCAATATTTACTAATAAACTTAGTACACATCGTAGAAGCATCAAAAGAAGACTATATTAACAAAATATTCTTGGAAGCCATACCATAACTTCCTCCTGATAAGTCTTGGCATCGCATGTGATCATCTTGAGGTTGTCATCCCATCCAAATCCACTCTTCTTCCAAAGAGTCTGAATGGTACTCCACATGGTCCTCAACGTACGCTGTCGGGTCTCCATAAATACGGGTAGCACTCTACCCCAAACTAAGCAAAGATGGCCTTGGCTACAGTGGCAAAGGAGCCGGCCTTGAAAGTGTTTGAGGGCTTGTTGCCCTTCACGGCCTCTTCGGCAAGTAGAGTAAGCATTGTAGTGTGCATTAGGGGTAACCACTTGAACTACTTAGAGCCCACCTTCTCCTTCTCTTTCTCGTTCGACCTTAAAACATATAAAAATTGTATAGTGAGAGCAACGTTTAATAATTACTGTGCATATGAACAACAAATCAAACACACATACAACCATACTTATTTGAGGAAAAACACATTAACAAATGAACCTACAGATGTGCACAAAAAGCAAAACAACTACTAGAAATAACAATGTAATGCTGAAAATAATTATCATTACACCACCAGAAGTTTATAGTAAATACATTGTCCTAACACAAAATAAAAATACATCACATATTACAACTTTAGAAATTTGAATAAAGTACTACACTCCACTCCTGGTATAATTAGACCACATGGCTTGGCATATCTCATCTCTCTTAACATTCCACACTTTATTGTCTTCAATGGAGTCCCGATGTGAATGTGTTTCTCATTGTGAGCCGCTAGAGTCTACTTGGTTCATTGCATCTTCCGTAATATAGTCAGTAGGATCAACCCCCATAATGTGATTATGAATCACACAACATGCTAACACTACTTCCACTTAGGTTTCAAAAGACCAAAATGGTTTCGCATCTAACACTCGAAAATGTTTCTTCAACACTCCAAACCCTCGCTCAATGGTAGTTCTCAATGAAGAGTGACGGAGATTGAACAATTCACGTTCATTCTCAGGAGGACGATCACTAAACTCTTTCAAGTGATATTGAACACTCCGATAAGGTGACAAAATTCCATTTTTATTAACATACCCAGCATCACCAAGATAATATTTACCTACATTTATTCAAAAATAAAACCAAATCACTACTATGCTTAGTAAAACGCACAAAATTTAACACACTAATAAACCCAAAAGGTTAAGTAATCCTATAATACCTTCGGGAATTGAAAATCCCCCTGGCCTGTAAATGCATCATTTAACACACGTGAATCATGTGCACTGCCTTCCCATCTAACCAATACATAAGTGAACTTCAAGTTAAAACTAATGGCAGTTAACAAATTTTGAGTGGTTCCATCTTTGCGACCACGAAACCTTCCTTGTATTTCAAGTGGCATAGATGCATGAACATGTGTACAATCTATTGCTCCAACACAATCCTAATTTTTGATAGCCATAATGGATGAAAATTACACAAATCTTCACAATTTACAAAAATACACAAGTCACAATATTTACCTTTAAATATGGGTAGAACCTTCTGTTATCCCTTATCTCTAGAGGTGTATCTTCGCTAGGCAGTCTTATTAGAGCTCTATATAATTTCAGGACTCCCATAAGGATGACCTTAAAATATCTATGAACAGTCTCAGTTGATCTATGGAATCGGCAGTCGTCTACGTTACAAGGAGGACAGATGCAACTGAGGCAAGAATGCTGCTTTGGTTTTTTTCTTCATCTAAAAATCACAAACAATGTGGTCTAAGAGGTACGTAAACAAGCATGCTATTCATTACACAATATATAAAAACAGTATAAATAGAAAACAGTAAAGCACACCCTGTCAACCAACACAACACCCATGATTTCTAACACAATCAGTATATACAACCATGCCCAAAGTTTGTTAAACCATCCAAATTCACATAAATATTATAACAAGCTCAATTCAAGATCAATGGAAAAAACACAACCACTGTGGCAGTGTGTCCACAGTATTCACATGCTGCCATATACATTCACCAAAACATCCAAATCACATTGATAACGAGTACCTAAATTTATGCACATATATTTCTCTACATATAATTTTAACACCAACAAACTACAATTATCAACATCCGAATAATCAATATACATTCACCAAAACATCCAAATCACATTGATAACGGGTACCAAAATTTATGCACATATATTTCAATGTAATTTTAACACCAACAAAGTACACTTTGTAACATCCGAATAATCAATATTTACACTTTTGTAACATCCAAATCACATTGAATTCTATTTCTGTATAATTTTAACACCAAAATCAATAATTAAATAAATAAATGGATAATTAAATAAGTAAATATAAATAACTCATATAGAAATATAAATATTTAAATAAATAAATAAATAAATAAATTTATAGATCGGATTCCAGAAGGAGTGGAATGTTTGGGTTTTTTTATGAGTTTGAGGTTGGATTTTGGCTAGATGGGTTTGAGGGATGTGGATCGGCTATTGTAGAGGGTGGGTTTGAGAGCTTGGCTTCACCGACGACGGATCGGAGATGTTGGAGGCGGGTATGGCTTCGTCGGCGTGAGGGAGAGTTTTGCCTTGGTGGATTGGGTACATGCAGAGCTCGAAGTGGGTGGAGGTGAGGTTAAGTGAAAGAAGAGAAGAAAAGGGAGAAAACTCACCAATGCGAAGGGGGAAACGGTGACATTGCTTGTCGGAGTGTGGGTGGAGCTCGGATTAGCATCAGAGTGTAGGGTGGGGCTACGTCTCTCTCTCGTTGGTGCGTGGGGTGGAGCTGAGGTGAGCTTGGAGATGGGTTTCAGATCATGTGAGAAGTGTGTCACCATAAGAAATCTGTACTATTGTGGCGGGTGCAAAACTACCACTATATGTCACATATTGCGGCATTTTTTGGGATCACCGCTGTACATAGGGTCTATTGCGGCGTCTTTTGGGATCGCTGCAGTAGTTATAGTTTGTTGCGGGGTCCTATAGCAGTGCTACATAAAACTGCAGTAATATATCTGTTTTAGCGGCATTAACTTATATATAGCGGCGGTATACAAAACCACTGCAATATGTAAGTTATAGCATCGTCGAGATGATTGCCGCAATAGATTCTCCTTTTTGCAGTGCTTTTTCTTAGATATAGTGGTGGGTTGGACTGCCGCTATAGACCTTTAAATTTCCAGCTCCAAAATTTCCCTCTGTTTTTTTCGTCTTCCCTCTTCTTAGGTTTTCACTTTTCCCACCTATTCACTTTCACTCTTTCTAAACCCTCACTTCATCTCCATCTCCACCGGCGTCACTTCATCTCTGCCACCGCTGCCTTCACTTCATCTTCGCACTCACCTTTTCTCCCGCCGAAGCTTTCAATCTAAGCTAACCCACTCGCCAGAGACTAACCCACTCGCAAGTTTCAGTCATTTCTAGTAAGTTTCATTCCTTGCATTTTAACTTTCCTTCTCGGTGCTTCATCAGATCGATCTTTTTATTTATTTATTTTTAATTTTATTTTTATTGATTGATCGCTATTTCCTTCTCGGTGCAAGGAATGTTCTACTCGAATCATCGGAGACATCGTGAGCTTTCTCTCTCTCTCTCTCTTTCTTTCTTTCTCTCTCTTTCATTTCTTGGTGGTAAATTCAGAAACCAAATAACAGTTTTTTATTTTTATTTTTGGAATGAAAATTTGGGGGTTTTGAAGCATAATGATTGGAATCTCCAAGAAGATACAAAGGCACTTCAATTTCTTCAGGTATCTCTCTCCCACTCTCTTTTTACTTTGAAAAATGTGTTTATTTCTTTCTGCAATCTGATTTTATTTATTTTTTTATATTGTTGAAATTAAACCGACCTAAAAACAGTATTTGTTAAATTGTTGGGTTTGTAATGTTTAGTAATGGAATAAATTGTTGGTTTGTATTCTGCATCTGAGAAATGTCATTTGGATTATATGTTCTTAGAAGTAGATTGAGTACAAGTAGTCTCCTTTTTAAGTTTTTAACCAATGCCTTGATGTTTCATTTGAATTTTGGCTTGAGGAGCTTGTTCTTTAACAATTTGAGAGGATTGATGCCCAATCAGGTAGTTGAAATTACCAACCATATTTTCCTGTTTCATCGACATCCAAGATTTATAAAAAAAAATACAATATTTTTCGGGGCTGCTCCATATATAATAAAAGCATTGAATAAACAGATATTTTGTAACTCATTGTGCTTGGTTCCTTGCATGTTTTATATTGGTATTCTCTCTTTCTAATCTCTTTGGATTATTATAATTTATAGGGTTGGTATGGTTGTAGATATTTTTTTCCCCACGCAGTTGCTGACCTATTTGTTTTTACAAATGAGTTTAGAGATTGGGGATGGATGGGGGAATTTGATAAAAGTCATTGATGAATGTGTAAAATACTTGTCATTGTGTGACGAGGATTTGGTGAGGAAATAGGGATGGAGATGGATGGAAAGGAATAGAGGTTGGTGTGGTGGTTCCACCCACCAACCATACTTACTTTAAACCAACCATCCTGAATATCCTGCTTTCTCCGTATTTTTCAATTATGCGGGGTGTGCTGGAGAGAGAGAGAGAGAGAGAGAGTGGAGGCTCGCTCAGTAGTAGGAAATGATGGTGACGAGCGGGTGACGAATGAAGCTTCGTTTTTGCGTTTCCTACCTTTTCTTTTTGTCGTGAAATAGAGAAGTTACAAAACACATTTAAAAAAAAAAACAAGATAAATCAGAAAAACTTATTTTTGGAACAGCCAATTTACATATATTATATATAAATTATAATTTTTTTTTTCATGTGTTCAGCTGCAACTTGTTTTCATTATTATTTATTATTATCATGGTCCAATATATGTAGCTCTGTGCTTCTTAAAATAGTTTGATGGTGTTTATATTAGGTCTTACTAATACAAGATTGCTACTAATTTATTTGTTATTACAGCTGATCTACTCTTGTTACAGTTGTGCTCAAGGTTGGTTCATCACTCCTTGCTCGAGCAATCCAAGTTTAAGGTCAGATATCTCTCTACTAGAATTGATTATATTTATTTTGATGGTTGTCTCTGCTTGTTAATTCGTCTCAAAGCAAAAGGACAGTTTATTATTCTAAGTAGAATTTCTTTTCAATTTGATTGTAGTGTTGAAAGGAACTCTAGAGGAAGTGCCTTTTGAGCGTCGTGTAGAAAGGAACATGTTATTAGAACTATAATTAAATGGAAGTACTTGTCTAGATTGAGAAGAATATATGTCAAGCTATGGATTGGCAAGCCTAGATTAATTCTTTGATTGTGTATTGAAAAATACAATTATATGATTGTGTATTGAAATATATATATATATATATATTAAGGAGAGTTAAAGTAGGAACATAATCTAGTTTTCTATTTAAAAAGTTTTGTTTATTCTTCAATAGGATAATCAAAACTCCTTATTAATCAGTGTGGAGTTCATGATAGAGTTCTGTTGATAATGACTATATATGTGCAAAGTAGCAATATAGATACAACTAATTGCTGGCAAAGTAAGTGAAGTTGGTGAAATAATTAAGGTACTCTCTCTCTCTCTTTCTCTCTCTGGTTTTGGTGGGTTGTTGAATTGGGGCAAGTAGGTGGCTTGCATGGAGTAATAAGGTGGTTTTAGCTGATATTGGGAGTGTTGATTGTTTTGTGTAATATTTGATGATTCTTGTTGAGTTGTTTTTATTTGATTAATTCATTTTAAGCTATTGCTTGTAATGATGTTATAGTTACCAAATGTATTGATAACTTCTCTATGCATTTAAATTCATTGTTTTTGTTAGGTTCTAAAAGTTTAGAATAATTGGCAAATCGTGAACACAAACTTGTCTAGATATAGATCTTAGAGTCTATAGGTATTATTAGACAATGTTCAAGGTGATTCATGTTAAGATTCAAGAACATACAAGTTGCAGAAAGAGGAATTTGAAATTTGCTTGGTTCGACTGATCGAGAAACAGGCTCAACCGATCGAAAGTCATATCTGCAGAATTTTAATTAAGTCCAAATAGCAGTTTAAGCCCATTAAAGATTAGGGTTTCAGATCTACTTCTTCTAGTATATAAAGGAAACCCTAAGCACGTTTTTATAAGGCTTTTTAGAGTGAGAAGAGTGTGCCTCTTTGGTATTTAGGGTTTTGTACTCGAAAAGCTCTCTCATATCTTCTTCCGGTGTTATTCCTTGAAGAATCTCAAGATCCGGTGTTGTAGAAGTTGCTGCCTTCTCTAGTCATCAAATGTGTTGATGATTTAAACCTTCAAGAGTGGTCTTGGAGTTACAAACAGGAGAGTTTGTGTCGCTAAACCTTTGAGTGTGATCTCAAAGTCATAAACGTGGGTGTTTGTGTTTTGCAAAGGCCAAAGAAAGAAGTAGTCCGTGGACTCGGAGTTGTCACGTGGTCGTGGTAGTAAATTTTCTACTCGAGGTAGCAATAGAATGCTAATGGTCTAAGTTCTACTGTACAAACTTCAATTCTTTCATAGTGGATTTGCTGTTTTACTTTGAGGATAGCTAGGTTAAATCCTCCCTAGGTTTTTTACCGGTTTGGTTTTTTTGGGTTATCATATCATTGTGTTCTTTATTTTTCAGTTGTTTTACATGATATGATTGTTATTGTTTTAACTTAGATCTGAATAATAAACCTAAGTACTCACTTGGTTAATTAATTAGGTTAAACAATCTAGTTTACAGGGGTCTTAAAATGTATAGTTTTGTTAGGAACATAGTTGAAAGTGAATGACTAAAGATGATTTATTTCTTAAATTAAAGTGAAATTGTGTAAATGAAATGTGTGTTAACTCTTGTTTTGTTCTTTCATGAAATCACACTATAGGTATTTCTTCTAAACAACTTTATAGCAATGGATAGGAGTTGGATGAAAATTACGAATAGAAGGTCACTAGAATATTTAGATGGAGTCCAACAGTTTCTGAATTTTGCATCTAACCATGCACACCCAGATGGAACGATTTCATGTTCATGTAGAAAATGTGTGCATATAAATTCGTAGCCTATAGATGTCGTACAGGCTCACTTAGCGTCAAATGGGATTTGTAGGGGTTATAATCCTTAGGTTTTTAATAGGGAATCATCATCTACACAGACTTCTTCTGAAACTCCTAATTGTCATGTCCAAGAAAACCCAATGAGTATGCTGATCTTCGTGACATGTTGCATGACATGTTCCCCATATAAGATATGACATCTATGCTAAGAGAAGAAGTCCCTATTGTGCAACAACCCATAGAAGGTCCTGCAGAAGGTCCTAATGAAGATGCACTTCGGTTTATGAAATTGCTTGAAGATGCTAATTAACCTTGTTATGAAGCTTATAAGCATTTTAACAAATTGTCAGCCATTGTGCATTTGTGCCACATGAAGTGTCTTAATGGTTGGCCCAACAAGTCATTTACCATGTTGCTGCAATTTTTGCTTGATGTTCTTCCTTCAAATGCTAAGTTTCCAAAAGATTGTTATGAGGCTAAGAAGTTTCTTAATGATTTGGGCTTGAGCTATGAAAAGATTCATGCTTGTCCTAAAAACTGTATTTTATACTGGAAAGAGAATGCCAACCTTAAAGCTTGTCCAAACTGTAAACTGTTCAAGATGGAAAAGTAATGAGTCTAATGGTCAACAAAGTACTAATGCTTCCTCTAAAAAAAGAAAGAAGAAAGTTGCAAAGATCCTATGGTAGTTCCCCTTAAAGCCAAGATTGCAAAGACTATTTATGTCTCCTGAAACAACCAATCATATGAAGTGGCATGCCTATGGTTGTGTGAATTACTGAGGCATCCTGCTGATTTTGAAGCTTGGAAATCATTTGACTCTAAGTATATAGAGTTCTCATTTTAGCCTCGTAATGTGTGGCTTGGATTAGCAGCCAATGGATTCAACCCGTATGGAAATATGAGTAGTACTCATAGTACATGGCCTGTCATTTTGATCCCATACAATCTCCTTCCATGGATGTGCATGAAAAGGTCTTCTTTCATGCTATCATTATTGATTCCCAGTCCAACCTCTTTCGGGAACGATATAGATGTGCACTTACAACCCCTAGTAGAAGAACTGAAGGAGTTATGGGATGTTGGAGTAAAAACGTTTGATGTGTCTTCCAAAAAATCATTCCAAATGCATGCTGCATTATTGTGGACCATAAATGATTTTCTTGTATATGGTGATATCTTAGGTTGGAGTACCAAAGGTGCTCTTGCATGCCCCCTTGTAACTATGATAGTCAGTCTTGTTGGTTAAGATATGGAAGGAAATTTGGTTACATTAGACATAGACGATTCTTGGATAGTAATCAAAAATTCCGTAAGCAAAAACAATCATTTGATGGGCATGTTTGTACGAGATCATCTCCTATTACGATATCCGGAGTGGAAATCATATTACGAACGGATGCTGTTGCCGATCATGTGTTTGGGAAGAAAACAACTAGTTTTCCTAATAAATGAAAAAGAGGGGAGGAAGCCTTAACTATGTGGAAGAAGAGAAGTATATTTTTCACCTTGCCTTATTGGGAGGACCATGTGTTGTGTCACAATCTTGATGTTTTGCAAATTGAAAAGAATGTAGTCAATAATATAATTGGCACATTGTTGAACTTGGATGTCAAGACAAAGGATAACTTGAAGGCACGTCAAGACTTAAAGGATATGGGTATAAGAAGTGAACTTCACTTGGAAAAGGTTGGGAATGATCAGACACGCATGCCATATGCCTGCTACCATATGAATGCTAGTGAAAAGGATGGTTTTCTGCATGTTTTGAAGGATGTAAGAGTGCCAGATGGATATTCTTCAAAAATCTCATGTTGTGTTAAACTCAAAGAACGCAAGATTAGTGGGGTGAAGAGCCATGATAATCACATCTTAATGCAGCAACTTTTTCCAATTGCAATACGCGGATCTTTGCCCCTTGAAGTGAGTAGGCCTTTAATTGACTTATCTTGTTTCTTTAGGGAGATATGTTCCAAAGTATTAAATGTGGAGGAACTTGGGGCTCTTGAGAAAAGAATTGCAGTGATATTGTGTGAGTTGGAAAGGATATCCCCCCCCCCCCCGGCACCCCATCTTTCTTTACAGTGATGGTACATCTAGTCATGCATTTGGCTAATAAAGCCAAAGTTGCTGGCCCAGTTCATTATCGTTGGATGTATCCCATAGAGAGGTAACACGTATAGTAACTTGGTCTATCTAATTAATTTTTTTTCACACCTGTAACACCCCAATCCCATACCAAGGATTTAGATGCATAACCTGTCTTAGAAATAATCAACAATAATATAATGAAACAGAGCGTAATTAATTTTCCACAAATAAACTTCTATCCAACATCAAGTTTCCTATAAAATCCATAAAAAAAATACAAAATCCTTCAATTATAAAATCTCCAAATACAATCTCAAATAGTTCCACAAATGTCAAACTCATTGTCCTGAAGAAATTGTACTAAAACGATTCACCAACTAACATAGCTCCAAACGAAGTCATCAATCTAAGGCTCCACTGATCTACCACCAAAAGACACTCCATATCTCTAATCTGAAAGGGTGGAAAAAGGGGGTGAGCTAAAGGCTCAATAAGAAACTACATAACATGAGGATGTCTTCCAAAACAAAACATTAGTATCATTGACAAAATATAGTCTTCACGATACATTTACAAATAGTTTAAATAGTAATATAATATATTCTATAAAACTATTAAAATAAAATATTTCACTATAACGCTGTAATCATTAATAAAATAATAACCACGTTAATATGCCAATATGCACCAAATAGGTGGAAACAATTTATTATGATAAATAAACAATTTTCCACTTACACAGGTCAGTAGCAATAAAACAGTGGTTCAATATGGAAAATATTAGTCAAACACAGACAAAAGCTGCTAAACACTCGGTGGGTGATTCCCATGGGAAACAATACACTAACCTCAAAGAGGCAACACTAGCTCCAAAGAACAACAGTAACACTGCACCACACCACACTAACACTACTTCGGCCGAAGACCAACACTTAACCCTGTGTTGGCAAAGGTTGCAGACTGCCTAGTTGACCGTTTGAAAACATTCATGACATATACAGTTTTCATAATAATATACAATAAATAATAAAATTCGAGTATGCATAAAGCATTAACATGCAATTATATATATATATATTTTTACCACAATATATATATACACATTTATATATATATATATATATATTTATAACATATATATATATATATATATATATACGTCCTGAGAGATGTCATGTGCTGAAGTCTACTTACCTCTAGTGGCTAAACCAAGCTTCACTTCAAATGCTCGAAACGACGTCAACTAGAACCTAAATAATAATCAAACAACTCAATAAGGGCAGGTTTTTAATAACCACAACGTCCTCTTGATAAAAATTCCTCAGCCACTAAGAAGATTTGGCAGATTAAAATTTAATATATATGAGAACACGTAACCATCTGATCAAGGGCATCTAATGTATATATATAAGAACACCTGACCATCTGGTGTACCTATAAACCTATATATCTATATACTTATATATGAACCTATATATTACAATTCTCCTTTTCGACCAAACAACGTGAATGTGAAAGTCAAATAGAAACACAATTCGGCAATCAATACAATTGATATTCTATAAGGAAGAGATGTACTCCACGTACATATAAGGATTTGATTCAAAATTTTTGAATAAAATAGTGCATGACCCATTAAACTTCCATGATACATCCACTCCTATGCAACTATCATTATAACTCTAGGAATTTGAACTAGCAAAGAGACAAAAGTCTCCCTTAAACACAAACTGTTCAGCGGAAAGATTAGGCTTGCGAATTGATATTTACCTCAAATACAATTAGAATTGCTGGCTGCCTCCAGAAGTGCACGGCCTCCAATCCTTTCAAATGAGAAACCCTAACTCTAATCTTAATATTTATACGCTAATCACTGCTTCTATTATTTATTTATTATTATTTTTTTTTTTTCACTCTTTGCCTTTCACGTAGGAAACCCTAACTTTCAGCTTTACACGTTAAAATTGTTCCCTACATTGGCTGGAATTTTAAATTAGAATAACCACAAAATAATTATTCACGTTACCCCTTATTATTATTATTATTATTATTATTATTATTATTATTATCATTATAGAAATCACAATATAAAATAATATCTCCTCCAAAACAAATTAAGCAATTTATCAAATCCACTCTCTAGAAGCAATTAAATTAAATTTTAAGTGAGACGGGTGTTACAACACCAATTTCCCATTGTTGATCTTGGGTTTTCCAATAGGTACTTGTCAAGACTTAAGTCTTACGTGCATAATAAAACTTATCCAGATGGCTTCATTGCAGAAGGGTATATAGCAGAGGAATGCTTAGCATTTTGCTCACGCTATTTTAAATCTGTTGAAATTGCATTCATTCGGCCTGTAAGGAATGTCGAGGAATCCATAGGTGTGGTCGTGAGCATTACACTAGATTCAAATTAATGGATTCAAGCACATCGTTATGTGCTATTTAATTGTGAAGAAATCACTCCATTTCGTGAGTAAGTAATATGTCATTGCGTAGCCTTTCATGGCATTTAAGTACAATATTCTAAGTTAACACTAACACGTTTGTCTACATAGTGTACACATAGCGGAGATCAAGACTGATTTCTCTTTTCACGTAATCGATGATGTTATTCAAAAGCAGCACGTGGAGAAATTCTGCAGCTGGTTTAGGAACTATGTAAGTAAAACATATATATAAAACTTTATTGTTTATAATAGGTGATGTCAATGTCTATATACAAAACTTGGTTGTAACACTTTAGATAGCATACTTACAATAAACATCATTGTCTATATTAGGTGATGTCAATGGATGCATCTGAGAAAAAGAAACTCTTTGATAAAGTCATATGGCTTGCTCGATATCCAGATAATGAAGCAAAACAGTTCAAGAGTTATGTTATAAATGGTGTGAAGTTTCACACCAAAGACTTTGAGGTAACTAAGAAAACTCAAAACAGTGGAAATTGTGTTGTTATCGAAGGTGGTGCTACTTATTATGGTGTACTAATCAATATTATTAAGTTAAACTACTCTGATAAGTATTAATATGTACTATTCAAATGTTAATGGGTTGACGTTATTAGTGGGAGAGGATACAAAAAAGATGATTTTGGATTTCCCCTTGTCATTTTTTCATGATTGATACACATGGGTGGTCGATTGATTGACGAGCCTTATGCATAAGCATCTCAAGCTTCACAAGTGTATTCGTGGAAGATGTGAGAAATAAAGATTGGGCGGTGGTGGTTAAAACAAAACCTAGGGAGGTGTTTGATGTTGGTATTAATGCTTCACATGATCATGATGATGATGATGATGATGAAGTTGGTACCTATCTTGAGAATGTCCCTTATAATATAATTACTGATGATGCATGTGATGATGCAAATGACAAGCGTGCTTAGGCTCGAGTTAACGAAGAAGGAACTATTTATGATACACCGTTGATCAGTGAGGATGAATTGCTTGAACAAGACTTTATCAATGATGAAGAGCTTAGCGATGATGTTTATGAGTCTAATGATGATGAGTCCAATGATAATGAGTCTAGTGATGATGAGTCTTAGAGTTTCAAAACCCCTCACTGGTTAGTTTCTTCTCCTTAAAATTATATGTCATTTTTTGTGTGTTTTTTCTTAAAGAATTCATTATGTTCTAATACAATTATTTGAGAAAATAAATTTGTGTTTGGTTTTACATTGTATTTATGTTTGCTGAACATGGTATGTACAGCTTAGCTAAACCTTAGAAGGGTGTAACTTCATGTATTGGTAAGGAGTAGAGTTTTTTTGTCTTATTAGGTCTCAAAGAATGAGGAGGCTAAGCTTTAAAGTTTTGATTTTTCCCTTCTTATTGTAAGTTTTTTGCTGCACTTTCTAATTTCTAGGAATCTGAATGGAATATTGTTTAGTTAAATGAGTATTAAGTTGAGGAAATGAGTTATGGGAGTGCAAAACATAGTGGTGAATGGATTTCTTATTTGTTCTCTATTATGGTTATGGGATTAAATGAGTTATTAGTGCATTTGAGTTTTTGGGTCTTAAGCATTTTTTTTTAATTCATCATACTTTGTGTCATTTCTTGTTGTGCTGAAGTCAAGCTCTTGAACAAAGCTAATCCCCCTTTACTTTGGGCTTAAGTTGATGATAGGTTGAGTTGTTTCTGTTTTATCTTGATTTGGTTTCCAACAAAATAATAAATGTAGAACCTTTCTAATTTGGAGTTAGAGAATCTTATTACGGATGATGTTCACTATGTTATTTGATGCAAGAATATGAGTTTGGGAAATTTTCAGTTGGTGCTTAAGTTTTCTTTCTTTAAATTTTGGTGCAAGATCCCACTCATAGTAGGGTGTTGTTGGAAATTAGTTTTGTCCATGTGATGGTATTGAAGTAGCATCCTCTCATATGGTTAGCCGTTGTAAGTGTTTTTTAGGCTTTTCATTACTAAGCTTTTATTTGGACTATGTAATTCTACCAAAGGGTATAATTTTGATTTGCTTTTTGGTTGATGGTTTTAGATGCTCACTGATGATATTGGAGACTTGACAATTACTAATGATGGTGCTACAATACTGAAGATGCTATAATTTTTTGATGGCTTTTTGTGTACAAAGAACTACATTTAAACAACCTCATTTTTTGGAAGTGTTGAAGGATTTGTTTAAATGCTTTGGAACTTTGATAATGGTTATAGACAATGTTATGTATTTGATAATATATTTCTATGTTAATACAATGTTTGTTTGGAGACATTTGTGGTGTTATCTAGTTACATTTGTGGTATTGTCTTAGTGGAGCTAAAATTATTATAGGTTATTCGTAATAGATATGTGGGTTTAGAACCCAGGAGGGAAAAAAAATTTCACGTATAGCGGCAGGCATAAACCGCTACTGAAGGACTAGCATTTTAATATAATTGAAGATTTTTAGGACATATGTGATTTGATGCTAAGAACATATGTCAATATTTTATGTAATTGGCTAATCCTTTGATAAAATGCACTTTACTTGTAATTGGGTAGATCTAGGACGTGTTTAATACTTCAAGAAACAAGGTTTCAAGATTAAGCGTTAAAGCCATGAAATTTATCCAAGAAACAAGTGAAGAAGTGCTGGTTTTTAAAGCTCGACTGCTAGCATCTATCGAGGTTTAAAAACTACTAAAGCTCAAAACTCGATAGCTAGCTCAATAGATACCCTATCTGTCGAGGTTTATGAAATTCAGTTTTTCAGAGCTAATTTCACTCCAATCCGTGAGTATGTGTATAAGTCTTCTTTTCTCACAACCTTAAACATATATAAGCATTATTTTAAGGGCCGTCATAGGTGGCATAGTTGTGTGAGTATAGAGCAAAGTCTTGTTCATGCAAATTGTGACCGGTAACAATTTGCCCTAGTTCATTTCTCTTTAAAAGAAGTTGCTGTGTTTGTACATTGTAGGGTTTTGTGACCAAGAAACTTCTTGATCTTCATCGTTTGGATGAATTGAAGAACTTTGCAGCCAACATCTTTTTCAAGTTGGTGATTAAGTTGTGTACTAGGATCTGCGCAATTAGTTAGTCATGTACTGGGAGCCGTGCATTGAAAAGAAGAGATTGTCACTACAGAACAAGTCCAATTGGGTATTGGGGTAAGTGTTCAACTGTAAGTTGGTATAAAGTACTGTGATTCCTTTACTCGTAACCGCTTATTTTGATAATAGTGGATTCTTGGGAGTGGTGACCTTAAAATCACCCGGTGGAGTTTTTGCAATGTAGGTTTTCCCCATTCTTAAAAAAATCACCATGTCAATTTGATTCCTACTGTATATTAGTTAATTGGTAATTTGTTTGTGCTACCACGCATTTTGCATGTTAATTGAATTAATTAATTAACTTGGCTAAATCAATTGGTTAATTCATCACAAGGGGTCAATATATTCTTGGCCTATCAAGTGGTATCAGAGCAGACACACTTTGATTAGGTTTTAGTCTTTGCTGTGTGATCCATTGACCCTTGTTTGTCATGGATAGAGGATAGTCTCTTATTATACCCCCTTTATTTGATGTCACTAACTATGCATACTGGAAAGTACGCATGAGAGCTTTCTTGTAGTCAATAGATGAAAAGGTGTGGCAAGCTGTGGAGATAGGTTGGCCCAAGCCTACGGAAGCATTGGTCAACTAGGATGATGCTAAGATTAAGGTGGCAAACTTCAACAGCAGGGCATTGAATGATCTATTTAGTGCAGTCACGAATGAGGAATTCAAGAAGATATCCTCTATTGAAACTGCGAAGGAAGCATGGACCATTCTCCAAAAAACCTATTAGGGAACCAAGGCTGTTAAGGATTCGAAGCTACAGAGGCTCACTACAAACTTCGAAGAGATTAAGATGAAGGAGGAGGATGAGTCGTTCGATAAGTTCTATGCCAAGCTTAAGTGTTAGGATATATACTCTTAAATCCTATTGTATTATGCTATGTATGACATTATGTATGACTTAATGTTATGATTAATAAAGTTATTTTATTATTATCTAGAAAATAATGGTAATATGAATATTTGGACATTATCATATAGTCCATGAGATGCATAGTATGTGATTTATGTGATTTAGTCACAGAAGATATAAATCACAAGTTCTTTGTAAACTCAGAATTTTAGTTTGTAGTCAGTGATGAAATTGGGCGTTTCATCTGCAAAGACTATAACATATCAACTAAGATGATTTGTCTTGATCATGGAAGTGGAGACTTCTAGTTGGTATGTTGATATGTTTTAAGAGTTAAGACATATTGAACTGGACCGCTGTGAGATTTATTATTCTTCTAACGACTGTCAAATGAATAATAAATATCACGACTTGTATTCACATGAACTCTTAATCCTAAGAGAATAATAGACCTGATCATGAAATGTAGGTTGCTTTGATATATCAGGAGTAAGATCTAAAGTAACGGTCAAAACCTCAGTATGTTGGGCAGCCACATTTAGTGTTGATGGAACATATATTCTCAAGATGGAATTCATAATCTCTTAACGGAGATATAAAATATTCCCTTGAGATAAGTTTAATGGTTTTGGTTATTTAGAGTGTTAGGCCTAACCACTTTAGTAAGAATATACTAAAGTATATATTTATGGAATTGGATTTCATAAATATATGATGAATAACTTAAAAGGATTAAACCGGGTACTTAAGGATTAAGATGTAGTAATTAACAAAGTGGCAGTCTGCATTATGACTTTGTATTACTACGAATATTTTATGAAGGGGTTGCATGTATAATAAAGTCTTGGGATATAATTTAATAATAAGACCTAGGGTGCAATTATATTTATATAGTGGTATTAAATATAATTAATGGTAACTTTGGGCTTGTCAAGAGTTGATAGAAAAGCCCAAGGCCTATTGGAGCTAGTGTCTTATTGGTCCCTTTTGGTCCCACTCCAAGCCACACACTAAAGCCCAATTGGAAAGGCCCAATAGGCCGGCCCAATTAGATAATTAGTTGGTTATAAAAGGAGAAACATACAGAATTTTTTCATAAGAAAAAAAAAGGAGACATCATTGCGAAGTGGTGTGTATGTGTGAGTGAAGCCACTCAATATTCTCTCTTAGAAACTGATTGAGAGACCACACTTCTTGGGTGTAAAGTGGAATTGGAGTGAAGATTAAAAGTGTTCCCAACTACTTCGAATCTTTTGTTTTGAATTTCACCGCACCAAGGTACGCAATCTTGTTCTTGAATTCTGAAATTTACATAGTGTATGTTATCAATCATGAATGAAGTAGATCCATGTTTGTTGCTTCCGCTGTATGTTTTGTCTGAGATACAAAACCAGATTTACCAACAATTGGTATCAGAGCCAGGTTTTCATATCATGATTGTATAACATGTGATTGAATTTTAGAATTTAAGAAAACCGTCATCTTTGTGTTTCAATTTTCTTTTTACAAATCGGCTGTTAGAATGAATTGTATCTCATCATACACGGCTTTTCTATTAAACCATGTCTTATTCATTCACTGATTATGGATATATGAATTCGGCATTACAACTATATTTATATATATTAATTGTTTTCGGTTGAATGAATCAATTGATGGTAACCGTACTGGAACTATCATGTGCGATTCTTTTAATACGAGCCCTTTGGTTTATATATATATATATATATAAAGCACTAGGAACGGAACATGGTATTGGTATCATCCGTGTCTTGTAATATCAAAGTTGTATTGCAAGTTTTGATGATATTCATTGTAACCGCCAACTGCATGGAACGGTGCCATGCACGTTGAATATATGATATATATATATATATATATATATATATTGGTTCATGCAATCCGTTTTGCTTGGATATATGAATTGGCTTGGGTATTGCATGGATTTAAAGGCTTAAATGAATGCACTGTTTGGTTTTTGGTTGCACGGATTGTTATATGATTGTTATATATACAATATGTATAATGCATATTATATATACATATTATATATGTATAATATATTATAATCCGTATGGTATATTATATTATATATATTATTTATATATATATGAAATATAATATATATGGGTTTGGTTTTATATTATTTATATATATATGTGTAATATAATATATGCCATCTAGTTAATGCTAGGATTATGAAATTTATTCCTAATGAGATTAGGATTATGTTTTCAAGGTTTCTAGTGTTATTATTGTTCTTTTTTTAAAAAAAAAAAACCTTTAATTTAAAACATCTAGTGGGAGAGAGATGCAAGGGTTGCATCTCACGGCCTCCATTGTTGGTTCATAGTAGTGTGAAATATATACTTTGTCTTAGCTTCGAGCTTTGCATTCCATGCGGAGAGTATTTATTTCATGGTCATACAAGATTGAATTTCTTGGTTTATAGTAGTTTGATCAAACACCTTGTCTTAGCCTCGAGCTTTGCGTTCCATGCGGAGGGTGTTTTGTATCATGGTACTACAAAATAAGCCTGTTAAGGGGATGAAATGTGGCTACACACGATTCTAGACATTGGTATACACTAGACTAAATATTATAGTATCCTCTATGCTGAGTTCTTACTATAATTATTTAGAGGCCAAATGTATACGGCATATTATTGGTGTTTGATAAGAGTTATCATGATAGCACTAATAATGAGAATAGTTCTCAATCAATCATAGTATTTTATATTCACTCTATGCTGAGGAATATTAATTGCGGGATTGAGTTGTCGTTGCATATATTATATTATGGTTTTATTAAGGTTCCATATTATATGCTTATATGCTAAATTGATAATGTCTTGTTTACTTATTATATTCATGTATATTATTTTCAAATTTGAACATGGCATCATTTAGCCCACTTGTTACCATTCTTAATCAAAACAAACTGACTGGATCCAATTATGTTGACTGGAAAAGAAACTTGGACATAGTTCTCACAGCTGAAAAGTACAAATATGTGCTTACTCAACCATGTCCTAACTTTCCATCATTAGATGCTCCTCTTGAGGAAAAACAACGATATGATCGTTGGCAGAAATCTAATGAGATGGCCAAGTGCTATATCCTAGCATCTATTTCAAATGTTCTACAGCATCAAATGCAGGATGTAGAATTGGTTTCGGACATTATGCTAAGTCTGAAGGAGATGTTTGGTGAGCAAGGCCGTTCTGCAAGGCAAGAAACTATGAGGCAAATTTATAATATCAAAATGGCTGAAGGTACTTCAGTGAGGGAGCATTATCTTAGGATGATCTCTAATCTGAATACATTGGAAGTTTTAGGTGCCGATATTGATGGAGAATCCCAAGTGGATATGATACTCCAGTCATTACCAGAATCATTCAAGTAATTCAGACTTAAGAATAATATGAACAAAAAGGTTTATACATTGTCTGAATTGATGAATGAATTGGTAGCGGCGGAAGGCATCCTTGGTACTTCTAGTGTTGATGCCAATATGGCTGAGGCTTCTACTTCTCAACCTAAGTCGAAAGGCAAAGGTAAAAAGAAGAAGAAGAAGAAGGACTTCAGCAAGAGAGATGGTAAACAAATTGCCTTAGGGGTTGCCAACAAAGGAAAGAAAACCAAAGGAAAGTGTTTCCACTGTGGTGAGAAAGGACATTGGAAGAGGAATTGTCCAATATTTAAAGCTGCCAAGAATAAAGGTATGAAAAGTACATTCCTTCTTGAAATATGTTTGGTACAGAATCCCACGGATTCCTAGTGTGTGGATTCAGGTTGTACTAATCATATCTGCAATACTTTGCAGGGGTTCCAGGAGACCAGAAAGCTGAATGAAGGGGAATTGTTTCTTACTTTGGCTGATGGGAGCAGAATACCAGTTGTAGCTGTTGGAGTGTTTAATTTATGTTTTGAGTCTAGGGTTTTAATATTGGAAGACTGTTTGTATGTACCTAATGTCCGTAGGAATTTAATTTCTGCAACTTATTTAGGTAAACAAGGATATTATGTTATCCTAAAAGACAATGTTGTAATAAAGAAGGATAAAGTGTTTATCTGTTCTGGCAATATTGTGGATGGTCTTTATATTTTAACTCCTGATAAGCATGAATTATATAATTCTGAATTAGATAATGGCTCACATGTAAAATCATTAAAGTGAAAGCTTCCTTCTACTAGTGATGCATATCTATGGCACTTGCGTTTGGGTCATATTAATTCAAATAGGATTCAAAGACTAATCAAAGATGGACTTTTACAGCCCATGGACTTTGATGGATTCCCAGTTTGTGAATCTTGTTTGGAAGATAAAATGACCAAACGACCTTTTAATGCAAAAGGTAGAAAAGCCCAAGAGTTGCTAGAACTAGTACATTCAGATGTATGTGGTCCTATGTCAATCCAAGCAAGAGGTGGCTATGAGTATTTCATTACTTTCACTGATGATTACTCTAGATTTGGTTATGTGTACCTAATGAGACGGAAGTCCGAAACTTTTGAAAAGTTCAAAGAGTTTAGGGCTGAAGTTGAGAATCAATTGGGTAAACATATAAAGGCCATTCGATCTGATCGTGGTGGCGAATACCTTCTTGGGGATTTTAAGGATTACTTAACTGAAAATGGGATTATATCTCAATTGACTGCACCTGGAACTCCACAACAAAATGGTGTAGCGGAAAGAAGGAATAGGACTTTTTTAGATATGGTTAGGTCCATGATGAGTTATTCGACTCTACCAACTTCTTTTTGGGAATATGCCTTAAATACTGCAATATATCTTCTGAATTTAGTACCTTTGAAGTCTGTTCCTAAAACACCTGTAAAGTTGTGGAATGGGCGTAAGCCTAGTATGAGACACCTCCATATTTGGGGTTGTCCAGCACATGTGTTAAAAGGAAAGTCTGACAAGTTACAGTCTAAAACAAAAGTGGTATTCTTTGTAGGATATCCAAAAGGAACTGTTGGAGGTTTATTCTTTAGTCATAAAGATAATAAAGTGTTTGTTAGTGCAAATGCTAAATTCTTGGAAAATGACTATATGAATAATTTTATTCCTAAAAGTAGAGTTGTTTTGGCTGAAATGAATGAACCTGTAATTGAACAACCAATGGATGAAACTAGGAATGATGTGGCTATATTGGATACACCACAAGATACTACTCATGAGATGTCTAGTACACAGATGCCTCGTCGTAGTGGGAGGAATGTTAGGCCACCTATAAGATTCATAGGTCTTGGAGAGATTTATGAAGCTATCTCAGAGGAGGCTGAAACTAATCCTTACACTTATGAAGAAGCAATGAATGATATAGATGCACATCATTGGGTCCAAGCTATGAAATCTGAATTAGATTCCATGTATTCCAATCATGTTTGGGATCTTGTAAAGGCGCCTAACGGCATTAAACCTGTTGGTTGCAAATGGGTTTACAAGAGAAAGAGAGGGATAGATGAAAAGGTTGAAACCTTTAAAGCAAGACTAGTGGCGAAAGGGTATACACAAAAAGAAGGTATTGATTATGATGAAACTTTTTCGCTAGTAGCCATGCTTAAATCTGTCAGAATTCTCTTATCCATTGCTGCTCATTATGATTATGAGATTTGGCAAATGGATTTCAAGACTGCATTTCTTAATGGCAATCTTGACGAAGAAATCTATATGATGCAACCTGAAGGTTTCATAGCAAAGAACCAAGAGCATATGGTATGCAAGTTGAAAAAGTCCATTTATGGACTTAAGCAAGCATCTAGGTCAAGGAACATCAGATTTGATCAAGCAATCAAATCATTTGGTTTTGAACAAAATCTTGATGAACCATGTGTGTACAAAAGACATCAAGATAAAGTAGTAATGTTCCTAGTGCTTTATGTTGATGACATTTTACTCATTAGAAATAATGTAGGGGTAATGTCATCTGTAAAGGTTTGGTTGTCAAGCCAATTTGAAATGAAGGACTTAGGTGAAGCTAACTTTATTCTTGGGATCAAGCTTTGGCGAGATCGCAAGAATAAGATGTTAGGTTTATCACAAGCTGGATATATAGATATGGTTCTAGAACGTTTTAGTATGCAAAACTCCAAGAAATGATTACTTCCTTTCAGACATGGAGTTCCTCTGTCTGATGACCAAAGGCCTAAGACTCTTGAGGAAGAAAATATGATGAGACAAATTCCTTATGCTTCTGCAGTGGGAAGTCTCATGTATGCCATGCTATGTACTAGACCAGATATCTATTATTCAGTTGGCATGGTCAGCCGATATCAATCAAATCCAGGACTTAAACATTGGCAAGCTGTAAAGCATATTCTTAAGTATCTACAGAGAACAAGAGATTATATGCTTGTTTACCATAGTGAGGATTTGATTCCAATTGGTTATACAGATTCATATTTTCAGTCAGATCTTGATTTCAGAAAGTCCACTTTAGGTTCTGTGTCCACCTTGGGAGGTGGAGCCATTAGTTGGAGGAGTGTTAAGCAAACTTGTATTGCGGACTCCACCATGGAGGCTGAATATGTTGCTGCTTGTGAAGCGGCAAAGGAAGCTGTTTGGCATAAGAAATTCCTTTCTGATCTTGGTGCTGTGAGAATGGAGCAAGTTCCCATTACATTGTTTTGCGACAATAGTGGAGCGGTTGCACAATCCAAGGATCCAAGGAATCACAAGAAAGGAAAGCACATTGAGAGAAAGTACCACATTATTCGAGACTTTGTTGCTCGAGGAGATGTAGTAGTAGCAAAGATTGATAGTGCAAGTAATCTAGCAGATCCCTTTACCAAAACCTTGCCACAATGGACTTTTGAGTCACATTTGGAGGGAATGGGAGTTAGATTAGTGCACAATAGTCTTTAGGGCAAGTGGGAGATTGTTAGGATATATACCCTTAAATCCTATTGTATTATGCTATGTATGACATTATGTATGACTTAATGTTATGATTAATAAAGTTATTTTATTATTATCTAGAAAATAATGGTAACATGAATATTTGGACATTATCATATAGTCCATGAGATGCATAGTATGTGATTTATGTGATTTATGTGATTTAGTCACAGAAGATATAAATCACAAGTTCTTTGTAAACTCAGAATTTTAGTTCGTAGTCGGTGATGAAATTGGGCGTTTCATCTGCGAAGACTATAACATATCAACTAAGATGATTTGTCTTGATCATGGAAGTGGAGACTTCTAGTTGGTATGTTGATATGTTTTAAGAGTTAAGACATATTGAACTGGACCGCTGTGAGATTTATTATTCTTCTAACGACTGTCAAATGAATAATAAATATCACGACTTGTATTCACATGAACTCTTAATCCTGAGAGAATAATGGACCTGATCATGAAATGTAGGTTGCTTTGATATATCAGGAGTGAGATCTAAAGTAACGGTCAAAACCTCAGTATGTTGGGCAGCCACATTTAGTGTTGATGGAACATATATTCTCAAGATGGAATTCATAATCTCTTAACGAAGATATAAAATATTCCCTTCAAATATGTTTAATGGTTTTGGTTATTTAGAGTGTTAAGCCTAACCACTTTAGTAAGAATATACTAAAGTATATATTTATGGAATTGGATTTCATAAATATATGATAAATAACTTAAAAGGATTAAACCGGGTACTCAAGAATTAAGATGTAGTAATTAACAAAGTGGCAGTCTGCATTATGACTTTGTATTACTACGAATATTTTATGAAGGGGTTGCATGTATAATAAAGTCTTGGGATATAATTTTATAATAAGACCTAGAGTGCAATTATATTTATATAGTGGTATTAAATATAATTAATGGTAACTTTGGGCTTGTCAAGAGTTGATAGAAAAGCCCAAGGCCCATTGGAGCTAGTGTCTTATTGGTCCCTTTTGGTCCCACTCCAAGCCACACACTAAAGCCCAATTGGAAAGGCCCAATAGGCCGGCCCAATTAGATAATTAGTTGGTTATAAAAGGAGAAACATACAGAATTTTTTCATAAGAAAAAAAAAGGAGACATCATTGCGAAGTGGTGTGTATGTGTGAGTGAAGCCACTCAATATTCTCCCTTAGAAACTGATTGAGAGACCACACTTCTTGGGCATAAAGTGGAATTGGAGTGAAGATTAAAAGTGTTCCCAACTACTTCGAATCTTTTGTTTTGAATTTCACCGCACCAAGGTACACAATCTTGTTCTTGAATTCTGAAATTTACATAGTGCATGTTATCAATCATGAATGAAATAGATCCATGTTTGTTGCTTCCGCTGTATGTTTTGTATGAGATACAAAACCAAATTTACCAACATTAAGGACATAGTGAACTCAGCTTTTAATCTTGGGGAAACCATTCCTGAACCCAAGATTGTGAGAAAGGTGCTCAGATCTCTACCCAAGAGATTTCATGCCAAGATCACCGCGATTGAGGAATCAAAGGATATTGACAAAATTCCTTTGACAATGTTGGTTGGAAATTTGCAGACCTATGAGTTGGGTTTGACAAGGATCATGAAATCAAGCAAGAGCAAGAGCATGGCATTGAAGGCCAAGAGCAATGACACTGATGAGTCTTCAGACGATGAAGATTCTAAGATGAAGTCTTACATCACCAGGAAATTCAAGAAGTTTATGAAGAATGCCAATGGGAAGGGCTTTGATACAGACCGTAGGCAATCTAGCTCCTTTTAGTCCAAGAGCCAAGACAAAGGGAAGAAGGATTTTAGGGATGGCAGTCAGTGCACTATTCCCTCAGAACCAAAATGTTTTAGGTGTCAAGGTTTCGGTCACATGAAATAAGAGTGCCCTACGTATCTTAAGAAAATTGGGAAAAGCAAGGAACTTGCTGTAACTTTAAGCGACATCGAACCTGAGGATGATTTCGAAAATGAAGATGACGGAATTATAAATGCCTTCACTGCCACTGTAAATCCTACTGAAGGGATTGTCGAACATGTGGATGAAGAAGAGGAATTGGTGGAGTCTAAGTTTGAAAAGATGGATGATCAAGATGATATTCATGCAGCCTATGAAAATTTGTATAAAGTCTTTGAGAAGCATGAGAAACTATATAGGCTGGCCACCAAGTAGCTGAGTGATTTGGACCTTGATAGAGAAGAACTTTCCACAAAGTTTGATGAAGCAAATTAGACCATTGGAGCACTACGATTTGAGAATAACTTCTTGGCTGAAAAGACTAAGAAGCTTGAGGCAGAGTTGCTCCAAGTCAGAGCTCAGCTAGAGAGGATTTCAAGTGCAAAGCTTGTTGAGATGCTTAGTTTACAGAAATCTGCTTTGATAAAACCGGTTTAAGGTATGATTTCTCTTCTCCTAGTATTACTTCTATTAGTACTCCTGTTTTTGTTTCTCCTACTAATAATGTTGTTTCTGAAAACAACAATGACAAAACTGTTTTAGCTAGTGAGAACACAGACAAGGGTAAATCTATCTTAGGAGCACCCCTTAAATTTGTTAAGAAAGAGAATAAAAACCCTAAGGCTAAGAAAGGTAATGCTCAAAAGCCTAAATAGAAGAAGCAGCATTTCTGTCATCACTGTGGGGCAGCTGGACATACTTGACTTAATTGCTATAAGTGGTTAGCCACTCAACAGAGCAATAGCATGATCGTGTCGGGAAACCAGAATCAATTCCCATCCTCCTTTGCTCCTCTTGGAGATCTTCTCAAAGCCCTCATGTTCCTTTCGAACTTGAATGGTTTCAATTCTTCCCCTTTACTGCCGGTTCAAGCATTCACACAAAGGAAAGGTTCCTCCAAGGTGTGGAAGGAAAAAGGCTCAAAGTGATTTAGTCACTTTTTCTCTCTCACCCCTTTATTGTTTTTGATTGCATTACTTGTGTGTTTTGCTTTAATGTTTTGAGTCAGTCTAGTTTTATGCATTGTTTGTTTTGTTTAACAAGTTTTTGTTTGTTTTCTTTTCAGTTTTGCTTTATTTTGTTTTTCATATAAAAATAAAAAAATTGAAAAATAAGAAAAATACAAAAACAGTGTGTGTTTGTGTACATTGGTACTTGTGTACCTTGGATGGACATTGAAACAAAGTTTTCTAAACTTTGTATCTTTTGTAGCTTAGATGGGTGTCGCTATGCACAACTAAGCAAGTGAGCTTTGTGGCTTGTGTTTGTGATGAGTAAGATTAAGTAATCTCTTGTACTTATCACTTGTATTACTCTTTTTGACGGGAAAGACTAGAAAATCCTAAGAGAAAGGCATAAATAATCATCTCACTACTGTTGCCCGCCAATCATAAAATGACATTTGTATGCTTTAGCATAGCAAAAGTACAATGTCATAAGCTTAAAATAATTGGGAATTTCTTTTCTTTCTCTTATATGCCCATGCATGATATGCTTTATAGTAGAAAATATGCAAAGACATAAAAGCAAAAAGAATAAAAATGTTTTATATATGATTGCAGGTGTGTTTCTAAGAGATGTGGGAGTTATAGGATGTACCTCGAAGGTGATAGTCCCCATCAAACAGTTATAATTGTGTGTGAGTTAAAGTTATTTTCTCATATCTCAAATTATCATAACATGTTGACACTCATGCAATCTTGCAATGTTTTTCACACACAACACGCAATATTCTTTGCTACTTTTGATACATGTGCAGGTACAATATGATTTTGTCATCACAAGAGATACATGTGTTAATGTATACTCACTAAACTATCTTGACTTGTTTTTGAAATATAAAATTGGTTAGACGTGTTTAGAGTGTATGTGTTTTGGATTTATGTGCTTATCATTTTTTTGTTGTTGAGGGATGATTTTGAGAGCTTAAAATGTTGTTTGGATCCTTGGTTGAGTAGCATGCTTGATTGCATTCATGTCTATGTTTTTCTCCTCTTTGAAAAACAATTTTTAAGCAATCTTGATAGCTCATCGATACCTCTCAATAGCTAGGCTATTTGTCGAGACCCTTCAACTGCTTTTTATCGCAATCATGATAACTCTCGATAGCTACTTCGATCCATCAAGAAACCTTTTGGATGCTAGATAGCTTTTCGATAGCTACCTCGATCCATCGAGAATTCTTAGCTGTGGACACCTTCGACAGATTCTAGACAGCTCTTCAACAGATAAAAAGCACGTTTTAATCCTCGATACCTCTCTACACCTCTTGATCTGTCAAGAATTATGAACTTTCAATATAAAGGATCTGCGCGATGTTTCCTCATTTCACCTCGATCTTTCTCGATACTTTCGATATCTTTCTCTCCCAAAACCTCTTTCTCTCACTCTAAACTTCATCCCCAAGAGATTTTCGACCTAAAGATCATCTTCTTTCATCTGGTATGATCTTTTTCTCCCATTCTATCATGCATTTCATGTTTTCTGACCTAACTTTTTGGATCTTTAATAAATTTTGGAATTTTTCAAAATTGATGAAGTTTTTGTAAAACTTTTAGGATGGGTCTTGTTTAAATGTTTTTAAATCTGCATGCATTGCATCACATTTGCATTATAACAATGTTTCATGCATTTAGATGTGTGTTTACTTTGTTGCAATGTTGTGTGCTGGTAGGTTTGGATTAGGCTGAGCCCATGATGTATTTTTGTTTGCATGTCACATGTTCATGCATTTTCATGCATACGTACCATTTTATTCTATCTTTTGATACTAAACTGCTTTGGTGCTTTTTTGATTGTCTCTCTTGATTGTCTCTCTTGATTATCTCTCTCTCTTCCTCTATCTCTCTATCTTGTGTTAGTTGGTTCATGGCACCCAAACGCAAATCCACTCCGTCCCAGAACCCTTTTTGTTCTGGGACATCTTATTCTTCTGACCCATTTCCATTTCATGTTCGGTTTCGTGATGAGAAGGCTCGTAAGGACTTCTTGGAAAACTTTTCTAGATGAGGCATTAATTTGGAATGCCAAGTCATTATGTCAGACTTTTTTGACACTGAGGTACCCACTGTTATCTATAGTAGGGGTTGGGAGTCACTGTGTGGCGCTTCAGTCACTTGTCCCTTCGTGATCATATAGGAGTTTTACTCCAATATGCACGGAAGCGATACTTCTGTACCTCATTTCTTCTCTCACATTAGAGGTATGCGTATCGCAGTTACTTTGGAGATTGTCTTCGAGGTACTACACGTTCCTAGGGTAGTGCATCTTGACTACCCTGGTTGCGAGCGTCTGAGGACTATGTCAGAGGACGAACTCACGTCTCTATTTTGTGAGACACCTTCGTCTTGGGGTGACCGTCAAAACATCATTTGCTCGGCCTTTGCTAAAGGTCTGAGATTCCTAAACATGGTGATGACATTCATTCACCATCCATTGTCTCACTATAACACTATCACAGAGCCTAGTGCTCGATTTTCGCTATCCCTCATTGAGCATATCTCTATCAACTTCCCTTCTCACTTCATTCTTTCTTTTATAGATGTTTATAGAGATACGGCGACCCGTGATAAGCTTATTTTTTCTTAAGCTATCACGTGGCTTCTTAGCCATTTTTCAGTCTCCTATCCCGAGTCTCTTCACTTCTTCGTCATGGGTGCCATTGACGCCGCTACCGTTAAGCAAAGTGATGCACAGCTTCGTTTGAGGCGGACTCAGACCGAGACGGCTGCTCCTCCAGCTTCTGCTGCTCCATCCACATCCGCTCCTTTGTATTTTGCTGGTGGAGTGACACTTGAGGCCATCATGGCATAGCTTGTGTGCATGGATGCTTGCTTTGACACTCTCAGTGATGAGTTGTGTAAGGTAAACACCCGTGTTGGTTGTATCACACGACGACAGGCTGTCATGAGTGGTTTCATTGTTGCCTCTTCTCCATCTCCACCGGCCTCCGAGGATGAAAGTGATGACGGCTTCGGCGGTGATGATGCTGATAAAGACGGTGATGCTCGCCTAGTGATGGTGAGATGTCTACTTGATGTACTTACCCTTTGTCACTCGTGACAAGAAATGAGAGTAGTTTTGGATATGAGAGTAGTCATACACATAGGAGGAGGGTTAGCATAGGAGATTTTTGTTAGGAGGAATGTTTATTGAGGGATGTATTGAGGTTTTCATGTATTTTCTTTTCTTTTCTTTTACATTTACCTCTTGTATATTGGTCTTCTGACCTTTTGACATACATCGTATTTATTTTTGGTTTATATCTATTGATGTGTGTTATTCAACTATCTTTACATGTGTTGTTTCTTTTCTCTCTTTATGCACATGCTTCTTATATTCATGTATGCAATCTTTTATTTCTATTTCACACTAAAATGCCTTGATGAGTTTTGTTTAAAGTGTTTCAGAAATACAGGTTGTCAAAGTCTACTTGCCATAAACTCTCTTCTTGCAAAGTTTTTCAAGAGTTTGTGTTAGGATAGATTTTATTGTATTCAACAAGTGAATATGAGTTTAGTGATTTATGACTTCTCTCATATGTTCATTTGTTTGTTGTGGTTTTGTCAAGGATTGCCAAAGGGTGAGATTGTTAGGACATATGTGATATGTTGCTAGGAACATATGTTAATATTTTATGTAATTGGCTAATTCTTTGACAAAATGCACTTTGCTTGTAATTGGGTAGATCTAGGATGTGTTTAATACTTTAAGGAACAAGGTTTCAAGATTAAGTGTTAGAGCCATGAAAATCTATCCAAGAAATAAGTGAAGAAGTGCTAGTTTTTAAAGCTCAATAGCTAGCATCTATCGAGGTTTAAAAAGCTGCTGAAGCTCGAAGCTCGACAGCTAGCTCGATAGATACCCTATCTGTTGAGGTTTATGAAATTCAGTTTTTAAGAGTTGATTTCACTCAAATCCGTGAGTATGTGTTTAGGTCTTCTTTTCTCATAACCCTAAATATATGTAAGGATTATTTTAAGGGCCGTAATAGGTGGCACAGTTGCGCGAGTTTAGAGCAAAGTCTTGTTTATGCAAATTGTGATCGAAGACAGAATTTGCCCTAATTCATCTTTCTTCTGAAGAAGCTATTGTATTTGGACACCGTAGGGTTTTGTGACTAAGAAAATTCTTGATCTTCATTGTCTGGATGAACTGAAGAACTTTACAGCCAACATCTTTCTCAAGTTGGTGATTAAGTCGCGTACTGGGATCTGTGCAATTGGTTAGTCATATACTAGGAGTCATGCATTGAAAAAGAGAGATTGTCACTATAGAGCAAGTCTAATTGGGTACTGGGGTAAGGGTTCAACTGTAGGTTGGTATAAGATACTGGGATTCCTTTACTTATAACCGCTTGTTTTGATAATAGTAAATTCTCGGGAGTGGTGACCTTAAAATCACCCAGTGGGGTTTTTGCTGTATAGATTTTCTCCATTTGTAAACAAATCACCGTGTCAATTTAATTTCCGCTGCATATTAGGAAATTGGTGATTTGTTTGTACTATCATGCGTTTTGCATGTTAATTACATTAATTAATTAACTTAGTTAAATTAGTTGGTTAATTCATCAAAATGGGTCAATATATTCTTGGCTTATCAAAGACCTATAGCGGCGTTTATCGCCTGCCGTTAAAGCTTCAAACATATAGCGGCAGGCGAAACCGCCGCTAAAAGGTACATAGGTGTCAAAATTCAAAATTGCCAAGAGGTCCTAGACATCAAAAGTCGGGGGACTCCCCTAAGAGATCCAAGTGTTCAAGAGCTTCCCCGAGAAGTATACATTGTTAGAAGCCAAGCTTTTCCTCACAATTGCGTTTCCTTTTATTGTAAAAGGCCTACTGTTGGAGCCAATGAACCCAGCATTGAAAAAGCAAGTCTTGTACCCGCATGTAATTTAAAGAAAGGTCCTTCCCCCATTACCAATAATTAAATAAATAAATAGATAATTAAATTAGTAAATATAAATAACTCATATAGAAATATATATTTAAATAAATAAATGTATCAGATTTTGGCTAGATGGGTTTGAGGGGATGTGAATCAGCTATTGTAGAGGGTGGGTTTGAGAGTTTGGCTTTGCCGGCGACGGATCAGAGATGTTGGAGGCGGGTATGGCTTCACCGGCGTGAGTGAGAGTTTTGCCTTGGTGGATTGGGTACATGCAGGGCTCGAAGTGGGTGGAGGTGAGGTTGAGTGGGAGAAGAGAAGAAAAGGGAGAAAACTCACCAGCGCGGAGGGGGAAATGATGACGCTGCTTGTCGGAGTGTGGGTAGACCTCGGACTAGCGTCGGAGTGTGGGATGGAATTGCGTCTCTCTCTTATTGGTGCGTGGGGTGGAGCTGAGGTGAGCTTGGAGATGGGTTTCGGACTGTGTGAGGAGTGTGTGAGGAGTATGTAATTTCAGAAATGTGTTGAAGGTAAAATGGAAACTTAAATGAATTTACGGCTTGGCATGCTTATTTTACAGTCAAACGGATTTCTATTTTCAGTTTTACTGTATTTTCAAGTGGTGCCAAGCACACACCCGGGTGTAAAATGTTTTTAGGTTTTAGTTTACATACAAAACAAGTGCAGGCTTACCCAAATTAGATGGGTCATGAGTGGATTAATAGATTTAGATAAAAATTGCCACCTCTAAGTAAACGTAAAATTGAGTATAGTTTTTTATTTTCTTATTTTAAGAAATGAAGTATAGTTTAGGTAAGTAAACTAAGAGCATCCCCATCAGTCTTTGTATAAATGTGTATAAATGTGCAAAATGGAAAAAGTCACTAGTTTTACACATTTTGAGCAAAAAAAACACCCACATCAGTGGGTGTAAACTCATGTATAAATGCACGTTGCTACAGTAGCCGTGCAAATTTACACGGTTATTGTAGCATGTGTATATAATATAATAATAATTTTTTCTCTCTCCTTTCTACCGGACTCTCACATCCCTCTCTCTCAGGTGCACAGCACAGCTCTCTCTCTCTCTCTCTCTCTCTCTCTCTCATCAAGCTTTCTTCCTCTAGCTTCCGCCAATTGCCCCGTCGCCGATGAGAACGAGGTCGAGCAAGCCAAGTCGCCGGACAGTCCGTCGCCTACAACACGAATGGAGTTCCCCGACGAGTCCGTCGCCTGAAATCTCGTGGGTTTTGAGCTTGAGCCGCCGTGAATCTTTTTTTACTGGTTGAACTTGAGCCCAGAATCTTTTCTTACTGCTTGAGTTTGAGGCTGCCGTGATCTCGTGGGTTTTGATCCATTTTTGGTTAAGCTTGACCCATCTTTTTTGCCTCATCAATCTTTTTTTTTTATTGGTTTTCTTTGGGATTCCGGTGTGATCGGCTTGTATGGATTCCAGCGTCGATCTTGTTGGTCGGTGGGAGGCCGGAGGCGTCGATCTTGAGAGAGAGGGTGGCTGATAATGGTGGCTGTGTAGGTTGTGTTGGATCAAAGAAATGAATATTTTATTTGAATAAATGCATATAATAGGCAAACTGATGTGGGGGTTTTGTAAAAATTGATGTGTAAAATAGAAAAAGTCGGTTTTAAACGTGTAAAATGGAAATTTTTGTTCACGGACTGATGTAGATGCTCTAATGGGAGACTATTTGCCATTTAATACTTCATTAAAAATCATCCTCAACAAAATAAAATAAAACCTACGTTGTTGAAGTAGGCCACTAGCCATTAATTTCTACTGGAAGTCTACAAAATGTAATAATTAGGTGGGCTCGACTGTTTTAGTGCGTTCATGTATTGTTATACTTTGTGTCCAACTAACATAATCAAAACTGAAATTTATGATCTGATATTTATAATTTCCAAAAAAAAAAAAAAAAAAAACTGATATTTATAACGTTGTAAGGGCAAAAATGTCATTGAATATGATGTTTCTACCTATAACTACCGACTTTTGGTCATTCTGCATCCACACAGAAATATTAATACTCATCAAGATTGCTCTCAAATCTGTTGCGAAGCATTTTATTTTCTTTCCGCTCATGCTCATGCTCACGCCAACCAGAGGAGATGGTTTATGGCTGCCTTGTTGCAGTAAATACCCCAAGAAAGGCATCAAACAATGAGCGGATATCTTCCCTCACCAATTAAAATCCACTAAAATATAGTACTTCTTATATATATATATATATATATATATATTATATTTAAATATATTTAATTTTTGTTTAGAAATAAATTGTCTAGTTATTTTTGTTAAATTTTTTGCCGAAAGTGTTTTAAATTAAAATTTATAATTAAATAATTTTTTTTTTTGCTAAAAGCATAAAAGTATGAAAGAAAAAAAAAAAAAAAAAAAAAAAAACACAATAATATTACTGCTGACTTGACTTAATGTGCGTGGGGCTGAATCTAAAGGCCGAAAAAAAAAAAAAACTGAGCATTGGCGGGCAAGAATCAAACAGTGATGTGATACCTGCAAGAAGTGGTGTGGGACTTGCAAATATTATACAAAATAAGTCAAAAGCTGGCGGGGGAAGCAGAACTCAAACGCGCGCACTTAGTAAATAAGGTTTTCTTATTGTTGGTGGGGGAATATATTTGCTTGAATATGTTTTTGTTTTTTTGTTTTTGTTTTTGTTTTTGTTTTTGTTTTGTTAAGAATGCTTGAATATGTATTAATAAATTTGTTTCATATCACTTTCATTCGTTGCCGACTCAAACTATATACGCAATTGCTTTAAGCCTCCAAATATTAAAAGACCACAAATTTTAGTTATTATATCATACTCATATATAAAACCCTACACGTCATATGGGTTTGGGTTGAGTTGGAAAAATTTGCAGAAAAATAATCTGCACGAGATTTACATACTAAATCTTGCAGTACACTCAATTCCGACTTTACACATAAACACACTTTGAGCAGCCTAATTCTAGACTCTAAATTTTGATCATGGTTTGCCAACATTACACATTGAAGTTTTAATACATTAGATCCTAAATCCTTAGAACCTAACATTACCTATTCTATCACCAACTCTCAGACCTATCATGGACCACAAGTCCTCATCATGCTTTTTCTCTATTGGCTGCTCCCTTTTTTGGTAACCCAACTAAATGAGTTTTGGTTTTGCCTTATAATGAGAATTTTCCTATTTTCAAATAGGTTTTAGTAAAATGGTAAAAGGCCAATAGATGCTCTTCGTTTGAACTTTTGACCATGCTCCTCTTGATACCCACCACTATTACCTCTTTTCTTATAAATGCCTGTCCTAGCCAAGCATCCACAAAGGGAGTCTTGGCTGGATATCAAATTAGGGTTTTTCGCCCTTCCACCAAACCAAACCTCCTTAATCCTCTACAACATCAAGTTATGTACCCTTGCATGTCTGGGACACAAAGAAGCAAGACCCATTCCATATCTTGCTTGCATGCCTTGGATTCTTGGCCTTACTCTAAGTCACACCTTTCTCATTCTGCTACTCTCTTTCTTTCTCTTCTTCCATTCTTTTTGATTTTACATGTCTCTACTAAAGGTCATAAGTTGCTCTTATCCTTTTATACAAAAGGACTTAGGCCTCTATAGGCTTGTTTGTAAGTCACACGCTTATGTAAGAGGGCTTGGGCCACTGTGGGCGTAAGCACCCGCAACAAGGGGGAGTACACCTAGGCCTAATGTGGACTAAGCAAACAGTGAATAATAGAGTTTCCACATAGATTAGTTTTAGGAACCATATGTATAGCGCCATTCATGGAAGGATTGATCTTACCAAAACATGTGTCCGGATTTTAGGTATGGGGATGAGAAGGTGTTAGGCACCCAACCCCACTTGCCCCATGGATTGGCCTCCACTCATTGTGTTTCACATCCTTATGCCATCAAAGGGTCTTTAATAGGCTATCTTACACACACACACTTGCGCGCGTGCACACACACACACACAAAGTCTATTCTAATATGTATCTAGCAAACTGTTAGGACATATATGAATCATGTTAGGAATATATGTCATTTAGAATTGGCTAATCCTTTGACAAAACAAATTTTACTTGTAATTGGGTAGATCTAGGATGTGTTTAATACTTCAAGGAATAAGAGTTCAAGTCCAAGTGTTAAAGTCATGCAAATCTATCCAAGAAACAAGTGAAGAAGTGCTGGATTTTAAAGCTCGATAGCTAGCTCGACAGATAGCATCTATTGAGGTTTTAAAGGCTTGTTTAGCTCGATGCTCGACAGTTACTCGACAGATAACCTATCTATCGAGATTTACGAAAATAAAATTTTCAGTTCTAATTTCACTCCAATCCGTGTATACTTGTTTAGGTTTTCTTTTCTCACAACCCTAACATATATAAGGATTATTTTAAGGGCCGTCACAAAGGATGCAACCTAATGCAAAAGTTTTTTATAAGCATATTGTGGTCGAAGACATATGCCCAAGTTCATCTTTCTTTTGAAGAAGCTGCTGCGCTTGTACGCCGTAAGGTTTTGTAACTAAGGAGTTTCGTGATCTTCATCGTATTGATGATCTGAAGAACTTTGCAGCCAACAACCTTCTTAAGTTAGTGGTTAGTCATGTACTTGGATCCGTGCATCGACTAGTTAGTCACATACTGGGAGCCGTGCATTCAAAAGGAGGGATTGTCACTACAGGACAAGTCCAATTGTGTATTGGGGTAAGGGTTCAACTATAGGTTGGAATAAGGCATTGAGATTCCTTTACTTGTAACTGCTTGTTATGATAATAGTTAATTCTCGGGAGTAGTGACCTTAAAATCACCTAGTGAGGTTTTTGCCTTAGAGGTTTTCTCCATTCGTAAACAAATCACAGTGTCAACTATATTTTCCACTGCATTTTACATTAGTTGGTGATTTGTTTGTGCTGCCACGCATATTGCATGTTAATTGGATTAATTAATTAACTTGGCTAAATTAATTGATTAATTCATCACAATGGGTCAATATATTCTTGGCCTATCAAGTGGTATTAGAGCGGACACACTCTAATTAGGATTAATCTTTGCTGTGTGATCCATTAACCCCTGTTGTCGTGGATAAAGGACAATCGTTGATTATACCTCATTTTTTTTATGACACTAACTATGCATACTGGAAAGTATGCATGAGAGCTTTCTTACAGTCGTTAGATAAAAAAGTGTGGCAAGCTGTGGAGATAGGCTGGACTAAGTCAAATTAAGCGCCGGCAGATTGGGATGATGCTAAGATCAAGGCGGCTAACTTCAACAGTAGGGCATTGAATGCTTTATTCAGTGCGGTTACAAATGAGGAGTTTAAGAAGATATCCTCTTTCGAAATTGCCAAGGAAGCATAAACCATCCTCCAGACAACCTATGAAGGAACCAAGGCTGTTAAGGATTCGAAGCTTTAAAGGCATACTTCAAGCTTTGAAGAGATCAACATTGAGGAGGATGAGTTGTTCAATGAGTTTTATGGCAAGCTTTAAGGATATAGTGAACTTAGCCTTTAATCTTGGGGAAACCATTCTCGAACCGAAGGTTGTTAGAAAGGTGCTCAGATCTCTACCCAAGAGATTTCATGCCAAGATCATCGCAATTGAGGAATCAAAGGATATTGACAAAATTCCTTTGACAGAGTTGGTTGGCAATCTACAGACTTATGAGTTGAGTTTAACAAGGATCGAGAAATTGAGTAAGGGAAAGAGCGTGGCACTGAAGGCCAAAAGTAGTGACATTGATGAGTCTTCGGACAATGAAGATTCTAAAATGAAATCCTACATTACAAGGTAGTTCAAAAAGTTTATAAAGAACGCCAATGCTAAAAAATTTGACAAAGACTGCAAGCAGACTAGTTCATCTCAGTTTAAGAATCAAGACAAAGGGAAGAAGGATGCTAGGGATGGCAGTCAGTACACTATTCCCTCAGGACCTAAGTGTTTTGGGTGTTAAGGCTTTGGACACATGAAATAAGAGTGCCCTACATTTTTCAAGACCATCAGGAAAAGCAAGGCCCTTGCTGTTACCTTGAGTGACACCGAGCCTAAGGATGACTCGGATAATAAGGATGATGAAATCTTGAATGCATTCACTGCTACAGTTGATCCTACTGATAAGGGTTCAAAAAATGTAGATGATGAAGAGGACTTGGTGGATTCTAAGTTCTAGAAAATGGACAATCAAGATGATATCCATACTGCTTATGAAAAATTGTACAAGATTTCTGAGAAGCATAAGAAACTATATAGGTTGGCCACCAAGAAACTGAGTGATGTGGAACTTGATTGAGAAGAGCTTTCCACAAAGGTTGATGAAGCTAATTAGACCATTGGAGCACTACCGTTTGAGAATAATTTCTTGGCTAAGAAGACCAAGAAGCTTGAGGTAGAGTTGTTCCAAGTCAAAGCTCAGTTGGAGAGGACTTCAAGTGCAAAGCTTGACGAGATGCTTAGCTTATAAAAATATGCTTCTGATCAAACCAGTTTAGGGTATGATTTCTCTTTTTCTAGTATTGCTTCTTTTAGTACTACTGTTTTTGTTTCTCCTACTAACAATGGTGTGAAAATTGTTTTAGCTAGTGAGAACATAAAAAATGGTAAATCTATCTTAGGAGCACCCCCTAAGCTTGATAAGAAAGAGACTAAAAACCCTAGGGCTAAGAAGGGCAATACTCAAAAGTCTAAACAAAAGAAGTAGCATCTCTACCATTATTGTGGAGTAACTAGACATACTCGACCAAATTTCTATAAGTGGTTAGCCATTCAACAGAGCAACAGTATGATCTTATCAGGAAACCAGAATCAATTTCCATCATCTCTTGCTCCTCTTGGAGATCTACTCAAAGCCCTTATGTTCCTTTCGAACTTGAATAATTTCAATTCTTCCCCCTCACCGCCAGATCAAGGGTTCGTTAAATGGAAAGGTTCTTCCAAGTTGTGGAAGGAAAAAGACTATAAGTGATTCAGTCACTTTTCTCTCTCCCTTTATTTTTTACTTGCATTACTTGTGTGTTTTGTTTTCTTGTTTTGAGTAAGTCTAGTTTTATGCTTTTCTTGTTTTAACATGTTTTTGTTTGTTTGTTTTCAGATTTGCTTTATTTTGTTTTTCTTGAAAAATCAAAAAATACAAAAACAATGTGTGTTTTGTGTACTTTGGTACTTGTGTACCTTGGATGGCCATTGAAACAAATTTTTTTAAACTTTGTATCATTTGTAGCTTAGATGAGTATCTCAATGCATAACTAAGCATGTGAGCTTTGTGGCTCGTGTTTTTGATGAGTAAGATTAAGTAATCTCTTGTACTTAACACTCATATCACTCTTTTTGGTGGGAAGGACTAGAAAATCCTAAGAGAAAGGTGTAAATAACCTTTTCACCACTATTGCTCATCAATCATGAAATGACATCTGTATGCTTCGGCATAACAAAAGTGCAATGTCAATAGCTTAACATCATTTAGTATTTATTTTCTCTCTCTTATATGCCCATGCGTGATATGCTTAAAAAGAATATATGCAAAGAAAAATAAAAAGCAAAAAGAATCAAAATGCTTTATATATGATTGCAAGCATGTCTTCTAGCAGATGTAGGAGTTATAGGATGTACCTTAAAGGTGATAGTCCCCATCAAGCAGTTATGATTGTGTGTGACTCAAAGTGATTTTCTCATATCTCAAATCGTCATAACATGTAGATACGTATGCAATCTTGCGATGTTTCTCACACAAAACACGCAATATTCTTTGCTACTTTTGATACATGTGCAGGTACAATGTGATTTGGCCATTACAAGGAATACATGTGTTAATGTATGCTCACTAAATTGTCTTGACTTATTTTTGAAATATAAAATTGGTTATACTTGTTTAGTTTGTGTGTGTGTGTGTGTGTGTGTATTTTTGGATCTATATGCTTGTCATTTTTCTTGTTGAGAGATCATTTTGAGAGCTTAATATGTTGTTTGGATCTTTGGTTGATTAGCATGCTTGATTGCATTTATGTCTGTGTTTTTCTCTTCTTTGAAAAATTATTTTTAAGCAATCTCGACAGCTTCTCAATACCTTTCGACATCTAGGCTATCTATTGAGCCTTTTGATCTTCCTTTCTCGACAGTTGTTATCTCATTTTTGATGCATCAAAGTTTTTGAGAATTTATCTTGATAGCTTCTCGATCCATCGAGGAAGTTTCTGTATGCGTGATAAATGCTCGATAGCTTCTCAATCCATCGAGGTCACTTTGCTTTAGACACCTTGATAGCTCCATTTGGTGAGATTCAAAGTTCGACACCTCTCGATACCTCTCGATCAGTCAAGCATCATGTTTTCCTATATAAAGGTTTAGCGCACTTTCTCTCTCATTTTTCTCGATCTCTATCGACCTTTTTTGACCCCTCACCTCCCCGAACACCCTTCTCTCACTCTAAACCTCTTCCCCTCTCAATCTTTGGCCTCAAGATCATTCTCTTCCTATGGTATTATTCTGTTTCTCTCATTTAATCATGCATTTCATCTCTTTTGACCTAACTTTTAGGGTTTTTGAAATATTTTGGGATTTTTCAAAATTAATGAGGTTTTTGCAAAATTTTTGGGTTGGGTTTTGTGTAAATGATCTTCAATGTTCATGCATTGCATCACATTTTCATTTTCACAATGTTTCATGTATTTTAGATGTGTGATCTATATTTGGAAATGATGTGTGCTGGTAGGTTTGGATTGGGCTAAGCCTATGATGTTTTTATTGTTGCATGTCACATGTTCATACATATTTCATTCATACGTATCTTCATGTCTCTCTATTTCTCTATATTGATCTGTGTTGGTACTTTTTTGTTTGTCTCTCTCTCTCTCTCTCTCTCTCTCTCTCCCTCCGTGTTGGTACTTTTCTGTTTTTCTCTCTTTCTGTGGTTAGTTGCTTTATGGCACCTAAACGTAAGTTTTCTCTATCCTGAAACCCTCTTCATTTTGGGGCATCAACTTTTGATTCTACTCCTTCTCACGTTCGATCCCGTGATAAGAAGGCCCGTACAGACTTCTAGAAGAACTTTTCTTGACGAGGCATTCATTCGGAATGCCAAGTCATCATATCAAACTTTTCCGATACTGACCTTCCCACTATCATCTACAGTAGGGGTTAGGAGTCACTTTGTGGCATCTCGGTCACTTGTCCCTTTGTGATCATACAAGAGTTTTACTCCAACATGCACAGATTTGATTATTCTATACCTTATTTTATCACTTGCGTTTGAGGTATGCGCATTGTAGTCACTCCGGATCTTGTATTCGAGGTGCTACATGTACTGAGGGTAGCGCATCCTGACTAGCCCAACTATGATTGTCTTAGGACTATGGCCAAAGACGAACTCTCATCTCTCTTCTGTGAGACACCTTCGTCTTGGGGTGATCGTCAAAACACCCATTACTCGGGCTTTGCAAAAGGTCCGAGGTTCCTTAATATGGCGATTACATTTGTTCTTTATCCCTTGTCTCACTATATCTCCATTACAGAGCCTCATGCTGGATTTTTGCTTTCCTACATTGAGCGGCATACCATAGACCTTCCCCCTTACTTCATACTCTTCTCGATAGATTTCTATGAGGATATGGTGATCCGTGATAAGCTCATTTTTTCTTTGGCTATCACATGGATTCTCCGCTATTTTTCTGTCTCCTATCATAAGTCTACACACTTCTCTATCACGTGTGCCATAGACGCTGCTACCGTTAGACGTAGCAAGGCCCAGCTTCGACAGAAGTGGCCACGGACTGAGAAGATGACTCCTTCAGCATCTTTCACTCCATCTGCATCTGCTCCTTCTTCTGCATGTGGTGTGACCTTTGAGGCCGTCATGGCGTAGTTTTAGCGCATGGATGCTCGCCTTGACACACTCAGTGATGAGTTGTGTCAGGTGAACACTCGTGTCGGTCGTATTGCATGACGGCAGGCTTGCCTTGGTGGCTTCGTGGCAATCCATCTCATTCTCTAGAGGCATTTGAGGACGAGGACGTTGATGGTGACTCCGACGATGATGATAAGGATGCTAGCTCTTTCGGTGACGACGAGATGATTACTTGAGTTACTTGCCATTTGTCATTCGTGACAAAAAGGGGGAGTAGTTTTGGGTATGAGAGTAGTCATGTACTTTAAACATATATAAGCATTTTCTGTTATGATTTTCATCCAATCCGTGAATGTATGTTTGGGCTTTCTTTTCTCAGAACCCTAAACATATATAAGGATTGTTTCAAGGGCCGTCAAAGGTTGCTCGCATGTGTGGAAAAGATTGTTCACGCAAATTGTGACTAAAGACAGAGTTTGCCCTAGTTCATCTCTCTTTTAAAGCAATCTCTCTCTTAAAGAAGTTGCTATGTTTGTACATCGTAGGGTTTATGACCAAGCAACTTTGTGATCTTCACTATCTGGATGAACTGAAGAATTTTACAGCCAACATCCTTCTCTAGTTGGTGAATCAAGTCACGTACTGAGATCCGCGCAATTGGTTAGTCACGTACTAGGAGTAGTACAATAAAGAAGAGATTGTCACTACAGAACAATTCCAATTGGGTATTGGGGTAAGGGTTCAATTTTAGGTTGGTAGAAGGTACTGGGATTCCTTTACTTCTAACCGCTTGTTTTAATAATAGTGGATTCTCAGGAGTGGTGACCTTAAAATCACCTGGTGGGGTTTTTGCTTGTAGGTTTTCCCCATTCGTAAAAAAATCACTTGTGTCAATTTATTTTCCGTTGCATACTTAGTTTAATTGGTGATTTGTTTATGCTACCATGCATCTTGCATGTTAATTTGATTAATTAATAAACTTGGCTAATTAATCAATTAATTCATCATAAGGGGTCAATACTTTCTTGGCCTATCAATCACACATGTATATGCCTGGTATGTCATGTGAAAACCCCCAAAATTTAAAAATCCTTAAACATGAAGTATGTTGACTTGGTATGTCATGTGACCCAAAATTTAAAACTCCTTATATGTGAATTATGTTGAAAATTGACAATCACACTTATACCTTAAGTATGTTGACAATCATTATACATTAAGTCTACCTTAAAATTTTTTCTACAATTGTGCTTCCTGCTTGTATTTTCCAGTGTTTATGTTTTTAGACCACTCTCAAGGTCGACATGCATGACTATTTTATTTTGGCTACTATGATATTGATTTCTTCAGAAGTGCATGTTTAGTGTGTGTAGACACCCGATTTTGTACCTATAATTTAATCAAGGAAGATGACTAGAAAGACCATTTATGTACCCAAAAATCATGATTGCATTACATGCATTAATTTGTTCATTGCATATCATAAAAATGATCTTGGGGTTCTAATTGTCACAACGGTATTCCCGGTTTCCAAATCGGGCCGTCGAAAGGAAAGATACCACATGATCAAGTTTGCACAGTCATCATGTATTGTGTCTAGGTAGAGTCAACAACGCATGATTAGTTTAAATTAATTCTGATTAGTTAAAAAATTAAAATTAATTAAATAATTTTGTGATTGGTTGATAATTAGTGTCAAAAATAGGATTGCTTGCATGGAAATAAAGGGAATAGTTGAATAACAATAAAATTGTGGATAATTTGGACTTTATCAAGATTTATTTTAGAGTATTTATCTACAAGATAATTGTTGTTAAAAAGACTTGAATTATCCAAAAAAGAGTTAAAATTTTGGAATACGGATTGAAAACACGTCTAAGTGCAAGTCCTAACTCAAAAAAACCTTAAAAATGAGTCCAAAATGCACCCGAACACGAAAGCATGATTGGCATCCAAGAGTGCCATTTGGCACTTTTGGAGTGCCAATCGACATTTTTCAAAGTTCCGAATGGCACCTATTAGGGTTTTGGCCCGACGGTGTTCGGGTGACAATAAAACACATCTTTTTCGATTTTTTAGCGGAAGGATGCATCTCAGATTGTATTCAAATTGTCTAAACTATATTTTTGAGTCTCCCACCTCTATAAATAGGGACTGGATCTTAAAATTCAACACACATTTTTTCACGCACTCAGATTTCTTATCTTTCTGACCCCCCATTCTGAACTTTTCTCTCTTAAGTTAAAGAGATTCTGGATGCTTTAGTCTTAATAATTTCCTTTTTGTAAGCTAGGATTTTTAGGTTTCAAAGACAATTGCTTAAATTTCTTTGAACCCTAAAATATTCTCTTGAGAAAAAGAGAACGACGATGTAAGAGGTAGCTTTTCTTTTCTTCTATCTCTTTTAGTTTTGTGATGCATGAATCACTATTTGTATAGTTTTGATTTTGCAATGTTCATCTCGTGTGTTGTTGAATCTTTCTTTATTAGAATGTGTTTATGATGTCTTTATTGTTAAGATCTATTTTTTATTTCAAAAATCTGCTTGTTGCCATATCTTTTCGTAATCAAAAACTGATTTGCATCTTTATTAGATGCAGATCTAAATTTTTCTCAATCAAAAAACTGATTTGCTTCTACATTAGATGTAGATCTGAATTTTTCTTAATCAAAAAACTGATTTGCATCTTCATTATATGCAGATCTGAATTTTTCTTAATCAAAAACTGATTTGTATCATCCTTAGATACGAATCTGAATTTTTATTTATTTATTTAAAAATTGATCTATATTTTCTTTAGATGTAGACCTGGATTTTTCAACAAAGTAGATTTTGAAATAAAAAAGAGTCATGAGTAGTCTTGTTGGTTTTGTTTGATGCATGTAGCATTGGTTTATATTATGAATTAGTCAAGTTCTAAAAAAAATTTTCTTACTTAATTTTACATAAAAAAAAAAATCTAATTTTTCCTATATGGAAATCTAAATATTTTGCTACAAAACAGATGTGACTTTCTTACATACAAACCCAAAAACCAATTTTTTCTAGTTCTCAAAAAACAGATCTGATTTTTTATTTTTTTTTAAAACCAAAAGACTTTGTTTTATTTAATAAAAACATATCTGACTTTTTTTTACCAAAAACTTTTTTTTTTTACATCTTGTTAGGACATATGTTATTCAATGTTAGGAACATATGTCAATGTTTTGTGTAGTTGGCTAATCCTTTGACAAAATGCACTCTACTTGTAATTGGGTAGATTTAGAATGAGTTTAGTACTTCAAGAAACCTTGTTTCAAGTCCAAGTGTTAAAGCCGCATGTCTGTCCAAGAATGAAGGAAGAAAGTGCAGGATTTTAAAGCTCGATAGCTAGCATCTATCTAGGTTTAAATGTTGCTGAAACTTGTGGCTTGACAACTAGCTCGATAGATAGGGTATCTGTCGAGGTTTATGAAACTCAATTTTTCAGTGCTATTTTTCATCCAACCCATGAATGTATGTTTGGGCTTTCTTTTCTCACAACCCTAAACATATATAAGGATTATTTTAAGGGCCATAAAAAAGGTTGCACAGTTGCGCGAGTGTGAAGAGAAGTTTTGTTTATGCAAATTTTGACCGGAGACAAAATTTGCCATAGTTCATCTTTCTCTTAAAGAAGCTGCTGTGTTTGTAAACTGTAGGGTTTTATGACCAAGCACCTTCATGATCTTCATCATGTGATGAACTGAAAAACTTTACAACCAACATCCTTCTCTAGTTGGTGATCAAGTCGCGTACTGGGATCCATGCAATTGGTTAGTCACGTACTGGGAGCCGTGCATTGAAAAGGAGAGATTGTCATTACAGAACAAGTCCAATTGGGTATTAGGGTAAAGGTTCAACTGTAGGTTAGTATCAAGTATTGGGATTCCTTTACTTGTAATCGTTTGTTGTGATAATAGTGGATTCTAGGGAGTGGTGACCTTAAAATCACTTGATGGGGTTTTTGCCATGTAGGTTTTCCCCATTCGTAAACAAATCACCGTGTCAATTTATTTTCTGCTTCATACTTTAGTTAATTGGTGATTTGTTTGTGCTGCCACGTACAATTGCATGTTAATTCAATTAATTAATAAACTTGGCTAATTAATCAATTAATCCATACCAAGGGGTCAATATGTTTTTGGCCTGTTAAGTGGTATCAGAGCAGGCATACTCTGATTAGGTTTTAATCTTTGTTGTGTGATCCATTGACCCCTGTTGTCATGGCTGCAATCGGCATAAAAAGATCTTTGGTTTCAAATACATCTTGCTTTTCTAATCTCTATTTGTTTAAGTGTATCAGAAAATGCAAGTCTAAAAGCTATTTGAATTCTATCATGATGATCATTCGAAAAGATCTTAGATTGACAAAGAAGAAACTAGACTGTCTTAGAATGATAATGTGCAAAGGAGTTCATTTGAGAAGAGTGAAGTTAAAGGTCTTGTTCACAAAAGGAAGATGAGAGAAAACACCATTTCGACTGATTTTTCAGCTAAGCATGAAGTGTGCTTCACGATGAAGTCTGCATATAAGGTTATGGACACGTGTTTGTGGTACCTTGACGGTGGTTGCTCAAGGCATATGACTGGAGACCGATCTCTCTTAAAGGTTTTCGAGTCTAGGAAATGTCGTAATGTCACTTTTGGTGATGGGAGCAAGTCACAAATTAAAGGAAAGGGAATCATATCTCTACCTAGATTGCTAGACATTGCAAATGTTCTATATGTAAAAGGTCTAAGAGTGAACCTGTTAAGCATAAGTTAGATATGTGATCAAGACTTCATGGTACTATTCTCAAAGGGAAAATGCCTTGTTATGGATGAGTCTGGAAAGAAGCTTATAAGTGGTGTGCGCACTCTAGACAATTGTTATGGCTTGGTTCCTGATGCTGATATTGTCTGCAATAGCATTCGTTTACCAAATGAAGATCTATAGCACCAAAGAACGGGACATGCTAGTTACAAACATCTTTCGATTGTATCTAAGCATAAGTCAGTTTTGGGAATACCAAAGCTCAGCAGAGTGAGCAATGTGGTGTGTGGACCATGTTAGCTTGGGAAATAGACAAAAACTAAACATCTGAGCCATCAAACATTTGCTACATCCAGACCATTGGAGCTACTACATCTCGATCTTATGGGTCCAACCAGGACCGAGTCTCTTGGCGGAAAGAGATGCCATATGGTGGTGGTAGACGATTTCACTAGGTATACTTGGGTCATTCTCCTACAGTCCAAGTCTGATGCTCCTGAGCACATTGAAGCTTTGTGCACAAGATTGCAGAATGAAAAGAGCCTGAAGATTGATCAAATTTGAAGTGATCATGGTAAAGAATTTGAGAACTCATATATAGAGTCCTTTTGTACAAGATCAGGTATATCTCAAGAATTTTCTGCTCCAATTACTCCTTAGTGGAATGGTGTAGTAGAAAGGAAGAACATGGTTATTCACGAAAGGGCTAGAGCCATGTTGCATAACAAGGATGTGGCTAGAAACTTGTGGGGAGAAGCCATCAACACTGCTTGTCATACGGTTAATAGGGTGTATTTTAGACTTGGTACCAAGAAGACTTCATATGAGTTGTGGAAGGGAAGGAAGCCAAATGTTAAATATTTCAGAATCTTCGGAAATACTTGTTTCATTCTTAAGGATAGAGAGAATGTTGGAAAATTTGACTCTCGAAGTGATGAAGAAATATTTCTAGGATACTCCTATAAAAGCAAGGCTTATCAGGTATACAACAAAAGAACCATAGAGGTAATAGAGATAGTAAATATTGTTATTGATGAATCTTCAGATTCTGGTTTTGAGAAAATTGGTGAGGAAATCCCTAAAGAGATCCTTCCTACCGAGTCTAGGGAAGTTCAAGAAATTGTTGAACAAGAGCCTAGATCTCCTAATACTCCAGATACTCCAAGTGTTGTAGAAGATTCAGCAGACTTATCTACTTCACTTGATTCTGAAACCCATGAAGAGAAAGGACCTTCATCCTGGATCAAATTGAATCATCCTCCTGAAGTTATTGTGGGAAACATGAATGAACTTACACTAAGGAAGCGTACAGTTGATAAATGTGTTGCTAACTTTATGTCTTATTCCTATTACTTGTCGCAGGTTGAACCCACTAAAGTTGAGGAAGCTCTTTAGGATGAAAGCTGGTTTGAAGCTATGCACAATAAACTACTTCAGTTTCAGAGGAATGATGTTTGGACTTTGGTACCTAGACTGGAGGTGAGCACATCATCGGCACAAAAGTGGATATTCCGCAATAAAGTTGATGAGAAGGGTAATGTGATCTGCAACAAGGCTCATCTTGTAGCTCAAGGATACTCACAAATGGAAGGAGTAGACTATGATGAAACATTTGCTTCAGTAGCCCGTATGGAGTCTATCAGAATTCTCCTAGCCTTGGCCTGTCACTTGAGGTTCAAGCTTTATCAGATGGACATGAAGACTGCATTCTTGAATGGGCTGCTTAAAGAAGATGTCTATGTGGCTCAACCAAAATGATTCAATGATCTACACTTTTCTAGATCATGTGCTGTACCTCAAGAAGGCACTTTATGGGTTAAAGCAAGGCCCAGAGCTTGGTATGATCGGCTTACACAATACTTGGTGTCACATGGGTTCACTAGAGGAAAAGCTGGTCGAACCCTCTTCATAAAGAGGGAAGACGGCGAGTTGATAGTTGCTCAAGTCTATGTTGATGATATCATCTTTGGGTCAACTAAGGATGAACTTGCTCATAGCTTCTCAAAACTCTTGCAGGTCGAATTCGAGATGAGCATGATTGGAGAGCTAACTCACTTCCTTGGATTGCAGATTCGTCAACAAGCTTTAGGTATATTCCTGTCTCAATCTAAATATGCTAAAAACTTGTGAAAAAGTTTGGTTTGGAATCTACTAATTCTGTTAGAACCCCTATGAGCCCAAATGTTAAACTCGATGTTGACTTGTTAGGTAAAAGTGTAGATTTATCTCTTTATAGAAGCATGATAGGTAGTCTTCTTTACCTTACTGCTAGTAGACCTGACATTAGTTACAATGTGGGAGTGTGTACTAGATATCAGGCTAAACCCAAAGAATCTCATATGACTGCTTTGAAAAGAATCATAAAGTATGTCAAATTAATTGACGACTTTGGTGTGTGGTACAACAAGGACACAAATGATGTCTTTATTGGGTATTCTGACGCAGACTGGGCTGGGAATGCTGATGATAGAAAGAGTACATTGGGGGGATGTTTTTATGTGGGGGATAATCTTATCAGCTTCCGAGGAATATTTATTGCAGGATTGAGTTGTAATTGCATATATTATATTATGGTTTTATTAAGGTTCCATACTATATGTTTATATGCTAAATTGATAATGTCCAGTTTACTTATCATATTCATGTTTATTATTTTCAGACTTGAACATGGCATCATTTAGCCCACTTGTTACCATTCTTAATCAAAACAAACTGACTGGATCCAATTATGTTAACTGGAAAAGAAATTTAGACATAGTTCTTACAGCTGAAGAGCACAAATATGTGCTTACTCAACCTTGTCCTAGCTTTCCTTCATTAGATGCTCATTCTGAGGAAAAACAACGATATGATCGTTGGTAGAAATCTAACGAAATGGCCAAGTGCTACATCCTAGCGTCCATCTCAAATGTTTTACAACATCAAATGCAAGATGTAGAACTAGCTTCGGACATTATGCTAAGTCTGAAGGAGATGTTTGGTGAGCAAGGCCATTTTGCAAGGCAAGAAACCATGAGACAAATTTATAATACCAAAATGGCTGAAGGTATTTCAGTGAGGGAACATTGTCTTACAATGATCTTTAATCTAAATACATTGGAGATTTTAGGTGTCGATATTGATGGAGAATTCCAAGTGGATATGATACTCCAGTCACTACCAGAATCATTCAAGGAATTCAGACTCAATTATAATATGAACAAAAAGATTTATTCATTGTTTGAATTAATGAATGAGTTTGTAGTGGCAGAAGGCATCCTTGATACTTCTAATGTTAGTCTTGAAGCCAATGTGGGTGAAGTTTCTACTTCTCAACCTAAGTCGAAAGGCAAGGGTAAGAAGAAGAAGAAGAAGGACTTCACTAAGCAAGAGGGTAAGCAAATTGCCTTAGGAGTTGTCGACAAAGGAAAGAAAATCAAAGGAAAGTGTTTCCTTATGGTGAGAAAGGACATTGGAAGAGGAATTGTCCAAAGTTCAAGGCTGCCAATAAGGGTATGAAAAGTTCATTCCTCTTTGAAATATGTTTAGTACAAAATCCCATGGATTCCTGATGTGTGGATTTAGGTTGTACTAATCATATTTGCAATTCTTTGCAAGGGCTCTAGGAGACCAGAAGACTTAATGAAGGATAATTGTTTCTAAACTTGGCTGATGGGAGTAGGATTCCGGTTGTAGCTATTGGATTGTTTAATTTATGCTTTAAGTTTAGGGTTTTAATATTGGAAGACTGTTTGTGTGTACCTAATGTTCGTAGGAATTTAATTTCTGCAACTTATTTGGGTAAAAATGGATATTGTGTTATCCTTAAAGACAATGTTGTAATAAAAAAGGATAAAATGTTTATCTGTTCTGGCAATATTGTGGATGGTCTTTATATTTTGACTCCTGATAAGCATGAATTATACAATTCTGAATTAGATAATAATTCTCATGTAAAATCATAAAAGAGAAAGTTTCCTTCTACTAATGATGCATATCTTTGGCACTTGCGTTTAGGTCATATTAATCCAAATAGAATTCAAAGACTGATTAAAGATGGTCTCTTAGAGCCATTGGACTTTGATGAATTTCCAGTTTGTGAATCTTGTTTGGAAGGCAAAATGACCAAGCGACCTTTTAATGCAAAACATAGAAGAGCCAAAGAGTTGCTTGAATTAGTTCATACGGATGTTTGTGGTCCTATGTCAACCCAAGCAAAAGGAGGTTTTGAGTACTTCATCACTTTCACCGATGATTACTCAAGATACGGTTATGTGTACCTAATGAGACGAAAGTCTGAAGCCTTTAAAAAATTCAAAAAGTTTTGGGCTGAAGTTGAGAATCAATTGGGTAAACACATAATGACCATTCTATCTGATCGTGGTGGCAAATACCTTCTTGGGGATTTCAAGGATTACTTGACCGAAAATGGGATTGTATCCCAATTGACTACACCTGGAACTCCCCAACAAAATGGTGTAGCAGAAAGAAGGAATAGGACTCTTTTAGAAATGGTTAGGTCCATGATGAGTTACTCAACTTTACCTATTTCTTTTTGGGGTTATGCCTTAGATACAATAATACATCTTTTGAATTTAGTTCCATCAAAATCTGTTACCAAAACACCCATGGAATTGTGGAGTGGGCGTAAGCCTAGCATGAAATATCTCCACATTTGGGGTTGTCCAGCACATGTGTTAAAAGGGAAGCCGGATAAATTGGAACCAAAATCAGAAGTGTGTTTGCTTGTGGGTTATCCAAAAGAAACTAGGGGTTATTTATTCTATAGTCATAAAGATAACAAAGTTTTTGTTAGTACAAATGCTAAATTCTTAGAAAATGACTATATGGATAATTTTACTCCTAGAAGTAGAGTTGTTTTAGCTGAAATAAATGAATCTGTAAACAAACAACTAATGGATGTAACTAAGGATGAAGTGGCTGTATTAGATACACCACAGAATACTACTCATGAGATGTCTAGTACACAGGTGCCTCGTCGTAGTGGGAGAATTGTTCGGCCTCCTATAAGATTCATAGGTTTGGGAGAAACTTATGAAGCTATCTCAAAAGAGGCTGAATCAGATCCCTACAGTTATGAAGAGGCAATGAATGATATAGATGCACATCATTGGGTCCAAGCTATGAAATCTGAATTAGATTCCATGTATTCCAATCAAGTTTGGGATCTTGTAAAGGAGCCTAATGGCATTAAACATGTTGGTTGCAAATGTGTTTACAAGAAGAAGAGAGGGATAGATGGAAAGGTTGAAACTTTTAAAGCAAGGCTAGTGGCGAAAGGGTATACTAAAAAAAAAAGGTATTGATTATGAGGAAACCTTCTCACCAGTAGCAATGCTTAAATCTATCAGAATTCTCTTATCCATTGCTGCTTATGATGATTATGAGATTTGGCAAATGGATGTCAAGACTGCATTTCTTAATGGCAATCTTGAGGATGAAATCTATATGATGCAACCAGAAGGTTTCATAGCAAAGAACCAAGAGCATATGGTATGCAAGTTGAAAAGATCCATTTATGGACTTAAGCAAGCATCTAGGTCTTGGAACATCAGATTTGATCAAGCAATCAAGTCATTTGGTTTTGAACAAAATCTTGATGAACCATGTGTATACAAAAGACATCAAGATAAAGTAATAATGTTCCTAGTGCTTTATGTTGATGATATTCTACTTATTGGAAATGATGTAGGGGTAATGTCATCAGTAAAGGTTTGGTTGTCAAGCCAATTTGATATTAAGGACTTAGGTGAGGCAAACTTTATTCTAGGAATCAAGTTTTGGTGAGATCACAAGAATAAAATGTTAGGCTTATCACAAGCTGGATATATAGATAAGGTTCTAGAACGGTTTAGTGTGCAAAACTCCAAGAAAGGATTACTTCCTTTCAGACATGGAGTTCCTCTGTCTGATGACTAAAGGCCTAAGACACAAGAGGAAGAAAATATGATAAGACAAGTTCCTTATGCTTCTGCAGTTGGAAGTCTCATGTATGTCATGCTTTGTACTAGACCAGATATTTGTTATTCAGTTGGCATGGTCAGCCAGTATAAATCAAATCCAGGACCAAAACATTGGCAAGTGGTAAAGCATATTCTCAAGTATCAAAGGAGAATGAGAGATTATATGCTTGTTTACTGGTGTGAGGATTTGATTCTAATTGGCTATACAGATTCAGATTTTCAATCAGATCTAGATTTCAAAAAGTCCACTTCAGGTTGTGTGTTCACCTTGGGAGGTGGAGCCATAAGTTGGAGGAGTGTTAAGCAATCTTGTATTGCGGACTCTACCATGGAAGCTGAATATGTTGCTGCTTGTGAGGCGGCAAAAGAAGCTGTATGGCTCAAGAAATTCGTTTCTGATCTTGGTGTAGTGAGAATGGAGCAAGTTCCTATCACATTGTTTTGTGCAATTGTGGAGCAGTTGCACAATCAAAAGATCTAAGGAATCACAAGAAAGGAAATCCTATGGAGAGAAAGTACCACATCATTCGAGACATTGTTGCTCGTGGAGATGTGGTGGTAGCAAAGATTGAAAGTGCAAATAATCTAGCAGATCCCTTTACCAAAGCCTTGCCTTAAAGGACCTTCGAGTCACATTTAGTGGAAATGGGAGTTAGATTAGTGCACAATAATCTTTAGGGCAAGTGGGAGATTGTTAGAATTAGTGCTCTTAAATCCTATTGTAAGATGCCATGTATGATGTTTTGTATGACATTATTTATTAAATGATGTATGACTTAATATTATGATTAATAAAGTTGTTTTATTATTATCTAAAATAATGGAAACATGAATATTTGGACATTATCATATAGTCCATGAGATGCATAGTATGTGATTTATGTGATTTAGTCACAGAAGATATAGATCACAAGTTCTTTGTAAACTCAGAATTTTGGTTCGTAGTCAGTGATGAAATTGGGCATTTCATCTGCGAAGACTATAACATATTAACTAAGATGATTTGTCTTGATCATGGAAGTGGAGACTTCTAGTTGATATGTTGATATGTTTTAAGAGTTAAGACATATTGAACTGGACCGCCATGAGATTTATTATTCTCCTAACGACTGTCAAATGAATAATAAATTTCACGACTTATATTTACATGAACTCTTAATCCTGAGAGAATAATGGACCTGATCATGAAGTGTATGTTGCTTTGATATATCAGGAGTGGGATCTAAAGTATCGGTTAAAACCTCAGTATGTTGGGCAGCCACATTTAGTGTTGATGGAACATATATTCTCAAGATGGAATTCATAGTCTCTTAACGGAGATATAAAATATTCCCTTAAGATAAGTTTAATGGGTTCAGTTATTCAAAGAGTTAGGCCTAACCTTTTTAGTAAGACTAAAGTATATATTTATGAAATTATATTTCATAAATATATGATGAATAACTTTAAAATGATTATACCAAGTACTCAAGGATTAAGATGTAGTAATTTACAAAGTGGTAGTCTACATTCATGACTTTGTATTACTATGAATATTTTATGAAGGGGTTGCATGTGCAATAAAGTCTTGGGAAATAATTTATTGATAAGGCCTAGAGTGCAATTATATTTATATAGTGGTATTAAATATAATTAATGGTAACTTTGGACTTGTCAAGAGTTGACAGAAAAGCCTAAGGCCCATTGAGCTAGTGTCTTATTTGTTCCCTTTTGGTCCCACTCCAAGCCATGCACAAAAGCCCAATTGGAAAAGCCCAAAAGGCTAGCCCAATTAGATAATCAGTTATTATGGAAGAAACATACCAAATTTTAAAGAGAGAGACTTCTTAATAAAATAAATGTATGTAAGTGTTGGACACTTTCTCATTCTCCCTAGAACAAACACATATAACTAATTGAAAGACCACACATCTTGGGTATCAAGTGGAATTGGAGTGAAGATTAAAAGTTTTCCCAAGTACTTTTCATCTTCGATTTTGAAATTCACCATACCAAGGTACACTCTCTTGTTTATATATTCTAAAACTTACATAGTGCATGTTATCAATTGCGAATGAAGTAGATCCGTTAATTTTTCGCTACGTATGTTTTGTATGCGATACAAACATGTATTTTTCCATCAAGCATATGGCACGGCCGCTAGTTAACCCACCGTAGATCAGGAACTTGAAAACTTTTTTAGGAACTTGATAACTGTGTGATGGTGATGCATACGGCATTCTAGCTAGTCAACCTCAAGATGGGAGGTGAGCATATGACACGACCGCTAGTTAACTTGCTGTAGATTAGGAACTCGAAACTTCTTTAGGAATTTTATAACTGTGTGATGGTGAGGTGTATGGCACGGCCGCTAGTTAACCACAAGATGGGATGTGAGCATGTGACATGGCTGCTAGTTAACCCATTGTAGATCAGGAACTTGAAAACTCTTAGGAACTTGATAATTGTGTGATGGCGAGGCGTACGACACTATCGCTAGTTAACTTTAAGATGAGAGGTGAGCATACGACATGGTCGCTAGTTAACCCACTGTAGATCAGGAACTCGAAACTTCTTAGGAACTTGATGACTATATGATGGTGAGGCATATGGCACGAGCGCTGGTTCACCTCAAGATGGGATGTGAGCATACGGCACGGCCGCTAGTTAAACTCAAGATAGAATGTGAGCATACGGAATGGCCCCTAGTTAACCCATTGTAGATTAGGAACTTGAAAGCTCCTAAGGACTTGATGACTGTGTGACGACGAGGCGTACGGCACTGCCGTTAGTTGATCTTAAGATGGGAGGTAAGCATATGGCACAACTGCTAGTCAATCCACTGTAGATCAGGAACTTGGAATTTCTTTAGGAATTTGATAATTGTGTAATGGTGAGGCGTACGACACCGCTGCTAGTTAACCTCAAGATGGGATGTGAAAGTATGGCACGGCCGCTAGTTAACCCACTGTAGAGAAGTACGGCACAAACACTAAATAGCCTTCAAAGAACATGTGAGCATATGGCACAACCACTAGTTAACCCACTGTAGTGACGTACAACACGGCCGCTAGATAGCCTCTTGTTAGGACATATGTGATTCAATGTTAGGAACATATGTCAATATCTTTTGTAATTAGCTAATCCTTTGACAAAACGCACTTTACTTGTAATTGGGTAGATTTAGGATGTGTTTAATACTTCAAGGAACAAAGTTTCAAGTTCAAGTGTTAAAGCCATGCAAGTATGTCCAAGAATCAAGTGAGAAAGTGCTGGATTTTAAAGCTCGACAGCTAGCATATATCGAGGTTTAAAAGTTGTTTCAGCCCGTGGCTCGACAGCAATCTCGATAGATGGCTATCTATCGAGGTTTACGAAACTCAGTTTTTCATCCAATCCATGAGTATGTGTTTAGGTCTTCTTTTCTCACAACCCTAAACATATACAAGGCTTATTTTAAAGGTCGTCGCATAAGAGAATACAAGGAGAACATATGCGAAAGGTGACAGATGCCTTATTCTCTCTGAAAAAAGCTACATCGTCTTCGTGCTTTAGGGTTTTATAATCAAGTGCTTCTTGATCTTCATTGTTGATGAAGTGTAGAACTTTGTAGCCATCATCTTCTTTAAGTTGGTTTGTTAGTCACGTACTGGGAGCCATGCATCATTGGTTAGTCACGTACTGGGATACGAGAAAAATGGTTGCGTTCATATATTGAAGAGTTTAGAGGTTCCGAAGCGGTAGAAGGTTTCTACTGTAAGTTCATCTACGGAGATTGCAGAGTCTAAGGACAAAGGTTTTGTACTAGATCTGAAACTTTTCTTTACTATAGTGGATTGCTTTTCGAGAAGGTTTCCCCCTAGGGTTTTTTACTGTGAAACTAGTTTGTTTCATTGGTTTTCCTAGGTCGTCATATTTTGTCTTATTTATTTTTCTGCTGCATGATTTTGACAAGATATTGATGTTTGTTTTTTTTTAACAAGTTTTATTCATAATAAATCTAATTAATAACTTGGGTTTAAAACTTGTTAATTCTATAAACCAGGGTCTAAATTTCCCAACACCTCCAAATAGAATGCGAGCATACAGCACAGCCACTAGTTAACCAGCTATAGGATGTAACCATACGGCAGTGCCGCTAGTTAACCAACTATAGAGACATAAGGCACAGTCGCTAGATAGCCTCCAAATAAGATGCAAGCATATAGCACGACTGTTACTTAACCCACTGTAGGATGTGAGTATACGGCACGGCCGTTAGTTAACCCATTGTAGAGACGTACGGCACAATCGCTAGATAGCCTTCAAATAAGATGCAAGCATACGGCACTGCCGCTAGTTAACCCGCAGTAGGATGTGACCATACGGCACGGTTACTAATAACCCACTGTAGAGACGTATAGCACAGCCGCTAGATAGCCTCCAAATAAGATGCGAGCATACGACATGACTGCTAGTTAACCCACTGTAGGATGTGAGCATATGAGATGACCGTTAGTTAGTGTTGGAAAATCTGGTTTTGTATCTTATACAAAACACACAGCGAAAGCAACAAACATGGATCTATTTCATTCATGATTGATAACATGCACTATGTAAATTTCAGAATTTAAGAACGAGATAGCATACCTTAGTGCGGTGAAATTCAAAACAAAATATTAGAAGTACTTGGGAACACTTTTAATCTTCACTCCAATTCCACTTTACGCCCAAGAAGTGTGGTCTCTCAATCAGTTTCCAAGGGAGAATAATTGAGTGGCTTCACTCACACATACACACCACTTCACAATGATGAATCTTTTTCTCTTATGAAAAATTTTGTATGTTTCTCCCTTTATAACTAACTGATTATCTAATTGGGCTGACCTATTGGGCCTTTCCATTTGGGCTTTAGTGTGTGGCTTCAAGTAGGACCAAAAGGGACCAATAAGACACTAGCTCCAATGGGCATTGGGCTTTTCTATCAACTCTTGACAAGCCCAAAATTACCATTAATTATATTTAATACCATTATATAAATATAATTGCACTCTAGGCCTTATTAATAAATTATATTCAAAGACTTTATTATACATGCAACCCCTTCATAAAATATTCGTAGTAATACAAAGTCATAAATGTAGACTGTCACTTTGAAAATTACAACATCTTAATCCTTGAGTACCCGGTTTTATCCTTTAAATAATTTATCATATATTTATGAAATCCAATTTCATAAATATATACTTTAGTATATCCTTATTAAAGTGGTTAGGCCTAACTCTCTGAATAACCAAACCCATTAAACTTATCTCAAGGGAATATTTTATATCTCCGTTAAGAGATTATGAATTCCATCTTGAGAATATATGTTCCATCAACACTAAATGTGGCTGCCCAACATACTGAGGTTTTGATCGTGGCTTTAGATCTCACTCCTGATATATCAAAGCAACCTACACTTCATGATCAGGTCCATCATTCTCTCAGGATTAAGAGTTCATGCAAATGGAAGTCGTGAGATTTATTATTCATTTGACAGTCGTTAGGAGAATAATAAATCTCACAGCGGTCCAGTTCAATATGTCTAAACTCTTAAAACATATCAACATATCAACTAGAAGTCTCCACTTCCATGATCAAGACAAATCATCTTAGTTGATATGTTATGGTCTTCGCAGATGAAATGCCTAATTTCATCACCGACTACGAACTATAATTCTGAGTTTACAAAGAACTTGTGATCTATATCTTCCGTGACTAAATCACATACTATGCATCTCATGGACTATATAATAATTTCCAAATATTCATGTTACCATTAATTTAGATAAAAATAAAACAACTTTATTAATCATAACATTAAGTCATACATAATGTCATACATAGCATCATATAATAGAATTTAAGGGCACATATCCTAACAATCTCCCACTTGCCCTAAAGACTATTGTGCACTAATCTAACTCCCATTCTCTCAAAATGTGACTCAAAAGCCCTTTATGGCAAGGTTTTGCATACCATATGCTCTTGGTTCGTTGCTATGAAACCTTCCGGTTGTATCATATAGATTTCTTCTTCAAGATTGCCATTAAGAAATGCAGTCTTGACATCCATTTGTCAAATCTCATAATCATAATGAGTAGCAATGGATAAGAGAATTCTAATAGATTTAAGTATGGCTACTGGCGAAAAAGTTTCATCATAATTAATACCTTCTTTTTCTGTATAACCTTTTGCCACTAGTCTTACTTTAAAGGTTTCAACCTTTCCATCTATCCCTTTCTTCCTCTTGTAGACCCATTTGCAACCAACAAGTTTAATGCCATTAGACACCTTTACAAGATCCCATACTTGATTGGAATAAATAGAATCCAATTCAGATTTCATAGCTTGGACCCAATGATGTGCATCTATATCATTCATTGCCTCTTTATTAGTGTAGGGATCCGATTTAGCCTCTTTTGGGATGGCTTTATAAGTTTCTCCCAAACCTATAAATCTTATAGGAGGTCGAACAATTCTCCCACTACGACGAGGCACATATGTACTAGTCATCTCATGAGTAATGTCTTGTGGTGTATTCAATATAGCCACATCATTCCTAGTTTCATCCATTAGTTGTTCAATTACAAGTTCATCTAATTCAACCAATACAAGTTTACTTTTAGGATTAAAATTATTCACATAATCATCTTCCAAAAATTTGGCATGGGTCCTAACAAACACTTTGTTATCCTTATGATTATAGAATAAATAACCCTTGGTTTCTTTTGAATACCCTAAAAACATGCATACTTCCGTTTTAGCTTTTAACTTATCAGACTTTCTTTTCAACACATGTGCTGGACATCCCCAAATGTGGAGATATTTCATACTAGGCTTGCGCCCACTCCACAATTCCTTAAGTGTGTTGGGAACAGATTTTGATGGAACTAAATTCAAAATATGCATAGCAGTTTTTAGTGCATATCCCCAAAAGGAAATTGGTAAAGTTGAATAACTCATCATAGACCTAGCCATTTCCAAAAGAGTCCTATTCCTTTTTTCCGCTACACCATTTTGTTGAGGAGTTCCAGGTGCAGTTAATTGGGAGACAATTCCATTTTGAATTAGGTAATCCTTGAAATCCCTAAGAAGGTATTCGCCACCTTGATTAGATCGAATGGCCTTTATGTGTTTACCTAATTGATTTTCAACTTCAGCCTTAAACTCTTTGAACTTTTCAAAGGTTTCGGACTTCCATCTCATTAGGTACACATAACCATATCTTGAGTAATCATTTATAAAAGCGATGAAGTACTCATAACCTCCTTTTTCTTGGGTTGACATAAGACCACATATATCTGTATGAACTAATTCATGCAACTCTTGGGCTCTTCTACCTTTGCATTAAAAGGTCATTTGGTCATTTTACCTTTCAAATAAGATTCGCAAACTAGAAATCCATCAAAGTCCATGGGCTATAAAAGTCCATCTTTGATTAGTCTTTGAATCCTATTTGAATTAATATGACTTAAACACAAGTGCCATAGATATGCATCACTAGTAGAAGGAAATTTTCTCTTTAATGATTTTACATGAGAGCTACTATCTAATTCAGAATTGTATAATTCATGCTTGTCAGGAGTTAAAATATAAAGATCATCCACAATATTACCAGAACAGATAAACACTTTATCTTTCTTTATTACAACATTGTCTTTTAGGATAACATAATATCCATGTTTACCTAAATAAGTTGTAGAAATTAAATTCCTACGAACATTAGGTACATACAAACAGTCTTCCAATATTAAAACTCTAGACTCAAAACATAAATTAAACACTCCAACAGCTACAACTGGTATTCTGCTCCCATCAGCCAAAGTAAGAAACAATTCCCCTTCATTCAGCTTTCTGGTCTTCTAGAACCCTTGCAAAGTATTGCAGATATGATTAGTACAACCTGAATCCACACACCAGGAATCCATGTGATTCTGTACCAAACATATTTCAAAAAGGAATGTACTTTTCATACCCTTATTCTTGGCAGCTTTGAATATTGGACAATTCCTCTTCCATTGTCCTTTCTCACCACAATAGAAACGCTTTCCTTTGGTTTTCTTTCTTTTGTTGGCAACTCCTAAGGCAATTTGTTTACCATCTCTCTTGGTGAAGTCCTTCTTCTTCTTCTTCTTCTTCTTTTTACCCTTGCCTTTCGACTTAGGTTGAGAAGTAGCAGTTTCAGCCATAATGACATTAACACTAGAAGTACCAAGGATGCCTTCTGCCGCTACTAACTCATTCATTAATTCAGACAATGTATAAACCTTTTTGTTCATATTATAGTTAAGCCTGAATTCCTTGAATGATTCTAGTAGTGACTGGAGTGTCATATCCACTTGGGATTCTTCATCAATATCGGCACCTAAAACTTCCAATGTATTCAAATTAGAGATCATCCTAAGACAGTTTTCCCTCACTAAAGTACCTTCAGCCATTTTGGTATTATAAATTTGCCTCATAGTTTCTTGCCTTGTAGAACGGCCTTGCTCACTAAACATCTCCTTCAGACTTAGCATAATGTCCGAAGCAAGTTCTACATCCTGCATTTGATGCTGCAGAACATTTGACATAGATGCTAGGATATAACACTTGGCCATCTCATTAGATTTTTGCCAACAATCATATCGCTGTTTTTCCTTAAGAGGAGCATCTAATGATGGAAAGCTAGGACATGGTTGAGTAAGCACATATTTGTGCTCTTTAGCAGTAAGAACAATGTCCAAATTTCTTTTCCAGTCAACATAGTTGGATCCAATTAGTTTGTTTTGATTAAGAATAGCAACAAGTGGGCTAAATGATGCCATGATTTAAATCTGAAAATAATAAACATGAATATAATAAGTAAACTGGACATTATCAATTTAGCAACGACTACCCAATCCATGTCTATAATTCCTTGGTAGCAAGTTTATTATAAACACATTAATTGGTTGAGACATATTCTCATTATTACCAAACAAAAATAATTTGCCGTTTTGCCTTTAGCCTCTAAGTAATAATGACATAGCTCCTTTGGGGGGTTAACATTACATTTAGTCTAGTGTACACCATTATCTAGAATCATGTGTAGCCACATTTCATCTCCCTTATAATGTTTAAATTTGTAGTACCATGGAACAAAAACACCCTCCTTTGGGATCGCGAGACATATGTGCCATGACGAGGTGTTTGTCTACACTACTTTAAACGGGTGAGTTCAATCTTGTAGTACTATAAACTAAACACCCTCCTTTGGGATCGCGAGGCATATATGCCAAGACGAGGTGTTTACCCACATTACTATGAACCGATAATGGAGGCCATGAGATCTAACCCTTGTATCTCTCTCCCACTAGATATTTTAAATTAAAGGTTTTTAAGATCAAGAACAATAATAATGCTAGACACCTTGAAAACATAATCCTAATCTCATTAGGAATAAATTTCATAATCCTAGCGTTAACTAGATAGCATATATATTCATGTATCTCCATACAAATTGTAACACATGAAAACACACTTTAATATATGGATCCAAGACATCCAAGGCATATAACACATGCTAGAAACATTGAATCACTTCCTTATCTATACTATTATTTTAGGGGCTTCCCCTGTTTGGATTCTTCATTTTTTAGTTCGAAAATGCCCCTACACCCCTATGTTTAAGTAGAGACAAAACTGAAGGATAATCCGGTAAAAATGTAACTCTAACTTCCACTAAAACGTTGCCTAAAAAATAGGACCACTCTCCAATTAATTTTCAAATTGATTTATTCACTTATAAATTAAATTTTCAAAATAAAAATTATATATATAAAATAAAAAAAACACAGCTTTTTTTTCTACAAAATAGGACCACTAACAAAAAAAAAAAAAACTCATCGCACGCGTGAAGCGCGTGTGATGAGGCTAAAAAATAAGATCACTCTTCAATTAATTTTCAAATTAATTTATTCACTTATAAATTAGATTTTCAAAATTAAAATTATATATATATAAAATAAAAAAACGCAATTTTTTTTCTACAAAATAGGACCACTAACAAAAAAAAAAAAAAAAAAGACTCATCGCACGCACGAAGCGCGTGTGATGAGGCTAGTATCAATAATTTGAATGCATATGAACCCATATAAATAATATATATATATATATATATCTTATCAATGCATTCAAAGAAGACAAAAAGAATGATACATTAATTAAGATTTTGCGTGTAAACCTATATTATATATATATATATATATATATAATGACAATCATCACACACCTTATATATATATATAATATTATATTGCTTCAAACCGTATATATATAAAAAGGATACATAATGATTCATCAAACACACACACACACACACACATATATATATATATATATATATATATATAGAGGCTTATATATTCTTCAGATGTTGTATAATAGCCAAGCGATGGATGGACTTAAAATCACACACATGGCAGTTAACACATGACTGCTATACGGATTCAAAGGCATGCATCCAAGCCACAATATATGATTGATAACATTCATCATTTTGACTTTATATATATATATATATATATATATATATATTCAAGAAGGCAATCCGAATCAGTGCGTTGGTCCGTTCAAATAAAGTAGTTATTGTCCATTGACAATAACGATTCTCAACTGCCATTGATATTCAAAAAATGTATATACACGGCCATACATTGTTTTGAAGACAGAATTCCATATTAAAAGGAATTCACTTCACATCAACGCAAAGTCAATCTCCAAAACTAAATTATGAACGTGATCATATAGAACAATCACTGCAGATTTAAGAATCTCATAACACAAAATGATTTTCTTTGATTCTAAAACTCAAACACATGTTATATAAACATGAGATGAAAACCTGGCTCTGATACCAATTGTTGAAAAATCTGGTTTTGTATCTCATACAAAACACACAGCGGTAGCAACAAACATGGATCTATTTCATTCATGATTCATAACATGCACTACGTAAATTTCAGAATTTAAGAGCGAGATAGCTTACTTTAGTGTGGTGAAATTAAAAAAAAAAAAAAAAGATTAGAAGTACTTGGGAACACTTTTAATCTTCACTCCAATTCCACTTTACGCCCAAGAAGTGTGGTCTCTCGATCAGTTTCTAAGGGAGAATAATTGAGTGGCTTCACTCACACATACACACCACTTCACAATGATGTATCTTTTTCTCTTATGAAAAATTCTATATGTTTCTCCCTTCATAAATAACTGATTATCTAATTGGGCTGGCCTATTGGGCCTTTCCAATTCGGCTTTAGTGTGTGGATTGGAGTGGGACCAAAAGGGACCAATAATACACTAGCTCCAATAGGCCTTGGGCTTTTCTATCAACTCTTGACAAGCCCAAAGTTACCATTAATTATATTTAATACCACTATATAAATATAATTGCACTCTAGGCCTTATTAATAAATTATATTCCAAGACTTTATTATACATGCAACCCCTTCATAAAATATTCGTAGTAATACAAAGTCATAAATGTAGACTGTCACTTTGAAAATTACTACATCTTAATCATTGAGTACCCAGTTTAATCCTTTAAATTATTCATCATATATTAATGAAATCCAATTTCATAAATATATACTTTAGTATATCCTTACTAAAGTGGTTAGGCCTAATATTCTGAATAACCAAACCCATTAAACTTATCTCAATGGAATATTTTATATCTCCGTTAAGAGATTATGAATTCCATCTTGAGAATATATGTTTCATAAACACTAAATGTGACTGTCCAACATACTGAACTTTTGATCACGACTTTAGATCTCACTCCTGATATATCAAAGCAACCTATACTTCATGATCAGGTCCATTATTCTCTCAGGATTAGGATCTCATACAAATAGAAGTCGTGAGATTTATTATTCATTTAATAGTCGTTAGGAGAATAATAAATCTCACAGCGGTCCAGTTCAATATGTCTTAACTCTTAAAACATATCAACATATCAGCTAGAAGTCTCCATTTCCATGATCAAGAAAAATCGTCTTAGTTGATATGTTATAGTCTTTGTAGATGAAATGCCCAATTTCATCACCGACTACGAACTATAATTCTAAGTTTACAAAGAACTTACGATCTATATCTTCCGTGACTAAATCACATACTATGCATCTCATGGACTATATGATAATGTCCAAATATTCATGTTACCATTATTTTAGATAAAAATAAAACAACTTTATTAATCATAACATTAAGTCATATATAATGTCATACATAGCATCATACAATAGAATTTTAGGGCACATATCCTAACAGTTAGCCCACTGTAGAGACCTACAGCACGGCTACTAGATAGTCTCCAAATTAGATGCAAGCATACAACATGACCGATAGTTAACCCACTGGAGATTCTCGTAGGAATCTGCTCTCTTTTAACACATATGCTTAACATAAACCTGTACAACATGTTTAGAAAACAGTGTTAGTTCATCCATATTTCCATTTAACTTATGGGCTTACCACCTGTGTCTGAATTTCTTGCTGTTTTATAGATTATGTCTCGGAGGACGAGATTTGGAGGGGAACGGGGGAAGGCCCCCGCCTATGTTACGACCCACGGGGACTCTTCTTCTGATGATGTGACCGCTTCGGCTGGTGAATGAGCTGCTTGAGTTCTGTAGAGCCATTTTAAATGTGAGGGTGATGATGCCAGGCCCACCAGCAGCATTCCTATGGAGACTCGTCCTAGGGGACGAGGTTCAGTTAGGACAACCAGTACTTCATCTGAGTTACGCACTATTTCCAACGGGGCTTCCTTACAGTGCATGCCGCCCAGAAGGAGAGGGACCTCTGGAGGAGAGATGAGAGCTGAGGATCTCGCTATTGACTTAGAGGATTTGTCTAGAGACGAGGTACACCCGGACTTGGGCCCTCGTAGGTGCATTTTGAGTTCAAGGTTTCCACCATGCTAGGCCGGTGCCGATGCTCATACTAGAGCGGTAGATGATAGTATCACAGACACTTATCTTCTGCAGGGATTGAAGAGCCATCCTTTCGCTTCCTTTTCTTGTCATTTAGATTTCAGTTATATACATGTGCTAATGGGTAGCTTTGATTCTGAATGCAGAGGCCCAATAGGATCTGTGGTTGGGGTGCTTGGTCCACCTTTCTTCGGCAACTGTCTGATCCTGGGACCCATCGACATTATGGGGATTTCCTAAGAAAGCAGGTGTTTGAGGACTTTCTGAGGATCCCCCCATACTCCATGAGGCATGGGATTGGGGAAGCTTTGGTACTACAATTTCATGCTGAGACTAACACCTTTCATCTAGGCTATAGGGAGTATGCAGTTCTCCCTCTTGATTGGACAACCATCCTGGGCATCAAATTCGGTGGATGTCTGATTTTGACTGATGACATGAGCTTTGAAATGGCTTGTGAGCTCTTTGGCATCCCTCTCCCATTGACTACAGACACGAAAGGATATTTTGGGCCCACCACATCACCATAGATTCGCACTAAATTAGGGCAACATCCCCTGGGGTGTGGCACTTACTAACATTCATCTTCGGCGGTTCTTCATATGTTTTCTCGGTAGTTGCTTCTTTGGAAACAACCAATCAGTATTATCCTGCCAGCTACTATAGGCCATAAAAGTAGTCTCCGATGTTGGGAGCTATGATTAGGGGTCTGTCATTTACGGGTTTTTCATCTCTTTCTTAAGGCGAGCTTCACAACAGGATTTCAAGAGCCTGGAAAGGTGTTGGCAGATTTCGTTATGGTGAGCATATGAGTACATCCAGCTTTACGACCATGGTACTCTAGTTTGTCCGCAACCTTGTATCCTCGGGCATATGCTTGGTCACTCTGCACAATTACTAGAGTTGTTATGGTGTAGCCAAAACCATTTCTGCATTGTTGGACTGTGTCACTTGGGGTGAGATAGCGGTTCACCCTTACGATGGATCGTTTCTGGTGAGGCTAGAGCTCACTGTTGCCATGGGCCAATCGAGAGTACGACGCTGGTTCTGGGCACTGACAAATTGGGAGTTCATTTTAGTTGAGCGGACCTTAAACCAAGTCATGCCGATCTATGAAGTGCCTAGAGATCCACCTCCACTTGACTTGTCATTTGAGTCTGTAAGTTCGTTTAGACCCCTTAACCCAACAGATTAACCTAGTGAATTAGCCAAGTGATTAACTTAGGTAATTTAATTAGAACTAGGTTAACACAAATATATAAAAATAACAAAGCAGCGGAAAATAAATAACACAAAGATATGATGACCTAGGAAACCACACCGGTAAAAACCTGGGGAGGATTTGACCTAGCTATCCTCAAGGTAAACTGAATCCACTATGAAAGAATCGAAGTTTACACAATAGCGACTTAGACCACTAACATCCTATTGCTACCCGAGTGTAGGAAACTTACTACCATGACCCCATGATAGCTTTGAGATCCACGGACTCCTTCTTTCCGGAATTCTTCAGCAAATCCACAAGCGCACCTGCTTGTATATCTTTGTGCTCTTTGATTCTGCAACTGTATTGATTTACACAACTCTTGACATAAATCTCAAGTTTGTAAACCCTAAGTGTATGTGAAGGTAAACACCTCTAGATCTCACAATGAGATTCACAAACACAGCAAAACAGAACTCTAAAAACGTGGCTAGGGTTTTCCCTTTTATACTTAGGGCAAACATAAAACCCTATACAATAAAACGAGCTTGGGCTGAGTTGGAAATTTCTGCAGAAAAACATTCTGCACGATTTTCGATCGATCGAGTCTAATTTTCGATCGATCGAGTCACACAGAAAGTTAATGGTAATTCTGCATAAAAACTCGATTCCAACTTTACATTAAATCCCATACTTTGAGCAAGTCTAACACACGACTAAACATTGTTTTGATCATGGTTTGCCAACATACAAATTGAAGTTCTAAATACATTAGATCCTAATCTTTAGAACCTAACAGAGTCCATTGTGATGGATGATCCAGTTTATGCGATAGGCTCTTTTGATGCATATGCGGACACTAGCATGGATTATGTCGCTTGGTTTGCGGCGGCCTCTGCGGGCCTTATTATGAGCTGTTGGGAAATATACATGTTTGCATCGCATACAAAACATACGCAGCGGAAAATAAACGGATCTACTTCTTTCGCAATTGATAACATGCAGTATGTAAGTTTCAGAATATAAGAACAAGAGAGTGTACCTTGATGCAGTGAAATTGAAAACCGAATGAAGAAGAGAACACTTTCAATCTTCACTCCAATTCCACTTGATGCCCAAAATGTGTGGTCTCTCAATCAGTTCTATGTTTCTCTAGAGAGAATATATGAAAGAGTGTCTCTCTTCCTTATATCATATCGTCTCATGCATTAAACATACAAACTATTTTATTCTATATAAAATTCTGCATGTCTCTCTCCACATAACTGATTATCTAATTGGGCTAGCCTTTTGGGCCTTCCCAATTGGGCTTTAGTGTGTGGCTTGGAGTGGGACCAAAAGGGAACAAATAAGACACTAGCTCCAATGGACCTTGGGCTTTTCTGTCAACTCTTGACAAGTCCAAAGTTACCATTAATTATATTTAATACCACTATATAAATATAATTGCACTCTAGGTCTCATTAATAAATTATATCCCAAGACTTTATTATACATGCAACCCCTTCATAAAATATTCGTAGTAATACAAAGTCATGAATATAGACTGCCACTTTGTAAATTACTACATCTTAATCCTTGAGTACCCGGTTTAATCCTTTTGAGTTATTCACCATATATTTATAAAATCCAATTTCATAAATATATACTTTAGTCTTACTAAAGTGGTTAGGCCTAACTCTCTGAATAACTGAACCTATTAAGCTTATCTCAAGGGAATATTTTATATCTCCGTTAAGAGACTATGAATTCCATCTTGAGAATATATGTTCCATTAACACTAAATGTGACTGCCCAACATATTGAGGTTTTGACCGTTACTTTAGATCTCACTCCTGATATATCAAAGCAACCTACATTTCATGATCAGGTCCATTATTCTCTCAGGATTAAGAGTTTATGTGAATACAAGTCATGAGATTTATTATTCAATTGACAGTTGTTAGAAGAATAATAAATCTCACAGTGGTCCAGTTCAATATGTCTTAACTCTTAAAACATATCAACATATTAACTAGAAGTCACCACTTCCATGATCAAGACAAATCATCGTAGTTAATATGTTATAGTCTTCGCAGATGAAATGCCCAATTTCATCACTGACTACAAACCAAAATTTTGAGTTTACAAAGAACTTGTGATCTATATCTTCTGTGACTAAATCACATAAATCACATACTATGCATCTCATGGACTATTTGATAATGTCCGAATATTCATGTTACCATTATTTTAGATAAGAATAAAAAAACTTTATTAAACACAATATTAAGTCATACATCATTTCTCACATAATGTCATACATAATATTATACATAGCATCATACAATAGGATTTAAGGGCACATATCCTAACATGAGCGACGTCCCTGTGAGCGGGGGCTAAGTGCTAGGGGGCATGACTCGCGCCCAGGTAGCTTTTGGAGTGGAGTGGAGAGCATGTGTGGAGGCCTTGCAGGCTAAAGTGATAGAGCTCGAGACCACTACTGCGACTAGGGAGGCACACATGCAACAGGAGGCTACTCAGGCGTTAGCTAGGGAGAGGGAGCTTTGGCAAAAGGATAAAGAGGCTCGTGATATTGCTGCACAGAGAGAGAGAGAGAGAGAGAGAGAGAGAGAGAGGTACCAGCTTTAGAGTGAGCTAGCCTTGCTTCATGGATATACCATGGTTCTGATAAGAGAGTTACGGGCAACTCGTATTTCGGTTTTGCCTTCGCCTCATATTCCCAGCCTGGAGCCCATTATATCTCCATACAAGCTCGGGTATATGCTAGTTCCTCCAGGTCCGCTGAGTGGTTAGGACTCTTTTGATCAGACTCAGGGGCCTTCTTAGGATCCAGGGTATACTCTTGGAACTTCGGGCGGTACGAGTCCTTCCACTGGCCCTTTTACAAGCGACAATGATGAAACCGACCAATTTTTTAGGGATGATGATTCTCAGTAGGCTTAGCGCTTATTGTAGCATAATGTAGCCCCAGAGTGGGCAAGTAATGATTTTTCTTGTATCTTATAGACATTGCACCCTGGTGGGCCAATTATGTATATATATTTTGTTAGGATTAGTGCCCTTCAATCCTATTGTATGATGCTATGTATGATATTATATATGACATTATGTATGACTTAATGTTGTAATTAATAAATTTGTTTTATTATTATCTAAAATAATGGTAACATGAATATTTGGACATTATCATATAGTCCATGAGATGTATAGTAAGTGATTTATGTGATTTAGTCACAAAAGATATAAGTCACAAATTCTTTGTAAACTCATAATTTTAGTTCGTAGTCGATGATGAAATTGGGCATTTTATCTGCGAAGGCTATAACATATCAACTAAAATGATTTGTTTTGATCATGGAAGTGCAGACTTCTAGTTAATATGCTTCAAGAGTTAAGACATATTGAACTGGACCTCTGTGAGATTTATTATTCTCATAACAACTGTCAAATGAATAATAAATCTCACAACTTCTATTTACATGACCTCTTAATTCTGAGAGAATAATGGACATGATCATGAAGTGTAGGTTGCTTTGATATATTCAAGATGGAAGTCATAATCTCTTAACGGAAATATAAAATATTCCCTTGAGATTAGTTTAATGAGTTTGGTTATTTAGAGTGTTAGGCATAATCACTTTAATAAGATATTACTAAAGTATATATTTATGAAATTGGATTTCATAATATATGATAAATAACTTAAAAGATTAAATTGGGTACTCAAGGATTAAGATGTAGTAATTTACAAAGTGGCAGTCTATATTAATGACTTTGTATTACTACGAATATTTTATGAAGGGGTTGCATGTACAATAAAGTCTTGGGATATAATTTATTAATAAGGCCTAGAGTGCAATTATATTTATATAATGGTATTAAATATAATTAATGGTAACTTTGGATTTGTCAAGATGACAAAAAAGCCTAAGGCCCATTGGAGTTAAAGTCTTATTTGTTCCCTTTTGGTCCCACTCCAAGCCACAAACTAAAGCCCAATTGGAAAGGCCCAAAGGCTAGCCCAATTAGATAATCAGTCATAAGGAGAGAAACATACATAATTTTGTAAGAGAATGAAATGGTTTGTATGTGAGTGTTGGACATTCTCTTATTCTCCCTTGAACACATTCATATAAATTGATTGAGAGACATCACTTCTTGGGCACAAGTGAAATTGGGGTGAAGATTAAAAGTGTTCCTAAGTACTTCTAATATTTTGTTTTGAATTTCACCACACCAAGGTACACTCTCTTGTTCTTATATTCTGAAATTTACATAGTACATGTTATCAATTATGAATAAAGTAGATCCGTTAATTTTTCGCTACGTATGTTTTTTATGTGATACAAACATCTTATTTTCCAACAATTGGAAACAGAGCCAGGTTTTCAATTTCGAATCGGTATAACATGTTTTGTGAGTTTTTGAATTAGAGATAACAGTTTCATGTTGATAGAAGTGTTGGGGTTTATGCTCTAAAATCCAATTTATTGGTATGTCATAAATAATTAAATTTGTTCATTTAAATGAAACTATCTACAAATGAACTAATGGGACATTATCTTAATCCATGAGATGCATAGTAAGTGATTTATGTGAAAAGTCACAGAAGATATAAATCACAAGTTCATTGTAAACTCAAAATTTTAGTTCGTAGTCGGTGATGAAATTGGACATTTTATCTACGAAGACTATAACATATCATCTAAGATGATTTGTCTTGATCATGGAAATAGAGACTTCTAGTTGAGATGTTGATATGTTTTAAGAGTTAAGACATATTGAACTGAACTACTGCGAGATTTATTATTCTCCTAACAACTGTCAAATGAATAATAAATCTCACGACTTCTATTTACATCAACTTTAAATCCTGAGAGAATAATGGACATGATCATGAGGTGTAGATTGCTATGATATATCAGGATTGAGATCTATAAGCCACGATCAAAACCTCAGTATGTTGGGCAGCCACATTTAGTGTTGATGGAACATATATTCTCAAAATTGAATTCATAATCTCTTAACAGAGATATAAAATATTCCCTTGAGATAAGTTTAATGGGTTTGGTTATTTAGAGTGTTGGGCCTAACCACTTTAGTAAGGAGTTACTAAAGTATATATTTATGGAATTGGATTTCATAAATATATGATGAATAACATAAAGAATTAAAGTGGGTACTCAAGGATTAAAGATGTAGTAATCTTCAAAGTGGTAGTCCATATTCATGACTTTATATTACTACAATATTTTAATGAAGGGGTTGCATGTATAATAAAGTCTTAGGATATAATTTATTAATATGGCCTAGAGTGCAATTATATTCATATAGTGGTTTTGAATATAATTAATGGTAACTTTGGACTTGTCTAAAGTTGACAAAAAAGCCCAACGCCTATTGGAGCTAGAGTCTTATTTGTTCCCTTTGGTCCCACTCCAAGTCACATACTAGAGGCCAATTGGAATGACCCAAAAGGCTAGCCCAATTAGATAATCAGTTATATATAAGGAGAGAAACATACAGAATTTCAAGAGTAGTTTTTATTAAGATCATATAAGGGATAAAATGGTGTATGTGAGTGTAGACACTCTCTTATTCTCTCCTTGGAAACTAATTGAGAGACCACACTTCATGGGCATTAAGTGGAATTGGAGTGAAGATTAAAAGTGTTCCCAAATGCTTCTAATCTTTTTTTTTTTTTTTTTTTTTTAAATTTCACCGCACCAAGATACACTCTCTTATTCTTGAATTTTGAAACTTACATAGTATATGTTATTAATTGCGAATGAAGTAGATCCGTTAATTTTCTATAGTGTATGTTTTGTATGTGATACAAACATGTATTTTTTCCAACAAGAAGATTATGCAATTAATTTTCCGCATGGTTGTTGAAATTATTTGTCAGTTCGTTTAGACCCCTTAAACCCAACAGATTAACCTAGAGAATTAGCCAAGTGATTAACTTAGGTAATTTAATTAAAAACTAGGTTAACACAGATAAGCAAAAATAACAAAGCAGCGGAAAATAAATAACACAAAGATATGATGACCTAGGAAACCACACCGGTAAAAACCTGGGGAGGATTTGACCTAGCTATCCTCAAGGTAAACTGAATCCACTATGAAAGAATTGAAGTTTACACAATAGACTTAGACCACTAACATCTTATTGCTACCCAAGTGTAGGAAACTTACTACCATGACCCCATGATAGCTCCGAGATCCACGGACTCCTTCTTTCCGGAATTCTTCAGCAAATCCACAAGCGCACCTGCTTGTATATCTTTGTGTTCTTTGATTCTGCAACTGTAATGATCTACACAACTCTTGACATAAATCTCAAGTTTGTAAACCCTAAGTGTATGTGAAGGTAAACACCTCTATATCTCACAAAGAGATTCACAAACACAGCAAAACAGAACTCTGAAAACGTGGCTAGGGTTTTCCCTTTTATACTTAGGGCAAAACATAAAACCCTATACATTAAAACGGGCTTGGGCTGAGTTGGAATTTTCTGCAGAAAAACGTTCTGCACGATTTTCGATCGATCGAGTCTAATTTTCGATCGATCGAGTCACACAGAAAGTTAAAGGTAATTCTGCATAAAAACTCGATTCCAACTTTACATTAAATCCCATACTTTGAGCAAGTCTAACACACGACTAAACATTGTTTTGATCATGGTTTGCCAACATACAAATTGAAGTTCTAAATACATTAGATCCTAGTCTTTAGAACCTAACAAACTCCCCCTTTGACAATCCATGACAAAACACAGACTTAACAAAAAGCTCAAAGTTTACACATTGAAACAGCCCATTACAAAATAGATAGCCACTTAACAATTCAACCTAAACTACTATCTAACAGTTGCAAGGTAGACAGCAGCTCGACTGAAAACAACCTGTATATTCCTGTAACACTTAACAAACACATAAACGCATGTGTGGAAAAAAAAAACAGGAAATATATAAATAAAAATTTCTTAATTGCACATGACACAAAATAAAGACATATATCATGAATAACATCATCAATATAGATCAATAAGCAGAGTAGTAGCATAGTGAAATAAGAAACATATACATACAAATGTATCTCAACAAAATAAATCTCCTAAACAAGAGCTAAAAATGAGAATACACAGTGAAGCATCTAGATACAATCTAACAACTCCACAAGCTCCGCAGTATCACTACCAAGGAAACAAAAAACTCCCCCTAAAATGTAAATCTCCACAAAAAAATCTCCTAGATACAATGAACTATGTACTCCCCCTTTTTGTGACGAATTGCCAAAGGGCACTCACTCATCATCAAAAGGTGGTGGAGGAGATCGACGAGAGCTCGCCAAATCCGCTCGTAACGCACGTAGCTCATCAAGGATGTCCACCAAAAGCTGACCATGAGCCGCCTGAACGGTCACGACAGTATCAAGAGTCCGACGAAGGTCAGAAACCTCATCAAACGGTGGAGGAACATCAGCAGCAGCAGCAGCAACAGCAGGATCAGAAGAAGTCCCAGCTGCATGAGTATCTGTAGAAGAAGAAGGGGGTGGAGTGACATCGGAAGGCTCTACCCTAGAACGCTTAGAGCTAACTCGACGTTGAGCAGCCCTTTGCCTCAAAAAGGTAGCACCAATAGGAGCGACAACATGTACAGGCTCAGAAGCAGGAAACTCACCAAAACCAAGAAAAAGGAGAATCCGATGAATAAAAACAGGGAAAAACAAAGCATGAGCCGTAGAACTAGACCGATGAACCTCGTTCAAAGAACGAAGGAACAGATGCGGAAAACTGATAGGAGCATCAGTGACCAAAGCATACAAAAAGACACACCTCTCAAGAGGAATGGTGTGGACATGCGAAATAGGCCACAAAGAATGACACGCTATCCTAAAGAAAAGATAGTGCAGCTCAGACAGCTCAGCAGAAGTGATCCGAGGATCAGAACCCCACTGGATAGAAGACCCAGTGATGTATGACAAGACGTCATCAAGGGGAGGAGACTCCTCGTAAGGAAAAACGGGATGGTCCTCAATGAGCACCCCAAGAGCATCAGACACTACCGAAGGGGTAATGCGATACTCCACACCACGTAACCACACCTTGACTAAGGTGTCATTATCATAGACATGAATAGAGAGGTTCGAATAGAACTCTCTAATCAAGGTGGCAGGAGGAGGAGAATGCTCATACTCGAGCAAAGGTAACCAACCCCGACGCTCAAAGTTACGTCGCACCTCAGGATCTAGCTCATCTAAGATAACCCTACGCTCAGCCCAAATCTGACGCCTAAGGTTCAAAGTCTCATAAGTGACTTGGTTTGACTCACTAGGGAACCGCTCAGTGTCAAAGGAAGGAGAAGGATCAGAAGTCCTATGGGCTCTAGTTTTCCTAGGCATAGTGCTAAGGAAAAGATAGACACAGAAAGAAAAGAGCAAAAACAATACCAAGGGTAGACTGCAAGTTAGCACAGCAAAAAAAATAGAATATAACAATTCTATATGATGCATGAGCATGAACATAACATGATGCATGTACTAATGTAGTGACATGTTCAATTGTGATCCAAATTAACAAAATTGGCTTGAGCAAGCAATATTTATCAAAAATACCCAATTTGAAAAACCTAATTTTTCAAAACACAACAAATTGATAAATTGATCAATACAACATTCAATTAACTCAATATAATGATCAAATTAATCAATCCAACAATCCAATTTCATCAATTTCAATCAAATTGAACAAAATCCCCAATTTTCTCAATTTCAAGCCCTAGAATTTCAAATTTCCTTCAAACCACCAAAATAATCCAATTAAACTACATGTAAAGCTTAGGTAAGGTGTCCCCACAAAAACCCATAAAAGATTTGAGAAAGAAACACTCAAAAACAATCCCAAAAATAGAAAACTCCTAAATGCCGAAAATACCCAAATATACATGAAAATAATGCATGAAATTAGAAAATAAATGCAAAGGAAAGGGTATATAGGTCTTACCAGCTGTGGGAGAGAGAGATTGTAGCAAAAGATTTGGAAGAAAGCGACAAAATCTCCAAAAAAAATGCTGACCGGTTGGTAGGAAGACAAAAGAGTTTGAAAAAGTTTTTGAATAGTGAAAAGTCACGTGAAAAAGGACCTTTTTAAAAACTGTCATCCCGAGTTTCGATTGATCGAAAATTACATTCGATCGATCGAAATTACCTTCGATTGATCCAAAATAAGCTTGGATCGATCGAGCCAACCAGAGAGTTTTCTGAGCATTTTAAAACATTTTCGATCGGTCGAAAATCAGTTTCGATCGATCGAAATTCTGGAAACATCATATTTTTGAAAAACCAAACATTTTAGATCAAAAACTCCTCAAAGCAGCAGATTTTAAAAATCAAATGCATGAGTATGAGATGAGATGTTTTCCAAAAACACATGTATTCAACCCAGATTTCCCAAAGCATAATTTTCTCTCAATATACCCAAAAACAACAAACAAGCAAACATGTTTTGCATCAAATTCCCAAAATTCTCAAACTTGGTCGGTCAGGCCAAAAACACACACAATATCATGTACACAATTCTAGCAAAGAATAGCCTGTGTAGTGTGTGCAACTAGCATAAGTTTGAGAAACATGTGAGGTGATATACATATAGAGATCAATCACAATTTCTACAAAATCCATCACATGAATTTGAAAGAGACTATCCCTTAAAGAGTTACATCATATAACTCCCACATCTCCTAGAATAAGAGCTTGCAATCATGTAAGTTTTTTGATTTGCCTCATTATTCAAATTTATTGATTAGAAACTTAATAAAAGCTGGGATAATGTACACACCAATTTTATTTGAATTTGTGATATTATTATAGCCCAATAATGTACACACCAATTTTAATTAGAGTCTACACCTTATGTTCTTTTTGTGCATGTGCTACACTTTCTCGAGCTCAAAATCTTATGATATGCACTAAGGTGTTCATGATTGGCTAATAAACAGTGGTGAGATGGTTATTTATGCCTTTCTCAATAAGTTCAAGTCCAACAATCAAAGACATAAGACTTCAAGATCAAGATCATGTGATCAACAAATATAGCATCTTCCCACACAACATGCACAACAAGACTTTAGCTAGTAAAGTGCAATAGAAATAAGTGCATCAAAGCTAAACAAGGTACATACTTATGACATGTAATTTTGATTGACCAACCTTGTTTTCAAATTTAAGGAAAAAAATAGCAAAACACAATTTGCAAAAAAAATTTTTTTTTTTTTTTTAATAAACAAATAAACAAACATCCTAGAATGAAATGCATGAATGTAATGCAATGCAAATCCTAGAAACAAAGGTCACAAAAGATTGAGCAATGAAGCACAAGGATCATGTCAGACAGACTCAATTAGATTGAGCCTTTTGCATCCAAGACTTCTTAGATGCAACTCTTGCATTGGAGTTATGATTCACATTAGAATTCTGAGCAACTCCAGGATTGGAATAAAGGTTTAACGCCTTTACCAATTCACCAATAAGTACCATAGGATCATGTGCTTGAGGCACAGGTACTTTAGTTTTATTTGCTCGCTTTGCAGCTTGCAACTTAAAACAATTTGGACGTATGTGTCCAGGTTTTCCACAAAAATGACAAACCCATGCAGGCTTATCATGCAATTTGCCCTTAGTAGAAGTTGAAGCTCTAGAATGAGAAGCATGAAGATCAACCCTAATCTTTCTAGGTGGAGGAACATTAACAGGTTTGACAGGTTCACTCACCACGGGTTTGACAATCTCACTCTTAGGAGGTTCAGAAGAAGGAACAAATTTAGTGGAAGATGGTTCAAGTACAGAAATACTTTCCTCATAACCTAAACCAGTTTTTTCAGAAGGAGACTTTTGAATACTCAACATGTGATCAAGTTTGGAGCTTGCAGACCTATTAGTTTGTTCTCTAGCAACAGATAAATCAAGTTCCAAACATTTAACTTTATTAAGTAAGAGCATGTTCTCAGTTTTCACATTATTCAAAAGCTCATTTGCATCAAACAATTTAACCAGTAAATTTTTCTTTTCAAGTTCTAAAGACGCAATTTTCTTCAAGCCTAACTCAACATTCATGGCATCCTTTGCAGCAACTTTGCAAAGTTTATTGTAGGCTTCCTGTAAATCTGCATCCTCAGAGAGTTCCCCATCAGAAGGGTTTTCTTCAACAGATATGCTTTCATTGACCACAGTGGTAGCAGTGAAAGTAATGAAGTTTCCATCCTCATCACTAGCGGATTCATTGTCGGAAACTTCATCATCACTAAGGGTTACAGCCATAGCTTTACCCTTAGACCTCAAATAAGTAGGACATTCAGACTTTAAATGACCATACCCTTGACAACCATAACATTGTTGTCCCAAAGAATTATTAGAAGATTGACCTACTTTCTCCTTAGGTTTTTCAATGTTATTAACCTTAGTGGGTTCATTCTTCCTAAAATTTCTAGGTTCAACAGTGTTCTTGCCTCTTGCCCTTCTGTTATTATTCCTCAGAAAGTTTCTAAAGTTCTTGGCAAGATAGGCAATCTCTGTAGCAGAGAGATCATCATCAAATCCACCATCATCAACATCATCAACAGACTTAAGAGCCATTGATTTGGATTTGTTAGTCTTGGGGAGGTCTAACTCATAGGACTGAAGAGATCCTACAAGTTCATCCACAGGGATGGAGTCTACATCCTTACTCTCAGTGATGGCAGTCACTTTGGGTCTAAAATCCTTAGACAAAGATCTAAGAATCTTCCTAACAATTTTAGGTTGATCATAGATTTCACCCAAATTATAAGCAGAATTAACAATATCATTCAATTTAGCATAGAATTCATCAAAAGATTCATCATCATTCATTCTTATGCTTTCAAATCTAGAGGTTAATTGCTGCAACTTATTAATTTTAACTGCCTTCGTGCCTTCATGCACAGTCTGGAGGATTTTCCAAGCAGTATGAGCAACCTCAACATTAGAGATTCTCTTAAATTCCTCCATGGAAACAGCATTAAAAATAGCATTCATAGCTTTGCTATTAAAAGCGACTGCCTCCTTTTAAGAAGTTTGCCATTCACTCACAGGAGTAGTGGGCTTCTCCCATCCGTATTCAACGGAATTCCAAACTCTCTCATCTATGGATTTCAGGAAAGCTTTCATCCTTACTTTCCAATATGCATAGTTGTTTCCATCAAAGTGAGGTGGAACAACAAGAGAGTGTCCGTGTTCCATGACAACAGGGGTCAAGGATCAGCTCAAAGATCAAAGGATCAAACAAAAAGCTACCCGCTCTGATACCACTTGTCAGTTCGTTTAGACCCCTTAAACCCAACAGATTAACCTAAAGAATTAGCCAAGTGATTAACTTAGGTAATTTAATTAAAAACTAGGTTAACACAGATAAGCAAAAATAACAAAGCAGCGGAAAATAAATAACACAAAGATATGATGACCCAGGAAACCACACCGGTAAAAACCTGGGGAGGATTTGACCTAGCTATCCTCAAGGTAAACTGAATCCACTATGAAAGAATTGAAGTTTACACAATAGACTTAGACCACTAACATCTTATTGCTACCCAAGTGTAGGAAACTTACTACCATGACCCCATGATAGCTCCGAGATCCACGGACTCCTTCTTTCCGGAATTCTTCAGCAAATCCACAAGCGCACCTGCTTGTATATCTTTGTGTTCTTTGATTCTGCAACTGTAATGATCTACACAACTCTTGACATAAATCTCAAGTTTGTAAACCCTAAGTGTATGTGAAGGTAAACACCTCTAGATCTCACAAAGAGATTCACAAACACAGCAAAACAGAACTCTGAAAACGTGGCTAGGGTTTTCCCTTTTATACTTAGGGCAAAACATAAAACCCTATACATTAAAACGGGCTTGGGCTGAGTTGGAATTTTCTGCAGAAAAACGTTCTGCACGATTTTCGATCGATCGAGTCTAATTTTCGATCGATCGAGTCACACAGAAAGTTAAAGGTAATTCTGCATAAAAACTCGATTCCAACTTTACATTAAATCCCATACTTTGAGCAAGTCTAACACACGACTAAACATTGTTTTGATCATGGTTTGCCAACATACAAATTGAAGTTCTAAATACATTAGATCCTAGTCTTTAGAACCTAACATTATTGTTTGATGAAAACTGATTTGATATTATGATGTTGTTTAAGTTTGATATTAAGTATGTTAAATTGAACTTTAAGGCTATAACATCAATGGAATTCAGTTTTGATATCAATCTCTATCTATTATGTTCATATGATGGTTGTTTGTTCATGAAAAGCTGTTGAAAATTGCCTTAGAAAAATTCTGGAAAATTCAAGTTTCACGAGATTTGATCGATCGAAAATTACCTTCGATCGATCAAGTGAAACAGTGACCAATCTGTTTGATTCGATTGATATTCGATTGCTAGTTGATCGATTGAATTTTCTTTTTCTATCGATCGAACAACGATCAAGTACTAATTGAGCCAAGCAGATTGTCAAGTATGAATTTTTTAATTTTTTCGACCCATCGAGATTCACATTCGATCGATTGAAAATTGTGAATTCAGAATTTTTTCTAAGTGTTTTCACATGGATAAAGAGCAAGGCTATGTATGATGAGATTACACATGTTTACTAATTAAAAACCTTTAATTTAAAACATCTAGTGGGAGAGAGATACAGGGGTTGGATCTCACGGCGTCCATTATTGGTTCAAAGTAGTGTTAGTAAACACCTCGTCTTGGTGTATATGCCTCGCGATCCCAAAGGAGGGTGTTTACTTCATAATACTATAAGATTGAACTTACCCATTTAAAGTAGTTTGGACAAGCACCTCGTCTTGGAGTATGTGCCTCGCAATCTCAAAGGAGGGTGTTTTGTTCCATGGTTCTACAAGTTTAAATACTATAAGGGAGATGAAATATGGCTACACATGATTCTAGACTAAGTGTAATGTTAACCTCCCAAAGGAGCTATGTCATTATCACTTAAAGGCTAAAGGTAATATGGCATATTATTAATGTTTGATAAGAGTTATCATGATAGCACTAATAATGAGAATAGTTCTCAATCAATTATGGTGTTTATAATATACTTGCTACCAAGGAATTATAGACATGGATTGGGTTGTCATTACATATTTTATATTATGGTTTTATTAAGGTTCCATACTATATGTTTATATGCTAAAATGATAATGTCCAGTTTACTTATTATATTCACGTTTATTATTTTTAGATTTGATCATGGCATCATTTAGCCCACTTGTTACTATTCTTAATCAAAACAAACTGACTGGATCCAACTATGTTGACTAGAAAAGAAATTGGACATTGTTTTTACTGCTGAAGAGCATAAGTATGTGCTTACTTAACCATGTCCTAGCTTTCCGTAATTAGATGCTCCTCCTAAGAAAAAACGTTGGAAAAAATCTAATTAGACGGCCAACTTCTATATACATGCATCTATCTCAAATGTTCTACAACATCAAATGCAGAATGTAGAACTAGCTTCAAACATTATGCTAAGTCTGAAGGAGATGTTTGGTAAGTAAGGCCATACTGCAAAGCAAGAAACTATGAGGCAAATTTATAACAGCAAAATGACTGAAGGCATTTCAATGAGGGAGCATTGTCTTAAGATGATCTCCAATTTGAATACACTGGAAGTTTTAGGGGCCGATATTGATGGAGAACCCCAATTAGATATGATACTCCAGTCACTACCAAAATCATTTAAGGAAATCAGACTTAATTATAATATGAACAAAAGGATTTATACATTTTCTAAATTAGCGAATGAATTGGTAGCAGCGGAAGGCATTCTTGGTACATCCAGTGTTGATGCCAATATGACTGAAGCTTCTACTTCTCAACCTAAGTCGAAAGGCAAGGGTAAGAAGAAAAAGGACTTCACCAAGCAAGATGGTCAACAAATTGCTTTAAGAGTTACCAACAAAGGAAAGAAACCCAAAGGAAAATGTTTCCATTGTGGTGAGTAAGGACATTGGTAGAGGAATTGTCCAAAATTCAAAGTTTTTAATAATAAGGATATGAAAAGTACATTCCTTTTTAAAGTATGTTTAGTACAAAATCCCACGGATTCCTGGTTTGTGGATTCAGGTTGTACTAATCATATTTGTAATTCTTTGCATGGGTTCCAGGAGACCAGAAGGCTAAGTGAAGGTGAATTGTTTCTTACTTTGGCCGATGGGAGCAAGATTCTAGTTATAGCTATTGGAGTGTCTAATTTATGTTTTGAATCTAGGGTTTTAATATTGGAAGACTGTTTGTATGTACCTGATGTTGATAGGAATTTAATTTCTGCAACTTATTTAGGTAAACATGGATATTGTGTTATCCTGAAAGACAATGTTGTAATAAAGAAGGATAAAGTGTTTATCTGTTTTGGCAATATTGTTGATGATCTTTATATTTTAACTCCTGATAAGCATGAATTATATAATTCTAAATTAGATAATAACTCTCATGTAAAATCATTAAAGGGAAAGTTTCCTTCTACTAATGATGCATATTTTTGGCACTTGCATTTGGGTCATATTAATTCAAACAAAATTCAAAGACTAATCAAAGATAGACTCTTAGAGCCATTGGACTTTAATGAATTTCCAGTTTGTGAATCTTATTTGGAGGGAAAAATGACCAAACGACCTTTTAATACAAAAGGTAGAAGAGCCCAAGAGTTGCTTGAATTAGTTAATATAGATGTATGTGGTCCTATGTCAACCCAAGTGAAAAGAGGTTATGAGTACTTCATCACTTTTACTGATGATTACTCAATATATGGTTATGTGTACCTAATGAGACGAAAGTCCGAAGACTTTGAAAAGTTCAAAGAGCTTAGGGCTGAAGTTGAGAATCAATTAGGTAAACACATAAAGGCCATTCGATCTCATCGTGGTGGCGAATACCTTCTTAGAAATTTCAAAGATTACTTAATTCAAAATGGGATTGTATCCCAATTGACTGCACCTGAAACTCCCCAACAAAATGGTGTAGTAGAGAGAAGGAATAGGACTGTTTTAGAAATGGTTAGGTCCATGATGAATTATTTAGCTTTACCAATTTCCTTTTAGGGATATGCACTAAAAATTACAATGCATATTTTAAATTTAGTTCCATCAAAATTTATTCCCAACACACCTAAGGAATTGTGGAGTGGGCCCAAGCCTAGTATGAAATATCTCCACATTTAGGGGTGTCTAGCATATGTGTTGAAAGGGAAGTCTGATAAGTTGGAAGCCAAAACGGACGTATGCATGTTTTTAGGGTATTCAAAGGAAACTAAAGGTTATTTATTCTATAATCATATAGATAACAAAGTGTTTGTTAGCACCCATACCAAATTTTTGGAAGATGATTATGTGAATGATTTTAATCCTAGAAGAAAAGTTATCTTGACTGAATTAGTTGAACCTATAATTGAACAACCAGTGGATGAAACTAGGGATGATGTAGCTGTATTAAATACACCATAAGATATTACTCATGAGATGACTAGTACTAGGAGCCTCGTCGTAGTGCGAGGATTATAAGGCCACTTATGAGATTTATAGGTCTAGGAGAAACTTATGAAGCTATCTCAGAGGAGGCCGAAACTGATCCTTACATTTATGAAGAAGCCATTAGGGACATAGACTATTGTATGGAGCTAGCTGACACCCTTATAGAGGACATTGAGGAGATGGATAGTGTGTAGGAGAGTGAGCTCACCACTCTTAGGGCAGAGGGGGCCGGCCCTTCCAGGCATAGAGGCAGAGTGCATTTAGCTAAGATCCCGGGTTGCGAGCTTAAAGGATGAGCTTATGGATCTTACCCAGAGATTTGCCAGCTTAGATCATTCTTGGGACAAGCAGAGGGCTGCACTGGAGGCCGATAGGGTCGAGGCCAGTAGTCGACCCGATGGTTTAGCATTGGAGCTAGTGCTAGCGAGGGCCTATATTCATTCCACCCTCAGCATGGAGTATGGCGAGAAGGCGATGAGCCTAGTGAGCCGCAGTTGGCTCTCCACCGCCTTCAAGCTGGGCTGGCCGAGAAAGAGGAGGCCTTGAGTGTTGCCACTGCAGAGGTGGGCACCTTGCAAGCTTTGCTAGAGATCAAGCGACAGGGGTCCACTTTTGATTCCATGATGGAGAGGAAGTTGGTCTGCCTCTGACCTTTGCACGATAGGTGGGTTACTTCGCACCCATGCTTTTTATACAGGTGGGTTACTTCGTACCCATGCTTTTGATGACCTGAACAGTACCAGTTTTGGGAGATTGTGCCAAGCCGTGTTTGATCGCTTGGGCCATGTTTGACTTGTTAGTGTTTGTCGATGTCGGGCCGTAGGTAGACGGATTAATCCGCTGCTGTGCCATTGTTCGACCACCTACTGCGGTGACACTCCTGCGCTTGCGGGGCCCATTGGAGGTCCCTTTCAGATGTGATCTCGCTGTGCGCTTGGTGTTTCACACAAAGCTTCGGGTGCACTCTCTCTCTCTCTGCAGAAGAGGGTATTTTGTCTACCTTTAGAGGTGTGGCAAGAATCTAGGCCAAGTTTTAGGTGATTACCAAAGGTTGGTGAAGTCGCCACCAATCATTAGGTTTTTCTAAGGTGTGATTGGTCACCTATTTCTAGTTGATTTTATTACCAATCCTAGGCTAAGAAAAAAAGCATTTTTCCTAATCTAATGTAGATGGCAAAAAATCTTGATTCTTGAGTCCAGAAGTTTGGTTACGTTTGAGGAAGGTGTTAGGAACCCCACAATGCCTGTCCAAGGACAGTCCTTTGTTTTGATAAAACCTTAATTTTTGGAGATTGGCAATTAAAAACATGATTTTGGCATTGGCTTTTGGGGCTTAACATGCATGGGGGCTTTAAGGTTTGGCTTTTCAATGGGTGTGGTCTCAATCTATGCTTTCCTAAGGCTTTCGAGCAATTTCCAAATTTCCACGTTGAAAACCCGGCGACATGTCACCATGCTTTCGCTGCGGAAATTAGGAATCGCTTTGCCTTAGGAAACACGGATTGTGACAATCACACCGGAATGGGGACGAGCAGGTATATATACATATATCATGCACAATGCAAGCACGTAGAGCAGGAAAGTAAATGCCTACATCCTTAGAGCATAGCCCAAAATATAGTGCAGGAAAAAAACAGGGGCCGCTGGCGTCGTTGCCGGGGAGTGATTCTAGTTGATTTTTTTTGTGCTTCTTGTGAACCCTATTTCATTCTTGAAATTTTCAAAAAAAAAAAAAAAGTTAGTTTTTGATAGGTTTTATTTTTGGTTGCTTGCGACAGCACACCAAATTTTGGCGCTGTTGCCGGGTAAGGATCGTTCCCACGGAGAGTATCTAGCCTCGTTTTATGCCACGTGAACAAGGAGGGGGGGGGGTTTGAGTATAATGAAAACAATTATAAGAAAAAAAACTAAGGAATAATTCAAATTAAAATATCGAAATCAATCAAAAGAACAAACCTTGGTCTAAGTCAACATCCACCACCGAAATTTTACAACTGATCATTGATGCAAATATATATCAATTCACACTTTGAATATTGACCGTTGGAATTATTTTCCTATCTCTCCTTAGTCACAATTAATTAGAAAACAAATATAATTAACCCTAACTACTAAACAACCCAAGACAAGCGCTAAAGGTTTAATCTAGTAGCAGCCTTAAAAATTAGAGAGATCGGTGAAACTAAACAACACAAGCACAAGCAGTTGTATTTAATTTAGTCATGCGTTCTTCCTAAGATCTAATAATTTCTAACGCAACAAATCATTAAATCTTGGTTGCTTCACAAATTAGAGAGATCAAACAATTACGGATTTGATATCTAACCTAGCAGTAGATTGCAACGAATAATAAACTAGTAGGCCTCCTAGTAATTAAACAAGACAATCATGAAAATAGGCATAGAAGAACATCCAATATTCAAAGCATAGATTGAACAATAAAAACAAATTAGATCTCACAGTTTTATTGATTTCGAGGCTTCAGTTTCCTTCAACCAAGTATAAAAGTTTAGCCACGCAGGGCCATGACAGAAAACTCAAAAGAGAAAATTAGAGAAGAGGGGAGAGAGAGAGGCGTGTGTCTAATTCTGAATTCTCCTCCCTCTTTTTCACGTTAATTCCCCCTTTCCCAAGCCTACAAAATCTTCTAAAAATATTTTAAATAATAATATTCAAATCTGACTAATTAAGGAAAAATATTAAAAATAAAACAAAGCCCTAATATAACTAGGAAAGTGGTGTTTTTCAGCTGGAATTTTCGTGCATGAGATCTGGAAGCTTCCATAAATAAATCGCATCAGATAGCATATTAGAATTGTAGGCAAAGGAACATTCCAGAACGTCAACAGTGCAGGTGCAGCGATTTCAAGCCCAATTTCGACCTTGATGCGGCCCGTATCTCTCAAAACTCAAAACATGAAAGTTGTAGATCTTTGTCTTGGCGTTCCATAGCATCTTGAATCATCTCAAGCGGAGCTCAGATGAGAGAGTTATGCCCAGATTACGAAGAGATGTTAAAGCTGTCCAGAATCGCCCAATTAGCTACGTTTTCCACTTAATGCCTCCATTTGCACCCTAAATCAAAATATAAGAATAATGAGTACATTTAGGCACCAAGTAAGTGTAAAAGACTAAGCATTAAGAGAGAAATATATGACAATTTGCATTCTCATCAGCCGCCATACTCTAGAGATGAGGATGAATGGTATACGACATGATATACCTAATACAACCCATCTAAAGAGATAAAGGGAGGAGGAAGGAAAGGGTTTAAACGAGTACATAACCAAAGGGAAAGGCTAAACTCCTAAATCTACTGAACACTGTCGCTTGGCTTAATCACATGCTCATGTCTGCACCCTTTTTGCTTGCGCTTGGGAGACCGTGCCCTAACTCCAAGTGTCCTCGCTCCATGTGTGTACATGCAAAGGCAAAGACAAGAAACCAACAAACAAGCAATGGAAGGAAAAGATGCAAAGAGCACATGAAAAGGCTTAAAGCAGATGAGCATGATAGGTATGGCAAGCAAAGAAACCAGGCAGCACGCAAACAAGCAAAAGGATAAACAAGCACGAAAGCAATTAAAAGGTGGTGTCTGCAAGGGAAAAATGTAGGTTTGGATCGAATGTCCATAACTTCATTGTGTTGAAGTATGGACAACACACTAGCAAGCAAGACTCATGCATGGACATGTAAGTAAATGTGTAAAGATTCATAGAGAGCCAACGGGTGGAACAAACAAGCATGGTAAGCACAACATCACACAGAGCGAAAAAGGGAAAAGGCATGCACAGAGCAACCCGGCATCCAGAGATGCTTCCCAAATGGTTATGATAGGCCAAGAATATATTGACTCCTTATGATAAATTAACCAATTGATATAGCTATGTTAGTTAATTAATTCAATTAACATGAAAAATGTGTGGTAGCACAAACAAATCACCAAGATAATATGCAGTGGAAAATAAAGTTGCCACGGTGATTTGTTTACTAATGGGGAGAACCTCTAAGGCAAAAACCCCATCGGGTGATTTTAAGGTCACCACTCCTGAGAATTCACTATTATCACAACAAGAGGTTACAAGTAAAGGAATTTCAGTACCTTATACCAATCTACAGTTGAACCCTTACCCCAATACCTAATTGGACTTGTTCTGTAGTGACAATCTCTCCTTTTCAAAGCACAACTCCTAGTACGCGACTAACCAATAGATGCTCGAATCCCAGTACACGGCTTACTCACCAACTTGAGAAAGATGTTGGCTACAAAGTTCTTCAATTTATCAACATGATGAAGATCACGAAGCTCCTTGGTCACAAAACCCAACGGCGTACAAACGCAACAGCTTCTTCAAGAGAAAGATGAACTAGGGCAAATTCTGTTCTCGGTCATAATTTACATGAACAAAACTTTTCCTCACACTTGTGCAACCTTTAATGGCCCTTAAAATAATCCTTATATATGTTTAGGGTTATGAGAAAAGAAAACCTAAACATTGTTGGGTAATAATCATGTTTGCATCCAATACAAAACATAAGCAGCGGAAAATAAACGGATCTACTTCATTCGCAATCGATAACATGCACTATGTAAGTTTCAGAATATAAGAACAAGAGAGTGTACCTTGATGCGGTGAACTTCAAAACCGAATGAAGAAGTACTCGGGAATACTTTCAATCTTCACTCCAATTCCACTCGATGCCCAAGATGTGTGGTCTCTCAATCAGTTCTATGTATCTAGAGAGAATATGAAAGAGTGTCTCTCTTCCTTATTTCATTACATTACACATACAAACCATTTCATTCATGATAAAATTCTGTATGTTTCTCTCCACATAACTGATTTTCTAATTGGGCTAGCCTTTTGGGCCTTCCCAATTGGGCTTTAGTGTGTGGCTTGGAGGGGGACCAAAAGGGAACAAATAAGACACTAGCTCCAATGGGCCTTGGGCTTTTCTGTAAACTCTTGACAAGTCCAAAGTTACCATTAATTATATTTAATACCACTATATAAATATAATTGCACTCTAGGCCTTATTAATAAATTATATCCCAAGACTTTATTATACATGCAACCCCTTCATAAAATATTCGTAGTAATACAAAGTCATGAATATAGACTGCCACTTTGTAAATTACTACATCTTAATCCTTGAGTACCCGGTTTAATCCTTATGAGTTATTCACCATATATTTATGAAATCCAATTTCATAAATATATACTTTAGTCTTACTAAAGTGGTTAGGCCTAACTCTCTGAATAACTGTACCCATTAAACTTATCTCAAGGGAATATTTTATATCTCCGTTAAGAGACTATGAATTCCATCTTGAGAATATATGTTCCATCAACACTAAATGCGGCTGCCCAACATACTGAGGTTTTGACCGTTACTTTAGATCTCACTCCTGATATATCAAAGCAACCTAGATTTCATGATCAGGTCCATTATTCTCTTAGGATTAAGAGTTCATGTGAATACAAGTCGTGAGATTTATTATTCAATTGACAGTCGTTAGGAGAATAATAAATCTCACAGCGGTCCTGTTCAATATGTCTTAACTCTTAAAACATATCAACATGTTAACTAGAAATCACCATTTCCATGATCAAGACAAATTATCGTAGTTAATATGTTATAGTCTTCGCAGATGAAATGCCCAATATCATCACCGACTATTAACCAAAATTCTGAGTTTACAAAGAACTTGTGATCTATATCTTCTGTGACTAAATCACATAAATCACATACTATGCATCTCATGGACTATTTGATAATGTCCGAATATTCATGTTACCATTATTTTAGATAAGAATAAAACAACTTTATTAAACACAATATTAAGTCATACATCATTTCTCACATAATGTCATACATAATATCATACACAGCATCATCCAATAGGATTTAAGGGCACATATCCTAACAATCTCCCACTTGCCCTAAAGACTATTGTGCACTAATCTAACTCCCATTCCCTCCAAATGTGACTCGAAGGTCCTTTGAGGCAAGACTTTGGTAAAGGGATCTACTAGATTATTTGCACTTTCAATCTTTGCCACCACCACATCTCCACGAGCAACAATGTCTCGAATGATGTGGTACTTCCTTTCAATGTGCTTTCCTTTCTTGTGATTCCTTGGATCTTTGGATTGTGCAACCGCTCCACTATTGTCACAAAACAATGTAATAGGAACTTGCTCCATTCTCACTACACCAAGATCAGAAAGGAATTTCTTGAGCCAAACAGCTTCCTTTGCCGCCTCACAAGCAGCGACATATTCAGCTTCCATGGTGGAATCCGCAATACAAGATTGCTTAACACTCCTCCAACTTATGGCTCCACCTCCCAAGGTGAATGCACATCCTGACGTGGACTTTCTGAAATCTAGATCTGATTGAAAGTCTGAATCTGTATAGCCAATGGGAATCAAATCCTCACAATGGTAAACAAGTATATAATCTCTCGTTCTCCGTAGATACTTGAGAATATGCTTTACAGCTTGCCAATGTTGTGGTCCTGGATTTGATTGATATCGGCTGACCATGCCAACTGAAAAACAGATATCCGGTCTAGTACAAAGCATGGCATACATGAGACTTCCTACTACAGAAGCATAAGGAACTTGTCTCATCATATTTACTTCCTCTTGAGTCTTAGGCCTTTGGTCATCAGACAGAGGAACTCCATGTCTGAAAGGAAGTAATCCTTTCTTGGAGTTTTGCATGCTAAACCGTTCTAGAACCTTATCTATATATCCAGCTGGTGATAAGCCTAACATCTTATTCTTACGATCTCGCCAAAGCTTGATCCCTAGAATAAAGTTAGCCTCACCCAAGTCCTTCATATCAAATTGGCTTGACAACCAAACCTTTACTGATGACATGACCCCTACATCATTTCCAATGAGTAGAATATCATCAACATAAAGCACTAGGAACATTACTACTTTTTCTTGATGTCGTTTGTACACACATGGTTCATCAAGATTTTGTTCAAAACCAAATGATTTGATTGCTTGATCAAATCTGATGTTCCATGACCTAGATGCTTGCTTAAGTCCATAAATGGACCTATTCAACTTGCATACCATATGCTCTTGGTTCTTTGCTATGAAACCTTCTGGTTGCTTCATATAGATTTCCTCTTCAAGATTGCCATTAAGAAATGTAGTCTTGACATCCATTTGCCAAATCTCATAATCATAATGAGCAGCAATGGATAAGAGAATTCTGATAGATTTAAGCATTGCTACTGGTGAAAAGGTTTCCTCATAATCAATACCTTCTTTTTGAGTATACCCTTTTGCCACAAGCCTTGCTTTAAAGGTTTCAACCTTTCCATCTATCCCTCTCTTCCTCTTGTAAACCCATTTGCAACCAACAGGTTTAATGCCGTTAGGCGCCTCTACAAGATTCCAAACTTGATTGGAATACATGGAATCTAATTCTGATTTCATAGCTTGGACCCAATGATGTGCATCTATATCATTCATTGCTTCTTCATAAGTGTAAGGATCAGTTTCGGCCTCCTCTGAGATAGCCTCATAAGTCTCTCCAAGACCTATGAATCTTATAGGTGGCCTAACATTCCTCCCACTACGACGAGGCAATTGTGTACTAGACATCTCATGAGTAGTATCTTATGGTGTATCCAATACAGCCACATCATCCCTAGTTTCAACTATTGGTTGTTCAATTACAGGTTCATTCATTTCAGCCAAGACAACTCTACTTCTAGGAGTAAAATTATTCATATAGTCATATTCCAAGAATTTAGCATTTGTACTAACAAAAACTTTGTTATCTTTATGACTATAGAATAAATAACCCCTAGTTTCTTTTGGATAACCCACAAGCAAACATACTTCTGATTTTGGTTCCAACTTATCAGACTTCCCTTTTAACACATGTGCTGGACAACCCCAAATGTGTAGATATTTCATACTAGGCTTACGCCCACTCCACAATTCCATGGGTGTTTTGGGAACAGATTTTGATGGAACTAAATTCAAAAGATGTATTGCTGTATCTAAGGCATAACCCCAAAAAGAAATAGGTAAAGTTGAGTAACTCATCATGGACCTAACCATTTCTAAAAGAGTCCTATTCCTTCTTTCTGCTACACCATTTTGTTGGGGAGTTCCAAGTGCAGTCAATTGGGATACAATCCCATTTTGAGTTAAGTAATCCTTGAAATCCCCAAGAAGGTATTCACCACCACGATCAGATCGAATGGCCTTTATGTGTTTACCCAATTGATTCTCAACTTCATCCCTAAACTCTTTGAACTTTTCAAAGGCTTCGGACTTCCGTCTCATTAGGTACACATAACCAAATCTAGAGTAATCATCGGTGAAAGTGATGAAGTACTCATAACCTCCTTTTGCTTGGGTTAACATAGGACCACAAACATCCGTATGAACTAATTCTAGCAACTCTTGGGCTCTTCTACCTTTTGCATTAAAAGGTCGTTTTGTCATTTTGCCTTCCAAACAAGATTCACAAACTGGAAATTCATCAAAGTCCAATGGCTCTAAGAGACCATCTTTGATCAGTCTTCGAATTCTGTTTGGATTAATATGACCCAAACGCAAGTGCCAAAGATATGCATCATTAGTAGAAGGAAACTTTCTCTTTAATGATTTTACATGAGAGTTATTATCTAATTCAGAATTATATAATTCATGCTTATCAGGAGTTAAAATATAAAGACCATCCACAATATTGCCAGAACAAATAAAGGTTTTACCCTTCTTTATTACAACATTGTCTTTAAGGATAACACAATATCCACTCTTACCTAAATAAGTTGCAGAAATTAAATTCCTACGAACATTAGGTACATACAGACAGTCTTGCAATATTAAAACTCTAGTTTCAAAGCATAAATTAAAAACTCCAATAGCTACTACTGGAATCCTACTCCCATCAGCCAAGGTCAGAAACAACTCTCCTTCTTTAAGTCTTTTGGTCTCCTGGAACCCCTGCAAAGAATTGCAGATATGATTAGTACAACCTAAATCCACACACCAGGAATCCGTGGGATTTTGTACCAAACATATTTCAAGAAGGAATGAAATTTTCATACCCTTGTTGGCAGCCTGGAACTTTGGACAATTCCTCTTCCAATGTCCTTTCTCACCACAATGGAAACATTTTCCTTTCAGCTTCTTTCCTTTATCGGCAACCCCTAAGACAATTTGTTTACCCTCTTGTTTAGTGAAGTCCTTCTTCTTCTTCTTCTTACCCTTGCCTTTCGACTTAGGTTGAGAAGTAGAAGCTTCACCCACATTGGCTTGAACATTAGAAGTACCAAGGATGCCTTCCGCCGCTACCAACTCATTCATCAATTCAGACAAAGAATAAATCTTTTTGTTCATGTTATAATTAAGTCTGAATTCTTTGAATGATTCCGGTAGTGACTGGAGTATCATATCCACTTGGGATTCTCCATCAATGTCGGCACCCAAAACTTCTAATGTATTCAGATTAGAGATCATTGTAAGACAATGTTCTCTCACTGAACTACCTTCAGCCATTTTGGTATTATAAATTTGTCTCATGGTTTCTTGCCTTGCAGAACGGCCTTGCTCACCAAACATCTCCTTCAGACTTAGCATAATGTCCGAAGCTAGTTCTACATCCTGCATTTGATGCTGTAGAACATTTGAGATGGACGCTAGGATGTAGCACTTGGCCATTTCATTAGATTTCTGCCAACGATCATATCGTTGTTTTTCCTCGGGAGGAGCATCTAATGAAGGAAAGCTAGGACATGGTTGAGTAAACACATATTTGTGCTCTTCAGCTGTGAGAACTATGTCCAAGTTTCTTTTCCAGTCAACATACGCAGCGGAAAATAAACGGATCTACTTCATTCGCAATCGATAACATGCACTATGTAAGTTTCAGAATATAAGAACAAGAGAGTGTACCTTGATGCGGTGAACTTCAAAACCGAATGAAGAAGTACTCGGGAATACTTTCAATCTTCACTCCAATTCCACTCGATGCCCAAGATGTGTGGTCTCTCAATCAGTTCTATGTATCTAGAGAGAATATGAAAGAGTGTCTCTCTTCCTTATTTCATTACTGTTGGAAAATCATCATGTTTGCATCGCATACAAAACATACGCAGCGGAAAAATAAATGGATCTACTTCATTCGAAAACAATAACATGCACTATGTAAGTTTCAGAATATAAGAACAAGAAAGTGTACCTTGATGCGGTGAATTTCAAAACCGAATGAAGAAGTACTCGGGAATACTTTCAATCTTCACTCCAATTCCACTCGATGCCCAAGATGTGTGGTCTCCCAATCAGTTCTATGTGTCTAGAGAGAATATGAAAGAGTATCTCTCTTCCTTATTTCATTATCTTACACATACAAACCATTTCATACCATATAAAATTATGTATGTTTCTCTCCACATAACTGATTATCTAATTGGGCTAGCCTTTTGGGCCTTCCCAATTGGGCTTTAGTGTGTGGCTTGGAGTGGGACCAAAAGGGAACAAATAAGACACTAGCTCCAATGGGCCTTGGGCTTTTCTGTCAACTCTTGACAAGTCCAAAGTTACCATTAATTATATTTAATACCACTATATAAATATAATTACACTCTAGGCCTCATTAATAAATTATATCCCAAGACTTTATTATACATGTAACCCCTCCATAAAATATTCGTAGTAATACAAAGTCATGAATATAGACTGCCACTTTGTAAATTACTACATCTTAATCCTTGAGTACCCGGTTTAATCCTTTTAAGTTATTCACCATATATTTATGAAATCCAATTTCATAAATATATACTTTAGTCTTACTAAAGTGGTTAGGCCTAACTCTCTGAATAACTGTACCCATTAAATTTATCTCAAGGGAATATTTTATATCTCCGTTAAGAGACTATGAATTCCATCTTGAGAATATATGTTCCATCAACACTAAATGTGGCTGCCCAACATACTGAGGTTTTGACCGTTACTTTAGATCTCACTCCTGATATATCAAAGCAACCTACATTTCATGATCAGGTCCATTATTCTCTCAGGATTAAGAGTTCATGTGAATACAAGTCGTGAGATTATTATTCAATTGACAGTCGTTAGGAGAATAATAAATCTCACAGCGGTCCAGTTCAATATGTCTTAACTCTTAAAACATATCAACATATTAACTAGAAGTCACCACTTCCATGGTCAAGACAAATCATCGTAGTTAATATGTTATAGTCTTCGCAGATGAAATGCCCAATTTCATCACCGACTACGAACCAAAATTCTGAGTTTACAAAGAACTTGTGATCTATATCTTCTGTGACTAAATCACATAAATCACCTATTATGCATCTCATGGACTATTTGATAATGTCTGAATATTCATGTTACCATTATTTTAGATAAGAATAAAACAACTTTATTACACATAATATTAAGTCATACATCATTTCTCAAATAATGTCATACATAATATCATACATAGCATCATACAATAGGATTTAAGGGCACATATCCTAACAATCTCCCACTTGCCCTAAAGACTATTGTGCACTAATCTAACTTCCATTCCCTCCAAATGTGACTCGAAGGTCCTTTGAGGCAAGGCTTTGGTAAAGGGATCTGCTAGATTATTTGCACTTTCAATCTTTGCAACCACCACATCTCCACGAGCAACAATGTCTCGAATGATGTGGTACTTCCTCTCAATGTGCTTTCCTTTCTTGTGATTTCTTGGATCTTTGGATTGTGCAACTGCTCCACTATTGTCACAAAACAATGTGATAGGAACTTGCTCCATTCTCACTACACCAAGATCAGAAAGGAATTTCTTGAGCCAAACAGCTTCCTTTGCCGCCTCACAAGCAGCAACATATTCAGCTTCCATGGTGGAGTCCGCAATACAAGATTGCTTAACACTCCTCCAACTTATGGCTCCACCTCCCAAGGTGAATACACATCCTGACGTGGACTTTCTGAAATTTAGATCTGATTGAAAGTCTGAATCTGTATAGCCAATGGGAATCAAATCCTCACAACGGTAAACAAGCATATAATCTCTCGTTCTTCGTAGATACTTAAGAATATGCTTTATAGCTTGCCAATGTTGTGGTCCTGGATTTGATTGATATCGGCTGACCATGCCAACTGAAAAACAGATATCCGGTCTAGTACAAAGCATGGCATACATGAGACTTCCTACTGCAGAGGCATAAGGAACTTGTCTCATCATATTTACTTCCTCTTGAGTCTTAGGCCTTTGGTCATCAGACAGAGGAACTCCATGTCTGAAAGGAAGTAATCCTTTCTTAGAGTTTTGCATGCTAAACCGTTCTAGAACCTTATCTATATATCCAGCTTGTGATAAGCCTAACATCTTATTCTTACGATCTCGCCAAAGCTTGATCCCTAGAATAAAGTTAGCCTCACCCAAGTCCTTCATATCAAATTGGCTTGACAACCAAACCTTTACTGATGACATTACACCTACATCGTTTCCAATGAGTAGAATATCATCAACATAAAGCACTAGGAACATTACTACTTTGTCTTGATGTCTTTTATACACACATGGTTCATCAAGATTTTGTTCAAAACCAAATGATTTGATTGCCTGATCAAATCTGATGTTCCATGACCTAGATGCTTGCTTAAGTCCATAAATGGACCTATTTAACTTGCAAACCATATGCTCTTGGTTCTTTGTTATGAAACCTTCTGGTTGCATCATATAGATTTCCACTTCAAGATTGCCATTAAGAAATGCAGTCTTGACATCCATTTGCCAAATCTCATAATCATAATGAGCAGCAATGGATAAGATAATTCTGATAGATTTAAGCATTGCTACTGGCAAAAAGGTTTCCTCATAATCAATACCTTCTTTTTGAGTATACCCTTTTGCCACTAGCCTTGCTTTAAAGGTCTCAACCTTTCCATCTATCCCTCCCTTCCTCTTGTAAACCCATTTGCAACCAACAGGTTTAATGCCGTTAGGCGCCTTTACAAGATCCCAAACTTGATTGGAATACATGGAATCTAATTCTGATTTCATAGCTTGAACCCAATGATGTGCATCTATATCATTCATTGCTTCTTCATAAGTGTAAGGATCAGTTTCGGCCTCCTCTGAGATAGCCTCATAAGTCTCTCCAAGACCTATGAATCTTATAGGTGGCCTAACATTCCTCCCACTACGATGAGGCAATTGTGTACTAGACATCTCATGAGTAGTATCTTGTGGTGTATCCAATACAGCCACATCATCCCTAGTTTCAACTATTGGTTGTTCAATTACAGGTTCATTCATTTCAGCCAAGACAACTCTACTTCTAGGAGTAAAATTATTCATATAGTCATATTCCAAGAATTTAGCATTTGTACTAACAAAAACTTTGTTATCTTTATGACTATAGAATAAATAACCCCTAGTTTCTTTTGGATAACCCACAAGCAAACATACTTCTGATTTTGGTTCCAACTTATCAGACTTCCCTTTTAACACATGTGCTGGACAACCCCAAATGTGGAGATATTTCATACTAGGCTTACGCCCACTCCACAATTCCATGGGTGTTTTGGGAACAGATTTTGATGGAACTAAATTCAAAAGATGTATTGCTGTATCTAAGGCATAACCCCAAAAAGAAATAGGTAAAGTTGAGTAACTCATCATGGACCTAACCATTTCTAAAAGAGTCCTATTCCTTCTTTCTGCTACACCATTTTGTTGGGGAGTTCCAGGTGCAGTTAATTGGGATACAATCCCATTTTGTGTTAAGTAATCCTTGAAATCCCCAAGAAGGTATTCGCCACCACGATCAGATCGAATGGCCTTTATGTGTTTACCCAATTGATTCTCAACCTCAGCCCTAAACTCTTTGAACTTTTCAAAGGCTTTTGACTTCTGTCTCATTAGGTACACATAACCAAATCTAGAATAATCATCGGTGAAAGTGATGAAGTACTCATAACCTCCTTTTGCTTGGGTTGACATAGGACCACAAACATCCGTATGAACTAATTCTAGCAACTCTTGGGCTCTTCTACCTTTTGCATTAAAAGGTCGTTTGGTCATTTTGCCTTCCAAACAAGATTCACAAACATCAAAGTCCAATGGCTCTAAGAGACCATCTTTGATCAGTCTTTGAATTCTGTTTGGATTAATATGACCCAAACGCAAGTGCCAAAGATATGCATCATTAGTAGAAGGAACCTTTCTCTTTAATGATTTCACATGAGAGTTATTATCTAATTCAGAATTGTATAATTCATGCTTATCAGGAGTTAAAATATAAAGACCATCCACAATATTGCCTGAACAGATAAACATTTTATCCTTCTTTATTATAACATTGTCTTTCAGGATAACGCAATATCCATTTTTACCTAAATAAGTTGCAGAAATTAAATTCCTACGAACATTAGGTACAAATAAACAGTCTTCCAATATTAAAACTCTAGTGTCAAAGCATAAATTAAAAACTCCAATAGCTTCAACTGGAATCCGACTCCCATCAGCCAAGGTCAGAAACAACTCTCCTTCTTTAAGTTTTCTGGTCTCCTGGAACCCCTGCAAAGAATTGCAGATATGATTAGTACAACCTGAATCCACACACCAGGAATCCGTGGGATTTTGTACCAAACATATTTCAAGAAGAAATGAGCTATTCATACCCTTATTGGCAGCCTTGAACTTTGGACAATTTCTCTTCCAATGTCCTTTCTCACCACAATGGAAACATTTTCCTTTCAGCTTCTTTCCTTTGTCGGCAACCCCTAAGACAATTTGTTTACCCTCCTGCTTAGTGAAGTCCTTCTTCTTCTTCTTCTTACCCTTGCCTTTCGACTTAGGCTGAGAAGTAGAAGCTTCACCCACATAGGCTTAAACATTAGAAGTACCAAGGATGCCTTCCGCCGCTACCAACTCATTCATTAATTCAGACAAAGAATAAATCTTTTTGTTCATGTTATAATTAAGTCTGAATTCCTTGAATGACTCCGGTAGTGACTGGAGTATCATATCCACTTGGGATTCTCCATCAATGTCGGCACCCAAAACTTCTAAAGTATTCAGATGAGAGATCATTGTAAGACAATGCTCTCTCACTGAACTACCTTCAGCCATTTTGGTATTATAAATTTGTCTCATGGTTTCCAGCCTTGCAGAACGGCCTTGCTCACCAAACATCTCCTTCAGACTTTGTATAATGTCCGAAGCTAGTTCTACATCCTGCATTTGATGCTGTAGAACATTTGAGATGGACGCTAGGATGTAGCACTTGGCCATTTCATTAGATTTCTACCAACGATCATATCGTTGTTTTTCCTCAGGAGGAGCATCTAATGAAGGAAAGCTAAGACATGGTTGAGTAAGCACATATTTGTGCTCTTCAGCTGTGAGAACTATGTCCAAGTTTCTTTTCCAGTCAACATAATTGGTTCCAGTCAGTTTGTTTTGATTAAGAATGCTAACAAGTGGCCTAAATGATGCCATGTTCAAATCTGAAAATAACAAACATGAATACAATAAGTAAACTGGACATTATCAATTTAGCATATAAACATATAATATGGAACCTTAATAAAACCATAATATAATATATGCAACGACAACCCAATCCCGCAATTAATATTCCTCGGTAGCGAGGTCATACCAATCACTATGATTAAGCAAGTATTATCCTCATTATTAATGCTATCATGGTAACTCTTACCAAACAAAAATAATGTGCCGCTTGTTCTTTAGCCTCTAAGTGATAATGACATAGCTCCGTAGGGAGGTTAACATCATACTTAGTCTAGTGCACACCATTGTCTAGAATCAATGTGAGTCACCAAGTAACTCCACGGTAGCGTGGTCGCTCTCAATGTAAAAACACACTTCATCTATCATTAAGAAGTTTAACCTGTAGTACCATGAATTAAACACCCTCCGTAGGGAGCAAGGCATATACGCCAAGGCGAGGTGATTAATCACACTACTATAAACCGACAATGGAGGCCGTGAGATCCAACCCTTGAATCTCTCTCCCACTAGATGTTTTAAAATAAAGGTTTTTTTATCTTTAAACATGCATAAACTAATTATACACAAAATTTAAGTTTGAAAACACTTAGAAAAATTATGATTTTCTTTCTTTCGATCGATCGAATGTGCCCCTCGATCGATCGAAAATATCAAACAATTCGAACTAAACCTTCTGTCTGATTCGATTGATACTCGATCGCCTCTCGATCGATCGAAAATAAAATTCGATCGATCGACTAGCAATCGAATATTAATCAATTCAAAAGGAGAAGTCTCTGTTTCACTCGATCGATCGAAAGCAAATCTCGATCGATCGAAACTCGTGAAACTCGAATTTCCAGAAAATCTTCTAAGGCAGTTTTCAACCGTTTTGCATGAACAAACAACCATCATACGAAAATGATAGACAGAGATTGATATCAAAACTGAAATCTATTGATGCTATAGCCTTAAAGATCAATTTAACATTCTTAAATTCATATTTAAACAACATCATAACATCAATATCAGTTTTTATCGAATCATAGTTTCAACGACCATGAAGAAATCTATCAACTTGAAACTATAATCTGTAATTCCAAAACAAACAAAGCATGTTATACAGATTCGAAATGAAGACCGCTCTGATACCAATGTTGGGAAATCATCATGTTTGCATCGCATACAAAACATACGCAGCGGAAAAATAAACGGATCTACTTCATTCGAAAACGATAACATGCACTATGTAAGTTTCAGAATATAAGAACAAGAGAGTGTACCTTGATGCGGTGAATTTCAAAACCGAATGAAGAAGTACTCGGGAATACTTTCAATCTTCACTCCAATTCCACTCGATGACCAAGATGTGTGGTCTCTCAATCAGTTCTATGTGTCTAGAGAGAATATGAAAGAGTATCTCTCTTCCTTATTTCATTATCTTACACATACAAACCATTTCATACCATATAAAATTCTGTATGTTTCTCTCCACATAACTGATTATCTAATTGGGCTAGCCTTTTGGGCCTTCCCAATTGGGCTTCAGTGTGTGGCTTGGAGTGGGACCAAAAGGGAACAAATAAGACACTAGCTCCAATGGGCCTTGGGCTTTTCTGTCAACTCTTGACAAGTCCAAAGTTACCATTAATTATATTTAATACCACTATATAAATATAATTGCACTCTAGGCCTCATTAATAAATTATATCCCAAGACTTTATTATACATGTAACCCCTTCATAAAATATTCGTAGTAATACAAAGTCATGAATATAGACTGCCACTTTGTAAATTACTACATCTTAATCCTTGAGTACCCGGTTTAATCCTTTTAAGTTATTCACCATATATTTATGAAATCCAATTTCATAAATATATACTTTAGTCTTACTAAAGTGGTTAGGCCTAACTCTCTGAATAATTGTACCCATTAAACTTATCTCAAGGGAATATTTTATATCTCCGTTAAGAGACTATGAATTCCATCTTGAGAATATATGTTCCATCAACACTAAATGTGGCTGCCCAACATACTGAGGTTTTGACCGTTACTTTAGATCTCACTCCTGATATATCAAAGCAACCTACATTTCATGATCAGGTCCATTATTCTCTCAGGATTAAGAGTTCATGTGAATACAAGTCGTGAGATTATTATTCAATTGACAGTCGTTAGGAGAATAATAAATCTCACAGCGGTCCAGTTCAATATGTCTTAACTCTTAAAACATATCAACATATTAACTAGAAGTCACCACTTCCATGATCAAGACAAATCATCGTAGTTAATATGTTATAGTCTTCGCAGATGAAATGGCCAATTTCATCACCGACTACGAACCAAAATTCTGAGTTTACAAAGAACTTGTGATCTATATCTTCTGTGACTAAATCACATAAATCACATACTATGCATCTCATGGACTATTTGATAATGTCCGAATATTCATGTTACCATTATTTTAGATAAGAATAAAACAACTTTATTACACATAATATTAAGTCATACATCATTTCTCAAATAATGTCATACATAATATCATACATAGCATCATACAATAGGATTTAAGGGCACATATCCTAACAATTACATTACACATACAAACCATTTCATTCATGATAAAATTCTGTATGTTTCTCTCCACATAACTGATTTTCTAATTGGGCTAGCCTTTTGGGCCTTCCCAATTGGGCTTTAGTGTGTGGCTTGGAGTGGGACCAAAAGGGAACAAATAAGACACTAGCTCCAATGGGCCTTGGGCTTTTCTGTCAACTCTTGTCAAGTCCAAAGTTACCATTAATTATATTTAATACCACTATATAAATATAATTGCACTCTAGGCCTTATTAATAAATTATATCCCAAGACTTTATTATACATGCAACCCCTTCATAAAATATTCGTAGTAATACAAAGTCATGAATATAGACTGCCACTTTGTAAATTACTACATCTTAATCCTTGAGTACCCGGTTTAATCCTTATGAGTTATTCACCATATATTTATGAAATCCAATTTCATAAATATATACTTTAGTCTTACTAAAGTGGTTAGGCCTAACTCTCTGAATAACTGTACCCATTAAACTTATCTCAAGGGAATATTTTATATCTCCGTTAAGAGACTATGAATTCCATCTTGAGAATATATGTTCCATCAACACTAAATGCGGCTGCCCAACATACTGAGATTTTGACCGTTACTTTAGATCTCACTCCTGATATATCAAAGCAACCTACATTTCATGATCAGGTCCATTATTCTCTCAGGATTAAGAGTTCATGTGAATACAAGTCGTGAGATTTATTATTCAATTGACAGTCGTTAGGAGAATAATAAATCTCACAGCGGTCCTGTTCAATATGTCTTAACTCTTAAAACATATCAACATATTAACTAGAAATCACCATTTCCATGATCAAGACAAATCATCGTAGTTAATATGTTATAGTCTTCGCAGATGAAATGCCCAATATCATCACCGACTACGAACCAAAATTCTGAGTTTACAAAGAACTTGTGATCTATATCTTCTGTGACTAAATCACATAAATCACATACTATGCATCTCATGGACTATTTGATAATGTCTGAATATTCATGTTACCATTATTTTAGATAAGAATAAAACAACTTTATTAAACACAATATTAAGTCATACATCATTTCTTACATAATGTCATACATAATATCATACATAGCATCATCCAATAGGATTTAAGGGCACATATCCTAACAACATGTATACACGGATTGGGGTGAAACCAGATCTGAAAAACTGATTTTCATAAATTTTGATGGATAGCTTATCTATTGAGTAGCTGTTGAGCATCGGGCTAAAGTTGCCTTTGAAACCTTGATAGATTCTATCTGTCAAGAAAACTGTTGAGCTTTAAAATCTAGCACTTCTTCACTTGTTTCTTGGACCGATTTGCATGGCTTTAACACTTGGACTTGAAACCTTACTCCTTGAAGTATTAAACACATTTTAGATCTACCCAATTACAAGTAAAGTGTGTTTTGTCAAAGTATTAGCCAATTCTACATGACATATGTGTTGGGAAAATACATGTTCGTATCACATACAAAACAAACGCAGCGGAAAATTAACGGATCAAATTCATTCGCAATTGATAACATGCACTATGAAAGTTTCAGAATTTAAGAACAAGAAACCGTACCTTGGTGCAGTGAAATTCAAAAACAAAGATAAGAAGATCTTAGGAAGACTTTTAATCTTCACTCCAATTCCAGTTAATGCCCAAGATGTGTGGTCTCTCAATCAGTTTCCGAGGAGAGAACAAGGGAGTGTCCAACACTCACATACAAACCATTTCATTCCTTGTGCAATCTTGATGAAAAAAACTTATGAAAGGACCCATGAAATTCTGTATGGTTTTCTCCTTATATATAACTAATTATCTAATTGGGCTAGCCTTTTGAGCCATTCCAATTAGGCTCTAGTGTGTGGCTTGGAGTGGGACCAAAAGGGAACAAATAAGACTTTAGCTCCAATGGGCCTTGGGCTTTTCTGTCAACTCTTGACAAGTCCAAAGTTACCATTAATTATATTCAATACCACTATATGAATATAATTGCACTCTAGGCCTTATTAATAAATTATACCCCAAGACTTTATTATACATGCAACCCCTTCATTAAAATATTCGTAGTAATACAAAATCATGAATATAGACTGCCACTTTGTAGATTATTACATCTTAATCTTTGAGTACCCGGTTTAATCCTTAATGTTATTCATCATATATTTATGACATCCAATTCAATAAATATATACTTTAATAACTCCTTACTAAAGTGGTTGGGCCCAACTCTCTAAATAACCAAACCCATTAAACTTATCTCAAGGGAATATTTTATATCTCCGTTAAGAGATTACGAATTCCATCTTGAGAATATATGTTCCATTAATACTAAATGCAGCTGCCCAACATACTGAGGTTTTGATCGTAACTTATAGATCTCAGTCCTTATATATCAAAGCAACCTACATCTCATGATCAGGTCCATTATTCTCTCAGGATTTAGAGTTGATGCAAATAGAAGTCGTGAGTTCTATTATTTATTTGACAGTCGTTATGAGAATAATAAATTTCACAGCAGTCCAGTTCAATATGTCTTAACTCATAAAACATATCAACATACCAACTAGAAATCTCCATTTCCATAATCAAGACAAATCATCTTAATTGATATGTCATAGTCTTCGTAGATGAAATGCCAACTTCATCACTGACTACTAACTACATTTTGAGTTTACAAAGAACTTGCAGTTTATATCTTCTGTGACTTTCACATAAATCGCATACTATGCATCTCATGGACTAAGATAATGTCCCATTTGTTCATTTATAAATAGTCTCATATAATTAAACAATTTAATTATTTATAACTTCCAAATAAATTGGATTTTAGGGCATAAACCCCAACAATATGTTCCTAACATGATTCATATGTGTCCTAACAGGTTACATCCGAACAAGGCCTCAGGGGCGTTGGATGCGGCCACACAACCACAAACCCGCTAAAGGCGTCAAGCATGGCAAAGCCTAGAACTAGAAAGGCTAACACAAGCATAAAGCGTAGGAGCAAACAAGCATAAAGATGCAAAATAGGGGAGATCCAAACACTTTGATGTGGGCCTTAGTGTATGGATGATGATCAAAACCATAAAGGGGTCAAGATATAAATCCTACCAAATGGCCAAAACTCAAGAAAGAGAGACACAAACGATGAAAAGGATACAATAGCATATGCCATGACAAACACGGCCTAGGTCTAGGCCCACAAACATGGCATGGAGCGCACAAGCACATGGAATATAGCATAAAGTGTGTAGTGATCATAGATCTAATCCTATGAGCATGTGAAAACATAGATCTAGACATATACACATAGAAACATGCATGCAAACATGTAGATCCTAGCACATAAACATGGAAGAACGTGAATCCAAGCATATAAGCATGTGAAGACATAGATCTAACCCTATAGCGTTGTAAAATAGGCATAAACACATAGATCCAAGCAAGGCATAGCCAAACATCACACAAGCGTGTAAGCATGTAACCCTAACATCAACATAGAGCGAAAAGAGGAACAAAACATGGGAAAACATGGCGTAAAGCATAAACATGTAAATCGAGACAACTAACATGTGAACGAGCATAGAAAAATATGGATCTAGCCATACAACACATGGAAAAGATAGATCTTGGCACAAACATATAGCACAAAGCATAAAGCATGTAAATCGGGACAAATAACATGTGAGCAAGCATAAAAGAACGTGGATTTAAGCTAAAACCATGCTAGAAACAAGATAAAGCAAGAAACATGTCAAAGAAAGCAATAAATCATGTTATTATAGCAAAAGGAGCAAGAAACATGCTAGGAAAATGATTTAGAAGGTTAGGGGTGTGGATGATACGAACTTCGAGGCAGTGGCCCTTTAAGGACCACCGGCCTCAAAAGGCATGAAAATGGGTTGATCTTGACACCACTGGAAATATCTTAACTTCCTGTTTCTAAAAAGGTATGGAACTTGGGAATCCAACGGTTGGATCAAAAGTTATGGCTCTTGGAAGTTAGCGGCGCATCGATCGGTGCGTCATCCTGATTTTTGTAATATCTCAGTCTGTCTAACTTTGATTTTGACCCATGAATAGTCGTTGGAATGAAAATTTGATAATATTTACAATGGCGTTGGTTTCAACCTGTTCTGACGACCGGATTAAAATTAGGGTATTTGGGCCCGCTAGGGATCAAGTTCGGGTCAAACTTTGTCAAAGTTGGTCAAAGTAGTTAAAAATCTCTAAGGACCTAGGGTTTGATGTAAAACTATGGAAAATGTTGTTTTGTGATGGTTTTGACCTTGTTTGACCTTTGGTAAAACCTAGGGTTGACCAGAGGCATTCTAGTCGTTTTTGCTGAAAGAGCCACTTTGGGTGCTCCGGTGCCCAAACGGGTTGCACCACATCATTCTAAATGTTCTTGTGGCCCCATGAAGAGAAAATATTATTTTTAGATTTTTTGGGGTCCAGCACACAAATCAACAAAATACGATATCAACAGCTGCCCCTTCTTTATTTGATATCTCGAGTGCAATGAGAGGTGTTGGATAAAGAACGTGAGTTCGAATTTTATGGCCCCCTAGATTCACGTGCAGAGACTATTCATGGATCTAGACCAGTTTGCTGCAGCGGCTATTGAAATATTTTTTGAGCATGTCTCTGAACTCTAGGTAAGGAGAAATGAGAGATTTTTTTTTTTTTGGGTCGATTGATCAATGCTGACTGGTGGCCCTAGTGGTAGGAAAATTACATGTTTGTATCGCATACAAAACATACGTAGCGAAAAATTAACGGATCTACTTCATTCGCAATTGGTAACATGCACTATGTAAATTTCAGAATATAAGAATAAGAGAGTGTACCTTGGTACGGTGAAATTCAAAACCAAAGAGAAGAAGTTCTTGAGAACACTTTCAATCTTCACTCTAATTCCACTTGATGCCCAAGATATGAGGTCTCTCAATCAGTTCTATGTATTTGTTCTAAAAGAGAATATGAAGGAGTCTCTTTCTTTCTTTTATACTTACATGAACATAGAAACCATTTCATTCTAATATAAAATTTTGTATGTTTCTCTCCACATAATTGATTATCTAATTGGGCCAGCCTTTTGGGCCTTCCCAATTGGGCTTTAGTGTGTGGCTTGGAGTGGGACCAAAAGGGAACAAATAAGTGTAACGACCCAAGGAAAAGCGCTAGCCACATCTGCACTATACCTCAAAAGGACTAGTCACTATTGAGGCTCCTTGTAGTTGTTAATAAAGCCCAGATCTACCCAGTAAATACCCGATGTGGGACTCATCACACACCCACACACATCACACAATCAATCAATCAAATTGGGGCATCACAATCTCCCCCACTTAAATCCCTAACGTCCTCGTTAGGGCCCACTTTGTGGGGTAGTGTCTCTGTAACACCCGTCTCATTTAAATTTAATTTAATTGCTTTTAGACAGTGGATTTGATAAATTTCTTAATTTATTTTTGGAGGAAAATAATTATTTTATATTGTGATTTTTGCTATGATAATAATATTAAGTTTTAATGGGTTTAGTGGGAATATGTGTGGGTCTTAGAAGTTTTTTTTAGTGTAGTGGGCTTCTAAATTTTTCAGCCCAACTGAAATTAGCCTTATCATGGAATAGGCTTCTAAACTTTCAGCCCAAGTGCAACAGCTTTATAATGAAATTAAAATTAGGGTTTTTCAAAAACAAAAGAATAGGAGGCTGTGCACTTCAGGGCAGCCAGCAACTTCATCTTGGTTTTGAGGTAAGCATCATTCTAGGAAAGCCTTTTTTTTTCTTTTATTTTGCTGGGTTTTCATCATTGACATGTTAGTGTTAGGGTTAGTATTAAGTTTGCTGGAAATTCAATGATGTTTGCTGGAATTTCAATTGTGTTTGCTGGAATTTCATTTGTGTTTGCTGGAATTTCAATGATGATAATGTATAAATTGGATTGCCGAATATTAATATCAAATGCAGCGCCTTGGATGTAACTTCCATGTGCGTGCAAGAAGTTATTGCACCGCTTGGCTATAGAAAACACAAATTAAGATTAAATGCCTTTATAGGCATTTTGAATGTGATATAGCCATCTGATAATCTGTATAGTATATTATATTGTATATATATAAGGTGTCATGATTGTCATATATATATATATATATATATAATATAATATAAGTTTACATGTAAATTTTATATAAGCATTGAAGCCATTGAACCGCTTGGCTAATACAAGGCTTATGAATTGACAATCCGCATGTATATCTTGCATGAATTGACAATTGTTTTGTATATATATTGAGTGAATTGGCAATCCGTGTACTCTATATATAATGTCTCTTGCATGATATGGGTTTTATATAAAGGCTTATTTATTAAGGATGGCTTGCATGATTCTATTTGCATGTAATATATAAGGCTTGCATGCTAAGGCTTATATCCGTATATTATAATATATATATATATATATATAAAATATAATATGTATATATATATATTATAATATATAAACCCATATATATTTATATATATGGATTGGATGAATCATCCTTTTTGTATATATACGGATTGAAGCAATATACTATATTATATATATATATAAAAGGTGTGATGATTGTCATAATATATATATATATATATATTATAGGTTTACATGCAAAATCTTAATTAATGTATCATTCTTTTGTCTTCTTTGAATGCATTGATAAGATATATGGTGTATATAGGCACATAGGTTATAGGGTTGCTTATGGTAACGTGTTCTTATATAAATATTAAGTGTTAGTTTAGGGTATACTATTATTTTTAATCTAGAATAGGTTTGGAGTTATATTAGAAAGACACGTTAAATTTTATCTTGCCAAATCTTCATAGTGGTTGAGGAATTGTTTTATCAAGAGGACTTTGTGGTTATTAAAGAACCTGCCCTTATTGAATTGTTTAATTATTATTTAGGTTCTAGTTGACGTTGTTTCGAGCAATTGAAGTGAAGTTTGGTTTAGCCACTAGAAGTAAGTAGACTTCAGCACATGACGTCTTTCAAGACATATATATTTATATATATATATACACGTGGTAAAAATATATATATTTATCTATATATGTATATAATTGCAAAGATGAAGTTCCAAAAACTTATACTATTGTTAGTGCTTTGCACATACTCGAATTTTATTATCTATTGTATGTTATTATGAAATTGTATTTGTCAAGAATTGTTTCAAATGGTCAACTAGACAGTCTGCAACCTTAGCCGACACAGGGTTAAGTGTTGGTCTTCGGCCGAAGTAGTGTTAGTGTGGTGTGGTGCAGTGTTATTGTTGCTCTTCGGAGCTAGTGTTGCCTCTTTGAGGTTAGTGTTATTGTTCCCATGGGAAATCACCCACCGAGTGTTTAGCAGCTTTTGTCTGTGTTTGACTAATATTTTTCATATTGGATTACTGTTTAATTGCTACTGTTCTTTCAGGTGGAAAATTGTTTATTTTCATAATAAAGTGTTTCTACCTATTTGGTGCATATTGGCATATAAATGTGGTTATTATTTTATTAATGTTTACAGTGTTATAGTGAAGTGTTTTATTTTCACAGCTTTATAGAATATATTATATTACAGTTTAAACTAATTTTAATTGTATCGTGATGACTATATTTTGTCAATGATATTATCGTTTTGTTTTGAAAGACATCCTCATGTTTGTAGTCTCTTATTGAGCCTCTAGCTCACCCCTTTTTCCATCCTTTCAGATTAGAGTTATGGAGTGTCTTTTGGTGGTAGATCAGTGGAGCCTTAGATTGATGACTGCGTTTGGAGCTTGGATAGTTGCTGAGTTGTTTTAGTAAAATTGTTTCAGGATAATGAGATTATTTGTTTGGAACTATGTTGAGATGTTATCTGGAGATTTTTTTTATTCAAGAATATTATTGTTGTTTTGTTTTTTTATGGATTGTTAAGGAAATCTGATGATAAATAAGAAGTTTATTTGAGGATAAATATTACGCTCTGTTCCATTATGTCATTGTTGATTATTTCTAAGACAAGTTAAACATCTAAATCCTTGCTTTGGGTTTGGGGTGTTACAGTTATGGTATCAGAGCATAGGTTTATGATTCTGTAGACTTATAGGTTTGATCTTAAGACTATTTTGGAACAAGAGTGTGATTACAAGGAATTTTAGTGTTAGAATTAGTTGACCTTTCATAGGGATTTTATATTTTGTTTTGTTTTGTTTATTATTCTAAAGTGTGTAGGAATGATTGTTGTACTATCTATATGTTTGAGTTTGATGTGATTCTAGGGATGGATTGGTTATCTACTTTTCATGTTTCCATAGAGTGTTTTGGGAAGAAGGTAGTATTTAGAATTCCTGGGGAGCCAGAATTCTTCTTCGAGGGAGATCGTGTGGTGAAACCACCTGTATTGGTGTCAGTGATGCAGGCAAGGCGATTGCTAAGGAAGGGATGTGAAGGGTTCCTTGTTTGTGCTTTGAAGGGTGATAAAGTAGAGTTAAAAGTTGAAGACATCCCAGTGGTGAAAAAGTTCCCAGATGTGTTCTCTGAGGACTTACCTGGACTACCCCCTAACAGAGAGGTTGAGTTCTCTATTGACCTAGTACCTGGTACCGGCCCAATTTCCAAAGCACCTTATAGAATGGCCCCTACGGAGCTCAATGAGTTGAAGGAGCAATTGCAAGACTTTCTTGATAAAGGCTTTATTCGGCCTAGTGCTTCTCCTTGGGGTGCTCCGGTGTTGTTTGTTAAGAAGAAGGATGGTAGTATGCGGTTGTGCATTGACTATAGGGAGTTGAACAAGGTAACCGTCAAAAACAAATACCCTTTGCCACGAATTGATGATTTGTTTGATCAGCTTCAGGGCGCTCAAGTCTTCTCTAAAATTGACTTGAGATCTGGTTATCATCAGTTGAGGGTTAAGAAGGATGACATACCAAAGACAGCTTTTCGAACCAGGTATGGTCATTATGAGTTCTTAGTGATGCCTTTTGGTCTAACAAATGCTCCTGCTGTTTTTATGGATTTGATGAATAGGGTATTTCATGAGTATTTGGATCGGTTTGTCATTGTTTTCATTGATGACATCTTGGTTTACTCTAAAAGCCAAGAAGAGCATGAGGAACACTTGAGAATGGTGTTGCAGATTTTAAGAGACAAGAAGTTGTATGCTAAATTAAAGAAGTGTGAGTTCTGGTTGAATCAAGTGGTGTTCTTAGGACATGTGATCTCTAGAGATGGAATTACAGTGGACCCTAGTAAGATCGAAGCTGTAGTTAATTGGGCTGCTCCTACTAATGTAAGTGAGGTAAGAAGTTTTTTGGGCCTTGCAGGTTATTATAGAAGATTTGTGGAAGGATTTTCCAGTATTGCAACTCCTCTGACTCGATTAACTCGAAAACATGCAAAGTTTGACTGGACAGAGGAATGTGAAAGAAGTTTCCAGGAATTGAAGCAACGGTTGGTTTCTGCACCAGTATTGACTATTCCATCTGGTTCGGGTGGTTTTGTGATATATAGTGATGCATCTCGTAAGGGTCTTGGTTGTGTCTTGATGCAACATGGGAAGGTGGTTGCTTATGCCTCTCGACAACTAAAGAATTATGAACAGAATTATCCAACTCATGATTTGGAATTGGCAGCAGTGGTTTTTGCATTGAAGATTTGGAGGCATTACTTGTATGGTGAGAGATGTGAAATATACACTGACCATAAAAGTTTGAAGTACATATACACTCAAAAAGAATTAAATTTGAGACAAAGGAGATGGCTAGAATTGATTAAAGACTATGATTGTTCTATAAATTACCATCCTGGTAAAGCCAATGTTGTGGCTGATGCACTTAGTCGAAAGTCGTATAGCTTTTCAGCTGCTTTATTAACTACTCAGAAGCATATTATTGTTGATCTTCAGAAACTTGGAGTAGACATAGTGACTGGAGACTCCCTTTCCTACCTGGCAAGTTTAAGTGTACAACCCACCCTAATTGATAAGATCAAAGCTGCTCAGAGTGGTGACCCTCAATTGTTTAAGATCATGGAACAAGTACGTGGTGGAAGTAGATTTGATTTTAGTATCTCTGATGATGGTGTTTTGAGGTTTGGTAATAGGCTTTGTGTGCCCAATGATTCGTTGATTAAAAGAGAGATATTGGAGGAAGCACATCGTTCGCCTTATACAATGCATCCGGGTAGTACCAAGATGTATCATGACCTTCGAGAAGTTTATTGGTGGATTAACATGAAAAGAGAAATTGCTCAATTTGTGGAACAATGCTTGATTTGCCAGCAAGTCAAAGTGGAGCATCAGAGGCCATCAGGGTTGTTACAACCTTTACCTATTCCTGAGAGGAAGTGGGAGAATATCACCATGGACTTTGTGTGTGGATTACCGAGATCACCTAAGAATCATGATGCTATTTGGGTGGTGGTGGATAGGTTGACTAAATCTGCCCACTTCATTCCAATTAGAATGAACTACTCTCTTGACAAACTGGCTGAACTTTATATAAATGAGATTGTGAGGTTGCATGGAGTGCCAGCTTCTATTGTATCTGATAGAGATTCGAGGTTCACTTCAGGGTTTTGGGATAGTTTGCAAAAGGCCTTGGGTACTAAGTTGAACTTTAGTACTGCTTGCCACCCTCAAACGGATGGACAGTCCGAGAGAACTATCCAAACTTTGGAGGACATGTTGAGAGCTTGTGTCTTAGATTTCAAGGGGAGTTGGGATGACTATTTGACTTTGGTGGAGTTCGCTTACAACAATAGCTATCATTCCAGTATTAAGATGGCACCTTATGAGGCTTTGTATGGGAGAAAGTGTAGATCCCCAGTTTGTTGGGATGAGGTTGGAGAGAGGAGAATCTTGGGTCCTGAGATTGTTCAAAGGACCAGTGAAAAGATTGATGTGATTCGGGAAAGGTTGCGTGCAGCTCAGAGTAGACAGAAAAGTTATGCTGATCCACGGAGAAGAGAAGTGGAATTTGAAGTTGGAGACATGGTTTTCATTCGAGTGTCACCTATGAAAGGAGTTATGAGGTTTGGCAAGAAGGGTAAGTTAAGCCCTAGGTACGTGGGGCCCTTTGAAATTTTGGAGAGAGTTGGTTCTGTTGCTTACCGGCTTGCTTTATCACCGACCTTGTCAAGGTTACATAACGTTTTTCATGTATCCATGTTGAGGAGGTATGTTCCCGATCCTTCTCATATCTTGAGTTATGAGCCACTTCAAGTCAAAGAGAACTTATCCTACGAGGAAGTCCCGATTCAGATTTTAGATCGTAAAGAGCAAGTGTTACGTAATAAGACTATACATTTGGTTAAAGTATTATGGAGGAACCACTCCATAGAAGAAGCTTCTTGGGAGCGTAAAGACGAAATGCAATCCAAGTATCCCCAGCTTTTTCTGCAGTGAGGTATGTTTTGAATTTTCGAGGACGAAAATTTTATAAGAGGGGGAGAATGTAACACCCGTCTCATTTAAATTTAATTTAATTGCTTTTAGAGAGTGGATTTGATAAATTTCTTAATTTATTTTTGGAGGAAAATAATTATTTTATATTGTGATTTTTGCTATGATAATAATATTAAGTTTTAATGGGTTTAGTGGGAATATGTGTGGGTCTTAGAAGTTTTTTTTAGTGTAGTGGGCTTATAAATTTTTCAGCCCAACTGAAATTAGCCTTATCATGGAATAGGCTTCTAAACTTTCAGCCCAAGTGCAACAGCTTTATAATGAAATTAAAATTAGGGTTTTTCAAAAACAAAAGAATAGGAGGCTGTGCACTTCAGGGCAGCCAGCAACTTCATCTTGGTTTTGAGGTAAGCATCATTCTAGGAAAGCCTTTTTTTTTCTTTTATTTTGCTGGGTTTTCATCATTGACATGTTAGTGTTAGGGTTAGTATTAAGTTTGCTGGAAATTCAATGATGTTTGCTGGAATTTCAATTGTGTTTGCTGGAATTTCATTTGTGTTTGCTGGAATTTCAATGATGATAATGTATAAATTGGATTGCCGAATATTAATATCAAATGCAGCGCCTTGGATGTAACTTCCATGTGCGTGCAAGAAGTTATTGCACCGCTTGGCTATAGAAAACACAAATTAAGATTAAATGCCTTTATAGGCATTTTGAATGTGATATAGCCATCTGATAATCTGTATAGTATATTATATTGTATATATATAAGGTGTCATGATTGTCATATATATATATATATATATATAATATAATATAAGTTTACATGTAAATTTTATATAAGCATTGAAGCCATTGAACCGCTTGGCTAATACAAGGCTTATGAATTGACAATCCGCATGTATATCTTGCATGAATTGACAATTGTTTTGTATATATATTGAGTGAATTGGCAATCCGTGTACTCTATATATAATGTCTCTTGCATGATATGGGTTTTATATAAAGGCTTATTTATTAAGGATGGCTTGCATGATTCTATTTGCATGTAATATATAAGGCTTGCATGCTAAGGCTTATATCCGTATATTATAATATATATATATATATATATATATAAAATATAATATGTATATATATATATTATAATATATAAACCCATATATATTTATATATATGGATTGGATGAATCATCCTTTTTGTATATATACGGATTGAAGCAATATACTATATTATATATATATATATAAAAGGTGTGATGATTGTCATAATATATATATATATATATATATTATAGGTTTACATGCAAAATCTTAATTAATGTATCATTCTTTTGTCTTCTTTGAATGCATTGATAAGATATATGGTGTATATAGGCACATAGGTTATAGGGTTGCTTATGGTAACGTGTTCTTATATAAATATTAAGTGTTAGTTTAGGGTATACTATTATTTTTAATCTAGAATAGGTTTGGAGTTATATTAGAAAGACACGTTAAATTTTATCTTGCCAAATCTTCATAGTGGTTGAGGAATTGTTTTATCAAGAGGACTTTGTGGTTATTAAAGAACCTGCCCTTATTGAATTGTTTAATTATTATTTAGGTTCTAGTTGACGTTGTTTCGAGCAATTGAAGTGAAGCTTGGTTTAGCCACTAGAAGTAAGTAGACTTCAGCACATGACGTCTTTCAGGACATATATATTTATATATATATATATATATATATACACGTGGTAAAAATATATATATTTATCTATATATGTATATAATTGCAAAGATGAAGTTCCAAAAACTTATACTATTGTTAGTGCTTTGCACATACTCGAATTTTATTATCTATTGTATGTTATTATGAAATTGTATTTGTCAAGAATTGTTTCAAATGGTCAACTAGACAGTCTGCAACCTTAGCCGACACAGGGTTAAGTGTTGGTCTTCGGCCGAAGTAGTGTTAGTGTGGTGTGGTGCAGTGTTATTGTTGCTCTTCGGAGCTAGTGTTGCCTCTTTGAGGTTAGTGTTATTGTTCCCATGGGAAATCACCCACCGAGTGTTTAGCAGCTTTTGTCTGTGTTTGACTAATATTTTTCATATTGGATTACTGTTTAATTGCTACTGTTCTTTCAGGTGGAAAATTGTTTATTTTCATAATAAAGTGTTTCTACCTATTTGGTGCATATTGGCATATAAATGTGGTTATTATTTTATTAATGTTTACAGTGTTATAGTGAAGTGTTTTATTTTCACAGCTTTATAGAATATATTATATTACAGTTTAAACTAATTTTAATTGTATCGTGATGACTATATTTTGTCAATGATATTATCGTTTTGTTTTGAAAGACATCCTCATGTTTGTAGTCTCTTATTGAGCCTCTAGCTCACCCCTTTTTCCATCCTTTCAGATTAGAGTTATGGAGTGTCTTTTGGTGGTAGATCAGTGGAGCCTTAGATTGATGACTGCGTTTGGAGCTTGGATAGTTGCTGAGTTGTTTTAGTAAAATTGTTTCAGGATAATGAGATTATTTGTTTGGAACTATGTTGAGATGTTATCTGGAGATTTTTTTTATTCAAGAATATTATTGTTGTTTTGTTTTTTTATGGATTGTTAAGGAAATCTGATGATAAATAAGAAGTTTATTTGAGGATAAATATTACGCTCTGTTCCATTATGTCATTGTTGATTATTTCTAAGACAAGTTAAACATCTAAATCCTTGCTTTGGGTTTGGGGTGTTACAGTCTCCGAGCCCACACGGGGTTACCGGGTCGGCTCTGATACCATATGTAACGACCCAAGGAAAAGCGCTAGCCACATCTGCACTATACCTCAAAAGGACTAGTCACTATTGAGGCTCCTTGTAGTTGTTAATAAAGCCCAGATCTACCCAGTAAATACCCGATGTGGGACTCATCACACACCCACACACATCACACAATCAATCAATCAAATTGGGGCATCACAATAAGACACTAGCTCCAATGGGCCTTGGGCTTTTCTATCAACTCTTGACAAGTCCAAAGTTACCATTAATTATATTTAATACCACTATATAAATATAATTGCACTCTAGACCTTATTAATAAATTATATCCCAAGACTTTATTATACATGCAACCCTTTCATAAAATATTTGTAATAATACAAAGTCATGAATATAGACTGTCACTTTGTAAATTACTACATCTTAATCCTTGAGTACCCGATTTAATCCTTTTAAGTTATTCATTATACATTTATGAAATCTAATTTCATAAATATATACTTTAGTCTTACTAAAGTGGTTAGGCCTAACTCTCTGAATAACTGAACCCATTAAACTTATCTCAAGGGAATATTTTATATCTCCGTTAAGAGACTATGAATTCCATCTTGAAAATATATGTTCCATCAACACTAAATGTGGCTGCCCAACATATTGAGGTTTTGACCATTACTTTAGATCTCACTCTTGATATATCAAAGCAGCCTACATTTCATGATCAGATCCATTATTCTCTCAGGATTAAGAGTTCATGTGAATACAAGTCGTGAGATTTATTATCCAATTGACAGTCGTTAGGAGAATAATAAATCTCACAGCGGTCCAGTTCAATATGTCTTAACTCTTAAAGCATATCAACATATCAACTAGAAGTCACCACTTCCATGATCAAGATAAATCATCGTAGTTAATATGTTATAGTCTTCGCAGATGAAATGCCCAATTTCATCACCGACTACGAACCAAAATTCTGAGTTTACAAAGAACTTGTGATCTATATCTTCTGTGACTAAATTACATAAATCACATACTATGCATCTCATGGACTGTTTGATAATGTCTGAATATTCATGTTACCATTATTTTAGATAATAACAAAACAACTTTGTTAATCATAATATTAAGTCGTACATCACTTAACACATAATGTCATACATAATATCATACATGGCATATTACAATAGGATTTAAGGGCACTTATCCCAACACCTAAAGGTACGCCGGGCAGCCCAGGGCCAATAAAAGCCCTATTTGGCTCAGTCTCTTCTGCACTTGAGGTCAGTGTCTATTGCTCTTCTTCGCTTCTTTTTTATGTAAAATGTTAGTAGCAATACTACTAGGAATGCATGTTACTGCTTATTTTATTTTTGGAATTTTCAAAGAATATATTTTATTAAATTTTTTTTGCCATGATTTATGCCATGCTATCTTAGGAAAATGCATATGTAAGTATATATATATATATATATATATTTATATATTTATATATTTGCTTTTTTGTCTGTGTTATATGGGTATGCAAAGATGCAGAAACTTAAGTGCTGAAAAAAAAATGTGGGACATAGGTAAGGAGACTTACCTAGTTGTCGGGAATAGTGAAACTGGTGGGGTGTACAGTCTGGGTTTTGGGCCGGGTAGAAACAGAGGATATCTAAATAGCAGTCCCGATTGATGGAGTAGAGGATATCTAAGCAGTCTTGATGAGTGTCAGGTAGGAATAGAGGATATCTGAACAACAGTCCTGAAATTTGCTAAGTAGAAATAGGGGAAATCAGAGTAGCAGTGTTGGACTATGGCCGGGTTGAAACAAAGAATATCTGAATAGCTGTCCTGATGAGTGCCAGGTAGGAAAAGAGGATCTTTGAAAAGCAGTCCTGAAATTTGCCAAGTAGAAATAGAGGATATCTGAATAACAGTCTTGGACTTAGGCCAAGTAGAAATAGAGGATATCTAATAGCAGTCCTGATGAGTGTCAGGTAGGAACATAGGATATCTAAACAGCAGTCCTAAAATTTTCCAAGTAGAAACAGAGGATATCTGAATAGCAGTCTTAGACTAAGGCCGGGAAGAAACGAAGGATATTTGAATAACAATGCTGATCAATGTCAAGTAGGAACAAAGGATATCTGAACAGCAGTCCTAAAATTTGCCAACTAGAAATAGAAGACATCTAAATAGCAGTCTTGGGTAGTAGAAACTTGAGAGATCTTCGGAATTTAGTATCAATGCTGGTGAGACGTGCGGCACGGCTGCTAGTTAGCCTTGAAACTTGGGGGGTAGAGACAGAGGATATCTGAATAGCAGTCCTAGGTAGTAGAAACTTGAGAGATCTTCGATATTTAGTATCAAAGTTGGCGAGACGACAGCAAGGCCGCTAGTTAGCCTCAAAATTTGGGGGATCTGGGTAGAGACAGAGGATATTTGAATAGCAATCCTGATAGGTGTCCTTTGCAACTGTGTGCTGGGTATAGACAGGTATGGCTCTGGAATTTGCCTTTGAGAGGGCTGATGTATAACTTTAGGAAAAGTACCTTTAAAAGGGTTGCTGTTGTGTAAGAAACAATGCCTTCGATTAGGACTTACATGCATAACTTTGAAAATTTGCCTTTGAGAGGGCTGTAGACATAGAAACATTGCCTTTGAAAGGGCTGCCGATGTAGGAGAAACAATGCCTCTGATTAGGACTTATATGTATAACTCTAGATGAATTGCCTTTGAGAGGACTGTAGATGTAGAAAAATTTCCTTCGAAAGGGCGACTGGTGTACATGCAAAACAATGCCTCTGGTTAAGGCTTACATGCATAGTTCCAGGAAATCACCTTTGAGAGGGCTAATGTAGGCTTTAGGAAAAGTGCCTTTAAAAGGGCAATTAATGTAAGAGAACAATGCCTCTGATTAGACCTTACATGTATAGCTCTGGAAATTGCCTTTAAGAGGGCTGATGACATAGAAAACTCTCCTTTGATAGGGCTGTAGACATAGAAACATCGCCTTTGAAAGGGCTACTGATGTAGGAGAAACAATGCCTCTAATTAGGATTTACATGTACCACTCTGGAAGTTGCCTTTAAAAGGGCTGCTGATGTATGTGCAAAACAATGCCTCTAATTAGTACTTACATGCATAGTTCCAGGAAATCACCTTTGGGAGGGTTGATGTAGGCTTTAGGAAAAGTGCCTTTAGGAAGGCTGCCGATGTAGAAGAATAATGCCTCTGATTAGTACTTACATGCATAGTTCCAAGAAATCACCTTTGAAGGGGCTGATGTAGGCTTTAGGAAAAGTGCCTTTAAGAGGGCTGTTGATGCAGGAGAACAATGCCTCTGATTAGGTCTTACATGTACAGCTCTGGAAATTGCCTTAAGAGGGCTGATGACATAGAAACATCGTCTTTAAAAGAGCTAAAGACATAGAAACATCACCTTTGAGAGGGCTGCCGATGTAGGAGAAACAATGCCTCTAATTATGACTTACATGTACCACCTTAGAAGTTGCCTTTAAAAGGGCTGTTGATGTACGTGCAAAACAATGCCTCTGATTAGGACTTACATGCATAGTTCCAGGAAATCAGCTTTGAGAGGGCTGATGTAGGCTTTAGGAAAAGTGCCTTTAAAATGTATGCAAGAAACAATGCCTCTGACTAGGACTTATATGTATGATTTCGGATATGGCCTCTAAGAGGGCCGATGTTGTATGTATGCACTATCGCATTTTCATCATAGATGGCGGTTTTGAACCGGCTTGTGTCACACTCATTTGTATTGCACTGCAATTTCACGGGTTTACCAGTGAATTTTGACAATGATCGTCCTGCTGGAGGGGAAGAGAAGATGGAGAGATCGTGTGAAATAAACTTCCCCAGTTTAAGGTTTCCTGCGATTTTTGATGTGAAGGACACATCCTTGGCGGGACAAATCCATTCTAGCATACTAGACAAGGTATAGGGAACCGCGCAAAATAAAATTTCCCCAGTGTAGGTTTTGGGCGATTCTTGACATGAAAGGAAAAGTTCCTGGCGGGATAGACCCATTCTAGCATACTGGTTAATGTAAAGTGAAGGGAACCATGCAAAATAAAACTACCCCAACTTAGATTTTTGCGGAGTTCCAAGCCTGCGGACCGGCTGAAAATGGCCTTGACTCCATAGACCGTAGCAAATGCTGGTAATGAATGCGGACATTCTGAACGAAATCTCCATAGACATGCCATAAGACAATATGCATTGATTGTTCCTGTTATTGCTCGAGATGGGTAATAATTCAAAGACAGGTTTCTTGGGTTGATATCATGAGAAAGGACACCCTTTGTCCTCCAAATAAGCTACAAAAGCTACCGGATGGTTAAGAACAGGTTCTAGTACCCTTCCATCGTGAATTCTAATTACCGAGGCTGAACCGACCCTTGAACAAGGTGAACTGGGCTTAGAAAAATGAGGTTTAAGATTTCTAGGACTGCTGAATGAGATGCATAGAGATAAACTACCCTAGTGTAGGATTTATGTAGTCTCAAATGCATGAGAGAAAATTTTTGACAGTCCGGTTCGCTGTTGGACCGATCGCACATTACGGTGGGTGCTAAAACTAGGGAATTTTTGCTCCAATGTGATAAAAAACATGCTAAAGGGGGAGAGTGCCGAGAATATAGGTAGGTTTGTGCCTTGGGGGCTAAAAAGCCCTGACATGTGTCCTAAGGTCCAGCGGCCCTTGATGGGCCACCGCCTCGGGAAGCACGTATAAAAGCTAGGTTTTAGCCCATCCCTAGTCACTGTTGATTTGCAATTTTTAGGGTCTTCTCCTACCCTTTTTCTTCACTCAAAACACTTAGAAAAGATCACTCTTTGTCATTTTTTGCACCGATCTTCATCAAATTTTCTGATTCAGTAAGATTTGTTCATGGGCGATCTTGGTGCTCACTCCTACGACAGTTTGGTCAATCTTGAGAGGGAAGCCTACCATGAGAAGAAGCTTAGGAGGTGGTGGAGCTCATTTTCTTGTAGTGAACAGGCACTCATCCGGTAACTACTTGGAGATGCTACTGCCCTTCTTCATACCACCCCAGATTGGTACTTGTTGGAGGTCGTTGCCTCTTGTTGGGACCTTACTTTAAGATGTGTCACCATTGGAGATGTTGACTTGGTGCCTACTTTGGAGGAGTATAATCGTTTTCTTTCCCTTTCTACTTCTCTGAGTACTGTTTATGTTCCATCAGTGTAGCCACGCTACCGCAAGAGGCTCACTGATTTGATGGGCTTCAAGAGGCCCGTTGTGGAGGCACAGACTTGGTATGGCAGCGAGATAGGAGGGAGCATGTCCTTTGACTTCCTACATGATCGGTTCCACTCATCAGAGTGCCCTGTTGGATACTGAGATGACTTTGTGGATTTAGAGAAGTGGTGGGCATCCAACCGACGCCAAGCCTTCTTGGTGGCTTTCTTTGGCATGGTGCTTTTCCTTTCATCATCAAGAGTTGTTAATTTTGCCATTCTCCCTTTGGTGAATGCCCTACCTCACGGTACCTCTTTCATTCCCACTTTACTTTCCGAGACCATTAGGTCCTTGTCCTTGTGTTAGGAGATTGGTAGGGGTAGGTGATGGAAAATAACATGCCTGTATCGCATACAAAACATACGCAGTGGAAAATTAACGGATTTACTTCATTCGCAATTGATAACATGCACTATGTAAGCTTCAGAATATAGAATGAAGAGAGTATACCTTGGTGTAGTGCATTTCAAAACAAAGATCAGAATACACGGGAACATTTTAAATCTTCTCTCCAATTCCACTTGTGCCCAAGATGTGTGATCTGTTAATCAGTTATATGTGTTTGTTCTAGAGAGAATGAGAGAGTGTCCAACACTCACATACATACTATTTCATGAAGATATCTCTCTAAAAATTCTGTATGTTTCTCTCTTAATAACTGATTATCTAATTGGGCTAGCCTTTTGAGCTTTTCCAATTGGGCTCTAGTATGTGGCTTGGAGTGGGACCAAAAGGGAACAAATAAGACACTAGCTCCAATGGGCCTTGGGCTTTTCTATCAACTCTTGACAATTCCAAAGTTACCACTAATTATATTCAATACCACTATATAAATATAATTGCACTCTAGACCTCATTAATATATTATATCTCAAGACTTTATTGTACATGCAACCCCTTCATAAAATATTCGTAGTAATACAAAGTCATGAGTGTAGACTGCCACTTTGTGAATTACATCTTAATCCTTGAGTACCCAGTTTAATCCTTTTAAGTTATTCATCATATATTTATGAAATCCAATTCCATAAATATATACTTTAGTAAGTCCTTATTAAAGTGGTTAGGCCTAACTCTCTAAATAACCGAACCCATTAAACTTATCTCAAGGGAATATTTTATATCTCCATTAAAAGATTATAAATTCCATCCTGAGAATATATGTTCCATCAACACTAAAAGTGGTTGCCCAACATACTGAGGTTTTGACCGATACTTTAGATCTCACTCTTAATATATCAAAGCAACCTACACTTCTTGATTAGGTCCATTATCTTCTCAGGATTAAGAGTTCATGTAAATATAAGTTGTGAGATTTATTATTCAATTGACAATAGTTAGGAGAATAATAAATCTCACAGCAGTCCAGTTCAATATGTCTTAACTCTTAAAACATATCAACATATCAACTAGAAGTCTTCACTTCCATGATCAAGACAAATCATCTTAGTTAATATGTTATAGTCTTTGCAGATAAAATGCTTAATTTCATCACAAACTATGAACCAAAATTCTGAGTTTACAAAGAACTTGTGATCTATATCTTCTGTGACTTTTCACATAAATCACATATTATGCATCTCATGGACTATATGATAATTTCCGAATATTCATGTTACCCTTATTTTAGATAAGAATAAAGCAACTTTATTAATCACAATATTAAGTCATACATCATTTAATACATAATGTCATACATAATATCATACATGGCATCATACAATAGGATTTAAGGGCACTAATCCTAATAGTAGGCTAGGCTGTTGCGTTCATATGTTACAGCTGTGGTTTTGTAGCCACTTAAGTGTCATTACTAGGGATCAGCTTATGGGCTTTGTGAGTAGGAATAGAGTTCGGACTACTATTGTCCTTGATCTTCCTTTCTTTGGGAATACTAAGGGTTGGCTGAGATACTTGTGTAGCCTGAGTCCCACTGAATTGACCTAAAGAGTCAAGTGGGGTATCACTAGATGGAAGGGGCTGACCCATTGTGTTGGTTTACTTAGCATCCCCTTGGCGGGTATTTGGGGGTGTACGGGATTCTTTCCTAGCATGGCCAGGCGATAATTTGGGGGTATCCAGCATATCCTCAACTTAGTGATCTCTCTATTGTCACTTGTGAGTATGGGCTGCTGGATATTGATGTGGCAATGACAGGGCATGCCTCGGATTTCTGGGAGCCGTGTAAGTCGTGTATTGACTTCCCTCTTTGCTTTAGAGAGGATCAGGAGTGGTTTTCTGCTGAGTTCAGAGTGAGGTGGGACACTAGGGATCCTAATTTCATATTTAACTTGTCATTACCAACTTCGGCCAAGCTACCACTCCCGACTGATGTTTTGAGGGATTATGCCCTGAAGTTTGAGTTCAGGGTTAAGAGGGCCCTTAAGGATCTGAGGGAGTGCTTGTGGGAGGCTATCAAGGACAAAGACTACTGTAGGGAGCTAGCTGACACCCTCATAAAGGACATTGAGGAGATGGGTAGTGCGCAAGAGAGTGAGCTTGCTACTCTTAGGGCAAAGCTTAATCTGAGAGGGCTGGCCCCCCAGGCACAGAGGCAGATTGCATTTAGCTAAGATCCCAGGTTATAGGCTTAGAGGATGAGCTTACAGATCTTACCCAGAGATTTTCTGCCTTAGATTATTCTTGGGATAAGGAGAGGACTGCACTAGGGGCCGGGCCGATGGTCTAGCATTGGTGCCATAGCAGGTGAGGGCTATATTCATTCCACCCTGAGCATGGAGTATGGGCGAGAGGGCGACAAGCCTAGTGAGCCGTAGTTGGCTTTCTTTCATCTTCAGACTGAACTAGCGTAGAGAGATGAGGCCTTGAGAGTTGCTACTGCACAGGTAGGCACCTTGCAGGCTTTGCTAGAGACTGAGAGACAGGGGTCCGCCTTCAACATTCCCATAACAAACTCAAAGAGGTTTCCAATGTTGGGGTTTATGCCCTAAAATCCATTTTATTGGCATGTCATAAATAATTAAATTGTTTAATTATAAGAGACTATTTATAAATGAACTAATGGGACATTATCTTAGTCCATGAGATGCATAGTATGTGATTTATGTGATTTAGTCATAGAAAATATAAATCACAAGTTCTTTGTAAACTTAGAAGTTTAGTTCATAGTCGGTGATGAAATTGAGCGTTTCATCTGCGAAGACTATAACATATCAACTACGATGATTTTTCTTGATCATGGAAATGGAGATTTCTAGTTGGTATGTTGATATGTTTTAAGAGTTAAGACATATTGAACTGGACCGCTGTGAGATTTATTATTCTCCTAACGATTGTCAATTGAATAATAAATCTCACGACTTCTATTTATATCAATTCTAAATCCTGAGAGAATAATGGACTTGATCATGAGATGTAGGTTGTTTTGATATATCAAGAGTGAGATCTATAAGTTACGGTCAAAACCTCAGTATGTTGGGCAACCGCATTTATTGTTGATGGAACATATATTCTTAAGATGGAATTCATAATCTCTTAATGCAGATATAAAATATTTACTTGAGATAAGTTTAATGAGTTTGGTTATTTAGAGAGTTGGGCCCAACCACTTTAGTAAGGAGTTACTAAAGTATATATTTATGGAATTGGATTTCATAAATATATTATGAATAACATTAAGGATTAAACCGAGTACTCAAGGATTAAGATGTAGTAATCTTCAAAGTGGCAGTTTATATTCATGACTTTGTATTACTACGAATATTTTAATAAAGGGGTTGCATGTATAATAATGTCTTGAGATATAATTTATTAATAAGGCCTAGAGTGAAATTATATTCATATAGTGGTATTGAATATAATTAATGGTAACTTTGGACTTGTCAAGCGTTGACAGAAAAGCGCAGGGCCTATTAGAGCTAGAGTCTTATTTGTTCCCTTTTGGTCCCATTCCAAGCCACACACTAAAGCCCAATAGGAATAGCCCAAAAGGCTAGCCTAATTAGATAATCAGTTGTATATAAGGAGAGAAACATACAGAATTTCATAAGTCCTTTCATGGATCTTTTCATAAGTTTTTTTCATCAAGATTACACAAGGAATGAAATAGTTTGTATGTGAGTGTTGGATACTTCCTTGTTCTCTCCTTGGAAACTGATTGAGAGACCACACATCTTGGGCATTAAGGGGAATTGGAGTGAAGATTAAAAGTCTTCCCAAGAACTTCTGATTTTTGGTTTTGAATTTCACTGCACCAAGGTACGCTTTCTTGTTCTTAAATTATGAAACTTTTATAGTGCATGTTATCAATTGCGAATGAAGTAGATCCGTTAATTTTCTGCTGCATATGTTTTGTATGTGATACGAGTATTTTTCATCAATAGCCAAAGACCTGGGCTTTGTTGCAATAGGGTTACTTTGCACCCATGTTCTTGATGACCCAATTCTCCATATAGTTTTAGGAGATTGTGCCAGGCCGTATCTGATCGCTTGGGCCATGTTTGACTTATTGGTGTTCTTTTCTGCTTATTTTGTTTTTGCACGTGAGCTATGTAGTTAGTATCCCACCATGTATGGAAAGGTCCTTCGTAAATTGCCAGGCAATTGCGTAAGGCCTTTCGCTTTCTGTATGAGTTATTAAAGCATAGTCTAGTTTGTTAGGCAAGCTTAGAAACTGAGAGATGGTCGAGAGAGATGTTTATGATGAAATTTTGGATATATTTATGAGATGAGATTTCATGTTTTGATTCCAAAATGTATGAAAGAAACTGAATGGCACAATATAGCCATGTTAATGACTATGCAAGCAAATGCTTTGCAAATGCAAGATTATACTAATAAGTAATAAATGTAAAACCCATGCATTTCAATATCTTATTCTTCCAAGGATACATCCTGTTCTAGACGGATCTTTTCCTTTTTCCATTGGGGTATATTTCCCATTGGCATAAGCTAGAACATCTTGAGCAGACCACCAGGTTGTGGCAGTATTGTAACCGATCCAAGATGGCTGCCTACGTACCTCCGCTAGAAAGGATCAAGTTATCATGTAGTTCAACTGGCTTTTTGGTTGCCTTAACTTTTGCCTAGACCACCCTTTAAGGATTTCGATCTAGCAGGCTCTCTCACACTCTTTCTTTTACTCTCCTTTTGCATAGACTGCCCTTTCAGGTTTTCAACCTACCTTTTATATTTTCTCTTGCTCTTTTTCTTTTGGCTTTCCTTTTGTGTAGACCGCCCTTTTGGGTTTTCAATCTACCTTTTCACATATTTTTTTGTTCTTTTTCCTTTTTGTTTTTGTTTTTTTTTTTTTTTTTTGACATAAGACATGGAAATGAAGTGCACTGAGAAGCTTCTTCATGCAAAGTACCGTATGATGGTATCAAAATTGGTGGGCACATTGAAGTCCTGCCTGTCCATGTCAGCTAAAATCAAGGCTCCTCTAGAGAAGGCCTTCTTTACCACATATGGGCCCTTGTAAGTTGAGGCAAACTTTCCTCTGTGATCAGGCATGGCCTGATTGCACATCTTTAAGACTAGATCACCTTTATCAAAGACCCTAAGTCTAACTTTCTTGTTGAATGCTTGCTCAACGCTGCGTTGGTACAACTATCCATCGCACATTGCGGTCATGCGCTTTTCATCTATCATGTCCAGTTGTTCATATCGAGAACAGGCCCATTCAGCTTTTGACAACTTTATCTACGATAAAATCCTTAGAGATAGGATCTCTACCTCTACGGGAAGGACGGCCTCCATGCCGTATTCTAATGAATATGGGGTCACATCCGTGGAAGTACGAACAGAAGTGCGGTACGCACACAATGCAAATGGCAAGTACTCATGCCAATCCTTGTATATGTCTATCATCCAAGATTTTCTTAATGTTCTTGTTAGCAGCTTCCCCTGCACCATTCATCCGGGGGCAATAGGGAACCAAAATTCTATGCTAGATCTTGAACTGTTGGCAGAGTTGCTGGATCATTTTTCCATTTAGGTTTAAAACATTATCTATAATGAGCTCTCTTGGCATGCCGTAGCAGCAAATAATGTTTTGTTTCAAGAACCAGGCTACCATTGCTTGAGTGACACTTTTGTAAGCGACTTCCACCTACTTTATGAAATAATCGATGGCCACTAAGATGTACTCATGATCATTTGAAGCTTTCGGAATTACGAGTCCGATGATGTCCATACCCCAGGCTGAGAAGGGCCATGGTGCTGCTACATAGTGCAAAGCTAAGGATGAGCGTTCTTCCTGTCTTGATAGGCTTGGCAATGGTGGCATGTCCCTATATGTTTAATGCAATAATTTTCCATGGTGAGCCAGTAGTAACCAGCTTTCATTTGTGGGCAAACAGAGGTCCATTGGCATGAGCTCTAAGTAAGCCTTCGTGCATTTCTTCCATCAGATAATTAGCCTCAAAGGCATCTACGCATCAAAGCAGGGTAGTATTATGGTTCCTTTTGTACAAGACTTCTCCTCTCAAGAAAAATTGGCAGGCCATATGCCGCATTAACCCCTTTTCACTATTCATTGCGCTGGGCGGGTATTCATTATTCTTGACATAAGCCTTGATACCATGGTACTATGGCTTTCCGTCGACTTCGACTTTGACATTCATGCATTCTTCAATGTTTTTGCAATGGGCCGGCACACCTCGAACTTCTATGTGCAATTGTCGCATATCATCTCCTTCTGACAAATTAACCATGCTAGCCAGGGTAGCCAGGGCGTTTGCAAATTAGTTGTGCACTCGGGGCAAATTAGCGAATGTGATGTTTCGAAACTTAGGAATTAAGCGGCTGATGCATTTCTGATACGGAATCACCTTAGAGTCTCGGGCTTGCCATTTTCCTTCAATTTGGGAGATAATCAATAGGGAATCTCCAAAGACACTCAAGTCAGAGATGCCGAACTCTAAGGCCACTTGCAGGCCGACTATGCATGCTTCATATTTAGTGACATTGTTGGTGCAATCAAAATTCAGTTTGACTAAAACAGGGATTTGCTGGCCCTTATAGGAAACTAAGACTGCTCCCACACCATTTCGGTAGAATTGGCGGCTCCATCGAAGTAAAGTTTCCATCGCCATGGCTCCACACTGTCTAGTTCTAGTTTTAGTGCCATGACATCCTCATCAGGGAAGAGGGGTTTTGAAAGTTTTGGATCAATCAGCGGCTGGTCTGCTAGGTAATCAGCTATGGCCTGACCCTTGATGGCCTTTCTTATCGCAAACACAATGTCGAATTCGGAGAGCAACATTTGCCAACGAGAGATCTTCATTGTAAGGGCTGGCTTTTCAAAGATGTACTTAATGGGATCCATACGGGAAATGAACCACATGGTGTAGTAGAGCATATACTGCCGCAACTTGCATGATGCCTACGCTAGGGCACAGCACTTCTTTTCAATGGCGATGTAGTTAATCTCACAGCTGGTGAACTTCTTGCTTAAATAGTAAATTGCCTTTTCTTTCTGACCAGGCTCAGTCGCTTGGCTTAACATACTGCCCATGAAGGTCTCTTGTATAGCTAGGTAAAGGATCAATGGATATCCTAGTGTCGGGGGAACTAGAACAGAAGGGTTCAACAAATACTGCTTGATCTTGTTAAAGGTTGCTTGGCACTCATTTGTTCATTCTATCTTTGCATCTTTTTTCAAAAGCTTGAACATCAAATCACATGTGGCAATCAACTGCGTTATGAAGCGAGCTATGTAGTTGGCCTTTCCTAGGAAGTTGCGAATCTATTTCTCGATTTGCGGTGTCAGCACGTCCCAGATGGCTTGGACTTTTGCTGGGTCCACTTCAATTCCCCTTTGGTTGAGTATAAAGCTGAGTAGTTTCCCTAAACTAGCTCCAAAGACGCACTTGTTAGGGTTTAGTCTTAACCTGTACTTGATGAGGTGCTTGAATAGTTTTCTTAAATCTACTAGATGATCCTTAGCCGTACAGGATTTGGCAATCATGTCATCCACATAGACTTCAATCTCTTTATGCATCATGGAACAAGTTCACCATGGCTCGCTGATAAGTAGCACCAGCATTCTTTAAGCCGAACGGCATGACATCATATGCATAGGTTCCCCAATGAGTGGTGAATGTTGTTTAGCTTTGTCTTCCTTGGCCATCTTGATTTCATTATAGCCTGAGAATCCATCCATGAAGGAGAAGAACATGTTGGTGTCGGTATTATCGATCAATGTATCGATATGCGGCAATGGAAAGTTATCCTTGGGGATGGCCCAGTTCAAATCTCTATAATCAACTCACATGTACTTTCCAATCTTTCTTAGGCACGGGAACAATGTTGGCAACCCAATCTGAGTAGGCTATCACGGTAAGGAAATCGGCTTTCAACTGTTTTTCTACTTCTTCTTTGAACTTCAAAATGGTATTAGATTTCATTCTTTGAAGGGCTTGCTGTACTGGAGGGCAATCTGGCTTGACTGGAACTTTGTGCACAACAATCTCAGTATCCAACCCCGGCATGTCTTGGTAAGACCAAGCAAAGATCTCTCTGAATTCCTTGAGTAGCGCTATGAGCTCAAGTTTTTTATCTTTAGGAAAGTTCACCCCAATCTTGACGAGCTTTTCATTCTTGCCTTCATCGGCAAGGTTAACAGTGTCTATCTCTTCTATGCTGGGCTTGTACCCTTTGCTCTCTCTCTCTTTAGAGCTTCCAAAATATCACAAGGTAAATTTTAAATTTCCTCTAATCCTTCAATATCATGATCCAACTCTATTGTTTGATTGATGCCATCAATATCCTCATTATGGTAACTAGACGATGTACTCGCTTGGGAATTAGAATACATCCTATAGGACGGAACATATACAAGGAAACATAAGAAAATTTGCACACACACATTTTCATAGGAAAGCAAGTAAAGAAACAAATGCAAGAATTTCTTGAATAATGCACTGGATAATTTCATTAATGGATTATGGATAGGGGGATAACAATGTTCATGCTTGATAATGATAAAAAGGGAAATGTTTTTTTCTTTGGAAAAATAAACTGGGGCAATGCAAACAAGAAAATGCATGAAATAGGAAATAAACATGCAAAACAAACTAGATATGCTATTTCAACTCTTTCAGGAAATTGGAGGACCTAACCACATGATGATGGAATACTCCTTACTCAACCGACGCAACCACAAAGCAAGGGTCAATGGTCCAATGGCCTATTATCTCGCCTAGCACATAGGGCCTAATAGTAGAAGTCCGAACATCCTCCGAGGATATGATGGCATTCACTAAGAATTCCTCAGGACATAAGCGGATGAGACAAGCTAGATCTAATTCCTCCTTGCATCATTCCTGTGCCACTTCTGATTTGATGACCTTGGCCAAAGTCGAAAAAGTGATCTTGATGTGGGGAATAGACATCCCTTGGCCAATGCACTTCCTCTTCTTTCCCCTATAAGCCTGGAAAATTTCTTCATCGTTGGGGTGGTAGCTTAAACCAAAACTTCCCTTGTTGTCTGGGAGCTCAATCAAAGAAGCCTGCCATGTCCTACAACACCGAGGCCTTGGCCTAATTGATAGTGAAATTTGAGCATCTTATTGGCTGCCATTAAAGTAGCGAAAGGCTATGCAGACTCGAGTTCCGAAGCTCTGGAGATCATGGAGGCTATCTCAAAGCTATGAAAAGTTGCGTTCGAAAAAGTGTTAGCACCAATGTAGGAGACAGAAGTCTCCTTGAAGATGGATAGGGGCTCTTCAGCCATAATAGTGACCATCTGATCTTCAAGGGGTACTTGAGCCTCCAGTGAAGGGTAGAAGCGACTGCGCTTGCGGCATGTAACCAAGGCCTCTCTAGGAGCATGTTATATGGCGAATCCACCTTGATGACTTGGAAGATGACCATGAAAAACCTGGGGCTGACCCTGATTGTTAATTCGATCTCGCCTTGCACCTCGCGGAGAGTGCCATCAAAGGCTCTAATGATCATGGTAGTATGGCGGATAAGAGAGGTATCCACTTTCAAACGCTTTATAGTAGACATTGGGCAAACATTCATGGCGAATCCATTGTCAATCAGTACTTTGGAGATGATCATGTCTTCACATCTTACTATAATGTGCATGGGCAAAGTATGCTCTTTACCTTCTAGAGGTAGCTCATCATCTGTAAAGGAGATCTAGTTAGTGTCCAACACCATTGAGACCATACCTTCAAAGGAAGATTCTTTGGCATTCGTAGGAACACTCATCTCTTTCAAGAATTTCAGGAGAGCCTTACGGTGGACATTGGAGGATAGCAATAGCGCCAAGATTGAAATCTGAGCTAGCGACTTGTTTAGCTGCTGAATCACGCTATATTCTGAGTTTCAGATTATTTTCAAGAATTCCTCGGCTTCTTCAATTGTGACCCTGTTCCTAACAGGTTCAGCTGTACCCTTGCCAACCTCTTTCCTCCTCTTTTCTAGCTCCTCGGGAGTATAGCAACGGCCACACCTAGTAAGCCCAAATAGGCCTGAAGAGATATTGGAGTAGACCTCCTCTTTTCCAATTCGCATGGAGATTAAGGACACCTCATATGTCCAGGATATACGATGGTTATCCACATATGGGAATAGCTATGGCATGCGAATGATAACAGCCTTTTGAGTTTGCAAATTGGGCACTATGGAGAATGTCTTCGAATTAATGACCACCGGACTTGGCAGAATGGCTTCAGGGGCCTTTGGGCTGGATACCCCAGATATTCCTGAGGCAACTTTGGCAGAATAAGAGGATTGAAACCTCGGATAGCGGGAATAATGGTAGTTCCTTCCTGTACTAATGATGAAGCTAGCCCTGCGATCGCAGGCAATGCAAGGACTAGAGGAGCAAATCCCTCAACGGCTAATGGGGCTTGCCTTTTTCCTGAATCTGATGACCCTAAATCCATAGGTGATTCTATGATCTCCTTAATGACTATTGAAGAGGGAGGTGCTGAAGTAACCTTACCAAGGCGTTTCTGTAGATATTCGTCCTAAACTTTCCTTGACCCAACTGATACAGTACTGCAGCTAGTTCTTGACTGGGCAGTTGGAGGACACAGGCTAGCTACCATGCAATTACCTCTTTGTACAACCTCTCTTTTGATCTAGATAATACCACGATCGGCTAAACTCTGAACCTGTGCTCATAGCACTTTACAGTTAAACAGGGCATGCTTGTTTCCATTATCACAGAATGAGCAGATTTCCTAATCAAATTTTGAGGTCCCTATACCCTTAAAATCAAGGTGGCTATGTTGGACCAAGGCTTAGAGCAGAGACTTCCATCGAAATGACAAAAAGAAGAAATTTGGAATCCTTTCTTCCATGGTGATGACAGCATTCACATTCCCTTCCTTTGGGGAGGCAAAGGGTTAGTGATGATGTTCGGAGCAGACGCATTATCGAACTGTATCAACTTGTTATCTATAAGATTCTAGACACGGTCTCTCAACTGGTAGCATTCTTTCAGAGTATGCCCCTCAGCCCCATAATAATGTTCACACTTCTTGGACAGATCAAATCTGGATGGTGAAAGGTAGTCTCTAGGCTGGCAAACATCAAGGTCACTAGCTTCTTCTCCAATAGGTAAGCGTAGTGATTTGCCATGGGCATAGGTAGTGGAGCATACTTCCGATTAACCCTTCTAAAGGGACAAGGTGGGCCCTACCTCCCTTTTGATTGAAGGCTCAGTTAGGTGCTTGAGTAGGCTGAACATGTTGCTGACAAGGTCTAGCAGCTGGGGCTGTATAGGTAGAAGTAGCACCTCCAGGCCTCTCTGGTGCATTATCGACCATATGTACATCGGCTTCCTTAGTCTTGCAGCTAGTCATTTTCTTAACCTGTTGTTCATCCATGGAACTCAAAGACTCGGGACCTATGATCTTCTTACTCCTAATACCCTCGTTAATACGCTCCCCAATAGGGATGACACTAGCAAAACGAGTGACTTGGGTGCTGATCATCTTTTCATAGTAAGGGGGCTTGAGGTTGTTAATGAACCATTTGATCATCTCATTTTCCATCATGGGGGGTTGCATTTGTGTGGCTAGCTCACGCCACCTTTGGGCATATTCTCGAAAAGACTCCCCACTCTTTTTCTTTGTTCTCATAAGGACTGTGCAGTCGGGAGCTATCTTGGTGTTGACCGATAGTATTCCAGGAAAAAGTTGGCCATTTCCCTCCAACTAGAGGTCTTTTCCAATCTTGCATACCATGTGGCCACGGGACCGATCAAACTATCAGGGAAAATTTGACAAATCAGAGGATGATTATCCCCATAAGGAGCCATCTCTCTGTAGAACGTGCGCAAGTGAGTGCAGGGGTCTCTAGTGCCATCATACTTGAAAAACTCTGGTGCCTTGAACTTGGGAGGCATAATGACCTAAGGGAAGTTGGTCAACTATCTAGATCAATGCTTCCATAAGCGCTGGAGCCCTCTATGATACGAAGCTTCTCAGCTAGAGTTTCCACTTGGCTCTTGACTTAACTGATCCTAGATTTGAGGTTCTTATCCTTATAAGGATCTGTTTCTTGGTCATTGCCTTGGGGAGGTACATTGTGGCCCTGATCCTGTACTAGTGGGGGCTAATTTTCATTCTTTGTTTGGGGACCTCCTTGACTATTATCGGAAGAGTTTAGTCCTCCTCCTACAACTAGTTGTTGCATCATACACATTATTTCTGCCATTTGCTCTTTCAAAAGAGCAACTTCCTGAGCAATTTCCTCATGGGGAGAAGTACCACTAGTAGACATCTCTCTTGCATGAGACCTAGTGACAATAGGATCACGAAATGGTGATAGCTTATCCTGTTTCTTTCAAGCAATCTTTTGACCCTGAGAATGGCTGGGAGGTGACAGAGATGGGGTCCATTTAACTATGTGGAAACACAACACCAAAATCAAGTTAGTTTACATCCTCGTTACTTAACACGCACCTAACCGAGTATTTATCATAGTGAGTTTCTACTATGATGCAAGATTGATGCATTAAATTTGGCAAGTAACAGAAAATTTCATGACATGCTTGGTAATGTGGGAAGGACCCTCCTTTTGATTATATGCTGGTACAAGATTTGCTTTTTCAATGCTGGGTTCATCAACTCCAACAGTGGGCCTTTTACAATATATGGAAATGCAATTGCAAGGACAAGCTCAACTTCTGACAATGTGGACTTCTCAAGGAAGCTCTCAGACACTTGGACCTCTTGGCATCTTGGACAACATGGATCTCTTGGACCTTAGACCTTTCGAGGGAGTCCTTGGATTCTTCACATTTAGGACCTTTTGGCAATTTTGACATCTTGGCAATTTAGGCAGCATGGATCTCTTGGAAATTTGGATCTTAGACCCCTTGGCCACTTTGACATCTTGTGATCTCTTTGATGATTTAAGTTTCTAGGCAATCTTTTGGATCTTTTCTAGAAAAGCTCTTGAACTCTTAATGCTTTGGGATTCTTGACATTTTTTCGGCAACATCTCCTTCTGGTGAGTTTTTGTTACTTGCCACAAATTTTATCTTTGCACAATTTAGGTGACGGAACCAATTAATGTATGCATGAGTTCCCTTGTAGTGTTGTAAACCCTTAGGGACAGGGTATGATCTAGCATGTACAAGCAATTAGGTTGTTTTCCCTAGGGGTTTAATTATGGATGCTATGCAAACAGGATAGAAAGGCTTACGAGTTTGACACAACTAAGACAACTGTATGCAAAGGTTTAACTGGTAGGTTATTCCTATCCTAGGGTACTCAATCGCCATACCCCTCCCTTCATGGAAGTTATGGGGCAAGAAGGATCGAGGGGGCCTTTTTAGCTACTCCTGTCCACCCATGGACCCAAAAGTGCCTACAACATCAGCCCTGAATCTAACTATGGGTAACATTGCCGATGTTTCCATCTAGGCATCTACAGAGGGGTGATGAAATCCCCAAAGAGATGTGACTACACCAGTAGTGCGAAGCTTGGGTTCAGCTCAAAAAGGGTGTATATGTCATGCAATCCTTAATGAAGGGGAAAGAGTTTATCAAAGCACAATATATATATATATATATATTGGCTTATATATCATATTCACCTATTGTTTTAATGCTATACTGTTTGGCTGGTTCTACCGCCTTATTATTGTTTTAAATTACTTTGATTATTAATTGTCCTATCGCCTCATTGGCTGGTTTTCCTTGTTTTATATTGTGTCTGTGCTTTCGGTGCTTGCTCCCTTTTGGGCTTGCTTCCCCTCCCTTTTGCGCTTGCTTCCCCTCTTTTTTTTTGGTATCAGAGCCATTCCTTCCTTGGCCGCCGATAGTGTTGTTGTGTCTTTGCTCTCTTGTTCGTGTCTATCCGATCCTTTGGTGCTCCGTTACTGTATTCCTTCTTACCGTCGTTGGCGCCACCCTAGGTGTAAAGTGAATTCCCAGAATCAGATCTCAGTAAGGCTTGTTTGAGCCAGAGAGGTCGTGTAGGGCATGAGAATAGGTATAGGGTTATTTAGGGTATGTGTTACGAAATGCAACGGTTGTGAGAAAAACATGATAATTGAGTGTTAAAATTTGGATAGTATGGATAAGATGTGGAGATCCAACTCCTCTGTTAGCTCTAGGACGGACTGTCCTCCTGACATCATTAATGAAGAAGATAAAGTTGTTGAAGAGAAAGAAATTCCAGATTTTCGAAGATGGAATATCCCCAAGGCTAATATTAAAACTATTTACAATACTACTTGGCATGAGAATACTGAATTTTCTCAGTACCCAGTAAGAACTGTTGAACAAATATTTTCTATTTCCAGACATCATGAAAAATGTTGTTTGTTTTCTAAAAAGAATATTAACAAATTTCTTGCCGCAAAATTGAAATATTTGCATATTGGTCTTGTTCAAGTTTCTGTTAAACCTCTTACAAGAAAAGGTATTAATGCCTCTGCTTTGATGTGTTTAAGAGATGCTAGATTTAGAAAGTTTAAAGATAGCATTCTTGGCATGAAGACTGCTTCTTTGTATGATAGTCCTATTTACTTTGATGTTTACCCTGATATTTGTCTTGCTCTTGATGATCCTAATATTGTTAAAGCTTTGACTTTAAATGTGTTAACCTCTGGTTATGATATGGATGAAGGTAGTAAACCTTTTGCTCTTATTTACCGTATTTACTACAGACTTGTGGGTTCTCTGTTGAATCCTCCAGCTGCTCATATTAAAGATCCTTCTGGAAAAACCATGTTAATTCAATGTTCAACTTCTAATGCTAAGGTTGAAGTTCCAAAAATGATCCAATGGGAAGATGTTAATCTTCCTAAAGAATAGTTGTTGGAACGAGAATCACCTCCTGCTAAACCTATTTATCATGAAACTGATCTTGCAAATATTCAATAATATCTTGTTGGAACTGTTAAAATAAGTTTTCATGATGATAAACCTTTAAAGATCAACGAAGGAAGACATTCCTTTGCTGGATCTAAAAGTGTTTCAAAAAGAGATCAAGATCTTGCTGACTATTTACAAAAGAACTTTGTTAAACCTGATTTGAAGCTAAAAGGAGTTTCAAGTGATAACTCCCAAGTTAGCACTACTTTTTATTCAACTAAACCGGAAACTTCTTCTCCTTATGAGAAATCTACTGAAGAAGAAGAAGAGAAAAAGTCTGTGTCTCCTTCCGGTTATGATTTCCAAACTATTGAACCTCCTGCTTTTCAAAACCAATTGAGAGTTTTAACTTCTCTTAATCAATATTTTGAAATTGATATGGTTGGCTTATACAATGATCGGGTAGATAAAAGGGAGGAAGCATCGGAAGCACAGACACAATATAAAACAAGTAAAACCAGCCAATGAGGCGGTAGCACAATTAATAATCAAAGTAATTTAAAACAATAATAAGGCGGTAGAACCAGCCAAACAGTATAGCATTAAATCAATATGTGAATATGAAAGTACTTAATTAATACTGAAAGTAGTTAAACATATATAAGATTACAGATCAATAAGATAAACAGTGGTACCACACTTACAGTAGTGGTTACCGGATTACAAATAGTTGATAGTTCCTGAGGGAAGTTTAGGAGAGGGAGAGAAACTCTCTAATATCTTAAACTTGCTCTAGGAGGTAGTACGAAGAGAATTCTGAAAGAGAAATCTTAAAGAAAAAACTTGAGTTAACAATAAGAGACATCCCCCCTTATATAGGTAAATAAAGCAAAAGTTTAATAGTGAATAGTAAAATGAACAATGACTTTTTTACTATTTATATTAGGACCCGTGAAGGGCAGCAGGGGCTTTATCAAAAGCCAGTAGATAAGATTTTGGCGTCTTGTGCCGAAAGCAGTTAATAAAGTGGTCAATAGATTCCTATGGGGGGACAGTTAGAGTAATTGGTGGAAAGGTGCACCAAATTATTGGTCTATGTTGCAGTAGTCCGAACAGCCATCATAAGGATCCCACGGGGGGTCATTATTACAGTCATGCTCATGGTATGTAGTATATTGATTGCAAAATCCACAATATAACAAGTGTTCATAAACAGGATTCTTCAAAGGGTTGCTGATGCTCTTAGGGTTAATATAATCGGCAATAGAAAGATGTCGAATAGCAGTTTCGTACGGTTTGAGACCGAATGCAGTAATTCGATCTGTATTTCCTACGAAATGGTAGTCTTTCCAAAGGTTTTGGATAACCTCAAGGATTTGATTATTGAAATGATTTCCCCAACAATTTGCAAGAGCATAAGGATTTTTGAAGGACAAGTAGGAATTTCCCTTATACCATGGCCCTTGGTGGGTGTATCCATTAACAAGAATGAGATGTTTTGAGGGTTGTACATTCATCCAATTATCTTTTTCCCATTTTGGAAGAGTGCTCCAACATCTAATGGTTATAGAAGGGCTGTTGGCATGGGCTACAGCCTGTTGAATAATATGTGGGAGTTGGTTGATCTGATCATGATTTGAGCCTCGGATCATTCTGATAAAGCCAAACTCAAACATTTGGGATAACCAATCTGAATCCATGTCTTTTTCATCTAGCTCACTGTCTTCATAATTAATTAAGAGACCAGGAAAAGGATGCGTTTTTCTTTCATAAACCATCAATATTCCATTCGTAAAGTTTGTCAGCAGAAACAGAGAATTGGGATTGAAAAATTCTTTCTTCAAACTGCATATCAGGAGGAGTAGGTTTAGAATACCGGTTTTTAGTAAAAGACATGGGATTGGTTCCAACAAATCTTTTAAGTTCTGGTAAACCATTATCAAAATCATTTTTGGTATTAACAGAAGAGGATGATTCAAAATCTGTATTTTCATCAAAAATAGTTTCTTTACCATTTCTGGAAATAATAGCAGCAATATTAGAAGTGGAAGTAGTGCCTTCAGTTTTAACTTTTAAATTAGAAAGCATTTTTTCAACAATGTCAAGAGTTTTTGACTGAGAAGTTTTAAAAGAAATTTTTTCTCTTTAACTGGGTAAATCAATCAAAGATTTCTCAGGTTTTGTAGAATCAGTTTGTTCAACAATTTTTTCCTCAATATGGTCATGTTGTTGACCAATAATATGCAAAGATTTATTAGCAAAATCACATTGTTCAATAATACCAGAAGCAGGGGTCTCTGCATCAACAATTTTGAAAGGAGAAGCTTTTACTTCTGTCTTTTGACAAGTCATAAGAATTGTCTCGAGAGGAGGATGGCTAGACCTAACAACAATCTTATCTTCTTTAACAAAATTTGATTTCTTGATTACGTTCAAATGATTTTGTTGAATAGGATTTTTTGAAACGTAATGATTTTCAAGGAAATCAAAAAACAGAATATGTCTTTTTAAAACATTCATTTTTTCTTTCCATTTCCTTTTAACACGATCTTTTTCAGATTGAGAAAAAGTACTTTGGTAAAATCTTCTTTTATCCCTGTTTTTTGCAAGAATAAATTCATTGTATAAGCCAACCATATCAATTTCATAATATTGATTAAGAGAAGTTAACTTAATCAATATATATATATATATATGAAAGCGAATAAAGGTGTAGCAGAAACTAAATTTTACTATCCTATGTTTGCAGGTGAAGGAAAGCTGTAAAGCATGTGAGGAAAGCGGTAAAGCATGTGAAGAAAGTGGAAAAGCCCCATGTGAAAATATCTTAAAGCCTTCCTTTTGGAAAAGGCCCTTTTTCTTTTTCTTTTTTTTTTTCGGAAAAAAATTTTTGCTCTTTGGAAAATAGTCTACTAGGATATAGTAGAAGCGTTTTTTAAAAGGAAAGCCCCGGAGGCCGATGCCAATTTCTGTGTTTTTGAAAGCCAATGTCCAAGGATTATGGTTTTATCAAAAGCTCTAAAGGCTAAACTCTCTAAGTGTCTCCAGTGGAGTTGCTAGTCTGTCGACACCAGGCCTTCGTTCGACCACCCGCTGTAGCGACGCTCCGGCGGACGTGGGGCCCATTAGAGGCCCCTCTCGGATGTGATCTCACGGTGTGCTTGGTGTTTCGTGCAGAGCTTTGGGTGCTCTCTCTCTCTCTCTCTCTCTCTCTCTCTCTCTCTCTCTCTCTCTCTCTCTACAGAGGAGGGTATTTTGTCTACCTTTGAAGGTGTGGCAAGAATCTAGGCCAAGTTTTAGGTGATTACTAAAGGTGAGTGAAGACGCCACCAATCATTGGGTTTTTCTAAAGTGTGATTGGTCACCTGTATCTAGTTGATTTTATTACCAATCTTAGGCTAAGAAAAGGGGCATTTTTCCTAATCTAATGTAGAAGGCAAAAAATCTTGATTCTTGAGTCAAGAAGTTTGGTTAGTGTAGGGAAGGTGTTAGGCAACCCACAACGCCTGTCCAAGGATAGTCCTTCGTTTTGATAAAACCTTAATTTTTGGAGATTGGCAGTTAAAAACATGATTTTGGCTTTGGCTTTCGGGGCTTAAAAAGCATGGGGGCTTTGAGGTTTGGCTTTTCAATGAGTGTGGTCCCAATTTATGCTTACCTAAGGCTTTTGAGCAAATGCCAAATTTCCATGTCGAAAACCCGGTGACATGTCACCTTGCTTTCATTACGAAAATTAGGAATCGCTTCGCGTTAGGTGACACGGACTGCGACAATCACTTCAGAATGGGGGTAAGCAGGTATATATATATATATATATATACATACATCATACACAATGCAAGCACATAGAGCGGGAAAGTAAATGCCTACATCCCTAGAGCATAGCCCAAAATATAACTGCAGGAAAATAAGCCGGGGTCGCCATACTCTAGAGATGAGGACGAATGGTATATGGCATGATATACCTAATACAACCCATCTAAGAGAGAAAGGGATGAGGAAGGAAGGGGTTTAAACGGGTACATAACCAAAGGGAAAGGCTAAAATCCTAAATCTACTGAACACTGCCGCTTGGCTTAATCACATGCTCACGTATGCACCCTTTTTACTTGCACCTAGGAGACCGTGCCCTAACTCCAATTGTCCTCGCTTCATGTGTGTACATGCAAAAGCAAAAACAAGAAACCAACAAACAAGCAATAGAAGAAAAAGATGCAAAGAGCATATGAAAGGGCTTAAAGTAGATGAGCATGATAGGCATGGGAAGCAGAGAAACTAGGCAGCAAGCAAACAAGCAAAAGGATAAACAAGCAAGAAAGCAAACAAAAGGTGGTGTCCGCAAGGGAAAAATGTAGGTTTGGATCGAATGTCCATGGTTTCATTGAGTTGAAGTACGGATGACACACTAGCAAGCAGGACTCATGCATGGACACGTAAGCAAGCGTGTAAAGATGCATAGAGAGCCAACAGGTGGCACAAACAAGCATGGTAAGCATAACATCACATAGAGCGGAAAAGGGGAAAGGTATTCACAGAGAAATCCGGCATCTAGAGATGCCTCCTAAATGGTTATGATAGGCCAAGAATGTATTGACCCCTTGTGGCAAATTAACCAATTGATTTAGCCAAGTTAGTTAATTAATTCAATTAACATGCAAAGCGCGTGGTAGCACAAAAAAATCACCAAGATAAAATATGCATGGAAAATAAAGTTGATACGATGATTTGTTTACAAATGAGGAAAACCTCTAAGGCAAAAACCCCATTGGGTGATTTTAAGTTCACCACTCCTGAGAATTCACTATTATCACAACAAGCGGTTACAAGTAAAGGAATTCCAATACCTTATACCAACCTACAGTTGAACCCTTACACCAATACCCAATTGGACTTGTTCTGTAGTGATAATCTCTCCTTTTCAATGCATGGCTCCCAGTATGGGACTAACCAATAGATGCACAAATCCCAGTACGTGGCTTACTCACTAACTTGAGAATGATGTTGGTTGCAAAGTTCTTCGGTTCATCAACACGATGAAGATCATGAAGCTCCTTAGTCACAAAACCCAATGGTGTACAAATGCAACAGCTTCTTCAAGAGAAAGATGAACTAGGGCAAATTTTGTTCCCGGTCACAATCTGCATGAAGAAAACTTTGCCTCACTTGCGCAACCTTTAACGGCCCTTAAAATAATCCTTATATATGTTTAGGGTTATGAGAAAAAAAAAAACCTAAACATGTAGACACAGATTGGAGTGAAACCAGATCTGAAAAAACTGATTTTCATAAATCTCAATAGATAGCTTATCCATCGAGCAGTTGTTGAGCATCGGGCTAAAGCTGCCTTTTAAACCTCGATAGATTCTATCTGTCAAGAAAGCTGCCGAGCTTTAAAATCTTGCACTTCTTCACTTGTTCCTTGGACAGATTTGCATGGGTTTAACACTTGGACTTGAAACCTTATTCCTTGAAGTATTAAACACATTCTAGATTTGCCCAATTACAAGTAAAGTGCATTTTGTCAAAGGATTAGCCAATTTTAGATGACATATGTTCCTAACATGATTTGCATATGTCCTAATAGGTTGCATCCAAACAAGGCCTTAGGAGCATCGGATGCAACCACACAACCACAAGCCCGCTAAAGGCGTCAAGCATGGCAAAGCCTAGAACTAGAAAGGCTAACACAAGCATAAATCATAGGAGCAAGCAAGCATAGACATGTAAAATAGGGGTGATCCAAAAACTTTGATATGGGCCTTGGTGTACGGATGATGATCAGAACCATAAAGGGGTCAAGATCTAAATGCTACCAAATGGCCAAAACTCAAGAAAGAGAGGCACAAACAACGAAAGGGCTACAATAGCACATGCCATAACAAACACGGCCTAGGTCTAGGCACACAAACATGGCATGGAGCGCACAAGCACATGGAATATATCATAAAGCATATAGAGATCATAGATCTAAACATGTGAACATGTGAAAAAATAGATCTGGACATATACACATAGAAACATGCATGTAAACATTTAGATCCTAGCACATAAACATGGAAGAACATGAATCCAAGCAAATAAGCATGTGAAGACATGGATCTAAGCCTATAGCATGGCAAAATAGGCATAAACGCATAGATCCAAGCAAGGCATAGCCAAACATCATACAAGCATGTGAGCAGGTAACTCTAACATCAACATAATGCAAAAAGAGGGACAAAACATGGGAAAACATGGCGTAAAGCATAGACATGTAGATCGAGACAACTAACATGTGAACGAGCATAGAAAAATGCGGATTTAGCCAAACAACACACGAAAAAGATAGATCTAGGCACAAACATATAGCACAAAGCATAAAGCACGTAGAACAGGACAAATAACATGTGAGCAAGCATAAAAGAACGTGGATCTAAGCTCAAAACATGCTAGAAACAAGGTAAAGCAAGAAACATGTTAAAGAAAGCAATAAATCATGTTATTATAGCCAAAGGAGCAAGAAACGTGTTAGGAAAAAGATTTAGAAGGTTAGGGGTGTGGATGATAGGTAAAAAAAGCTACATCCACACCCTTAAACCCCAAATCCAAGATGTAGAACTAAGGAGAAGAAGATTGGGTACAAGAACACTACTTTGTATTGTTGGTGAAGATGCAAGAATCAAGAGGCTTTAATTTGTTTCTTGAGTGTTTTTTGTGTGTTTTTTAGTTTTTTGAGAGAGAAAAACGTGTAGAAAAATACCAGGCAGAGAAAAAAAATTCAAAAATTGTGGTGTCTTTTAGGTCTGAGGGGTGCTTGGGGCAATTTAAAGCCCCAACACGAACTTTGCAAGGACCACCAACCTCAAAAGGCCTGAAATGGGTTGATTTTGACACCTCTGGAAAGATCTTGACTTCCTATTTCTAAAAAGGTGTGGAACTTGGAAATCCAACGGTTGGATTTTATGGCTCTCGGAAGTTAGCGGCAAATCGGTCAATGCGTCATCCTAATTTTCGTGATATCTCGGTCGTTCTAACTTCAATTTCGACCCATGAACAGCGTTAGAATGAGAATTTGATAACCTTTACAATGGCATTGGTTCCAACATGTTCTAACAACCAAATCAAAATTAGGGTTTTTGGGCCCGTTTGGGATCAACTTTAGGTCAAACTTGTTCAAAGTTGTTTAAAATATCCGAAGAGCTTGAATTTTGATGTAAAACTATGGAAACTTTTGTTTTGTGAGGGTTTTGACCTTGTTTGACCTTCGATCAAATCTAGGGTTGACCAGGGGCATTCTAGTCATTTTTGCTAGAAGAGGCACTTCGGGTGCTCCGGTGCCCGAACAGGTTGTGTCACGTCATTCTGGATGTTCTCATGGCCCCATGGAGAGAAAATAATATTTTTGTATTTTTCGGGTTCGGCACGCAAATCGAGGGCTGACAAAATTGTTGGGAAAATAATCATGTGTGTATCGCATACAAAACATACGCAGTGGAAAAATAAACGGATCTACTTCATTCGAAAACGATAACATGCACTATGTAAGTTTCAGAATATAAGAACAAGAGAGTGTACCTTGATGCGGTGAAATTCAAAACCGAATGAAGAAGTACTCGGGAAGACTTTCAATCTTCACTCCAATTCCACTCGATGCCCAAGATGTGTGGTCTCTCAATCAGTTCTATGTTTCTAGAGAGAATATGAAAAAGTGTCTCTCTTCCTTATTTCATTACCTTACACATACAAACCATTTCATACAATATAAAATTTTGTATGTTTCTCTCCACATAACTGATTATCTAATTGGGCTAGCCTTTTGGGCCTTCCCAATTGGGCTTTAGTGTGTGGCTTGGAGTGGGACCAAAAGGGAACAAATAAGACACTAGCTCCAATGGGCCTTGGGCTTTTCTGTCAACTCTTGACAAGTCCAAAGTTACCATTAATTATATTTAATACCACTATATAAATATAATTGCACTCTAGGCCTCATTAATAAATTATATCCCAAGACTTTATTATACATGCAACCCCTTCATAAAATATTCGTAGTAATACAAAGTCATGAATATAGACTGCCACTTTGTAAATTACTACATCTTAATCCTTGAGTACCCGGTTTAATCCTTATGAGTTATTCATCATATATTTATGAAATCCAATTTCATAAATATATACTTTAGTCTTACTAAAGTGGTTAGGCCTAACTCTCTGAATAACTGAACCCATTAAACTTATCTCAAGGGAATATTTTGTATCTCTGTTAAGAGACTATGAATTCCATCTTGAGAATATATGTTCCATCAACACTAAATGTGGCTGCCCAACATACTGAGGTTTTGACCGTTACTTTAGATCTCACTCCTGATATATCAAAGCAACCTACATTTCATGATCAGGTCCATTATTCTCTCAGGATTAAGAGTTCATGTGAATACAAGTCGTGAGATTTATTATTCAATTGACAGTCGTTAGGAGAATAATAAATCTCACAGCGGTCCAGTTCAATATGTCTTAACTCTTAAAACATATCAACATATTAACTAGAAGTCACCACTTCCATGATCAAGACAAATCATCGTAGTTAATATGTTATAGTCTTCGCAGATGAAATGCCCAATTTCATCACCGACTACGAACCAAAATTCTGAGTTTACAAAGAACTTGTGATCTATATCTTTTGTGACTAAATCACATAAATCACATACTATGCATCTCATGGACTATTTGATAATGTCCGAATATTCATGTTACCATTATTTTAGATAAGAATAAAACAACTTTATTAAACACAATATTAAGTCATACATCATTACTCACATAATGTCATACATAATATCATACATGGCATCATACAATAGGATTTAAGGGCACATATCCTAACAATAATATGGTATCAGCAGTGTTCTTTCCTTCTTATTTTGTTTCTGCACATGAGATTTGGAGTTACTATCCCACCATGTAGGGAAAGGTCCTTCATAAATTGCTAGGCGATTGTGTAACGCCTTCCTCTTTTTTGTTTGAGTTCGTAAAGCATAGTCTAGTTTGTTATGCATGCTTAGAAACTGAGAGATGGTAGGGAGGGATGTTTATGATGAAATTTAGGATATATTAATGAGATGAGATTTCATGTTTTGATACCAGAATGTATGGAAAAAAAAATTGAATGGCACAATACAGGCATGTCAATGAATATGCAGGCAAATGCTTTGAAAATTCAAGATTATACAAATAAATGATAAATGTAAAACCCGTGCATATCAATATCTCATTTTTCCAAGGATACACCCTATTCTAGACAAATCTTTTCCTTTTCCCATTGAGGTACATTTCCCATTGGCATGAGCCAGAACATCTTGAGTGGACCACCGGGCCATGGCAGTGTTGTAGATAGTGAGCAATCTTGAAGGCATCTTTAAACCTTATCTTGGATACTGGATCCATCTAATCATCTGATTTTGAGCAGAGATTTAAGCAAGCATAACAGAATAAATTTTTCTTTTAAGATGTGACCAAACCAAGATGGCTGCCTACATACCTCGACCAGGAAGGATCAGGTCATCACGTAATTCAACTGACTTTTTGATTTTCTTAACTTTTTTCTAGACCGCCCTTTCAGGTTTTCAATCTACGTTTTGTATTTCTTATGCTCTCTTTTTGTTTTGGCTCTCCTTTTGCATAAACCGCCCTTTCGGGTTTTCGATCTACCTTTTCACATTTTTTTTTTCTTTTTGTTCTTTTTGCTTTTTGTTGTATTTTGTTTTTTTTTTTTTAACATAAAAACATGGAAATGAGGTGCATTGAGAGGATCCTTCATGCAAAGTACTGTATGATGGCATCAGAATTGGTGGGTATATTGAAGTCATGCCGTCCATGTCGGCTAGAATTAAGGCTCCTACAGAAAAGGCCTTCTTTGCGACATATGGGCCCTCGTAAGTTGGGGCAAACTTTCCTCTGTGATCAGGCACGTCCTGGTTGTGCTTTTTCAAGACTAGATCGATGAATACGAGGTCACACCCATGGAAGTACAGACAGAAGTGCGATATGCGCATAAAGTGAATGGCAAGTACTCGTGCCAATCCTTGTATATGTCTGTCATATTCACTAAGATTTTATTTATGTTCTTGTTAGTGGCGTCCACTGCACCATTCATCTGAGGGCGATAGGGAACTGAATTTCTGTGCTTGATCTTGAATTGTTGGCAGAGTGCTAGATCATTTTCCCATTTAAGTTTGCCCCATTATCTGTAATGAGCTCTCTTGGCATACCTAAAGGCAAATACTATTGTGTTTCAGGAACCGGGCTACCAGTGCTTGAGTGACACTTTTGTACGACTTCCACCCATTTTGTGAAATAATCAATGGCCATTAAGATGTATTCATGACCATTTGAAGCCTTCGGGATCATGGGTTTGATGACATCCATACCCCAAGCTAAGAGGGGCCATGGTGCTACTAAAGAGTGCAAAGGTTGAAGATGAGCATTCTTCCTGTCTTGGTAGGCTTGGCAACGGTAGCATGTCCTCACAGGGGTCCACTGGCATGAGCTCTAAGTAATACTTCATGCATCTCTTCCATCAGATAATTAGCCTCGGAGGCATCTATAAATCGAAGCAAGGTAGAATCGTGGTTGCTTTTGTACAGGACTTCTTCACTCAAGAAAAATTGGTAGGCCAAGTGCCAAATAAACTTTTTTTCACTATCTGTTGCACCAGACGGGTATTCAATGCTCCTGATATAAGCCTTGATATTGTGGTACCATGGCTTTCAATTTCAACATTCATGCATTCTTTGATGTTCATGCAATGGGCCGACACACCCTGAACTTCTATGCACAATTGCCGCATATCATCTCCTTCTGATAACTTGACCATGGTAGCTAGGGTAGCAAAGGCGTCTACAAATTGGTTGTGCGTTCAGCGTAAATAGGCAAATGTGATGTTCCAGAACTTCGGAATCAAGCGGCTGACTCATTTTTGATACGAAATCAACTTGGTGTCTCGGGCTTGCCATTTTCCATCAATTTGGGAGATGATCAACGGAGAATCTCCAAAGACGCTCAAGTCATAGGCGCCAAATTCTAGGGCCACTTCCAGACCGACTATGCACACTTCATATTTTGTGACGTTGTTGGTGCAATCAAAATTTAGCTTGACTGAAACAGGGATTTGCTGACCCTTGAAGGAAACTAATATGCTCCCACTCCATTTTCGGTAGAGTTGGTGGCTACATCAAAATAAAGCTTCCAACGCCATGGTTCCACACTGTCTGGTTCTAGCTCTAGTGCCATGACATCCTCATCCGAGAAGAGGGATTCTGAAAGTTCTGGACCATTCAGTGGTTGGTCTGCTAGGAAATCGGCTATGGCTTGGCCCTTGATGCCTTTCTTGTCATACACATAACGTCGAATTCAGAGGGCAACATTTGCCAACTAGAGATCTTCCCTGTGATAGAGATGTACTTAATGGGGTCCACGCAAGAAATGAGCCGCGTGGTGTAGTAGAGCATGTACTGTCGCAGTTTGTGCGAGGCCCACATTAAGGCACAACAGGCCTTCTCAATGGCGATGTAGTTGATCTCACAACTAGTAAACTTCTTACTTAGATAGTAAATCACAATTTCTTTCTGATCAGGCTCAGCCACTTGGCCTAGCAGGCAACCCATGGAGGTCTCTTGTACTGCTACTCTTGTCAAAAGTCGATTGGCACTTATTTGTCCATTCTATTTTTGTGTCTTTCTTCAAGAGCTTGAAAGTGGATCACATGTGGCGGTTAACTGCATTATGAAGCGAGCTATGTAATTGACTTTGCCTAAGAAGCTGGGAATTTGTTTCTCGGTTTATGGTGTTGGCATGTCTAGGACAGCTTGGACTTTTGCTGGGTCCACTTCAATTCCTCTTTGGTCGACTATTAAGCCGAGCAATTTCCCTGAACTAACTTTGAAGATGCACTTGTTAAGGTTTAGTCTCAATCTGCATTTGATGAGGTGCTTGAACAACTTTCTCAAATCTACCAAATGATCCCTGGAAGTGCGGGATTTGGCAATCATATCATCTACGTAGACTTTGATCTCTTTATGCATCATATCAGGGAACAAGGTTACCATGGCTCCGGCATTTTTGAAGCCAAATGGCATGACGTCATATGCATAAGTTCCCCAATGAGTGGTGAATGTGGTCTTTGCCTTGTCTTCCTCGGCCATTTTGATCTGATTATAGCATAGGAACCCATCCATGAAGGAGAAGAACCTGTTGGTAGCGGATTTATTGATCAGTGTATCGTTATGCGGCAATGGAAAGTTATCCTTGGGGCTGGCTCGGTTCAAATATCTGTAGTCAACGCACATGCGTACATTCCCATCTTTTTTAGGCACGAGAACAATGTTGGTGACCCAATCTGAGTAGGCTATCATGGTAAGGAAACCGACTTTCAACTATTTTTCTACTTCTTCTTTAATCTTCAAAATGATCTCGGATTTCATCCTTCGAAAGGATTGCTGCACTGGAGGGCATTCTTGTAACACCCGTCTCACTTAAATTTAATTTAACTGCTTCTAGAGTGGATTTGATGAATTGCTTAATTTATTTTGGAGGAGATATTATTTTATATTATGATTTCTACAAAAAAAAAAAATAATAATAATAATAATAATAATAATAATGGGTGACGTGAATACTTATTTTTGTGGGTTATTCAAATTTAACCTTTGGTCTCCTTATCAGTTAAGGAAAAGGATAAGAGACTAAAACCTACTTGGGCTAGGAGTTTAATTGTTATTGGAATTCTTTAGGGTTTTAGCCTTTTTAAACAACCTTAATATGAGTTTTAGTGGGAATGAAAGTCTTGGAAGCTTATTTTAGATTTTAGTGGGTTTTAAATTTTCGGCCCAAGTGAAACAGTTTTAACGTGCTAGTAGGTTAGGGCTTCTTGCAGAAGGACAGAGAAAGAACTGTGAAATTACAAAAAAAAAAAAAAAAAAAAAAAAAAAAAAAAGAGATTGCTGCGTCCGTGTTCAGGACCTTCAGGTATGCCTCTCTCACAATGATCTATGGGATAATCTCTAAGCTAGGGTAGTATTTTTTTTATTCTTGCATGAACGTTCCATGCAAACTCTTGATTTAAGCCTTTAGATGTTTTTGTTGTTGGGTTTTACGCAAGGTTTGGTAGTGGTGCTCTTCATTGCATTTGTAATCTACATAATGGTTTTTCTAGAATTTTGTCAATGAAAGTTACGGGTTACTAGGTCCTAGGGGTAGAATAACTTTGTAAACTTATGGCATCCTTCCTATGCCTTACGGGAAGAAACCTTATTGGATGCCATATATATATATATATATATATGTAAATTCGGGATAATATACTGATCTATAAGCATAAAGATTGATTGGAAGCCAACTCATACTGGGAGAATTTGTTAATATAGAGATTTGCATATTTCGCTCATTATAGTTGTTCACTAAGTATTGATTTTTGGAGTACTTGATAAAGCAATTTGTGTACTAGGTTAGCTGTAGTTTCAGAATAAAATGTAAGATACAAATTTTAAGAGTGAAATTTATAATTTTTGTCATTGCTGCCTTAGTGTATCCATTCTTATTGAGTTGTCTTATCCTTATTTAGGTTTTAGTTGACAGTGATTCAGACAATTGAGTTGAAGCTTGGTTTAATAAATAAAGGTAAGTAGACTTCAGCACATGACGTCTCTCAGGACATATATATTTATATATATATATATATATATATATACACGTGGTAAAAATATATATTTATCTATATATGTATATAATTGCAAAGGTGAAGTTCCAAAAACTTATACTATTGTTAGTGCTGTGCACATACTCGAATTTTATTATCTATTGTATGTTATTATGAAATTGTATTTGTCAAGAATTGTTTCAAATTGTCAACTAGACAGTCTGCAACCTTTGCCAACACAGGGTTAAGTGTTGGTCTTCGGCCGAAGCAGTGTTAGTGTGGTGTGGTGCAGTGTTATTGTTGCTCTTTGGAGCTAGTGTTGCCTCTTTGAGGTTAGTGTTATTGTTTCCCATGGGAATCACCCACCGAGTGTTTAGCAGCTTTTGTCTGTGTTTGACCAATATTATCTATATTGAACTACTGTTTTATTGCTACTGATATGTGTAAGTGGGATAATTGTTTATTTTTTTATAATAAATTGTTTCTACCTATTTGGTGCATATTGGCATATTAAAGTGGTCATTATTTTATTAATGATTACAGCGTTATAGTGAAATGTTTTATTTTAACAGTTTTATAGAATATATTATATTACCGTTTAAACTATTTGTAATTGTATCGTGATGACTATATTTTGTCAATGATATTAATGTTTCGTTTTGGAAGACATCCTCATGTTTTGTAGTCTCTTATTGAGCCTCTAGCTCACCCCCCCCTTTTTCCACCCTTTCAGACTAGAGACATGGAGTGTCTTTTGGTGGTAGGTCAGTGGAGCCTTAGATTGACGACTTCGTTTGGAGCTATGCTAGTTGGTGAATTGTTTTAATAAAATTTCTTCAGGACAATGAGTTTAACATTGTGGAACTATTTTGAGATTGTATTTATAGACTTTATTTGTGAAGGATTTTGTGTTTTACGAATTTATAAGGAAATATGATGATGGATAGATGTTTATTTGAGGATTATTATTACGCTCTGTTCCATTATATTATTGTTGATTATTTCTAAGACAGGTTATGCATCCAAATCCTTGGTATGGGTTTGGGGTGTTACAGTTATGGTATCAGAGCATAGGTTTATGATTCTGTAGACTTATAGGTTTAATCTTAAGATTATTTTGGAACAAGAGTGTGATTACAAGGAATTTAGTGTTAGGATTATTTGACCTTTCATAGCGGTTTTATTTTATTTATTTATTTATTCTAGAGTGTGTAGGAATGATTGTGTACTATCTATGTGTTTGGTTTTGACCCTCAGGAATATTTGAAATCTTTACTTATGATATCTTGTTGTATTGCTTAGAGAGATGGCTCCACCAAGGAGGGACCCAGAGAATTATCAACCGAATGCTGGGGGAACCACTAATCTTCAGGCTATTATTGAAGCCATTGGGGGCTTAACCAACATAGTGCAACATCAAGTAGGAGCCACCAATCCGACTAGTGCTTTGGAGAAGTTTAGAAAGCTTGACCCTCCTGCCTTCAAGGGTACAAAGGATCCAATTGAGGCTGACAACTGGCTTAAGGAGATAGAAAGGCTCTTTAGAGCAATGGAAGTTAGTGATGAGCAACGAGTTATCCTTGCTGTTTTTGTACTGAAAGGTGATGCATTGGAATGGTGGGAGTCCACAGAGAGGACACATGGAAGAGAAGTTATAACTTGGCAGCATTTTGTTGAGCTATTTCGTAAGAGGTATTTTCCTGATAGTTTAATGGTGCAAAAGGAAGCTGAGTTCATTCGCATAGCACAAGGTACTCAATCAGTGTATGAGTATGAGCGGAAATTTGCTGAATTATCCCGCTTTGCTCCACACATGGTTGACACGGAAGCAAGGAAGGCTAGGCATTTTGAAAGAGGTTTAAGGGAGGAAATTCAGGGACCCGTTTCCATGTTCAAATTGGAAACATACGCAGAAGTGGTGGATCGAGCTCTCATAGCAGAGAGAAATTGCAATCGTCTCTCAAGGGCCAATGATCAAGAGAGGAAGCCAAACCAGAATAATTTTTTTAAGGGAAAGTCTAGTGGAAGTTCATTCAAGAAGCAAGGGGTGCCTAATTCAAATAAGAAGGCATACAAAACTTGTCCAAGATGTGGAAAGGCTCATAGTGGAACATGTTATTTGGAGTCAAGGGCGTGTTTTAAATGTGGCAAGACTGGACACTTCATCAAGGATTGCCCAGATTTGCGAGCTGAACAAACTGCCAATACAAATGGGAGCCAACAGAAACCCAAGGTTCAGGGTCGAGTTTTTGCTTTGACTAAACAGGACGCCGAGGCATCCCCATCAGTGGTTTCAGGTACACTTCTTGTTTCCAGTCAACATGCACAAGTGTTATTTGATTCTGGTTCAACCCATTCTTTCATCTCACATAGACTTGCACAAAGGCTAAACATGGAACCTGAGAGTTTAAATTATGAATTGTGTGTTGCTACACCTTCTAGACAACAAATGATTACCCATAAAGTGTACAAGTCTTGTAATGTTTTAGTCTCTGGGAGGGAATTAAAAGCAGATCTTATGTTACTTGATATGTTTGAGTTTGATGTGATTTTAGGGATGGATTGGTTATTTACTTTTTATGCTTCCATAGAGTGTTTTGGGAAGAAGGTAGTGTTTAGAATTCCTGGAGAGCCAGAATTCTTTTTCGAGGGAGATCGTGTGGTGAAACCACCTTTATTGATTTCAGTTATGCAGGCAAGGCGATTGCTAAGGAAGGGTTGTGAAGGGTTCCTTGTTTGTGCTTTGAAGGGTGATAAAATAGAATTAAAAGTTGAAGACATCCCAGTGGTGAAAGAGTTCCCAGATGTGTTCTCTGAGGACTTACCTGGTTTACCCCCTGACAGAGAGGTTGAGTTCACTATTGACCTAGTACCTGGTACTGGCCCAATTTCCAAAGCACCTTATAGAATGGCCCCTACAGAGCTTAATGAATTGAAGGAGCAATTGCAAGACTTGCTCGATAAGGGCTTTATTCGGCCTAGTGCTTCCCCTTGGGGTGCTCCAGTGTTGTTTGTTAAGAAGAAGGATGGTAGTATGCGGTTGTGCATTGACTATAGGGAGTTGAACAAGGTAACCATCAGAAATAAATACCCTTTGCCACGAATTGATGATTTGTTTGATCAGCTTCAAGGCGCTCAAGTCTTCTCTAAAATTGACTTGAGATCTGGTTATCATCAGTTGAGAGTTAAGGAGGATGACATACCAAAGACAGCTTTTCGAACTAGGTATGGTCATTATGAGTTCTTAGTGATGCCTTTTGGCCTAACGAATGCCCCAGCTGTTTTTATGGATTTGATGAATAGGGTATTTCATGAGTACTTGGATCGATTTGTTATTGTTTTCATTGATGACATCTTGGTTTACTCTAAAAGCCAAGAAGAGCATGAGGAACACTTGAGAATGGTTTTGCAAATTTTAAGAGACAAGAAGTTGTATGCTAAATTGAAGAAGTGTGAGTTCTGGTTGAATCAAGTGGTGTTCTTAGGACATGTGATCTCTAGAGATGGAATTACAGTGGACCCTAGTAAGATCGAAGCAGTAGTTAATTGGGCTGTCCCTACTAATGTAAGTGAGGTAAGAAGTTTTTTGGGCCTTGCAGGTTATTACAGAAGATTTGTGGAAGGATTTTCTAGTATTGCAACTCCTTTGACTCGATTAACTCGAAAACATGCAAAGTTTGATTGGACAGAAGAATGTGAAAGAAGTTTCAAGGAGTTGAAGCAATGGTTGGTTTCTGCACCAGTATTGACTATTCCATCTAGTTCTGGTGGTTTTGTGATATATATAGTGATGCATCTCGTAAGGGTCTTGGTTGTGTTCTAATGCAACATGGGAAGGTAGTTGCTTATGCCTCTCGACAACTAAAGAATTATGAGCAGAATTATCCAACTCATGATTTGGAATTGGCAGCAGTGGTTTTTGCATTGAAAATTTGGAGGCATTATTTATATGGTGAGAGATGTGAAATATACACTGACCATAAAAGTTTGAAGTACATATACACTCAGAAAGAATTAAATTTGAGGCAAAGGAGATGGCTAGAATTAATTAAAGACTATGATTGTTCCATAAATTACCATCCTGGTAAAGCCAATGTTGTGGCTGATGCACTTAGTCGAAAGTCGTATAGCTTCTCAGCTGCTTTATTAACTACTCAGAAGCATATTATTGTTGATCTTCAGAAACTTGGAGTAGACATAGGGACTGGAGACTCCCAATCCTACCTGGCAAGTTTAAGTGTACAACCAACTCTAATTGATAAGATCAAAGCTGCTCAAAGTGGTGACCCTCAATTGTTTAAGATCATGGAACAAGTACGTGGTGGAAGTAGATTTGATTTTAGTATCTCTGATGATGGTGTTTTGAGGTTTGGTAATAGGCTTTGTGTGCCTAATGATTCATTGATTAAAAGAGAGATATTGGAGGAAGCCCATCGCTCGCCTTATACAATGCATCCGGGTAGTACCAAGATGTATCATGACCTTCGAGAAGTTTATTGGTGGATCAACATGAAAAGAGAAATTGCTCAATTTGTGGAACAATGCTTGATTTGCCAGCAAGTCAAAGTGGAACATCAGAGGCCATCGGGGTTGTTACAACCTTTACCTATTCCTGAGAGGAAGTGGGAGAATATCACCATGGACTTTGTGTGTGGGTTACCAAGATCACCTAAGAATCATGATGCTATTTGGGTGGTGGTGGATAGGTTGACTAAATCTGCCCACTTTATTCCAATTAGAATGAACTACTCTCTTGACAAACTGGCTGAACTTTATATAAATGAGATTGTGAGATTGCATGGAGTGCCAGCTTCTATTGTATCTGATAGAGATTCGAGATTCACTTCAGGATTCTGGGATAGTTTGCAAAAAGCTTTGGGTACTAAGTTGAACTTTAGTACTGCTTGCCACCCTCAAACAGATGGACAGTCCGAGAGAACTATCCAAACTTTGGAAGACATGTTGAGAGCTTGTGTCTTGGATTTCAAGGGTAGCTGGAATGACTATTTGACTTTGGTGGAGTTTGCTTATAACAATAGTTATCACTCCAGTATTAAGATGGCACCTTATGAGGCTTTGTATGGGAGAAAGTGTAGATCCCCAGTTTGTTGGGATGAGGTTGGAGAGAGGAGAATCTTGGGTCCTAAGATTGTTCAACGGACTAGTGAAAAGATTGATGTAATCCAGGAAAGGTTGCGTGCAGCTCAAAGTAGACAGAAAAGTTATGCTGACCCACGGAGAAGAGAAGTGGAATTTGAAACAGGAGACATGGTTTTCATTCGAGTGGTACCTATGAAAGGAGTTATGAGGTTTGGCAAGAAGGGTAAGTTAAGCCCTAGGTACGTGGGGCCCTTTGAAATTTTGGAGAGAGTTGGTTCTGTTGCTTACCGGCTTGCTTTACCACCGGCTTTGTCAAGGTTACATAACGTTTTCCATGTATCCATGTTGAGAAGGTATGTCCCTGATCCTTCTCATATCTTGAGTTATGAGCCACTTCAAGTCAAAGAGAACTTATCCTACGAGGAGGTCCCAATTCAGATTTTAGACCATAAAGAGCAAGTGCTACGTAATAAGACTATACATTTGGTCAAAGTATTATGGAGGAATCATTCCATAGAAGAAGCTTCATGGGAGCGTAAAGACGAAATGCAATCCAAATATCCCCAGCTGTTTCAAAAGTGAGGTACGTTTTGAATTTTCGAGGACGAAAATTTTATAAGAAAGGGAGAATGTAACACCCGTCTCACTTAAATTTAATTTAACTGCTTCTAGAGTGGATTTGATGAATTGCTTAATTTATTTTGGAGGAGATATTATTTTATATTATGATTTCTACAAAAAAAAATATAATAATAATAATAATAATAATAATGGGTAACGTGAATAGTTATTTTTGTGGGTTATTCAAATTTAACCTTTAGTCTCCTTATCAGTTAAGGAAAAGGATAAGAGACTAAAACCTACTTGGGCTAGGAGTTTAATTGTTATTGGAATTCTTTAGGGTTTTAGCCTTTTTAAACAACCTTAATATGAGTTTTAGTGGGAATGAAAGTCTTGGAAGCTTATTTTAGATTTTAGTGGGTTTTAAATTTTCGGCCCAAGTGAAACAGTTTTAACGTGCTAGTAGGTTAGGGCTTCTTGCAGAAGGACAGAGAGAGAACTGTGAGATTACAAAAAAAAAAAAAAAAAAAAGAGATTGCTGCGTCCGTGTTCAGGACCTTCAGGTATGCCTCTCTCACAATGATCTATGGGATAATCTCTAAGCTAGGGTAGTATTTTTTTTATTCTTGCATGAACGTTCCATGCAAACTCTTGATTTAAGCCTTTAGATGTTTTTGTTGTTGGGTTTTACGCAAGGTTTGGTAGTGGTGCTCTTCATTGCATTTGTAATCTACATAATGGTTTTTCTAGAATTTTGTCAATGAAAGTTACGGGTTACTAGGTCCTAGGGGTAGAATAACTTTGTAAACTTATGGCATCCTTCCTATGCCTTACGGGAAGAAACCTTATTGGATGCCATATATATATATATGTAAATTCGGGATAATATACTGATCTATAAGCATAAAGATTGATTGGAAGCCAACTCATACTGGGAGAATTTGTTAATATAGAGATTTGCATATTTGGCTCATTATAGTTGTTCACTAAGTATTGATTTTTGGAGTACTTGATAAAGCAATTTGTGTACTAGGTTAGCTGTAGTTTCAGAATAAAATGTAAGATACAAATTTTAAGAGTGAAATTTATAATTTTTGTCATTGCTGCCTTAGTGTATCCATTCTTATTGAGTTGTCTTATCCTTATTTAGGTTTTAGTTGACAGTGATTCAGACAATTGAGTTGAAGCTTGGTTTAATAAATAAAGGTAAGTAGACTTCAGCACATGACGTCTCTCAGGACATATATATATATATATATATATACACATGGTAAAAATATATATTTATCTATATATGTATATAATTGCAAAGGTGAAGTTCCAAAAACTTATACTATTGTTAGTGCTGTGCACATACTCGAATTTTATTATCTATTGTATGTTATTATGAAATTGTATTTGTCAAGAATTGTTTCAAATGGTCAACTAGACAGTCTGCAACCTTTGCCAACACAGGGTTAAGTGTTGGTCTTCGGCCGAAGCAGTGCTAGTGTGGTGTGGTGCAGTGTTATTGTTGCTCTTTGGAGCTAGTGTTGCCTCTTTGAGGTTAGTGTTATTGTTTCCCATGGGAATCACCCACCGAGTGTTTAGCAGCTTTTGTCTGTGTTTGACCAATATTATCTATATTGAACTACTGTTTTATTGCTACTGATATGTGTAAGTGGGATAATTGTTTATTTTTTTATAATAAATTGTTTCTACCTATTTGGTGCATATTGGCATATTAAAGTGGTCATTATTTTATTAATGATTACAGCGTTATAGTGAAATGTTTTATTTTAACAGTTTTATAGAATATATTATATTACCGTTTAAACTATTTGTAATTGTATCGTGATGACTATATTTTGTCAATGATATTAATGTTTCGTTTTGGAAGACATCCTCATGTTTTGTAGTCTCTTATTGAGCCCCTAGCTCACCCCCCCTTTTTCCACCCTTTCAGACTAGAGACATGGAGTGTCTTTTGGTGGTAGATCAGTGGAGCCTTAGATTGACGACTTCGTTTGGAGCTATGCTAGTTGGTGAATTGTTTTAATAAAATTTCTTCAGGACAATGAGTTTAACATTGTGGAACTATTTTGAGATTGTATTTATAGACTTTATTTGTGAAGGATTTTGTGTTTTACGAATTTATAAGGAAATATGATGATGGATAGATGTTTATTTGAGGATTATTATTACGCTCTGTTCCATTATATTATTGTTGATTATTTCTAAGACAGGTTATGCATCCAAATCCTTGGTATGGGTTTGGGGTGTTACAATTCTGGCTTAACTAGAATTCTGTGGATAATAATCTCAGTATCTAACCCAGGAATATCTTGGTAAGACCAAGCAAATATCTCTCTAAATTCCTTGAGTAGTGCTATGAGCTCAGGTTTCATGTCTATAGGAAAGTTCACCCCAATCTTGACAGGCTTTTCATTCTCACCTTCGTCGGCCAAGTTAATAGTTCTGTCTCTTTTATGTTCGGCTTCGACCTTTCACTCTCTCTGTTTAAAGCTTCCAAAATTTCCTCTAATCCTCAATATCATGATCCAACTCCATTGTGTCATTTATGTCATCAATATCCTCATTATAGCAACCGGACAATGTACCCGCTTGGGAATTAGAATAGATCCTATTGAACGGAACATATACAAGGAAACATAAGACAATTTGCACAGACATATTCATAGGAAAGAAAATAAAGAAGTAAATGCAAGAATTTCCTGAATAATACGCTGGATAATTTCATTAATGGATTTTAGATAGGGAGGTAACAAAGTTCATGCCTGATAATGATAACATGGAAATGCTTCTCTTTTTCTTTTCTTTTTTTTTTTTTTTTAAAATAAACTGGGAAAATGCAAACAAGAAATGCAAAAAGAAGGAAATAAACATGTAAAACAAACTAGATATGCTATTTCAACTCTTTTGGGCAATTGGAGGACCCAACCACACAATGATGGAATACTCCATACTCAACTAGTGCAACCACAAAGCAGGGTTCGATGATCCAATGGGCTACTGTTTCACCTGGAACATAGGGCCTAATAGTAGAAGTCAGATCATCCTCAGGGGATATGATGGCATTCACTGAGAATTCCTCGGGACATAAGCAGATAAGACCAGCCAAATCTGATTCCTCCTCGCCTGATTCCTGTGCCATTTTTTATCCGACGACCTCAGCCGGAGCTGGAAAAGTGACCCTGATGTGGGGAATAGGCATCCCTTGGCCAATGCACTTCCTTTTCTTTCCCTTTAAAGCCTGGAAAACTTCTTCATTGGAGGGGTGGTAGCCTAGACTGAATCACCCTTTGTTGTCCAGGAGTTCAACCAAAAAAGCCTTCCCACGTCCTATGGCCCCGAGGCCTTGGCCCAACTAATAGTCAAATTTGAGCATCTCTTCGGAGCTTTGGGGATCATAAAGACTACCTTGAAACTATGAAAAGTTGCCTCCGAAAAGGCATTGGCACCAATGTAAGGGATAGAAGCCTCTTTGAAGATGGACAAGGGCTTTTCATCCATAATAGTGATCATTTGATCCTTGGAGGAGTACTTGAGCCTCCGGTGTAAGGTAGAAGCAACCGCGCCTGCGGCGTGTAACCAAGGCCTCCCTAGGAGCATGTTATACAGGGAATCCACCTTGATGACTTGGAAGATGACCACGAAAAACCTGGGGCTGGCCTTGATTGTTAATTCAATCTCACCTTGCACCTCGTGAAGAGTGCCATCAAAGGCCCTAATGATCATGGTGGTAGGGTAGATAAGAGAGGTATCCACATTCAACTACTCTATAGTAGAAATTGGGCAAACATTCAAGGCCAATCCATTGTCAATCAGTACTCTAAAGACGATCATGTCCTCACACCTCACTATAACGTGCATGGGCAAAGTATGCTCTCTACCTTCTGAAGGTAGCTCATCATCTATAAAGGAGATCTGGTTGGTGGCCAGCACTGTTGAGACCATACCCTCCAAGGCAAATTCTGTGGCACTCATAGGAACACACGTCTCTTTCAAGAATTTCAAGAGAGCCTTACAATGGACATCGAAGGATAGCAATAGTGCCAAGATAGAAATCTGAGCTGGCGACTTGTTTCGCGGTTGAATCACACTGTATTCTGAGTTCTTGATAATTTTCAAGAATTCCTCAACTTCCTCGGCTGTGACCCTGCTCCTGATGGTTTCGACTGTACCCTTACCAGCCTTTTTCCTTCTCTTTTCTAACTCCTCGAGAGTATAGCAGTGGCCACTCCTAGTAAGTCCAGATAAGCCTGAAGAGATATTGGAGCAGACCTCCTCTTTTCCGGTTCGAGTGGAGATTAAGGACATCTCGTACTTCCATGGGACACGATGGTCATCCTCATAAGGGAATGGCTTTGGCATGTGAATGATTACACCCTCTTGAGTTTGAAAATTGGCCACTATGGAGAACATTTTAGAATTAATGACCACTGTACTTTCTAGAATGGTTTTAAGAGCTTTTGAGCCGGATGCCCCAGAGATTCCTGAGGCGGATTTTGGCAAAATGAAAGGATCGAAACCTCGAATAACGGGAACAATGATGGTTCCTTCCTGAACTAATGATGAAGTTGATCCTGGGATTACAGGTAATGCAAGAACTAGAGGAGTGAATCCCTCGATGGCTGGTAGGGCTTGCCCTTTCTCTAAATCTGATGGCCCTAAATCCGTCGGTGATCCTATGATCTCTTCAATGACTACTGAATAGGGAGGCACTAAAGTAGCCTTACCAAGGTAGTTTTCTAGATATTCGTCCCAGTCTTTCCTTGAGCTAACTAATATAGCGTTACAACTAGTTCCTGACTGGGCAGTTGGAGGACATAGACTGGCTACCATGCAATCACCTCTTCACACAATTTCCTTTTCGATCCAGATGATACCACAACCGGCTAGACTTTGAACTTGTGCTCAGAGTGCTTTACAGTCAAACAGGGCATGCCTGTCTCCACTATCACAGAATGAGCAGTTTCCCCAATTAAATTCTGGAGTTCCCATACCCTTAGGATCAAGGTGGCTCTCTTGGACCAAGGCTTGAAGCAAGGCCTTCCATGGTAATGATTGTAAGGAGAAATCCAAAACCCTTTCTTCCACTGTGATGATGGTGTTCACATTCCCATCCTGATGGGGAGCAAAGGGTTGGTGTTGATGTTCAGAGTGGCTACATTATCAAACTGTATCAACTTGTTGTCAATGAGATCTTGGACACATTCCCTTAACTTGTAGCATTCTTCCAGGGTATGCCTTTCGGCCCCAAAATGGTGTTCACACTTCTTGGATGGATTGAAGCCAGGTGATGGACGGCCTTCTTTGGACCTGGAAAACAACGGGGTCACTAATTTCCTCTCCAGCAGGTAAGCATAAAGATCTGCCATGGGCATGGGTAACAGAGCATACTTTCGGTTTTCCCTCCTAAAGGGACAAGGCAGGTCTGGCCTCCCTTTATGATTGAAGCCTCGGTTAGGTGCTTGAATAGGCTGAACCTGTTGCTGATAAGGTTTAGAAGTAGTACCTATAGGCCTCTCTGGCGTATTGTTAACCAAGTGAACATCGGCTTCCTTTGTCTTACGGCCAGGCAATTTTTTAACCTGTTGTTCGACCATGGAGCTCAAGGACTCGGGACCCATGATCTTCTTGCGTCTAATACCCTTGTCGATACGCTCCCCAATAGGGATGAGGCTAGCAAAATGAGTGACTTGGGTGCTGATCATCTTCTCATAGTAAGGAGGCTTGGGATGTCAATGAACCATTTAATCATCTCATTTTTCATCATGGGGGTTGCACTTGTGCGGCTAGCTCATGCCACCTTTGCATATTCTCAGAAAAATTCCTGACTCTTCTTCTCTGTTTTCATAAGGACCGCGCAGTCGGGAGCTATATAAGTGTTGAATAGATAGTGTTCTAGGAAAAAGTTAGCCATATCCCTCCAACTAAAGGTCTTTTCCAATCTCGCATACCATGTGGCCGCAGGGCTGGTCAAACTATCGGGGAAAATCTGACAAAGCAAAGGTTGATTATCCCCTTAAGGAGCCATCTTCCTACAAAGCGTGCGCAAGTGTGCACAGGGGTTTCTAGTACCATCATACTTAACGAACTCTGGAGCCTTGAACTTTAGAGGCGTAATAACCTGAGGGAAGTCGATTAGACTTCCTAGATCAATGCTTCCATGGGCGTTAAAGCCTTCTATGATATGAATCTTTTTGGCTAGAGTTTTCGCTTGGCTTATGACTTGGCCATACCCTAATTCGGGGTTCTTGTCCTTAAAAAGATCTATCTTTTGGTCATCACCCTGGGGCGGTACATTGTGGCCTTAATTCTATCCTGAGGGGGGCTAATTTTCATTCTCGGTTTGGAGACCTCCTTAACTATGACTAGAGGAGTTCTGTCCTTCTCTTACAACTAGTTGTTGCACCATGCACATCAGTTTTGACACTTGCTATTTTATCCAAGCGAACTCGGCAAGATTCACTTTGAGAGTCGAAGGCCCACTAGTAGACATCTCTCTTGCACGAGACCTAGTGATGATGGAATCATGATGCGATGGTAGCTTAGATTGTTTCTTTTTAGCAATCTTTTGATCCTGCAAATGGATGGGACAAGAACGGGGTGCGTTTAACAAAATGTGGAAACACAACACCAAAATCAAGTTAGTTTATGTCTTAGTTATTTAACATGCACCTACCATTTTCAAAAAATTTTGCTTTGCACCTTGATCAGGTATTTATCATGATGGTTTTCTACTATGAAGCAAAATTAATGCACTAAATTGGCAAGTAACCGAAACTTTCATGATATGTTTGGTAATGCGGGAAGGACCCATCTTTTGATTATATGCTGGTTAAGACTTGCTTTTTCAATGCTAGGTTCATCGACTCCAACATTGGGCCTTTTACAATACAAGGAAATGCAATTACGAGAAAAAGGTCGGCAATGATGTAGGCTTCTCGAGGAAGCTCTTGAACACTTGGATCTCTTGGGGGAGCCCCCAGACTCTTGGTGTCTAGGACCTCTTGGCAATTTTGACACCTTGGCAATTTTGAATCTTCGACCTTGGATCTTGGATCTCTTGGTAACTTGGATAGCATGGATCTTTTGGACTTTGGATCTCTTGGGGAGGCCCTGGACTTTTGACATATAGGACTTCTTGGCAAGTTTGACATCTCTTGGCAATTTGGACACCTTGGCAATTTGGATCTTGAATCTCTTGGACACTTTGACATCTCTTGGTAATTTTGTATGGCATAGATCTCTTGGACTTTGGATCTCCTCGGGGATCCCTTGGATTCATGATGCCTTGGACTTCTTGGCAATTTTTTGGTAGCATTTCCTCTTGAGCGGAGTTTTGGTTACTTGCCACAGATTTTATATTTGCACAATTAGGTGATGGAATCATTTAGTGTATGCATGAATGCCCTTGTAGGGTTGTAAACTCTTAGGGATGAGGTGTGATCTAGCATGTACAAGCAACGGGGTTGCTTTCCCTAGGGGTTTAGTCATGGATGCTGTACAAGCAGGATAGAAGGAACCTAGAGTAGAGCACAATTTCTTTAGCTCAAGCAAAAAGGGCGCACCTATTACATGAAAATTTCTCCTGACCTCTAGCCCTAGAGGGGTATCTTTTCCAAGGCTTGGATGTTCACTCTCTGGGCTTCACATAATCTTGATCGACTCTGGCTTTGATCTAGTCCTCACAGGTTTGACATAACTAGGTCAACTGTATGCAAAGGCTTAACTAGTAGGTTGTTCCTATCCTAGGGGGACTTAATCGCCATACCCTTCCCTTCATGGAAGTTATCGGGTAGGAAGGATTAAGGGGACCTTTTCAGCTACTCCTGTCCACTCATGAATCCAAAAGTGCCTTCAAAGTCAATCCCAGATCTAACAATGGGTAACACTGTCGACGTTTACGTCTAGGCATCTGTAAATGGGGTGATGAAATTCCGAAAGAGATGTGACTATGCTAGTAGTGCAGAGCCAGGTTCGCTAAAAAAGGATCTATATGTCATTTAAAGTCTAATTCCAAATTTTGACTTTTTGCAGACAATAATTCAGATCAAAGTAGAGAAGCCCTTAGTTTGACACTTCAATAACTCAAATCAAAGTAGAGAAGCCTTTTGATCAACATTTCAATGGTTTGGTTCCAAGGTAGAGAAGCCCCTTGGTTACCTTTCATCAAAATTTTGGTCACCACAGCTCTGGTTTTGAGGTTGAAAAACCGCTTGGTTATATTTCTTCAAGATCAAGGTAGAGAAACCCCTTGGTCATTACAACTCCTGTTCTAAGGTAGAAAATCCCCTTGGTTTCCTTTCATCAAGATCTAGGTAGAGAAGCCCCTTAATCGTCACAACTCAGATCGAGATAGAGGTAGAGAAGCCCTTTAGTCGCCACAGCTTCGGTTCCGAGGTAGAGATGCCCCATGGTAACCTTTCTTCAAGATCGAGGTAGAAAATCCCTTTGGTCGTCACAGCTTTGGTACTGAGGTAGAGAAGCCCCTTGGATATTCGCTTTTTCTCAAGATCAAGGAAGAGAAGCCCCTTGGTTATCACAGCTTTGGTTCTGAGGTAAAGAAGCCCTTTAGATATTCGCCTTTCTTCAAGATCGAGGTAGAGAATCCCCTTGGTTGCCACAGCTTCGATTCTGAGGTAGAAAAGCCGCTTGGTTACCATTCTTCAAGATTGAGGTAGAGAAGCCCCTTTGGTCGCCATAGCTTCAATTTCGAGGTAGACCCCTTGGTCGCCTTTCTTCAAAGATCGAGGTCGAGAATCCCCTTGGTCGTTACAACTCTGGTTTTGAGGTAGAGAAGCCCCTTGGTTACCTTTCTTCAAGATCGAGGTAGAGAAGCCCCTTAGTCGTCACAGCTCCAGTTCCGAGGTAGAGATGCCCCTTGGATATTTGTCACATTCAAGATTAAGGTAGAGAAGACCCTTTGATCAACCCCCCCACGTTTAGATTGACATAGAGAAGCCTCTCAGTCACCTCAATTATCAAGAATCATTTCAGTAGGTCAAGTGTTTACAATTTTCATTTCTCTTTTTGTCAAAAGGCAAAGCACTAGTTCTATATTCCAAAGTTTTAGGTTCGAGGGCTAGGTAATCTTTGAAAATTCAGCCTCAATTAAATCATGGCTACTAAAATTAGTGTCTTTGTTTTACATTGACATTCGCTTTCCAATCTCTGTCAATGAGGGACATTCTGGAGACACCCAATTTTGCACCCATGATTTAATCAAGGAAGATGACTGGAATGGCCATTTATGTTAGGTTTTGAGTTTGTAATGTTGGCAAACCATGACAAAAACTAAGTCTTATTAGTTTAGAATGGTCTACATAGAAGCCCAAGGCAAAAAAATCAAGTTCGGGATGAAGAAAAATGAGTTTCAAGTTGTTTCATTCGATTGGTACTCGATCGATCGAAAATCGTATTTCAGCAAAATCAGCAAACGTAAAAAGGCCATAACTTATTCGTTTGAAGGCCAAATCGCGAGCCGTTTTTTCCAGTATTTAAAGGACATTATAAGCTAACCCTAGGCAGGGTTTTCAGAGTTTCTTAGAGAGATTAGAGTACATCTTGTGCCTCTTTTGTAGATCTAGGTTTTTGTACCCAAAAGGTCTCTAAAGTCTTCTACCGATGTTATTCCTTGAAGAATCTCAAGATCCGGTGTTGTAGAAGTTGTTGCATACAATATCAACGTTTAAGAAGATCCAAAACCTTTGAGTGGAGTCTCAAAGTCACTAGCAGGTGAGCTTGTGTTTGTGCAAAGGCCAAGGAAAGAAGTAGTCTGTGGTCTCGGAGCTGTCACGTGGTCGTGGTAGTAAATTTCCTATAGGCAGGTAGTATAGGATGTTAGTGTTCTAAGTCGCTATTGTACAAACTTCAATTCTTTCTAGTGGATTTGTTGTTTTACCTTGAGGATAGCAAGGTTAAATCCTCCCCAGGTTTTTTACCAGTTTGGTTTTCATAGGTCATCATATCATTGTGTTCTTTATTTTTCCGCTACTTTACATGATATGATTGTTATTGTTTTAACCTAGATCTAAATAATAAACCTAAGTATTGACTTGGTTAATTAATTAGGTTAAACAATCTAGTTTACAGGGGTCTAAATTCTAACAATTTATGTACCCAAAAAAACATGATTGCATTACATGCATTAATTTGTTTATGGCATATCATAAAAATGATCTTGAGCTTCTAACAGTCGCGACGGTATGCCCGGTTTCCAAATCGGACCGTCGGATCAAAAGATATCGTATGATCAAGTTTGCATGATTAGCATGCATTATGTCTAGGTAGAGTCAACCATGCATGATTAGTTTAAATTAATTCTGATTGGTTAAACAATTAAAATTAATTAAATAATTTTGTGATTGGTTGATAGTTAGTTTGAAAAATAGGATTGCTTGCATGGGAATAAAGGGGTTAATTGGATAACAATAAAATTGTGAATAATCTAGACTTTATCAAGATTTATTTTAGAGTATTTATCTACAAGATAATTGTTGTTGAAAAGACCTAAATTATCCAAAAAAGAGTTAAAATTTTGGAATACGGATTGAAAACACGTCTAAGTGCAAGTCCTAGCTCAAGAAAACCTAAAAAAGGAGTCCAAAATGCACTTGAACACAAAAGCATGATTGGCATCCAGGAGTGCCATTTGACACTTTTGGAGTGCCGATCAGCACTTTCAAAGTGCTGAATGGCACACATTAGGATTTTGGCCCGACAGTGTTTGGGTGACGATAAAACACATCCTTTTTTATTTTTTAGCGGAAGGACGGGTCCCGAATCGTATTTTAATCATCTAAGCTATTTTTTCGAGTCTCCCAGCCTCTATAAATAGGGACTGGAACTCAAAATTCATCACACTTTTTTCATGCTCTGAAATTTCTCATCCTTCTGACCGCTTTTTTCTGAAATTTTCTCTCTTACGTTAAAGAAGTTCTGGAGGCTTTAGTCTTAAGAATTTATTTTTTGTAAGCAAGGATTTTTAGGTTTCAAAGACAATTGCTTAAATTTCTTTGAGCCCTAAAATATTCTCTTGAGAAAAAGAGTACATCCATGCAAGAGGTAGCTTTTCTTTTCTTCTATCTCTTTTAATTTTGTGATGCATGAATCAATATTTGTTTAGTTTTGATTTTGCAATGTTCATCATCTATGTTGTTGAAATTTTCTTTATTAGAATGTGTTTATGATGTTTCTATTGCTAAATTCTATTTTTTTTTTTCAAAAACCTGCTTGTTGTCATATCTTTTCTTAATCAAAAAACTAATTTGCATCTTCATTTGATGTAGATCTGATTTTTTTCTTAATAAAAAACTGGTTTTCATCTTCATTAGATGTAGATCTGAATTTTTCTCAATTAAAAAATTAATTTGCATCTTCATTAATTGCAAATCTGAATTTTTCTTAATCAAAAAACAGATTTGCATCTTCATTAAATGCAGGTCTGAAATTTTTTTATTTATTTAAAAAAATGATTTGCATCTTCATTAGATGCAGATCTAAATTTTTCTCATTTAAAAAACTGTTTTGCATCTTCATTAGATGCAGATTTGAATTTTTCTTAATCAAAAAACTGATTTGCATCTCCGTTATATGCAAATCTGAATTTTTCTTAATCAAAAATTGATTTGTATCTTCCTTAGATACGAATCTGAATTTTTTTATTTATTTAAAAACTGATCTATATTTTCTTTAGATGTAGATCTGGATTTTTCAACAAAACAGATTTTGAAATAAAAAAGGTCATGAGTAGTTTTGTTTGTTTTGTTTGATGCATGTAGCATAGGTTTATTTCATGAATATAGTCTTCTTATTAAAAAAATATATATATTTTTCTTACTTTATTTTACACAAAAAAATAGATTTGATTTTTCCTATATACAAATCTAAATTTTTTGCTACAAAACAGACTTGATTTTTTTTTTTTTTTACATACAAACCCAAAAACCAATTTTTTCTAGTACTCAAAAAACAGATCTGATTTTTTTAAACCAAAAGACTTTGTTTTATTTAATAAAAATAAATCTTACTTTTCTTTACCAAAAACTATTTTGTTTACATCTACAAAAACAGATTTGATTTTTCTAAACCAAAGTTGAATTTTTTTTTTATCACATGAAAAATCTGAATTTTTCTCAAAAGAGGAGGATACATTCATAAATAGACTTATGTGACTTGGTTTAGTTAAGTTTTTCATATGTTCAACATATCATTCATGTCATGCATAAAAGGGGTACATAGGTCATGAGAGTCTAAAAGACCAGACTTTGTCTAGGCGGAATAGATGCCTAAAACCTTCCCATTCCGTAACCTAACCTTCAAATTTTGTGTCTTTGGATAGGTAGACCTAGGATTTATTTTTGTTTTTATTTTGGGTAGACTGTAACTAGGACAAAAAGCCATGTAATTCTTCGGTAGTTTATAACTAGGACCCAAAGCCATATAATTTTCAATTTATCAAACATGTATTCTTTTTTATTTAATCAATGAGAATGGAACAATTCAGCATTTTGTATTTAGTTTTTTCTTATTTTTTTTGTATAAAAAAATAAGTGGTGACTCCACACCATTTACCCAAAAAGAGAGGTGCCCTTAAAAGCACTCCCAAAAAATCTTTTTTTTGAAAGGCACTTTGGCAGTCTCTTATAGATGTATGAATAGATTTAGAATGTTCTTATTTTTAATTTCTAATGTAGATGCGATGTGTTGTTAAACTTTTCTCTAAAACATGTTCTTAATTCTGTTGTTGTTATTATACCTCTTTTGAGTCTCAAAAATTTGATAATTAACAAAGATTTTTTTTACGACTCAAAACAGATATAAATTTTCATTAAATATAGATCTGGATTTTTTTACACATCAAAACAGATCTGTATTTTTATTAAATACATATCTGAATTTTTTTACACATCAAAACCGATCTGTATTTTCATTAAATACAGATCTGAATTTTTTTACACATCAAAACTGATCTGTATTTTCATTAAAAAAAATCTGATTTTTTTTATACATCAAAACAGATCTATATTTTCATTAAATACAAATCTGATTTTTTTACATACCCAAACTGATCTGTATTTTCATTAAATACAGATCTGATTTTTTTATATACTAAAACTGATTTGTATTTTCATTAAATACAGATCTGATTTTTTTAACAATAAAATTGATCTTTATTTTCATTAAATACATATATGATTTTTCCAAGAAAAATTCCCTTTGTCACAAAAATAGCAAATTTTGAAATTTAAAAGAGGAAGTCAATGGTTGAGATGTCTTTTGTTTGATGCATGTAACGTAGATTTATTTCATGAGTGTAGTCCTCTTCTAAAAAAGTCATTTTCTTATTTTGTTTGTAAAAAATAGATCTAATATATATATATATATATATTTTTTTTTTTTTTACAAATATAGATTTTCTCACTTATAAAATGGATCTGATTTTTTTTTACATATAAACCAAAATCATTTTTTTTAACTTTGCTTGAAAACAAATATGATATTTTTTACAAAAACCTTGTTCTTTCTTTTACACAAAGACAGATCTGATTTTCTTCACAAATTGTTTTTTTATTACACAAAAATAGATCTGGTTTCTTTTTAATGCATCAAATCAAAATTTTTTATTCATAAAAATGGATCTAATTTTTTTTAATAAAGAAAAGGATGCATTCATATATAGATTTATGTGACTTAGTTTTGGTTAAGTGTGTCATGTATGCAACATATCATTCATATCATGCATAAAGGGTATATTGGTCATTAGAGTCTAGAAGACCAGACTTTGTTTGGGCGGAATGGGTGCTTAACATCTTCCCATTCCGTAATCTAGCCTCAAAACTTAGTTTCTTTTGGATAGGTAGACCTAGGTCTTGTCTTTTTTTATATTTTTTTTTTATATTTTTGGGCAGATTGTAACTAGGACTCAAAGCCTTGTAATATTCAATCTATCAAGTTTGTAGTTATTTTTATTTAATCAATGAAAATGAATCATTTTGATCATGTAAAGTTGTATTTATTTAGTTTTCTTATTTCTTTTTGTATAAAACAAAAATAAGTGGCGACTTCACACTACTTACAAAAAAAGAGAGGTGCCCTTAAAAGCACCAAAATCTCTTTTTTGAGAGCACCCCAAAATTGCTGCTGTCTCTCAAAGCGATGAACACGAGGTAACAAAATCCTGATCCTATTTCCACTTAGCGGAAATAGAATCGTGGGGGGTTATTGTAGGTAAGTTGGGCTCAGGCGACCCTGTCTGCCTCCTTGATCAAAACCCAACATAAAGCTCAGTGTTGGAAAATCAGGTTTTGTATCTCATACAAAACACACAGAGGAAGCAACAAACACGGATATACTTCATTCATGAGAGATAACAAGTAACCTTGAATTATAGAACAAAGAATAGAAAGCGTATCTTGGTGCGGTGAAATTCAAAACAAAAGATTAGAAGTACTTGGAAACACTTTTAATCTTCACTCCAATTCCACTTAATGCCCAAGAAGTGTGGTCTCTCAATCAGTTTCCAAGAAGAGAATAGGGGAGTGTCCAACACTCACATACAAACCATTTTATTTCTTGTATGATCTTAATGAAAGATCCTTATGAAAAGTCTTATAAAATTTTGTATGTTTCTCTCCTTATATATAACCGATTATCTAATTGGGCTCTAGTGTGTGGCTTAGAGTGGGACCAAAAGGGAACAAATAAGACTCTAGCTCCAATGGGCCTTGGGCTTTTCTGTCAACTCTTGACAAGTCCAAAGTTACCATTAATTATATTCAATACCACTATAAGAATATAATTGCACTCTAGACCTTATTAATAAATTATATCCCAAGACTTTATTATACATGCAACCCCTTCATTAAAATATTCGCAGTAATACAAAGTCATGAATATAGACTGCCACTTTGAAGATTACTATATCTTAATTCTTGAGTACCTGGTTTAATCCTTTATATTATTCATCATATATTTATGAAATCCAATTCTATAAATATATACTTTAGTAACTCCTTACTAAAGTGGTTGCGCCCAACACTCTGAATAACCAATCCCATTAAACCTATCTCAAGGGAATATTTTATGTCTCCGTTAAGAGTTTATGAATTCCATCTTGAGAATATATGTTCCATCAACACGAAATGCGGCCGCCCAACATACTGAGATTTTGATCGTGACTTATAGATCTCACTCTTGATATATCAAAGCAACCTACATCTCATGATCAGGTTCATTATTCTCTCAGGATTTAGAGTTGATGTAAATAGAAGCTGTGAGATTTATTATTCATTTGAAAGTCATTAGGAGAATAATAAATCTCATAGCGGTCCAGTTCAATATGTCTTATCCCTTAAAACATATCAACATATCAACTAGAAGTCTCTACTTCCATGATCAAGACAAATCATCTTAGTTAATATGCTATAGTCTTTGCAGATGAAACGCCCAATTTCATCACCGACTACGAACTACATTCTGGGTTTACAAAGAACCTGCGATTTATATCTTCTGTGACTTTTCACATAAATCGCATACTATGCATCTCATGGACTAAGATAATATCTCATTAGTTCATTTATAAATAGTCTCATATAATTAAACAATTTAATTATTTATGATATGGCAATAAATCGGATTTTAGGGCATAAACCCCAACACTCGAGGCCTATTAGTTGATTTGCACTTAGTGCACCATCATAGAGTTGGCCTTGGGCTTTATCAAGAGGGGCCCAACCCCGAGACCAAGACTATGACTAAGGGGAAGATGACTTTAGAGACTCTTAAGTGGTTAGCTAAATGTAGATCGGTGACAAGACAGTCAGGGTGCAACTCGAATCCGGCAAGATTGTAGTCAGGGTTTGATAATGCCATTGGGGAACCACTCCTAAACACTATTCAGCGTTTGGAACAAGTTCCAAGGGAATACTCTAAAATCGTGAGGATCCCTTGGGATTCTGATGAACGTGGGAAGGCATGTGAAGTAGAAGAATAATGATGATCACCTCATTAACAAGAGACTATCAAAGGTGAAAAAGGGTAAACATAGGGTGGGGAAAAACTGGGGAGTGAGAAACAGAGAGCAAAAACATAGGGAAACAAAAGGGAGGGAAGAGAAACTAGGTGAAGTTTGGGGCCTAATTTGTAGGATTAAGGCTTAGCCCATGTACAAATAAGTTTTGTCCTAAAATACCATGGTCTAATAAGGTTTTTGTGACCATATCCCCGTTGTGAACAAAAGTGAAATGATACCTTTTGGGCAAATGCGGTCTCCGTTGAAACTAACCAAGGGTGACTCGAAGGGTTGAAGTCGTTTAGGGTCTAGCCTCAATTGCTGATATGCTGTCATGTATATGATATTTGTTGAGCTTCCATTATCAACTAACACCCTTCTTGTGTTGAACCCTTCTATTGCTAACATGATGATGAATGGGTTGTCATGTGGTTGCCTAATCCCACTGGCATCATGCTCATAAAAGGTGATGTTGTCATCACTTGGACAACGGTGCTTCGAAGAAGGATGCTTAATATGGAAGCTATTGATTTGTCTCTAATATGCCCTTCTCAAGGACTTGTACGACCCTCCAGTTATCATCCTTATTTCCCCCATTTCTTGTTGTGGATGATCTCGTTCATCATCTTTATGGTCGTTATGGGATTTGTCCTCTGCCCTTAACCGAGACTAATGGTCTCTTTTGGCAAATTTTTGAAGTTTTCCTTTCTAGATTAATTCTTCAATCTACTTCTTCAAATTATGACATTCATCATTGTAAGGACCGTGATCCTTATGGAAGCGACAATACTTCTTCAAGTCTTGTTTCTTAGAAGACGAGCTTAACAACTTTGGCCACTTTAGGCCGGGTTTGTCTTTGATTTGCATTAGGATCTCATCTGAATGCATCACTAGAGGAGTGAAGTTCAAATTTTTCTTCGAAGCCTTTGGATTACTCTTGTTGGATTTGGTTTCCTAAGAGTAATCCTTTTGGTCCTTCTTTTTATTCTGGGAGTCACTACTTTCTTCCTTCTTTCATTTGCAGGTTAGACATTTTGCAGTCAGAGCATCCTCCCCATTCATGTACTTTTGAGCCTTGAACAACTAGTCCATCATGGAGGTTGGCGGCGTCTTTCCTAGCGAAAAGACAAGATCAGGATTGTTTAACCTAGCTTGGAAGATTGTCATGATAACCTGATCATCAGCCTCGTCAATCTCGAGAACAGCTTTATTGAAACGTTTTACATACTCCCTTAAGCTTTTTGTCTCCTGCTGCTTTACCGTCAGCAAGTAAGAAGTGGGCCTTTTACCCCTAATAAAGTTTCGGACAAATGAGTCACTTAACTGCTCGAACCTCGTGATTGACGATCTGGGCAGTTTGCTAAACCACACCCTTGCAGCTCCTCTAAGGGTGGTGGGGAAGGAGCTACATATTACCTTGTCTAGAGTTTGCTGAAGATTCAGTATTGTCTTGAAAGCCCCTATATGGTCGAGGGGATCTTTCATACTGTCATAGAATTCCAGATGTAGGAGGTGAAACTTAGGAGATTAGGGGCACTCCACAACATTAGTGGTGAAAGGCAAGTTTGTCCTCTTGAGCATACCATTGAGGTTTATAGCTGTCTTTCCTTTTCATAGAATTCTTCACCTTGTCCAATTCCCTCCTCGAGCTTTTCATCATCTAATCGTTGTCATGCATTGACTGCTTTGTGTGCTCGGAAGTGTCTCTTCCTTTGTTATTCTCAGGGCTGTTAGCTTCATTGTCGTTACGACTGCGGTTACATTGCTGAAGGGAAGAATTACTACCCTCAGGACGAGTTTGTTGCCTCAAGCATTCATTCTGTTTCATTAGCTCTTACACATTAGCGGTTAATGCTTGGATTTGCTAGGCCATTACCACCGGATTTGGTGGCGTTGTCATAGTTGAATCCATCTGTTTCAAGGAACTTTGTCGATAGAGATACGATGACTTGCTGTATTGTGTTGCAATTCGTTGTTCCCATAGACGACACCAAACTGATGAAGCACAAAGTCACATCGTTAATATGTTTCTCGTCGGTATTGATGGATGAAGCCAATTTCCTGTTAAGAACAAAAAGAGTAAAGGTGAAAGACACTAGGGTCAGCTAAAGGCCATTTGATACTTAAGTTAGATAATCTCTCTTTAGGAATCTATGGAATAAGCTGCAGTATGATGTGTGTGAGTGAGATTACTTACCTGAACTAGCTGGCTTTATATAACTAGTCCTCGGGTTAATGCATTTATCCATTGATCTCCCCTGGATATTGCACCTGAATGAATGACCTCATTAATGGCAATGAAGTCTCTACTCGCTGCTAGCTGGGGTGATGGCATTTATTTCTGACTTCAATGTGCTTATGGTCGTCCATTGGAACAGACAACCATTTAATCACCACTCGTCAATAATTAAAGCATGGATAGTACTTTTTTTTAAGGCTTAACAATTGATTTGTACTCAAGGCATGAATAGTCAATTTTTTTAGAGGTTGAATTTTTTTTTTTTTTTTTTTTTGAGAGGAGGTTGAACTAGTTGTATATTGATGGTTTGTGATAATGAATTTTTGTGGTTGAATATAAATTCAACAAGTTGTATTTAAGGCATGTATTGTCCTTTTGCATCTTTAAAAGGAACCTTAAAAATCGCTAGCATAATCGATTAACCATATAGAATGTAATTAATGTTGGGCCATAATGCATAAGCTCAGCTGTGAAGAATTTTTGAGTTTAAAAGTCCGCAAAACAATCCATATGGGTTATTAAATAATAATCTCAGTGTAAATTTTCAAATTTCAATTTATTAAATATTTACTCTGTATCAATTATCAAAAGAAAAATAGGAACTTCCATATATGGGTTTTGTAAAACTTGAGGTTTTCTCAAGTGGGTTAGTCTCTATATATTAGAGGGGTGGCAATTGGGTGGGCTTGATAGATTTTGGTCTGGTCATAAATGAGTTGGGTAAATAATTATACATTTAGTACTCATTTAAATAAAAATTAAATACCCATTAGTCATCCAACCTATTTAATTTGGAACCCATTCATTTAACCAATTTCTTAAAATCATACATATACATAAAAACTAATTTTCTTCTTAAAAAATTATAACTTATTTAAATTAAAACTTTTTAACCTAAATTAGATGAGCTAAACACACCAAATCCATTCCATAAAAAAAAATTAAAACATTTTATCATATTTAGAAAAAAATTATCATAAAATTGATCCAGATAACATTATTTTTTGAGAAATTAAGAAGAAATACAAATATGACCAAATTTCCTTTCTTTTAGGTTTTGTCAGAATCCAAACAAAGCCGAAGCCCAGAAAATCATTCATTGATATACTCTCATTGTCACAACAAAATCAATCATAATCAACCAAATTGAAATTTTTTCATCAAATTTCCTATGGTTTCACAAGAACCAAACATGAGCTTTCTAAAAAAAAAAAGAACCAAGCATAAGAGTAAGATATTAAGAGAGCCAAAAAACAAAAAATGATTTGGTGAAGAAGAAGAGAAGAGAGGGAGAGAAAAGAGTACTTGACCAATGAGACAAAGAGAGACAGACATCATCACCATCGAAAAAGGAGGAGGTGGAGCAATGAATCGAATCTACTACATTACTGTCGTCGTTGTCTTCATTGGCAATGGCCAGCAACGCCGTCACATAGCCAAGAGCCAAACTCAAAAGGCATTTGGGAGGTGGAAAAATAAGAGGAAATTTTAAGAAAATCAACAAAAAAAAAAAAAAAAAAGAAGAAGAGGAGAGGATGTTAGGCATCTGGGTAAACTTGGTTATGTTAGGGTTTTGATTTGGATTTTTTTTTTTTTTTTAATGTGAATGGTAACCATTGGACCCAATAGGTTTACCCATTAAGACTTATTTAACTAAATTACCTAATAGGTTTTTATTCATTTAACTCAAATATTTAACTGGATTGGACATTGTGTTTTAAAAAATTCGACCGGACTAGACCAATTTAACAGAAAGTCGAGCATCAGTCCCATAAAATCTTTCATAATTGGTAAAAATTAAGTTGAACCAAGAACCGGGTCATAAACCAGTTCTTTGACCAAACCGGTTTTCAAAACCATGAAATTGAGTCAAGACTTAGGTTGCATTTGGCTTAACGAAAATTCATTTTCGTGCGCAAAATAATTTCAGGGGAAAATATTTTCCCGTAAGGAAAATATTTTCAGGCTGTTTGGTTGTGCCATGGAAAATAGGGCAGAAAACGAAATCCAATGTTTGGCTGCTACGAAAATAGTTTTACGGTATTACAGTATTCATTTTCCCATGTTTGGTTTGTTCAAACATTTCACGGAAAATATGAAATGCATTGCAAAGAAAAACCTGCATCCTTGTAACAACATAAAAATAAACTAGTCTTCCACTTCGACATCAACAAAGAGCATCTGAATAGCATCATAATATATCAAAACGCACATAAAGTACTTTCACTATTGGCATTACACCTCCATGGTGTACAAAATTGATACCTACACGTGGTATTTGAATAGTACACATGTGCCCTACATGCTTACAGTGAACATGCGTAACTTAGGCATTTGTATCGTCCAAAGAATACAAAAGACTACACATCCTATAGTCAAGGTATGTAATTGTTATCCCTTGGAGCATAACAATCCACAAAATATACATACCATCAGCGTATGTCCAAGGTTAGAAATACATGCATAGCCTACTTACTGATAATACAATACTGTCACATATATAATACAATCATAGGTGAATACTAGTACTACAACGTGCTACTGAATCCCTACAGCTACCATCATAGTCAACACCAAACAAACAAGTCAGAGTCGAGTAAAAAAATAACTATCCATCCAAAGCTTCCTCAGCTTAGCATTCTTGGCCAGAATCCCTTAGTTGCCTTCTTATTTTCACACAGATGGTCAAAGGCAGTTGTGAGCATATCTTCACTATACCTATCCAACGCCATAGCCATCACCTCAGAGTAAAGACTGGTGTAATCAACATGTCCCTGGTTGATTTCTTTCAAGGCCACAACATTTTCCTTAAGCTGATCAGACAGATCAGTCAAAACACTATCATCATTAGGAGGTGCACGGCCTCTTTTGTAGGACTTTGAAACTGTGGACCCGGTGGCGGATGATTCTACCACATTCTTACCCTTCTCCCCCTTATCCACCACACCCTCCTCGCCATTGTCAGCCATAATCTTAATGTCATCCCCATTGTCTTGTTGTGTGTCAAGATCAACGTATGACTTAGCAAAGTTGTCGGTGGCCATATCCTTACCCATTACAATGGCCAACTCATCGTATATCTCTATCCTTTTGTTCAAAAACTCGGCATGCTTACGATGCGCTTGTAAGGGAGAAAGGAACGTATAATAACAATGCAATATTCACAAGCTTATAAATTCAATATTCAATTCAATATAGATGACATACAGACTCATAATCTCAATATTTACTAATAAACTTAGTACACATCGTAGAAGCATCAAAAGAAGACTATATTAACAAAATATTCTTGGAAGCCATACCATAACTTCCTCCTGATAAGTCTTGGCATCGCATGTGATCATCTTGAGGTTGTCATCCCATCCAAATCCACTCTTCTTCCGAAGAGTCTGAATGGTACTCCACATAGTCCTCAACGTACGCAGTCGGGTCTCCATAAATGCGGGTAGCACTCTACCCCAAACTAAGCAAAGATGGCCTTGGCTACAATGGCAAAGGAGCCGGCCTTGAAAGTGTTTGAGGGCTTGTTGCCCTTCACGGCCTCTTCGGCAAGTAGAGTAAGCATTGTAGTGTGCATTAGGGGTAACCACTTGAACTACTTAGAGCCCACCTTCTCCTTCTCTTTCTCGTTCGACCTTAAAACATATAAAAATTGTATAGTGAGAGCAACGTTTAATAATTACTGTGCATATGAACAACAAATCAAACACACATACAACCATACTTATTTGAGGAAAAACACATTAACAAATGAACCTACAGATGTGCACAAAAAGCGAAACAACTACTAGAAATAACAATGTAATGCTGAAAATAATTATCATTACACCACCAGAAGTTTATAGTAAATACATTGTCCTAACACAAAATAAAAATGCATCACATATTACAACTTTAGAAATTTGAATAAAGTACTACACTCCACTCCTGGTATAATTAGACCACATGGCTTGGCATATCTCATCTCTCTTAACATTCCACACTTTATTGTCTTCAATGGAGTCCCGATGTGAATGTGTTTCTCATTGTGAGCCGCTAGAGTCTACTTGGTTCATTGCATCTTCCGTAATATAGTCAGTAGGATCAACCCCCATAATGTGATTATGAATCACATAACATGCTAACACTACTTCCACTTAGGTTTCAAAAGACCAAAATGGTTTCGCATCTAACACTCGAAAATGTTTCTTCAACACTCCAAACCCTCGCTCAATGGTAGTTCTCAGTGAAGAGTGACGAAGATTGAACAATTCACGTTCATTCTCAGGAGGACGATCACTAAACTCTTTCAAGTGATATTGAACACTCCGATAAGGTGACAAAATTCCATTTTTATTAACATACCCAGCATCACCAAGATAATATTTACCTACATATATTCAAAAATAAAACCAAATCACTACTATGCTTAGTAAAACGCACAAAATTTAATACACTAATAAACCTAAAAGGTTAAGTAATCCTATAATACCTTCAGGAATTGAAAATCCCCCTAGCCTGTAAATGCATCATTTAACACACATGAATCATGTGCACTGCCTTCCCATCTAACCAATACATAAGTGAACTTCAAGTTAAAACTAATGGCAGTTAACAAATTTTGAGTGGTTCCATCTTTGCGACCACGAAACCTTCCTTGTATTTCAAGTGGCATAGATGCATGAACATGTGTACAATCTATTGCTCCAACATAATCCTAATTTTTGATAGCCATAATGGATGAAAATTACACAAATCTTCACAATTTACAAAAATACACAAGTCACAATATTTACCTTTAAATATGGGTAGAACCTTCTGCTATCCCTTATCTCTAGAGGTGTATCTTCGCTAGGCAGTCTTATTAGAGCTCTATATAATTTCAGGACCCCCATAAGGATGACCTTAAAATATCTATGAACAGTCTCAGTTGATCTATGGAATCGGCAGTCGTCTACGTTACAAGGAGGACAGATGCAACTGAGGCAAGAATGCTGCTTTGGTTTTTTTCTTCATCTAAAAATCACAAACAATGTGGTCTAAGAGGTACGTAAACAAGCATGCTATTCATTACACAGTATATAAAAACAGTATAAACAGAAAACAGTAAAGCACACCCTGTCAACCAACACAACACCCATGATTTCTAACACAATCAGTATATACAACCATGCCCAAAGTTTGTTAAACCATCCAAATTCACATAAATATTATAACAAGCTCAATTCAAGATCAATGGAAAAAACACAACCACTGTGGCAGTGTGTCCACAGTATTCACATGCTGCCATATACATTCACCAAAACATCCAAATCACATTGATAACGAGTACCTAAATTTATGCACATATATTTCTCTACATATAATTTTAACACCAACAAACTACAATTATCAACATCCGAATAATCAATATACATTCACCAAAACATCCAAATCACATTGATAACGGGTACCAAAATTTATGCACATATATTTCAATGTAATTTTAACACCAACAAAGTACACTTTGTAACATCCGAATAATCAATATTTACACTTTTGTAACATCCAAATCACATTGAATTCTATTTCTGTATAATTTTAACACCAAAATCAATAATTAAATAAATAAATGGATAATTAAATAAGTAAATATAAATAACTCATATAGAAATATAAATATTTAAATAAATAAATAAATAAATATATTTATAGATTGGATTCCAGAAGGAGTGGAATGTTTGGGTTTTTTTATGAGTTTGAGGTTGGATTTTGGCTAGATGGGTTTGAGGGATGTGGATCGGCTATTGTAGAGGGTGGGTTTGAGAGCTTGCCTTCACCGACGACGGATCGGAGATGTTGGAGGCGGGTATGGCTTCGTCGGCGTGAGGGAGAGTTTTGCCTTGGTGGATTGGGTACATGCAGAGCTCGAAGTGGGTGGAGGTGAGGTTAAGTGAAAGAAGAGAAGAAAAGGGAGAAAACTCACCAATGCGAAGGGGGAAACGGTGACATTGCTTGTCGAAGTGTGGGTGGACCTCGGATTAGCATCAGAGTGTAGGGTGGGGCTACGTCTCTCTCTCGTTGGTGCGTGGGGTGGAGCTGAGGTGAGCTTGGAGATGGGTTTCAGATCGTGTGAGAAGTGTGTCACCATAAGAAATCTGTACTATTGTGGCGGGTGCAAAAACTACCACTATATGTCACATATTGCGGCATTTTTTGGGATCACCGCTGTACATAGGGTCTATTGCGGCGTCTTTTGGGATCGCTGCAGTAGTTATAGTTTGTTGCGGGGTCCTATAGCAGTGCTACATAAAACTGCCGTAATATATCTGTTTTAGCGGCATTAACTTATATATAGCGGCGGTATACAAAACCACTGCAATATGTAAGTTATAGCATCGTCGAGATGATTGCCGCAATAGATTCTCCTTTTTGCAGTGCTTTTTCTTAGATATAGTGGTGGGTTGGACCGCCGCTATAGACCTTTAAATTTCCAGCTCCAAAATTTCCCTCTGTTTTTTTCGTCTTCCCTCTTCTTAGGTTTTCACTTTTCCCACCTATTCACTTTCACTCTTTCTAAACCCTCACTTCATCTCCATCTCCACCGGCGTCACTTCATCTCCGCCACCGCTGCCTTCACTTCATCTTCGCACTCACCTTTTCTCCCGCCGAAGCTTTCAATCTAAGCTAACCCACTCGCCAGAGACTAACCCACTCGCAAGTTTCAGTCATTTCTAGTAAGTTTCATTCTTTGCATTTTAACTTTCCTTCTCGGTGCTTCATCAGATCGATCTGTTTTTTTATTTATTTTTTATTTTATTTTTATTGATTGATCGCTATTTCCTTCTCGGTGCAAGGAATGTTCTACTCAAATCATCGGAGACATCGTGAGCTTTCTCTCTCTCTCTTTCTTTCTTTCTCTCTCTTTCATTTCTTGGTGGTAAATTCAGAAACCAAATAACAGTTTTTTATTTTTATTTTTGGAATGAAAATTTGGGGGTTTTGAAGCATAATGATTGGAATCTCCAAGAAGATACAAAGGCACTTCAATTTCTTCAGGTATCTCTCTCCCACTCTCTTTTTACTTTGAAAAATGTGTTTATTTCTTTCTGCAATCTGATTTTTATTTATTTTTTTATATTGTTGAAATTAAACCGACCTAAAAACAGTATTTGTTAAATTGTTGGGTTTGTAATGTTTAGTAATGGAATAAATTGTTGGTTTGTATTCTGCATCTGAGAAATGTCATTTGGATTATATGTTCTTAGAAGTAGATTGAGTACAAGTAGTTTCCTTTTTAAGTTTTTAACCAATGCCTTGATGTTTCATTTGAATTTTGGCTTGAGGAGCTTGTTCTTTAACAATTTGAGAGGATTGATGCCCAATCAGGTAGTTGAAATTACCAACCATATTTTCCTGTTTCATCGACATCCAAGATTTATAAAAAAAAATACAATATTTTTCGGGGCTGCTCCATATATAATAAAAGCATTGAATAAACAGATATTTTGTAACTCATTGTGCTTGGTTCCTTGCATGTTTTATATTGGTATTCTCTCTTTCTAATCTCTTTGGATTATTATAATTTATAGGGTTGGTATGGTTGTAGATATTTTTTTCCCCACGCAGTTGCTGACCTATTTGTTTTTACAAATGAGTTTAGAGATTGGGGATGGATGGGGGAATTTGATAAAAGTCATTGATGAATGTGTAAAATACTTGTCATTGTGTGACGAGGATTTGGTGAGGAAATAGGGATGGAGATGGATGGAAAGGAATAGAGGTTGGTGTGGTGGTTCCACCCACCAACCATACTTACTTTAAACCAACCATCCTGAATATCCTGCTTTCTCCGTATTTTTCAATTATGCGGGGTGTGCTGGAGAGAGAGAGAGAGAGAGAGTGGAGGCTCGCTCAGTAGTAGGAAATGATGGTGACGAGTGGGTGACGAATGAAGCTTCGTTTTTGCGTTTCCTACCTTTTCTTTTTGTCGTGAAATAGAGAAGTTACAAAACACATTTAAAAAAAAACAAGATAAATCAGAAAACTTATTTTTGGAACAGCCAATTTACATATATTATATATAAATTATAATTTTTTTTTTCATGTGTTCAGCTGCAACTTGTTTTCATTATTATTTATTATTATCATGGTCCAATATATGTAGCTCTGTGCTTCTTAAAATAGTTTGATGGTGTTTATATTAGGTCTTACTAATACAAGATTGCTACTAATTTATTTGTTATTACAGCTGATCTACTCTTGTTACAGTTGTGCTCAAGGTTGGTTCATCACTCCTTGCTCGAGCAATCCAAGTTTAAGGTCAGATATCTCTCTACTAGAATTGATTATATTTATTTTGATGGTTGTCTCTGCTTGTTAATTCGTCTCAAAGCAAAAGGACAGTTTATTATTCTAAGTAGAATTTCTTTTCAATTTGATTGTAGTGTTGAAAGGAACTCTAGAGGAAGTGCCTTTTGAGCGCCGTGTAGAAAGGAACATGTTATTATAACTATAATTAAATGGAAGTACTTGTCTAGATTGAGAAGAATATATGTCAAGCTATGGATTGGCAAGCCTAGATTAATTCTTTGATTGTGTATTGAAAAATATAATTATATGATTGTGTATTGAAATATATATATATATATATATATATATATTAAGGAGAGTTAAAGTAGGAACATAATCTAGTTTTCTATTTAAAAAGTTTTGTTTATTCTTCAATAGGATAATCAAAACTCCTTATTAATCAGTGTGGAGTTCATGATAGAGTTCTGTTGATAATGACTATATATGTGCAAAGTAGCAATATAGATACAACTAATTGCTGGCAAAGTAAGTGAAGTTGGTGAAATAATTAAGGTACTCTCTCTCTCTCTCTTTCTCTCTCTGGTTTTGGTGGGTTGTTGAATTGGGGCAAGTAGGTGGCTTGCATGGAGTAATAAGGTGGTTTTAGCTGATATTGGGAGTGTTGATTGTTTTGTGTAATATTTGATGATTCTTGTTGAGTTGTTTTTATTTGATTAATTCATTTTAAGCTATTGCTTGTAATGATGTTATAGTTACCAAATGTATTGATAACTTCTCTATGCATTTAAATTCATTGTTTTTGTTAGGTTCTAAAAGTTTAGAATAATTGGCAAATCGTGAACACAAACTTGTCTAGATATAGATCTTAGAGTCTATAGGTATTATTAGACAATGTTCAAGGTGATTCATGTTAAGATTCAAGAACATACAAGTTGCAAAAAGAGGAATTTGAAATTTTCTTGGTTCGACTGATCGAGAAACAGGCTCAACCGATCGAAAGTCATATCTGCAGAATTTTAATTAAGTCCAAATAGCAGTTTAAGCCCATTAAGGATTAGGGTTTCAGATCTACTTCTTCTAGTATACAAAGGAAACCCTAAGCACGTTTTTATAAGGCTTTTTAGAGTGAGAAGAGTGTGCCTCATTGGTATTTAGGATTTTGTACTCGAAAAGCTCTCTCATATCTTCTTCCAGTGTTATTCCTTGAAGAATCTCAAGATCCGGTGTTGTAGAAGTTGCTGCCTTCTCTAGTCATCAAATGTGTTGATGATTTAAACCTTCAAGGGTGGTCTTGGAGTTACAAACAGGAGAGTTTGTGTCGCTAAACCTTTGAGTGTGATCTCAAAGTCATAAACGTGGGTGTTTGTGTTTTGCAAAGGCCAAAGAAAGAAGTAGTCCGTGGACTCAGAGTTGTCACGTGGTCGTGGTAGTAAATTTTCTACTCGAGGTAGCAATAGAATGCTAATGGTCTAAGTTCTACTGTACAAACTTCAATTCTTTCATAGTGGATTTGCTGTTTTACTTTGAGGATAGATAGGTTAAATCCTCCTCAGGTTTTTTACCGGTTTGGTTTTTTTGGGTTATCATATCATTGTGTTCTTTATTTTTCAGTTGTTTTACATGATATGATTGTTATTGTTTTAACTTAGATCTGAATAATAAACCTAAGTGCTCACTTGGTTAATTAATTAGGTTAAACAATCTAGTTTACAGGGGTCTTAAAATGTATAGTTTTGTTAGGAACATAGTTGAAAGTGAATGACTAAAGATGATTTATTTCTTAAATTAAAGTGAAATTGTGTAAATGAAATGTGTGTTAACTCTTGTTTTGTTCTTTCATGAAATCACACTATAGGTATTTCTTGTAAACAACTTTATAGCAATGGATAGGAGTTGGATGAAAATTACGAATAGAAGGTCACTAGAATATTTAGATGGAGTCCAACAGTTTCTGAATTTTGCATCTAACCATGCACACTCAGATGGAACGATTTCATGTTCATGTAGAAAATGTGTGCATATAAATTCGTAGCCTATAGATGTCGTACAGGCTCACTTAGCGTCAAATGGGATTTGTAGGGGTTATAATCCTTAGGTTTTTAATGGGGAATCATCATCTACACCGACTTCTTCTGAAACTCCTAATTGTCATGTCCAAGAAAACCCAATGAGTATGCTGATCTTCGTGACATGTTGCATGACATGTTCCCCATATAAGATATGACATCTATGCTAAGAGAAGAAGTCCCTATTGTGCAACAACCCATAGAAGGTCCTGCAGAAGGTCCTAATGAAGATGCACTTCGGTTTATGAAATTGCTTGAAGATGCTAATTAACCTTGTTATGAAGGTTATAAGCATTTTAACAAATTGTCAACCATTGTGCATTTGTGCCATATGAAGTGTCTTAATGGTTGGCCCAACAAATCATTTACCATGTTGCTGCAATTTTTGCTTGATGTTCTTCCTTCAAATGCTAAGTTTCCAAAAGATTGTTATGAGGCTAAGAAGTTTCTTAATGATTTGGGCTTGAGCTATGAAAAGATTCATGCTTGTCCTAAAAACTGTATTTGATGCTGGAAAGAGAATGCCAACCTTAAAGCTTGTCCAAACTGTAAACTGTTCAAGATGGAAAAGTAATGAGTCTAATGGTCAACAAAGTACTAATGCTTCCTCTAAAAAAAGAAAGAAGAAAGTTGCAAAGATCCTATGATAGTTCCCCTTAAAGCCAAGATTGCAAAGACTATTTATGTCTCCTGAAACAACCAATCATATGAAGTGGCATGCCTATGGTTGTGTGAATTACTGAGGCATCCTGCTGATTTTGAAGCTTGGAAATCATTTGACTCTAAGTATATAGAGTTCTCATTTTAGCCTCGTAATGTGTGACTTGGATTAGCAGCCAATGGATTCAACCCGTATGGAAATATGAGTAGTACTCATAGTACATGGCCTGTCATTTTGATCCCATACAATCTCCTTCCATGGATGTGCATGAAAAGGTCTTCTTTCATGCTATCATTATTGATTCCCAGTCCAACCTCTTTCGGGAACGATATAGATGTGCACTTACAACCCCTAGTAGAAGAACTGAAGGAGTTATGGGATGTTAGAGTAAAAACGTTTGATGTGTCTTCCAAAAAATCATTCCAAATGCATGCTGCATTATTGTGGACCATAAATGATTTTCTTGTATATGGTGATATCTTAGGTTGGAGTACCAAAGGTGCTCTTGCATGCCCCCTTGTAACTATGATAGTCAGTCTTGTTGGTTAAGATATGGAAGGAAATTTGGTTACATTAGACATAGGCGATTCTTGGATAGTAATCAAAAATTCCGTAAGCAAAAACAATCATTTGATGGGCATGTTTGTACGAGATCATCTCCTATTACGATATCCGGAGTGGAAATCATATTACGAATGGATGCTGTTGCCGATCATGTGTTTGGGAAGAAAACAACTAGTTTTCCTAATAAAAGAAAAAGAGGGGAGGAAGCCTTAACTATGTGGAAGAAGAGAAGTATATTTTTCACCTTGCCTTATTGGGAGGACCATGTGTTGTGTCACAATCTTGATGTGTTGCACATTGAAAAGAATGTAGTCAATAATATAATTGGCACATTGTTGAACTTGGATGTCAAGACAAAGGATAACTTGAAGGCACGTCAAGACTTAAAGGATATGGGTTTAAGAAGTGAACTTCACTTGGAAAAGGTTGGGAATGATCAGACACGCATGCCATATGCCTGCTACCATATGAATGCTAGTGAAAAGGATGGTTTTCTGCATGTTTTGAAGGATGTAAGAGTGCCAGATGGATATTCTTCAAAAATCTCATGTTGTGTTAAACTCAAAGAACGCAAGATTAGTGGGGTGAAGAGCCATGATAATCACATCTTAATGCAGCAACTTTTTCCAATTGCAATACGCGGATCTTTGCCCCTTGAAGTGAGTAGGCCTTTAATTGACTTATCTTGTTTCTTTAGGGAGATATGTTCCAAAGTATTAAATGTGAAGGAACTTGGGGCTCTTGAGAAAAGAATTGCAGTGATATTGTGTGAGTTGGAAAGCATATCCCCCCCCCCCCCCCCCGCACCCCATCTTTCTTTACAGTGATGGTACATCAAGTCATGCATTTGGCTAATGAAGCCAAAGTTGCTGGCCCAGTTCATTATCGTTGGATGTATCCCATAGAGAGGTAACACGTATAGTAACTTGGTCTATCTAATTAATTTTTTTTCACACCAATTTCCCATTGTTGATCTTGGGTTTTCCAATAGGTACTTGTCAAGACTTAAGTCTTACGTGCATAATAAAACTTATCTAGATGGCTTCATTGCAGAAGGGTATATAGCAGAGGAATGCTTAGCATTTTGCTCACGCTATTTTAAATCTGTTGAAACTGCATTCATTCGGCCTGTAAGGAATGTCAAGGAATCCATAGGTGTGGTCGTGAGCATTACACTAGATTCAAATTAATGGATTCAAGCACATCGTTATGTGCTATTCAATTGTGAAGAAATCACTCCATTTCGTGAGTAAGTAATATGTCATTGCGTAGCCTTTCATGGCATTTAAGTACAATATTCTAAGTTAACACTAACACGTTTGTCTACATAGTGTACACATAGCGGAGATCAAGACTGATTTCTCTTTTCACGTAATCGATGATGTTATTCAAAAGCAGCACGTGGAGAAATTCTGCAGCTGGTTTAGGAACTATGTAAGTAAAACATATATATAAAACTTTAATGTTTATAATAGGTGATGTCAATGTCTATATATAAAACTTGGTTGTAACACTTTAGATAGCATACTTACAATAAACATCATTGTCTATATTAGGTGATGTCAATGGATGCATCTGAGAAAAAGAAACTCTTTGATAAAGTCATATGGCTTGCTCGATATCCAGATAATGAAGCAAAACAGTTCAAGAGTTATGTTATAAATGGTGTGAAGTTTCACACCAAAGACTTTGAGGTAACTAAGAAAACTCAAAACAGTGGAAATTGTGTTGTTATCGAAGGTGGTGCTACTTATTATGGTGTACTAATCAATATTATTAAGTTAAACTACTCTGATAAGTATTAATATGTACTATTCAAATGTCAATGGGTTGACGTTATTAGTGGGAGAGGATACAAAAAAGATGATTTTGGATTTCCCCTTGTCATTTTTTCATGATTGATACACATGGGTGGTCGATTGATTGACGAGCCTTATGCATAAGCATCTCAAGCTTCACAAGTGTATTCGTGGAAGATGTGAGAAATAAAGATTGGGCGGTGGTGGTTAAAACAAAACCTAGGGAGGTGTTTGATGTTGGTATTAATGCTTCACATGATGATGATGATGATGATGATGATGAAGTTGGTACCTATCTTGAGAATGTCCCTTATAATATAATTACTGATGATGCATGTGATGATGCAAATGACAACCGTGCTTAGGCTCGAGTTAATGAAGAAGGAACTATTTATGATACACCGTTGATCAGTGAGGATGAATTGCTTGAACAAGACTTTATCAATGATGAAGAGCTTAGCGATGATGTTTGAGTCTAATGATGATGAGTCCAATGATAATGAGTCTAGTGATGATGAGTCTTAGAGTTTCAAAACCCCTCACTGGTTAGTTTCTTCTCCTTAAAATTATATGTCATTGTTTGTGTGTTTTTTCTTAAAGAATTCATTATGTTCTAATACAATTATTTGAGAAAATAAATTTGTGTTTGGTTTTACATTGTATTTATGTTTGCTGAACATGGTATGTACAGCTTAGCTAAACCTTAGAAGGGTGTAACTTCATGTTTTGGTAAGGAGTAGAGTTTTTTTGTCTTATTAGGTCTCAAAGAATGAGGAGGCTAAGCTTTAAAGTTTTGATTTTTCCCTTCTTATTGTAAGTTTTTTGCTGCACTTTCTAATTTCTAGGAATCTGAATGGAATATTGTTTAGTTAAATGAGTATTAAGTTGAGGAAATGAGTTATGGGAGTGCAAAACATAGTGGTGAATGGATTTCTTATTTGTTCTCTATTATGGTTACGGGATTAAATGAGTTATTAGTGCATTTGAGTTTTTGGGTTTTAAGCATTTTTTTTTTTAATTTATCATACTTTGTGTCATTTCTTGTTGTGCTGAAGTCAAGCTCTTGAACAAAGCTAATCCCCCTTTACTTTGGGCTTAAGTTGATGATAGGTTGAGTTGTTTCTGTTTTATCTTGATTTGGTTTCCAACAAAATAATAAATGTAGAACCTTTCTAATTTGGAGTTAGAGAATCTTATTACGGATGATGTTCACTATGTTATTTGATGCAAGAATATGAGTTAGGGAAATTTTCAGTTGGTGCTTAAGTTTTCTTTCTTTAAATTTTGGTGCAAGATCCCACTCATAGTAGGGTGTTGTTGGAAATTAGTTTTGTCCATGTGATGGTATTGAAGTAGCATCCTCTCATATGGTCAGCCGTTGTAAGTGTTTTTTAGGCTTTTCATTACTAAGCTTTTATTTGGACTATGTAATTCTACCAAAGGGTATAATTTTGATTTGCTTTTTGGTTGATGGTTTTAGATGCTCACTGATGATATTGGAGACTTGACAATTACTAATGATGGTGCTACAATATTGAAGATGCTATAATTTTTTGATGGCTTTTTGTGTACAAAGAACTACATTTAAACAACCTCATTTTTTGGAAGTGTTGAAGGATTTGTTTAAATGCTTTGGAACTTTGATAATGGTTATAGACAATGTTATGTATTTGATAATATATTTCTATGTTAATACAATGTTTGTTTGGAGACATTTGTGGTGTTATCTAGTTACATTTGTGGTATTGTCTTAGTGGAGCTAAAATTATTATAGGTTATTGGTAATAGATATGTGGGTTTAGAACCCAGGAGGGAAAAAAAAAATTCACCTATAGCGGCAGGCATAAACCGCTACTGAAGGACTAGCATTTTAATATAATTGAAGATTTTTAGAACATATGTGATTTGATGCTAAGAACATATGTCAATATTTTATATAATTGGCTAATCCTTTGATAAAATGCACTTTACTTGTAATTGGTAAGATCTAGGACGTGTTTAATACTTCAAGAAACAAGGTTTCAAGATTAAGCGTTAAAGCCATGAAATTTATCCAAGAAACAAGTGAAGAAGTGCTGGTTTTTAAAGCTCGACTGCTAGCATCTATCGAGGTTTAAAAAGCTACTAAAGCCCAAAACTCGATAGCTAGCTCAATAGATACCCTATCTGTCGAGGTTTATGAAATTCAGTTTTTCAGAGCTGATTTCACTCCAATCCGTGAGTATGTGTATAAGTCTTCTTTTCTCACAACCTTAAACATATATAAGCATTATTTTAAGGGCCGTCATAGGTGGCATAGTTGTGTGAGTATAGAGCAAAGTCTTGTTCATGCAAATTGTGACCGGTAACAATTTGCCCTAGTTCATTTCTCTTTAAAAGAAGTTGTTGTGTTTGTACATTGTAGGGTTTTGTGACCAAGAAACTTCTTGATCTTCATCGTTTGGATGAATTGAAGAACTTTGCAGCCAACATCTTTTTCAAGTTGGTGATTAAGTTGTGTACTAGGATCTGCGCAATTAGTTAGTCATGTACTGGGAGCCGTGCATTGAAAAGAAGAGATTGTCACTACAGAACAAGTCCAATTGGGTATTGGGGTAAGTGTTCAACTGTAAGTTGGTATAAGGTACTGTGATTCCTTTACTTGTAACCGCTTGTTTTGATAATAGTGGATTCTTGGGAGTGGTGGCCTTAAAATCACCCAGTGGAGTTTTTGCAATGTAGGTTTTCCCCATTCTTAAAAAAATCACCATGTCAATTTGATTCCTATTGCATATTAGTTAATTGGTAATTTGTTTGTGCTACCACGCGTTTTGCATGTTAATTGAATTAATTAATTAACTTGGCTAAATCAATTGGTTAATTCATCACAAGGGGTCAATATATTCTTGGCCTATCAAGTGGTATCAGAGGAGACACACTTTGATTAGGTTTTAGTCTTTGCTGTGTGATCCATTGACCCTTGTTTGTCATGGATAGAGGATAGTCTCTTATTATACCCCCTTTATTTGATGTCACTAACTATGCATACTGGAAAGTACGCATGAGAGCTTTCTTGTAGTCAATAGATGAAAAGGTGTGGCAAGCTGTGGAGATAGGTTGGACCAAGCCTACGGAAGCATTGGTCAACTAGGATGATGCTAAGATTAAGGTGGCAAACTTCAACAGCAGGGCATTGAATGATCTATTTAGTGCAGTCACGAATGAGGAATTCAAGAAGATATCCTCTATTGAAACTGCGAAGGAAGCATGGACCATTCTTCAAAAAACCTATTAGGGAACCAAGGCTATTAAGGATTCGAAGCTACAGAGGCTCACTACAAACTTCGAAGAGATTAAGATGAAGGAGGAGGATGAGTCATTCGATAAGTTCTATGCCAAGCTTAAGTGTTAGGATATATACTCTTAAATCCTATTGTATTATGCTATGTATGACATTATGTATGACTTAATGTTATGATTAATAAAGTTATTTTATTATTATCTAGAAAATAATGGTAACATGAATATTTGGACATTATCATATAGTCCATGAGATGCATAGTATGTGATTTATGTGATTTAGTCACAGAAGATATAAATCACAAGTTCTTTGTAAACTCAGAATTTTAGTTCGTAGTCGGTGATGAAATTGGGCGTTTCATCTGCAAAGACTATAACATATCAACTAAGATGATTTGTCTTGATCATGGAAGTGGAGACTTCTAGTTGGTATGTTGATATGTTTTAAGAGTTAAGACATATTGAACTGGACCGCTGTGAGATTTATTATTCTTCTAACGACTGTCAAATGAATAATAAATATCACGACTTGTATTCACATGAACTCTTAATCCTGAGAGAATAATAGACCTGATCTGAGATCTAAAGTAACGGTCAAAACCTCAGTATGTTGGGCAGCCACATTTAGTGTTGATGGAACATATATTCTCAAGATGGAATTCATAATCTCTTAACGGAGATATAAAATATTCCCTTGAGATAAGTTTAATGGTTTTGGTTATTTAGAGTGTTAGGCCTAACCACTTTAGTAAGAATATACTAAAGTATATATTTATGGAATTGGATTTCATAAATATATGATGAATAACTTAAAAGGATTAAACCGGGTACTCAAGGATTAAGATGTAGTAATTAACAAAGTGGCAGTCTGCATTATGACTTTGTATTACTACGAATATTTTATGAAGGGGTTGCATGTATAATAAAGTCTTGGGATATAATTTAATAATAAGACCTAGGGTGCAATTATATTTATATAGTGGTATTAAATATAATTAATGATAACTTTGGGCTTGTCAAGAGTTGATAGAAAAGCCCAAGGCCCATTGGAGCTAGTGTCTTATTGGTCCCTTTTGGTCCCACTCCAAGCCACACACTAAAGCCCAATTGGAAAGGCCCAATAGGCCGGCCCAATTAGATAATTAGTTGGTTATAAAAGGAGAAACATACAGAATTTTTTCATAAGAAAAAAAAAGGAGACATCATTGCGAAGTGGTGTGTATGTGTGAGTGAAGCCACTCAATACTCTCCCTTAGAAACTGATTGAGAGACCACACTTCTTGGGTGTAAAGTGGAATTTGAGTGAAGATTAAAAGTGTTCCCAACTACTTCGAATCTTTTGTTTTGAATTTCACCGCACCAAGGTACGCAATCTTGTTCTTGAATTCTGAAATTTACATAGTGCATGTTATCAATCATGAATGAAATAGATCCATGTTTGTTGCTTCTGCTATATGTTTTGTCTGAGATACAAAACCAGATTTACCAACAATTGGTATCAGAGCCAGGTTTTCATATCATGATTGTATAACATGTGATTGAATTTTAGAATTTAAGAAAACCGTCATCTTTGTGTTTCAATTTTCTTTTTACAAATCGGCTGTTAGAAATGAATTGTATCTCATCATACACGGCTTTTCTATTAAACCATGTCTTATTCATTCACTGATTATGGATATATGAATTCGGCATTACAACTATATTTATATATATTGTTTTCGGTTGAATGAATCAATTGATGGTAACCGTACTGGAACTGTCATGTGCGATTCTTTTAATACGAGCCCTTTGGTTTATATATATATATAAAGCACTAGGAGCGGAACATGGTATTGGTATCATCCGTGTCTTGTAATATCAAAGTTGTATTGCAAGTTTGATGATATTCATTGTAACCGCCAACTGCATGGAACGGTGCCATGCACGTTGAATATATGATATATATATATATATATATATATATTGGTTCATGCAATCCGTTTTGCTTGGATATATGAATTGGCTTGGGTATTGCATGGATTTAAAGGCTTAAATGAATGCACTGTTTGGTTTTTGGTTGGTCGGATTGTTATATGATTGTTATATATACAATATGTATAATGCATATTATATATACATATTATATATGTATAATATATTATAATCCGTATGGTATATTATATTATATATATTATTTATATATATATGAAATATAATATATATGGGTTTGGTTTTATATTATTTATATATATATATATATATATATGTGTAATATAATATATGCCATCTAGTTAATGCTAGGATTATGAAATTTATTCCTAATGAGATTAGGATTATGTTTTCAAGGTTTCTAGTGTTATTATTGTTCTTTTTTTAAAAAACCTTTAATTTAAAATATCTAGTGGGAGAGAGATGCAAGGGTTGCATCTCACGGCCTCCATTGTTGGTTCATAGTAGTGTGAAATATATACTTTGTCTTAGCTTCGAGCTTTGCATTCCATGCGGAGAGTATTTATTTCATGGTCATACAAGATTGAATTTCTTGGTTTATAGTAGTTTGATCAAACACCTTGTCTTAGCCTCGAGCTTTGCGTTCCATGCGGAGGGTGTTTTGTATCATGGTACTACAAAATAAGCCTGTTAAGGGGATGAAATGTGGCTACACACGATTCTAGACATTGGTATACACTAGACTAAATATTATAGTATCCTCTATGCTGAGTTCTTACTATAATTATTTAGAGGCCAAATGTATACGGCATATTATTGGTGTTTGATAAGAGTTATCATGATAGCATTAATAATGAGAATAGTTCTCAATCAATCATAGTATTTTATATTCACTCTATGCTGAGGAATATTAATTGCGGGATTGAGTTGTCATTGCATATATTATATTATGGTTTTATTAAGGTTCCATATTATATGCTTATATGCTAAATTGATAATGTCTAGTTTACTTATTATATTCATGTATATTATTTTCAGATTTGAACATGGCATCATTTAGCCCACTTGTTACCATTCTTAATCAAAACAAACTGACTGGATCCAATTATGTTGATTGGAAAAGAAACTTGGACATAGTTCTCACAGCTGAAAAGCACAAATATGTGCTTACTCAACCATGTCCTAACTTTCCATCATTAGATGCTCCTCTTGAGGAAAAACAACGATATGATCGTTGGCAGAAATATAATGAGATGGCCAAGTGCTATATCCTAGCATCTATTTCAAATGTTCTACAGCATCAAATGCAGGATGTAGAATTGGTTTCGGACATTATGCTAAGTCTGAAGGAGATGTTTGGTGAGCAAGGCCGTTCTACAAGGCAAGAAATTATGAGGCAAATTTATAATACCAAAATGGCTGAAGGTACTTTAGTGAGGGAGCATTGTCTTAGGATGATCTCTAATCTGAATACATTGGAAGTTTTAGGTGCCGATATTGATGGAGAATCCCAAGTGGATATGATACTCCAGTCATTACCAGAATCATTCAAGTAATTCAGATTTAACAATAATATGAACAAAAAGGTTTATACATTGTCTGAATTGATGAATGAATTGGTAGCGGCGGAAGGCATCCTTGGTACTTCTAGTGTTGATGCCAATATGGCTGAGGCTTCTACTTCTCAACCTAAGTTGAAAGGCAAAGGTAAAAAGAAGAAGAAGAAGAAGGACTTCAGCAAGAGAGATGGTAAACAAATTGCCTTAGGGGTTGCCAACAAAGGAAAGAAAACCAAAGGAAAGTGTTTCCATTGTGGTGAGAAAGGACATTGGAAGAGGAATTGTCCAATATTCAAAGCTGCCAAGAATAAAGGTATGAAAAGTACATTCCTTCTTGAAATATGTTTGGTACAGAATCCCACGGATTCCTAGTGTGTGGATTCAGGTTGTACTAATCATATCTGCAATACTTTGCAGGGGTTCCAGGAGACCAGAAAGCTGAATGAAGGGGAATTGTTTCTTACTTTGGCTGATGGGAGCAGAATACCAGTTGTAGCTGTTGGAGTGTTTAATTTATGTTTTGAGTCTAGGGTTTTAATATTGGAAGACTGTTTGTATGTACCTAATGTTTGTAGGAATTTAATTTCTGCAACTTATTTAGGTAAACAAGGATATTATGTTATCCTAAAAGACAATGTTGTAATAAAGAAGGATAAAGTGTTTATCTGTTCTGGCAATATTGTGGATGGTCTTTATATTTTAACTCTTGATAAGCATGAATTATATAATTCTAAATTAGATAATGGCTCACATGTAAAATCATTAAAGTGAAAGCTTCCTTCTACTAGTGATGCATATCTATGGCACTTACGTTTGGGCCATATTAATTCAAATAGGATTCAAAGACTAATCAAAGATGGACTTTTACAGCCCATGGACTTTGATGGATTCCCAGTTTGTGAATCTTGTTTGGAAGGTAAAATGACCAAACGACCTTTTAATGCAAAAGGTAGAAAAGCCCAAGAGTTGCTAGAACTAGTACATTCAGATGTATGTGGTCCTATGTCAATCCAAGCAAGAGGTGGCTATGAGTATTTCATTACTTTCACTGATGATTACTCTAGATTTGGTTATGTGTACCTAATGAGACGGAAGTCCGAAGCTTTTGAAAAGTTCAAAGAGTTTAGGGCTGAAGTTGAGAATCAATTGGGTAAACATATAAAGGCCATTCGATCTGATCGTGGTGGCGAATACCTTCTTGGGGATTTTAAGGATTACTTAACTAAAAATGAGATTATATCTCAATTGACTGCACCTGGAACTCCACAACAAAATGGTGTAGCGGAAAGAAGGAATAGGACTCTTTTAGATATGGTTAGGTCCATGATGAGTTATTCGACTCTACCAACTTCTTTTTGGGGATATGCCTTAAATACTGCAATATATCTTCTGAATTTAGTACCTTCGAAGTCTATTCCTAAAACACCTGTAGAGTTGTGGAATGGGCGTAAGCCTAGTATGAGACACCTCCATATTTGGGGTTGTCCAGCACATGTGTTAAAAGGAAAGTCTGACAAGTTACAGTCTAAAACAGAAGTGGTATTCTTTGTAGGATATCCAAAAGGAACTGTTGGAGGTTTATTCTTTAGTCATAAAGATAATAAAGTGTTTGTTAGTGCAAATGCTAAATTCTTGGAAAATGACTATATGAATAATTTTATTCCTAAAAGTAGAGTTGTTTTGGCTGAAATGAATGAACCTGTAATTGAACAACCAATGGATGAAACTAGGAATGATGTGGCTATATTGGATACACCACAAGATACTACTCATGAGATGTCTAGTACACAGATGCCTCGTCGTAGTGGGAGGAATGTTAGGCCACCTATAAGATTCATAGGTTTTGGAGAGATTTATGAAGCTATCTCAGAGGAGGCTGAAACTAATCCTTACACTTATGAAGAAGCAATGAATGATATAGATGCACATCATTGGGTCCAAGCTATGAAATCTGAATTAGATTCCATGTATTCCAATCATGTTTGGGATCTTGTAAAGGCGCCTAACGGCATTAAACCTGTTGGTTGCAAATGGATTTACAAGAGAAAGAGAGGGATAGATAGAAAGGTTGAAACCTTTAAAGCAAGACTAGTGGCGAAAGGGTATACACAAAAAGAAGGTATTGATTATGATGAAACTTTTTCGCCAGTAGCCATGCTTAAATCTATCAGAATTCTCTTATCCATTGCTGCTCATTATGATTATGAGATTTGGCAAATGGATGTCAAGACTGCATTTCTTAATGGCAATCTTGACGAAGAAATCTATATGATGCAACCTGAAGGTTTCATAGCAAAGAACCAAGAGCATATGGTATGCAAGTTGAAAAAGTCCATTTATGGACTTAAGCAAGCATCTAGGTCATGGAACATCAGATTTGATCAAGCAATCAAATCATTTGGTTTTGAACAAAATCTTGATGAACCATGTGTGTACAAAAGACATCAAGATAAAGTAGTAATGTTCCTAGTGCTTTATGTTGATGACATTTTACTCATTAGAAATAATGTAGGGGTAATGTCATCGGTAAAGGTTTGGTTGTCAAGCCAATTTGAAATGAAGGACTTAGGTGAAGCTAACTTTATTCTTGGGATCAAGCTTTGGTGAGATCGCAAGAATAAGATGTTAGGTTTATCACAAGCTGGATATATAGATAAAGTTCTAGAACGTTTTAGCATGCAAAACTCCAAGAAAGGATTACTTCCTTTCAGACATGGAGTTCCTCTGTCTGATGACCAAAGGCCTAAGACTCTTGAGGAAGAAAATATGATGAGACAAATTCCTTATGCTTCTGCAGTGGGAAGTCTCATGTATGCCATGCTATGTACTAGACCAGATATCTGTTATTCAGTTGGCATGGTCAGCCGATATCAATCAAATCCAGGACTTAAACATTGGCAAGCTGTAAAGCATATTCTTAAGTATCTACAGAGAACAAGAGATTATATGCTTGTTTACCATAGTGAGGATTTGATTCCAATTGGTTATACAGATTCAGATTTTCAGTCAGATCTTGATTTCAGAAAGTCCACTTTAGGTTCTGTGTTCACCTTGGGAGGTGGAGCCATTAGTTGGAGGAGTGTTAAGCAATCTTGTATTGCGGACTCCACCATGGAGGCTGAATATGTTGCTGCTTGTGAAGCGGCAAAGGAAGCTGTTTGGCACAAGAAATTCCTTTCTGATTTTGGTGCTGTGAGAATGGAGCAAGTTCCCATTACAATGTTTTGCGACAATAGTGGAGCGGTTGCACAATCCAAGGATCCAAGGAATCACAAGAAAGGAAAGCACCTTGAGAGAAAGTACCACATTATTCGAGACTTTGTTGCTCGAGGAGATGTAGTAGTAGCAAAGATTGATAGTGCAAGTAATCTAGCAGATCCCTTTACCAAAAACTTGCCACAATGGACTTTTGAGTCACATTTGGAGGGAATGGGAGTTAGATTAGTGCACAATAGTCTTTAGGGCAAGTGGGAGATTGTTAGGATATATACCCTTAAATCCTATTGTATTATGCTATGTATGACATTATGTATGACTTAATGTTATGATTAATAAAGTTATTTTATTATTATCTAGAAAATAATGGTAACATGAATATTTGGACATTATCATATAGTCCATGAGATGCATAGTATGTGATTTATGTGATTTAGTCACAGAAGATATAAATCACAAGTTCTTTGTAAACTCAGAATTTTAGTTCGTAGTCGGTGATGAAATTGGGCGTTTCATCTGCGAAGACTATAACATATCAACTAAGATGATTTATCTTGATCATGGAAGTGGAGACTTCTAGTTGGTATGTTGATATGTTTTAAGAGTTAAGACATATTGAACTGGACCGCTGTGAGATTTATTATTCTTCTAACGACTGTCAAATGAATAATAAATATCACGACTTGTATTCACATGAACTCTTAATCCTGAGAGAATAATGGATCTGATCATGAAATGTAGGTTGCTTTGATATATCAGGAGTGAGATCTAAAGTAACGGTCAAAACCTCAGTATGTTGGGCAGCCACATTTAGTGTTGATGGAACATATATTCTCAAGATGGAATTCATAATCTCTTAACGGAGATATAAAATATTCCCATGAAATATGTTTAATAGTTTTGGTTATTTAGAGTGTTAGGCCTAACCACTTTAGTAAGAATATACTAAAGTATATATTTATGGAATTGGATTTCATAAATATATGATGAATAACTTAAAAGGATTAAACCGGGTACTCAAGGATTAAGATGTAGTAATTAACAAAGTGGCAGTCTGCATTATGACTTTGTATTACTACGAATATTTTATGAAGGGGTTGCATGTATAATAAAGTCTTGGGATATAATTTAATAATAAGACCTAGAGTGCAATTATATTTATATAGTGGTATTAAATATAATTAATGGTAACTTTGGGCTTGTCAAGAGTTGATAGAAAAGCCCAAGGCCCATTGGAGCTAGTGTCTTATTGGTCCCTTTTGGTCCCACTCCAAGCCACACACTAAAGCCCAATTGGAAAGGCCCAATAGGCCGGCCCAATTAGATAATTAGTTGGTTATAAAAGGAGAAACATACAGAATTTTTTCATAAGAAAAAAAAAGGAGACGTCATTGCGAAGTGGTGTATGTGTGAGTGAAGCCACTCAATATTCTCCCTTAGAAACTGATTGAGAGACCACACTTCTTGGGCGTAAAGTGGAATTGGAGTGAAGATTAAAAGTGTTCCCAACTACTTCGAATCTTTTGTTTTGAATTTCACCGCACCAAGGTACGCAATCTTGTTCTTGAATTCTGAAATTTACACAGTGCATGTTATCAATCATGAATGAAATAGATCCATGTTTGTTGCTTCCGCTGTATGTTTTGTATGAGATACAAAACCAGATTTACCAACATTAAGGACATAGTGAACTCAGCTTTTAATCTTGGGGAAACCATTCCTGAACCCAAGATTGTGAGAAAGGTGCTCAGATCTCTACCCAAGAGATTTCATGCCAAGATCACCGCGATTGAGGAATCAAAGGATATTGACAAAATTCCTTTGACAATGTTGGTTGGAAATCTGCAGACCTATGAGTTGGGTTTGACAAGGATCATGAAATCAAGCAAGAGCAAGAGCATGGCATTGAAGGCCAAGAGCAATGACACTGATGAGTCTTCAGACGATGAAGATTCTAAGATGAAGTCCTACATCACTAGGAAATTCAAGAAGTTTATGAAGAATGCCAATGGGAAGGGCTTTGATAAAGACCGTAGGCAATCTAGCTCCTTTTAGTCCAAGAGCCAAGACAAAGGGAATAAGGATTTTAGGGATGGCAGTCAGTGCACTATTCCCTCAGAACCAAAATGTTTTAGGTGTCAAGGTTTCGGTCACATGAAATAAGAGTGCCCTACGTATCTCAAGAAAATTGGGAAAAGCAAGGAACTTGCTGTAACTTTAAGCGACATCGAACCTGAGGATGATTTCGAAAATGAAGATGACGAAATCATAAATGCCTTCACTGCCACTGTAAATCCTACTGAAGGGATTGTCGAACATGTGGATGAAGAAGAGGAATTGGTGGAGTCTAAGTTTGAAAAGATGGATGATCAAGATGATATTCATGCAGCCTATGAAAATTTGTATAAAGTCTTTGAGAAGCATGAGAAACTATATAGGCTGGCCACCAAGTAGCTGAGTGATTTGGAGCTTGATAGAGAAGAACTTTCCACAAAGTTTGATGAAGCAAATTAGACCGTTGGAGCACTACGATTTGAGAATAACTTCTTGGCTGAAAAGACTAAGAAGCTTGAGGCAGAGTTGCTCCAAGTCAGAGCTCAGCTAGAGAGGATTTCAAGTGCAAAGCTTGTTGAGATGCTTAGTTTACAGAAATCTGCTTCTGATAAAACCGGTTTAAGGTATGATTTCTCTTCTCCTAGTATTACTTCTATCAGTACTCCTGTTTTTATTTCTCCTACTAATAATGTTGTTTCTGAAAACAACAATGACAAAATTGTTTTAGCTAGTGAGAACACAGACAAGGGTAAATCTATCTTAGGAGCACCCCTTAAATTTGTTAAGAAAGAGAATAAAAACCCTAAGGCTAAGAAAGGTAATGCTCAAAAGCCTAAATAGAAGAAGCAGCATTTCTGTCATCACTGTGGGGCAGCTGGACATACTTGACTTAATTGCTATAAGTGGTTAGCCACTCAACAGAGCAATAGCATGATCGTGTCGAGAAACCAGAATCAATTCCCATCCTCCTTTGCTCCTCTTGGAGATCTTCTCAAAGCCCTCATGTTCCTTTCGAACTTGAATGGTTTCAATTCTTCCCCTTTACTGCCGGTTCAAGCATTCACGCAAAGGAAAGGTTCCTCCAAGGTGTGGAAGGAAAAAGGCTCAAAGTGATTTAGTCACTTTTTCTCTCTCACCCCTTTATTGTTTTTGATTGCATTACTTGTGTGTTTTGCTTTAATGTTTTAAGTCAGTCTAGTTTTATGCATTGTTTGTTTTGTTTAACAAGTTTTTGTTTGTTTTCTTTTCAGTTTTGCTTTATTTTGTTTTTCATATAAAAATAAAAAAAAATTGAAAAATAAGAAAAATACAAAAACAGTGTGTGTTTGTGTACATTGGTACTTGTGTACCTTGGATGGACATTGAAACAAAGTTTTCTAAACTTTGTATCTTTTGTAGCTTAGATGGGCGTCGCTATGCACAACTAAGCAAGTGAGCTTTGTGGCTTGTGTTTGTGATGAGTAAGATTAAGTAATCTCTTGTACTTATCACTTGTATCACTCTTTTTGACGGGAAAGACTAGAAAATCCTAAGAGAGAGGCATAAATAATCATCTCACTACTATTGCCCGCCAATCATAAAATGACATTTGTATGCTTTAGCATAGCAAAAGTACAATGTCATAAGCTTAAAATAATTGGGAATTTCTTTTCTTTCACTTATATGCCCATGCATGATATGCTTTATAGTAGAAATATGCAAAGACATAAAAGCAAAAAGAATAAAAATGTTTTATATATGATTGCAGGTGTGTTTCTAAGAGATGTGGGAGTTATAGGATGTACCTCGAAGGTGATAGTCCCCATCAAACAGTTATAATTGTGTGTGAGTTAAAGTGATTTTCTCATATCTCAAATTATCATAACATGTTGACACTCATGCAATCTTGCGATGTTTTTCACACACAACACGCAATATTCTTTGCTACTTTTGATACATGTGCAGGTACAATGTGATTTTTTCATCACAAGAGATACATGTGTTAATGTATACTCACTAAACTATCTTGACTTGTTTTTGAAATATAAAATTGGTTAGACGTGTTTAGAGTGTATGTGTTTTGGATTTATGTGCTTATCATTTTTTTGTTGTTGAGGGATGATTTTGAGAGCTTAAAATGTTGTTTGGATCCTTGGTTGAGTAGCATGCTTGATTGCATTCATGTCTATGTTTTTCTCCTCTTTGAAAAACTATTTTTAAGTAATCTTGATAGCTCATCAATACCTCTCAATAGCTAGGCTATTTGTCGAGACCCTTCAACTGCTTTTTATCGCAATCATGATAACTCTCGATAGCTACTTCGATCCATCAAGAAACCTTTTGGATGCTAGATAGCTTTTCGATAGCTACCTCGATCCATCGAGAATTCTTAGCTGTGGACACCTTCGACAGATTCTAGACAGCTCTTCAACAGATAAAAAGCACGTTTTAATCCTCGATACCTCTCTACACCTCTTGATCTGTCAAGAATTATGAACTTTCAATATAAAGGATCTGCGCGATGTTTCCTCATTTCACCTCGATCTTTCTCGATACTTTCGATATCTTTCTCTCCCAAAACCTCTTTCTCTCACTCTAAACTTCATCCCCAAGAGATTTTCGACCTAAAGATCATCTTCTTTCATCTGGTATGATCTTTTTCTCCCATTCTATCATGCATTTCATGTTTTCTGACCTAACTTTTTGGATCTTTAATAAATTTTGGAATTTTTCAAAATTGATGAAGTTTTTGTAAAAATTTTAGGATGGGTCTTGTTTAAATGTTTTTAAATCTGCATGCATTGCATCACATTTGCATTATAACAATGTTTCATGCATTTAGATGTGTGTTTACTTTGTTGCAATGTTGTGTGCTGGTAGGTTTGAATTAGGCTGAGCCCATGATGTATATATGTTTGCATGTCACATGTTCATGCATTTTCATGCATACGTACCATTTTGTTCTATCTTTTGATACTAAACTGCTTTGGTGCTTTTTTGATTGTCTCTCTCTCTTCCTCTATCTCTCTATCTTGCGTTAGTTGGTTCATGGAACCCAAACGCAAATCCACTCCGTCCCAGAACCCTTTTCGTTCTGGGACATCTTATTCTTCTGACCCATTTCCATTTCATGTTCGGTTTCGTGATGAGAAGGCCCGTAAGGACTTCTTGGAAAACTTTTCTAGATGAGGCATTAATTTGGAATGCCAAGTCATTATGTCAGACTTTTTTGACACTGACCTACCCACTGTTATCTATAGTAGGGGTTGGGAGTCACTGTGTGGCGCTTCAGTCACTTGTCCCTTCGTGATCATATAGGAGTTTTACTCCAATATGCACGGAAGCGATACTTCTGTACCTCATTTCTTCTCTCACATTAGAGGTATGCGTATCGCAGTTACTTTGGAGATTGTCTTCGAGGTACTACACGTTCCTAGGGTAGTGCATCTTGACTACCCTGGTTGCGAGCGTCTGAGGACTATGTCAGAGGACGAACTCACGTCTCTATTTTGTGAGACACCTTCGTCTTGGGGTGACCGTCAAAACATCATTTGCTCGGCCTTTGCTAAAGGTCTGAGATTCCTAAACATGGTGATGACATTCATTAACCATCCATTGTCTCACTATAACACTATCACAGAGCCTAGTGCTCGATTTTCGCTATCCCTCATTGAGCATATCTCTATCAACTTCCCTTCTCACTTCATTCTTTCTTTTATAGATGTTTATAGAGATACGGCGACCCGTGATAAGCTTATTTTTTCTTAATCTATCACGTGGCTTCTTAGCCATTTTTCCGTCTCCTATCCCGAGTCTCTTCACTTCTTCGTCATGGGTGCCATTGACGCCGCTACCGTTAAGCAAAGTGATGCACAACTTTGTTTGAGGCAGACTCAGACCGAGATGGCCGCTCCTCCAGCTTCTGCTGCTCCATCCACATCCGCTCCTTTGTATTTTGCTGGTGGAGTGACACTTGAGGCCATCATGGCATAGCTTGTGTGCATGGATGCTTGCTTTGACACTTTCAGTGATGAGTTGTGTTAGGTAAACACCCGTGTTGGTTGTATCACACGACGACAGGCTGTCATGAATGGTTTCATTGTTGCCTCTTCTCCATCTCCACCGGCCTCCGAGGATGAAAGTGATGACGGCTTCGGCGGTGATGATGCTGATAAGGACGGTGATGCTCGCCTAGTGATGGTGAGATGTCTACTTGATGTACTTACCCTTTGTCACTCGTGACAAGAAATGAGAGTAGTTTTGGATATGAGAGTAGTCATACACATAGGAGGAGGGTTAGCATAGGAGATTTTTGTTAGGAGGAATGTTTATTGAGGGATGTATTGAGGTTTTCATGTATTTTCTTTTCTTTTCTTTTACATTTACCTCTTGTATATTGGTCTTCTGACCATCTGACATACATCGTATTTATTTTTGGTTTATATCTATTGATGTGTGTTATTCAACTATCTTTACATGTGTTGTTTCTTTTCTCTCTTTATGCACATGCTTCTTATATTCATGTATGCAATCTTTTATTTCTATTTCACACTAAGATGCCTTGATGAGTTTTGTTTAAAGTGTTTCAGAAATACAGGTTGTCAAAGTCTACTTGCCATAAACTCTCTTCTTACAAAGTTTTTCAAGAGTTTGTGTTAGGATAGATTTTATTGTATTCAACAAGTGAATATGAGTTTAGTGATTTAGGACTTCTCTCATATGTTCATTTGTTTGTTATGGTTTTGTCAAGGATTGCCAAAGGGGGAGATTGTTAGGACATATGTGATATGTTGCTAGGAACATATGTTAATATTTTATGTAATTGGCTAATCCTTTGACAAAACGCACTTTGCTTGTAATTGGGTAGATCTAGGATGTGTTTAATACTTTAAGGAACAAGGTTTCAAGATTAAGTGTTAGAGCCATGAAAATCTATCCAAGAAATAAGTGAAGAAGTGCTAGTTTTTAAAGCTCAATAGCTAGCATCTATCGAGGTTTAAAAAGCTGCTGAAGCTCGAAGCTCGACAGCTAGCTCGATAGATACCCTATCTGTTGAGGTTTATGAAATTCAGTTTTTAAGAGTTGATTTCACTCAAATCCGTGAGTATGTGTTTAGGTCTTCTTTTCTCATAACCCTAAATATATGTAAGGATTATTTTAAGGGCCGTCATAGGTGGCACAGTTGCGCGAGTTTAGAGCAAAGTCTTGTTTATGCAAATTGTGATCGAAGACAGAATTTGCCCTAATTCATCTTTCTTCTGAAGAAGCTATTGTATTTGGACACCGTAGGGTTTTGTGACTAAGAAAATTCTTGATCTTCATTGTCTGGATGAACTGAAGAACTTTGCAGCCAACATCTTTCTCAAGTTGGTGATTAAGTCGCGTACTGGGATCTGTGCAATTAGTTAGTCATATACTAGGAGTCATGCATTGAAAAAGAGAGATTGTCACTATAGAACAAGTCTAATTGGGTACTGGGGTAAGGGTTCAACTGTAGGTTGGTATAAGATATTGGGATTCCTTTACTTATAACCGCTTGTTTTGATAATAGTAAATTCTCGGGAGTGGTGACCTTAAAATCACCCAGTGGGGTTTTTGCTGTATAGATTTTCTCCATTTGTAAACAAATCACCGTGTCAATTTAATTTCCGCTGCATATTAGGAAATTGGTGATTTATTTGTACTATCATGCGTTTTGCATGTTAATTACATTAATTAATTAACTTAGTTAAATTAGTTGGTTAATTCATCAAAATGGGTCAATATATTCTTGGCTTATCAAAGACCTATAGCGGCGTTTATCGCCTGCCGTTAAAGCTTCAAACATATAGCGGCAGGCGAAACCGCCGCTAAAAGGTACATAGGTGTCAAAATTCAAAATTGCCAAGAGGTCCTAGACATCAAAAGTCGGGGGACTCCCCTAAGAGATCCAAGTGTTCAAGAGCTTCCCCGAGAAGTATACATTGTTAGAAGCCAAGCTTTTCCTCACAATTGCGTTTCCTTTTATTGTAAAAGGCCTACTGTTGGAGCCAATGAACCCAGCATTGAAAAAGCAAGTCTTGTACCCGCATGTAATTTAAAGAAAGGTCCTTCCCCCATTACCAATAATTAAATAGATAAATAGATAATTAAATTAGTAAATATAAATAACTCATATAGAAATATATATTTAAATAAATAAATATATCAGATTTTGGCTAGATGGGTTTGAGGGGATGTGAATCAGTTATTGTAGAGGGTGGGTTTGAGAGTTTGGCTTTGCCGGCGATGGATCAGAGATGTTGGAGGCGGGTATGGCTTCACCGGCGTGAGTGAGAGTTTTGCCTTGGTGGATTGGGTACATGCAGGGCTCGAAGTGGGTGGAGGTGAGGTTGAGTGGGAGAAGAGAAGAAAAGGGAGAAAACTCACCAGCGCGGAGGGGGAAATGATGATGCTGCTTGTCGGAATGTGGGTGGACCTCGGACTAGCGTCGGAGTGTGGGATGGAATTGTGTCTCTCTCTTGTTGGTGCGTGGGGTGGAGCTAAGGTGAGCTTGGAGATGGGTTTCGGACTGTGTGAGGAGTGTGTGAGGAGTATGTAATTTCAGAAATGTGTTGAAGGTAAAATGGAAACTTAAATGAATTTACGGCTTGGCATGCTTATTTTACAGTCAAACGGATTTCTATTTTCAGTTTAACTGTATTTTCAAGTGGTGCCAAGCACACACCCAGGTGTAAAATGTTTTTAGGTTTTAGTTTACATACAAAACAAGTGCAGGCTTACCCAAATTAGATGGGTCATGAGTGGATTAATAGATTTAGATAAAAATTGCCACCTCTAAGTAAACGTAAAATTGAGTATAGTTTTTTATTTTCTTATTTTAAGAAATGAAGTATAGTTTAGGTAAGTAAACTAAGAGCATCCCCATCAGTCTTTGTATAAATGTGTATAAATGTGCAAAATGGAAAAACTCACTAATTTTACACATTTTGAGCAAAAAAAACACCCACATCAGTGGGTGTAAACTCTTGTATAAATGCACGTTGTTACAGTAACCGTGCAAATTTACACGGTTATTATAGCATGTGTATATAATATAATAATAATTTTTTCTCTCTCCTTTCTACCGGACTCTCACATCCCTCTCTCTCAGGTGCACAGCACAGCTCTCTCTCTCTCTCTCTCTCTCTCTCTCTCTCTCTCTCTCTCTCTCTCTCTCTCTCATCAAGCTTTCTTCCTCTAGCTTCCGCCAATTGCCCCGTCGCCGATGAGAACGAGGTCGAGCAAGCCAAGTTGCCGGACAGTCCGTCGCCTACAACACGAATGGAGTTCCCCGACGAGTCCGTCGCCTGAAATCTCGTGGGTTTTGAGCTTGAGCTGCCGTGAATCTTTTTTTACTGGTTGAACTTGAGCCCAGAATCTTTTCTTAGTGCTTGAGTTTGAGGCTGCCGTGATCTCGTGGGTTTTGATCCATTTTTGGTTAAGCTTGATCCATCTTTTTTGCCTCATCAATCTTTTTTTTTATTATTGGTTTTCTTTGGGATTCCGGTGTGATCGGCTTGTGTGGATTCCAGCGTCGATCTTGTTGGTCGGTGGGAGGCCAGAGGCGTCGATCTTGAGAGAGAGGGTGGCTGATAATGGTGGCTGTGTAGGTTGTGTTGGATCAAAGAAATGAATATTTTATTTGAATAAATGCATATAATAGATAAACTGATGTGGGTGTTTTGTAAAAATTGATGTGTAAAATAAAAAAAGTCGATTTTAAACGTGTAAAATGGAAATTTTTTTTCACGGACTGATGTAGATGCTCTAATGGAAGACTATTTGCCATTTAATACTTCATTAAAAATCATCCTCAACAAAATAAAATAAAACCGACGTTGTTGAAGTAGGCCACTAGCCATTAATTTCTACTGGAAGTCTACAAAATGTAATAATTAGGTGGGCTCGACTGTTTTAGTGCGTTCATGTATTGTTATACTTTGTGTCCAACTAACATAATCAAAACTGAAATTTATGATCTGATATTTATAATTTCCAAAAAAAAAAAAACTGATATTTATAACGTTGTAAGGGCAAAAATGTCATTGAATATGATGTTTCTACTTATAACTACCGACTTTTGGTCATTCTGCATCCACACAGAAATATTAATACTCATCAAGATTGCTCTCAAATCTGTTGCGAAGCATTTTATTTTCTTTCCGCTCATGCTCATGCTCACGCCAACCAGAGGAGATGGTTTATGGCTGCCTTGTTGCAGTAAATACCCCAAGAAAGGCATCAAACAATGAGCGGATATCTTCCCTCACCAATTAAAATACACTAAAATATAGTACTTCTTATATATATATATATATATATTATATTTAAATATATTTAATTTTTGTTTAGAAATAAATTGTCTAGTTATTTTTGTTAAATTTTTTGCCGAAAGTGTTTTAAATTAAAATTTATAATTAAATAATTTTTTTTTTTGCTAAAAGCATAAAAGTATGAAAGAAAAAAAAAAAAAAAAAACACAATAATATTACTGCTGACTTGACTTAATGTGCGTGGGGCTGAATCTAAAGGCCGAAAAAAAAAAAAACTGAGCATTGGCGGGCAAGAATCAAACAGTGATGTCATACCTGCAAGAAGTGGTGTGGGACTTGCAAATATTATACAAAATAAGTCAAAAGCTGGCGGGGGAAGCAGAACTCAAACGCGCGCACTTAGTAAATAAGGTTTTCTTATTGTTGGTGGGGGAATATATTTGCTTGAATATGTTTTTGTTTTTTGTTTTTGTTTTTTTGTTTTTGTTTTTGTTTTTGTTTTTGTTTTTGTTTTGTTAAGAATGCTTGAATATGTATTAATAAATTTGTTTCATATCACTTTCATTCGTTGCCGACTCAAACTATATACGCAATTGCTTTAAGCCTCCAAATATTAAAAGACCCCAAATTTTAGTTATTATATCATACTCATATATAAAACCCTACACGTCATATGGGTTTGGGTTGAGTTGGAAAAATTTGCAGAAAAATAATCTGCACGAGATTTACATACTAAATCTTGCAGTACACTCAATTCCGACTTTACACATAAACACACTTTGAGCAGCCTAATTCTAGACTCTAAATTTTGATCATGGTTTGCCAACATTACACATTGAAGTTTTAATACATTTAGATCCTAAATCCTTAGAACCTAACATTACCTATTCTATCACCAACTCTCAGACCTATCATGGACCACAAGTCCTCATCATGCTTTTTCTCTATTGGCTGCTCCGTTTTTTGGTAACCCAACTAAATGAGTTTTGGTTTTGCCTTATAATGAGAATTTTCCTATTTTCAAATAGGTTTTAGTATGCAACAAGGCCTACCTAATTGGTTTCATCTAAAATGGTAAAAGGCCAATAGATGCTCTTCGTTCGAACTTCTGACCATGCTCCTCTTGATACCCACCACTATTACCTCTTTTCTTATAAATGCCTGTCCTAGCCAAGCATCCACAAAGGGAGTCTTGGCTGGATATCAAATTAGGGTTTTTCGCCCTTCCACCAAACCACACCTCCTTAATCCTCTACAACATCAAGTTATGTACCCTTGCATGTCTGGGACACAAAGAAGCAAGACCCATTCCATATCTTGCTTGCATGCCTTGGATTCTTGGCCTTACTCTAAGTCACACCTTTCTCATTCTGCTACTCTCTTTCTTTCTCTTCTTCCATTCTTTTTGATTTTACATGTCTCTACTAAAGGTCATAAGTTGCTCTTATCCTTTTATACAAAAGGACTTAGGCCTCTATAGGCTTGTTTGTAAGTCACACGCTTATGCAAGAGGGCTTGGGCCACTGTGGGCGTAAGCACCCGCAACAAGGGGGAGTACACCTAGGCCTAGTGTGGACTAAGCAAACAGTGAATAATAGAGTTTCCACATAGATTAGTTTTAGGAACCATATGTATAGCCCCATTCATGGAAGGATTGATCTTACCAAAACATGTGTCCGGAGTTTAGGTATGGGGATGAGAAGGTGTTAGGCACCCAACCCCACTTGCCCCATGGATTGGCCTCCACTCATTGTGTTTCACATCCTTATGCCATCAAAGGGTCTTTAATAGGCTATCTTACACACACACACATGCGCGCGTGCACACACACACACACAAAGTCTATTCTAATATGTATCTAGCAAACTATTAGGACATATATGAATCATGTTAGGAATATATGTCATTTAGAATTGGCTAATCCTTTGACAAAACACATTTTACTTGTAATTGGGTAGATCTAGGATGTGTTTATTACTTCAAGGAATAAGAGTTCAAGTCCAAGTGTTAAAGTCATGCAAATCTATCCAAGAAACAAGTGAAGAAGTGCTGGATTTTAAAGCTCGATAGCTAGCTCGACAGATAGCATCTATTGAGGTTTTAAAGGCTTGTTTAGCTCGATGCTTGACAGTTGCTCGACAGATAACCTATCTATCGAGATTTACGAAAATAAAATTTTCAGTTCTAATTTCACTCCAATCCGTGTATACTTGTTTAGGCTTTCTTTTCTCACAACCCTAACATATATAAGGATTATTTTAAGGGCCGTCACAAAGGATGCAACCTAATGCAAAAGTTTTTTATAAGCATATTGTGGTCGAAGACATATGCCCAAGTTCATCTTTCTTTTGAAGAAGCTGCTGCGCTTGTACGCCGTAAGGTTTTGTAACTAAGGAGTTTCGTGATCTTCATCGTATTGATGATCTAAAGAACTTTGCAGCCAACAACCTTCTTAAGTTAGTGGTTAGTCATGTACTTGGATCCGTGCATCGACTAGTTAGTCACGTACTGGGAGCCGTGCATTCAAAAGGAGGGATTGTCACTACAGAACAAGTCCAATTGTGTATTGGGGTAAGGGTTCAACTATAGGTTGGAATAAGGCATTGAGATTCCTTTACTTGTAACTGCTTGTTATGATAATAGTTAATTCTCGGGAGTAGTGACATTAAAATCACCTAGTGAGGTTTTTGCCTTAGAGGTTTTCTCCATTCGTAAACAAATCACAGTGTCAACTATATTTTCCACTGCATTTTACATTAGTTGGTGATTTGTTTGTGCTGCCACGCATATTGCATGTTAATTGGATTAATTAATTAACTTGGCTAAATTAATTGATTAATTCATCACAATGGGTCAATATATTCTTGGCCTATCAAGTGGTATTAGAGCGGACACACTCTAATTAGGATTAATCTTTGCTGTGTGATCCATTAACCCCTGTTGTCGTGGATAAAGGACAATCGTTGATTATACCTCATTTTTTTGATGACACTAACTATGCATACTGGAAAGTATGCATGAGAGCTTTCTTACAGTCATTAGATAAAAAAGTGTGGCAAGCTGTGGAGATAGGCTGGACTAAGTCAAATTAAGCGCCGGCAGATTGGGATGATGCTAAGATCAAGGCGGCTAACTTCAACAGTAGGGCATTGAATGCTTTATTCAGTGCGGTTACAAATGAGGAGTTTAAGAAGATATCCTCTTTCGAAATTGCCAAGGAAGCATAAACCATCCTCCAGACAACCTATGAAGGAACCAAGGCTGTTAAGGATTCGAAGCTTTAAAGGCATACTTCAAGCTTTGAAGAGATCAAGATTGAGGAGGATGAGTTGTTCAATGAGTTTTATGCCAAGCTTTAAGGATATAGTGAACTTAGCCTTTAATCTTGGGGAAACCATTCTCGAACCAAAGGTTGTTAGAAAGGTGCTCAGATCTCTACCCAAGAGATTTCATGCCAAGATCATCACAATTGAGGAATCAAAGGATATTGACAAAATTCCTTTGATAGAGTTGGTTGGCAATCTACAGACTTATGAGTTGAGTTTAACAAGGATCGAGAAATTGAGTAAGGGAAAGAGCGTGGCACTAAAGGCCAAAAGTAGTGACATTGATGAGTCTTTGGACAATGAAGATTCTAAAATGAAATCCTACATTACAAGGTAGTTCAAAAAGTTTATAAAGAACGCCAATGCTAAAAAATTTGACAAAGACCGCAAGCAGACCAGTTCATCTCAGTTTAAGAATCAAGACAAAGGGAAGAAGGATGCTAGGGATGGCAGTCAGTACACTATTCCCTCAGGACCTAAGTGTTTTGGGTGTTAAGGCTTTGGACACATGAAATAAGAGTGCCCTACATTTTTCAAGACCATCAGGAAAAGCAAGGCCCTTGCTGTTACCTTGAGTGACACCGAGCCTAAGGATGACTCGGATAATAAGGATGATGAAATCTTGAATGCATTCACTGCTACAGTTGATCCTACTGATAAGGGTTCAAAAAATGTAGATGATGAAGAGGACTTGGTGGATTCTAAGTTCTAGAAAATGGACAATCAAGATGATATCCATACTGCTTATGAAAAATTGTACAAGATTTCTGAGAAGCATAAGAAACTATATAGGTTGGCCACCAAGAAACTGAGTGATGTGGAACTTGATTGAGAAGAGCTTTTCACAAAGGTTGATGAAGCTAATTAGACCATTGGAGCACTACCGTTTGAGAATAATTTCTTGGCTAAGAAGACCAAGAAGCTTGAGGTAGAGTTGTTCCAAGTCAAAGCTCAGTTGGAGAGGACTTCAAGTGCAAAGCTTGACGAGATGCTCAGCTTATAAAAATATGCTTCTGATCAAACCAGTTTAGGGTATGATTTCTCTTTTTCTAGTATTGCTTCTTTTAGTACTACTGTTTTTGTTTCTCCTACTAACAATGGTGTGAAAATTGTTTTAGCTAGTGAGAACATAAAAAATGGTAAATCTATCTTAGGAGCACCCCCTAAGCTTGATAAGAAAGAGACTAAAAACCCTAGGGCTAAGAAGGGCAATACTCAAAAGTCTAAACAAAAGAAGTAGCATCTCTACCATTATTGTGGAGCAACTGGACATACTCGACCAAATTTCTATAAGTGGTTAGCCATTCAACAGAGCAACAGTATGATCTTATTAGGAAACCAGAATAAATTTCCATCATCTCTTGCTCCTCTTCGAGATCTACTCAAAGCCCTTATGTTCCTTTCGAACTTGAATAATTTCAATTCTTCCCCCTCACCGCCAAATCAAGGGTTCGTTAAATGGAAAGGTTCCCCCTCTCCCTTTATTTTTTACTTGCATTACTTGTGTGTTTTGTTTTCTTGTTTTGAGTAAGTCTAGTTTTATGCTTTTCTTGTTTTAACATGTTTTTGTTTGTTTGTTTTCAGATTTGCTTTATTTTGTTTTTCTTGAAAAATCAAAAAATACAAAAACAATGTGTGTTTTGTGTACTTTGGTACTTGTGTACCTTGGATGGCCATTGAAACAAATTTTTTTAAACTTTGTATCATTTGTAGCTTAGATGAGTATCTCAATGCATAACTAAGCATGTGAGTTTTGTGGCTCGTGTTTTTGATGAGTAAGATTAAGTAATCTCTTGTACTTAACACTCATATCACTCTTTTTGGTGGGAAGGACTAGAAAATCCTAAGAGAAAGGTGTAAATAACCTTTTCACCACTATTGCTCATCAATCATGAAATGACATCTGTATGCTTCGGCATAACAAAAGTGCAATGTCAATAGCTTAACATCATTCAGTATTTCTTTTCTCTCTCTTATATGCCCATGCGTGATATGCTTAAAAAGAATATATGCAAAGAAAAATAAAAAGCAAAAAGAATCAAAATGCTTTATATATGATTGCAAGCATGTCTTCTAAGAGATGTAGGAGTTATAGGATGTACCTCAAAGGTGATAGTCCCCATCAAGCAGTTATGATTGTGTGTGACTCAAAGTGATTTTCTCATATCTCAAATCGTCATAACATGTAGATACGTATGCAATCTTGCGATATTTCTCACACAAAACACGCAATATTCTTTGCTACTTTTGATACATGTGCAGGTACAATGTGATTTGGCCATTACAAGGAATACATGTGTTAATGTATGCTCACTAAATTGTCTTGACTTATTTTTGAAATATAAAATTGGTTATACTTGTTTAGTTTGTGTGTGTGTGTGTGTGTGTGTGTGTGTGTGTGTGTGTGTGTGTATTTTTGGATCTATATGCTTGTCATTTTTCTTGTTGAGAGATCATTTTGAGAGCTTAATATGTTGTTTGGATCTTTGTTTGAGTAGCATGCTTGATTGCATTTATGTCTGTGTTTTTCTCTTCTTTGAAAAATTATTTTTAAGCAATCTCGACAGCTTCTCAATACCTTTCGACATCTAGGCTATCTATTGAGCCTTTTGATCTTCCTTTCTCGACAGTTGTTATCGCATTTTTGATCCATCAAAGTTTTTGAGAATTTATCTTGATAGCTTCTCGATCCATCGAGGAAGTTTCTGTATGCTTGATAAATGCTCGATAGCTTCTCAATCCATCGAGGTCACTTTGCTTTAGACACCTTGATAGCTCCATTTGGTGAGATTCAAAGTTCGACACCTCTCGATACCTCTCGATCAGTCAAGCATCATGTTTTCCTATATAAAGGTTTAGCGCACTTTCTCTCTCATTTTTCTCGATCTCTATCGACCTTTTTTGATTCCTCACCTCCCCGAACACCCTTCTCTCACTCTAAACCTCTTCCCCTCTCAATCTTTGGCCTCAAGATCATTCTCTTCCTATGGTATTATTCTGTTTCTCTCATTTAATCATGCATTTCATCTCTTTTGACCTAACTTTTAGGGTTTTTGAAATATTTTGGGATTTTTCAAAATTAATGAGGTTTTTGCAAAATTTTTGGGTTGGGTTTTGTGTAAATGATCTTCAATGTTCATGCATTGCATCACATTTTCATTTTCACAATGTTTCATGTATTTTAGATGTGTGATCTATATTTGGAAATGATGTGTGCTGGTAGGTTTGGATTGGGCTAAGCCTATGATGTTTTTATTGTTGCATGTCACATGTTCATACATATTTCATTCATATGTATCTTCATGTCTCTCTATTTCTCTATATTGATCTGTGTTGGTACTTTTTTGTTTGTCTCTCTCTCTCTCTCTCTCTCTCTCTCTCTCTCTCTCTCTCTCTCTCTCCGTGTTGGTACTTTTTTGTTTTTCTCTCTTTCTGTGGTTAGTTGCTTTATGGCACCTAAACGTAAGTTTTCTCTATCCTGAAACCCTCTTCATTTTGGGGCATCTAATTTTGATTCTACTCCCTCTCACGTTCGATCCCGTGATAAGAAGGCCCGTACAGACTTCTAGGAGAACTTTTCTCGACGAGGCATTCATTCGGAATGCCAAGTCATCATATCGAACTTTTCCGATACTGACCTTCCCACTATCATCTACAGTAGGGGTTAGGAGTCACTTTGTGGCATCTCGGTCACTTGTCCCTTTGTGATCATACAAGAGTTTTACTCCAACATGCACAGATTTGATTATTCTATACCTCATTTTATCACTTGCGTTTGAGGTATGCGCATTGTAGTCACTCCGGATCTTGTATTCGAGGTGCTACACGTACCGAGGGTAGCGCATCTTGACTACCCCAACTATGATTGTCTTAGGACTGTGGCCAAAGACGAACTCTCATCTCTCTTCTGTGAGACACATTCGTCTTGGGGTGATCGTCAAAACACCCCTTACTCGGGCTTTGCAAAAGGTCCGAGGTTCCTTAATATGGTGATTACATTTGTTCTTTATCCCTTGTCTCACTATATCTCCATTACAGAGCCTCGTGCTCGATTTTTGCTTTCCTACATTGAGCGGTATACCATAGACCTTCCCCCTTACTTCATACTCTTCTCGATAGATTTCTATGAGGATATGGTGATCCGTGATAAGCTCATTTTTTCTTTGGCTATCACATGGATTCTCCGCCATTTTTTTGTCTCCTGTCATGAGTCTACACACTTCTCTATCACGTGTGCCATAGACGCTGCTACCGTTAGACGGAGCAAGGCCCAGCTTCGACAGAAGTGGCCACGGACTGAGAAGACGACTCCTTCAGCATCTTTCACTCCATCTGCATCTGCTCCTTCTTCTGCATGTGGTGTGACCTTTGAGGCCGTCATGGCGTAGTTTTAGCGCATGGATGCTCGCCTTGACACACTCAGTGATGAGTTGTGTCAGGTGAACACTCGTGTCGGTCGTATTGCATGACGGCAGGCTTGCCTTGGTGGCTTCGTGGCAATCCATCTCATTCTCTAGAGGCATTTGAGGATGAGGACGTTGATGGTGACTCCGACGATGATGATAAGGATGCTAGCTCTTTCGGTGACGACGAGATGATTACTTGAGTTACTTGCCATTTGTCATTCATGACAAAAAGGGGGAGTAGTTTTGGGTATGAGAGTAGTCATGTACTTTAAACATATATAAGCATTTTCTGTTATGATTTTCATCCAATCCGTGAATGTATGTTTGGGCTTTCTTTTCTCAGAACCCTAAACATATATAAGGATTGTTTTAAGGGCCGTCAAAGGTTGCTCGCATGTGTGGAAAAGATTGTTCACGCAAATTGTGACTAAAGACAGAGTTTGCCCTAGTTCATCTCTCTTTTAAAGCAATCTCTCTCTTAAAGAAGTTGTTGTGTTTGTACATCGTAGGGTTTATGACCAAGCAACTTTGTGATCTTCACTATCTGGATGAACTGAAGAATTTCACAGCCAATCCTTTTCTAGTTGGTGAATCAAGTCACGTACTGGGATCCGTGCAATTGGTTAGTCACGTACTGGGAGTAGTACAATAAAGAAGAGATTGTCACTACAGAATAATTCCAATTGGGTATTGGGGTAAGGGTTCAACTTTAGGTTGGTAGAAGGTACTGGGATTCCTTTACTTCTAACCGCTTGTTTTAATAATAGTGGATTCTCAGGAGTGGTGACCTTAAAATCACCTGGTGGGGTTTTTGCTTGTAGGTTTTCCCCATTCGTAAAAAAATCACTTGTGTCAATTTATTTTCCGTTGCATACTTAGTTTAATTGGTGATTTGTTTATGCTACCATGCATCTTGCATGTTAATTTGATTAATTAATAAACTTGGCTAATTAATCAATTAATTCATCATAAGGGGTCAATACTTTCTTGGCCTATCAATCACACATGTATATGCCTGGTATGTCATGTGAAAACCCCCAAAATTTAAAAATCCTTAAACATGAAGTATGTTGACTTGGTATGTCATGTGACCCAAAATTTAAAACTCCTTATATGTGAATTATGTTGAAAATTGACAATCACACTTATACCTTAAGTATGTTGACAATCATTATACATTAAGTCTACCTTAAAATTTTTTCTACAATTGTGCTTCCTGCTTGTATTTTCCAGTGTTTATGTTTTTAGACCACTCTCAAGGTCGACATGCATGACTATTTTATTTTGGCTACTATGATATTGATTTCTTCAGAAGTGCATGTTTAGTGTGTGTAGACACCCGATTTTGTACCTATAATTTAATCAAGGAAGATGACTAGAAAGACCATTTATGTACCCAAAAATCATGATTGCATTACATGCATTAATTTGTTCATTGCATATCATAAAAATGATCTTGGGGTTCTAATTGTCACAACGGTATTCCCGGTTTCCAAATCGGGCCGTCGAAATGAAAGATACCACATGATCAAGTTTGCACAGTCATCATGTATTGTGTCTAGGTAGAGTCAACAACGCATGATTAGTTTAAATTAATTCTGATTAGTTAAAAAATTAAAATTAATTAAATAATTTTGTGATTGGTTGATAATTAGTGTCAAAAATAGGATTGCTTGCATGGAAATAAAGGGAATAGTTGAATGACAATAAAATTGTGGATAATTTGGACTTTATCAAGATTTATTTTAGAGTATTTATCTACAAGATAATTGTTGTTAAAAAGACTTGAATTATCCAAAAAAGAGTTAAAATTTTGGAATACGGATTGAAAACACGTCTAAGTGCAAGTCCTAACTCAAAAAAACCTAAAAAATGAGTCCAAAATGCACCCGAACACGAAAGCATGATTGGCATCCAAGAGTGCCATTCGGCACTTTTGGAGTGCCAATCGACATTTTTCAAAGTTCCGAATGGCACCTATTAGGGTTTTGGCCCGACGGTGTTCGGGTGACAATAAAACACATCTTTTTCGATTTTTTCGCAGAAGGATGCATCTCAGATTGTATTCAAATTGTCTAAGCTATATTTTTGAGTCTCCCACCTCTATAAATAGGGACTGGATCTTAAAATTCAACACACATTTTTTCACGCACTCAGATTTCTTATCTTTCTGACCCCCCATTCTGAACTTTTCTCTCTTAAGTTAAAGAGATTCTGGATGCTTTAGTCTTAATAATTTCCTTTTTGTAAGCTAGGATTTTTAGGTTTCAAAGACAATTGCTTAAATTTCTTTGAACCCTAAAATATTCTCTTGAGAAAAAGAGAACGTCGATGTAAGAGGTAGCTTTTCTTTTCTTCTATCTCTTTTAGTTTTGTGATGCATGAATCACTATTTGTATAGTTTTGATTTTGCAATGTTCATCTCGTGTGTTGTTGAATCTTTCTTTATTAGAATGTGTTTATGATGTCTTTATTGTTAAGATCTATTTTTTATTTCAAAAATCTGCTTGTTGCCATATCTTTTCGTAATCAAAAACTGATTTGCATCTTTATTAGATGCAGATCTAAATTTTTCTCAATCAAAAAACTGATTTGCTTCTACATTAGATGTAGATCTGAATTTTTCTTAATCAAAAAACTGATTTGCATCTTCATTATATGCAGATCTGAATTTTTCTTAATCAAAAACTGATTTGTATCATCCTTAGATACGAATCTGAATTTTTATTTATTTATTTAAAAATTGATCTATATTTTCTTTAGATGTAGACCTGGATTTTTCAACAAAGTAGATTTTGAAATAAAAAAGAGTCATGAGTAGTCTTGTTGGTTTTGTTTGATGCATGTAGCATTGGTTTATATTATGAATTAGTCAAGTTCTAAAAAAAAAATTTCTTACTTAATTTTACATAAAAAAAAAAAAATCTAATTTTTCCTATATGCAAATCTAAATATTTTGCTACAAAACAAATGTGACTTTCTTACATACAAACCCAAAAACCAATTTTTTCTAGTTCTCAAAAAACAAATCTGATTTTTTATTTTTTTTAAAACCAAAAGACTTTGTTTTATTTAATAAAAACATATCTGACTTTTTTTTACCAAAAACTTTTTTTTTTACATCTTGTTAGGACATATGTTATTCAATGTTAGGAACATATGTCAATGTTTTGTGTAGTTGGCTAATCCTTTGACAAAATGCACTCTACTTGTAATTGGGTAGATTTAGAATGAGTTTAGTACTTCAAGAAACCTTGTTTCAAGTCCATGTGTTAAAGCCGCATGTCTGTCCAAGAATGAAGGAAGAAAGTGCAGGATTTTAAAGCTCGATAGCTAGCATCTATCAAGGTTTAAATGTTGCTGAAACTTGTGGCTTGACAGCTAGCTCGATAGATAGGGTATCTGTTGAGGTTTATGAAACTCAATTTTTCAGTGCTGTTTTTCATCCAACCCATGAATGTATGTTTGGGCTTTCTTTTCTCACAACCCTAAACATATATAAGGATTATTTTAAGGGCCATAAAAAAGGTTGCACAATTGCGCGAGTGTGAAGAGAAGTTTTGTTTATGCAAATTTTGACCGGAGACAAAATTTGCCATAGTTCATCTTTCTCTTGAAGAAGCTGTTGTGTTTGTAAACTGTAGGGTTTTATGACCAAGCACCTTCATGATCTTCATCATGTGATGAACTGAAAAACTTTACAACCAACATCCTTCTCTAGTTGGTGATCAAGTCGCGTACTAGGATCCATGCAATTGGTTAGTCACGTACTGGGAGCCGTGCATTGAAAAGGAGAGATTGTCATTACAGAACAAGTCCAATTGGGTATTGGGGTAAAGGTTCAACTGTAGGTTAGTATCAAGTATTGGGATTCCTTTACTTGTAATCGTTTGTTGTGATAATAGTGAATTCTAGGGAGTGGTGACCTTAAAATCACTTGATGGGGTTTTTGCCATATAGGTTTTCCCCATTCGTAAACAAATCACTGTGTCAATTTATTTTCTGCTTCATACTTTAGTTAATTGGTGATTTGTTTGTGCTGCCACGTACAATTGCATGTTAATTCAATTAATTAATAAACTTGGCTAATTAATCAATTAATCCATACCAAGGGGTCAATATGTTTTTGGCCTGTTAAGTGGTATCAGAGCATGCACACTCTGATTAGGTTTTAATCTTTGTTGTGTGATCCATTGACCCCTGTTGTCATGGCTGCAATCGGCATAAAAAGATCTTTGGTTTCAAATACATCTTGCTTTTCTAATCTCTATTTGTTTAAGTGTATCAGAAAATGCAAGTCTAAAAGCTATTTGAATTCTATCATGATGATCATTCGAAAAGATCTTAGATTGACAAAGAAGAAACTAGACTGTCTTAGAATGATAATGTGCAAAGGAGTTCATTTGAGAAGAGTGAAGTTAAAGGTCTTGTTCACAAAAGGAAGATGAGAGAAAACACCATTTCCACTGATTTGTCAGCTAAGCATGAAGTGTGCTTCACGATGAAGTCTGCATATAAGGTTATGGACACGTGTCTGTGGTACCTTGACGGTGGTTGCTCAAGGCATATGACTGGAGACCGATCTCTCTTAAAGGTTTTCAAGTCTAGGAAATGTCCTAATGTCACTTTTGGTGATGGGAGCAAGTCACAAATTAAAGGAAAGGGAATCATATCTCTACCTAGATTGCTAGACATTGCAAATGTTCTATATGTAAAAGGTCTAAGAGTGAACCTGTTAAGCATAAGTCAGATATGTGATCAAGACTTCATGGTACTATTCTCAAAGGGAAAATGCCTTGTCATGGATGAGTCTGGAAAGAAGCTTATAAGTGGTGTGCGCACTCTAGACAATTGTTATGGCTTGGTTCCTGATGCTGATATTGTCTGCAATAGCATTCGTTTACCAAATGAAGATCTATAGCACCAAAGGACGGGACATGCTAGTTACAAACATCTTTCGATTGTATCTAAGCATAAGTCAGTTTTGGAAATACCAAAGCTCAGCAGAGTGAGCAATGTGGTGTGTGGACCATGTTAGCTTGGGAAATAGACAAAAACTAAACATCTGAGCCATCAAACATTTGCTACATCCAGACCATTGGAGCTACTACATCTCGATCTTATGGGTCCAACCAGGACTGAGTCTCTTGGCGGAAAGAGATACCATATGGTGGTGGTAGACGATTTCACTAGGTATACTTGGGTCATTCTCCTACAATCCAAGTCTGATGCTCCTGAGCACATTGAAGCTTTGTGCACAAGATTGCAGAATGAAAAGAGCCTGAAGATTGATCAAATTTGAAGTGATCATGGTAAAGAATTTGAGAACTCATATATAGAGTCCTTTTGTACAAGATCAGGTATATCTCAAGAATTTTCTGCTCCAATTACTCCTTAGTGGAATGGTGTAGTAGAAAGGAAGAACAGGGTTATTCACGAAAGGGCTAGAGCCATGTTGCACAACAAGGATGTGGCTAGAAACTTATGGGGAGAAGCCATCAACACTGCTTGTCATACGGTTAATAGGGTGTATTTTAGACTTGGTACCAAGAAGACTCCATATGAGTTGTGGAAGGGAAGGAAGCCAAATGTTAAATATTTCAGAATCTTCGGAAATACTTGTTTCATTCTTAAGGATAGAGAGAATGTTGGAAAATTTGACTCTCGAAGTGATGAAGGAATATTTCTAGGATACTCCTATAAAAGCAAGGCTTATCAGGTATACAACAAAAGAACCATAAAGGTAATAGAGATAGTAAATATTGTTATTGATGAATCTTCAGATTCTGGTTTTGAGAAAATTGGTGAGGAAATCCCTAAAGAGATCCTTCCTACCGAGTCTAGGGAAGTTCAAGAAATTGTTGAACAAGAGCCTAGATCTCCTAATACTCCAGATACTCCAAGTGTTGTAGAAGATTCAGCAGACTTATCTACTTCACTTGATTCTGAAACCCATGAAGAGAAAGGACCTTCATCCTGGATCAAATTGAATCATCCTCCTGAAGTTATTGTGGGAAACATGAATGAACTTACACTAAGGAAGCGTACAGTTGATAAATGTGTTGCTAACTTTATGTCTTATTCCTGTTACTTGTCGCAGGTTGAACCCACTAAAGTTGAGGAAGCTCTTTAGGATGAAAGCTGGTTTGAAGCTATGCACAATAAACTGCTTCAGTTTCAGAGGAATGATGTTTGGACTTTGGTACCTAGACCGGAGGTGAGCACATCATCGGCACAAAAGTGAATATTCCGCAATAAAGTTGATGAGAAGGGTAATGTGATCTGCAACAAGGCTCATCTTGTAGCTCAAGGATACTCACAAATGGAAGGAGTAGACTATAATGAAACATTTGCTTCGGTAGCCCGTATGGAGTCCATCAGAATTCTCCTAGCCTTGGCCTGTCACTTGAGGTTCAAGCTCTATCAGATGGACATGAAGACTGCATTCTTGAATGGGCTGCTTAAAGAAGATGTCTATGTGGCTCAACCAAAATGATTCAGTGATCTACATTTTTCCAGATCATGTGCTGTACCTCAAGAAGGCACTTTATGGGTTAAAGCAAGGCCCAGAGCTTGGTATGATCGGCTTACACAGTACTTGGTGTCACATGGGTTCACTAGAGGAAAAGCTGGTCAAACCCTCTTCATAAAGAGGGAAGACGGCGAGTTGATAGTTGCTCAAGTCTATGTTGATGATATCATCTTTAGGTCAACTAAGGATGAACTTGCTCATAGCTTCTCAAAACTCATGCAGGCCGAATTCGAGATGAGCATGATTGGAGAGCTAACTCACTTCCTTGGATTGCAGATTCGTCAACAAGCTTTAGGTATATTCCTGTCTCAATCTAAATATGCTAAAAACTTGTGAAAAAGTTTGGTTTGGAATCTACTAATTCTGTTAGAACCCCTATGAGCCCAAATGTTAAACTCGCTGTTGACTTGTTAGGTAAAAGTGTAGATTTATCTCTTTATAGAAGCATGACAGGTAGTCTTCTTTACCTTACTGCTAGTAGACTTGACATTAGTTACAATGTGGGAGTGTGTACTAGATATCAGGCTAAACCCAAAGAATCTCATATGACTGCTTTGAAAAGAATCATAAAGTATGTCAAATTCATTGCCAACTTTGGTGTGTGGTACAACAAGGACACAAATGATGTCTTTATTGGGTATTCTGACGCAGACTGGGCTGGGAATGCTGATGATAGAAAGAGTACATTGGGGGGATGTTTTTATGTGGGGAATAATCTTATCAGCTTCCGAGGAATATTTATTGCAGGATTGAGTTGTAATTGCATATATTATATTATGGTTTTATTAAGGTTCCATACTATATGTTTATATGCTAAATTGATAATGTCCAGTTTACTTATCATATTCATGTTTATTATTTTCAGACTTGAACATGGCATCATTTAGCCCACTTGTTACCATTCTTAATCAAAACAAACTGACTGGATCCAATTATGTTAACTGGAAAAGAAATTTAGACATAGTTCTTACAGCTGAAGAGCACAAATATGTGCTTTCTCAACCTTGTCCTAGCTTTCCTTCATTAGATGCTCCTTCTGAGGAAAAACAACGATATGATCGTTGGCAGAAATCTAACGAAATGGCCAAGTGCTACATCCTAGCGTTTATCTCAAATGTTTTACAGCATCAAATGCAAGATGTAGAACTAGCTTCGGACATTATGCTAAGTCTGAAGGAGATGTTTGGTGAGCAAGGCCGTTTTGCAAGGCAAGAAACCATGAGGCAAATTTATAATACCAAAATGGCTGAAGGTAGTTTAGTGAGGGAACATTGTCTTACAATGATCTTTAATCTGAATACATTGGAGATTTTATGTGTCGATATTGATGGAGAATTCCAAGTGGATATAATACTCCAGTCACTACCGGAATCATTCAAGGAATTCAGACTCAATTATAATATGAACAAAAAGATTTATTCATTGTTTGAATTAATGAATGAGTTAGTAGTGGCAGAAGGCATCCTTGATACTTCTAATGTTAGTCTTGAAGCCAATGTGGGTGAAGTTTCTACTTCTCAACCTAAGTCGAAAGGCAAGGGTAAGAAGAAGAAGAAGAAGGACTTCACTAAGCAAGAGGGTAAGCAAATTGCCTTAGGAGTTGTCGACAAAGGAAAGAAAATTAAAGGAAAGTGTTTCCTTATGGTGAGAAAAGACATTGGAAGAGGAATTGTCCAAAGTTCAAGGCTGCCAATAAGGGTATGAAAAGTTCATTCCTCTTTGAAATATGTTTAGTACAAAATCCCATGGATTCCTGATGTGTGGATTTAGGTTGTACTAATCATATTTGCAATTCTTTGCAAGGGCTCTAGGAGACCAGAAAACTTAATGAAGGATAATTGTTTCTAAACTTGGCTGATGGGAGTAGGATTCCGGTTGTAGCTATTGGATTGTTTAATTTATGCTTTAAGTTTAGGGTTTTAATATTGGAAGACTGTTTGTGTGTACCTAATGTTCGTAGGAATTTAATTTTTGCAACTTATTTGGATAAAAACGGATATTGTGTTATCCTTAAAGACAATGTTGTAATAAAAAAGGATAAAATGTTTATCTGTTCTGGCAATATTGTGGATGGTCTTTATATTTTGACTCCTGATAAGCATGAATTATACAATTCTGAATTAGATAATAACTCTCATGTAAAATCATAAAAGAGAAAGTTTCCTTCTACTAATGATGCATATCTTTGGCACTTGCGTTTAGGTCATATTAATCCAAATAGAATTCAAAGACTGATTAAAGATGGTCTTTTAGAGCCATTGGACTTTGATGAATTTCCAATTTGTGAATCTTGTTTGGAAGGCAAAAAGACCAAGCGACCTTTTAATGCAAAACATAGAAGAGCCAAAGAGTTGCTTGAATTAGTTCATACGGATGTTTGTGGTCCTATGTCAACCCAAGCAAAAGGAGGTTTTGAGTACTTCATCACTTTCACCGATGATTACTCAAGATACGGTTATGTGTACTTAATGAGACGAAAGTCTGAAGCCTTTAAAAAATTCAAAAAGTTTTGGGCTGAAGTTGAGAATCAATTGGGTAAACACATAATGACCATTCTATCTGATCGTGGTGGCAAATACCTTCTTGGGGATTTCAAGGATTACTTGACCGAAAATGGGATTGTATCCTAATTGACTACACCTGGAACTCCCCAACAAAATGGTGTAGCAGAAAGAAGGAATAGGACTCTTTTAGAAATGGTTAGGTCCATGATGAGTTACTCAACTTTACCTATTTCTTTTTGGGGTTATGCCTTAGATACAATAATACATCTTTTGAATTTAGTTCCATCAAAATCTGTTACCAAAACACCCATGGAATTGTGGAGTGGGCGTAAGCCTAGCATGAAATATCTCCACATTTGGGGTTGTCCAGCACATGTGTTAAAAGGGAAGCCGGATAAATTGGAACCAAAATCAGAAGTGTGTTTGCTTGTGGGTTATCCAAAAGAAACTAGGGGTTATTTATTCTATAGTTATAAAGATAACAAAGTTTTTGTTAGTACAAATGCTAAATTCTTAGAAAATGACTATATGGATAATTTTACTCCTAGAAGTAGAGTTGTTTTAGCTGAAATAAATGAATCTATAAACAAACAACTAATGGATGTAACTAGGGATGAAGTGGCTGTATTAGATACACCACAGAATACTACTCATGAGATGTCTAGTACACAGGTGCCTCGTCGTAGTGGGAGAATTGTTCGGCCTCCTATAAGATTCATAGGTTTGGGAGAAACTTATGAAGCTATCTCAAAAGAGGCTGAATCAGATCCCTACAGTTATAAAGAGGCAATGAATGATATAGATGCACATCATTGGGTCCAAGCTATGAAATCTGAATTAGATTCCATGTATTCCAATCAAGTTTGGGATCTTGTAAAGGAGCCTAATGGCATTAAACATGTTGGTTGCAAATGGGTTTACAAGAAGAAGAGAGGGATAGATGGAAAGGTTGAAACTTTTAAAGCAAGGCTAGTGGCGAAAGGGTATACTAAAAACAAAAGGTATTGATTATGAGGAAACCTTCTCACCAGTAGCAATGCTTAAATCTATCAGAATTCTCTTATCCATTGCTGCTTATGATGATTATGAGATTTGGCAAATGGATGTCAAGACTGCATTTCTTAATGGCAATCTTGAGGAGGAAATCTATATGATGCAACCAGAAGGTTTCATAGCAAAGAACCAAGAGCATATGGTATGCAAGTTAAAAGATCCATTTATGGACTTAAGCAAGCATCTAGGTCTTGGAACATCAGATTTGATCAAGCAATTAAATCATTTGGTTTTGAAAAAAATCTTGATGAACCATGTGTATACAAAAGACATCAAGACAAAGTAGTAATGTTCCTAGTGCTTTATGTTGATGATATTCTACTTATTGGAAATGATGTAGGGGTAATGTCATCAGTAAAGGTTTGGTTGTCAAGCCAATTTGATATTAAGGACTTAGGTGAGGCAAACTTTATTCTAGGAATCAAGTTTTGGTGAGATCACAAGAATAAAATGTTAGGCTTATCACAAGCTGGATATATAGATAAGGTTCTAGAACGGTTTAGCGTGCAAAACTCCAAGAAAGGATTACTTCCTTTCGGACATGGAGTTCCTCTGTCTGATGACTAAAGGCCTAAGACACAAGAGGAAGAAAATATGATAAGACAAGTTCCTTATGCTTCTGCAGTTGGAAGTCTCATGTATGTCATGCTTTGTACTAGACCAGATATTTGTTATTCAGTTGGCATGGTCAGCCAGTATCAATCAAATCCAGGACCAAAACATTGGCAAGTGGTAAAGCATATTCTCAAGTATCAAAGGAGAATGAGAGATTATATGCTTGTTTACTAGTGTGAGGATTTGATTCCAATTGGCTATACAGATTCAGATTTTCAATCAGATCTAGATTTCAAAATGTCCACTTTAGGTTGTGTGTTCACTTTGGGAGGTGGAGCCATAAGTTGGAGGAGTGTTAAGTAATCTTGTATTGCGGACTCTACCATGGAAGCTGAATATGTTGCTGCTTGTGAGGTGGCAAAAGAAGCTGTATGGCTCAAGAAATTCGTTTCTGATCTTGGTGTAGTGAGAATGGAGCAAGTTCCTATCACATTGTTTTGTGCAATTGTGGAGCAGTTGCACAATCAAAAGATCTAAGGAATCACAAGAAAGGAAATCCTATGGAGAGAAAGTACCACATCATTCGAGACATTGTTGCTCGTGGAGATGTGGTGGTAGCAAAGATTGAAAATGCAAATAATCTAGCAGATCCCTTTACCAAAGTCTTGCCTTAAAGGACCTTCGAGTCACATTTAGAGGAAATGGGAGTTAGATTAGTGCACAATAATCTTTAGGGCAAGTGGGAGATTGTTAGAATTAGTGCTCTTAAATCCTATTGTAAGATGCCATGTATGATGTTTTGTATGACATTATTTATTAAATGATGTATGACTTAATATTATGATTAATAAAGTTGTTTTATTATTATCTAAAATAATGGAAACATGAATATTTGGACATTATCATATAGTCCATGAGATGCATAGTATGTGATTTATGTGATTTAGTCACAGAAGATATAGATCACAAGTTCTTTGTAAACTCAGAATTTTGGTTCGTAGTCAGTGATGAAATTGGGCATTTCATCTGCGAAGACTATAACATATTAACTAAGATGAATTTTCTTGATCATGGAAGTGGAGACTTCTAGTTGATATGTTGATATGTTTTAAGAGTTAAGACATATTGAACTGGACCGCCATGAGATTTATTATTCTCCTAACGACTGTCAAATGAATAATAAATCTCACGACTTATATTTACATGAACTCTTAATCCTGAGAGAATAATGGACCTGATCATGAAGTGTATGTTGCTTTGATATATCAGGAGTGGGATCTAAAGTATCGGTTAAAACCTCAGTATGTTGGGCAGCCACATTTAGTGTTGATGGAACATATATTCTCAAGATGGAATTCATAGTCTCTTAACGGAGATATAAAATATTCCCTTAAGATAAGTTTAATGGGTTCAGTTATTCAAAGAGTTAGGCCTAACCATTTTAGTAAGACTAAAGTATATATTTATGAAATTAGATTTCATAAATATATGATGAATAACTTTAAAATGATTATACCGAGTACTCAAGGATTAAGATGTAGTAATTTACAAAGTGGCAGTCTACATTCATGACTTTGTATTACTATGAATATTTTATGAAGGGGTTGCATGTGCAATAAAGTTTTGGGAAATAATTTATTGATAAGGCCTAGAGTGCAATTATATTTATATAGTGGTATTAAATATAATTAATGGTAACTTTGGACTTGTCAAGAGTTGACAGAAAAGCCTAAGGCCCATTGAGCTAGTGTCTTATTTGTTCCCTTTTGGTCCCACTCCAAGCCATACACAAAAGCCCAATTGGAAAAGCCCAAAAGGCTAGCCCAATTAGATAATCAGTTATTATGGAAGAAACATACCAAATTTTAAAGAGAGAGACTTCTTAATAAAATGAATGTATGTAAGTGTTGGACACTTTCTCATTCTCCCTAGAACAAACACATATAACTAATTGAAAGACCACACATCTTGGGTATCAAGTGGAATTGGAGTGAAGATTAAAAGTTTTCCCAAGTACTTTTCATCTTCGATTTTGAAATTCACCATACCAAGGTACACTCTCTTGTTTATATATTCTAAAACTTACATAGTGCATGTTATCAATTGCGAATGAAGTAGATCCGTTAATTTTTCGCTACATATGTTTTGTATGCGATACAAACATATATTTTTCCATCAAGCATATGGCACGGCCGCTAGTTAACCCACCGTAGATCAGGAACTTGAAAACTTTTTTAGGAACTTGATAACTGTGTGATGGTGATGCATACGGCATTGTAGCTAGTCAACCTCAAGATGGGAGGTGAGCATATGACACGACCGCTAGTTAACTTGCTGTAGATTAGGAACTCGAAACTTCTTTAGGAATTTTATAACTGTGTGATGGTGAGGTGTATGGCACGGCCGCTAGTTAACCACAAGATGGGATGTGAGCATGCGACATGACTGCTAGTTAACCCACTGTAGATCAGGAACTTGAAAACTCTTAGGAACTTGATAATTGTGTGATGGCGAGGCGTACGACACTATCGCTAGTTAACTTTAAGATGAGAGGTGAGCATACGGCATGGTCGCTAGTTAACCCACTGTAGATCAGGAACTCGAAACTTCTTAGGAACTTGATGACTATATGATGGTGAGGCATATGGCACGAGCGCTGGTTCACCTCAAGATGGGATGTGAGCATACGGCACGACCGCTAGTTAAACTCAAGATAGAATGTGAGCATACAGAATGGCCCCTAGTTAACCCACTGTAGATTAGGAACTCGAAAGCTCCTAAGGACTTGATGACTGTGTGACGACGAGGCGTACGGCACTGCCGTTAGTTGATCTTGAGATGGGAGGTAAGCATATGGCACAACTGCTAGTCAATCCACTGTAGATCAGGAACTTGGAACTTCTTTAGGAATTTGATAATTGTGTAATGGTGAGGCGTACGACACTGCTGCTAGTTAACCTCAAGATGGGATGTGAAAGTATGGCACGGCTGCTAGTTAACCCACTGTAGAGAAGTACGGCACGAACACTAAATAGCCTTCAAAGAACATGTGAGCATATGGCACGACCACTAGTTAACCCACTGTAGTGACGTACAACACGGCCGCTAGATAGCCTCTTGTTAGGACATATGTGATTCAATGTTAGGAACATATGTCAATATCTTTTGTAATTAGCTAATCCTTTGACAAAACGCACTTTACTTGTAATTGGGTAGATTTAGGATGTGTTTAATACTTTAAGGAACAAAGTTTCAAGTTCAAGTGTTAAAGCCATGCAAGTATGTCCAAGAATCAAGTGAGAAAGTGCTGGATTTTAAAGCTCGACAGCTAGCATATATCGAGGTTTAAAAGTTGTTTCAGCCCGTGGCTCAACAGCAATCTCGATAGATGGCTATCTATCGAGGTTTACGAAACTCAGTTTTTCATCCAATCCATGAGTATGTGTTTAGGTCTTCTTTTCTCACAACCCTAAACATATACAATGTTTATTTTAAAGGTCGTCGCATAAGAGAATACAAGGAGAACACATGCGAAAGGTGATAGATGCCTTATTCTCTCTGAAAAAAGCTACATCGTCTTCGTGCTTTAGGGTTTTATAATCAAGTGCTTCTTGATCTTCATTGTTAATGAAGTGTAGAACTTTGTAGCCATCATCTTCTTTAAGTTGGTTTGTTAGTCACGTACTGGGAGCCATGCATCATTGGTTAGTCACATACTGGGATACGAGAAAAATGGTTGCGTTCATATATTGAAGAGTTTAGAGGTTCTGAAGCGGTAGAAGGTTTCTACTGTAAGTTTATCTACGGAGATTGTAGAGTCTAAGGACAAAGGTTTTGTACTAGATCTGAAACTTTTCTTTACTATAGTGGATTGCTTTTTGAGAAGGTTTCCCCCTAGGGTTTTTTACTGTGAAACTAGTTTGTTTCATTGGTTTTCCTAGGTAGTCATATTTTGTCTTATTTGTTTTTCTGCTGCATGATTTTGACAAGATATTGATGTTTGTTTTTTTTTAACAAGTTTTATTCATAATAAATCTAATTAATAACTTGGGTTTAAAACTTGTTAATTCTATAAACCAGGGTCTAAATTTCCCAACACCTCCAAATAGAATGCGAGCATACAGCACAGGCACTAGTTAACCAGCTATAGGATGTAACCATACGGCAGTGCCGCTAGTTAACCAACTATAGAGACATAAGGCACAGTCGCTAGATAGCCTCCAAATAAGATGCAAGCATATAGCACGACTTTTACTTAACCCACTGTAGGATGTGAGTATACAGCACGGCCGTTAGTTAACCCATTGTAGAGACGTACGGCACGATCGCTAGATAGCCTTCAAATAAGATGCAAGCATACGGCACTGCCGCTAGTTAACCCGCAGTAGGATGTGACCATACGGCACGGTTACTAATAACCCACTGTAGAGACGTATAGCACAGCCGCTAGATAGCCTCCAAATAAGATGCGAGCATACGGCATGACTGCTAGTTAACCCACTGTAGGATGTGAGCATATGACATGACCGCTAGTTAGTGTTGGAAAATCTGGTTTTGTATCTTATACAAAACACACAGCGAAAGCAACAAACATGGATCTATTTCATTCATGATTGATAACATGCACTATGTAAATTTTAGAATTTAAGAACGAGATAGCATACCTTAGTGCGGTGAAATTCAAAACAAAAGATTAAAAGTACTTGGGAACACTTTTAATCTTCACTCCAATTCCACTTTACACCCAAGAAGTGTGGTCTCTCAATCAGTTTCCAAGGGAGAATAATTGAGTGGCTTCACTCACACATACACACCACTTCACAATGATGAATCTTTTTCTCTTATGAAAAATTTTGTATGTTTCTCCCTTTATAACTAACTGATTATCTAATTGGGCTGGCCTATTGGGCCTTTCCATTTGGGCTTTAGTGTGTGGCTTCGAGTAGGACCAAAAGGGACCAACAAGACACTAGCTCCAATGGGCATTGGGCTTTTCTATCAACTCTTGACAAGCCCAAAATTACCATTAATTATATTTAATACCACTATATAAATATAATTGCACTCTAGGCCTTATTAATAAACTATATCTAAAGACTTTATTATACATGCAACCCCTTCATAAAATATTCGTAGTAATACAAAGTCATAAATGTAGACTGTCACTTTGAAAATTACTACATCTTAATCCTTGAGTACCCGGTTTTATCCTTTAAATAATTTATCATATATTTATGAAATCCAATTTCATAAATATATACTTTAGTATATCCTTATTAAAGTGGTTAGGCCTAATACTCTGAATAACCAAACCCATTAAACTTATCTCAAGGGAATATTTTATATCTCCGTTAAGAGATTATGAATTCCATCTTGAGAATATATGTTCCATCAACACTAAATGTGGCTGCCCAACATACTGAGGTTTTGATCGTGACTTTAGATCTCACTTCTGATATATCAAAGCAACCTACACTTCATGATCAGGTCCATCATTCTCTCAGGATTAAGAGTTCATGCAAATAGAAGTCGTGAGATTTATTATTCATTTGACAGTCGTTAGGAGAATAATAAATCTCACAGCGGTCCAGTTTAATATGTCTTAACTCTTAAAACATATCAACATATTAACTAGAAGTCTCCACTTCCATGATCAAGACAAATCATCTTAGTTGATATGTTATGGTCTTCGCAGATGAAATGCCCAATTTCATCACCGACTACGAACTATAATTTTGAGTTTACAAAGAACTTGTGATCTATATCTTCCGTGACTAAATCACATACTATGCATCTCATGGACTATATAATAATTTCCAAATATTCATGTTACCATTATTTTAGATAAAAATAAAACAACTTTATTAATCATAACATTAAGTCATACATAATGTCATACATAGCATCATATAATAGAATTTAAGGGCACATATCCTAACAATCTCCCACTTGCCCTAAAGACTATTGTGCACTAATCTAACTCCCATTCTCTCCAAATGTGACTCAAAAGCCCTTTATGGCAAGGTTTTGCATACCATATGCTCTTGGTTCGTTGCTATGAAACCTTCCGGTTGCATCATATAGATTTCTTCTTCAAGATTGCCATTAAGAAATGCAGTCTTGACATCCATTTGTCAAATCTCATAATCATAATGAGTAGCAATGGATAAGAGAATTCTAATAGATTTAAGTATGGCTACTGGCGAAAAAGTTTCATCATAATCAATACCTTCTTTTTTTGTATAACCTTTTGCCACTAGTCTTACTTTAAAGGTTTCAACCTTTCCATCTATCCCTTTCTTCCTCTTGTAAACCCATTTGCAACCAACAAGTTTAATGCCATTAGACACCTTTACAAGATCCCATACTTGATTGGAATACATAGAATCCAATTCAGATTTCATAGCTTGGACCCAATGATGTGCATCTATATCATTCATTGCCTCTTCATTAGTGTAGGGATCCGATTTAGCCTCTTTTGGGATGGCTTTATAAGTTTCTCCCAAACCTATAAATCTTATAGGAGGTCGAACAATTCTCCCACTACGACGAGGCACATATGTACTAGTCATCTCATGAGTAATGTCTTGTGGTGTATTCAATATAGCCACATCATTCCTAGTTTCATCCATTAGTTGTTCAATTACAAGTTCATCTAATTCAACCAATACAAGTTTACTTCTAGGATTAAAATTATTCACATAATCATCTTCCAAAAATTTGGCATGGGTCCTAACAAACACTTTGTTATCCTTATGATTATAGAATAAATAACCCTTGGTTTCTTTTGAATACCCTAAAAACATGCATACTTCCGTTTTAGCTTCTAACTTATCAGACTTTCTTTTCAACACATGTGCTGGACATCCCCAAATGTGGAGATATTTCATACTAGGCTTGCGCCCACTCCACAATTCCTTAAGTGTGTTGGGAACAGATTTTGATGGAACTAAATTCAAAATATGCATAGCAGTTTTTAGTGCATATCCCCAAAAGGAAATTGGTAAAGTTGAATAACTCATCATGGACCTAGCCATTTCCAAAAGAGTCCTATTTCTTTTTTCCACTACACCATTTTGTTGAGGAGTTCCAGGTGCAGTTAATTGGGAGACAATTCCATTTTGAATTAGGTAATCCTTGAAATCCCCAAGAAGGTATTCGCCACCTTGATTAGATCGAATGGCCTTTATGTGTTTACCTAATTGATTTTCAACTTCAGCCTTAAACTCTTTGAACTTTTCAAAGGTTTCGGACTTCCATCTCATTAGGTACACATAACCATATCTTGAGTAATCATTTATAAAAGTGATGAAGTACTCATAACCTCCTTTTTCTTGGGTTGACATAAGACCACATATATCTGTATGAACTAATTCATGCAACTCTTGGGCTCTTCTACCTTTTGCATTAAAAGGTCATTTGGTCATTTTACCTTTCAAATAAGATTCGCAAACTAGAAATCCATCAAAGTCCATGGGCTGTAAAAGTCCATCTTTGATTAGTCTTTAAATCCTATTTGAATTAATATGACTTAAACGCAAGTGCCATAGATATGCATCACTAGTAGAAGGAAATTTTCTCTTTAATGATTTTACATGAGAGCTACTATCTAATTCAGAATTGTATAATTCATGCTTGTCAGGAGTTAAAATATAAAGATCATCCACAATATTGCCAGAACAGATAAACACTTTATCTTTCTTTATTACAACATTGTCTTTTAGGATAACATAATATCCATGTTTACCTAAATAAGTTGTAGAAATTAAATTCCTACGAACATTAGGTACATACAAACAGTCTTCCAATATTAAAACTCTAGACTCAAAACATAAATTAAACACTCCAACAGCTACAACTGGTATTCTGCTCCCATCAGCCAAAGTAAGAAACAATTCCCCTTCATTCAGCTTTCTGGTCTTCTAGAACCCTTGCAAAGTATTGCAGATATGATTAGTACAACCTGAATCCACACACCAGGAATCCATGGGATTCTGTACCAAACATATTTCAAAAAGGAATGTACTTTTCATACCCTTATTCTTGGCAGCTTTGAATATTGGACAATTCCTCTTCCATTGTCCTTTCTCACCACAATAGAAACGCTTTCCTTTGGTTTTCTTTCCTTTGTTGGCAACTCCTAAGGCAATTTGTTTACCATCTCTCTTGGTGAAGTCCTTCTTCTTCTTCTTCTTCTTTTTACCCTTGCCTTTCGACTTAGGTTGAGAAGTAGAAGTTTCAGCCATAATGGCATTAACACTAGAAGTACCAAGGATGCCTTCTGCCGCTACTAACTCATTCATTAATTCAGACAATGTATAAACCTTTTTGTTCATATTATAGTTAAGCCTGAATTCCTTGAATGATTCTGGTAGTGACTGGAGTGTCATATCCACTTGGGATTCTTCATCAATATCGGCACCTAAAACTTCCAATGTATTCAAATTAGAGATCATCCTAAGACAGTTTTCCCTCACTAAAGTACCTTCAGCCATTTTGGTATTATAAATTTGCCTCATAGTTTCTTGCCTTGTAGAACGGCCTTGCTCACTAAACATCTCCTTCAGACTTAGCATAATGTCCGAAGCAAGTTCTACATCCTGCATTTGATGCTGCAGAACATTTGACATAGGTGCTAGGATATAACACTTGGCCATCTCTGCCAACAATCTGTTGGAGTTTATGCTCTAAAATCCAATTTATTGACATGTCATAAATAATTAAATTGTTTAATTATATGAGACTAAATGAACTAATGGAACATTATCTTAGTCCATGAGATGCATAGTATGCGATTTATGTGATTTAGTCACAGAAGATATAAATTGCAAGTTCTTTGTAAACTCAAAAGATTAGTTCGTAGTCGGTGATGAAATTGGGCGTTTCATCTGCGAAGACTATAACATATCAACTACGATGATTTGTCTTGATCATGGAAATGGAGATTTCTAGTTGGTATGTTGATATGTTTTAAGAGTTAAGACATATTGAACTGGACCGCTGTGAGATTTATTATTCTCCTAACGACTGTCAATTGAATAATAAATCTCACGACTTCTATTTACATCAACTCTAAATCCTGAGAGAATAATGGACCTGATCATGAAATGTAGGTTGCTTTGATATATCAGGAGTGAGATCTATAAGTTACGGTCAAAACCTCAGTATGTTGGGCAGCCGCATTTAGTGTTGATGGAACATATATTCTCGAGATGGAATTCATAATCTCTTAACGGAGATATAAAATATTCCCTTGAGATAAGTTTAATGGGATAAGTTATTCAGAGTGTTGGGCCCAACCACTTTAGTAAAGAGTTACTAAAGTATATATTTATGGAATTGGATTTCATAAATATATGATGAATAACATTAAGGATTAAGCCGGGTACTCAAGGATTAAAATGTAGTAATCTTCAAAGTGGCAGTCTATATTCATGACTTTGTATTACTACGAATATTTTAATGAAGGGGTTGCATGTACAATAAAGTCTTGGGATATAATTTATTAATAAGGCCTAGAGTGCAATTATATTCTTATAGTGGTATTGAATATAATTAATGGTAACTTTGGACTTGTCAAGAGTTGACAGAAAAGCCCAAGGCCCATTGGAGCTAGAGTCTTATTTGTTCCCTTTTGGTCCCACTCCAAGCCACACACTAAAGCCCAATTGGGAAGGCCCAAAAGGCTAGCCCAATTAGATAATCAGTTATGTGGAGAGAAACATACAGAATTTTATATGGTATGAAATGGTTTGTATGTGTAAGGTAATAAAAATAAGGAAGAGAAACACTCTTTCATATTCTCTCTAGAAACATAGAACTGATTGAGAGACCACACATCTTGGGCATCGAGTGGAATTGGAGTGAAGATTGAAAGTCTTCCCAAGAACTTCAGATTTCATTCGGTTTTGAATTTCACCGCACCAAGGTACGCTTTTTATTCTTTGTTCTTGAATTCAAGGTTATATGTTATCTCTCATGAATGAAGTAGATCCGTGTTTGTTGCTTCCGCTGTGTGTTTTGTCTGAGATACAAAACCAGATTTTCCAACAATTGGTATCAGAGCGGTCTTCAATATCATGTTTGTATAACATGTGATTGAATTTTAGAATTAAAGAAAAACTGTTTTCTTGGTGTTTTAGTTTTCTGCAGTAAAATTTCTGCATATTTATTTTTAATCGTGGTTTACGATGTGGATATATTTAGAGATTCATGGCAGAAGAATATAAATAAAACTGGAATATCGGTCAAGCCTGAGCATTTCACTTTGCACTGCTTGGATATAGTTTTATTTGATAACTGTTGCCGATGCCATTAATGTATATGAGATATACATTGGTTCGAATAATCGGTTAGTGTTATTCAAAGTGGTCATGATTATGTCTCTTAAAATATTCCGGGTTAGACAGAACACGATAGTCTTCACATTAGGGATGAACACATAAACCTATAAAGCATTGATAAATTTTCACGTGTTGCTTTATTGTCTTCTTGGAATGCATTGATTAACAAATGCCATGTTTGACATATAAGATATATATACTGGTTGGTTTGTGTTATTCCATGAAGCCATTGATTGTGTCTTAACGGTTATTGCCAAGGATATAGTTATTGAATGTAACTGTTATATAACTGCCATGTGCATGCATCGTTTGAATATAAACATATATGTTGGCATGATTTGTTGATTAATATATGGCTTTTGATCTTGCATGGTTACGATATATATATATATATATATATGCAAGTTCTTGATGGCCATATGATAAGCATGTAATATTTGCCTTTGATGTACAATCCGTATATTATATTATATATATATAAATATATGGGTTTACATGCATATTGTTTATAAAGGATTCATCTTTTTGATGCTAGAATTATGAAATTTATTCCTAATGAGATTAGGATTAGTTTTTCAAGGTTTCTAAATTATTAGGGTTTTTGATAATGATTTTGAAAAACCTTAATGTTTGATCTATGAATCTTCACTCATAAAATCAAAAGTGTTTTTGATAGAAAACAGTGAAGAAGTCAAAAACGGTTTTTGGAAAATTCTGGAAAATTCAGTAATGCAATTTTCGATTGATCGAGAATTCCTTTCGATCGATCGAATGCACTTTTCGATTGATCGGATAAGAATTGAGAATCAATCGAATGAGGCAGAAGCTTTGTGATGAATTTCTTCATTTTTCGATCGATCGAGTAATAGGTTCGACCGATCGAAGGCACTGAATTTTGAAATTTTCAATTGTTTTTGACTAAGTATTAAAACATTGTTTAAAAGTAAGGCTGTGTGATTAATTTTATAATCCTTTAAAGTTAAGGACCTACATTAATCATTACCTAACTAAAAGACCTAATGAGATCAAAGATGTTAGTTAAATAGAACTCTTAGTCCTAAGTTGTTTTAATTAGAGGTTTTTAATGAGATTAAAATTCTAATTAAAGTTATATAGTTTCTAATGAGATTAGAATACTTAATCTAGTAAATTAAGGATAGAGTTCTATATAACTAATTTTTGATTCATTAGTGTTTAAGGAATCCTAAAATGTTTAGGACTTCAATTTTAGTTAGTGATTCTAATAAGATTAGAATCTTCAACAAGTGCAAGGTTATTAGTTGTGATGCGATCACAATTATTTAAGAAAAACCCAAATAACGAGTGGGAGTGCTGAAATAACCCTTTTGTTAAGTTTATTGTAATGTGAAAAGATACCTTGTCTTGACTTCGAGTCTTGCATTCCATGCGGAGGGTATTTACTTCACGGGTTACAAGGTTAAACTTCTTTGTGATAGCGCAAATGTTCGTTACACTATTGTGACGTAACTTAGTAACATCACATTGAATTTAAACAATTAAACACATTTGATGTGTAGGGTTAAATTGTGATTAGATCATAATGTTTTCATGACAATCCACTTGTTTTAAAATTTCTAGTGGGAGAGAGATACAAGGGTTGGATCTCACGGCCTCCATTATCGGTTCATAGTGGTGTGGGTAAGCACCTCGTCTTGGCGTATATGCCTCGCGATCCCAAAGGAGGGTGTTTACTTCATAGTACTACAAGATTGAACTTACCCGTTTAAAGTAGTGTGAACAAGCACCTCGTCTTGGCGTATATGCCTCGCGATCCCAAAGGAGGGTGTTTTGTTTCATGGTACTACAGGTTTTAAACACTATAAAGGGAGATGAAATGTGGCTACACATAATTCTAGATAATGGTGTACACTAGACTAAGTGTAATGTTAACCTCCCAAAGGAGCTATGTCATTATTACTTAGAGGCTAAAGGAAAAGCGGCAAATTATTTTTGTTTGGTAAGAGTTACCATGATAGCATTAATAATGAGAATAATTCTCGCCTGATCATAGTGATTGGTATGACCTCGCTACCGAGGAATATTAATTGCGGGATTAGGTTGTCGTTGCACCTAGTATAGTATTTTTGGGTTTCATACTATATGGTTATGGATGCAAAATATAATGTCCCTGTAATTATGTTCATAGTCTCAAAATAAAATTGTCATAATTTTGTTCTCTAGCTACTATTTTAGTGAATCGCATTAACTAAGAAATTGCATTGGACATGATGCTTAAAGAGCTGAAGTACATATTTATGTTCCGATTCAGCATTGTCATAATTTCCTATGCATGATGCATTGATGGAAGATAGCTTATGATATGATCATAGTCTCCATTGAAATGCTAAAATGTTGCATTGGCTTCTATCTCAATTGTGCTACTGCATGAGATGCAAGAGTTAGTACTAGAGTTAGACTTTATATTAAGTCTAAAGAGATGTTTGGTATGAATCATATTGAGTGCTAAGAAAAGCTCAACGAGTTCCAATTCTACGTCATTTTATGAAAATATTTTTTTTTAAAATGAATTGGAATTCTTGGATGTAGAGATTAAATGTTAATCTCATATGGATATGATCCATAAGTCCTTGTTAGCATCATTTGATCAATTCAGATTGTTTTGAAAATAAATTTTTTTTTATGTTATCTGAATTGATGAGTGAGTTCTACGCAACGGAAGACATCCTAAAAGCTAAGGCTAGGATCAATATGATTTAATTCAAATTCTTAGCCTAAACCGAAAGGTAATGGTGATAAGAACATGAATTATAATACCAAACAGTTGGACAAGTAAGTTGTCCTAGTAGTTGCCAAAAGGAAATTAGATTCAAAAGCATGACCAAAAGGAAAGTGTTTCTGTTTTGGTAAAGTTAAGCATTGTCCATGATTGTCTTCTAGATGGAAATTTACATGTTTTTACTTGTTAAAAGAGAAAGTTTCCATCCTTTGTAATTGTATGTTTTGGAACTTATGTCTAGATCTTATTAATCTAAACGATATTCAAGATTGGTGAAAGATGGGCTTTTATAACCATTATTTTATTATATTCCCAATCTATGAATTCTATTTAGAGGATAATATGATCTAGGGCTCCTTTTTGTAAAGGAAGAAGTTCCAATGACTTTTTCTTAAGTTAATGCATGCATAAAGGAGGAATAGGACTCTTTTAAAAGTAGATTGTTCTAGAAGAAGAATGTCAAAATTTTTTTTTTTTAAAGACAACTATAAAATACATTTAGAAATGAGATGGTAGTATTAGATATACCACAAGACATTATTCTGTAGATAACTATTACACCAATACAATAATGTAGTGGGAGGATTATCAAATAAATTCATACTTTTGGAATAAACTTTTGAAGTCATTCCACAAGGATATGAATTTGATTCTCGGTCCTACGTAGAGGCAATAAATGATATGAATATGGATTACTGGATCAAGGTTATGTAAATAGAATTAGATTCTATTTAAAGTCTAGAACTTGTAGAGGTGCCTAATGGCATTAAGCCTGTTGTTTTCAAATAGGTCTACAAGTAAAATGAGATTGATAGATTTGAAGGTACAAACCTTCAAAGTCAAGACTAGTGGCGAAAAGATTTATTCAGAAAGAAATTATTCGACTATGAAAAGATTTTTTCACCAATAGTTAAGTTTGACACTATCTAGATTCTCTTATCCATTATATTTCATATGGATGAAATATGGCAATGGATATCAAGAAAGCTTCTTTTAGTAGCAATCTTGAGGAAGACATCTTTATGATGTAACTAGACTTGTTCATAGCAAAGAACTAGTAATGATTAGTATGCAAGTTGCTTAAAGTCCATTTATGGACTAATGCAAGCATCTAGGTCATAAAATATCATCTTTGATCAAGAAATCAAATTGTTTGTTTTTGATCAAGTATCTAAAGGCCTAATGAGTGTTGAGTGTAAAGCTATGAAGAATAATAAATTTCTTAATGTGTGTTGATGACATTCTAATCATTTAGAATGATGTAGAGTTAATGTCATCAATGAAGTTTAGGTTGTCTAATCCTGTTTGATATAATGTACTTGGGAAAAACTGGTCACATCCTAAGAATTAAACTTTGGTTAAAATTCAGATATTAGGATGTTGAGTCTATCTCAAACTGCTTTAATAGATTAGATTCTAGCCAAGTATAGCATTTAATACTTCAAGAAAGGATTCTTTCCTTTTAAGTTTTGAAGTTCTTTTATACAGGACTATGGTCCTAAGATATATAAAAGGAAGAGCATAATAAGACGGTTCCTTATACCATATCAAAAGGAAGTCTTTATGCTATGCTATTTACATAGGCTAAATATCTATTTTGCAGTGGGCATGGTAAGCAAATATCAATTGAATCAAAGATCACTTAATTTAGTGGGAGTAAAGCATATACTCAAATATCTTAGGAGAATGAGGGATTATATGCTTGTCCACAAAAGTGAGGTTTTGATTGTTATTGGATGTACAAATACTGACTTGTAGTTTGATTGTGATTCATGAAGTTGGACTTTCAGTTATGTGTTCATCCTAGGTGATGAAGATACACATTAAGTGTATGTAATATCTCATTAGAGAGATATGAATACTTGTGAAGTAGTAGAAAAGATAATTTATGCGATAAATCTGACTGAAACTTGTTTCCAAACCTTGCCTTAGAGTAACTGTGTATTACTCTAAAGGGAGATAAGTGTCGAATATATTGTAAATTGTCTTTGAGAGCAAGTGGGAGATTGTTGGAGTTTATGCTCTAAAATCCAATTTATTGACATGTCATAAATAATTAAATTGTTTAATTATATGAGACTAAATGAACTAATGGAACATTATCTTAGTCCATGAGATGCATAGTATGCGATTTATGTGATTTAGTCACAGAAGATATAAATTGCAAGTTCTTTGTAAACTCAAAAGATTAGTTCGTAGTCGGTGATGAAATTGGGCGTTTCATCTGCGAAGACTATAACATATCAACTACGATGATTTGTCTTGATCATGGAAATGGAGATTTCTAGTTGGTATGTTGATATGTTTTAAGAGTTAAGACATATTGAACTGGACCGCTGTGAGATTTATTATTCTCCTAACGACTGTCAATTGAATAATAAATCTCACGACTTCTATTTACATCAACTCTAAATCCTGAGAGAATAATGGACCTGATCATGAAATGTAGGTTGCTTTGATATATCAGGAGTGAGATCTATAAGTTACGGTCAAAACCTCAGTATGTTGGGCAGCCGCATTTAGTGTTGATGGAACATATATTCTCGAGATGGAATTCATAATCTCTTAACGGAGATATAAAATATTCCCTTGAGATAAGTTTAATGGGATAAGTTATTCAGAGTGTTGGGCCCAACCACTTTAGTAAAGAGTTACTAAAGTATATATTTATGGAATTGGATTTCATAAATATATGATGAATAACATTAAGGATTAAGCCGGGTACTCAAGGATTAAAATGTAGTAATCTTCAAAGTGGCAGTCTATATTCATGACTTTATATTACTACGAATATTTTAATGAAGGGGTTGCATGTACAATAAAGTCTTGGGATATAATTTATTAATAAGGCCTAGAGTGCAATTATATTCTTATAGTGGTATTGAATATAATTAATGGTAACTTTGGACTTGTCAAGAGTTGACAGAAAAGCCCAAGGCCCATTGGAGCTAGAGTCTTATTTGTTCCCTTTTGGTCCCACTCCAAGCCACACACTAAAGCCCAATTGGGAAGGCCCAAAAGGCTAGCCCAATTAGATAATCAGTTATGTGGAGAGAAACATACAGAATTTTATATGGTATGAAATGGTTTGTATGTGTAAGGTAATAAAAATAAGGAAGAGAAACACTCTTTCATATTCTCTCTAGAAACATAGAACTGATTGAGAGACCACACATCTTGGGCATCGAGTGGAATTGGAGTGAAGATTGAAAGTCTTCCCAAGAACTTTAGATTTCATTCGGTTTTGAATTTCACCGCACCAAGGTACGCTTTTTATTCTTTGTTCTTGAATTCAAGGTTATATGTTATCTCTCATGAATGAAGTAGATCCGTGTTTGTTGCTTCCGCTGTGTGTTTTGTATGAGATACAAAACCAGATTTTCCAACACAATCATATCGCTGTTTTTCCTTAAGAGGAGCATCTAATGATGGAAAGCTAGGACATGGTTGAGTAAGCACATATTTGTGCTCTTTAGCAGCAAGAACAATGTCCAAATTTCTTTTCCAGTCAACATAGTTGGATCCAATTAGTTTGTTTTGATTAAGAATAGCAACAAGTGGGCTAAATGAAGCCATGATTTAAATCTGAAAATAATAAACATGAATATAATAAGTAAATTGGACATTATCAATTTAGCATATAAGTATATAATATGAAACCTTAATAAAACCATAAAATAATATATGCAACGACTACCCAATCCATGTCTATAATTCCTTGGTAGCAAGTTTATTATAAACACATTAATTGGTTGAGACATATTCTCATTATTACCAAAAAAAATAATTTGCCGTTTTGCCTTTAGCCTCTAAGTAATAATGACATAGTTCCTTTGGGGGGTTAACATTACATTTAGTTTAGTGTACACCATTATCTAGAATCATGTGTAGCCACATTTCATCTCCCTTATAATGTTTAAATTTGTAGTACCATGGAACAAAAACACCCTCCTTTGGGATCGCGAGACATATGCGCCATGACGAGGTGTTTGTCTACACTACTTTAAACGGGTGAGTTCAATCTTGTAGTACTATAAACTAAACACCCTCCTTTGGGATCGCGAGGCATATATGCCAGGACGAGGTGTTTACCCACATTACTATGAACCGATAATGGAGGCCATGAGATCTAACCCTTGTATCTCTCTCCTACTAGATATTTTAAATTAAAGGTTTTTAAGATCAAGAACAATAATAATGCTAGACACCTTGAAAACATAATCCTAATCTCATTAGGAATAAATTTCATAATCATAGCGTTAACTAGATAGCATATATATTCATGTATCTCCATACAAATTGTAACACATGAAAACACACTTTAATATACGGATCCAAGACATCCAAGGCATATAACACATGCTAGAAACATTGAATCACTTCCTTATCTATACTATTATTTTAGGGGCTTCCCCTGTTTGGATTCTTCATTTTTTAGTTCGAAAATGCCCCTACACCCCTATGTTTAAGTAGAGACAAAACTGAAGGATAATCCGGTAAAAATGTAACTCTAACATCCACTAAAACGTTGCCTAAAAAATAGGACCACTCTCCAATTAATTTTCAAATTGATTTATTCACTTATAAATTAAATTTTCAAAATAAAAATTATATATATAAAATAAAAAAAACACAGCTTTTTTTCTACATAATAGGACCACTAACAAAAAAAAAAGACTCATCGCACGCGTGAAGCGCGTGTGATGAGGCTAAAAAATAAGATCACTCTTCAATTAATTTTCAAATTAATTTATTCACTTATAAATTAGATTTTCAAAATTAAAATTATATATATATAATAAAAAAACGCAAATTTTTTTCTACAAAATAGGACCACTAACAAAAAAAAAAAAAAAAAGACTCATCGCACGCACGAAGCGCGTGTGATGAGGCTAGTATCAATAATTTGAATGCATATGAACCCATATAAATAATATATATATATATATATATATATATATATCTTATCAATGCATTCAAAGAAAACAAAAAGAATGATACATTAATTAAGATTTTGCGTGTAAACCTATATTATATATATATATATATATATATAATGACAATCATCACACACCTTATATATATATATAATATTATATTGCTTCAAACCGTATATATATAAAAAGGATACATAATGATTCATCAAACACACACACACACACATATATATATATATATATATATATATAGAGGCTTATATATTCTTCAGATGTTGTATAATAGCCAAGCGATGGATGGACTTAAAATCACACACATGGCAGTTAACACATGACTGCTATACGGATTCAAAGGCATGCATCCAAGCCACAATATATGATTGATAACATTCATCATTTTGACTTTATATATATATATATATATATATATATATATATTCAAGAAGGCAATCCGAATCAGTGCGTTGGTCCGTTCAAATAAAGTAGTTATTGTCCATTGACAATAACGATTCTCAACTGCCATTGATATTCAAAAAATGTATATACACGGCCATACATTGTTTTGAAGACAGAATTCCATATTAAAAGGAATTCACTTCACATCAACGCAAAGTCAATCTCCAAAACTAAATTATGAACGTGATCATATAGAACAATCACTGCAGATTTAAGAATCTCATAACACCAAGAAAATGATTTTCTTTGATTCTAAAACTCAAACACATGTTATATAAACATGAGATGAAAACCTGGCTCTGATACCAATTATTGAAAAATCTGGTTTTGTATCTCATACAAAACACACAGCGGTAGCAACAAACATGGATCTATTTCATTCATGATTCATACATGCACTATGTAAATTTCAGAATTTAAGAGCGAGATAGCGTACTTTAGTGCGGTGAAATTCAAAAAAAAAAAAAGATTAGAAGTACTTGGGAACACTTTTAATCTTCACTCCAATTCCACTTTACGCCCAAGAAGTGTGGTCTCTCGATCAGTTTCTAAGGGAGAATAATTGAGTGGCTTCACTCACACATACACACCACTTCACAATGATGTATCTTTTTCTCTTATGAAAAATTCTATATGTTTCTCCCTTCATAAATAACTGATTATCTAATTGGGCTGGCCTCTTGGGCCTTTCCAATTCGGCTTTAGTGTGTGGATTGGAGTGGGACCAAAAGGGACCAATAACACACTAGCTCCAATAGGCCTTGGGCTTTTCTATCAACTCTTGACAAGCCCAAAGTTACCATTAATTATATTTAATACCACTATATAAATATAATTGCACTCTAGGCCTTATTAATAAATTATATTCCAAGACTTTATTATACATGCAATCCCTTCATAAAATATTCGTAGTAATACAAAGTCATAAATGTAGACTGTCACTTTGAAAATTACTACATTTTAATCATTGAGTACCCAGTTTAATCCTTTAAATTATTCATCATATATTAATGAAATCCAATTTCATAAATATATACTTTAGTATATCCTTACTAAAGTGGTTAGGCCTAATATTCTGAATAACCAAACCCATTAAACTTATCTCAATGGAATATTTTATATCTCTGTTAAGAGATTATGAATTCTATGTTGAGAATATATGTTCCATAAACACTAAATGTGACTGTCCAACATACTGAACTTTTGATCACGACTTTAGATCTCACTCCTGATATATCAAAGCAACCTATACTTTATGATCAGGTCCATTATTCTCTCAGGATTAGGAGTTCATACAAATAGAAGTCGTGAGATTTATTATTCATTTGATAGTCGTTAGGAGAATAATAAATCTCACAGCGGTCCAGTTCAATATGTCTTAACTCTTAAAACATATCAACATATCAGCTAGAAGTCTCCATTTCCATGATCAAGAAAAATCGTCTTAGTTAATATGTTATAGTCTTTGTAGATGAAATGCCCAATTTCATCACCGACTACGAACTATAATTCTAAGTTTACAAAGAACTTGCGATCTATATCTTCCGTGACTAAATCACATACTATGCATCTCATGGACTATATGATAATGTCCAAATATTCATGTTACCATTATTTTAGATAAAAATAAAACAACTTTATTAATCATAACATTAAGTCATATATAATGTCATACATAGCATCATACAATAGAATTTTAGGGCACATATCCTAACAGTTAGCCCACTGTAGAGACCTACAGCACGGCCGCTAGATAGTCTCCAAATTAGATGCAAGCATAAAACATGACCGATAGTTAACCCACTGGAGATTCTCGTAGGAATCTGCTCTCTTTTAACACATATGCTTAACATGAACCTGTACAACATGTTTAGAAAACAATGTTAGTTCATCCATATTTCCATTTAACTTATGGGCTTACCACCTGTGTCTGAATTTTTTGCTGTTTTATAGATTATATCTCGAAGGACGAGATTTGGAGGGGAACGGGGGAAGGCCCCCGCCTATGTTACGACCCACGGGGACTCTTCTTCTGATGATGAGACCGCTTCGGCTGGTGAATGAGCAGCTTGAGTTCTGTAGAGCCATTTTAAATGTGAGGGTGATGATGCCAGGCCCACCAGCAGCATTCCTATGGAGACTCGTCCTAGGGGACGAGGTTCAGTTAGGACAACCAGTACTTCATCTGAGTTACGCACTATTTCCAACGGGGCTTCCTTACAGTGCATGCCGCCCAGAAGAGAGGGACCTCTGGAGGAGAGATGAGAGCTGAGGATCTCGCTATTGACTTAGAGGATTTGTCTAGAGACGAGGTACACCCGGACTTGGGCCCTCGTAGGTGCATTTTGAGTTCAAGGTTTCCACCATGCTAGGCCGGTGCCGATGCTCATACTAGAGCGGTAGATGATAGTATCACAGACACTTATCTTCTGCAGGGATTGAAAAGCCATCCTTTCGCTTCCTTTTCTTGTCATTTAGATTTCAATTATATACATGTGCTAATGGGTAGCTTTGATTCTGAATGCAGAGGCCCAATAGGATCTGTGGTTAGGGTGCTTGGTCCACCTTTCTTCGGCAACTATCTGATCCTGGGACCCATCGACGTTATGGGGATTTCCTAAGAAAGCAGGTGTTTGAGGACTTTCTGAGGATCCCCCCATACTCCATGAGGCATGGGATTGGGGAAGCTTTGGTACTGCAATTTCATGCTGAGACTAACACCTTTCATCTAGGCTGTAGGGAGTATGCAGTTCTCCCTCTTGATTGGACAACCATCCTGGGCATCAAATTCGGTGGATGTCTGATTTTGACTGATGACATGAGCTTTGAGATGGCTTGTGAGCTCTTTGGCATCCCTCTCCCATTGACTACAGACACGAAAGGATATTTTGGGCCCACCACATCACCATAGATTCGCACTAAATTAGGGCAACATCCCCTGGGGTGTGGCACATACTAACATTCATCTTCGGCGGTTCTTCATATGTTTTCTCAGTAGTTGCTTCTTTGGAAACAACCAATCAGTATTATCCTGCCAGCTACTGTAGGCCATAAAAGTAGTCTCCGATGTTGGGAGCTATGATTAGGGGTCTGTCATTTACGGGTTTTTCATCTCTTTCTTAAGGCGAGCTTCACAACAGGATTTCAAGAGCCTGGAAAGGTGTTGGCAGATTTCGTTATGGTGAGCATATGAATACATCCAGCTTTACGACCATGGTACTCTAGTTTGTCCGCAACCTTGTATCCTCGGGCATATGCTTGGTCACTCTGCACAATTGCTAGAGTTGTTATGGTGTAGCCAAAACCATTTCTGCAGTGTTGGACTGTGTCACTTGGGGTGAGATAGCGGTTCACCCTTATGATGGATCGTTGCTGGTGAGGCTAGAGCTCACTGTTGCCATGGGCCAATCGAGAGTACGACGCTGGTTCTGGGCACTGACAAATTGGGAGTTCATTTTAGTTAAGCGGACCTTAAACCAAGTCATGCCGATCTATGAAGTGCCTAGAGATCCACCTCCACTTGACTTGTCATTTGAGTCCATTGTGATGGATGATCCAGTTTATGCGATAGGCTCTTTTGATGCATATGCGGACACTAGCATGGATTATGTCGCTTGGTTTGCGGCGGCCTCTGCGGGCCTTATTATGAGCTGTTGGGGAATATACATGTTTGCATCGCATACAAAACATACGCAGCAGAAAATAAACGGATCTACTTCTTTCGCAATTGATAACATGCAGTATGTAAGTTTCAGAATATAAGAACAAGAGAGTGTACCTTGATGCAGTGAAATTGAAAACCGAATGAAGAAGAGAACACTTTCAATCTTCACTCCAATTCCACTTGATGCCCAAGATGTGTGGTCTCTCAATCAGTTCTATGTTTCTCTAGAGATAATATATGAAAGAGTATCTCTCTTCCTTATATCATATCGTCTCATGCATTAAACATACAAACTATTTTATTCTATATAAAATTCTGTATGTCTCTCTCCACATAACTGATTATCTAATTGGGCTAGCCTTTTGGGCCTTCCCAATTGGGTTTAGTGTGTGGCTTGGAGTGGGACCAAAAGGGAACAAATAAGACACTAGCTCCAATGGGCCTTGGGCTTTTCTGTCAACTCTTGACAAGCCCAAAGTTACCATTAATTATATTTAATACCACTATATAAATATAATTGCACTCTAGGCCTCATTAATAAATTATATCCCAAGACTTTATTATACATGCAACCCTTTCATAAAATATTCGTAGTAATACAAAGTCATGAATATAGACTGCCACTTTGTAAATTACTACATCTTAATCCTTGAGTACCCGGTTTAATCCTTTTGAGTTATTCACCATATATTTATAAAATCCAATTTCATAAATATATACTTTAGTCTTACTAAAGTGGTTAGGCCTAACTCTCTGAATAACTGAACCCATTAAGCTTATCTCAAGAGAATATTTTATATCTCCGTTAAGAGACTATGAATTCCATCTTGAGAATATATGTTCCATCAACACTAAATGTGACTGCCCAACATACTGAGGTTTTGACCATTATTTTAGATCTCACTCCTGATATATCAAAACAACCTACATTTCATGATCAGGTCCATTATTCTCTCAGGATTAAGAGTTTATGTGAATACAAGTCATGAGATTTATTATTCAATTGACAGTTGTTAGAAGAATAATAAATCTCACAGCGGTCCAGTTCAATATGTCTTAACTCTTAAAACATATCAACATATTAACTAGAAGTCACCACTTCCATGATCAAGACAAATCATCGTAGTTAATATGTTATAGTCTTCGCAGATGAAATGCCCAATTTCATCACTGACTACAAACCAAAATTCTGAGTTTACAAAGAACTTGTGATCTATATCTTCTGTGACTAAATCACATAAATCACATACTATGCATCTCATGGACTATTTGATAATGTCCGAATATTCATGTTACCATTATTTTAGATAAGAATAAAACAACTTTATTAAACACAATATTAAGTCATACATCATTTCTCACATAATGTCATACATAATATTATACATAGCATCATACAATAGGATTTAAGGGCACATATCCTAACATGAGCGACGTCCCTGTGAGCGGGGGCTAAGTGCTAGGGGGCATGACTCGCGCCCAGGTAGCTTTTGGAGTGGAGTGGAGAGCACGTGTGGAGGCCTTGCAGGCTAAAGTGATAGAGCTCGAGACCACTACTGCGACTAGGGAGGCACACATGCAAGAGGAGGCTACTTAGGGGTTAGCTAGGGAGAGGGAGCTTTGGCAAAGGGATAAAGAGGCTCGTGATGTTGCTGCACACACACAGAGAGAGAGAGAGAGAGAGAGAGAGAGAGAGAGAGAGAGGTACCAGCTTTAGAGTGAGCTAGCCTTGCTTCATGGATATACCATGGTTCTGATAAGAGAGTTACGGGCAACTCGTATTTCGGTTTTGCCTTCGCCTCATATTCCCAGCCTGGAGCCCATTATATCTCCATACAAGCTCGGGTATATGCTAGTTCCTCCAGGTCCGCTGAGTGGTTAGGACTCTTTTGATTAGACTCAGGGGCCTTCTTAGGATCCAGGGTATACTCTTGGAACTTCGGGCGGTACGAATCCTTCCACTGGCCCTTTTACAAGCGACAATGATGAAACCGACCAATTTTTTAGGGATGATGATTCTCAGTAGGCTTAGCGCTTATTGTAGCATAATGTAGCCCCAGAGTGGGCAAGTAATGATTTTTCTTGTATCTTATAGACATTGCACCCTGGTGGGCCAATTATGTATGTATATTTTGTTAGGATTAATGCCCTTCAATCCTATTGTATGATGCTATGTATGATATTATATATGACATTATGTATGACTTAATGTTGTAATTAATAAATTTGTTTTATTATTATCTAAAATAATGGTAACATGAATATTTGGACATTATCATATAGTCCATGAGATGTATAGTATGTAATTTATGTGATTTAGTCGCAAAAGATATAAGTCACAAATTCTTTGTAAACTCATAATTTTAGTTCGTAGTCGATGATAAAATTGGGCATTTTATCTGCGAAGGCTATAACATATCAACTAAGATGATTTGTTTTGATCATGGAAGTGCAGACTTCTAGTTAATATGCTTCAAGAGTTAAGACATATTGAACTGGACCTCTGTGAGATTTATTATTCTCATAACAACTGTCAAATGAATAATAAATCTCACAACTGAGAATAATAAATCTCACAACTTCTATTTACATGAACTCTTAATTCTGAGAGAATAATGGACATGATCATGAAGTGTAGGTTGCTTTGATATATCAAGAGTGAGATCTAAAGTCACGGTTAAAACCTCAGTATGTTGTGCAGTTACATTTAGTGTTGATGGAACATATATTTTCAAGATGGAAGTCATAATCTCTTAACGGAAATATAAAATATTCCCTTGAGATTAGTTTAATGAGTTTGGTTATTTAGAGTGTTAGGCATAATCACTTTAATAAGATATTACTAAAGTATATATTTATAAAATTGGATTTCATAATATATGATAAATAACTTAAAGGATTAAATCGGGTACTCAAGGATTAAGATGTAGTAATTTACAAAGTGGCAGTCTATATTAATGACTTTGTATTACTACGAATATTTTATGAAGGGGTTGCATGTACAATAAAGTCTTGGGATATAATTTATTAATAAGGCCTAGAGTGTAATTATATTTATATAATGGTATTAAATATAATTAATGGTAACTTTGGATTTGTCAAGATGACAAAAAAGCCTAAGGCCCATTGGAGTTAAAGTCTTATTTGTTCCCTTTTGGTCCCACTCCAAGCCACAAACTAAAGCCCAATTGGAAAGGCCCAAAGGCTAGCCCAATTAGATAATCAGTCATAAGGAGAGAAACATACATAATTTTGTAAGAGAATGAAATGATTTGTATGTGAGTGTTGGACATTCTCTTATTCTCCCTTGAACACATTCATATAAATTGATTGAGAGACATCACTTCTTGGGCACAAGTGAAATTGGGGTGATGATTAAAAGTGTTCCTAAGTACTTCTAATATTTTGTTTTGAATTTCACCACACCAAGGTACACTCTCTTGTTCATATATTCTGAAATTTACATAGTACATGTTATCAATTATGAATGAAGTAGATCCGTTAATTTTTCGCTACGTATGTTTTTTATGTGATACAAACATCTTATTTTCCAACAATTGGAAACAGAGCTAGGTTTTCAATTTCGAATCGGTATAACATGTTTTGTGAGTTTTTGAATTAGAGATAACAGTTTCATGTTGATAGAAGTGTTGGGGTTTATGCTCTAAAATCCAATTTATTGGCATGTCATAAATAATTAAATTTGTTTATTTAAATGAAACTATCTATAAATGAACTAATGGGACATTATCTTAATCCATGAGATGCATAGTAAGTGATTTATGTGAAAAGTCACAGAAGATATAAATCACAAGTTTATTGTAAACTCAAAATTTTAGTTCGTAGTCGGTGATGAACTTGGACATTTTATCTACGAAGACTATAACATATCATCTAAGATGATTTGTCTTGATCATGGAAATGGAGACTTCTAGTTGAGATGTTGATATGTTTTAAGAGTTAAGACATATTGAACTGAACTACTGCGAGATTTATTATTCTCCTAACAACTGTCAAATGAATAATAAATCGCACGACTTCTATTTACATCAACTTTAAATCCTGAGAGAATAATGGACATGATCATTAGGTGTAGATTGCTATGATATATCAGGATTGAGATTTATAAGCCACGATCAAAACCTCAGTATGTTGGGTAGCCACATTTAGTGTTGATGGAACATATATTCTCAAAATTGAATTCATAATCTCTTAACAGAGATATAAAATATTCCCTTGAAATAAGTTTAATGGGTTTGGTTATTTAGAGTGTTGGGCCTAACCACTTTAGTAAGGAGTTACTAAAGTATATATTTATGGAATTGGATTTCATAAATATATGATGAATAACATAAAGAATTAAAGTGGGTACTCAAGGATTAAAGATGTAGTAATCTTCAAAGTGGTAGTCCATATTCATGACTTTATATTACTACAATATTTTAATGAAGGGGTTGTATGTATAATAAAGTCTTAAGATATAATTTATTAATATGGCCTAGAGTGCAATTATATTCATATAGTGGTTTTGAATATAATTAATGGTAACTTTGGACTTGTCTAGAGTTGACAGAAAAGCCCAACGCCTATTGGAGCTAGAGTCTTAATTGTTCCCTTTGGTCCCACTCCAAGTCACATACTAGAGGCCAATTGGAATGACCCAAAAGGCTAGCCCAATTAGATAATCAGTTATATATAAGGAGAGAAACATACAAAATTTCAAGAGTAGTTTTTATTAAGATCATATAAGGGATGAAATGGTGTATGTGAGTGTAGACACTCTCTTATTCTCTCCTTGGAAACTAATTGAGAGACCACACTTCATGGGCATTAAGTGGAATTGGAGTGAAGATTAAAAGTGTTCCCAAGTGCTTCTAATCTTTTTTTTTTTTTTTTAATTTCACCGCACCAAGATACACTCTCTTATTCTTGAATTTTGAAACTTACATAGTATATGTTATTAATTGCGAATGAAGTAGATCCGTTAATTTTCTATAGTGTATGTTTTGTATGTGATACAAACATGTATTTTTTCCAACAAGAAGATTATGCAATTAATTTTCCGCATGGTTGTTGAAATTATTGTTTGATGAAAACTGATTTGATATTATGATGTTGTTTAAGTTTGATATTAAGTATGTTAAATTGAACTTTAAGGCTATAGCATCAATGGAATTCAGTTTTGATATCAATCTCTATCTATTATGTTCATATGATGGTTGTTTGTTCATGAAAAGCTGTTGAAAATTGCCTTAGAAAAATTCTGGAAAATTCAAGTTTCACGAGATTTGATCGATCGAAAATTACCTTCGATCGATCAGGTGAAATAGTGACCAATCTGTTTGATTCGATTGATATTCGATTGCTAGTTGATCGATTGAATTTTCTTTTTCTATCGATCGAAAAACGATCAAGTACCAATTGAGCCAAGCAGATTGTCAAGTATGAATTTTTTAATTTTTTCGACCCATCGAGATTCACATTCGATCGATTGAAAATTGTGAATTCAGAATTTTTTCTAAGTGTTTTCACATGGATAAAGAGCAAGGCTATGTATGATGAGATTACACATGTTTACTAATTAAAAACCTTTAATTTAAAACATCTAGTGGGAGAGAGATACAGGGGTTGGATCTCACGGCGTCCATTATTGGTTCAAAGTAGTGTTAGTAAACACCTCGTCTTGGTGTATATGCCTCGCGATCCCAAAAGAGGGTGTTTACTTCATAATACTATAAGATTGAACTTACCCATTTAAAGTAGTTTGGACAAGCACCTCGTCTTGGAGTATGTGCCTCGCAATCTCAAAGGAGGGTGTTTTGTTCCATGGTTCTACAAGTTTAAATACTACAAGGGAGATGAAATATGGCTACACATGATTCTAGACTAAGTGTAATGTTAACCTCCCAAAGGAGCTATGTCATTATCACTTAAAGGCTAAAGGTAATATGGCATATTATTAATGTTTGATAAGAGTTATCATGATAGCACTAATAATGAGAATAGTTCTCAATCAATTATGGTGTTTATAATATACTTGCTACCAAGGAATTATAGACATGGATTGGGTTGTCATTACATATTTTATATTATGGTTTTATTAAGGTTCCATACTATATGTTTATATTCTAAATTGATAATGTCCAGTTTACTTATTATATTCACGTTTATTATTTTTAGATTTGATCATGGCATCATTTAGCCAACTTGTTACTATTCTTAATCAAAACAAACTGAATGGATCCAACTATGTTGACTAGAAAAGAAATTGGACATTGTTTTTACTGCTGAAGAGCATAAGTATGTGCTTACTTAACCATGTCCTAGCTTTCCGTAATTAGATGCTCCTCCTAAGAAAAAACAACGATATAATCGTTGGAAAAAATCTAATTAGACGGCCAACTTCTATATACATGCATCTATCTCAAATGTTCTACAACATCAAATGCTGAATGTAGAACTAGCTTCAAACATTATGCTAAGTCTGAAGGAGATGTTTGGTAAGTAAGGCCATACTGCAAAGCAAGAAACTATGAGGCAAATTTATAACAGCAAAATGACTGAAGGCATTTCAATGAGGGAGCATTGTCTTAAGATGATCTCCAATTTGAATACACTGGAAGTTTTAGGGGTCGATATTGATGGAGAACCCCAATTAGATATGATACTCCAGTCACTACCAAAATCATTTAAGGAAATCAGACTTAATTATAATATGAACAAAAGGATTTATACATTTTCTAAATTAGCGAATGAATTGGTAGCAGCGGAAGGCATTCTTGGTACATCCAGTGTTGATGCCAATATGACTGAAGCTTCTACTTCTCAACCTAAGTCGAAAGGCATGGGTAAGAAGAAAAAGGACTTCACCAAGCAAGATGGTCAAAAAATTGCTTTAAGAGTTACCAACAAAGGAAAGAAAACCAAAGGAAAATGTTTCCATTGTGGTGAGAAAGGACATTGGTAGAGGAATTGTCCAAAATTCAGAGTTTTTAATAATAAGGATATGAAAAGTACATTCCTTTTTAAAGTAAGTTTAGTACAAAATCCCACGGATTCCTGGTTTGTGGATTCAGGTTGTACTGATCATATTTGTAATTCTTTGCATGGGTTCCAGGAGACCAGAAGGCTAAGTGAAGGGGAATTGTTTCTTACTTTGGCTGATGGGAGCAAGATTCTAGTTATAGCTATTGGAGTGTCTAATTTATGTTTTGAATCTAGGGTTTTAATATTGGAAGACTGTTTGTATGTACCTGATGTTGATAGGAATTTAATTTCTGCAACTTATTTAGGTAAACATGGATATTGTGTTATCCTGAAAGACAATGTTGTAATAAAGAAGGATAAAGTGTTTATCTGTTTTGGCAATATTGTTGATGATCTTTATATTTTAACTCCTGATAAGCATGAATTATATAATTCTGAATTAGATAATAACTCTCATGTAAAATCATTAAAGGGAAAGTTTCCTTCTACTAATGATGCATATTTTTGGCACTTGCATTTGGGTCATATTAATTCAAACAAAATTCAAAGACTAATCAAAGATAGACTCTTAGAGCCATTGGACTTTAATGAATTTCCAGTTTGTGAATCTTATTTGGAGGGAAAAATGACCAAACGACCTTTTAATACAAAAGGTAGAAGAGCCCAAGAGTTGCTTGAATTAGTTAATATAGATGTATGTGGTCCTATGTCAACCCAAGTGAAAAGAGGTTATGAGTACTTCATCACTTTTACTGATGATTACTCAATATATGGTTATGTGTACCTAATGAGACGAAAGTCCGAAGACTTTGAAAAGTTCAAAGAGCTTAGGGTTGAAGTTGAGAATCAATTAGGTAAACACATAAAGGCCATTCGATCTCATCGTGGTGGCGAATACCTTCTTGGAAATTTCAAGGATTACTTAATTCAAAATGGGATTGTATCCCAATTGAATGCACCTGAAACTGCCCAACAAAATGGTGTAGCAGAGAGAAGGAATAGGACTCTTTTAGAAATGGTTAGGTCCATGATGAATTATTTAGCTTTACCAATTTCCTTTTAGGGATATGCACTAAAAATTACAATGCATATTTTAAATTTAGTTCCATCAAAATTTATTCCCAACACACCTAAGGAATTGTGGAGTGGGCCCAAGCCTAGTATGAAATATCTCCACATTTAGGGGTGTCTAGCATATGTGTTGAAAGGGAAGTCTGATAAGTTGGAAGCCAAAACGGACGTATGCATGTTTTTAGGGTATTCAAAGGAAACTAAAGGTTATTTATTCTATAATCATATAGATAACAAAGTGTTTGTTAGCACCCATACCAAATTTTTGGAAGATGATTATGTGAATGATTTTAATCCTAGAAGAAAAGTTATCTTGACTGAATTAGTTGAACCTATAATTGAACAACCAGTGGATGAAACTAGGGATGATGTAGCTGTATTAAATACACCATAAGATATTACTCATGAGATGACTAGTACTAGGAGCCTCGTCGTAGTGCGAGGATTATAAGGCCACTTATGAGATTTATAGGTCTAGGAGAAACTTATGAAGCTATCTCAGAGGAGGCCGAAACTGATCCTTACATTTATGAAGAAGCCATTAGGGACATAGACTATTGTATGGAGCTAGCTGATACCCTTATAGAGGACATTAAGGAGATGGATAGTGTGTAGGAGAGTGAGCTCGCCACTTTTAGGGTGGAGGGGGCCGGCCCTTCCAGGCATAGAGGCAGAGTGCATTTAGCTGAGATCCCGGGTTGCGAGCTTAAAGGATGAGCTTATGGATCTTACCCAGAGATTTGCCACCTTAGATCATTCTTAGGACAAGCAGAGGGCTGCACTGGAGGCCGATAGGGTCGAGGCCAGTAGTCGACCCGATGGTTTAGCATTGGAGCTAATGCTAGCGAGGGCCTATATTCATTCCACCCTCAGCATGGAGTATGGCGAGAAGGCGATGAGCCTAGTGAGCCGCAGTTGGCTCTCCACCGCCTTCAAGCTGGGCTGGCCGAGAAAGAGGAGGCCTTGAGTGTTGCCACTGCAGAGGTGGGCACCTTGCAAGCTTTGCTAGAGATCAAGCGACAGGGGTCCACTTTTGATTCCATGATGGAGAGGAAGTTGGTCTGCCTCTGACCTTTGCACGATAGGTGGGTTACTTCGCACCCATGCTTTTTATACAGGTGGGTTACTTCGTACCCATGCTTTTGATGACCTGAACAGTACCAGTTTTGGGAGATTGTGCCAAGCTGTGTTTGATCGCTTGGGCCATGTTTGACTTGTTAGTGTTTGTCGATGTCGGGCCGTAGGTAGACGGATTAATCCGCTGCTGTGCCAGTGTTCGACCACCTACTGCGGTGACACTCCTGCGCTTGCGGGGCCCATTGGAGGTCCCTTTCAGATGTGATCTCGCTGTGCGCTTGGTGTTTCACACAAAGCTTCGGGTGCACTCTCTCTCTCTCTGCAGAAGAGGGTATTTTGTCTACCTTTAGAGGTGTGGCAAGAATCTAGGCCAAGTTTTAGGTGATTACCAAAGGTTGGTGAAGTCGCCACCAATCATTAGGTTTTTCTAAGGTGTGATTGGTCACCTATTTCTAGTTAATTTTATTACCAATCCTAGGCTAAGAAAAAAAGCATTTTTCCTAATCTAATGTAGATGGTAAAAAATCTTGATTCTTGAGTCCAAAAGTTTGGTTACGTTCGAGGAAGGTGTTAGGAACCCCACAATGCCTGTCCAAGGACAGTCCTTTGTTTTGATAAAACCTTAATTTTTGGAGATTGGCAATTAAAAACATGATTTTGGCATTGGCTTTTGGGGCTTAACATGCATGGGGGCTTTAAGGTTTTGCTTTTCAATGGGTGTGGTCCCAATCTATGCTTTCCTAAGGCTTTCGAGCAATTTCCAAATTTCCACGTTGAAAACCCGGCGACATGTCACCATGCTTTCGCTGCGGAAATTAGGAATCACTTTGCCTTAGGAAACACGGACTGTGACAATCACACCGGAATGGGGACGAGCAGGTATATATACATATATCATGCACAATGCAAGCACGTAGAGCAGGAAAGTAAATGCCTACATCCTTAGAGCATAGCCCAAAATATAGTGCAGGAAAAAAAACAGGGGCCGCTGGCGTCGTTGCCAGGGAGTGATTCTAGTTGATTTTTTTTGTGCTTCTTGTGAACCCTAGTTCATTCTTGAAATTTTCAACAAAAAAAAAAAAGTTAGTTTTCGATAGGTTTTATTTTTGGTTGCTTGCGACAGCACACCAAATTTTGGCGCTGTTGCCGGGTAAGGATCGTTCCCACGGAGAGTATCTAGCCTCGTTTTATGCCACGTGAACAAGGAGGGGGGGTTTGAGTATAATGAAAACAATTATAAGAAAAAAAACTAAGGAATAATTCAAATTAAAATATCGAAATCAATCAAAAGAACAAACCTTGGTCTAAGTCAACATCCACCACCGAAATTTTACAACTGATCATTGATGCAAATATATATCAATTCACACTTTGAATATTGACCGTTGGAATTATTTTCCTATCTCTCCTTAGTCACAATTAATTAGAAAACAAATATAATTAACCCTAACTACTAAACAACCCAAGACAAGCGCTAAAGGTTTAATCTAGTAGCAGCCTTAAAAATTAGAGAGATCGGTGAAACTAAACAACACAAGCACAAGCAGTTGTATTTAATTTAGTCATGCGTTCTTCCTAAGATCTAATAATTTCTAACGCAACAAATCATTAAATCTTGGTTGCTTCACAAATTAGAGAGATCAAACAATTACGGATTTGATATCTAACCTAGCAGTAGATTGCAACGAATAATAAACTAGTAGGCCTCCTAGTAATTAAACAAGACAATCATGAAAATAGGCTTAGAAGAACATCCAATATTCAAAGCATAGATTGAACAATTAAAACAAATTAGATCTCACAGTTTTATTGATTCCGAGGCTTCAGTTTCCTTCAACCAAGTATAAAAGTTTAGCCACGCAGGGCCATGACAGAAAACTCAAAAGAGAAAATTAGAGAAGAGGGGAGAGAGAGAGGCGTGTGTCTAATTCTGAATTCTCCTCCCTCTTTTTCACGTTAATTCCCCCTTTCCCAAGCCTACAAAATCTTCTAAAAATATTTTAAATAACAATATTCAAATCTGACTAATTAAGGAAAAATATTAAAAATAAAACAAAGCCCTAATATAACTAGGAAAGTGGTGTTTTTCAGCTGGAATTTTCGTGCATGAGATCTGGAAGCTTCCATAAATAAATCGCATCAGATAGCATATTAGAATTGTAGGCAAAGGAACATTCCAGAACGTCAACAGTGCAGGTGCAGCAATTTCAAGCCCAATTTCGACCTTGATGCGGCCCGTATCTCTCAAAACTCAAAACATGAAAGTTGTAGATCTTTGTCTTGGCGTTCCATAGCATCTTGAATCATCTCAAGCGGAGCTCAGATGAGAGAGTTATGCCCAGATTACGAAGAGATGTCAAAGCTGTCCAAAATCGCCCAATTAGCTACGTTTTCCACTTAATGCCTCCATTTGCACCCTAAATCAAAATATAAGAATAATGAGTACATTTAGGCACCAAGTAAGTGTAAAAGACTAAGCATTAAGAGAGAAATATATGACAATTTGCATTCTCATCAGCCGCCATACTCTAGAGATGAGGATGAATGGTATACGACATGATATACCTAATACAACCCATCTAAGAGATAAAGGGAGGAGGAAGGAAAGGGTTTAAACGAGTACATAACCAAAGGGAAAGGCTAAACTCCTAAATCTACTGAACACTGTCGCTTGGCTTAATCACATGTTCATGTCTGCACCCTTTTTGCTTGCGCTTGGGAGACCGTGCCCTAACTCCAAGTGTCCTTGCTCCATGTGTGTACATGCAAAGGCAAAGACAAGAAACCAACAAACAAGCAATGGAAGGAAAAGATGCAAAGAGCACATGAAAAGGCTTAAAGCAGATGAGCATGATAGGTATGGCAAGCAAAGAAACCAGGCAGCAGGCAAACAAGCAAAAGGATAAACAAGCACGAAAGCAATTAAAAGGTGGTGTCTGCAAGGGAAAAATGTAGGTTTGGATCGAATGTCCATAACTTCATTGTGTTGAAGTATGGACAACACACTAGCAAGCAAGACTCATGCATGGACATGTAAGTAAATGTGTAAAGATTCATAGAGAGCCAACGGGTGGAACAAACAAGCATGGTAAGCACAACATCACACGGAGCGAAAAAGGGAAAAGGCATGCACAGAGCAACCCGGCATCCAGAGATGCTTCCCAAATGGTTATGATAGGCCAGGAATATATTGACTCCTTATGATAAATTAACCAATTGATATAGATATGTTAGTTAATTAATTCAATTAACATGAAAAATGCGTGGTAGCACAAAAAAATCACCAAGATAATATGCAGTGGAAAATAAAGTTGCCACGGTGATTTGTTTACTAATGGGGAGAACCTCTAAGGCAAAACCCCATCGGGTGATTTTAAGGTCACCACTCCTGAGAATTCACTATTATCACAACAAGAGGTTACAAGTAAAGGAATTCCAGTACCTTATACCAATCTACAGTTGAACCCTTACCCCAATACCTAATTGGACTTGTTCTGTAGTGACAATCTCTCCTTTTCAAAGCACAATTCCTAGTATGCGACTAACCAATAGATGCTCGAATCCCAGTACACGGCTTACTCACCAACTTGAGAAAGATGTTGGCTACAAAGTTCTTCAATTTATCAACATGATGAAGATCACGAAGCTCCTTGGTCACAAAACCCAACAGCGTACAAACGCAACAGCTTCTTCAAGAGAAAGATGAACTAGGGCAAATTCTGTCCTCGGTCATAATTTACATGAACAAAACTTTTCCTCACACTTGTGCAACCTTTAATGGCCCTTAAAATAATCCTTATATATGTTTAGGGTTATGAGAAAAGAAAACCTAAACATGTATACACGGATTAGGGTGAAACCAGATCTGAAAAACTGATTTTCATAAATTTTGATGGATAGCTTATCTATTGAGTAGCTGTTGAGCATCGGGCTAAAGTTGCCTTTGAAACCTTGATAGATTCTATCTGTCAAGAAAACTGTCGAGCTTTAAAATCTAGCACTTCTTCACTTGTTTCTTAGACCGATTTGCATGGCTTTAACACTTGGACTTGAAACCTTACTCCTTGAAGTATTAAACACATTTTAGATCTACCCAATTACAAGTAAAGAGTATTTTGTCAAAGTATTAGCCAATTCTACATGACATATGTGTTGGGAAAATACATGTTCGTATCACATACAAAACAAACGCAGCGGAAAATTAACGGATCAACTTCATTCGCAATTGATAACATGCACTATGAAAGTTTCAGAATTTAAGAACAAGAAACCGTACCTTGGTGCAGTGAAATTCAAAAACAAAGATAAGAAGATCTTAGGAAGACTTTTAATCTTCACTCCAATTCCACTTAATGCCCAAGATGTGTGGTCTCTCAATCAGTTTCCAAGGAGAGAACAAGAGAGTGTCCAACACTCATATACAAACCATTTCATTCCTTGTGCAATCTTGATGAAAAAAACTTATGAAAGGACCCATGAAATTTTGTATGGTTTTCTCCTTATATATAACTAATTATCTAATTGGGCTAGCCTTTTGGGCCATTCCAATTAGGCTCTAGTGTGTGGCTTGGAGTGGGACCAAAAGGGAACAAATAAGACTTTAGCTCCAATGGGCCTTGGGCTTTTCTGTCAACTCTTGACAAGTCCAAAGTTACCATTAATTATATTCAATACCACTATATGAATATAATTGCACTCTAGGCCTTATTAATAAATTATACCCCAAGACTTTATTATACATGCAACCCCTTCATTAAAATATTCGTAGTAATACAAAATCATGAATATAGACTGCCACTTTGTAGATTATTACATCTTAATCTTTGAGTACCCGGTTTAATCCTTAATGTTATTCATCATATATTTATGACATCCAATTCAATAAATATATACTTTAATAACTCCTTACTAAAGTGGTTGGGCCCAACTCTCTAAATAACCAAACCCATTAAACTTATCTCAAGGGAATATTTTATATCTCCGTTAAGAGATTACGAATTCCATCTTGAGAATATATGTTCCATTAATACTAAATGCAGCTGCCCAACATACTGAGGTTTTGATCGTAACTTATAGATCTCAGTCCTTATATATCAAAGCAACCTACATCTCATGATCAGATCCATTATTCTCTCAGGATTTAGAGTTGATGCAAATAGAAGTCGTGAGTTCTATTATTTATTTGACAGTCGTTATGAGAATAATAAATCTCACAGCGGTCCAGTTCAATATGTCTTAACTCATAAAACATATCAACATACCAACTAGAAATCTCCATTTCCATGATCAAGACAAATCATCTTAATTGATATGTCATAGTCTTTGTAGATGAAATGCCAATTTCATCACTGACTACTAAGTACATTTTGAGTTTACAAAGAACTTGCAGTTTATATCTTCTGTGACTTTCACATAAATCGCATACTATGCATCTCATGGACTAAGATAATGTCCCATTTGTTCATTTATAAATAGTCTCATATAATTAAACAATTTAATTATTTATAACTTCCAAATAAATTGGATTTTAGGGCATAAACCCCAACAATATGTTCCTAACATGATTCATATGTGTCCTAACAGGTTACATCCGAACAAGGCCTCAGGGGCGTTGGATGCGGCCACACAACCACAAACCCGCTAAAGGCGTCAAGCATGGCAAAGCCTAGAACTAGAGAGGCTAACACAAGCATAAAGCATAGGAGCAAACAAGCATAGAGATGCAAAATAGGGGAGATCCAAACACTTTGATGTGGGCCTTAGTGTATGGATGATGATCAAAACCATAAAGGGGTCAAGATATAAATCCTACCAAATGGCCAAAACTCAAGAAAGAGAGACACAAACGATGAAAAGGATACAATAGCATATGCCATGACAAACACGGCCTAGGTCTAGGCCCACAAACATGGCATGGAGCGCACAAGCACATGGAATATAGCATAAAGTGTGTAGTGATCATAGATCTAATCCTATGAGCATGTGAAAACATAGATCTAGACATATACACATAGAAACATGCATGCAAACATGTAGACCCTAGCACATAAACATGGAAGAACGTGAATCCAAGCATATAAGCATGTGAAGACATAGATCTAACCCTATAGCGTTGTAAAATAGGCATAAACACATAGATCCAAGCAAGGCATAGCCAAACATCACACAAGCGTGTAAGCATGTAACCCTAACATCAACATAGAGCGAAAAGAGGAACAAAACATGGGAAAACATGGCGTAAAGCATAAACATGTAAATCGAGACAACTAACATGTGAACGAGCATAGAAAAATATGGATCTAGCCAGACAACACATGGAAAAGATAGATCTTGGCACAAACATATAGCACAAAGCATAAAGCATGTAAATCGGGACAAATAACATGTGAGCAAGCATAAAAGAACGTGGATTTAAGCTAAAACCATGCTAGAAACAAGATAAAGCAAGAAACATGTCAAAGAAAGCAATAAATCATGTTATTATAGCAAAAGGAGCAAGAAACATGCTAGGAAAATGATTTAGAAGGTTAGGGGTGTGGATGATACGAACTTCGAGGCAGTGGCCCTTTAAGGACCACCGGCCTCAAAAGGCATGAAAATGGGTTGATCTTGACACCACTGGAAATATCTTAACTTCCTGTTTCTAAAAAGGTATGGAACTTGGGAATCCAACGGTTGGATCAAAAGTTATGGCTCTCGGAAGTTAGCAGCGCATCGATCGGTGCGTCATCCTGATTTTTGTAATATCTCAGTCTGTCTAACTTTGATTTTGACCCATGAATAGTCGTTGGAATGAAAATTTGATAATATTTACAATGGCATTGGTTTCAACCTGTTCTGACAACCGGATTAAAATTAGGGTATTTGGGCCCGCTAGGGATCAAGTTCGGGTCAAACTTTGTCAAAGTTGGTCAAAGTAGTTAAAAATCTCTAAGGACCTAGGGTTTGATGTAAAACTATGGAAAATGTTGTTTTGTGATGGTTTTGACCTTGTTTGACCTTTGGTAAAACCTAGGGTTGACTAGAGGCATTCTAGTCGTTTTTGCTGAAAGAGCCACTTTGGGTGCTCCGGTGCCCAAACGGGTTGCACCACATCATTCTAAATGTTCTTGTGGCCCCATGAAGAGAAAATATTATTTTTGGATTTTTTGGGGTCCAGCACACAAATCAACAAAATACGATATCAACAGCTGCCCCTTCTTTATTTGATATCTCGAGTGCAATGAGAGGTGTTGGATAAAGAACATGAGTTCGAATTTTATGGCCCCCTAGATTCACGTGCAGAGACTATTCATGGATCTAGACTAGTTTGCTGCAACTGCTATTGAAATATTTTTTGAGCATGTCTCTGAACTCTAGGTAAGGAGAAATGAGAGATTTTTTTTTTTGGGTCGACTGATCAATGCTGACTGGTGGCCCTAGTGGTAGGAAAATTACATGTTTGTATCGCATACAAAACATACGCAGCGAAAAATTAACGGATCTACTTCATTCGCAATTGGTAACATGCACTATGTAAATTTCAGAATATAAGAATAAGAGAGTGTACCTTGGTGCGGTGAAATTCAAAACCAAAGAGAAGAAGTTCTTGAGAACACTTTCAATCTTCACTCTAATTCCACTTGATGCCCAAGATATGAGGTCTCTCAATCAGTTCTATGTATTTGTTCTAAAAGAGAATATGAAGGAGTCTCTTTCTTTCTTTTATACTTACATGAACATACAAACCATTTCATTCTAATATAAAATTTTGTATGTTTCTCTCCACATAATTGATTATCTAATTGGGCCAGCTTTTTGGGCCTTCCCAATTGGGCTTTAGTGTGTGGCTTGGAGTGGGACCAAAAGGGAACAAATAAGACACTAGCTTCAATGGGCCTTGGGCTTTTCTGTCAACTCTTGACAAGTCCAAAGTTACCATTAATTATATTTAATACCACTATATAAATATAATTGCACTCTAGACCTTATTAATAAATTATATCCCAAGACTTTATTATACATGCAACCCTTTCATAAAATATTTGTAATAATACAAAGTCATGAATATAGACTGCCACTTTATAAATTACTACATCTTAATCCTTGAGTACCCGGTTTAATCCTTTTAAGTTATTCATTATACATTTATGAAATCTAATTTCATAAATATATACTTTAGTCTTACTAAAGTGGTTAGGCCTAACTCTCTGAATAACTGAACCCATTAAACTTGTCTCAAGGGAATATTTTATATCTCCGTTAAGAGACTATGAATTCCATCTTGAAAATATATGTTCCATCAACACTAAATGTGGCTGCCCAACATATTGAGGTTTTGACCATTACTTTAGATCTCACTCTTGATATATCAAAGCAGCCTACATTTCATGATCAGGTCCATTATTCTCTCAGGATTAAGAGTTCATGTGAATACAAGTCGTGAGATCTATTATCCAATTGACAGTCGTTAGGAGAATAATAAATCTCACAGCGGTCCAGTTCAATATGTCTTAACTCTTAAAGCATATCAACATATCAACTAGAAGTCACCACTTCCATGATCAAGATAAATCATCGTAGTTAATATGTTATAGTCTTCGCAGATGAAATGCCCAATTTCATCACCGACTACGAACCAAAATTCTGAGTTTACAAAGAACTTGTGATCTATATCTTCTGTGACTAAATTACATAAATCACATACTATGCATCTCATGGACTGTTTGATAATGTCCGAATATTCATGTTACCATTATTTTAGATAATAACAAAACAACTTTATTAATCATAATATTAAGTCGTACATCACTTAACACATAATGTCATACATAATATCATACATAATATCATACATGGCATATTACAATAGGATTTAAGGGCACTTATCCCAACACCTAGAAGGTGCGCCGGGCAGCCCAGGGCCAATAAAAGCCCTATTTGGCTCATTTTTGACCTCATTTGGCACTTTTCTTTCACTTTTCAGTTCTGAAAAAATTCTCTAGAATGGCTACCAACTTAGCGGGTCCGGCTTTTCAGCTTCAGTCTCTTCTGTACTTGAGGTCAGTGTCTATTGCTCTTCTTCACTTCTTTTTTATGTAAAATGTTAGTAGCAATACTACTAGGAATGCATGTTACTGCTTATTTTATTTTTGGAATTTTCAAAGCATATATTTTATTAAATTTTTTTTGCCATGATTTATGCCATGCTATCTTAGGAAAATGCATATGTAAGTATATATATATATATATATATTTATATATTTGCTTTTTTGTCTGTGTTATATGGGTATGCAAAGATGCAGAAACTTAAGTGCTGAAAAAAAAAATGTGGGACATAGGTAAGGAGACTTACCTGGTTGTTGGGAATAGTGAAACTGGTGGGGTGTACAGTCTGGGTTTTGGGCCGGGTAGAAACAGAGGATATCTAAATAGCAATCCCGATTGATGGAGTAGAGGATATCTAAGCAGTCTAGATGAGTGTCAGGTAGGAATAGAGGATATCTGAACAACAGTGCTGAAATTTGCTAAGTAGAAATAGGGGAAATCTGAGTAGCAGTGTTGAACTATGGCCGGGTTGAAACAAAGAATATCTGAATAGCCGTCCTGATGAGTGCCAGGTAGGAAAAGAGGATCTTTGAAAAGCAGTCCTGAAATTTTCCAAGTAGAAATAGAGGATATCTGAATAATAGTCTTGGACTTAGGCCAAGTAGAAATAGAGGATATCTAATAGCAGTCCTGATGAGTGTCAGGTAGGAACATAGGATATCTAAACAGCAGTCCTAAAATTTGCCAAGTAGAAACAGAGGATATCTGAATAGCAGTCTTAGACTAAGGCCGGGAAGAAACGAAGGATGTTTGAATAACAATGCTGATCAATGTCAAGTAGGAACAAAGGATATCTGAACAGTTGTCCTAAAATTTGCCAACTAGAAATAGAAGACATCTAAATAGCAGTCTTGGGTAGTAGAAACTTGAGAGATCTTCGGAATTTAGTATCAATGCTGGTGAGACGTGCGGCGCGGCTGCTAGTTAGCCTTGAAACTTGGGGGGTAGAGACAGAGGATATCTGAATAGCAGTCCTAGGTAGTAGAAACTTGAGAGATCTTCGATATTTAGTATCAAAGTTGGCGAGACGACAGCAAGGCCGCTAGTTAGCCTCAAAATTTGGGGGATCTGGGTAGAGACAGAGGATATTTGAATAGCAATCCTGATAGGTGTCCTTTGCAACTGTGTGCTGGGTATAGACAGGTATGGCTCTGGAATTTGCCTTTGAGAGGGCTGATGTATAACTTTAGGAAAAGTACCTTTAAAAGGGCTGCTGTTGTGTAAGAAACAATGCCTCCGATTAGGACTTACATGCATAACTTTGAAAAATTGCCTTTGAGAGGGCTGTAGACATAGAAACATTGCCTTTGAAAGGGCTGCCGATGTAGGAGAAACAATGCCTCTGATTAGGACTTATATGTATAACTCTAGATGAATTGCCTTTGAGAGGACTGTAGATGTAGAAAAATTGCCTTCGAAAGGGCGACTGGTGTACATGCAAAACAATGCCTCTGGTTAAGGCTTACATGCATAGTTCCAGGAAATCACCTTTGAGAGGGCTAATGTAGGCTTTAGGAAAAGTGCCTTTAAAAGGGCAATTAATGTAGGAGAACAATGCCTCTGATTAGACCTTACATGTATAGCTCTGGAAATTGCCTTTAAGAGGGCTGATGACATAGAAAACTCTCCTTTGATAGGGCTGTAGACATAGAAACATCGCCTTTGAAAGGGCTACTGATGTAGGAGAAACAATGCCTCTAATTAGGATTTACATGTACCACTCTGGAAGTTGCCTTTAAAAGGGCTGCTGATGTATGTGCAAAACAATGCCTCTAATTAGTACTTACATGCATAGTTCCAGGAAATCACCTTTGGGAGGGTTGATGTAGGCTTTAGGAAAAGTGCCTTTAAGAAGGCTGCCGATGTAGAAGAATAATGCCTCTGATTAGTACTTACATGCATAGTTCCAGGAAATCACCTTTGAAGGGGCTGATGTAGGCTTTAGGAAAAGTGCCTTTAAGAGGGCTGTTGATGTAGGAGAACAATGCTTCTGATTAGGTCTTACATGTACAGCTCTGGAAATTGCCTTAAGAGGGCTGATGACATAGAAACATCGTCTTTAAAAGAGCTAAAGACATAGAAACATCACCTTTGAGAGGGCTGCCGATGTAGGAGAAACAATGCCTCTAATTATGACTTACATGTACCACCTTAGAAGTTGCCTTTAAAAGGGCTGTTGATGTACGTGCAAAACAATGCCTCTGATTAGGACTTACATGCATAGTTCCAGGAAATCAACTTTGAGAGGGCTGATGTAGGCTTTAGGAAAAGTGCCTTTAAAATGTATGCAAGAAACAATGCCTCTGACTAGGACTTATATGTATGATTTTGGATATGGCCTCTAAGAGGGCCGATGTTGTATGTATGCACTATCGCATTTTCATCATAGATGGCGGTTTTGAACCGGCTTGTGTCACACTCATTTGTATTGCACTGCAATTTCACGGGTTTACCAGTGAATTTTGACAATGATCGTCCTGCTGGAGGGGAAGAGAAGATGGAGAGATCGCATGAAATAAACTTCCCCAGTTTAGGGTTTCGTGCGATTTTTTTTGTGAAGGACACATCCTTGGCGGGACAAATCCATTCTAGCATACTAGTCAAGGTATAGGGAACCGCGCAAAATAAAATTTCCCCAGTGTAGGTTTTGGGCGATTCTTGACATGAAAGGAAAAGTTCCTGGCGGGATGGACCCATTCTAGCATATTGGTTAATGTAAAGTGAAGGGAACCATGCAAAATAAAACTACCCCAACTTAGATTTTTGCAGAGTTCCAAGCCTGCGGACCGGCTGAAAATGGCCTTGACTCCATAGACCGTAGCAAATGCTGGTAATGAATGCGGACATTCTGAACGAAATCTCCATAGACATGCCATAAGACGATATGCATTGATTGTTCCTGTTATTGCTCGAGATGGCTAATAATTCAAAGACAGGTTTCTTGGGTTGATATCATGAGAAAGGACACCCTCTGTCCTCCAAATAAGCTACAAAAGCTACCGGATGGTTGAGAACAGGTTCTAGTACCCTTCCATCGTGAATTCTAATTACCGAGGCTGAACCGACCCTTGAACAAGGTGAACTGGGCTTAGAAAAATGAGGTTTAAGATGTCTAGGACTGCTGAATGAGATGCATAGAGATAAACTACCCTAGTGTAGGATTTATGTAGTCTCAAATGCATGAGAGAAAATTTTTGACAGTCCGGTTCGCTGTTGGACCGATCGCACATTACGGTGGGTGCTAAAACTAGGGAATTTTTGCTCCAATGTGATAAAAAACATGCCAAAAGGGGAGAGTGCCGAGAATATAGGTAGGTTTGTGCCTTGGGGGCTAAAAAGCCCTGACATGTGTCCCGAGGTCCAGCGGCCCTTGATGGGCCACCGCCTCGGGAAGCACGTATAAAAGCTAGGTTTTAGCCCATCCCTAGTCACTGTTGATTTGCAATTTTTAGGGTCTTCTCCTACCCTTTTTCTTCACTCAAAACACTTAGAAAAGATCACTCTTTGTCATTTTTTGCACCGATCTTCATCAAATTTTCTGATTCAGTAAGATTTGTTCATGGGTGATCTTGGTGCTCACTCCTACGACAGTTTGGTCAATCTTGAGAGGGAAGCCTACCATGAGAAGAAGCTTAGGAGGTGGTGGAGCTCATTTTCTTGTAGTGAACAGGCACTCATCCGGTAACTACTTGGAGATGCTACTGCCCTTCTTCACACCACCCCAGATTGGCACTTGTTGGAGGTCGTTGCCTCTTGTTGGGACCTTACTTTAAGATGTGTCACCATTGGAGATGTTGACTTGGTGCCTACTTTGGAGGAGTATAATCGTTTTCTTTCTCTTTCTACTTCTCTGAGTACTGTTTATGTTCCATCAGTGCAGCCACGCTACCGCAAAAGGCTCACTGATTTGATGGGCTTCAAGAGGCCCGTTGTGGAGGCACAGACTTGGTATGGCAGCGAGATAGGAGGGAGCATGTCCTTTGACTTCCTACATGATCGGTTCCACTCATCAGAGTGCCCTGTTGGATACTGAGATGACTTTGTGGATTTAGAGAAGTGGTGGGCATCCAACCGACGCCAAGCCTTCTTGGTGGCTTTCTTTGGCACGGTGCTTTTCCTTTCATCATCAAGAGTTGTTAATTTTGCCATTCTCCCTTTGGTGAATGCCCTACCTCACGGTACCTCTTTCATTCCCACTTTACTTTCCGAGACCATTAGGTCCTTGTCCTTGTGTTAGGAGATTGGTAGGGGTAGGTGATGGAAAATAACATGCCTGTATCGCATACAAAACATACACAGTGGAAAATTAACGGATTTACTTCATTCGCAATTGATAACATGCACTATGTAAGCTTCAAAATATAGAATGAAGAGAGTATACCTTGGTGTAGTGCATTTCAAAACAAAGATCAGAATACACGGGAACATTTTAAATCTTCTCTCTAATTCCACTTATGCCCAAGATGTGTGGTCTCTTAATCAGTTATATGTATTTGTTCTAGAGAGAATGAGAGAGTGTCCAACACTCACATACATACTATTTCATGAGGATATCTCTCTAAAAATTCTGTATGTTTCTCCCTTAATAACTGATTATCTAATTGGGCTAGCCTTTTGAGCTTTTCCAATTGGGCTCTAGTATGTGGCTTGGAGTGGGACCAAAAGGGAACAAATAAAACAATAGCTCCAATGGGCCTTGGGCTTTTCTATCAACTCTTGACAATTCCAAAGTTACCATTAATTATATTCAATACCACTATATAAATATAATTGCACTCTAGACCTCATTAATATATTATATCTCAAGACTTTATTGTACTTGCAACCCCTTCATAAAATATTCGTAGTAATACAAAGTCATGAGTGTAGACTGCCACTTTGTGAATTACATCTTAATCCTTGAGTACCCAGTTTAATCCTTTTAAGTTATTCATCATATATTTATGAAATCCAATTCCATAAATATATACTTTAGTAAGTCCTTATTAAAGTGGTTAGGCCTAACTCTCTAAATAACCGAACCCATTAAACTTATCTCAAGGGAATATTTTATATCTCCATTAAAAGATTATAAATTTCATCCTGAGAATATATGTTCCATCAACACTAAAAGTGGTTGCCCAACATACTGAGGTTTTGACCAATACTTTAGATCTCACTCTTAATATATCAAAGCAACCTACACTTCTTGATTAGGTCCATTATCTTCTCAGGATTAAGAGTTCATGTAAATATAAGTTGTGAGATTTATTATTCAATTGACAATAGTTAGGAGAATAATAAATCTCACAGCAGTCCAGTTCAATATGTCTTAACTCTTAAAACATATTAACATATCAACTAGAAGTCTTCACTTCCATGATCAAGACAAATCATCTTAGTTAATATGTTATAGTCTTTGCAGATAAAATGCTTAATTTCATCACAAACTATGAACCAAAATTCTGAGTTTACAAAGAACTTGTGATCTATATCTTCTGTGACTTTTCACATAAATCACATATTATGCATCTCATGGACTATATGATAATTTCCGAATATTCATGTTACCCTTATTTTAGATAAGAATAAAGCAACTTTATTAATCACAGTATTAAGTCATACATCATTTAATTCATAATGTCATACATAATATCATACATGGCATCATACAATAGGATTTAAGGGCACTAATCCTAATAGTAGGCTAGGCTGTTGCGTTCATATGTTACAGCTGTGGTTTTGTAGCCACTTAAGTGTCATTACTAGGGATCAGCTTATGGGCTTTGTGAGTAGGAATAGAGTTCGGACTACTATTGTCCTTGATCTTCCTTTCTTTGGGAATACTAGGGGTTGGCTGAGATACTTGTGTAGCCTGAGTCCCACTGACTTGACCTAAAGAGTCAAGTGGGGTATCACTAGATGGAAGGGGCTGACCCATTGTGTTGGTTTACTTAGCATCCCCTTGGCGGGTATTTGGGGGTGTACGGGATTCTTTCCTAGCGTGGCCAGGCAATAATTTGGGGGTATCCAGCATATCCTCAACTTAGTGATCTCTCTATCGTCACTTGTGAGTATGGGCTCCTAGATATTGATGTGGCAATGACAGGGCATGCCTCGGATTTCTGGGAGCCGTGTAAGTCGTGTATTGACTTCCCTCTTTGCTTTAGAGAGGATCAAGAGTGGTTTTCTGCTGAGTTCAGAGTGTGGTGGGACACTAGGGATCCTAATTTCATATTTAACTTGTCATTACCAACTTCGGCCAAGCTACCACTCCCGACTGATGTTTTGAGGGATTATGCCCTGAAGTTTGAGTTCAGGGTTAAGAGGGCCCTTACGGATCTGAGGGAGTGCTTGTGGGAGGCTATCAAGGACAAAGACTACTGTAGGGAGCTAGCTGACACCCTCATAGAGGACATTGAGGAGATGGGTAGTGCGCAAGAGAGTGAGCTTGCTACTCTTAGGGCAAAGCTTAATCTGAGAGGGCTGGCCCCCCAGGCACAGAGGCAGAGTGCATTTAGCTAAGATCCCGGGTTATAGGCTTAGAGGATGAGCTTACAAATCTTACCCAGAGATTTTCTGCCTTAGATCATTCTTGGGATAAGGAGAGGACTGCACTAGGGGCCGGGCTGATGGTCTAGCATTGGTGCCATAGCAGGTGAGGGCTATATTCATTCCACCCTGAGCATGGAGTATGGGCGAGAGGGCGACAAGCCTAGTGAGCCGCAGTTGGCTTTCTTTCATCTTCAGACTGAGCTAGCGTAGAGAGATGAGGCCTTGAGAGTTGCTATTGCACAGGTGGGCACCTTGCAGGCTTTGCTAGAGACTGAGAGACAGGGGTCCGCCTTCAACATTCCCATAACAAACTCAAAGAGGTTTCCAATGTTGGGGTTTATGCCCTAAAATCCATTTTATTGGCATGACATAAATAATTAAATTGTTTAATTATAAGAGACTATTTATAAATGAACTAATGGGACATTATCTTAGTCCATGAGATGCATAGTATGTGATTTATGTGATTTAGTCATAGAAAATATAAATCACAAGTTCTTTGTAAACTTAGAAGTTTAGTTCATAGTCGGTGATGAAATTGGGCATTTCATCTGCGAAGACTATAACATATCAACTACGATGATTTGTCTTGATCATGGAAATGGAGATTTCTAGTTGGTATGTTGATATGTTTTAAGAGTTAAGACATATTGAACTGGACCGCTGTGAGATTTATTATTCTCCTAACGACTGTCAATTGAATAATAAATCTCACGACTTCTATTTATATCAATTCTAAATCCTGAGAGAATAATGGACTTGATCATGAGATGTAGGTTGTTTTGATATATCAGGAGTGAGATCTATAAGTTACGGTCAAAACCTCAGTATGTTGGGCAACCGCATTTATTGTTGATGGAACATATATTCTTAAGATGGAATTCATAATCTCTTAATGCAGATATAAAATATTTACTTGAGATAAGTTTAATGAGTTTGGTTATTTAGAGAGTTGGGCCCAACCACTTTAGTAAGGAGTTACTAAAGTATATATTTATGGAATTGGATTTCATAAATATATTATGAATAACATTAAGGATTAAACCGAGTACTCAAGGATTAAGATGTAGTAATCTTCAAAGTGGCAGTTTATATTCATGACTTTGTATTACTACGAATATTTTAATGAAGGGGTTGCATGTATAATAATGTCTTGAGATATAATTTATTAATAAGGCCTAGAGTGAAATTATATTCATATAGTGGTATTGAATATAATTAATGGTAACTTTGGACTTGTCAAGCGTTGACAGAAAAGCGCAGGGCCCATTAGAGCTAGAGTCTTATTTGTTCCCTTTTGGTCCCACTCCAAGCCACACACTAAAGCCCAATTGGAATAGCCCAAAAGGCTAGCCTAATTAGATAATCAGTTGTATATAAGGAGAGAAACATACAGAATTTCATAAGTCCTTTCATGGATCTTTTCATAAGTTTTTTTCATCAAGATTACACAAGGAATGAAATAGTTTGTATGTGAGTGTTGGATAGTTCCTTGTTCTCTCCTTGGAAACTGATTGAGAGACCACACATCTTGGGCATTTAGTGGAATTGGAGTGAAGATTAAAAGTCTTCCCAAGAACTTCTGATTTTTGGTTTTGAATTTCACTGCACCAAGGTACGCTTTCTTGTTCTTAAATTATGAAACTTTTATAGTGCATGTTATCAATTGCGAATGAAGTAGATCCGTTAATTTTCTGCTGCATATGTTTTGTATGTGATACGAGTATTTTTCATCAATAGCCAAAGACCTGGGCTTTGATGCAATAAGGTTACTTCGCACCCATGTTCTTGATGACCCAATTCTCCATATAGTTTTAGGAGATTGTGCCAGGCCGTATCTGATCACTTGGGCCATGTTTGACTTATTGGTGTTCTTTTCTGCTTATTTTGTTTTTGCACGTGAGCTATGTAGTTAGTATCCCACCATGTATGGAAAGGTCCTTCGTAAATTGCCAGGCAATTGCGTAAGGCCTTTCGCTTTCTGTATGAGTTCTTAAAGCATAGTCTAGTTTGTTAGGCAAGCTTAGAAACTGAGAGATGGTCGAGAGAGATGTTTATGATGAAATTTTGGATATATTTATGAGATGAGATTTCATGTTTTGATTCCAAAATGTATGAAAGAAACTGAATGGCACAATACAGCCATGTTAATGACTATGCAAGCAAATGCTTTGCAAATGGAAGATTATACTAATAAGTAATAAATGTAAAACCCATGCATTTCAATATCTTATTCTTCCAAGGATACATCCTGTTCTAGACGGATCTTTTCCTTTTTCCATTGGGGTATATTTCCCATTGGCATAAGCTAGAACATCTTGAGCAGACCACCAGGTTGTGGCAGTATTGTAACCGATCCAAGATGGCTGCCTACGTACCTCCGCTAGAAAGGATCAGGTTATCACGTAGTTCAACTGGCTTTTTGGTTGCCTTAACTTTTGCCTAGACCACCCTTTAAGGATTTCGATCTAGCAGGCTCTCTCACACTCTTTCTTTTACTCTCCTTTTGCATAGACTGCCCTTTCAGGTTTTCAACCTACCTTTTATATTTTCTCTTGCTCTTTTTCTTTTGGCTTTCCTTTTGTGTAGACCGCCCTTTTGGGTTTTCAATCTACCTTTCACATATTTTTTTGTTCTTTTTCCTTTTTGTTTTTTTGTTTTTTTTTTTTTTTTTTTTTTTTTGACATAAGACATGGAAATGAAGTGCACTGAGAAGCTTCTTCATGCAAAGTACCGTATGATGGTATCAAAATTGGTGGGCACATTGAAGTCCTGCCTGTCCATGTCAGCTAAAATCAAGGCTCCTCTAGAGAAGGCCTTCTTTACCACATATGGGCCCTTGTAAGTTGGGGCAAACTTTCCTCTGTGATCAGGCATGGCCTAATTGCACATCTTTAAGACTAGATCACCTTCATCAAAGACCCTAAGTCTAACTTTCTTGTTGAATGCTTGCTCAACGCTGCGTTGGTACAACTATCCATCGCACATTGCGGTCATGCGCTTTTCATCTATCATGTCCAGTTGTTCATATCGAGAACGGGCCCATTTAGCTTTTGACAACTTTATCTACGATAAAATCCTTAGAGATAGGATCTCTACCTCTACGGGAAGGACGGCCTCCATGCCGTATTCTAATGAATATGGGGTCACATCCGTGGAAGTACAAACAGAAGTGCGGTATGCACACAATGCAAATGGCAAGTACTCATGCCAATCCTTGTATATGTCTATCATCCAAGATTTTCTTAATGTTCTTGTTAGGGGCTTCCCCTGCACCATTCATCCGGGGGCAATAGGGAACCAAAATTCTATGCTAGATCTTGAACTGTTGGCAGAGTTGCTGGATCATTTTTCCATTTAGGTTTGTCCCATTATCTATAATGAGCTCTCTTGGCATGCCGTAGCAGCAAATAATGTTTTGTTTCAAGAACCAGGCTACCATTGCTTGAGTGACACTTTTGTAAGCGACTTCCACCTACTTCATGAAATAATCGATGGCCACTAAGATGTACTCATGATCATTTGAAGCTTTCGGAATTACGAGTCCGATGATGTCCATACCCCAGGCTGAGAAGGGCCATGGTGCTGCTACATAGTGCAAAGCTAAGGATGAGCGTTCTTCCTGTCTTGATAGGCTTGGCAATGGTGGCATGTCCCTATATGTTTAATGCAATCATTTTCCATGGTGAGCCAGTAGTAACCAGCTTTCATTTGTGGGCAAACAGAGGTCCATTGGCATGAACTCTAAGTAAGCCTTCGTGCATTTCTTCCATCAGATAATTAGCCTCAAAGGCATCTACGCATCAAAGCAGGGTAGTATTATGGTTCCTTTTGTACAAGACTTCTCCTCTCAAGAAAAATTGGCAGGCCATATGCCGCATAAACCCCTTTTCACTATTCATTGCCCTAGGCGGGTATTCATTATTCTTGACATAAGCCTTGATACCATGGTACTATGGCTTTCCGTCGACTTCGACTTTGACATTCATGCATTCTTCAATGTTTTTGCAATGGGCCGGCACACCTCGAACTTCTATGTGCAATTGTCGCATATCATCTCCTTCTGACAAATTAACCATGCTAGCCAGGGTAGCCAGGGCGTTTGCAAATTAGTTATGCACTCGGGGCAAATTAGCGAATGTGATGTTTCGAAACTTAGGAATTAAGCGGCTGATGCATTTCTGATACGGAATCACCTTAGAGTCTCGGGCTTGCCATTTTCCTTCAATTTGGGAGATAATCAATAGGGAATCTCCAAAGACACTCAAATCAGAGATGCCGAACTCTAAGGCCACTTGCAGGCCGACTATGCATGCTTCATATTTAGTGACATTGTTGGTGCAATCAAAATTCAGTTTGACTGAAACAGGGATTTGCTGGCCCTTATAGGAAACTAAGACTGCTCCCACACCATTTCGGTAGAATTGGCGGCTCCATCGAAGTAAAGTTTCCATCGCCATGGCTCCACACTGTCTAGTTCTAGTTTTAGTGCCATGACATCCTCATTAGGGAAGAGGGGTTTTGAAAGTTTTGGATCAATCAGCGGCTGGTCTGCTAGGTAATCAGCTATGGCCTGACCCTTGATGGCCTTTCTTATCGCAAACACAATGTCGAATTCGGAGAGCAACATTTGCCAACGAGAGATCTTCATTGTAAGGGCTGGCTTTTCAAAGATGTACTTAATGGGATCCATACGGGAAATGAACCACATGGTGTAGTAGAGCATATACTACCCCAACTTGCATGATGCCTACGCTAGGGCACAGCACTTCTTTTCAATGGCGATGTAGTTAATCTCACAGCTGGTGAACTTCTTGCTTAAATAGTAAATTGCCTTTTCTTTCTGACCAGGCTCAGTCGCTTGGCTTAACATACTGCCCATGAAGGTCTCTTGTACTGCTAGGTAAAGGATCAATGGATATCCTAGTGTCGGGGGAACTAGAACAGAAGGGTTCAACAAATACTGCTTGATCTTGTTAAAGGTCGCTTGGCACTCATTTGTTCATTCTATCTTTGCATCTTTTTTCAAAAGCTTGAACATCAAATCACATGTGGCAATCAACTGCGTTATGAAGCGAGCTATGTAGTTGGCCTTTCCTAGGAAGTTGCGAATCTATTTCTCGATTTACGGTGTCAGCACGTCCCAGATGGCTTGGAATTTTGTTGGGTCCACTTCAATTCCCCTTTGGTTGAGTATAAAGCTGAGTAGTTTCCCTAAACTAGCTCAAAAGACGCACTTGTTAGGGTTTAGTCTTAACCTGCACTTGATGAGGTGCTTGAACAGTTTTCTTAAATCTACTAGATGATCCTTAGCCGTACAGGATTTGGCAATCATGTCATCCACATAGACTTCAATCTCTTTATGCATCATATCATGGAACAAGTTCACCATGGCTCGCTGATAAGTAGCACCGGCATTCTTTAAGCCGAACGGCATGACATCATATGCATAGGTTCCCCAATGAGTGGTGAATGTTGTTTAGCTTTGTCTTCCTTGGCCATCTTGATTTGATTATAGCCTGAGAATCCATCCATGAAGGAGAAGAACATGTTGGTGTCGGTATTATCGATCAATGTATCGATATGCGGCAATGGAAAGTTATCCTTGGGGATGGCCCAGTTCAAATCTCTATAATCAACTCACATGTACTTTCCCATCTTTCTTAGGCACGGGAACAATGTTGGCGACCCAATCTGAGTAGGCTATCACGGTAAGGAAATCGGCTTTCAACTGTTTTTCTACTTCTTCTTTGAACTTCAAAATGGTCTTAGATTTCATTCTTTGAAGGACTTGCTGTACTGGAGGGCAATCTGGCTTGACTGGAACTCTGTGCACAACAATCTCAGTATCCAACCCCGGCATGTCTTGGTAAGACCAAGCAAAGATCTCTCTGAATTCCTTGAGTAGCGCTATGAGCTCAAGTTTTTTATCTTTAGGAAAGTTCACCCCAATCTTGACGAGCTTTTCATTCTTGCCTTCATCGGCAAGGTTAACAGTGTCTATCTCTTCTATGCTGGGCTTGTACCCTTTGCTCTCTCTCTCTTTAGTGCTTCCAAAATATCACAAGGTAAATTTTAAATTTCCTCTAATCCTTCAATATCATGATCCAACTCTATTGTTTGATTGATGCCATCAATATCCTCATTATGGTAACTAGACGATGTACTCGCTTGGGAATTAGAATACATCCTATAGGACGGAACATATACAAGGAAACATAAGACAATTTGCACACACACATTTTCATAGGAAAGCAAGTAAAGAAACAAATGCAAGAATTTCTTGAATAATGCACTGGATAATTTCATTAATGGATTATGGATAGGGGGATAACAATGTTCATGCTTGATAATGATAAAAAGGGAAATGTTTTTTTCTTTGGAAAAATAAACTGGGGCAATGCAAACAAGAAAATGCATGAAATAGGAAATAAACATGCAAAACAAACTAGATATGCTATTTCAACTCTTTCAGGAAATTGGAGGACCTAACCACATGATGATGGAATACTCCTTACTCAACCGACGCAACCACAAAGCAAGGGTCAATGGTCCAATGGCCTATTATCTCGCCTAGCACATAGGGCCTAATAGTAGAAGTCCAAACATCCTCCGAGGATATGATGGCATTCACTAAGAATTCCTCAGGACATAAGCGGATGAGACAAGCTAGATCTAATTCCTCCTTGCATCATTCCTGTGCCACTTCTGATTTGATGACCTTGGCCAAAGTCGAAAAAGTGATCTTGATGTGGGGAATAGACATCCCTTGGCCAATGCACTTCCTCTTCTTTCCCCTAGAAGCCTGGAAAATTTCTTCATCGTTGGGGTGGTAGCTTAAACCAAAACTTCCCTTGTTGTCTGGGAGCTCAATCAAAGAAGCCTGCCATGTCCTACAACACCGAGGCCTTGGCCTAATTGATAGCGAAATTTGAGCATCTTATTGGCTGCCATTAAAGTAGCGAAAGGCTATGTAGACTCGAGTTCTGAAGCTCTGGAGATCATGGAGGCTATCTCAAAGCTATGAAAAGTTGCCTTCGAAAAAGTGTTAGCACCAATGTAGGAGACAGAAGTCTCCTTGAAGATGGATAGGGGCTCTTCAGCCATAATAGTGACCATCTGATCTTCAAAGGGTACTTGAGCCTCCAGTGAAGGGTAGAAGCGACTGCGCTTGCGGCATGTAACCAAAGCCTCTCTAGGAGCATGTTATATGGCGAATCCACATTGATGACTTGGAAGATGACCATGAAAAACCTGGGGCTGACCCTGATTGTTAATTCGATCTCGCCTTGCACCTCGTGGAGAGTGCCATCAAAGGCTCTAATGATCATGGTAGTATGGCGGATAAGAGAGGTATCCACTTTCAAACGCTTTATAGTAGACATTGGGCAAACATTCATGGCTAATCCATTGTCAATCAGTACTTTGGAGATGATCATGTCTTCACATCTTACTATAATGTGCATGGGCAAAGTATGCTCTTTACCTTCTAGAGGTAGCTCATCATCTGTAAAGGAGATCTAGTTAGTGTCCAACACCATTGAGACCATACCTTCAAAGGAAGATTCTTTGGCATTCGTAGGAACACTCATCTCTTTCAAGAATTTCAGGAGAGCCTTACGGTGGACATTGTAGGATAGCAATAGCGCCAAGATTGAAATCTGAGCTAGCGACTTGTTTAGCTGCTGAATCACACTATATTCTGAGTTTCAGATTATTTTCAAGAATTCCTCGGCTTCTTCAATTGTGACCCTGTTCCTAACGGGTTCAGCTGTACCCTTGCCAACCTCTTTCCTCCTCTTTTCTAGCTCCTCGGGAGTATAGCAACGGCCACACCTAGTAAGCCCAAATAGGCCTGAAGAGATATTGGAGTAGACCTCCTCTTTTCCAATTCGCATGGAGATCAAGGACACCTCATATTCCCAGGATATACGATGGTTATCCACATAAGGGAATAGCTATGGCATGCGAATGATAACAGCCTTTTGAGTTTGCAAATTGGGCACTATGGAGAATGTCTTCGAATTAATGACCACCGGACTTGGCAGAATGGCTTAAGGGGCCTTTGGGCTGGATACCCCAGATATTCCTGAGGCAACTTTGGCAGAATAAGAGGATTGAAACCTCGGATAGCGGGAATAATGGTAGTTCCTTCCTGTACTAATGATGAAGCTAGCCCTGCGATCGCAGGCAATGCAAGGACTAGAGGAGCAAATCCCTCAACGGCTAGTGGGGCTTGCCTTTTTCCTGAATCTGATGACCCTAAATCCATAGGTGATTCTATGATCTCCTCAATGACTATTGAAGAGGGAGGTGCTGAAGTAACCTTACCAAGGCGTTTCTATAGATATTCGTCCTAATCTTTCCTTGACCCAACTGATACAGTACTGCAGCTAGTTCTTGACTGGGCAGTTGGAGGACACAGGCTAGCTACCATGCAATTACCTCTTTGTACAACCTCTCTTTTGATCTAGATAATACCACGATCGGCTAAACTCTGAACCTGTGCTCATAGCACTTTACAGTTAAACAGGGCATGCTTGTTTCCATTATCACAGAATGAGCAGATTTCCTAATCAAATTTTGAGGTCCCTATACCCTTAAAATCAAGGTGGCTATGTTGGACCAAGGCTTAGAGCAGAGACTTCCATCGAAATGACAAAAAGAAGAAATCTGGAATCCTTTCTTCCATGGTGATGACAGCATTCACATTCCCTTCCTTTGGGGAGGCAAAGGGTTAGTGATGATGTTCGGAGCGGACGCATTATCGAACTGTATCAACTTGTTGTCTATAAGATCCTGGACACGGTCTCTCAACTGGTAGCATTCTTCCAAAGTATGCCCCTCAGCCCCATAATAATGTTCACACTTCTTGGACAGATCAAAGCTGGGTGGTGAAAGGTAGTCTCTAGGCTGGCAAACATCAAGGTCACTAGCTTCCTCTCCAATAGGTAAGCGTAGAGATTTACCATGGGCATAGGTAGTGGAGCATACTTCCGATTAACCCTTCTAAAGGGACAAGGTGGGCCCTACCTCCCTTTTGATTGAAGCCTCAGTTAGGTGCTTGAGTAGGCTGAACATGTTGCTGACAAGGTCTAGCAGCTGGGGCTGTATAGGTAGAAGTAGCACCTCCAGGCCTCTCTGGTGCATTATCGACCATATGTACATCGGCTTCCTTAGTCTTGCAGCCAGTCATTTTCTTAACCTGTTGTTCATCCATGGAACTCAAAGACTCGGGACCCATGATCTTCTTACTCCTAATACCCTCGTTAATGCGCTCCCCAATAGGGATGACACTAGCAAAACGAGTGACTTGGGTGCTGATCATCTTTTCATAGTAAGGGGGCTTGAGGTTGTTAATGAACCATTTGATCATCTCATTTTCCATCATGGGGGGTTGCATTTGTGTGGCTAGCTCACGCCACCTTTGGGCATATTCTCGAAAAGACTCCCCACTCTTTTTCTTTGTTCTCATAAAGACTGTGCAGTCGGGAGCTATCTTGGTGTTGACCGATAGTATTCTAGGAAAAAGTTGGCCATTTCCCTCCAACTAGAGGTCTTTTCCAATCTTGCATACCATGTGGCCACGAGACCGATCAAACTATCAGGGAAAATTTGACAAATCAGAGGATGATTATCCCCATAAGGAGCCATCTCTCTGTAGAACGTGCGTAAGTGAGTGCAGGGGTCTCTAGTGCCATCATACTTGAAAAACTCTGGTGCCTTGAACTTGGGAGGCATAATGACCTAAGGGAAGTTGGTCAACTATCTAGATCAATGCTTCCATAAGCGCTGGAGCCCTCTATGATACGAAGCTTCTCAGCTAGAGTTTCCACTTGGCTCTTGACTTAACTGATCCTAGATTTGAGGTTCTTATCCTTATAAGGATCTGTTTCTTGGTCATTGCCTTGGGGAGGTACATTGTGGCCCTGATCCTGTACTAGTGGGGGCTAATTTTCATTCTCTGTTTGGGGACCTCCTTGACTATTATCGGAAGAGTTTAGTCCTCCTTCTACAACCAGTTGTTGCATCATACACATTATTTCTGCCATTTGCTCTTTCAAAAGAGCAACTTCCTGAGCAATTTCCTCATGGGGAGAAGTACCACTAGTAGACATCTCTCTTGCATGAGACCTAGTGACAATAGGATCACGAAATGGTGATAGCTTATCCTGTTTCTTTCAAGCAATCTTTTGACCCTGAGAATGGATGGGAGGTGACAGAGATGGGGTCCATTTAACTATGTGGAAACACAACACCAAAATCAAGTTAGTTTACATCCTCGTTACTTAACACGCACCTAACCGAGTATTTATCATAGTGAGTTTCTACTATGATGCAAGATTGATGCATTAAATTTGGCAAGTAACAGAAACTTTCATGACATGCTTGGTAATGTGGGAAGGACCCTCCTTTTGATTATATGCTGGTACAAGATTTGCTTTTTCAATGCTGGGTTCATCAACTCCAACAGTGGGCCTTTTACAATATATGGAAATGCAATTGCAAGGACAAGCTCAACTTCTGACAATGTGGACTTCTCAAGGAAGCTCTCAGACACTTGGACCTCTTGGCATCTTGGACAACATGGATCTCTTGGACCTTAGACCTTTCGGGGGAGTCCTTGGATTCTTCACATTTAGGACCTTTTGGCAATTTTGACATCTTGGCAATTTAGGCAGCATGGATCTCTTGGAAATTTGGATCTTAGACCCCTTGGCCACTTTGACATCTTGTGATCTCTTTGATGATTTAAGTTTCTAGGCAATCTTTTGGATCTTTTCTAGAAAAGCTCTTGAACTCTTAATGCTTTGGGATTCTTGACATTTTTTCGGCAACATCTCCTTCTAGTGAGTTTTTGTTACTTGCCACAAATTTTATCTTTGCACAATTTAGGTGACGGAACCAATTAATGTATGCATGAGTTCCCTTGTAGTGTTGTAAACCCTTAGGGACAGGGTATGATCTAGCATGTACAAGCAATTAGGTTGTTTTCCCTAGGGGTTTAATTATGGATGCTATGCAAACAGGATAGAAAGGCTTATGAGTTTGACACAACTAAGACAACTATATGCAAAGGCTTAACTAGTAGGTTATTCCTATCCTAGGGTACTCAATCGCCATACCCCTCCCTTCATGGAAGTTATGGGGCAAGAAGGATCGAGGGGGCCTTTTTAACTACTCCTGTCCACCCATGGACCCAAAAGTGCCTACAACATCAGCCCTGAATCTAACTATGGGTAACATTGCCGATGTTTCCATTTAGGCATCTACAGAGGGGTGATGAAATCCCCAAAGAGATGTGACTACACCAGTAGTGCGAAGCTTGGGTTCAGCTCAAAAAGGGTGTATATGTCATGCAATCCATAATGAAGGGGAAAGAGTTTATCAAAGCACAATATATATATATATATATTGGCTTATATATCATATTCACCTATTGTTTTAATGCTATACTGTTTGGCTGGTTCTACCGCCTTATTATTGTTTTAAATTACTTTGATTATTAATTGTGCTATCGCCTCATTGGCTGGTTTTCCTTGTTTTATATTGTGTCTGTGCTTTCGGTGCTTGCTCCCTTTTGGGCTTGCTTCCCCTCCCTTTTGCGCTTGCTTCCCCTCTTTTTTTGGTATCAGAGCCATTCCTTCCTTGGCCGCCGATAGTGTTGTTGTGTCTTTGCTCCCTTGTTCGTGTCTACCCGATCCTTTGGTGCTCCGTTACTGTATTCCTTCTTACCGTCGTTGGCGCCACCCTAGGTGTAAAGTGAATTCCCAGAATCAAATCTCAGTAAGGCCTGTTTGAGCCAGAGAGGTCGTGTAGGGCATGAGAATAGGTATAGGGTTATTTAGGGTATGTGTTACGAAATGCAACGGTTGTGAGAAAAACATGATAATAGAGTGTTAAAATTTGGATAGTATGGAAAAGATGTGGAGATCCAACTCCTCTGTTAGCTCCAGGACTGACTGTCCTCCTGACATCATTAATGAAGAAGATAAAGTTGTTGAAAAGAAAGAAATTCCAGATTTTCGAAGATGGAATATCCCCAAGGCTAATATTAAAACTATTTACAATACTACTTGGCATGAGAATACTGAATTTTCTCAGTACCCAGTAAGAACTGTTGAACAAATATTTTCTATTTCCAGACATCATGAAAAATGTTGTTTGTTTTCTAAAAATAATATTAACAAATTTCTTGCCGCAAAATTGAAATATTTGCATATTGGTCTTGTTCAAGTTTCTGTTAAACCTCTTACAAGAAAAGGTATTAATGCCTCTGCTTTGATGTGTTTAAGAGATGCTAGATTTAGAAAGTTTAAAGATAGCATTCTTGGCATGAAGACTGCTTCTTTGTATGATAGTCCTATTTACTTTGATGTTTACCCTGATATTTGTCTTGCTCTTGATGATCCTAATATTGTTAAAGCTTTGACTTTAAATGTGTTAACCTCTGGTTATGATATGGATGAAGGTAGTAAACCTTTTGCTCTTATTTACCGTATTTACTACAGACTTGTGGGTTCTCTGTTGAATCCTCCAGCTGCTCATATTAAAGATCCTTCTGGAAAAACCATGTTAATTCAATGTTCAACTTCTAATGCTAAGGTTGAAGTTCCAAAAATGATCCAATGGGAAGATGTTAATCTTCCTAAAGAATAGTTGTTGGAACGAGAATCACCTCCTGCTAAACCTATTTATCATGAAACTGATCTTGCAAATATTCAATAATATCTTGATGGAACTGTTAAAATAAGTTTTCATGATGATAAACCTTTAAAGATCAACGAAGGAAGACATTCCTTTGCTGGATCTAAAAGTGTTTCAAAAAGAGATCAAGATCTTGCTGACTATTTACAAAAGAACTTTGTTAAACCTGATTTGAAGCTAAAAGGAGTTTCAAGTGATAACTCCCAAGTTAGCACTACTTTTTATTCAACTAAACCGGAAACTTCTTCTCCTTATGAGAAATCTACTGAAGAAGAAGAAGAGAAAAAGTCTGTGTCTCCTTCCGGTTATGATTTCCAAACTATTGAACCTCCTGCTTTTCAAAACCAATTGAGAGTTTTAACTTCTCTTAATCAATATTTTGAAATTGATATGGTTGGCTTATACAATGATCGGGTAGATAAAAGGGAGGAAGCATCGGAAGCACAGACACAATATAAAACAAGTAAAACCAGCCAATGAGGCGGTAGCACAATTAATAATCAAAGTAATTTAAAACAATAATAAGGCGGTAGAACCAGCCAAACAGTATAGCATTAAATCAATATGTGAATATGAAAGTACTTAATTAATACTGAAAGTAGTTAAACATATATAAGATTATAGATCAATAAGATAAACAGTGGTACCACACTTACAGTAGTGGTTACCGGATTACAAATAGTTGATAGTTCCTGAGGGAAGTTTAGGAGAGGGAGAGAAACTCTCTAATATCTTAAACTTGCTCTAGGAGGTAGTACGAAGAGAATTCTAAAAGAGAAATCTTAAAGAAAAAACTTGAGTTAACAATAAGAGACATCCCCCCTTATATAGGTAAATAAAGCAAAAGTTTAATAGTGAATAGTAAAATGAACAATGACTTTTTTACTATTTATATCAGGACCCGTGAAGGGCAGCAGGGGCTTTATCAAAAGCCAGTAGATAAGATTTTGGCGTCTTGTGCCGAAACCAGTTAATAAAGTGGTCAATAGATTCCTATGGGGGGACAGTTAGAGTAATTGGTGGAAAGGTGCACCAAATTATTGGTCTATGTTGCAGTAGTCCGAACAGCCATCATAAGGATCCCACGGGGGGTCATTATTACAGTCATGCTCATGGTATGTAGTATATTGATTGCAAAATCCAAAATATAACAAGTGTTCATAAACAGGATTCTTCAAAGGGTTGCTGAAGCTCTTAGGGTTAATATAATCGGCAATAGAAAGATGTCGAATAGCAGTTCCGTACGGTTTGAGACCGAATGCAGTAATTCGATCTGTATTTCCTACGAAATGGTAGTCTTTCCAAAGGTTTTGGATAATCTCAAGGATTTGATTATTGAAATGATTTCCCCAACAATTTGCAAGAGCATAAGGATTTTTGAAGGACAAGTAGGAATTTCCCTTATACCATGGCCCTTGGTGGGTGTATCCATTAACAAGAATGAGATGTTTTGAGGGTTGCACATTCATCCAATTATCTTTTTCCCATTTTGGAAGAGTGCTCCAACATCTAATGGTTATAGAAGGGCTGTTGGCATGGGCTACAGCCTGTTGAATAATATGTGGGAGTTGGTTGATCTGATCATGATTTGAGCCTCGGATCATTCTGATAAAGCCAAACTCAAACATTTGGGATAACCAATCCGAATCCATGTCTTTTTCATCTAGCTCACTGTCTTCATAATTAATTAAGAGACCAGGAAAAGGATGCGTTTTTCTTTCATAAACCCGAGAACTCTTCCTAAAATATTCTTCCCAATTTAGTTGAATGAAAACATTGTCGTCAACATCTAGTTCATTAGGATCAGGAATAGTTGCTGTCACTAATTTTTTGAAATATGCATACCATAGGTCAAAAGACGTAAACATAGCCTTGCTTTCTAAAATACATTTCTGTATATTAGAGGGCAAATTGGCGACAGCACATCTTAATTCGAATTTTGTCTTAAGACTCAATTTGGCATAGTCTGTGCCCATTATAGTCATTTTATCCATTGGATGGATTTCCTCTTTGCCAAAGAGTTGACTAGTGTAGGGATCATGGTTATCATAATGTCTTGCAAAAGCCTCATTGTAAGGAACTGTTTGGTTAACATGGTGGTTGTTATGGGTTTTATGGTCACCTGAAGAAAGGTCAACAAGAAGGCCTTCATAGACCTCATTCTGAGTGGAAAGGTTAACAAGGTGAATTTCAAAAGCCTGGAGGGATTTCTTGAAAAGTTTGCGATGGTTAATAGTGAAAGCAGCGTGGAGGTTGTCAAGAAGAACTTTAACAGGAGTAGGTAATTCACTAAAAGCCCCATTGTGGAACTGTAGTGTTTTAGATAAAACTTCCTATAAAATAATTATCATATCACTACTGGAAAATGTCACCTCTGCTGGGACAAATTCCTGAAGGGATGTTGATCTACTAGGATTTCTCCTAGAAGATACACCTTCATGCATTACAAAAGATTGTCCCGCTGGGATTCTTTTGTCTAGAGGATAGTCCTGTATAGGTGCTTTCCCCTTGTTTTTCCTCGATGCTGAGGAAGACAAAATATTCCACTTATTTGTGGGGTTTATATCAGCAGTATGTCTGTCAAGATTCCTCAGTTAGGAGGACGAAACTGCAATATGAGATAGGTTAATAGCATGGTCAATATCAATTTCAAACTTTGAGGCAAATTTGAATTTTGCTTTTTGTCCAAAAGGATTAGCAGTAATTCCATCATGTTCAACAAAAAAGGGATACAAAGTATTAATAAATGGAAGTCCAAGAATCACTTTGTCATGAAGGTTTTTAACCAGAACAAAATGAATCTTGAAACAAACATTATCATGGTATATATGAGCATTGTTTAATTGATAATTAATTCTCATTTAAGAACCATTAGCAGAAACAAGTCTTTTGGTGGACTTTTCAAAATACTTTGAAGGAATCAATCCTTCTTGAATACAGTTCATGTCAGCATCAGAGTCAATTATAGCAATAACATCAAAATGGTAATCATGAGAAACAACAATATTTACTTTTGTAAACCATTTTGGAGGAATTGTTTTATTGACAAGATTAATATGGGAATTAATAGTATCAGTGATACCTGTATCAGAAAGAAGAGCCTGTTGACTGGAATCATCCCTTTCTTTAAGCTCATCTTTTTCATTTTCAAACAGTTGTTTATCAAGATTTTTATCAAGTTTTGAAATTAACAATTCTTGTTTCATGTTAACATTGTCACTTTTAATGATTTTGAATTCTCCTTCTAGGTCAACAATTTTTTGTTTAACAATATTAAGTTCATGTTGAAGCTCGTTAATAGTTAATACTTTAGGTTTTTTCTTGTTGAATCTTTCTAAAGTTTCTTCAAAACTTATTGTTGATTTAAGTATTTTAGAATTTTCATTTTTAGTAAGATTTTTCTTAAACTTATCTAGATATTCTTTTTGCAATTCAGGGTTTTGAATTTGATATATCAAAGTGATTAACAATATTTCATTTTCTTCATGCTTTGTGAGAGTGTTAACAGTTTTGATAGTATTACAACAAGAATCTCGACAACCAAGTTTAATATTGGGTGAACCAGAAGATTCACCAGCAAAGTGATAACAAGAATCAGATGAGGAAGATAAATCATCTTCCAAAGAATCAGACGAATTGTTTGATTCAAGGATTCGAAATAGAGCTTCTTGATCTTCATTATTGATGTTTAACAGATTGAGCTTGTTTTTCAATTTACCAGGTTTTTCTTTACAGTCTTTACTGTAATGACCAGGTTTGCCACAGCTAAAACATTTACCTTTAGCAGGGTTTTGTATAACATATTTTTTAGAAACAATTTTCTTTTTATCATAGAAATCACTTGGGTTAACAAAGCTAGTTTTGTATCTTTTATGATGAACATTTTTGTGAATTTTATCATGTTTTTCTTGTTTTTGCCTGGAAGGAGCAATAGGACGCAAACCATATTGTTCACAAAAATTTCCCATTTCATACTTGGCATTTTTCTTATTTTTTAATTGGTTTTTTAACAATTTTTCATCATTACACATATTAATGCCTATTTTGTTAATAGTGCTTCAAATGTCACCATAAGTTAAGTTTTCATAATTAATAGAATCATTTTTTCAAATTAATTCTTGTTTTACCTTATGAGCAAAAATAGGAGGCAGAACGTCAATAAACTTTTCTTTCCAATACGGCTTTTTGCAATCTTTCCGGAGCATAACTCTAGAAAGAACAACAGCTTGGTACCACCTATAATCAGACATAGTAGGACATCTCAAATTATTTAGATAATCAGAAACTCGAGATGAAACATTGGTAAGAGTACCAACAAAATGTTTGAGAATAGTATAAACCAGGGTGTTTACACCATCAGGGATGCCAGATTTCCTTTTTTCATCAAAAATAGGAAAACCATCATCATTTTTCTTTACTACATGTTTAATAGATTCTTTGGAGTCTTCTGTGAGATATGAATCCCACCATCCGCGAAGAGTGCCAGAAAACCCAGTAGAAAGGAGCTCAACAATTTCAGGATGATCAAGGCTATGATTGTTCATATAAGTGATGGCAACCATAGACATGTGACTCATTTTGTTAATAATTTCTTGTTCAGAAAGACCATCAATATTCCATTCGTAAAGTTTGTCAGCAGAAACAGAGAATTGGGATTGAAAAATTCTTTCTTCAAACTGCATATCAGGAGGAGTAGGTTTAGAATACCGGTTTTTAGTAAAAGACATGGGATTGGTTCCAACAAATCTTTTAAGTTCTGGTAAACCATTATCAAAATCATTTTTGGTATTAACAGAAAAGGATGATTCAAAATCTGTATTTTCATCAAAAATAGTTTCTTTACCATTTCTGGAAATAATAGCAGCAATATTAGAAGTGGAAGTAGTGCCTTCAGTTTTAACTTTTAAATTAGAAAGCATTTTTTCAACAATGTCAAGAGTTTTTGACTGAGAAGTTTTAAAAGAAATTTTTTCTCTTTGACTAGGTAAATCAATCAAAGGTTTCTCAGGTTTTGTAGAATCAGTTTGTTCAACAATTTTTTCCTCAATATGGTCATGTTGTTGACCAATAATATGCAAAGATTTATTAGCAAAATCACATTGTTCAATAATACCAGAAGCAGGGGTCTCTGCATCAACAATTTTGAAAGGAGAAGCTTTTACTTCCGTCTTTTGACAAGTCATAAGAATTGTCTCGAGAGGAGGATGGCTAGACCTAACAACAATCTTATCTTCTTTAACAAAATTTGATTTCTTGTTTACGTTCAAATGATTTTGTTGAATAGGATTTTTTGAAACGTAATGATTTTCAAGGAAATCAAAAAACAGAATATGTCTTTTTAAAACATTCATTTTTTCTTTCCATTTCCTTTTAACACGATCTTTTTCAGATTGAGAAAAAGTACTTTGGTAATATTTTCTTTTATCCCTGTTTTTTGCAAGAATAAATTCATTGTATAAGCCAACCATATCAATTTCATAATATTGATTAAGAGAAGTTAACTTAATCAATATATATATATATATATATGAAAGTGAATAAAGGTGTAGCAGAAACTAAATTTTACTATCCTATGTTTGCAGGTGAAGGAAAGCTGTAAAGCATATGAGGAAAGCGGTAAAGCATGTGAAGAAAGTGGAAAAGCCCCATGTGAAAATATCTTAAAGCCTTCCTTTTGGAAAAGGCCCTTTTTCTTTTTCTTTTTCGGAAAAAGATTTTTGCTCTTTGGAAAATAGTCTACTAGGATATAGTAGAAGCGTTTTTTAAAAGGAAAGCCCCGGAGGCCGATGCCAATTTCTGTGTTTTTGAAAGCCAATGTCCAAGGATTATGGTTTTATCAAAAGCTCTAAAGGCTAAACTCTCTAAGTGTCTCCAGTGGAGTTGCTAGTCTGTCGACACCAGGCCTTCGTTTGACCACCCGCTGTAGCGACGCTCCGGCGGATGTAGGGCCCATTAGAGGCCCCTCTCGTATGTGATCTCACGGTGTGCTTGGTGTTTCGTGCAGAGCTTTGGGTGCTCTCTCTCTCTCTCTCTCTCTCTCTCTCTCTCTCTCTCTCTCTCTACAGAGGAGGGTATTTTGTTTACCTTTGAAGGTGTGGCAGGAATCCAGGCCAAGTTTTAGGTGATTACTAAAGGTGAGTGAAGACGCCACCAATCATTGGGTTTTTCTAAAGTGTGATTGGTCACCTGTATCTAGTTGATTTTATTACCAATCCTAGGCTAAGAAAAGGGGCATTTTTCCTAATCTAATGTGGAAGGAAAAAAATCTTGATTCTTGAGTCAAGAAGTTTGGTTAGTGTAGGGAAGGTGTTAGGCAACCCACAACGCCTGTCCAAGGAAAGTCCTTCGTTTTGATAAAACCTTAATTTTTGGAGATTGGCAGTTAAAAACATGATTTTGGCTTTGGCTTTCGGGGCTTAAAAATCATGGGGGCTTTGAGGTTTGGCTTTTCAATGAGTGTGGTCCCAATTTATGCTTTCCTAAGGCTTTTGAGCAAATGCCAAATTTCCATGTCGAAAACCCGGTGACATGTCACCTTGCTTTCATTACGAAAATTAGGAATCGCTTCGCGTTAGGTGACACGGACTGCGACAATCACTTCGGAATGGGGGTAAGCAGGTATATATATATATCCATACATCATACACAATGCAAGCACGTAGAGCAGGAAAGTAAATGCCTACATCCTTAGAGCATAGCCCAAAATATAACTGCAGGAAAATAAGCCGGGGTCGCCATACTCTAGAGATGAGGACGAATGGTATATGGCATGATATACCTAATACAACCCATCTAAGAGAGAAAGGGAGGAGGAAGGAAGGGGTTTAAACGGGTACATAACCAAAGGGAAAGGCTAAAATCCTAAATCTACTGAACACTGCCGCTTGGCTTAATCACATGCTCATGTATGCACCCTTTTTACTTGCACCTAGGAGACCGTGCCCTAACTCCAATTGTCCTCGCTTCATGTGTGTACATGCAAAAGCAAAAACAAGAAACCAACAAACAAGCAATAGAAGAAAAAGATGCAAAGAGCATATGAAAGGGCTTAAAGTAGATGAGCATGATAGGCATGGGAAGCAGAGAAACTAGGCAGCAAGCAAACAAGCAAAAGGATAAACAAGCAAGAAAGCAAACAAAAGGTGGTGTCCGTAAGGGACAAATGTAGGTTTGGATCGAATGTCCATGGTTTCATTGAGTTGAAGTACGGATGACACACTAGCAAGCAGGACTCATGCATGGACACGTAAGCAAGCGTGTAAAGACGCATAGAGAGCCAACGGGTGGCACAAACAAGCATGGTAAGCATAACATCACACAGAGCGGAAAAGGGGAAAGGTATTCACAGAGAAATCCGGCATCTAGAGATGCCTTCTAAATGGTTATGATAGGCCAAGAATGTATTGACCCCTTGTGGCAAATTAACCAATTGATTTAGCCAAGTTAGTTAATTAATTCAATTAACATGCAAAGCGCGTGGTAGCACAAAAAAATCACCAAGATAAAATATGCACGGAAAATAAAGTTGTTACGATGATTTGTTTACAAATGAGGAAAACCTCTAAGGCAAAAACCCCATTGGGTGATTTTAAGTTCACCACTCCCGAGAATTCACTATTATCACAACAAGCGGTTACAAGTAAAGGAATTCCAATACCTTATACCAACCTACAGTTGAACCCTTACACCAATACCCAATTGGACTTGTTCTGTAGTGACAATCTCTCCTTTTCAATGCATGGCTCCCAGTATGGGACTAACCAATAGATGCACAAATCCCAGTACGTGGCTTACTCACTAACTTGAGAATGATGTTGGTTGCAAAGTTCTTCGGTTCATCAACACGATGAAGATCATGAAGCTCCTTAGTCACAAAACCCAATGGTGTACAAATGCAACAGCTTCTTCAAGAGAAAGATGAACTAGGGCAAATTTTGTTCCCGGTCACAATCTGCATGAAGAAAACTTTGCCTCACTTGCGCAACCTTTAACGGCCCTTAAAATAATCCTTATATATGTTTAGGGTTATGAGAAAAAAAAAACCTAAACATGTAGACACAGATTGGAGTGAAACCAAATCTGAAAAACTGATTTTCATAAATCTCAATAGATAGCTTATCCATCGAGCAGTTGTTGAGCATCGGGCTAAAGCTGCCTTTTAAACCTCGATAGATTCTATCTGTCAAGAAAGCTGCCGAGCTTTAAAATCTTGCACTTCTTCACTTGTTCCTTGGACAGATTTGCATGGGTTTAACACTTGGACTTGAAACCTTATTCCTTGAAGTATTAAACACATCCTAGATTTGCCCAGTTACAAGTGCATTTTGTCAAAGGATTAGCCAATTTTAGATGACATATGTTCCTAACATGATTCGCATATGTCCTAATAGGTTACATCCAAACAAGGCCTCAGGAGCATCAGATGCAACCACACAACCACAAGCCCGCTAAAGGCGTCAAGCATGGCAAAGCCTAGAACTAGAAAGGCTAACACAAGCATAAATCATAGGAGCAAGCAAGCATAGACATGTAAAATAGGGGTGATCCAAAAACTTTGATATGGGCCTTGGTGTACGGATGATGATCAAAACCATAAAGGGGTCAAGATCTAAATGCTACCAAATGGCCAAAACTCAAGAAAGAGAGGCACAAAAAACGAAAGGGCTACAATAGCACATGCCATAACAAACACGGCCTAGGTCTAGGCACACAAACATGGCATGGAGCGCACAAGCACATGGAATATATCATAAAGCATATAGAGATCATAGATCTAAACATGTGAACATGTGAAAAAATAGATCTGGACATATACACATAGAAACATGCATGTAAACATGTAGATCCTAGCACATAAACATGGAAGAACATGAATCCAAGCAAATAAGCATGTGAAGACATGGATCTAAGCCTATAGCATGGCAAAATAGGCATAAACGCATAGATCCAAGCAAGGCATAGCCAAACATCATACAAGCATGTGAGCAGGTAACTCTAACATCAACATAATGCAAAAAGAGGGACAAAACATGGGAAAACATGGCGTAAAGCATAGACATGTAGATCGAGACAACTAACATGTGAACGAGCATAGAAAAATGCGGATTTAGCCAAACAACACACGAAAAAGATAGATCTAGGCACAAACATATAGCACAAAGCATAAAGCACGTAGATCAAGACAAATAACATGTGAGCAAGCATAAAAGAACGTGGATCTAAGCTCAAAACATGCTAGAAACAAGGTAAAGCAAGAAACATGTTAAAGAAAGCAATAAATCATGTTATTATAGCCAAAGGAGCAAGAAACGTGCTAGGAAAAAGATTTAGAAGGTTAGGGGTGTGGATGATAGGTAAAAAAAGCTACATCCACACCCTTAAACCCCAAATCCAAGATGTAGAACTAAGGAGAAGAAGATTGGGTACAAGAACACTACTTTGTATTGTTGGTGAAGATGCAAGAATCAAGAGGCTTTAATTTGTTTCTTGAGTGTTTTTTGTGTGTTTTTTATTTTTTTGAGAGAGAAAAACGTGTAGAAAAATACCAGGCAGAGAAAAAAAATTCAAAAATTGTGGTGTCTTTTAGGTCTGAGGGGTGCTTGGGGCAATTTAAAGCCCCAACACGAACTTTGCATGGACCACCAACCTCAAAAGGCCTGAAATGGGTTGATTTTGACACCTCTGGAAAGATCTTGACTTCCTATTTCTAAAAAGGTGTGGAACTTGGAAATCCAACGGTTGGATTTTATGGCTCTCGAAAGTTAGCGGCAAATCGGTCAATGCGTCATCCTAATTTTCGTGATATCTCGGTCGTTCTAACTTCAATTTCGACCCATGAACAGCGTTAGAATGAGAATTTGATAACCTTTACAATGGCATTGGTTCCAACATGTTCTAACAACCAAATCAAAATTAGGGTTTTTGGGCCCGTTTGGGATCAACTTTAGGTCAAACTTGTTCAAAGTTGTTTAAAATCTCCGAAGAGCTTGAATTTTGATGTAAAACTATGGAAACTTTTGTTTTGTGAGGGTTTTGACCTTGTTTGACCTTCGATCAAATCTCGGGTTGACCAGGGGAATTCTAGTCATTTTTGCTGGAAGAGGCACTTCGGGTGCTCCGGTGCCCGAACAGGTTGTTGTTGGGAAATTATCATGTTTGCATCCAATACAAAACATACGCAGCGGAAAAATAAACGGATCTACTTCATTCGAAAACGATAACATTCACTATGTAAGTTTCAGAATATAAGAACAAGAGAGTGTACCTTGATGCGGTGAATTTCAAAACCGAATGAAGAAGTACTCGGGAATACTTTCAATCTTCACTCCAATTCCACTCGATGCCCAAGATGTGTGGTCTCTCAATCAGTTCTATGTATCTAGAGAGAATATGAAAGAGTGTCTCTCTTCCTTATTTCATTATCATACACATACAAAACCATTTCATGCAATATAAAATTCTGTATGTTTCTCTCCACATAACTGATTATCTAATTGGGCTAGCCTTTTGGGCCTTCCCAATTGGGCTTTAGTGTGTGGCTTGGAGTGGGACCAAAAGGGAACAAATAAGACACTAGCTCCAATGGGCCTTGGGCTTTTCTGTCAACTCTTGACAAGTCCAAAGTTACCATTAATTATATTTAATACCACTATATAAATATAATTGCACTCTAGGCCTCATTAATAAATTATATCCCAAGACTTTATCATACATGCAACCTCTTCATAAAATATTCGTAGTAACACAAAGTCATAAATATAGACTGCCACTTTGTGAATTACTACATCTTAATCCTTGAGTACCCGGTTTAATCCTTATGAGTTATTCACCATATATTTATGAAATCCAATTTCATAAATATATACTTTAGTCTTACTAAAGTGGTTAGGCCTAACTCTCTGAATAACTGTACCCATTAAACTTATCTCAAGGGAATATTTTATATCTCCGTTAAGAGACTATGAATTCCATCTTGAGAATATATGTTCCATCAACACTAAATGTGGCCGCCCAACATACTGAGGTTTTGACCGTTACTTTAGATCTCACTCCTGATATATCAAAGCAACCTACATTTCATGATCAGGTCCATTATTCTCTCAGGATTAAGAGTTCATGTGAATACAAGTCGTGAGATTTATTATTCAATTGACAGTCGTTAGGAGAATAATAAATCTCACAGCGGTCCAGTTCAATATGTCTTAACTCTTAAAACACATCAACATATTAACTAGAAGTCACCACTTCCATGATCAAGACAAATCATCGTAGTTAATATGTTATAGTCTTCGCAGATGAAATGCCCAATTTCATCACCGACTACGAACCAAAATTCTGAGTTTACAAAGAACTTGTGATCTATATCTTCTGTGACTAAATCACATAAATCACATACTATGCATCTCATGGACTATTTGATAATGTCCGAATATTCATGTTACCATTATTTTAGATAAGAATAAAACAACTTTATTAAACATAATATTAAGTCATACATCATTTCTCAAATAATGTCATACATAAATTATACATAGCATCATACAATAGGATTTAAGGGCACATATCCTAACAGTTGTGTCACGTCATTCTGGATGTTCTCATGGCCCCATGGAGAGAAAATAATATTTTTGTATTTTTCGGGTTCGGCACGCAAATCGAGGGCTGACAAAATATGGTATCAGCAGTGTTCTTTCCTTCTTATTTTGTTTCTGCACATGAGATTTGGAGTTACTATCCCACCATGTAGGGAAAGGTCCTTCATAAATTGCTAGGCAATTGTGTAACGCCTTCCTCTTTTTTGTTTGAGTTCCTAAAGCATAGTCTAGTTTGTTATGCATGCTTAGAAACTGAGAGATGGTAGGGAGGGATGTTTATGATGAAATTTAGGATATATTAATGAGATGAGATTTCATGTTTTGATACCAGAATGTATGAAAAAAAAAAAAATTGAATGGCACAATACAGGCATGTCAATGAATATGCAGGCAAATGCTTTGAAAATTCAAGATTATACAAATAAATGATAAATGTAAAACCCGTGCATATCAATATCTCATTTTTCCAAGGATACACCCTATTCTAGACAAATCTTTTCCTTTTCCCATTGAGGTACATTTCCCATTGGCATGAGACAGAACATCTTGAGTGGACCACCGGGCCATGGCAGTGTTGTAGATAGTGAGCAATCTTGAAGGCATCTTTAAACCTTATCTTGGATACTGGATCCATCTAATCTTCTGATTTTGAGCAGAGATTTAAGCAAGCATAACAGAATAAATTTTTCTTTTAAGATGTGACCAAACCAAGATGGCTGCCTACATACCTCGACCAGGAAGGATCAGGTCATCACGTAATTCAACTGACTTTTTGATTTTCTTAACTTTTTTCTAGACTGCCCTTTCAGGTTTTCAATCTACCTTTTGTATTTCTTATGCTCTCTTTTTTTTTTGGCTCTCCTTTTGCGTAAACCGCCCTTTCGGGTTTTCGATCTACCTTTTCACATATTTTTTTTTTTGTTCTTTTTGCTTTTTGTTGTATTTTGTTTTTTTTTTTTAACATAAAAACATGGAAATGAGGTGCATTGAGAGGATCCTTCATGCAAAGTACCGTATGATGGCATCAGAATTGGTGGGCATATTGAAGTCATGCCGTCCATGTCGGCTAGAATTAAGGCTCCTACAGAAAAGGCCTTCTTTGCGACATATGGGCCCTCGTAAGTTGGGGCAAACTTTCCTCTGTGATCAGGCACGTCCTGGTTGTGCTTTTTCAAGACTGGATCGATGAATACGAGGTCACACCCATGGAAGTACAGACAGAAGTGCGATATGCGCATAAAGTGAATGGCAAGTACTCGTGCCAATCCTTGTATATGTCTGTCATATTCACTAAGATTTTATTTATGTTCTTGTTAGTGGCGTCCACTGCACCATTCATCTGAGGGCGATAGGGAATTGAATTTCTGTGCTCGATCTTGAATTGTTGGCAGAGTGCTAGATCATTTTCCCATTTAAGTTTGCCCCATTATCTGTAATGAGCTCTCTTGGCATACCTAGAGGCAAATACTATTGTGTTTCAGGAACCGGGCTACCAGTGCTTGAGTGACACTTTTGTACGACTTCCACCCATTTTGTGAAATAATCAATGGCCATTAAGATGTATTCATGACCATTTGAAGCCTTCGGGATCATGGGTTTGATGACATCCATACCCCAAGCTAAGAGGGGCCATGGTGCTACTAAAGAGTGCAAAGGTTGAAGATGAGCATTCTTCCTGTCTTGGTAGGCTTGGCAACGGTAGCATGTCCTCACAGGGGTCCACTGGCATGAGCTCTAAGTAATACTTCATGCATCTCTTCCATCAGATAATTAGCCTCAGAGGCATCTATAAATCGAAGCAAGGTAGAATCGTGGTTGCTTTTGTACAGGACTTCTTCACTCAAGAAAAATTGGTAGGCCAAGTGCCAAATAAACTTTTTTTCACTATCTGTTGCACCAGACGGGTATTCAATGCTCCTGATATAAGCCTTGATATTGTGGTACCATGGCTTTCAATTTCAACATTCATGCATTCTTTGATGTTCATGCAATGGGCCGACACACCCTGAACTTCTATGCACAATTGCCGCATATCATCTCCTTCTGATAACTTGACCATGGTAGCTAGGGTAGCAAAGGCGTCTACAAATTGGTTGTGCGTTCAGCGTAAATAGGCAAATGTGATGTTCCAAAACTTCGGAATCAAGCGGCTGACTCATTTCTGATACAAAATCAACTTGGTGTCTCGGGCTTGCCATTTTCCATCAATTTGGGAGATGATCAACGGAGAATCTCTAAAGACGCTCAAGTCATAGGCGCCAAATTCTAGGGCCGCTTCCAGACCGACTATGCACACTTCATATTTTGTGACGTTGTTGGTGCAATCAAAATTTAGCTTGACTGAAACAGGGATTTGCTGACCCTTGAAGGAAACTAATATGCTCCCACTCCATTTTCGGTAGAGTTGGTGGCTACATCAAAATAAGGCTTCCAACGCCATGGTTCCACACTGTCTGGTTCTAGCTCTAGTGCCATGACATCCTCATCCGGGAAGAGGGATTCTCAAAGTTCTGGACCATTCAGTGGCTGGTCTGCTAGGAAATCGGCTATGGCCTGGCCCTTGATGCCTTTCTTGTCATACACATAATGTCGAATTCAGAGGGCAACATTTGCCAACTAGAGATCTTCCCTGTGATAGAGATGTACTTAATGGGGTCCACGCAAGAAATGAGCTGCGTGGTGTAGTAGAGCATGTACTGTCGCAGTTTATGCGAGGCCCACATTAAGGCACAACAGGCCTTCTCAATGGCAATGTAGTTGATCTCACAACTAGTAAACTTCTTACTTAGATAGTAAATCACAATTTCTTTCTGATCAGGCTCAGCCACTTGGCCTAGCAGGCAACCCATGGAGGTCTCTTGTACTGCTACTCTGGTCAAAAGTCGATTGGCACTTATTTGTCCATTCTATTTTTGTGTCTTTCTTCAAGAGCTTGAAAGTGGATCACATGTGGCGTTTAACTGCATTATGAAGCGAGCTATGTAATTGACTTTGCCTAAGAAGTTGGGAATTTGTTTCTCGGTTTATGGTGTTGGCATGTCTAGGACAGCTTGGACTTTTGTTGGGTCCACTTCAATTCCTCTTTGGTCGACTATTAAGCCGAGCAATTTCCCTAAACTAACTTTGAAGACGCACTTGTTAAGGTTTAGTCTCAATCTGCATTTGACAAGGTGCTTGAACAACTTTCTCAAATCTACCAAATGATCCCTGGAAGTGCGGGATTTGGCAATCATATCATCTACGTAGACTTTGATCTCTTTATGCATCATATCAGGGAACAAGGTTACCATGGCTCCGGCATTTTTGAAGCCAAATGGCATGACGTCAGATGCATAAGTTCCCCAATGAGTGGTGAATGTGGTCTTTGCCTTGTCTTCCTCGGCCATTTTGATCTGATTATAGCTTAGGAACCCATCCATGAAGGAGAAGAACCTGTTGGTAGCGGATTTATTGATCAGTGTATCGTTATGCGGCAATGGAAAGTTATCCTTGGGGCTGGCTCGATTCAAATATCTGTAGTCAACGCACATGCGTACATTCCTATCTTTTTTAGGCACGAGAACAATGTTGGTGACCCAATCTGAGTAGGCTATCATGGTAAGGAAACCGGCTTTCAACTATTTTTCTACTTCTTCTTTAATCTTCAAAATGATCTCGGATTTCATCCTTCGAAAGGATTGCTGCACTGGAGGGCATTCTGGCTTAACTAGAATTATGTGGATAATAATCTCAGTATCTAACCCAGGAATATCTTGGTAAGACCAAGCAAATATCTCTCTAAATTCCTTGAGTAGTGCTATGAGCTCAGGTTTCATGTCTATAGGAAAGTTCACCCCAATCTTGACAGGCTTTTCATTCTCACCTTCGTCGGCCAAGTTAATAGTTCTGTCTCTTTTATGTTCGGCTTCGACCTTTCACTCTCTCTGTTTAAAGCTTCCAAAATTTCCTCTAATCCTCAATATCATGATCCAACTCCATTGTGTCACTTATGTCATCAATATCCTCATTATAGCAACCGGACAATGTACCCGCTTGGGAATTAGAATAGATCCTATAGAACGGAACATATACAAGGAAACATAAGACAATTTGCACAGACATATTCATAGGAAAGAAAATAAAGAAGTAAATGCAAGAATTTCCTGAATAATACGCTGGATAATTTCATTAATGGATTTTAGATAGGGAGGTAACAAAGTTCATGCCTAATAATGATAACATGGAAATGCTTCTCTTTTTCTTTTTTTTCTTTTTTTTTTTTTTTTTGAAATAAACTGGGAAAATGCAAACAAGAAATGCAAAAAGAAGGAAATAAACATGTAAAACAAACTAGATATGCTATTTCAACTCTTTCGGGCAATTGGAGGACCCAACCACACAATGATGGAATACTCCATACTCAACTAGTGCAACCACAAAGCAGGGTTCGATGATCCAATGGGCTACTGTTTCACTTGGAACATAGGGCCTAATAGTAGAAGTCAGATCATCCTCAGGGGATATGATGGCATTCACTGAGAATTCCTCGGGACATAAGCAGATAAGACCAGCCAAATCTAATTCCTCCTCGCCTGATTCCTGTGCCATTTTTTATCTGACGACCTCAGCCGGAGCTGGAAAAGTGACCCTGATGTGGGGAATAGGCATCCCTTGGCCAATGCACTTCCTTTTCTTTCCCCTTAAAGCCTGGAAAACTTCTTCATTGGAGGGGTGGTAGCCTAGACTGAATCACCCTTTGTTGTCTAGGAGTTCAACCAAAAAAGCCTTCCCACGTCCTATGGCCCCGAGGCCTTGGCCCAACTAATAGTCAAATTTGAGCATCTCTTCGGAGCTTTGGGGATCATAAAGACTACCTTGAAACTATGAAAAGTTGCCTCCGAAAAGGCATTGGCACCAATGTAAGGGATAGAAGCCTCTTTGAAGATGGACAAGGGCTTTTCATCCATAATAGTGATCATCTGATCCTTGGAGGAGTACTTGAGCCTCCGGTGTAAGATAGAAGCAACCGCGCCTGCGGCGTGTAACCAAGGCCTCCCTAGGAGCATGTTATACAGGGAATCCACCTTGATGACTTGGAAGATGACCACGAAAAACCTGGGGCTGGCCCTGATTGTTAATTCAATCTCACCTTGCACCTCATGAAGAGTGCCATCAAAGGCCCTAATGATCATGGTGGTAGGGTAGATAAGAGAGGTATCCACATTCAACTACTCTATAGTAGAAATTGGGCAAACATTCAAGGCCAATCCATTGTCAATCAGTACTCTAAAGACGATCATGTCCTCACACCTCACTATAACGTGCATGGGCAAAGTATGCTCTCTACCTTCTGAAGGTAGCTCATCATCTATAAAGGAGATCTGGTTGGTGGCCAGCACTGTTGAGACCATACCCTCCAAGGCAAATTCTGTGGCACTCATAGGAACACACGTCTCTTTCAAGAATGTCAAGAGAGCCTTACGATGGACATCGGAGGATAGCAATAGTGCCAAGATAGAAATCTGAGCTGGCGACTTGTTTAGCGGCTGAATCACACTGTATTCTGAGTTCTTGATAATTTTCAAGAATTCCTCAACTTCCTCGGCTGTGACCCTGCTCCTGATGGTTTCGACTGTACCCTTACCAGCCTTTTTCCTTCTCTTTTCTAACTCCTCGAGAGTATAGCAGTGGCCACTCCTAGTAAGTCCAGATAAGCCTGAAGAGATATTGGAGCAGACCTCCTCTTTTCCGGTTCGAGTGGAGATTAAGGACACCTCGTACTTCCATGGGACACGATGGTCATCCTCATAAGGGAATGGCTTTGGCATGTGAATGATTACACCCTCTTGAGTTTGAAAATTGGCCACTATGGAGAACATTTTAGAATTAATGACCACTGTACTTTCTAGAATGGTTTTAAGAGCTTTTGAGCCGGATGCCCCAGAGATTCCTGAGGCGGATTTTGGCAAAATGAAAGGATCGAAACCTCGAATAACGGGAACAATGATGGTTCCTTCCTGAACTAATGATGAAGTTGGTCCTGGGATTACAGGTAATGCAAGAACTAGAGGAGTGAATCCCTCGATGGCTGGTAGGGCTTGCCCTTTCTCTAAATCTGATGGCCCTAAATCCGTCGGTGATCCTATGATCTCTTCAATGACTACTGAATAGGGAGGCACTAAAGTAGCCTTACCAAGGTAGTTTTCTAGATATTCGTCCCAGTCTTTCCTTGAGCTAACTGATATAGCGTTACAACTAGTTCCTGACTGGGCAGTTGGTGGACATAGACTGGCTACCATGCAATCACCTCTTCACACAATTTCCTTTTCGATCCAGATGATACCACAACCGGCTAGACTTTGAACTTGTGCTCAGAGTGCTTTACAGTCAAACAGGGCATGCCTGTCTCCACTATCACAGAATGAGCAGTTTCCCCAATTAAATTCTGGAGTTCCCATACCCTTAGGATCAAGGTGGCTCTCTTGGACCAAGGCTTGAAGCAAGGCCTTCCATGGTAATGATTGTAAGGAGAAATCCAAAACCCTTTCTTCCACTGTGATGATGGTGTTCACATTCCCGTCCTGATGGGGAGCAAAGGGTTGGTGTTGATGTTCAGAGTGGCTACATTATCAAACTGTATCAACTTGTTGTCAATGAGATCTTGGACACATTCCCTTAACTTGTAGCATTCTTCCAGGGTATGCCTTTCGGCCCTAAAATGGTGTTCACACTTCTTGGATGGATTGAAGCCAGGTGATGGACGGCCTTCTTTGGACCTGGAAAACAACGGGGTCACTAATTTCCTCTCCAGTAGGTAAGCATAAAGATCTGCCATGGGCATGGGTAACAGAGCATACTTTCGGTTTTCCCTCCTAAAGGGACAAGGCAGGTCTGGCCTCCCTTTATGATTGAAGCCTCGGTTAGGTGCTTGAATAGGCTGAACCTGTTGCTGATAAGGTTTAGAAGTAGTACCCATAGGCCTCTCTGGCGTATTGTTAACCAAGTGAACATCGGCTTCCTTTGTCTTACGGCCAGGCAATTTTTTAACCTGTTGTTCGACCATGGAGCTCAAGGACTCGGGACCCATGATCTTCTTGCGTCTAATACCCTTGTCGATACGCTCCCCAATAAGGATGAGGCTAGCAAAATGAGTGACTTGGGTGCTGATCATCTTCTCATAGTAAGGAGGCTTGGGTTGTCAATGAACCATTTAATCATCTCATTTTTCATCATGGGGGTTGCACTTGTGCGGCTAGCTCATGCCACCTTTGCATATTCTCAGAAAAATTCCTGACTATTCTTCTCTGTTTTCATAAGGACCGCGCAGTCGGGAGCTATATAAGTGTTGAATAGGTAGTGTTCTAGGAAAAAGTTAGCCATATCCCTCCAACTAAAGGTCTTTTCCAATCTCGCATACCATGTGGCCGCAGGGCTGGTCAAACTATCGGGGAAAATCTGACAAAGCAAAGGTTGATTATCCCCTTAAGGAGCCATCTTCCTACAAAGCGTGCGCAAGTGTGCACAGGGGTTTCTAGTACCATCATACTTAACGAACTCTGGAGCCTTGAACTTTGGAGGCGTAATAACCTGAGGGAAGTCGATTAGACTTCCTAGATCAATGCTTCCATGGGCGTTAAAGCCTTCTATGATATGAAGCTTTTTGGCTAGAGTTTTCGCTTGGCTTATGACTTGGCCATACCCTAATTCGGGGTTCTTGTCCTTAAAAAGATCTATCTTTTGGTCATCACCCTGGGGCGGTACATTGTGGCCTTAATTCTATCCTGAGGGGGGCTAATTTTCATTCTCGGTTTGGAGACCTCCTTAACTATGACTAGAGGAGTTCTGTCCTTCTCTTACAACTAGTTGTTGCACCATGCACATCAGTTTTGACACTTGCTATTTTATCCAAGCGAACTCGGCAAGATTCACTTTGAGAGTCGAAGGCCCACTAGTAGACATCTCTCTTGCACGAGACCTAGTGATGATGGAATCATGATGCGATGGTAGCTTAGATTGTTTCTTTTTAGCAATCTTTTGATCCTGCAAATGGATGGGACAAGAACGGGGTGCGTTTAACAAAATGTGGAAACACAACACCAAAATCAAGTTAGTTTATGTCTTAGTTATTTAACATGCACCTACCATTTTCAAAAAATTTTGCTTTGCACCTTGATCAGGTATTTATCATGATGGTTTTCTACTATGAAGCAAAATTAATGCACTAAATTGGCAAGTAACCGAAACTTTCATGATATGTTTGGTAATGCGGGAAGGACCCATATTTTGATTATATGCTGGTTAAGACTTGCTTTTTCAATGCTAGGTTCATCGACTCCAACATTGGGCCTTTTACAATACAAGGAAATGCAATTACGAGAAAAAGGTCGGCAATGATGTAGGCTTCTCGAGGAAGCTCTTGAACACTTGGATCTCTTGGGGGAGCCCCCAGACTCTTGGTGTCTAGGACCTCTTGGCAATTTTGACACCTTGGCAATTTTGAATCTTCAACCTTGGATCTTGGATCTCTTGGTAACTTGGATAGCATGGATCTTTTGGACTTTGGATCTCTTGGGGAGGCCCTGGACTTTTGACATATAGGACTTCTTGGCAAGTTTGACATCTCTTGGCAATTTGGACACCTTGGCAATTTGGATCTTGAATCTCTTGGACACTTTGACATCTCTTGGTAATTTTGTATGGCATAGATCTCTTGGACTTTGGATCTCCTCGGGGATCCCTTGGATTCATGATGCCTTGGACTTCTTAGCAATTTTTTGGTAGCATTTCCTCTTGAGCGGAGTTTTGGTTACTTGCCACAGATTTTATATTTGCACAATTAGGTGATGGAATCATTTAGTGTATGCATGAATGCCCTTGTAGGGTTGTAAACTCTTAGGGATGAGGTGTGATCTAGCATGTACAAGCAACGGGGTTGCTTTCCCTAGGGGTTTAGTCATGGATGCTGTACAAGCAGGATAGAAGGAACCTAGAGTAGAGCACAATTTCTTTAGCTCAAGCAAAAAGGGCGCACCTATTACATGAAACTTTCCCCTGACCTCTAGCCCTAGAGGGGTATCTTTTCCAAGGCTTGGATGTTCACTCTCTGGGCTTCACATAATCTTGATCGACTCTGGCTTTGATCTAGTCCTCACAGGTTTGACATAACTAGGTCAACTGTATGCAAAGGCTTAACTAGTAGGTTGTTCCTATCCTAGGGGGACTTAATCGCCATACCCTTCCCTTCATGGAAGTTATCGGGTAGGAAGGATTAAGGGGACCTTTTCAGCTACTCCTGTCCACTCATGAATCCAAAAGTGCCTTCAAAGTCAATCCCAGATCTAACAATGGGTAACACTGTCGACGTTTACGTCTAGGCATCTGTAAATGGGATGATGAAATTCCGAAAGAGATGTGACGATGCTAGTAGTGCAGAGCCAGGTTCGCTAAAAAAGGATCTATATGTCATGCAATTCTTATTGAAGGGGAAATATTTTTTTTTTAAAAGCACAACAGATATTTATATATATATATATATATATATGAAAGCAAATAAAGGTGTTGCGGAAATTAAATTTTGCTACCCTAAGTTTGCATGTGAAGGAAAGCCCGAGGGCGGATAGTGAAACTACCGTCGGGCCTTCGTTCGACCACCCGCACATGCGGGGCCCATTGGAGGCCCTCTCTCATGAATGATGAGGAATGGTCTTTTGCGTTGCATGGTTTGCGCGAAGCTTCGGGTGCTCTCTCTCTATCTCGGTAGAGGAGGGTAGGTGTCTACTTTTGGTGGTGTAGGAGGACTCTTGGCCAAATTTTAAGTGGTTACTAAAGGTAAGTGAAGTTGCCACCAATTATTGGGTTATTCTTAGGAGTGATTTGTTGATACCGTATTTTTTTCGCCCTCGATTTGCATGCCAAACCCTGAAAAATCCAAAAATATATCTCTCCATAGAGCTGTGAGAATATCCTAAATGACATGGCCAACCTGTTCGAACATCAGAGCCCTTAAGTGCTCTTTTTAGCTAAAATGACCAAAACGCCCCTAGTCAGCCCTAGGTTTGACCGAAGGTCAAACGAGGTCAAAACCCTCACAAAACAATGATTTTCATGATTTTACATCAAACTCGAGCTTCTCAGAGACTTTTAACAACTTTGACCAAGTCTAACCCGAAGTTGACCCCGAATAGGCCCAAAAACCCTAATTTTGATCCGGTTGTTAGAACATGTTGAAACCAATGCCATTGCGAAGATTATCAAATTCTCATTCCAAAGACTATTCATGGGTCAAAATCGGAATTAGAACGACCGAGATATCACGAAAGCTGGGATAACACACCGACCGATGCACCACTAACTTCTGGGAGCCATAACTCTGACTGTTGGATTTTCAAGTTCCATACCTTTTTAGAAACAGGAAGTCAAAATATTTCCAGGGGTTTCAAGATCAACCCCACCAAAGATCAATTGGGCCTGGCGGCCCTTGAAAGGCCGCCACCTCGAAAAGCACACTCGGGGCTATAAATAGCCCTAGGCACTCCCCAGACCCAAAACATATCATTTTTTTCTAAGTTTTGCTCTCTGCATGGTTTTTCTACACGTTTTTCCCTCTTCCAAACCCCAAAAAACACATCAAAGCTTCTTAATTCTTGCTTCTTCACTAGTTCTACATCTTGGATTTGGGGTTTATGGGTGTGGGTGTAGCTTTTCAGCTATCATCCACACCCCTAACCCTCTAAATCTTTTTCCTATCATATTTCTTGCTCTTTTTGCTATAATGACATGATTTATTGCTTTGTCTTATTTCTAGCATGTTTTTAGCTTGGATCCATGTTCTTCCATGCTTGTTCACGTGTATTTTGTCCTGATCTACTTGCTTTATGCTTATGCTATGTGTCTACGCCTAGATCTATCTTTTCTATGTGTTTTTTGGCTACATCCACATGTTTCTATGCTCGTTCACATGCTAGTTGTCTTGATCTACATGTTTATGCTTTACGCTGTGTTTTCCCATGCTCTGTTCATCTTTTTGCTCTATGTTGATGTTAGGGTTACATGCTCACATGCTTGTATGATGTTTGGCTATGTCTGGCTTGAAACTATGTGTTTATCCCTTTGTTGCCATGCTATAGGGTTAGATCCATGTCTTCACATGCTTATATGCTTGGATTCACGTTCTTCCATTTTTATGTGCTAGGATCTACATGTTTACATGCATGTTTCTATGTCTATATGTCTAGATCTATGTGTTCACATGTCCACATGCTTGGATCTATGCCATGTTTGTGTGCCTAGACCTAGGCTATGTTTGTCATGCCATGTGCTATTGTAGCCATTTTGTCGCTTTTAACTCTCCTTCTTGTGTTTTGGCCTATTAGTTCAAACCCAATCTGGGCCCCATGGTCTTGGTCATCGTCCGTACGCCTCAGGCCATATAAAAGGGTTTGGATCATCCTTATTTGCATGTCTATGCTTGCTTCCTTCTATACCTTATGCTTGTATTAGCCTCTCTAGTTCCAGGCTTTTCCATGTTGGACGCCCTTAGCAGGTTTGGAGTTGTGTGGTTACATCCGATGCCCATGAGGCCTTGTTTAGGTGTAACCACTTAGGATGCGTCTTCAGACACTAGGTTGCTTCGTGCATACCTTTCCTTGTTTCGCTCCGTGCAATGATATGCTTACCATGCTTGTTTGCGTCACTCGTTGGCTTTCTATGCATCTTTACTCGCTTGCTTACATGTCCATGCATGAGTCTTGCTTACTAATGTGTCTTTCATACTTCAACACAATGAAGTTATAGACATTCAATTCAAACCTACATTTGTCCCTCATGGACACCACCTTTTGTTTGCTTGTTTATCTTGTTGTTCATCGTATCTCCTTCCACATGCTATTTGCTTCGCTTGTTTGCTTGTTTGCTTTACACCCATTGCACATTATCCACGCATCTTTTTCTTTCCAATGCTTGTCTGCTGGTTTCTTGTTTTTGCCTTTGCATGTACGCACATGGAGCGAGGACACTTGAAGCTAGGGCACGATCTCCCGGGCACAGGCAAAAAGGGCACAGATGCGTGCATGTTGAGCCAAGCGGCTATTTTTAGTAGGTTTAGGAGCCTAGTTTAGCCTTTCCCTTTGGTTTTATACTCTTTAAAACCCCTTTCTTGCTCCCTATTTTCTCTCTTAGATGGTTTGTATTGGGTATATCATGTTATGTATCATTCGTCTTCATCTCTAGAGCATGGCAACCCCTACTCTGTGTGCGTGCATTATGCAAGATGTATGTATATATATACATGCTAGCCCCCTTCTGATGTGATTGTCACAATCCATGTCACCTAAGGCAAGTGATGCCTAATTTTCACTGTGAAAGTAAGGTGACACGTCGCTGGATTTTAGTCGTGGAAATCTGGTACTTTGTTCGAATGCCTCAAGAAAGCATTGATAGGGACCACACCCATTCAAAAACCAATCCTCAAAGCCCCCATGCATGCAAAGCCCCAAAAGCCAATGCCAAAATCATGTTTTTACTTCCAATCTCCAAAAATTAAGGTTTTATCAAAACAAAGGACTGTCCTTGGACAGGTGTTGTGGAGTGCCTAACACCTTCCTTACGCGTAACCAAACTTCTGGACTTAAGAATCAAAATTTTTTGCCATCCACATTAGATTAGGAAAAATTACCTTTTTCTTAGTCTAGGATTGGTAATAAAATCAACTAGAAACAGGTGTCTAATCACAACTTAGAAAAACCCAATGATTGGTGGTGACTTCACTTCCCTTTGCTAATCCCTTAAAATTTGGCCAAGATTCTTGGCACACCACCAAAGTTAGAAACCCATCCTCCTCCACAGAGAGGGAAAGAGCACCTGAAGCTTCGTGCGAATCATGCAAAAGACTGTCATCGAGAGGGGCCTCCAATGAACCCCACAAGCTCGAAAGCGTCCCCATGACGGGTGGTCAAACAAAGGTCCACAGTTCTCTGTTTAGGGCCGGCGTCGACTGACTGGTGACTTCACTGGGGATACTTAAAGAGTTTAGCCTTTTGAGCTTTTGATAGAACCATAATCTTTGGATATTGGCTTTCAAAAACACATAAATTGGCATTGGCCTTTGGGGCTTTCCTTTTGGAGAAGGCTTCTACTATATTCTAGTAAACTGTTTTCAAAAGAGCAAAAATCCTTTTCCAGAAAAATCCTTTTCCAAAAAGGGGTGTGATGTATTTTAATAGGGCCTTACAGCTTTCCTCACATGCTTTACTACTTTCCTTGCATGCTTTATAGCTTTCCTCACATGCAAACATAGGGTAGCAAGATTTAATTTCTGCTACAGGTTTTTCCACTTTCATATATATATATATATATATATATGCCATGCTTTGAAAAAATCTTTCCCCTTCGTTAAGGATTGCATGACATATACACCCTTTTTTAGCCGAACCCGAGCTCCACACTGTTGGTGTAGTCACATCTCGTTGAGCATTTCATCACCCCATCTGAAAATGCCCAAATGTAAACATTGGCAGTGTTACGCATAGTTAGATTTGGGGATAACTTTGTAGGCACTTTTGGGTCCATGGGTGGACAAGAGTAGTTGATCCTTCCTATGCTACAACTTCTATAAAGGGAGGGGTTGAAGGAAAATTACATGTTTGTATCGCATACAAAACATACGCAGTGGAAAATAAACGGATCTACTTCATTCGCAATTGATAACATGCACTATGTAAGTTTCAAAATATAAGAACAAGAGAGTCTACCTTGATGCGGTGAAATTCAAAACCAAAGAAAAGAAGTTCCTGAGAACACTTTCAATCTTCACTCCAATTCCACTTGATGCCCAAGATGTGTGGTCTCTCAATCAGTTTTATGTGTTGTTCTTGAGAGAATATGAAGGAGACTATCTTTCACTTGCATATAAACATACAAACCATTTTATTCTAATATAAAATTATGTATGTTTCTCTCCACATAACTGATTATCTAATTGGGCTAGCCTTTTGGGCCTTTCCAATTGGGCTTTAGTGTGTGGCTTGGAGTGGGACCAAAGGGGAAAAAATAAGACACTAGCTCCAATGGGCCTTGGGCTTTTCTGTCAACTCTTGACAAGTCCAAAGTTACCATTAATTATATATAATACCACTATATAAATATAATTGCACTCTAGGCCTTATTAATGAATTATATCCCAAGACTTTATTATACATGCAACCCCTTCATAAAATATTCGTAGTAATACAAAGTCATGAATATAGACTGCCACTTTGTAAATTACTACATCTTAATCCTTGAGTATCCGATTTAATCCTTTTAAGTTATTCACCATATATTTATAAAATCCAATTTCATAAAATATATACTTTAGTCTTACTAAAGTGGTTAGGCCTAACTCTCTGAATAACTGAACCCATTAAACTTATCGCAAGGGAATATTTTATATCTCCGTTAAGAGACTATGAATTCCATCTTAAGAATATATGTTCCATCAACACTAAATGTGGCTGCCCAACATACTGAGGTTTTGACCATTACTTTAGATCTCACTCCTGATATATCAAAGTAACCTACATTTCATGATCAGGTCCATTATTCTCTTAGGATTAAGAGTTCATGTGAATACAAGTCGTGATATTTATTATTCAATTGACAGTCGTTAGGAGAATAATAAATCTCACAGCGGTCCAGTTCAATATGTCTTAACTCTTAAAACATATCAACATATCAACTAGAAGTCACCACTTCCATGATCAAGAAAAATCATCGTAGTTAATATGTTATAGTTTTCGCAGATGAAATGCCCAATTTCATCACCAACTACGAACCAAAATTCTGATTTTACAAAGAACTTGTGATCTATATCTTCTGTGACTAAATCACATAAATCACATGCTATGCATCTTATGGACTATTTGAAAATGTCCGAATATTTATGTTACCATTATTTTAGATAATAACAAAACAACTTTATTAATCATAATATCAAGTTATACATCATTTAACACATAATGTCATACATAATATCATACATGGCATATTATAATAGGATTTAAGGGCACTTATCCCAACATTCTCCCACTTGCCCTAAAGACTATTGTGCACTAATCTAACTCCCATTCGCTCTAAATGTGACTCAAAGGTCCTTTGAGGCAAGACTTTGGTAAAGGGATCTGCTAGATTATTTGCACTTTCAATCTTTGCTACCACCACATCTCCACGAGCAACAATGTCTCGAATGATGTGGTACTTTCTCTCAATGTGCTTTCTTTTCTTGTGATTCCTTGGATCTTTGGATTGTGCAACCACTCCACTATTGTCGCAAAACAATGTGATAGGAACTTGCTCCATTCTCACTACACCAAGATCAGAAAGGAATTTCTTGAGCCAAACAGCTTCTTTTGCTGCTTCACAAGCAGCAACACATTCTGCTTCCATGGTGGAGTCCACAATACAAGATTGCTTAACACTCCTCTAACTTATGGCTCCACCTCCCAAGGTGAATACACATCCTGACGTGGACTTTCTGAAATCTAGATCCGATTGAAAGTCTTAATCTGTATAGCCAATGGGAATCAAATCCTCACAACGGTAAACAAGCATATAATCTCTCGTTCTCCGTAGATACTTGAGAATATGCTTTACAACTTGCCAATGTTGTGGTCCTGGATTCGATTGATGCCGGCTGACCATGCCAACTGAAAAACAGATATCTGGTCTAGTACAAAGCATACATGAGACTTCCTACTGCAGAAGCATAAGGAACTTGTCTTATCATATTTTCTTCCTCTTGAGTCTTAAGCCTTTGGTCATCAGACAGAGGAACTCCATATCTGAAAGGAAGTAGTCCTTTCTTGGAGTTTTGCATGCTAAACCGTTCTAGAACCTTATCTATATATCCAGCTTGTGATAAGCTTAACATCTTATTCTTGCGATCTCGCCAAAGCTTGATCCCTAGAATAAAGTTAGCCTCACCCAAGTCCTTCATATCAAATTGGCTTGACAACCAAACCTTTACTGATGACATTACACTTACATCATTTCCAATGAGTAGAATATCATCAACATAAAGCACTAGGAACATTACTACTTTGTCTTGATGTCTTTTGTACACACATGGTTCATCAAGATTTTTTTCAAAACCAAATGATTTGATTGCTTGATCAAATCTGATGTTCCATGACCTCGATGCTTGCTTAAGTCCATAAATGGACCTATTCAACTTGCATACCATATGCTCTTGGTTCTTTGCTATGAAATCTTCTGGTTGCTTCATATAGATTTCCTCTTCAAGATTGCCATTAAGAAATGCAGTCTTGACATCCATTTGCCAAATCTCATAATCATAATGAGCAGCAATGGATAAGAGAATTCTGATAGATTTTAGCATTGCTACTAGTGAAAAGGTTTCCGCATAATCAATACCTTCTTTTTGTGTATACCCTTTCGCCACTAGCCTTGCTTTAAAGGTTTCAACCTTTCCATCTATCCCTCTCTTCCTCTTGTAAACTCATTTGCAACCAACAGGTTTAATACCGTTAAGCGCCTTTACAAGATCCCAAACTTGATTGGAATAAATGGAATCTAATTCAGATTTCATAGCTTGGACCCAATGATGTGCATTTATATCATTCATTGCTTTTTCATAAGTGTAAGGATCAGTTTCGGCCTCCTTTGAGATAGCCTCATAAGTCTCTCCAAGATCTATGAATCTTATAGGTGGCCTAACATTCCTCCCACTACGACGAGGCACCTGTGTACTAGACATCTCATGAGTAGTATCTTGTGGTGTATCCAATACAACCACATCATCCCTAGTTTCAACCAATGGTTGTTCATTTACAGGTTCCTTCATTTCAGCCAAGAAAATTTTACTTCTAGGATTAAAATTATTCACATAATCATCTTCCAAAAATTTGGCATGGGTGCTAACAAACACTTTGTTATCCTTATGATTATAGAATAAATAACCCTTAGTTTCCTTTGAATACCCTAAAAACATGCATACTTCCATTTTAGCTTCCAACTTATTAGACTCCCCTTTCAACACATGTGCTGGACATCCCCAAATGTGGAGATATTTCATACTAGGCTTGTGCCCACTCCACAATTCCATAGGTGTGTTGGGAACAGATTTTGATGGAACTAGATTTAAAATATGCATTGCAGTTTTTAGTGCATATCCCCAAAAAGAAACTGGTAAAGTTGAGTAACTCATCATGGACCTAACCATTTCTAAAAGAGTTCTATTCCTTCTTTCCACTACACCATTTTGTTGGGGAGTTCCAGGTGCAGTTAATTGGGATACAATTCCATTTTGAGTTAAGTAATCCTTGAAATCCCCAAAAAGGTATTCGCCACCATGATCAGATCGAATGGCCTTTATGCGTTTACCCAATTGATTCTCAACTTCAGCCCCAAACTCTTTGAATTTTTCAAAGGCTTCGGACTTCCGTCTCATTAGGTACACATAACCAAATCTAGAGTAATCATCGGTGAAAGTGATGAAGTACTCATAACCTCCTTTTGCTTGGGTAGACATAGGACCACAAACATCCGTATGAACTAATTCAAGCAACTCTTGGGCTCTTCTACCTTTTGCATTAAAAGGTCGCTTGGTCATTTTATCTTCCAAACAAGATTAACAAACGGGAAATTCATCAAAGTCCAAAGGCTCTAAGAGTCCATCTTTGATCAGTCTTTGAATTCTGTTTGAATTAATATGACCCAAACACAAGTGCCAAAGATATGCATCATTAATAGAAGGAAACTTTCTCTTTAATGATTTTACATGAGAGTTATTATCCAATTCAGAATTATATAATTCATGCTTATCAGGAGTTAAAATATAAAGACCATCCACAATATTGCTAGAACAGATAAATGCTTTACCCTTCTTTATTATAACATTGTCTTTAAGGATAACACAGTATCCATTTTTACCCAAATAAATTGCAGAAATTAAATTCCTACGAACATTAGGTACATACACACAGTCATCTAATATTAAAACTCTTGATTCAAAACATAAATTAAACACTCCAATAGCTACAACCGGAATCATACTCCCATCAGCCAAGGTTAAAAACAATTCTCCTTCTTTAAGCTTTCTGGTCTCCTAGAACCCCTGCAAAGAATTGCAGATATGATTAGTACAACCTGAATCCACGCACCAGGAATCCGTGGGATTTTGTACCAAACATATTTCAAGGAGAAATGAGCTATTCATACCCTTATTGGCAGCCTTGAACTTTGGACAATTTCTCTTCCAATGTCCTTTCTTACCACAATGGAAACATTTTCCTTTGAGCTTCTTTCCTTTGTCAGCAACCCCTAAGACAATTTGTTTACCCTCTTGCTTAGTGAAGTCCTTCTTCTTCTTCTTCTTCTTCTTCTTCTTCTTCTTCTTCTTACCCTTTCCTTTCGACTTAGGTTGAGAAGTAGAAGCTTCACCCACATTGGCTTCAAGACTAACATTAGAAGTACCAAGGATACCTTCCGCTGCTACCAACTCATTCATTAATTTAGACAAAGAATAAATCTTTTTGTTCATGTTATAATTAAGTCTGAATTCCTTGAATGATTCCGGTAGTGACTAGAGTGTCATATCCACTTGAGATTCTCCATCAATGTCGGCACCTAAAACCTCTAATATATTCAGATTAGAGATCATTGTAAGACAATGCCTTCTCACTGAACTACCTTCAGCCATTTTGGTATTATAAATTTGCCTTATGATTTCTTGCCTTGCAGAACGGCCTTGCTTACCAAACATCTTTTTCATACCTAGCATAATGTCCGAAGTTAGTTCTACATCCTGCATTTGATGCTGTAAAACATTTAAGATGGACGCTAGGATATAGCACTTGGCCATTTCATTAGATTTCTGCCAACGATCATATCGTTGTTTTTCCTCAGGAGGAGCATGTTTAGAAGGACAGCTAGGACATGGTTGAGTAAGCACATATTTGTGCTCTTCAGTTGTGAGAACTATGTCCAAGTTTCTTTTCCAGTCAACATAATTGGATCCAATCAGTTTGTTTTGATTAAGAATGGTAACAAGTGGGCTAAATGATGCCATGTTCTAATCTGAAAATAATAAACATGAATATAAGAAGTAAACTGAACATTATCAATTTAGCATATAAGCATATAATATGGAACCTTAATAAAACCATAATATAATATATGCAACGACAACCCAATCCATGTCTATAATTCCTTGGTAGCAAGTTTATTATAAACACATCAATCAGTTGAGAACTATTCTCATTATTAGTGCCATCATGATAACTCTTATCAAACACTAATAATTAGCCATATTATCTTTAGCCTCTAAGTAATGATGACATAGCTCCTTAGGGAGGTTAACATTACACTTAGTCTAGTGTACACCATTATCTAGAATCATGTGTAGCTACATTTCATCTCCCTTTATGGTGTTTAAACTTGTAATATCATAGAACAAAACACCCTTCTTTGGGATCGCGAGGCATATACGCCAAGACGAGGTGCTTGTCTACACTACTTTAAATGGGTAAGTTCAATCTTGTAGTACTATGAAGTAAACACCCTCCTTTGGGATTGCGAGGCATATATGCCAAGACGAGGTGCTTACCCCACACTACTATGAATCGATAATGGAGGCCGTGAGATCCAACCCTTGTATCTCTATCCCACTAGATGTTTTAAATTAAAGATTTTTATTTTAAACATGCATAAACTAATTATACACAACCTTGCACTTTATACATGTGAAAACATTTTGAAAAATCTTCAAAAATCCCTTTATAAGCATTTTTGCGAGAATACCACGACTAAGCACTTCCCGCGAAAAAGGCGTATCATGCGACTAAGTGCTTCCTGCGAAAACAAGTTAAGGAAAAAATTGAAAACACAAAAATCAGACAGAGACTTTCGCTACTGTCTTGCGACTGTTTCGCGAGTAAAGCTTACCCGCGAAAAACCCATGTTTTCAGTTTTTCCAGAACAGTTGCAAACAGTTTTTTACGACTTTTCATGAACAAACAATTACCATATGAACATGATATGAAGAATTTGATATCAAAACTGAAATCTATTGATGCTATAGCCTTAAAGATCAATTTAACATACTTAAATTCAAATTTAAACAACATCATAACATCAATATCAGTTTTTATCAAATCATAGTTTCAACAACCATGCAGAAAATTGAATGCATATAAAATCTTCTAACATGATGAAACTATTATCTATAATTCCAAAACTCACAAAACATATTATACATATTCGAAATGAAGACCGCTTTGATACCAATGAAGGAAAATTACATGTTTGTATCGCATACAAAACATACGCGGCAGAAAATAAACGGATCTACTTCATTCACAATTGATAACATGCACTATGTAAGTTTTAGAATATAAGAACAAGAGAGTGTACCTTGATGCGGTGAAATTCAAAACCAAAGAGAAGAAGTTCTTGAGAACACTTTCAATCTTCACTCCAATTCCACTTGATGCCCAAGATGTGTGGTCTCTCAATCAGTTCTATGTGTTGTTCTTGAGAGAATATGAAGGAGACTATCTTTCACTTGCATATAAACATACAAACCATTTTTATTCTAATATAAAATTCTGTATGTTTCTCTCCACATAACTGATTATCTAATTGGGCTAGCCTTTTGGGCCTTCCCAATTGGGCTTTAGTGTGTGGCTTAGAGTGGGACCAAAAGGGAACAAATAAGACACTAGCTCCAATGGGCCTTGGGCTTTTCTGTCAACTCTTGACAAGTCCAAAGTTACCATTAATTATATTTAATACCACTATATAAATATAATTGCACTCTAGGCCTTATTAATAAATTATATCCCAAGACTTTATTATACATGCAACCCCTTCATAAAATATTCGTAGTAATACAAAGTCATGAATATAGACTGCCACTTTGTAAATTACTACATCTTAATCCTTGAGTACTCGGTTTAATCCTTTTAAGTTATTCACCATATATTTATAAAATCCAATTTCATAAATATATACTTTAGTCTTACTAAAGTAGTTAGGCCTAACTCTCTGAATAATTGAACCCATTAAACTTATCTTAAGAGAATATTTTATATCTCCGTTAAGAGACTATGAATTCCATCTTGAGAATATACGTTCCATCAACACTAAATGTGGCTGCCCAACATACTGAGGTTTTGACCGTTACTTTGGATCTCACTCCTGATATATCAAAGCAACCTACATTTCATGATCAGGTCCATTATTCTCTCAGGATTAAAAGTTCATGTGAATACAAGTCGTGAGATTTATTATTCAATTGACAATCGTTAGGAGAATAATAAATCTCACAGCGGTCCAGTTCAATATGTCTTAACTCTTAAAATATATCAACATATCAACTAGAAGTCACCACTTCCATGATCAAGACAAATCATTGTAGTTAATATGTTATAGTCTTCGCAGATGAAATGCCCAATTTCATCACCGACTACGAATTAAAATTCTGAGTTTACAAAAAATTTGTGATCTATATCTTCTGTGACTAAATCACATAAATCACATACTATGCATCTCATGGACTGTTTGACCATGTCCAAATATTCATGTTACCATTATTTTAGATAATAACAAAACAACTTTATTAATTATAATATCAAGTCATACATCATTTAACACATAATGTCATACATAATATCATACATGGTATATTACAATAAGATTTAAGGGCACTTATCCCAACAGGGGTATGGCGATTAAGTTCCCCTAGGCTAGGAACAACCTACCAGTTTAGTCTTTGCATACAATTAACCTAGTTATGTCAAACCCGTGTGGATTATATCAAAGCCAGAGCCCATCAGGATTAGGTGAAGCCCAGAGAGTGAACATCCAAGCCTAGGAAAGGATACCCTTTTAGGGCTAGAGGTCAGGGGAAAGTGTCTTGTAACAAGTGCGCCTTTTTCGCTTGCGCTAAAGAAATTGTGCTCTACTCCAGGTTCCTTCTATCATGCTTGCATAGCATCCATGACTAAACCCCTAGGGAAAGCAACCTCGTTGCTTGTACATGCTAGATGATACCTTAGCCCTAAGGGTTTACAACCCTACAAGGGCATTCATGCATACACTAAATGGTTCTGTCGCCTAATTGTGCAAAGATAAAATCAGTGGCAAGTAACTGAAACTCCACTAGAGGAAATGCTACCTAAAAATTGCCAAGAAGTCCTAGATGTCAAGAGTCCAGGGGCTCCCCCAAGAGATCCATGTTGTCCAAAGAGATCCAAGATCCAAGGTCCAAGATTTAAAATTTCCAAGGTGTCAAAATTGCCAAGAGGTCCTAGACATCAAAAGTCTAGGGACTCCCCCAAGAGATCCAAGTGTTCAAGAGCTTCCCCAAAAAGTCTACATTGTCAAAAGCCGAGCTTTTCCTCACAATTGCATTTCCTTGTATTGTAAAAGGCCCACTATTGGAGCCGATGAACCCAGCATTGAAAAGCAAGTTTTGTGCTAGCATGTAATCAAAAGAAGGGTCCTTCCCGCATTACCAATAATTAAATAAATAAATGGTTAATTAAATAAGTAAATTTATATAACTCATATAGACATATATATTTAAATAAATATATATATATATATATATTTATAGATCGGATCCGAGAAGGTGTGGAATGTTTGGGTTTTTTTATGGGTTTAAGGGTGGATTTTGGCTAGATGTGTTTGAGGGGATGTGGATCGGCAATTGTAGAGGATGGGTTTGAGGGGATGTGGATCGACTATTGTAGAGGGTGGGTTTGAGAGCTTCGCTTCACCTACGACGGAACGGAGATGTTGGAGGCAGGTATGGCTTCGTCAACGTGAGGGAGAGTTTTTCCTTGGTGGATCAGGTACATGCAGAGCTCAAAATTGGCGGAGGTGAGGTTGAGTGAGAGAAGAGAAGAAAAGGGAGAAAACTCACTGATGCGGACAGGGAAACGGCAACGCTGCTTGTCGGAGTATGGGTGGACCTCAGACTGGCGTCGGAGTATAGGGTGGAGTTGCGTCTTTCTCTCGTTTGTGTGTGGGGTAGAGCTGAGGTGAGCTTGGAGATGGGTTTCGGACTGTGTGAGGAGTGTGTGATCGAAGTGTGTGAGGAGTGTGTAATTTCAAAAATGCGTTGAAGGTAAAATGGAAACTGAAATGAATTTTCGGCTTGGCATGCTTATTTTACAGTCAAACTGAATTCTATTTTCCGTTTGACTGTATTTTCAAGTGGTATCAAACACACACGGGTGTAATATGTTTTCAGATTTTAGTTTACATGCGAAACAAGTGTAGCCTTACCCAAATTAGATGGGTTATGAGTGGATTAATAGATTTAGATAAAAATTGTCACTTCTAGGTAAGTGTAAAATGGAGTATAGTTTTTTTTTTTTTTTTTTTAAGAAGTAATGAAGTATAGTTTAGGTGAATTATTTGTAAGTGTGTTTTTTTTTTTTTTTTTTTTTTTTAATTGGTTGATATTGAGAGCTACTAATGGGAGACTATTTGTTATTTAATACTTCATTAAAAATCATCCGTTAACAAAATAAAATAAAACCTACGTTGTTGAAGTAGGCCACTAGCCATTAATTTCTGCTGGAAGTTCACAAAATGTAATAATTAGGTGGGCTCGACTGTTTTAGTGCGTTCATGTATTGCTATACTTTGTGTCCAACTAACACAATCAAAACTGAAATTTATGATCTGATATTTATAATTTCCAAAAAAAAAAAATCTGATATTTGTAACGTTTTAAGGGCAAAAAATGTCATTGAATATTTTCTACCTATAAATACCGACTTGCATAGGTCATTCTGCAACCTCACCGAAATATTAATACTCATCAAGATGGCTCTCAAAACTGTTGCGAAGTATTTTATTTTCTTTCTGCTTATGCTCATGCTCACGTCAACTAGAGGAGATGGTCTATGGGGTGAAATATGCTGCTATTTATGGCTGCCATGTTGCAGTAAATACCCCAAGAAAGGCATCAAACAATGAGCGGTTATCTTTCCTCGCCAACTAAAAACCATTAAAATATAGTGATTCCTATATATATTATATTTAAATATATTTAATGTTCATTTACAAATAATTTGTCAAGTTATTTTTGTTAAACTTTTTACTGAAATGTTATCGATTAAAATTTAAAATTAATTTTTTTTTTAATGCTAAAAGCATTAAAGTATGCAAGAAAAAAAATAAAAAGAAGACACAATAATATTACTTCTGACTTGACTTAATGTCCGTGGGGCCTGAATCAAAAGGCCGAAAAAAGCTAAGCACTGGTGGGCAAAAATCAAAGAGTGAGGTGAGACCTGCAAGAAGTGACGTGGGACTTGCAAATAAAATACAAAATAAGTCAAAAGCTGGCGGAGGAAGCCGAACTCAAACGCGCGCACTTAGTAAATGAGGTTTTCTTGGTGGGGGAATATATTTGCTTGAATTTATTTATTTTTCGTTAAGAATGCTTGAATATGTATTAATAAATTTGTTTCATTTCACTTTCATTCATTGCCGACTCAAACTATTTAGGCAATTGCTTTAAGCCTCTAAATATTTAAAGACCCCAAATTTTAGTTATTATATCATACTCTTATGTATAGAAGCTTTAATAAGTGAAATATGTTTCATACACAAAAAAATATCAACTATATAAACTAAGATCAACATGCGTGTCTTTTGAAAGTCGCGTTCCGCAGTCAATACAACGAGACCTAACAAGTTTGTCTCTCTATAGCACATTGTTGAGAGTAGTTTTTTCACTTTCTGTACTCTAGACACGTCTTGATAATACTAAACAACTTTCAGTTTGGGCATTTTATAAAAAGGAAGTCGAGCCGAAGGCTTTCACAGAATGGACTCTAAGGTCTCATTCTGCTACTGCCAGTCTATGCACAACATTGAATCCAAAGTCCAGTAGACGTTACTACAAAATGGGCTTATTCTCCTCTTCTACAACATAAAGAACATTTTTCTATCTTCTGCTGCAGAACAGGCCTTTCTCAATTTTCTCCTATGCAAAAGGCTTTCCCCACTTTCTGCTGAAGGAACATTTTTCTACTTTCCACAGATGAAACAACAGTTTCTACTAAGGCTTTCTCCACTTTTTGCAGGAGAAGCATTACTTTACATTCTCATGGGATTTCATTTTTCCTCTACTGTTACAAATCTACACATAAACACTAAAGCCCAAAGAAAAATATTCATCTAGCAAATGTTAGAAACACACACACACACACACACACACTTATATATATTTGAATATAAATGCATAAAATACACTATGGGGAATGTATCAGGCCAAAAATATCTCAGCTCCAACTCTCACAGTCTTACGGCCAAGAGTTGGCACAAAACTGTGATGTTTGGAATGTGAATCAGTTTGGCCATGTTAAGATGGATATTGTAAAACCCATTAGAGATGAGTTTCATGGGAGAGAGAAAGATGCCCTAGGGGTGCACAATAAACTCATTCTTCTACTAGGGATACTCTAGATTACATTTTCTGCAATGATACAGTTTCTTTGGGAATACTCCCTAAATACTTTTCTTTGTTTCTCACTCTTTCAACTAAGGGTTTTCTCAAAAAGTTGTGTATGGTATCTGATGATGCCGAAATTCACCCTCAGTGAGCCGCAGGGTCTTCACGCGTTCCGGGTAAACCTGCACGAGTGGAAAGAACCTGAAAGGGAGAGTACCGGTGTGGTACCGGCCAACAACCCTCCGCCGGTTAAGTTAGTATTACTCACAACTCCAGAGTGCTAGAGTTGGGATAGAAACATGCGTACCTTTGTTCATGAGGGTTGGGGGTATTTATAGTGGTGTAGAGTTGGGGCCTTTGGCGTGTCCGAGGGGGTAACCTCTGATTGGAACCATACCCCAATGCGTGTTCATTACGGAATTCTTTCCTCACCGGGGCCATCCCTTGTTGCGTGGGGTACAAGTTACTTCGTGGGTGATCAAGCGTGTTGTGCAAGGAATCTATTCGAGTTGCAGCGTACATCACAAGACATGTCGGTTCCTTCAGGTTCGTCTCGTCACCCATTCACCCCTTCGATGTGTAGATTATGCTGTCGGGACTTGCAGGGGAGTTGGTTGAGGGTGACGGGCATAGGTGGACCGTCGTCCATTACCGCGCCGTCACCCAGACAGAGGGTGACGGCGCCTTCAAGAAGGTACCTTCCCCATCAGTTGCCCCCTACTCCTTAATTCCTTCGGTCTCGCCTGACGGATTGGGGAGTACAGCGTGTGGCAGACAAGGCATTAATGGCCAGTCACCTCGAGCAGACCTAGTGTCAGCACACGTGTCTTTGGCCGAATGGCAGATAGTTGGACGGGAGGGCCGCTTCGTCTTCCTCCGCCTCAAACCACCTATATATATGCTCCGTTTTTCCTCATTTCTCTTCTTTTATTCCAATCCCGCTGTCCAGAGAGAAACCGTCAACTCAGAGATTACAATTGCCTTTTGGTTCTCATCCGCTGGTTGGTACCGTCAGCTTCATCAGTACTATTACAACTTGGTGAGTTACTTTTCTCTGCCCTTAACTTCTTTGATTCAATTGTATACTGAGCTTTAGGAAGAAGTTTCCGAGAAAGCCGTCACTCAGGTTCTTAGATCAACCCCGTCGCTTGTAGGTAGTAAGATGTCTAGGGAGACGTCGAGTGAGCAGTCGTCAGTCCGCGATGGGGCGGGCTATGACGAGGTTTACCAGTCGGGCCACGAGCCAGGAGATAGCTCTTCTTGGTCGTCAGAGGACGAAGCGTCGGTACAGTCTTCCGACGGGGGAGTTAGGGACCAAGGTGGAGTAGTAAGAGAAGGTAGAGATGACGACCAAGCGAGGGAGAGTGGAAGCGGTGAGGGTTCGTCAGGGGATGAAGACTTGGAGAGTACCTCGGGAGGCTCGGGAGACGACCGTCCGTTCATCCTCCCCAAATATTGGACGGTTAATCATTTTTTACCTTCGATGACGGATAAGGTTTTTAATTCGCTGCGGGCCCGTTACCAAATCCCAGACGATATTCCGATTCGTCTTCCCTTAGAGAAGGAGAAGTGTTACTCCGGGAAGACCGCGGACGTTGGTATGTACGATGCCATGTTCGCGGCAGGATTGAGGTTGCCTCTGACGGCGTTCCACCGTTAGTTGGCAAATTACCTCGGGCTGTCCGTCAGCCAGATTGCCCCCAACACCTGGAGGGTGTTCATCAGTTCTGAAATATTGTGGGGGAGCCTGAGTGGAGGGCACCGTCAACTGACCCTTGACGAGTTCTTTTGGTGTTACCGTCCACATCACATCACTTCGTCCAAGGGGATTTACCACTTCTCTGCGAGGAGGAAGGAGTTGAGGCTGGTGTCGGACATGCCTGACTCAAACAAGAATTGGAAGGGCAGGTATTTTTTTATGGAGGGGACGAGTTGGGTCTGCCGTGAGGAGGAGTAGGGGTCGATTCCTCACGGATTTGACAACACTTGGGGTTATGTCAGGGAGTCAGGTCGTCACCGTCAGCCTTGCTTATCAGCTTATTTTAGTCCAAGGTTCTAACCCGTCTGTTTTACTTTTCCTTTTCAGCTTTCGCTCGCCCCGTGATCTCGGAGGAGCAGGAGGCCTTCATCCTCAAGGTGACGGAGATACCCTTAGAGGAGAGGAAGTGTCGCGACCTCATCACACCTGACGCCCCCCACGCTTATTGTGGGGGACCACTGCCAACAGAGGAGGCGCGCCGCTTAGACAAGTTATCCCGTCAACGTAAGTTTAATCATATGTTCATTCCCGTCAACCTTACTTGGCATTTTTACATTGGGTCCTTGTCTTGCAGAGATGGAGTCCGCTAAGATGAGAGCTCAGGTCAGGGCCGCCGCTGCCCGTAAAAAGGAGGAAGGGAAGGGCAAGGAGAGGGCGTCCACGTCCCTCCCGAAGGCCGTCAACAAGGGCGCGCCTAAGAGGAAAGGCGACGGGACTGATGGCCGTCCGGCCAAGAAGTTGACGGTCACCCCGGGGGATCACTCCGCGAAACCCCCGTCACTAAAACACGGGGCCGGCAAGGGGTTGATGCCGGCCCAAGGTCCCGTCGTCCCAGAGGACGGGCGCTGCATTCTTACCCATAAAGGGTATGCCTTGGAGCGGTTGGACTCCATACTGGGGACGAGGGAGGCTGATTCTTGCGTCATCCAGTCCATACAGGAGCTGGGGGATTCAAGACTCTTTGATCTCGCCAGGGTACGTACAAGATTTTTTGCTTATTCCGTCTGTTTTTTATGGAAATGTGCTGACGGTAGTTTTTGTTCCACATGCAATGGTTCGCATGAGGGCCATGCAAGTAAAAGGGACAAAGAACGAGGAACTGCTGGCCCGTCAGAAGAAGCGTATTACCAATCTGACAGACGGGCTAGACCAGTACAAGGATGCATGCCGCACCTTAAATGTGGAGATCAAGGAGTTGAAGGAGAAACTCGAGGAGGGAACCCGTCAGGCTGAGCAGGAACGGGAAGCCAGGGTGACGGCTGAGAAGGAGTTGACGTCTCTCCTGGGGCAGGTGGAGACGGCGAAAAGTGACGCCGTGGCGGAGTTTAAGACGTCCCAGACATTCATCGATTCCTGCGTCGAGTATTATGGTGACGGGTTTGAGGACTGCCTTAAGCAGGTGACGTCTCTCTTCCCCCACCTCGACTTGTCAAGGGTTTCGATGGATGACCCTGTGCCGTCGACGCCCATGGTCGACACCGTCTTCGTGGAGGATGACGACCTCGGCGAGTCCGAGATCCCTACCAGGGGTGACGGTGTCGTCCTTGCCCAGCCTGCCCTGGACAAGTCTGCAGCCTCGAAGGTTCCGTCAACCGATCCTTCCAGTCCTGAAGGGTTTCCTGCCAACGAGGTCCAAGATCCCAAAGGTGACGAGGCTGCACCAGATGCCCCCGTTGCTTGATCGTTGTAGAATTTTCCTTTTCTTTTTTGTACTTGGTGCCCCGTCATTTTGAGGGCTTTTGTATGAACAAAATATTTGTAATACGATAATTTTTCATTATTCGCAATGTGTTATCTTCCTTCCAAGCCTTGTGTATGTTTTTTTTTTTTTTTTTGCTTCACGGCGGTCAAATTTTGGACTTCTGACGCTTATTGTACCAAGTTATGACCTTCCAACGGGGTCATCAGCCTTTACGAATCAAGGTAGAACCATCTTTTTCGAGCCATCGCCTTACAAACCGTCAGCTTATAGGCCTGACCGGTTTTCACACTTGGGTTATAGGCTTACCTTTTTTAGGATAGTACCGTCGTTTTAAGGCCGTCCGTTCTTGCGCTTGACGGGCGTTTATGCCTTGTGATCTTAAGTTGGCCTTTAAGCCGTCGGTTTTTAGTGCCTGACGCTTTTATGCCTCGTAGTTTTTTTTAAATTGGCTTCTGAGCCGTCGGCTTGGGTGACCGATGCTCTTATGCCTCGTAGATTTTAGGTTGGCTTTTAAGCCGTCAGCTTGGGTGCCTGACGCTCTTACGCCTCCTAGATTTTAGGTTAGCTTTTAAGCCGTCAGCTTTGGCGCTGGACGCTTTTATGCCTCGTAGATTTCAGGTTGGCTTTTGAGCCGTCAGCTTAGGTGCCTGACGCTCTTATGCCTTGTAGATTTCAAGTTGGCTTTTGAGCCGTCAGCTTGGGTGCCTGACGCTCTTATGCCTTGTAGATTTTAGGTTGGCTTTTGAGCCGTCAGCTTGGGTGCCTGACGCTCTTATGCCTTGTAGATTTTAGGTTGGCTTTTGAGCCGTCAGCTTGGGTGCCTGACGCTCTTATACCTTGTAGATTTCAAGTTGGCTTTTTAGCCGTCAGCTTGGGTGCCTGATGCTCTTATGCCTTGTAGATTTTAGGTTGGCTTTTGAGCCGTTAGCTTGGGTGCCTGACGCTCTTATGCCTTGTAGATTTCAAGTTGGCTTTTGAGCCGTCAGCTTGGGTGCCTGACGCTCTTATGCCTTGTAGATTAGGTTGGCTTCTAAGCCATCAACTTTGGTGCTTGACGCTTTTATGCCTTGTAGATTTTAGGCCGTCGGCTTTAGTACTTCGCATGTTTCAAGGTCAAACACTTAACATAGTATGAGAGAGACTGAATAAACCTTCGAGCCTTGCATAAATTTTAAGAAGGAAAGAAAAAAGTACCCTTTGGGTTCCCAAAATACATTAAAGCATACAAGTAGGGGCTGCCACATTTTATTGATAATACTTTCGTAGGTGCTTGGCGTTCCACGGATGGGGTAGTGTCTGTCCTTCCATTGTTTCTAAATGGTAGGTGCCTCTTCGGTGCCATGACGTGACTCGGTAGGGTCCTTCCCAGTTGGGGCCGAGCTTTCCTTGGGCTGGGTCTCTGGTAGCGCCCATAACTCTTCTTAGAACAAGGTCTCCGAGTTGGAAGCCCCTGTGTCTGACTCGGAAATTATAGTGCTTGGCCATGCAATCTTGGTACCGTGCCAGCCTTTGTTCGGCCACTGCTCTGACTTCGTCGATCAGGTCCAGCCGTAGGCGCAATGCCTCATCATTCCCGTTTTCATCGTGGGCGTTCACCCTGTAGGTTGTGAGTCCTACTTCGGCCGGGATGACTACCTCGCTTCCCTAGGTTAGCCGGAATGGCGTTTCTCCTGTTGGGGTCCTTGCCGTCGTCCTGTATGCCCAAAGTACGCTGGGTAATTCCTCAGGCCATATCCCCTTTGCCCCCTCGAGTCGAGTCTTGATAATCTTCAGCAAGGATCGGTTCGTCACTTCGACTTGGCCGTTGGCTTGGGGGTGGGCGGGGGAGGAGTAGTGGTTTTTTATCCCCAGCTGCGAGCAAAACTCTCGGAAGGGGCCGTTGTCGAATTGTTTGCCATTGTCCGAGACTAGGACCCTAGGGATCCCGAATCTGCATATGATGGATTTCCAGACAAAGCTCCGCACGTTCTTCTCCGTGATGGTGGCCAAAGCCTCAGCTTCTACCCACTTTGTGAAGTAGTCTATGCCTACTACCATGAACTTCAGCTGCCGCATAGCCATCGGAAATGGACCTATAATGTCTAGTCCCCATTGAGCAAAAGGCCACGGGGCTGTCATGGGAGTTAGCTCTGCAGGCGGTTGTCGGACAATGTTGCTGAACCTTTGGCATTTGTCGCAGGCTTTGACGTAGGCTTGGGCGTCTTTCTGCATGGTAGGCCAGTAATACCCAGCCCGAATCAACTTATGCGCCAGTGATCGAGATCCCGAGTGGTTTCCACAAACTCCCTCGTGGACTTCCCTCATGACATAGTCGGCTTCTTCGGGGCTCAAACACCTCAAGTACGGGCGGCAGAAACCCCTTTTGTACAGGACGCCCTCCATTAATACGAACCTTGCGGCTCGGACCTTCAGCTTTATAGAGGCTTCTCTTCCGTCCGGCAAGGCTCCATCCTTTAGGTAGGAGACTAGCGGCGTGGTCCAATTGCCTTCGGAGCCTATTTTCTGCACACTGATAAGCTCTATTAGTGGCGTCATTTGCACAAAGGAAAGCACATTGTCGGGGGGGTGCATGTGTTCGGAAGAGGCGGCTTTGGCAAGACGGTCGGCTTGCTCATTTTCTTCTCTAGGTATTTGGATCACTTCTGCGCTTAGCTCCTTCACTCTTCTCTTCCCTTGATCGAGATACATTCTCATTCTGTCACCTTTACACTCGTAGTCTCCGCTTACTTGGTTAACGACGACCTAGGAGTCGCAGTAGGCTACCACTTTGGTGGCCCCTGCTGCTTTGGCAAGGTCGATCCCAGCTATCAATGCTTCATACTCCGCCTCATTATTTGTGGTGGGGAAATCTAGGCGAATCATGCATTCGATCTGATCTCCCTCGGGAGAGCGAAGTACGACACCTATCCCCCCGGCCTGTCTGGTCGATGATCCATCCGAATGTAAGGTCCATGGGTGCTCATCTGCCCCCTGGTCCTCGCCGCTTGTGAATTCGGCGATAAAGTCAGCGACAGCCTGCCCCTTGATGGCGATGCGCAGGCTGTACCTGATGTCGAACTCAGTCAACTCGATCGCCCATAAGGCCAGGCGACCTGCCACTTCGGGGTTGTGCATTGCCCGCCGCAAGGGTTTGTCTGTTAGGACAATTATCATATGAGCTTGAAAATACGGCTTGAGCTTGCGAGCTGCAGTGATTAGGGCGAAGGCGAGTTTCTCCATAGGCGGGTATCTCCCTTCTGCTCCGCGGAACGCCCGGCTGGCGTAATACACAGGCTTCTGGACCTTGTCTTCCTCCCTAACCAAGGCCGCGCTGACCGCCGCCGGGGAGACAGCCAGGTACAGGAATAGGGCCTCCCCCGGCTGCACGGGGCTGAGCAACGGAGGCGAAGAGAGATATGCCTTCAGCTCTTCGAATGCTTTTTGGCATTCGTCCGTCCACTCGAAGGTTTTTCTCAGCGTACGGAAGAAGGGAAGGCACTTGTCCGTCGCCCTCGACATAAACCGGTTCAGGGCGGCGACCTTTCCGTTCAAGCTTTGTACCTCCTTCGTGTTCTTCGGGGGGACCATTTCCATTATGGCTCGAATCTTGTCCGGGTTGGCCTCAATGCCCCTTTGAGACACCATAAAGCCTAGGAATTTTCCCGCCGCTACTCCAAACGCGCACTTTGCCGGGTTTAGCTTCATATTGTAGGAGCGGAGTGTGTGGAACATTTCTTCGAGGTCCTCCAGGTGGTTTTCCTTCCTTCGGCTTTTTACCAACATGTCATCCACATATACTTGAACATTCCTTCCTATTTGGTTGGCAAACATCTTGTTCATGAGTCTCTGATATGTGGCACCCGCATTCTTCAGTCCGAACGGCATTACCTTGTAACAGAAAAGACCCTGGCTGGTAACAAACGAGGTTTTCTCTTGATCCGCCACGTCCATCCGGATCTGATTGTACCCTGAAAAGGCGTCCATGAAGCTCAACCGCTAGTGTCGGGCTGTAGAGTCCACTAGCGTGTCGACCCGTGGGAGGGGATAACTATCTTTGGGGCACGCCTTGTTCAGGTCTGTGAAGTCGACGCACATGCGCCATTTCCTGCTAGCCTTCTTGACCATCACTACATTGGCCAACCAATCGGGATAGTATACTTCCCGAATGAAACCCGCTCCTTGCAGCTTGCCAACTTCTTCAGCCACCGCCCGGTCTCGCTTCTGGGCAAACACCCGCTTCTTCTGGCGAACTGGCCGGAAAGTGGGCGACACGTTCAGCTTGTGCACCATGACTGAAGGGTCGATTCCCGGCATGTCTTCGTGACTCCAGGCGAACACATCCTGGTTTTTTCGGAGGAAAGCCACGAGCGCCTGGCGAGCCGAAGGGCTGGTGAGAGCGCCAATCCTGGTGGTCCTCTCTGGCCTGGACTCGTCGAGCACTATTTCCTCGAGCTCCTCTGTGGGTTCTGCTCCCACCCGCTGCTCTATGTTCATTGCTTGCAAGTGGCTGTCCGCTTCTACCATCGCTACATAGCATTCTCGTGCAGCTACCTGGTCTCCCCATAATTCCCCCACTCCATCCTCGGTGGGGAACTTGACCATCAAGTGGTAGGTCGACGTCACTGCCTTCCAAGCGTTAAGGGTGGGCCGCCCTATGATAGCATTGTAAGCGGACGAGCAGTCGACGACGAGGAAGGTGACATCTTTGGTGACCTGCCGGGGATACTTCCCAATCGTGACCGGCAAGGTGATGGCACCGAGGGGGTAAACTCTGGTCCCCCCAAACTCGATGAGGGGAACGTTGGTAGGCATCAGGCGTTCCTTGCCGATCTGCATCTGTTGAAACGCCGGGTAGTAGAGGATGTCTGCGGAACTACCATTATCGATCAAGACCCTGTAAGTGTTATAGTCTCCCAGCCGGATATTGACAATAAGGGCATCATCGTGCGGATGATGAAGATGTTGGGCGTCTTCATCCGTGAACTCAATAGTGGGGCTGCTGACGCGCGGCTTTTTCTGGGCGACGCCCGCCCCCTGGACGTTCTGCACTGCTCTGAGATAGGCTTTCCGAGCTTTCTTTGTCGATCTGATGGATGCCGTACTCCCGATGATCATCCTTATGTCTTCTATGGGCGGTCTCGGGCACTCATTGTCCCGGCGGGGGGCCTGTTCCTGCCAAGGCGTTTCTATCCTTTCTCGGCTGACGAACCTTTGTAACTTTCCCTGTCTAATCAGGGCCTTAATCTGCAGCTTCAAGTCGTAACAGTCGGCAGTGTCGTGGCCGTGATCTCGGTGGAAGCGGCAGTACTTGTCTTTAGGTCGCCTATCGGGATTCCCCTTCAGTTTTCCTGGAAACGTCAGGGACCCCTCGTCTTTGATTTCCATCAGGACTTGGTCGACCGGGGCCGTCAGCGGAGTGAAGCTTGTGAACTTACCGGCAGGGGGTTGCGGTCGCCTGTTATCTCGGCCTTCCGCCCGGGGTTTCTTTCGTCCCTTATCCTGTCTTACGTCCTCCTGCCTCTCCCGCCTTTTGGGAGGTCTCTCTCCTCGGGCCTGTAATGCGTCTTCTGCATTCATATACTTCGTTGCCCTGTAAAATACATCCGACATCGTCTTCGGGTCATTCTTGTATAGAGAGAACAGGAATTTGCCCTCCTTTAGCCCGTTGGTGAATGCGGCGACCTGTATCTTGTCGTCTGCTTCATCGATCGAAAGTGCCTCCTTGTTGAAGCGGGCTATGTAGGACCTGAGCATCTGTGAGGTGGACGAGATCGTCGAGGTCGCTGGATACTCGTCCTTTGAGGGCGTTCATCATGAAGTCCATACGCTCCTTCATCAACCGCATCTCATCGGCAACGCTAGGCGGAACGTTGTCAGCGGCCGACGGACGGCTCGTCCCTTGCCCTTCGGGTCGGCTCAATGCATTGCTTCCTTCTGGGCCTCCATGGTTCCTCTCCTGGGCGCTGTTTTCCCCATTTTCCCCTTGGTTGCCAACCGTCGCGTTTCCCCGCAAAAGTTGTTCTTCCAAATCGTTTTTGTGTTTCGTGAGGCGCTCCACCGCGGCCGCCAGGGTCTGGACTTGCCTCTCGAGGGCCGTGGTGCGTTGCTCGTTGCCTTGGTCGTTCATGGTGGTAACCTTTGAACGCGTGAGTACCATGCAACTCTTTGTCCGGAAAGCACAGAACACAACCTACATATGTGTACTTTCCCACAGACGGCGCCAACAGATGATGCTGAAATTCACCCTCAGTGAGCCGCAGGGTCTTCACGCGTTCCGGGTAAACCTGCACGAGTGGAAAGAACCTGAAAGGGAGAGTACCGGTGTGGTACCGGCCAACAACCCTCCGACAGTTAAGTTAGTATTACTCACAACTCCAGAGTGCTAGAGTTGGGATAGAAACATGCGTACCTTTGTTCATGAGGGTTGGGGGTATTTATAGTGGTGTAGAGTTGGGGCCTTTGGCGTGTCCGAGGGGGTAACCTCTGATCGGAACCATACCCCAATGTGTGTTCATTATGGAATTCTTTCCTCACCGGGGCCATCCCTTGTTGCGTGGGGTACAAGATACTTCGTGGGTGATCAAGCGTGTTGTGCAAGGAATCTATTGGAGTTGCAGCGTACATCACAAGACATGTCGGTTCCTTCAGGTTCGTCCCGTCACTCGTTCACCCCGTCGATGTGTAGATTATGCTGTCGGGACTTGCAGGGGAGTTGGTTGAGGGTGATGGGCATAGGTGGACCGTCGTCCATTACCGCGCCGTCACCCAGACAGAAGGTGACGGCGCCTTCAGAAAGGTACCTTCCCCATCAGTATCTACTGAGCTATTCTGCTTGTTGTATTGTCCTTTTCATGGATGAGGCCCCTTCCTTTTATACCCAAATATGGGTGAGTGTTTTCCCCATTTTACCTATTCCCTCACCATGCTTTTTCTCTATTGGCTGTTCCCTTTTTTGGTAACCCAGCTAAATGAGTTTTGGTTTTGCCTTGTATTGTCCAGTGTTATGTTTTTAGACCTCTCTCAGGGTCGACACGCATGACTATCTTATTTTGGCTACAATGATATTGATTTCTTCAAAAGAGCATGATTAGTGTGATTTACTCAAATGGACTAACATTTTATGTTCTTACACTCTAGAAGTGAAACAATTATGCAGAATGCAATGATTAGCAGTGCTCTGCATGTATGTGTTAGGATATGTGCCCTTAAATCCTATTGTATGATGATGCTATGTATGATATTATGTATGACATTATTTGAGAAATGATGTATGACTTAATATTATGTTTAATAAAGTTGTTTTATTCTTATCTAAAATAATGGTAACATGAATATTCGGACATTATCAAATAGTCCATGAGATGCATAGTATGTGATTTATGTGAAAAGTCACAGAAGATGTAAATCACAAGTTCTTTGTAAACTCAGAAATTTGGTTCGTAGTCGGTGATGAAATTGGGCATTTCATCTGCGAAGACTATAACATATTAACTACGATGATTTGTCTTGATCATGGAAGTGGTGACTTCTAGTTAATATGTTGATATGTTTTAAGAGTTAAGACATATTGAACTGGACCGCTGTGAGATTTATTATTCTCCTAACGACTGTCAATTGAATAATAAATCTCACGACTTGTATTCACATGAACTCTTAATCCTGAGAGAATAATGGACCTGATCATGAGATGTAGGTTGCTTTGATATATCAGGAGTGAGATCTAAAGTAACGGTCAAAACCTCAGTATGTTGGGCAGCCACATTTAGTGTTGATGGAACATATATTCTCAAGATGGAATTCATAGTCTCTTAACGGAGATACAAAATATTCCCTTGAGATAAATTTAATGGGTACAGTTATTCAGAGAGTTAGGCCTAACCACTTTAGTAAGACTAAAGTATATATTTATGAAATTGGATTTCATAAATATATGGTGAATAACTCATAAGGATTAAACCAGGTACTCAAGGATTAAGATGTAGTAATTTACAAAGTGGCAGTCTATATTCATGACTTTGTATTACTACGAATATTTTATGAAGGGGTTGCATGTATAATAAAGTCTTGGGATATAATTTATTAATGAGGCCTAGAGTGCAGTTATATTTATATAGTGGTATTAAATATAATTAATGGTAACTTTGGACTTGTCAAGAGTTGACAGAAAAGCCCAAGGCCCATTGGAGCTAGTATCTTATTTGTTCCCTTTTGGTCCCACTCCAAGCCACACACTAAAGCCCAATTGGGAAGGCCCAAAAGGCTAGCCCAATTAGATAATCAGTTATGTGGAGAGAAACATACAGAATTTTATATAGAATAAAATGGTTTGTATGTTTAATAAGAATAAGAGAAATAATAAGAAATTCTCTCTAGAAACATAGAACTGATTGAGAGACCACACATCTTGGGCATTGAGTGGAATTGGAGTGAAGATTGAAAGTATTCCCGAGTACTTCTTCATTCGGTTTTGAAATTCACCGCATCAAGGTACACTCTCTTGTTCTTATATTCTGAAACTTACATAGTACATGTTATCGTTTTCGAATGAAGTAGATCCGTTTATTTTCCGCTGCGTATGTTTTGTATTGGATGCAAACATGATGATTTCCCAACATTGGTATCAGAGCGAGGTTTTCATTTCGAATCTGTATAACATGTTTTGTTCGTTTTGGAATTAGGGATAATAGTTTCAAGTTGGTAGAGGATTATTCATTTAATTTTCTGCATGGTCGTTGAAACTATGATTTGATAAAAACTGATATTGATGTTATGATGTTGTTTAAATATGAATTTAAGAATGTTAAATTGATCTTTAAGGCTATAGCATCAATAGATTTCAGTTTTGATATCAATTTCTGTCTGTCATTTTCGTATGATGGTTGTTTGTTCATGCAAAACGGTTGAAAACTGCCTTAGAAGAAATTCTGGAAATTCGAGTTTCACGAGTTTCGATCGATCGAAATTTACTTTCAATCGATCGAGTGAAACAGAGACTTATCCTTTTGAATTGATTAATATTCGATTGCTAGTCGATCGATCGAATTTTGTTTTCGATCGATCGAGAGGCAATCGAGTATCAATCGAATCAGACAGAAGGTTTAGGTCGAATTATTTAATTTTTTCGATCGATCGAGGGGCACATTCGATCGATCGAAAGAAAGAAAATCAGAAATTTTCTAAGTGTTTTCAAACTTAAATTTTGTGTTTTTGCTATTTTTTCTTACGCCTTTTTCGTAAGAAAAAGTGCAAGGTTGTGTATAATTAGTTTATGCATGTTTAAAAGATAAAAACCTTTACTTTAAAATATCTAGTGGGTGAGAGATACAAGGGTTGGATCTCACGGCCTTCATTGTTGGTTCATAGTAGTGTGAAATATATATTTTGTCTTAGCTTCGAGCTTTGCATTCCATGCGGAGAATATGTATTTCATGGTCCTACAAGATTGAATTTCTTGGTTTATAGTGGTTTGATCAAACACCTTGTCTTAGCTTCGAGCTTTGCATTCCATGCGGAGGGTGTTTTGTATCATGGTACTACATGATAAGCCTGTTAAGGGGATGAAATGTGGCTACACATGATTCTAGACAATGGTATACACTAGACTAAATGTTATAGTATCCTCTATGCTGAGTTCTTGCTATAATCATTTAGAGGCCAAATGTATAACGGCATATTATTACGTGTTTGATAAGAGTTATCATGATAGCACTAATAATGAGAATAGTTCTCAATCAATCATAGTATTTAATATTCACTCTATGCTGAGGGATATTGAGTATGGGATTGGGTTGTCGTTGCATATATTATATTATGGTTTTATTAAGGTTCCATATTATATGCTTATATGCTAAATTGATAATGTCCAGTTAACTTATTATATTCATGTTTATTATTTCAGATTTGAACATGGCATCATTTAGCCCACTTGTTAGCATTCTTAATCAAAACAAACTGACTGGAACCAATTATGTTGACTGGAAAAGAAACTTGGACATAGTTCTCACAGCTGAAGAGCACAAATATGTGCTTACTCAGCCATGTCCTAGCTTTCCTTCATTAGATGCTCCTCTTGAGGAAAAACAACGATATGATCGTTGGCAGAAGTCTAATGAAATGGCCAAGTGCTACATCCTAGCGTCCATCTCAAATGTTCTACAGCATCAAATACAGGATGTAGAACTAGCTTCGGACATTATGCAAAGTCTGAAAGAGATGTTTGGTGAGCAAGGCCGTTCTGCAAGGCAAGAAACCATGAGACAAATTTATAATACCAAAATGGCTGAAGGTAGTTCAGTGAGAGAGCATTGTCTTACAATGATCTCTAATCTGAATACTTTAGAAGTGTTGGGTGCCGACATTGATGGAGAATCCCAAGTGGATATGATACTCCAGTCACTACCGGAATCATTCAAGGAATTCAGACTTAATTATAATATGAACAAAAAGATTTATACTTTGTCTGAATTAATGAATGAGTTGGTAGCGGCGGAAGGCATCCTTGGTACTTCTAATGTTGAAGCCAATGTTTGTGAAGCTTCTACTTCTCAACCTAAGTCGAAAGGCAAGGGTAAGAAGAAGAAGAAGAAGGACTTCACTAAACAAGAGGGTAAACAAATTGTCTTAGGGGTTGCCGACAAAGGAAAGAAGCTGAAAGGAAAATGTTTCCATTGTGGTGAGAAAGGACATTGGAAGAGAAATTGTCCAAAGTTCAAGGCTGCCAATAAGGGTATGAATAGCTCATTTCTTCTTGAAATATGTTTGGTACAGAATCCCACGGATTCCTGGTGTGTGGATTCAGGTTGTACTAATCATATCTGCAATTCTTTGCTGGGGTTCCAGGAGACCAGAAGACTTAAAGAAGGAGAATTGTTTCTGACCTTGGCTGATGGGAGTAGAATTCTAGTTGTAGCTATTGAAGTTTTTAATTTATGCTTTGAAACTAGAGTTTTAATATTGCAAGACTGTCTGTATGTACCTAATGTTCGTAGGAATTTAATTTCTGCAACTTATTTAGGTAAAAATTGATATTGTGTTATCCTGAAAGACAATGTTGTAATAAAGAAGGATAAAATGTTTATCTGTTCTGGCAATATTGTGGATGGTCTTTATATTTTAACTCCTAATCAGCATGAATTATACAATTCTGAATTAGATAATAACTCTCATGTGAAATCATTAAAGAGAAAGTTTCCTTCTACTAATGATGCATATCTTTGGCACTTGCGTTTGGGTCATATTAATCCAAATAGAATTCAAAGACTGATCAAAGATGGTCTCTTAGAGCCATTGGACTTTGATGAATTTCCAGTTTGTGAATCTTGTTTGGAAGGCAAAATGACCAAACGACCTTTTAATGCAAAAGGTAGAAGAGCCCAAGAGTTGCTAGAATTAGTTCATACGGATGTTTGTGGTCCTATGTCAACCCAAGCAAGAGGTGGTTATGAGTACTTCATCACTTTCACCGATGATTACTCTAGATTTGGTTATGTGTACCTAATGAAACGGAAGTCCGAAGCCTTTGAAAAGTTCAAAGAGTTTAGGGCTGAAGTTGAGAATCAATTAGGTAAACACATAAAGGCCATTCGATCTGATCGTGGTGGCGAATACCTTCTTGGGGATTTCAAGGATTACTTAACACAAAATGAGATTGTATCCCAATTGACTGCACCTGGAACTCCACAACAAAATGGTGTAGCGGAAAGAAGGAATAGGACTCTTTTAGATATGGTTAGGTCCATGATGAGTTATTCGACTCTACCAACTTCTTTTTGGGGATATGCCTTAAATACTGCAATGTATCTTCTGAATTTAGTACCTTCGAAGTCTGTTCCTAAAACACCTGTAGAGTTGTGGAATGGGCGTAAGCCTAGTATGAGACATCTCCATATTTGGGGTTGTCCAGTACATGTGTTAAAAGGAAAGTCTGACAAGTTACAGTCTAAAACAGAAGTGGTATTCTTTGTAGGGTATCCAAAAGGAACTGCTGGAGGTTTATTCTATAGTCATAAAGATAATAAAGTGTTTGTTAGTACAAATGCCAAATTCTTGGAAAATGACTATATGAATGATTTCACTCCTAGAAGTAGAGTTGTCTTGGCTGAAATGAATGAACCTGTAATTGAACAACCAATGGTTGAAACTAGGGATGATGTGGCTGTATTGGATACACCACAAGATACTACTCATGAGATGTCTAGTACACAGTTGCCTCGTCGTAGTGGGAGGAATGTTAGGCCACCTATAAGATTCATAGGTCTTGGAGAGACTTATGAGGCTATCTCAGAGGAGGCCGAAACTGATCCTTACACTTATGAAGAAGCAATGAATGATATAGATGCACATCATTGGGTCCAAGCTATGAAATCAGAATTAGATTCCATGCATTCCAATCAAGTTTGGGATCTTGTAAAGGCGCCTAACGGCATTAAACCTGTTGGTTGCAAATGGGTTTACAAGAGGAAGAGAGGGATAGATGGAAAGGTTGAAACCTTTAAAGCAAGGCTAGTGGCAAAAGGGTATACTCAAAAAGAAGGTATCGATTATGAGGAAACCTTTTCACCAGTAGCAATGCTTAAATCTATCAGAATTCTCTTATCCATTGCTGCTCATTATGATTATGAGATTTGGCAAATGGATGTCAAGACTGCATTTCTCAATGGCAATCTTGAAGAGGAAATCTATATGATGCAACCAGAAGGTTTCATAGCAAAGAACCAAGAGCATATGGTTTGCAAGTTAAATAGGTCCATTTATGGACTTAAGCAAGCATCTAGGTCATGGAACATCAGATTTGATCAGGCAATCAAATCATTTGGTTTTGAACAAAATCTTGATGAACCATGTGTGTATAAAAGACATCAAGACAAAGTAGTAATGTTCCTAGTGCTTTATGTTGATGATATTCTACTCATTGGAAATGATGTAGGGGTAATGTCATCAGTAAAGGTTTGGTTGTCAAGCCAATTTGATATGAAGGACTTGGGTGAGGCTAACTTTATTCTAGGGATCAAGCTTTGGCGAGATCGTAAGAATAAGATGTTAGGCTTATCACAAGCTGGATATATAGATAAGGTTCTAGAACGGTTTAGCATGCAAAACTCTAAGAAAGGATTACTTCCTTTCAGACATGGAGTTCCTCTGTCTGATGACCAAAGGCCTAAGACTCAAGAGGAAGTAGATATGATGAGACAAGTTCCTTATGCTTCTGCAGTAGGAAGTCTCATGTATGCCATGCTTTGTACTAGACCGGATATCTGTTTTTCAGTTGGCATGGTCAGCCGATATCAATCAAATCCAGGACCACAACATTGGCAAGCTGTAAAGCATATTCTCAAGTATCTACAGAGAACGAGAGATTATATGCTTGTTTATCGTTGTGATGATTTGATTCCCGTTGGCTATACAGATTCAGATTTTCAATCAGATCTAGATTTCAGAAAGTCCACGTCAGGATGTGTTTTCACCTTGGGAGGTGGAGCCATAAGTTGGAGGAGTGTTAAGCAATCTTGTATTGCGGACTCCACCATGGAAGCTGAATATGTTGCTGCTTGTGAGGCGGCAAAGGAAGCTGTTTGGCTCAAGAAATTCCTTTCTGATCTTGGTGTAATAAGAATGGAGCAAGTTCCTATCACATTGTTTTGTGACAATAGTGGAGCGATTGCACAATCCAAAGATCCAAGGAATCACAAGAAAGGAAAACACATCGAGAGAAAGTACTACATCATTCGAGACATTGTTGCTCGTGGAGATGTGGTGGTTGCAAAGATTGAAAGTGCAAATAATCTAGCAGATCCCTTTACCAAAGCCTTGCCTCAAAAGACCTTCGAGTCACATTTGGAGGGAATGGGAGTTAGATTAGTGCACAATAGTCTTTAGGGCAAGTGGGAGATTGTTAGGATATGTGCCCTTAAATCCTATTGTATGATGATGCTATGTATGATATTATGTATGACATTATTTGAGAAATGATGTATGACTTAATATTATGTTTAATAAAGTTGTTTTATTCTTATCTAAAATAATGGTAACATGAATATTCGGACATTATCAAATAGTCCATGAGATGCATAGTATGTGATTTATGTGAAAAGTCACAGAAGATGTAAATCACAAGTTCTTTGTAAACTCAGAATTTTGGTTCGTAGTCGGTGATGAAATTGGGCATTTCATCTGCGAAGACTATAACATATTAACTACGATGATTTGTCTTGATCATGGAAGTGGTGACTTCTAGTTAATATGTTGATATGTTTTAAGAGTTAAGACATATTGAACTGGACCGCTGTGAGATTTATTATTCTCCTAACGACTGTCAATTGAATAATAAATCTCACGACTTGTATTCACATGAACTCTTAATCCTGAGAGAATAATGGACCTGATCATGAGATGTAGGTTGCTTTGATATATCAAGAGTGAGATCTAAAGTAACGGTCAAAACCTCAGTATGTTGGGCAGCCACATTTAGTGTTGATGGAACATATATTCTCAAGATGGAATTCATAGTCTCTTAACGGAGATACAAAATATTCCCTTGAGATAAGTTTAATGGGTACAGTTATTCAGAGAGTTAGGCCTAACCACTTTAGTAAGACTAAAGTATATATTTATGAAATTGGATTTCATAAATATATGGTGAATAACTCATAAGGATTAAACCGGGTACTCAAGGATTAAGATGTAGTAATTTACAAAGTGGCAGTCTATATTCATGACTTTGTATTACTACGAATATTTTATGAAGGGGTTGCATGTATAATAAAGTCTTGGGATATAATTTATTAATGAGGCCTAGAGTGCAATTATATTTATATAGTGGTATTAAATATAATTAATGGTAACTTTGGACTTGTCAAGAGTTGACAGAAAAGCCCAAGGCCCATTGGAGCTAGTGTCTTATTTGTTCCCTTTTGGTCCCACTCCAAGCCACACACTAAAGCCCAATTGGGAAGGCCCAAAAGGCTAGTCCAATTAGATAATCAGTTATGTGGAGAGAAACATACAGAATTTTATATAGAATAAAATGGTTTGTATGTTTAATAAGAATAAGAGAAATAATAAGAAATTCTCTCTAGAAACATAGAACTGATTGAGAGACCACACATCTTGGGCATCGAGTGGAATTGGAGTGAAGATTGAAAGTATTCCCGAGTACTTCTTTATTCGGTTTTGAAATTCACCGCATCAAGGTACACTCTCTTGTTCTTATATTCTGAAACTTACATAGTACATGTTATCGTTTTCGAATGAAGTAGATCCGTTTATTTTCCGCTGCGTATGTTTTGTATTGGATGCAAACATGATGATTTCCCAACAGTATGTGACAAACCTACCCTGCAAAAGAGTTGTGAAATGGTTTGAAGACAAACGAGCTGAAGATGGAGTTCCTGACCAGCGCCTTCCTTATCAACTGTCTGTTCCTAAAAGTGTATAGTCCCGTTAAAACATTGTAAAAGCATGTAATAAGATTTTATCTGTATTGACATCCGATAGAATATATGCAAATGTAAGTGTGTGAGATTGTCCTTTGTTGTTTTGGGGTGAGATTATTGGAAAATCTAATCCGGATAGCATAGGGTTGTCGCATATCATGGCACTCTTTTTGATGGAGATTCGAGAGTTGATGGTTCTCTATGTATTATACATCTTCCCTTCTTGTCTTTCTTAGGACTAACTCCTAGTTTCATTGAAGACAATTATTTAACAATAAAAAAAACATTAGTTTTACTTGTGTGTGTATATATGGGGGCTCCAGGAATTTGTTTAACTTAAGAAACTTAAATTAAACAAATTTTAATAAAAAGAGAACTTTAATATCTTGTGTTATTGAAAAAAATAAAAACACAAACACATGAATTTACAATTTTTTTCTATGAGTTTTCATATTTTGAAATCTTCACATTATAGTTTATTATCAATTGTGAACATAGATGTGACCATTTTATTTTGTTAAGTTTGTATAACATTTTTATATTTATGTAGTTGTCATTATTTATTTTTTTTTATTTTTTTTATAAATTATTGACCTTATATTAATTATTGACCCATATAACCACACTCATCCATACATAAATGTGAGGGTAGGTCATCTAAGCATGTATTTTTGGGCTACGGGCCATGTCCAAGGATGATCAGATACCCGAGGATGGTTAAAAGATCCATGCATACATAGGCTAGAAGGTCGAGGAGGAAAGAGGAAATTGACATGGTAATCGAGGTTTTCAAGGAACAAAGGCACCTCAAGAATGCTTTAGGAAGTTAACCATTCTAGAAAGATAAGCTCCAGAGGAAGTAGCAGAGTCATATCAACAATGGAAAGAAAAAATATCTCAGAAGATTGTTGTCGCCCGAGCCGCGGGTGAACGGTGAAACCACCACTAAGCCTTCGTTCGACCACCCGCCGTGGCGACGCTCCTACGCTCACGGGGACCATTGGAGGCCCCCTCTCTCGAATGATGAGGGATGGTCTTTTGCATTGCATGGTTCAAGCTGAACTTGTGGTGTGCTCTCTCTCTTGGTGGAGGAGGGTAGGTGTCTACCTTTGGTGGTCTAGCAGGACTCTTGGCCAAATTTTAAGTGATTACCAAAGGTGAGTGAAGTCGCCTCCAATCATTGGGTTTTCTAAGGTGTGATTGGTCACCTATTTCTAATTGATTTTATTACCAATCCTAGGCTAAGAAAAATGGCATTTTTCCTAATCTAATGTGGATGGCAAAAAAACCTTGATTCTTGAGTCCAGAAGTTTGGTTACGTGTGGGGAAGGTGTTAGGCACCCTACAATGTCTATCCAAAGGAAGTCCTTTGTTTTGAAAAACCTTAATTTTCAAAAATTGGCAATAAAAAACATGATTTTGACATTGGCTTTCAAGGCTTGACATGCATGGGAGCTTTGAGGTTTGGCTTTTGAATGAGTGTGGTCTCAATCTATGCTTTCCTAAGGCTTTTGGGCAAATGCCAAATTTCCACGGTGAAAACCCAACAACATGTCATCTTGCTTTCGCTGCCGTAATTAGGCATTGCTTTGCCTTAGGTGGCACGGACTGCGACAATCACACTAGAATGGGGGCAAGCAGGTATATATATACATACATCATGCACAATGCTAACACAAAGAGCAGGAAAGTAAATGCCTATTGTGAGAGACCTCGAAAGTGCCTCTTAAAAGGGTACCTCTCTTTTTGGGTAAGTGGTGTAGAGTCGCCACTTATTTTTTTAATACAAAAAATAAGATAAAATTAAAATACATGACTGAATTGTCCCTCTATCATTGATTGAATAAAAATGGACATATTTGATAAATTAAAAATTACATGACTTTGGGTCCTAGTTACAATCTACCAAATAATTACATGGCCCTTTGTCCTAGTTACAATCTACCCAAAAATAAAAGAAAGACAAGGCATATATCTACCTATCCAAAAGAACTAGATTCGGAAGTTAGGTTACGGAATGGGAAGGTGTTAGGCACTCATTCTACCCAGACAAAGTCTGGTCTTCTAGACTCTTGTGACCAATGTGCCCCTTTTATGCATAATATAAATGATATGTTGACCAATATGAAAAACTAAATCACATAAGTCTACTTATGAATACACCCTCTTCTTTTGATAAAAATTCAGATCTGTGTTGTAATAAAAATTAAATTGGGTTTAGAAAAAATCAAATCTGTTAAAAAAAAAATGGTTTGTTGATGAAAGAAAAATTCAAATCTGTATTTATTAAATAAAACAAAATCTTTTGGTTAAAAATATCAAATCTATTTTTGAGAACTAAAAAAAATTGGTTTTTGTTGAAAGAAAAACCAGATCTGTTTTCGGACAAAGTAAAATAAATCTCTTCGTTAAAAGAAATATCAGATTTATTTTTTAGGAGCGAAAAAATTGGTTTTTAGTTTGTAAAAAAAATCAGACTTGTTTTTAGGAATGAGAGAAAATATATGATTTTTGGATTTCAAAAAATCAAATCTATTTTGTAATAAAAAAATTTGATTTCATTCACAAAAATTCAGATCTGTTTTTTATGTGAAAAAATTTTAGAAGAGGATTATATTAAAAAAATCAACCTATACAAGATGCATCAAACAAAACAAACTAGACTAGTTATGACTTTTTTTTTTATTTGAAAATATGCTTTGTTTTTTTTTTTTTTTTTTTTAAATCAGATTTACATTTAGAGAAAACATAGATCAATTTTTTTTATTAAAAAATTCAGATTTTTGTCTAAGGAAGATACAAATCAGTTTTTAAATTAAAAAAAAAAAATCAGATTTACATCTAATGAAGATGTAAATCAGTTTTTTTGAGTAAAAAAAATTCAAATCTACATCTAATGAAGATGTAGATCAGTTTTTAGATTAAGAAAATTCATATCTACATCTAATGAAGATGTAGATTAGCTTTTAACTAAAGAAAAATTCAGATCTACATCTAATGAAGATGTAGATTAGTTTTTAACTAAAGAAAAATTCAGATTTACTTATAATGAAGATGTAGATCAGTTTTTGGTCTCAGATTTCATTCTTCGAAGGGCTTGCTGTACTGGAGGGCAATCTGGCTTGATTGGAACTCTATGCACAACAATTTTAGTATCCAACCCAGGCATGTCTTGGTAAGACCAAGCAAAGATCTCTCTAAATTCCTTGAGTAGCGTTATGAGCTCAGGTTTCCTATCTTTTGGAAGTTCACCCCAATCTTGATGGGCTTTTCATTCTTGCCTTCGTCGGCAAGGTTAACAGTGTCTGTCTCTTCTATGTTGGGCTTGGGCTCTTTGCTCTCTCTCTTTAGAGCTTCCAAAATATTGTTCGGGTTTATGCCCTAAAATCAAATTTATTGACATGTTATAAATAATTAAATTATTTAATTATATGAGACTATTTATAAATGAACTAATGAGACATTATTTAAGTCCATGGGATGCATAGTATGTGATTTATGTGATTTAGTCAATGAAGATATAAATCACAAGTTTTTTGTAAACTCAGAAGTTTAGTTCGTAGTCGGTGATGAAATTGGGCGTTTCATCTACGAATACTATAACATATCAACTAAGATAATTTGTCTTGATCATGAAAATGGAGATTTCTAGTTGGTATGTTGATATGTTTTAAGAGTTAAGACATATTGAACTGGACCGCTGTGAGATTTATTATTCTCCTAACGACTATCAATTGAATAATAAATCTCACGACTTGTATTCACATGAACTCTTAATCCTGAGAGAATAATGGACCTGATCATGAGATGTAGGTTGCTTTGATATATCAGGAGTGAGATCTATAAGTTACGGTCAATACCTCAGTATGTTGAGCAGCCGCATTTAGTGTTGATAGAACATATATTTGTAGGGAAAAAACATGTTCATATCACATACAAAACATACGCAGCGAAAAATTAACGGATCTACTTCATTCGCAATTGATAACATGTACTATGAAAGTTTCAGAATTTAAGAACAAGAAAGCGTACTTTGGTGCGATGAAATTCAAAACCAAAAATTTGAAGTTCTTAAGAAGACTTTTAATCTTCACTCTAATTCCACTTAATGCCCAAGATGTGTGGTCACTCAATCAGTTTCCAAGGAGAGAATAAGGGAGTGTCCAACACTCACATACAAACCATTTCATTCTTTGTGAAATCTTAATGAAAAACACTTATGAAAAGACTTATCAAAAGAACCTTATGAAATTCTGTACGTTTCTCTCCTTATATACAACTGATTATCTAATTGGGCTAGCCTTTTAGGCCATTCCAATTGGGCTCTAGTGTGTTGTTTGGAGTGGGATCAAAAGGGAACAAATAAGACTCTAGCTTCAATGGGCCTTGAGCTTTTCTGTCAACTCTTAACAAGTCCAAAGTTACCATTAATTATATTCAATACCACTATATGAATATAATTGCACTCTAGGCCTTATTAATAAATTATATCCCAAGACTTTATTATACATGCAACCCTTTCATTAAAATATTCGTAGTAATACAAAGTCATGAATATAGACTGCCACTTTGAAGATTACTACATCTTAATCCTTGAGTACTCAGTTTAATCCTTAATGTTATTCATCATATATTTATGAAATCTAATTCCATAAATATATACTTTAGTAACTCCTTACTAAAGTGGTTGGGCTCAACTCTCTAAATAACCAAACTCATTAAACTTATCTCAAGGGAATATTTTATATCTCCGTTAAGAGATTATGAATTTCATCTTGAGAATATATGTTCTATCAACACTAAATGTGGCTACCCAACATACTGAGGTTTTGACCGTAACTTATAGATCTCACTCCTGATATATCAAAGCAACCTACATCTCATGATCAGGTCCATTATTCTCTCAGGATTTAGAGTTGATGTAAATAGAAGTCGTGAGATTTATTATTCAATTGATTGTTGTTAGGAGAATAATAAATCTCACAACAGTCCAGTTCAATATGTCTTAACTCTTAAAACATATCAACATACCAACTAGAAATCTTCCATTTCCATGATCAAGACAAATCATCTTAGTTGATATGTTATAGTCTTCACAGATGAAATGCTCAATTTCATCACCGACTACGAACTACATTCTGAGTTTACAAAGAACTTGCAATTTATATCTTCTGTGACTTTTCACATAAATCGCATACTATGCATCTTATAGACTAAGATAATGTCCCATTAGTTCATTTATAGATAGTCTCATATAATTAAAAATTTTAATTATTTATGACATGCCAATAAATTGGATTTTATGGCATAAACCCCAACAATCTCTCACTTGCCCTCAAAGACAATTTACCATATATCCGACACTTATCTCCTTTTAGAGTAATTCACAGTCACTCTAAGGCAAGGTTTGGAAATAAGTTTTAGTCAGATTTATTGCACAAATTATCTTTTCTACTACTACTCAAGTATTCATATCTCTCTAATGAGATAATACTTATGCTTAATGTGTATCTTCACCACTAGGATGATCACATATCTTGAAGTCCAACTTCATGAATCACAATCAAACTACAAGTCAGCATTTGTACATCTAGTAACCATCAAAATCTCACTTTTGTGGACAAGCATATAATCCCTCATTCTCCTAAGATATTTGAGTATATGCTTTACTCCCACTAAATTAAGTGATCTTTGATTCAATTGATATTTGCTTACTATGCCCACCGCAAAATAGATATTTAGCCTAGTATATAGCATAGCATAAAGACTTCCTATTGATATGATATTAGGAACCATCTTAATATGCTCCTCCTTTTATATGTCTTAGGACTATAGTCCTATATAAAGGAACTTCAAACTTTAAAGGAAAGAATCATTTCTTGAAGTATTACATGCTATACTTGGCGAGAATCTAATCTATTTAAGCAGTTTGAAATAGACTCAATATCCTAATTTCTGAATTGTAATAAAGTTTAAATTCTTAGGATATGACTAGTCTTTCCCAAGTACTTTATATCAAACTGGATTAGATAACAAAAAACTCCATTGATGACAATATCCCTACATCATTCTAAATGAATAGAATGTCATCAACATACATTAAGAAATTTATTATTCTATATAGCTTTCACACACATACGGCATTTTAATATTTGATCAAAATCAAATAAATTGATTGCTTGATCAATGATGATATTTTATGATTCAGATGCTTGCTTTAATCCCTAAATGAAATTTAAGCAACTTGCATACTAAACATTACTGTTTCTTTGCTATGTACAAGTCTAGTTACATCATATAGATATGTTCCTTAAGATTACTACTAAAAGAAGCTTTCTTGATATCCATTACCATATTTCATCCAAATGAAATATAATGGATAAGAGAATCTAGATAGAGTCAAACTTGACTATTGGTGAAAAAATCTTTTCATAATTGAACCATTTCTTTCTGAATAAATCTTTTTGCCACTATTCTTGACTTTGAAAGTTTGCACCTTCAAATCTATCAATCTCATTTACTTGTAGATCTATTTGAAAACAATAGACTTAATGCCATTAGGCGCCTCTACAAGTTCTAGAGTTCAAATAGAATCCAATTCTATTCACATAACCTTGATCCAGTAATCCATATTCATGTCATCTACTGCCTTTACGTAGAACCGAGGATCAAATTCATATCCTTGTGGAATAACTTCAAAAGTTTATCGTAAAAGTATGAACTTACTTGGTAATTAATAATCCTCCCACTACGATATTGTACCGGTGTAATAGCTATATATCTAGAATAATACCTTGTGGTGTATCTAATACAACCATCTTATTTCTAAATGTATTTTATAGTTGTTTTTCAACAAATTCTGACATTTTTCTTCTAGAACAATTATACGTTTTGCATTAAGATTATTCAAATAGTCATTATCAAGAACTTTGTATTTGTACTATACAAACATCTTGTTTTCTTTATGACTACCAAAAAAATATTTTGCAATTCCTTTTGGATATCCATCATAAAAAACACATTTTTCTATCTTTTGTGTAACGAACTAAGGAAAAGCGCTAGCCACATCTGCGCTATACCTCAAAAGGACTAGTCACTATTGAGGCTTCTTGTAGTTATTAATAAAGCCCAGATTTACCCAGTAAATACCCGATGTGGGACTCATCACACACCCACACACATCACACAATCAATCAAATTGGGGCATAATAAATCTTTTACAATACTAAAATCCTCAATTTAGAATAATCTCCAAAATACTGTGAAATCTAAAACAGAATAAAGAAAAATAACTAATAATCTTTTAAGGCTTCAAGTATTATTGACTTCACCTAAAAACTCCCACGCTCTACCTTGCACCTTACGAAGCAATCCAATAGTTCAGTTCTCCAACTACACTTTAATCTGAAAATATTAATTGATGGGGTGAGCCACACATCTAGTAAGTAATTATACAGAATACACAACGGAAAAGAGTCAAGCAAAGCACGAGTTTGATTTCACAATTTCACTCAAAATATTCGATATAGTTTTCCAAACATATAAAGAACCACTTATTACATATATAATCAAATCTTAGAGTCATTCGAAAACACACAGATAATTGATCAGAGTACAGTGTCACATATACACATCACATATTTTCACATACAATCCTGTGAGCGGATACCAACATCTAACCCCTGCTAGTGAAGGATCAACACATATTCTCACATACAATCCTGTGAGCGGACTTACACATATATCTGATATATCTGATCAATTCTAAAAACACTTATTTTGAGTCACATATCACAAAAGCAACGTTTATACAAAATATAATAATTTACTTGATATTACAATTATTTCAAATACAGGAGCATATCAAAGATCACAATATCGAATAAAACATAAATTAAAGGATGCTTGACTCTCTTAGGGAACAAATAGGAATTTGGGGAATTTATTCAAATATATTACAATTCTTGAGTAAATCTAAAATTTCAATTTGCTAAACGAAACGTCTTAAATACCATTTGGAAAATAAGAATATGTCTTTGTAATCAATTGGTTTTAACAAATTTAAAGAACAAGAACCTTTAAAAAAAAACTTACATTGAAACGCAGTTCTTTATGAAAATAGTTTAGTTTGGAAATCATCTTTTAAATGAATTTCGGATGTTCAAAACCTTATTTAAAATTCAAAGTTTTTCTTTAAAACATCATTTAAAAGGCGAGATTTCTCTTTCAATGGTGTAAAAATGCTGTTTGATAAACTTTTGAAAAAGTAAGCCTAAAACATAACTTTTGAAAACTTTTGACTTCTAAGAACCTAAAGAACAAAACTTGTACATATTATGCATAATTACTTACAGTGCTTGAATTACTCTGAAATTCTAGCCAAAACAACCTCCAAAGAGCCTCAAAACACTCTTAAATAAGACCTATATTCAATCATAGAAATTTCTTAATATCCTCCAAAAAATATAAAACTTATTGAATTGTACAAACTGATTCACTAAGAAAAATACTTTGCTGAACTGATAACACTTTAACACTAAATTAAAGTTTCTCTAACCAATAATAATCCCTTGCATTAATCAAAACTCATATTGCCATGAGTAAGGCAGTAGCCAAAATATCATTCACCGATGATTTAATACATATCTCCAATGGAAACGTAAAAGCCGCATGTATGAATCAAGATTTGCAACCATGAATTTGTTCTAGAATAAACACTATGGGCATACCTAGTTTAATATATATATATATATATATATATACACACACGTAACCCAATATATATATATATATGTATATATATATAACCTAAAGAAGACGTAAAGCCATATACATAACCCTTTTTAAATTCATGGCTTTGCTTTGTTCTAGAATACATAAAGTGGGCAAGCTTAGGATTTAATATATCTATCCCAATGAAAACGTAAAATCCATCTTCATGAATAGAGATTTAAAACCATGACTTTTGTTCTTGAATACAAACCGTAGGCAACCTAGTGATGAAATCGTGTAGACTAGTTTCAATTTAATCTATTATATATAGCCACAACAGAAAACCGTACAGCCATTCTAATATATATGTATGTATGTATGTATGTATGTATGTATGTATGTATGTATGTATGTATAACCACAATTGAAAAGGTGAAGCCTCAAGATTGAAGATTTGATCCATTACTTGTTCATGGATATACACGGTGCCTAAACTAAAATTTAGTCTATATATAAACCAATGAAAACGTAAAGCTATATAATTGAATCGAGTTTCACAATCCATGATAAAATTCTAAACTCTTGATTCTTTGATTCTAACAGTTGAATAATCATATCTGAAATTCTTTGGTTGCCTCTTTAATTAACTCCAAGGGAAAGTACAGCTTCTGGCCTCCTTAGTGATGAAACCCTTCTTATTAAAACCCTAATTATCCTTTCCTCTACCTTATATTCAACACATCAAAGATGTGGGCTTAGTGGGTAGTGGGCTGGACTTGAAACCCATTTAACTTATCTCTTTAGTCTTCAAGAGGCCCAAAAACATCCTCCTCTTTTATTTAATTATTTATTATTTTAATTGTAGCACCAAATTGTATGCACTAAAACTTTAATATTCTTACCTATTTTGTAGCACCACAAAATTGTCTACTCCCATCTTACTGTGCACACACATATAGTACCTAAACTCTATATTAAAAATGATAAGATACGGTGATAATCATAAAAACAAAATAGGGGTATTACACTCTTCCCCCCTTAAAATAAGTTTAGTCCTCTAAACTTGACATACCTTAGACCTTGAACATAGAAAGATATTAGTCAACTAAATTAGCATCACTAAAACTCAATACTGTCCATAACATGTATGAATGACAATCTTAAGAATATCTTCCTTCTTAACTTTGAGTTGATGGTAACCTGATTTAAGGACAATCTTGGGTAATTGACATTTTTTTTTTTTGGGTCATCCTATTCAATCGTCTATTGTCTATGCATAATATCTTTTCCACATGGAAATACACCGTTGAATATAACCCCTAATTGGAACTCAAAAATATCACGATAACCAATCTACATTATATTATATCAAAATATCAAATCTTAAAGAGAATTAAGTCAGCCATTAATTCCTTGTCTACTATCATAACCATACAATACTTACATAAACTCGGCAGCCATTTTTTTTTTTTTTTTTCACTTAATAAGAGAAAAATAAGGAGATGTACCTAACTTAGTTTCCTCATCACCTTGCCCAGTAATAGCAAACACCCGTCCTTGGATTTTTGGCCGTTGATTTACATCATTAGGCTTAACCATCGGCTCACTCTTCAAAGTTGGGCAATCTTTGATACGATGACCCATTTTTCCACACTTAAAACACGCCCCACTTTCACGATAGCAAACACCGTTATGCTTTTTACCACACTTTGAACAATTCTCCATTATCTGTTGTACCACCTTAGGCTCTAGTTCTATTGTAGTCTTCTTTTTGAATGGTTTACCATTTTCATTTTCTTTTTGAGATTCTTCCGGCTTGAATCTCATTTTATTTTGATCTCGAATTTTCTGATAGTCTTCACATTCCTTCTCAACAACTTTTGCCGTCTCCACTACCTCAGAATAAGCCTTCAATCGCAAGGCTGCCATCCTAGTTCTGATACTTGATCGTAGTCCCCTTGAAATTTCTTAGCCTTCCTAACATCATCAGACACAACATGAGGGGCAAATCGAGCCAACTCAATAAATTTAGCCTCATACTGTAACACCGTTTTATTCCCTTGAATAAGTTCCATAAACTCCACTTCTTTCTCATCCTGTACACTTTCTGGAAAATATTTCTCATAAAATGCATTAAGGAAAATAGTCCAAGTCAATATCTCATCTTTCTCAAGTGGCAGAGTCTTTTTAGTGGATCTCCACCAATGCTCTGCTTCCCCTTTCAGCATAAAGGAAGCAAAAGTGACTTTTTGCACTTCAGTACAACCAACCACATCAAATATTTTCTCCATTTGCATTATCCAAGTCTCTGCTTCTGTAGGATCAGGGTTTCCCAAAAATGAAGGAGGACCCATTTTCCTGAATTGCTCAATGGTACATCCTTCAATCTCAGCATCTTTGGGCTTAGCTGTTCCACTAGTACTAACATGTTTTTCCACCACCTCAGCAAGACTTCTAATAGCATTAATAACTACAAGGAGCCTCAAATCAAGTCTGACAAATTGAAATCAAAATGTAACGACCCAAGGAAAAGCGCTAGCCACATCTGCGCTATACCTCAAAAGGACTAGTCACTATTGAGGCTCCTTGTAGTCATTAATAACGCCCAGATCTACCCAATTTGATTGATTGTGTGATGTGTGTGGGTGTGTGATGAGTCCCACATCGGATATTTACTGGGTTGAACTGGGCTTTATCAACAACTACAAGGAGCTTCAATTGTGACTAGTCCTTTTGAGGTATAGCGCAGATGTGGCTAGTGCTTTTCCTTGGGTCGTTACATATGGTATCAGAACCGGCCTGGTAACCCCGTGTGGGCTCGGAGACACTACCCCACAAAGTGAGCCCTAACGAGGACGTTAGGGATTTGAGTGGGGGAGATTGTGATGCCCCAATTTGATTTATTGATTGTGTGATGTGTGTGGGTGTGTGATGAGCCCCATATCGGGTATTTACTGGGTAAATCTGGGCTTTATTAACAACTACAAGGAGCCTCAATTGCGACTAGTCCTTTTGAGGTATAGCGCAGATGTGGCTAGCGCTTTTCCTTGGGTCGTTACATTTTGATTTCAATTTGTCAGACTTCCATTCTAGCACAAGTGCTTGACATTTCCGAAAGTGGAAGTATCATATACTAGGTTTTCACCCAATCCACGATTTGACAAATGTCTTAGGAAAAAACTTTTGAAATCAACTTTAGAAAAAGTATAGTAATAATTAGAGTACATCTCCAAAAGAAATAAGCAAATGAAAATATTTATCATGTACTTTACTATTTCTAAAAGAGTCTTATTCCTCCTTCATGTATGCACTGACTTAAAGAAGTCAGTGAAACTTTATTCCTTTACAATAAAGGACCCCTAGATCATATTATCCTCTAAATAGAATTCATAGATTGGGAATATAATATAACAAAATAATGGTTCTAAAAGCCCATTTTTCACCAATCTTGAATATCATTTAGATTAATAAGATCTAGATATAAGTGTCAAAACATACAATACCAAAGGATGGAAACTTTCTCTTTAAAAGTAAAACATGTAAATTTCCATCTAGAAAATAATTGTGGACAATGCTTTGCTTTACCAAAATAGAAACACTTTCCTTTTGGTCAAGCTTTTGAGTCTAATTTCCTTTTGGCAACTACTAGGACAACTTGCTTGTCCAATTGTTTGGTATTATAATTCATCTTCTTATCACCCTTACCTTTCAGTTCAGGCTAAGAATTTGAATTAAATCATATTGATCCTAGCTTTAGCTTCTAGGATTTCTTCCGTTGCGTAGAACTCACTCATCAATTCAGATAACATAAAAATAATTTATTTCGAAAACAATCTGAATTGATCAAATGATTCTAACAAGTACTTGTGGACCATATCCAAATGAGATTAACATTTAATCTCAACATCCAAGAATTCCAATTCATTTTACAAATAAAATATTTTCATGAAATGATATAGAATTGGAACTCTTTAAGTTTTTCTTAGCACTCAATATGATTCATACCAAACATCTCATTTAGACTTAATATAAAGTCTAAGTCTAGTACTAACGCTTGCATCTCATACAGTAGCACATTTTAGAGAGAAACCAATATAACATTTTAACATTTCAATGAAGAATATGATCATATCATAAGCTATCTTCCATCAATGCATCATGCATAGGAAATTTTGACAATGCTGAATCAAAACATATTTATGCACTTCAGCTCCTTTAAGCACCATGTCCAAAATTATTTCTTAGTTAATGTGATTCAATTAAAATAGTAGCTAGAGAACAAAATTTATGACAACTTTATTTTGAGACTATAAACATAATTACAGGGACATTATATTTTGCATCCTTAACCATATAGTATGAAATCCAAAAATACTATACTAGGTGCAACGACAACCTAATCCCGCAATCAATATTCCTCGGAAGCGAGGTCATACCAATCACTATGATTAGACGAGAATTATTCCCATTATTAATGCTATCATGGTAACTCTTACCAAACAAAAATAATTTGCCGCTCTTCCTTTGGCCTCTAAGTAATAATAGCAAGAACTCAGCATAGAGGATACTATTAAACTTAGTCTAGTGTACACCATTGTCTAGAATCATGTGTAGCCACATTTCATCCCTTTAACAGGCTTTTTTTGTAGTACCATGATAAAAACACCATTCGCATGGAATGCAAAGCTCGAAGCTAAGACAAGGTGTTTGATCAAACCACTATAAACCAGGAAATTCAATCTTGTAGTACCATGAAATAAACATCCTCCGCATGGAACGCAAGGCTCGAGGCCAAGACGAGATGTTTACCCCACACCACTATGAATCGACAATGGAGGCCGTGAGATCCAACCCTTGTATCTTTCTCCCACTAGAAATTTTAAAACAAGTGGATTGTCTTGAAAACATTGTGATCTAATCACAATTTTAACCCTACACATCAAATGTGTTTAATTGTTTGAATTCAATGTGATGTTACTAAGTCACGTTACTATGGCGTAACAAACATTCGCGCAATCACAAAGAAGTTTAACCTTGTAATCCGTGAAGTAAATACCCTTCGCATGGAATGCAAGACTCGAAGTCAAGACAAGGTATCAATTCACATTACAATAAACTTAACAAAAGAGTCATTTCAGTACTCCCACTCATTATTTGGGTTTTTCTTTAAATAATTGTGATCCCATCACAACTAATAACCTTGCACTTGTTGAAGACTCTAATCTTATTAGAATCACTAACTAAAATGGAAGTCCTAAACTATTTAGGATTCCTTAAACTCTAATGAATCAAAAATTAGTTATATAGAGCTCTATCCTTAATTTACTAAATAAAAAGTTCTACTCTCATTAGAATATATACATTTTAATTAAGCTTTAATCTCGTTAAAACTTCTAATTAAAATAAATTAAGGACTTTTAATCATACAACAATTCCAATCTCATTATAATATTTCTTAAAAGACAAGTCCTAAACTATTTAGGACTAAGAGTTCTATTTAACTAATATCTTTGATCTCATTAGGTCTTTTAGTTAGAACCATGTGTAATCTCATCACATATTTCCTCACACTTTATACATTTGAAAACATTTAGAAAATATTCAAAATTCCCTTCAAATGTATTTTTGCGAGAATCTCGCGACTAAGCTCTTCCCGCGAAAACGATTTAAGGAAAAAATTGAAAACACAAAAAATCAGACAGAAACTTTCGCTACTGTCTCGCGACTGGTTCGCGAGTAAAGCTTACCCGCAAAAAGTTTTTGTCTTCAGAATCATTTTTCGCGAGTAACGTCGCGGGAAGCTAACCCGTGAAAAACACGTGTTTTCAGTTTTTCCAGAGCAGTTGCAAACAATTTTCAATGATTTTTCATGAACAAACAACTACCATATGAACATATTATGCAGAATTTGATATCAAAACTGAATTACATTGATGCTATAGCCTTAAAGATAAATCTAACATTCAGATTTAAACAACACCATAACATCAATATCAGTTTTTATCAAATCATAGTTTCAACACCCACGCAGAAAATTAAATGCATATATAACTTTCTAACATCATGAAACTATCATCTCTAATTTTAAAACTCATAAAACATGTTATACAGATTTGAATTGAAAACCGCTCTGATACCAATTGTAAGGAAAAAACATGTTCGTATCACATACAAAACATACGCAACGGAAAATTAACGGATCTACTTCATTCGTAATTGATAACATGCACTATGAAAGTTTCAGAATTTAAGAACAAGAAAGCATATCTTGGTGCGATGAAATTCAAAACCAAAAATCAGAAGTTCTTAGGAAGACTTTTAATCTTCACTCCAATTCCACTTAATGCCCAAGATGTGTGGTCTCTCAATCAGTTTCCAAGGAGAGAACAAGGGAGTGTCCAATACTCACATACAAACCATTTCATTCTTTGTGTAATCTTAATGAAAAACACTTATGAAAAGACTTATCAAAAGAACCTTATGAAATTCTGTATGTTTCTCTCCTTATATACAACTGATTATCTAATTGGGCTAGCCTTTTAGGCCATTCCAATTGGGCTCTAGTGTGTGGCTTGGAATGGGACCAAAAGGGAACAAATAAGACTCTAGCTCTAATGGGCCTTGGGCTTTTCTGTCAAATCTTAACAAGTCCAAAGTTACAATTAATTATATTCAATACCACTATATGAATATAATTGCACTCTAGGCCTTATTAATAAATTATATCCCAAAACTTTATTATACATGCAACCCCTTCATTAAAATATTCATAGTAATACAAAATCATAAATATAGATTACCACTTTGAAGATTACTACATCTTAATCCTTGAGTACCCGGTTTAATCCTTTATGTTATTCATCATATATTTGTTAAATCCAATTCCATAAATATATACTTTAGTAACTCCTTACTAAAGTGGTTGAGCCCAACTCTCTGAATAACCAAACTTATTAAACTTATCTCAAGAGAATATTTTATATCTCCGTTAAGAGATTATGAATTTCATCTTGAGAATATATGTTCCATCAACACTAAATGTGGCTGCCCAACATACTGAGGTTTTGACCGTAACTTATAGATCTCACTCCTGATATATCAAAGCAACCTACATCTCATGATCAGGTCCATTATTCTCTCAGGATTTAGAGTTGATGTAAATAGAAGTCGTGAGATTTATTATTCAATTGACAATCGTTAGGAGAATAATAAATCTCACAGCGGTCCAGTTTAATATGTCTTAACTCTTAAAACATATCAACATACCAACTAGAAATCTTCCATTTCCATGATCAAGACAAATCATCTTAGTTGATATATTATAGTCTTCGCAGATGAAATGCCCAATTTCATCACCGACTACGAACTACATTCTAAGTTTACAAAGAACTTGCAATTTATATTTTCTGTGACTTTTCACATAAATCGCATACTATGCATCTCATGGACTAAGATAATGTCACATTAGTTCATTTATAGATAGTCTCATATAATTAAATAATTTGATTATTTATGACATGCCAATAAATTGGATTTTAGGGCATAAACCCTAACAATATTCTCAAGATGGAATTCATAATCTCTTAATGGAGATATAAAAAATTCCCTTGAGATAAGTTTAATGGGTTTGGTTATTCAGAGAGTTGGGCCCAACTACTTTAGTAAGGAGTTACTAAAGTATATATTTATGGAATTGGATTTTATAAATATATGATGAATAACATTAAGGATTAAACTGGGTACTGAAGGATTAAGATGTAGTAATCTTCAAAGTGGCAGTCTATATTCATGACTTTGTATTACTATGAATATTTTAATGAAGGGGTTGCATGCATAATAAATTCTTAGGATATAATTTATTAATAAGGCTTAGAGTGCAATTATATTCATATAGTGGTATTGAATATAATTAATGGTAACTTTGGACTTGTCAAGAGTTGACAAAAAAGCCCAAGGCCCATTGGAGTTAGAGTCTTGTTTGTTCCCTTTTGGTCCCACTCCAAGCCACACACTAGAGCCCAATTGAAATGGCCCAAAAGGCTAGCCCAATTAGATAATTAGTTATATATAAGGAGAGAAACATACAAAACTTCATGGGGTCTTCTCATAAGTGTTTTTCATCAAGATTACACAAGGAATGAAATGGTTTGTATGTGAGTGTTGGAAACTCCCTTGTTCTCTCCTTGGAAACTGATTGAGAGACCACACATCTTGGGCATTAAGTGGAATTGGAGTGAAGATTAAAAGTCTTTTCAAGAACTTCTGATTTTTGGTTTTGAATTTCACCGCACCAAAGTACACTTTCTTGTTCTTAAATTTTGAAACTTTCATAATGGATGTTATCAATTGCGAATGAAGTAGATCCGTTAATTTTCCACTGCGTATGTTTTGTATGTGATACGAACATATATTTTTCCAACAATTGCTATCAGAGCTGTCTTCAATTCGAATCTGAATAGCATGTTTTGTGAGTTTTAGAATTAGAGATAATAGTTTCATGATGTTAGAAAGTTATATATGCATTTAATTTTCTGCATGGGTGTTGAAACTATGATTTGATAAAAACTGATATTGATGTTATGATGTTGTTTAAATCTGAATTTATGTATGTTAAATTTATTTTTAAGGCTATAGCATCAATGGAATTCAATTTTGATATCAAATTTTGTATATTATGTTCATATGATAGTTGTTTGTTTATGAAAAAATCGTTGAAAACTGTTTGCTACTGCTCTTGAAAAACTGAAAACACGGGTTTTTCGCGGGTTAGCTTCCCGCAAAGTTACTCGCGAAAAATGATTCTGAAGACAAAAACTTTTCGCGGGTAAGCTTTACTCGTGAAATAGTCGTGAGATAGTAGCGAAAGTTTCTGTCTGATTTTTTGTGTTTTCAATTTTTGCTTTAACTCGTTTTTGCGGGAAGTGCTTAGTTGCGAGATACCTGCGAGACAGTAGCGAAAGTTTCTGTCTAAATTTTGTGCTTTCGCGGGAAGTGCTTACGCCTTTTTCGCGGGAAGAGCTTAGTCGCGAGATTCTCGAAAAAATACATTTGAAGAGAATTTTGAATATTTTCAAATGTATAAAGTGTAAGAAAATGTGTGATGAGATTATACATGGTTCTAACTAAAAGACCTAATGAGATCAAAAATATTAGTTAAATAGAACTCTTAGTCCTAAATAGTTTACGACTTGTCTTTTAAGAAACATTCTAATGAGATTGGAATTGTTGTATGATTAAAAGTCCTTAATTTATTTTAATTAGAAGTTTTAATGAGATTAAAGCTTAATTAAAAGGTATATATATTTTCTAATGAGATTAGAACTTTTTATTTAGAAAATTAAGGATAGAGTTCTACATAACTAATTTTTGATCCATTAGAGTTTAAGGAATCCTAAATAGTTTAGGACTTCCATTTTAGTTAGTGATTCTAATAAGATTAGAGTCTTCAATAAGTGCAAGGTTATTAGTTGTGATGGGATCACAATTATTTAAAAAAAACCAAATAATAAGTGGGAATGCTGAAATAACCCTTTTGTTAAGTTTATTGTAATGTGAATAGATACCTTGTCTTGACTTCAAGTCTTGCATTCCATGCGGAGGGTATTTATTTCACGGATTACAAGGTTAAACTTCTTTGTGATTGCACAAATGTTCGTTACGCTATTGTGACGTGACTTAGTTACTTCACATTGAATTTAAACAATTAAACACATTTGATGTGTAGGGTTAAAATTGTGATTAGATCACAATGATTTCATGACAATCCACTTGTTTTAAAATTTCTAGTGGGAGAGAGATACAAGGGTTGGATCTCATGGCCTCCATTATCGGTTCATAGTAGTGTGGGCAAGCACCTCATCTTGGCGTATATGCCTTGCGATCCCAAAGGAGGGTGTTTATTTCATAGTACTACAAGATTGAACTTACCCATTTAAAGTAGTGTGAACAAGCACCTCGTCTTGGTGTATATGCCTTGCGATCCCAAAAGAGGGTGTTTTGTTTCATGGTACTACCAGTTTAAACACTATAAAGGGAGATGAAATGTGGCTACACATGATTCTAGATAATGGTGTACACTAGATTAAGTGTAATGTTAACCTCCCAAAGGAGCTATGTCATTATTGCTTAGAGGCCAAAGGAAGAGCGGCAACTTATTTTTGTTTGGTAAGAGTTACCATGATAGCATTAATAATGAGAATAATTCTCGCCTGATCATAGTGATTGGTATGACCTCACTTCCAAGGAATATTAATTGCGGGATTAGGTTGTTGTTGCACCTAGTATAGTATGTTTTTCGGGTTCCATACTATATGGTTATGGATGCAAATTATAATGTCCCTGTAATTATGTTCATAGTCTCAAAATAAAGTTGTCATAATTTTGTTCTCTAGCTACTATTTTAAGTGAATCACATTAACTAAGAAATAATTTTGGACATGATGCTTAAAGGAGCTGAAGTACATAAATATGTTTCGATTCAGCATTGTCATAATTTCCTATGCATGATGCATTGATGGAAGATAGCTTATGATTTAATCATAGTCTCCATTGAAATGCTAAAATGTTACATTGACTTTTATCTCAAGTGTGCTACAGTATGAGATGCAAGAGTTAGTACTAGACTTAGACTTTATATTAAGTCTAAATGAGATGTTTGGTATAAATCATATTGAGTGCTAAGAAAAGCTTAAAGAGTTCCAATTCTATATATTTCATGAAAATGTTTTTATTTTAAAAATTAATTGGAATTCTTAAATTTAGAGATTAAATGTTAATCTCAAATGGATATGATCCACAAGTTCTTGTTAGAAACATTTGATCAATTCAGATTATTTTCAAAATAAATTATTTTTATGTTATCTGAATTGATGAATGAGTTCTATGCAACGGAAGACATCCTAAAAGCTAAAGCTAGGATCAATATGATTTAATTCAAATTCTTAGCCTGAACCGAAAGGTAAGGGTGATAAGAAGATGAATTATAATACCAAACAGTTGGACAAGTAAGTGGTCCTAGTTTTTGTTTTAGTAAAGCATTGTCCATGATTATTTTATAGATGGAAATTTACATGTTTTACTTTTTAAAGAGAAAATTTTCATCCTTTGGTATTGTATGTATTTGCCACTTATGTCTAGATCTTATTAATTTAAATGATATTCAAGATTGGTGAAAGATGGGCTTTTAGAACCATTATTTTGTTATATTCACAGTCTATGAATTCTATTTAGAGGATAATAAGATCTACGGCTCCTTTATTGTAAAGGAATAAAGTTTCACTGACTTCTTTAAGTCTGTGCATACACGAAGGATGAATAAGACTCTTTTAGAAATAGTAAAGTACATGATAAGTATTTCCATTTGCTTATTTTTTTTGGAGATGTACTCTAATTATTACTATATTTTTTCTAAAGTTGATTTCAAAAGTTTGTTCCTAGGACATTAGTCAAATCGTGGATTGGGTGAAAACCTCATATATGATACTTCCACTTTTAGAGATGTCCAGCACTTGTGCTAGAAAGGAAGTCTAACAAATTGAAATCAAAAAGTAGAAAAATATGTGTTTATAATGAGTATCCAAAAGGAGTTGCAAAAGATTTTTTTGGTAGTCATAAAGAAAACAAGATGTTTATATAGTGCAAATACAAAGTTCTTAATGATGACTATGTGAATAATCTTAAAACAAAACATATAATTGTTCTAGAAGAAAGATGTCAGAATTTGTTGAAAGACAACTATAAAATACATTTAGAAATGAGATGGTTGTATTAGATACACCATAAGACATTATTCTAAATGTATAGCTAGTACACCGGTACAATATCGTAGTGGGAAGATTATTAATTACCAAGTAAGTTCATACTTTTAGGATAGACTTTTGAAGTCATTCCACAAGGATATGAATTTGATCCTCAGTCCTACATAGAGGCAATGGGTGATATGAATATGGATTACTAGATCATGGTTATGTGAATATAATTGGATTCTATTTGAAGTCTAGAACTTGTAGAGGCGCCTAATGGCATTAGGCCTATTGTTTTTAAATAGGTCTACAAGTAAATGAGATTGATAGATTTGAAGATGCAAACCTTCAAAGTCAAGACTAGTGGCGAAAAGATTTATTCAGAAAGAAATGGTTCAATTATGAAAAGGTTTTTTCACCAATAGTCAAGTTTGATTCTATCTAGATTCTCTTATCCATTATATTTCATTTGGATGAAATATGGCAATGGATATCAAGAAAGCTTCTTTTAGTAGCAATCTTGAGGAAGACATCTGTATAATGTATCTAGACTTGTACATAGCAAAGAAACAGTAGTGCTTAGTATGCAAGTTGCGTAAATTCCATTTAAGGATTAAAGCAAGCATCTGAATCATAAAATATCATCTTTGATCAAGTAATCAATTTGTTTGATTTTGATCAAGTATTAAAAGGCCTTATGTGTGTGAAAGCTATATAGAATAATAAATTTCTTAATGTATGTTGATGACATTCTAATCATTTAGAATGATGTAGAGATATTGTCATCAATAGAGTTTATGTTGTCTAATCCACTTTGATATAAAGTACTTGGGAAAGACTAGTCATATCCTAAGAATTTAAACCTTGTTACAATTCAGAAATTAGGATATTAAGTCTATCTCAATCTGCTTAAATAGATTAGATTCTAGCCAAGTATAGTATGTAATACTTCAAGAAAGGATTCTTTCCTTTTAAGTTTGAAGTTCCTTTATATAGGACTATAGTCCTAAGATATATAAAAGGAAGAGCATATTAAGACGGTTCCTAATATCATATCAATAGGAAGTCTTTATGCTATGCTATATACTAGGCTAAATATCTATTTTGCGGTGGGCATGGTAAGCAAATATCAATTGAATCAAAGATCACTTAATTTAGTGGGAGTAAAGCATATATTCATATATCTTAGAAGAATGAGGGATTATATGCTTGTCCACAAAAGTGAGGTTTTGATTGGTACTGGATGTACAAATGCTGACTTGTAATTTGATTGTGATTCATGAAGTCAAGATATGTGTTCATCTTAGGTGGTGAAGATACACATTATATGTAAGTATTATCTCATTAGAGAGATATGAGGACCTGAGAAGTAGTAGTGGAAAAGATAATTTATGCAATAAATTTGGCTGAAACTTGTTTCCAAACCTTGCCTTAGAGTGACTATGAATAACTCTAAAAGGAGATAAGTGTCGGATATATGGTAAATTGTCTTTGAGGGCAAGTGGGAGATTGTTGGGGTTTATGCCCTAAAATCCAATTTATTGGAATGTTATAAATAATTTAATTGTTTAATTATATGAGACTATCTATAAATGAACTAATGGGACATTATTTAAGTCCATGGGATGCATAGTATGTGATTTATGTGATATAGTTACAGAAGATATAAATTACAAGTTCTTTGTAAACTCAGAAGTTTAGTTCGTAGGCGGTGATGAAATTGAGCGTTTCATCTGCGAAGACTATAACATATCAACTAAGATGATTTGTCTTGATCATGGAAATAGAGATTTCTAGTTGGTATGCTGATATGTTTTAAGAGTTAAGACATATTGAACTGGATCGCTGTGAGATTTATTATTCTTCTAACGACTTTTAAATGAATAATAAATCTCACGACTTCTATTTACATCAACTCTAAATCCTGAGAGAATAATGGACCTGATCATGAGATGTAAGTTGCTTTGATATATCAGGAGTGAGATCTATAAGTTACGGTCAATACCTCAGTATGTTGGGCAGCCGCATTTAGTGTTGATGGAACATATATTCTCAAGATGGAATTCATAATCTCTTAACGGAGATATAAAATATTCCCTTGAGATAAGTTTAATGGGTTTGGTTATTTAGAGAGTTGGGCCCAACCACTTTAGTAAGGAGTTACTAAAGTATATATTTATGGAATTGGATTTCATAAATATATGATGAATAACATTAAGGATTAAACCGAGTACTCAAGAATTAATATGTAGTAATTTTCAAAGTGGCAGTCTATATTCATGACTTTGTATTACTACAAATATTTTAATGAAGGGGTTGCATGTATAATAAAGTCTTGGGATATAATTTATTAATAAGGCCTAGAGTGCAATTATATTCATATAGTGGTATTGAATATAATTAATGGTAACTTTGGACTTGTCAAGAGTTGACAGAAAAGCCCAAGGCTCATTGGAGCTAGAGTCTTATTTGTTCCCTTTTGGTCCCACTCCAAGCCACACACTAGAGCCCAATTGGAATGGCCAAAAGGCTAGCCCAATTAGATAATTAGTTATATATAAGGAGAGAAACATACAGAATTTCATGCGGTCTTCTCATAAGCGTTTTTCATCAAGATTACATAAGGAATGAAATGGTTTGTATGTGAGTGTTGGAAACTCCCTTGTTCTCTCCTTGGAAACTGATTGAGAGACCACACATCTTTGGCATTAAGTACAATTGGAGTGAAGATTAAAAGTCTTTCCAAGAACTTCCGATTTTTGGTTTTGAATTTCACCACACCAAGGTACACTTTCTTGTTCTTCAATTCTAAAACTTTCATAGTGCATGTTATCAATTGCGAATGAAGTAAATTTGTTAATTTTCCGCTGCGTATGTTTTGTATGTGATACGAACAAGTATTTTTCCAACAAATATCACGAGGTAAATTCAAAATTTCCTCTAATTCTTCAATATCATGATCCAACTTTATTGTCTGATTCATGTCATCAATATCCTCGTTATGGTAACTAGATGATGTACTTGCTTGGGAATTTGAATAGATCCTATAGGACAAAACATATACAAGGAAACATAAGACAATTTGCACACACATATTCATAGGAAAGCAAGTAAAGAAATAAATGCAAGAATTTCCTAAATAATGCACTGGATAATTTCATTAATGGATTATGAACAGGGGGATAACAATGTTCATGCCTGATAATGATAAAAAGGAAAATGTTTTTTTCTTTGGAAAAATAAATGTGGGCAATGCAAACAAGATAATGCATGAAATAGGAAATAAACATGCAAAACAAACTAGATATGCTATTTCAACTCTTTCAGGCAATTGGAGGACCTAACCACACGATGATGGAATACTCCTTACTCAGCCGATGCAACCACAAAGCAAGGCTCGATGGTCCAATGGCCTACTATCTCGCCTGTCACATAAGGCCTAATAGTAGAAGTTAGAACATTTTCTGAGGATATGATGGCATTCACTGAGAATTCCTCGGGACATAAGCGGATGAGACAAGCTAGATCTAATTCCTCCTCGCATCATTCCTGTGCCACTTCTAATTTGATGACCTTGGCCAGAGTCAAAAAAGTGATCCTAATGTAGGGAATAGACATCCCTTAGCCAATGCACTTCCTCTTCTTGCCCCTAGAAGCCTGGAAAAGTTCTTCATCGATGGGGTGGTAGCTTAGACTGAAACTTCCCTTGTTGTCTAAAAGCTCAATCAAAGAAGCCTACCCATGTCCTACAACACTGAGGCCTTGGCCTAATTGATAGCGAAATTTGAGCATCTCATTGGCAGCCATTAAAGTAGCGAAGGGCTATGCAGACTCGAGTTCCGAAGCTCTGGAGATCATGGAGGCTATCTCAAAGCTATGAAAAGTTACCTTTGAAAAAGTGTCAGCACCAATGTAGGAGACAGATGTCTCCTTGAAGATGGATAAGGGCTCTTCAGCCATAATAGTGACCATTTGATCTTCGAGGGGTATTTGAGCCTTCGGTGAAGGGTAGAAGCGATCATGCTTATGGCATGTAACCAAGGCCTCCCTAGGAGCATGTTATATGGGGAATCCACCTTGATGACGTGGAAGATGACCACAAAAAACATGGGGCCAACCCCGATTGTTAATTCGATCTTGCCTTGCACCTCGCGGAGAGTGCCATCAAAGGCTCTAATGATCATGGTAGTATGGCGAATAAGATAGGTATCCACTTTCAAATGCACTATAGTAGACATTGGGCAAACATTCATGGCTAATCCATTGTCAATCAATACTTTAGAGATGATCATATCTTCACATCTTACTATAATGTGCATGGGCAAAGTATGCTCTTTACCTTCTAGAGGTAGCTCATCATCTGTAAAGGAGATTGAGTTAGTGGCCAACACCATTGAGACCATACCCTCAAAGGAAGATTCGATGGCATTCATAGGAACACTCATCTCTTTTACGACTTTCAGGAAAGCCTTACGGTGGACATCGGAGGATAGCAATAGCACCAAGATAGAAATTTGAGCTGGCGACTTGTTTAGCTGCTGAATCACACTGTATTCTGAGTTTCAGATTATTTTCAAGAATTCCTCGACTTCTTCAGTTGTGACCCTATTCCTGATGGGTTTAGTTGTACCCTTGCCAACCTCTTTCCTCCTCTTTTCTAACTCCTCAGGAGTATAGCAACGGCCACTCCTCGTAAGCCCAGATAGGCTTGAAGAGATATTGGAGTAGACCTCCTCTTTTCCAATTTGCATGGAAATCAATGACACCTCATATTTCCAAGGGATACGATGGTTATCCTTATAAGGGAATAGCTGCGGCATGCGAATGATAACACCCTCCTAAGTTTGCAAATTGGGCGCTATAGAGAACAACTTCGAATTAATGACCACTGGACTTGGTAGAATGGCTTCAAGGGCCTTTGAGCTGGATACCCCAGAGATTCCTGTGGCAACTTTGGTAGAATAAGAGGATCGAAACCTAGAATAGCGGGAATAATGGCGATTCCTTCCTGTACTGATGATGAAGCTAGCCCTGTGACCGTAGGCAATGCAAAGACTAGAGGAGCAAATCCCTCGATGGCTAGTGGGGCTTGCCCTTTTCCTGAATCTGATGACCCTGAATCCTAGGTGATTCTATGATCTCCTCAATGACTATTGAAGAGGGAGCCGCTGAAGTAACCTTACCAAGGCGTTTCTGTAGGTATTCGTCCCAATCTTTCCTTGACCCAACTGATATAGTACTACAGCTAGTTCTTGACTGGGCAGCTGGAGGACACAGGCTGGCTGCCTTGCAATTACCTCTTTGTACAACCTCTCTTTCGATCCAGATAATACCACGATCGGCTAAACTTTGAACCTGTGCTCATAGCACTTTATAGTCAAACAGGGCATGCTTGTCTCCACTATCACAGAATGAGCAGATTTCCCAATCAAATTTCGGGGTCCTTATACCCTTAAGATCAAGGTGGCTCTCTTGGACTAAGGCTTAGAGTAGAGCCTTCCATCGAAATGACAAAAAGGAGAAATCTGGAATCCTTTCTTCCATGTTGATGACGGCATTCACATTCCCTTCCTGATGGGGAGGCAAAGGGTTAGTGATGATGTTCGGAGCGGACGCATTATAAAACTGTATCAACTTGTTGCCTATGAGATCCTGGACACGGTCTCTCAACTGGTTGCATTCTTCCAGAGTATGCCCCTCAGCCCTATAATAATTTTCACACTTCTTGGACAGATTAAAGCTGGGTGGTGGAAGGCAATCTCAGAGCCTGGCAAACATCGAGGTCACTAGCTTCCTCTCTAGTAGGTAAGTGTAGAGATCTGCCATGGGCATAGGTAATGGAGCATACTTCCAGTTAACCCTCCTAAAGGGACGAGGTGGGCCCGGCCTCCCTTTTTGATTGAAGGCTCAGTTAGGTGCTTGAGTAGGCTGAACATGTTGTTGATAAGGTCTAGCAGCTAGGGCTGCATAGGCAGAAGTAGTACCTCTAGGCCTCTCTGGTGCATTGTCGACCATATGTACATCGACTTTCTTAATCTTATAGCCGGTCATTTTCTTAACCTGTTGTTCATCCATGGAACTCAAAGACTCGTGACCCATGATCTTCTTACTCTTAATACCCTCGTCAATACGCTCCCCAATAGGGATGACACTAGCAAAACGAGTGACTTGGGTATTGATCATCTTCTCATAGTAAGGAGGCTTAAGGTTGTCAATGAACCATTTAATCATCTCATTTTCCATCATGGGGGGTTGCATTTGTGTGGCTAACTCACGCCACCTTTGGCCATATTCTCGAAAAGACTCCCCACTCTTCTTTTTTGTTCTCATAAGGTCCGTGCAGTCGGGAGCTATCTCGATGTTGAACTGATAGTATTCCAGGAAAGAGTTGGCCATTTCCCTCCAATTAGAGGTCTTTTCCAATCTTGCATACCATGTGGCCACAAGATTGGTCAAACTATCAGGGAAAATCTGACAATGCAGAGGACGATTATACCCATAAGGAGCCATCTTTCTGTAGAACATGCGCAAGTGTGTGCAGGGGTCTCTAGTGCCATCATACTTGAAAAACTCTGGTGCCTTGAACTTGGGAGGCATAATGACCTGAGGGAAGTTGGTCAAACTGTCTAGATCAACGCTTCCATAGGCGTTGGAGCCCTTTATGATACGAAGCTTCTTAGCTGGCCACTTTGACATCTTGTGATCTCTTTGATGATTTATGTTTCTAGGCAATCTTTTGGATCTTTTCTAGAAAAGCTCTTGAACTCTTGATGCTTTGGGATTCTTAACATTTTTTTGGCAAAATCTCCTCCTAGGGAGTTTTGGTTACTTGCCACAGATTTATCTTAGCATAATTTAGGTGACAGAAGCAATTAGTGTATGCAAGAGTGCCTTTGTAGTGCTGTAAACCCTTAGGGACATGGTATGATCTAGCATGTAGAAGCAACGGGGTTGCTTTCCCTAGGGGTTTAATCATGGATGCTGTGTAAACTAGATAGAAAGGCTTACGGGATTGACACAACTAGGCCAACTGTATACAAAGGCTCAACTGGTAGGTTGCTCCTATCCTAGGGTACTCAATCGCTATACCCCTCCCTTCATGAAAGTTATGGGGCAAGAAGGATCGAGGGAGCCTTTTTAGCTACTCCTGTCCACCCATGGACCCAAAAGTGCCTACAACATCAGCCCTGAATCTAACTATGGGTAACATTGCCAATGTTTCCATCTGGGCATCTGTAGAGGGGTGGTGAAATCCCCAAAGAGATGTGACTACGCCAGCAGTGCGAAGCTTGGGTTTAGCTCAAAAAGGGTGTATATGTCATGCAATCCTTAATGAAGGGGAAAGACTTTTCAAAGCGAATATATATATATATATATATATATATATGAAAGCGAATAAAGGTGTAGTGGAAACTAAATTTTACTATCCTATGTTTGCATGTGAAGGAAAGCTGTAAAGCATGTGAGGAATGATGTAAAGCATGTAAGGAAAGAAATAAAGCATGTGAAGAAAGTGGTAAAGCCCCATGTGAAAATATCTTAAAGCCTTCCTTTTGGAAAAGGCCCTCTTTCTTTTTCTTTTTCTTTTTTTGGAAAAATATTTTTGCTCTTTTGAAAATAGTCTACTAGGATATAGTAGAAGCATTTTTCAAAAGGAAAGCCCCAGAGGTGATGCCAAGTTCTGTGTTTTTGAAAGCCAATGTCAAAGGATTATGGTTTTATCAAAAGCTCTAAAGGCTAAACTCTCTAAGTGTCCCCAGTGGAGTTGCCAGTCTGTCGACACCAGGCCTTCGTTCGCCCACGGTAATAACGCTTCCGCAAACGTGGGGCCTGCTGGAGGCCCCTCTTGGATGTGATCTCGCGATGTGCTTGGTGTTTCGCTCGGAGCTTTGAGTGCTCTCTTTCTCTCTGTAGAGGAGGGTATGTTGTCTACCTTTGGAGGTGTGGCAGGAATCTAGGCCAAGTTTTAGGTGATTACCAAAGGTGAGTGAAAACGCCACCAATCATTGAGTTTTTCTAAGGTGTGATTGGTCACCTGTTTCTAGTTGATTTTATTACCAATCCTAGGCTAAGAAAAAGGGAATTTTTCCTAATCTAATGTGGAAGGAAAGAAATCTTGATTCTTTAGTCTGGTAGTTTGGTTTCGTGTAGGGAAGGTGTTAGGTAGCCCACAATGTCTGTCCAAGGACAGTCCTTTGTTTTGATAAAACCTTAATTTTTAGATATTGGCAATTAAAAACATGATTTTGGCATTGGCTTTCGGGGCTTAACATGCATGGGGACTTTGAGGTTTGCCTTTTCAATGGGTGTGGTCCCAATCTATGCTTTCCTAAGGCTTTCGAGCAAATGCCAAATTTCCATGTCGAAAACCCGGCGACATGTCACCTGGCTTTCACTGTGGAAATTAGGAATCGTTTCGCCTTAGGCGACATAGATTATGACAATCATACCGGAATGGGAGCAAGCAGGTATATATATACATACATTATGCACAATGCAAGCACGCAGAGCAGGAAAGTAATTGCCTACATCCTTAAAGCATAGCCCAAAATAAAAGTGCAGGAAAATAAACAGGGGTCGCCATACTCTAGAGATGAGGACGAATGGTATATGTGTTGCGATAAGTGCCCTTGAATCCTATTGTATGATGCTATATATGATATTATGTATGACATTATGTGAGCAATGATGTATGACTTAATATTATGTTTTAATAAAGTTGCTTTGTTCTTATCTAAAATAATGGTAACATGAATATTCGGATATTATCAAATAGTCCATGAGACGCATAGTATGTGATTTATGTGATTTAGTCACAGAAGATATAGATCACAAGTTCTTTGTAAACTCAGAATTTTGGTTCGTAATGGGTGATGAAATTGGGCATATCATCTGCGAAGACTATAACATATTAACTACGATGATTTGTCTTGATCATGGAAGTGATAACTTCTAGTTGATATGTTGATATGTTTTAAGAGTTAAGAAATATTGAACTGGACCGCTGTGAGATTTATTATTCTCCTAACGACTGTCAATTGAATAATAAATCTCACGACTTGTATTCACATGAACTCTTAGTCCTGAGAGAATAATGGACCTGATCATGAAATGTAGGTTGCTTTGATATATCAAGAGTGAGATCTAAAGTTAACGGTTAAAACCTCAGTATGTTAGGCAGCCACATTTAGTGTTGATGGAACATATATTCTTAAGATGGAATTCATAGTCTCTTAACGGAGATATAAAATATTCCCTTGAGATAAGTTTAATGGGTTCAGTTATTCAGAGAGTTAGGCCTAACCACTTTAGTAAGACTAAAGTATATATTTATGAAATTGGATTTCATAAATATATGATGAATAACTTAAAAGGATTAAACCGGGTACTCAAGGATTAAGATGTAGTAATTTACAAAGTGGCAGTCTATATTCATGACTTTGTATTACTACGAATATTTTATGAAGGGGTTGCATGTATAATAAAGTCTTGGAATATAATTTATTAATAAGGCCTAGAATGCAATTATATTTATATAGTGGTATTAAATATAATTAATGGTAACTTTGGACTTGTCAAGAGTTGACAGAAAAGCCCAAAGCCCATTGGAGCTAGTGTCTTATTTGTTCCCTTTTGGTCCCACTCCAAGCCACACACTAAAGCCCAATTGGGAAGGCCCAAAAGGCTAGCCCAATTAGATAATCAGTCATGTGGAGAGAAACATACAGATTTTTATAGAGAATGAAATGGTTTGTATGTTCATAAGAATGATATAAGGAAGAGAGACATTTTTTCATATTCTCTCTAGAAACATAGAACTGATAGAGAGACCACACATCTTGGGCATCAAGTGGAATTGGAGTGAAGATTGAGAGTGTTTCCAAGTACTTCTTCATTCGGTTTTGAATTTCACCATACTAAGGTACACTCTCTTGATTCTATATTCTGAAACTTACATAGTGCATGTTATCAATTGCGAATGAAGTAGATCCGTTTATTTTCCGCTGCGTATTTTTTGTATGCGATGCAAACATGTAATTTTTCCATCAATATGGAATAATATACCTAATACAACCCATCTAAGAGAGAAAGGGAGGAGGAAGGAAGGGGTTTAAATGAGTACATAACCAAAGGGAAAGGCTAAAATCCTAAATCTACTAAACACTGCCACTTGGCTTAATCACATGTTTGCTTTTACACCCTTTTTGCTTGGCCTGGGAGACCGTGCCCTAACTCCAAGTGTCCTCGCTTCATGTGTGTATATGCAAAAGCAAAGACAAGAAAGCAACAGACAAGCAATGGAAGGAAAAGATGCAAAGAACATATGAAAGGGCTTAAAATGGATGAGCATGATAGGCATGGAAAGCAAAGAAACCAGGCAGCAAGCAAACAAGAAAAAGGATAAAAAAGCAAGAAAGCAAACAAAAGTTGGTGTCCGCGAGGGACAAATGTAGGTTTGGATCGAATGTCCATAGCTTCATTGTGTTGAAGTATGGACGGCACACTAGCAAGCAAGACTTATGCATGGACATGTAAGCAAGCGTGTAAAGATGTATAGAGAGCCAACGAATGGCACAAACAAGCATGGTAAGCATAACATCACATAGAGCAGAAAAGGGAAAAGGTATTCACGAAGCAATCCAACATTTGGAGATGCCTCCCAAATGGTTATGATAGGCCAAGAATGTATTGACCCCTTGTGGTAAATTAACCAATTGATTTAGCCAAGTTAGTTAATTAATTCAATTAACATGCAAAACACATGGTAGCACAAACAAATCACTAAGAAAAAATATGCAGCAGAAAATAAAGTTGACACGATGATTTGTTTAAGAATGGGGAAAACCTCCAAGGCAAAAACTCTATTAGGTGATTTTAGGGTCACCACTCCCGAGAATTTACTATTATCATAACAAGCGGTTACAAGAAAAGGAATTCTAGTACCTTATACCAACCTACAGTTGAACCCTTACCCCAATACCCAATTGGACTTGTTCTGTAGTGACAATCTCTCATTTTCAATGCACGGCTCCTAGTACATGACTAACCAATAGATGTGCAGATCCCAATACGCAGCTTACTCACCAACTTGAGAATGATGTTGGCTGCAAAGTTCTTCGGTTGATCAACACGATGAAGATCACAAAGCTCCTTGGTCACAAAACCCAATGGCGTACAAACGCAACAGCTTCTTCAAGAGAATGATGAACTAGGGTAAATTCTGTCCTCGATCACAATTTGCATGAAGAAAACTTTGCCTCACACTTGCACAACCTTTAACGGCCCTTAAAGTGATTTTTATATATGTTTAGGGTTATGAGAAAAGAAAACCTAAACATGTAGACACGGATTGGAGTGAAATCAGATCTGAAAAACTGATTTTCATAAATCTCAATAGATAGCTTATCTATCAAGCAGCAGTCGAGCATCGGGCTAAAGCTACCTTTTAAACCTTGATAGATTTTATTTGTTGAGAAAGCTGTCGAGCTTTAAAATCCAGCACTTCTTCACTTGTTTTTTGGACAGATTTGCATGGCTTTAACACTTAGACTTGAAACTTTATTCCTTGAAGTATTAAACACATCTTAGATTTGTCCAATTACAAGTAAAATGCGTTTTGTCAAAGGATTAGCCAATTCTAGATGACATATGTTCCTAACATGATTCGCATATGTCCTAATAGGTTACATCCAAACAAGGCCTCAGGGGCGTCGGATGCAACCACATAACCGCAAACCCGCTAAAGGCGTCAAGCATGGCAAAGCCTAGAATTAAAAAGGCTAACACAAGCATAAATCATAGAAGTAAGCAAGCATAGACATGCAAAATAAGGGTGATCCAAACACTTTGATATGGGCCTTGGTGTACGGATGATGATCAAAACCAAAAAGGGGTCAAGATCTAAATGCTACCAAATGGCCAAAACTCAAGAAAGAGAGACATAAACAATGAAAGGGCTACAATAGCACATACCATAACAAACACGGCCTAGGTCTAGGCACATAAACATGGCATGGAGTGCACAAGCACATGGAATATAGCATAAAGCATGTAGAGATCATAGATCTAAACATGTGAGCATGTGAAAACATAGATCTGGACATATACACATAGAAACATGCATGTAAACATGTAGATCCTAGCACATAAACATGGAAGAACGTGAATCCAAGCATATAAGCATGTGAAGACATGGATCTAACCCTATAGCATGGCAAAATAGGCATAAATGCATAGATCCAAGCAAGGCATAGCCAAACATCATACAAACATGTGAGCAGGTAACTCTAACATCAACGTAGAGCAAAAAGAGGAGCAAAACATGGGAAAACATGTCGTAAAGCATAAACATGTAGATCGAGACAACTAACATGTGAACGAGCATAGAAAAATGCGGATTTAGCCAAATAACACATGGAAAAGATAGATCTAGGCACAAACATATAGCACAAAGCATAAAGCATAAAGCACGTAGATTGGGACAAATAACATGTGAGCAAGCATAAAAGAAAGTGGATCTAAGCTCAAAACATCATAGAAACAAGGTAAAGCAAGAAACATGTCAAAGAAAGCAATAAATCATGTTATTATAAGGTTAGGGGTGTGGATGATAGCTAAAAAAAACTACATCCACACCCCTAAACCCCAAATCCAAGATGTAGAACCAAGGAGAAGAAAATTGGGTACAAGAACACTACTTTGTATTGTTGGTGAAGATGTAAGAATCAAGAGGCTTTAATTTGTTTCTTGAGTTTTTTTGTGTTTTTTTTTTTTTTTTTAGTTTTTTGAGAGAGAAAAACGTGTAGAAAAATACCAGGCAGAGAAAAAAATCAAAACTTGTGGTGTCTTTTAGGTCTGAGGGGTGCTTGGGGCAATTTATAGCCCCAGCACAAACTTTGAGGCGACAGCCTTTGTAGGGCTGCTGGTGGCCCTTCGAGGACTGCCGACCTCAAAAGGCTTGAAATGGGTTGATCTTGACACCTCTGGAAATATCTTGACTTCCTATTTCTAAAAAGGTGTGGAACTTGGAAATCCAACGGTTGGATTTAAAAGTTATGGCTCTCAGAAGTTAGCGGCACATCGGTCAATGCGTCATCCTGATTTTTGTGATATCTCGGTCGTTCTAACTTCGATTTCAACCCATGAATAGTTGTTGGAATGAGAAATTGATAACCTTTACAATGGCTTTGGTTTCAACTTGTTCTGATAACCAGATCAAAATTACGGTTTTTGGGCCCGCTTGGGATCAACTTTGGGTCAAACTTGTTCAAAGTTGTTAAAAATCTCTGAGGAGCTTGAATTTTGATGTAAAACTATGGAAAATTTGTTTTGTGAGGGTTTTGACCTTGTTTGACCTTCGGTCAAACCTAGGGTTGACCAGGGGCATTTTGGACTTTTTCTTTTGGAAGAGGCACTTCGGGTGCTCCGGTGCCTGAACCAGTTGTGCCACATCATTCTGGATGTTTTCGCGGCCCCATGGAGAGAAAATAATATTTTTGTATTTTTCGGGGTTCGGCACACAAATCGAGGGCTAACAAAATATGGTATCAACAATGTTCTTCCTGCTTATTTTGTTTCTGCACATGAGCTTTGTAGTTAGTATCCCACCATGTATGGAAAGGTCCTTCATAAATTGCTAGAAAATGGCGTAAGGCCTTCCTCTTTTTTGTTTGAGTTCCTAAAGCATAGTCTAGTTTGTTATGCATGCTTAGAAATTGAGAGATGGTAGGGAGGGATGTTTATGATGAAATTTAGGATATATTAATGAGATGAGATTTCATGTTTTGATACCAGAATGTATGAAAAAAAAAAATTTTTTGAATGGCACAATACAGGCATATTCATGAATATGCAGGCAAATGCTTTGAAAATTCAAACAAATGATAAATGTAAAACCCGTGCATATCAATATCTCGTTTTTCCAATGATACACCCTATTCTAGACAAATCTTTTCCTTTTCCCATTGAGGTACATTTCCCATTGGCATGAGCCAAAACATCTTGAATGGACCATCGGGCCATGGCAGTGTTGTAGACAATGAGCAATCTCGGAGGCGACTTTAAACCTTGTCTTGGATACTGGATCCATCTAATCTTCTGATTTTGAGCAGAGATTTAGCAGGCATAATAGACTAAATTTTCTTTTAAGACGTGACTGAACCAAGATGGCTGCCTACATACCTCCACTAGGAAGGATCAGGTCATCACGTAGTTTAACTAACTTTTTGATTTTCTTAACTTTTGCCTAGACCGCCCTTTCAGGTTTTCAATCGACCTTTTGTATTTCTCACGCTCTCTTTTTGTTTTGGCTCTCCTTTTGCATAAACTGCCCTTTCAGGTTTTCGATCTACCTTTTCACATTTTTTTTTTTGTTCTTTTTGCTTTTTGTTGTATTTTTTTTTTAACATAAAAACATGGAAATGAGGTGCACTGAGAGGCTCCTTCATGCAAAGTACCGTATGACGGCATCAAAATTGGTGGGCATATTGAAGTCATGCCGTCCATGTCAGTGAGAATCAAGGCTCCTCCGGAAAAGGCCTTCTTTACAACATATGGGCCCTTGTAAGTTGGGGCAAACTTTCCTCTATGATCAGGCACGACCTGGCTGTGCTTTTTCAAGACTAGATTGCCTTCTTCGAAGACCCTGGGTTTAACTTTCTTGTTAAATGCTCACTCAACACGGCATTGGTACAACTGTCTGTGGCTCATTGCGGTCATGCGCTTTTCATCTATCATGTTCAGTTGTTCATATCGGGAATGGGCCCATTTAGCTTCTAACAACTTTGTTTGAGATGAAATCCTGAGAGATGGGATCTCTACCTCTGCGGGGAGGATGACCTCCATGCCATACACCAATGAATATGGGGCCACACCCATGGAAGTACGAACAGAAGTGCGATATGCGCACAAAGTGAACGACAGGTACTCGTGCCAATCCTTGTATGTGTCTGTCATCTTCACCAAGATTTTCTTTATGTTCTTGTTAGCGGCTTCCACTACACCATTCATCTGAGGGCAATAGGGAACCAAATTTCTATGCTCGATCCTGAACTGTTGGCAGAATGTTGGATCATTTTCCCATTTAAGTTTGCCACATTATCTGGAATGAGCTCTCCTGGCACGCCGTAGCGGCAAATACTGTTGTGTTTCAGGAACCGAGCTACCAGTGTTTGAGTGACACTTTTGTACGAAGCGGCTTCCACCTATATTGTGAAATAATCGATGGCCATCAATATGTATTCGTGACCATTTGAAGCCTTCGGGATCGTGGGTCTGATGACATCCATACCCTAAGCTGAGAGGGGCCCTGGTGCTACTAAAGAGTGCAAAGGTTGAAGAGGAGCATTCTTCCTGTCTTGGTAGGCTTGGAAACAGTAGCATGTCCTCACATGTTTAATACAATCGCTTTCCATAGTGAGCCAATTGTAACCAACTTTAGTAATCTTGTGGGCCAATAGGGGTCCACTGGCATAAGCTCCAAGTAATACTTCATGCATCTCTTCCACAGATAATTAGCCTCGGGGTCATTTACGCATCGAAGCAAGGTAGAATCGTGGTTGCTTTTGTACAGGACTTCTTCACTCAAGAAAAATTGGTAGGCCAAGTGCCACATAAACTTCTTTTCACTGTCCGTTGCACCGGACGGGTATTTAATGTTCCTGATATAAGCCTTGATATCATGGTACCATGGCTATTGACTTTGACATTCATGCATTCTTCGATGTTCATGCAATGCCAGCACACCCTAAACTTCTATGTTCAATTGCCGTATATCATCTCCTTCTAATAATTTGACCATGCTAGCCAGGGTAGCCAATGCGTCTACAAATTGGTTGTGCGCTCGGGGTAAATAGGTGAATGTGATGTTCCAGAACTTCAGAATCAAGCGACTGACACATTTCTGATACGTAATCAACTTGGTGTCTTGGGCTTGCCATTTTCCATTGATTTGGGAGATGATCAACGGGGATTCTCCAAAGATGCTCAAGTCATAGGTGCTGAATTCTAGGGCCACTTGCAGACTGACTATGCACGCTTCATATTTTGTGACATTGTTGGTGCAATCAAATTTTAGCTTCACCGAAATAGGGATTTGCTGGCCCTCGAGGGAAACTAACACGCTCCCACTCCATTTTCGATAGAGTTGGTGGCTGCATCAAAATAAAGCTTCCAATGCTATGGTTCCACACTGTCTGGTTCTAGCTCTAGTGCCATGATGTCCTCATCTGGGAAGAGGGATTCTAAAAGTTCTTGATCATTCAGCAACTGGTCTGCTAGGTAATCGGCTATGGCCTGGCCCTTGATGGCCTTTCTTGTCACACACATAATGTCAAATTCCAAGAGCAACATTTGCCAGCGGGATATCTTCCCTGTGAGAGAGATGTACTTAATGGGGTCCATGGGGAAATGAGCCGCGTGGTGTAGTAGAGCATGTACTGTCGCAGTTTGTGCGACGCCCACACTAAGGCACAACACGTCTTCTCAATGGCAATGTAGTTGATCTCGCAACTAGTAAACTTCTTGCTTAGATAGTGAATCACCTTTTCTTTCTGATCGGGCTCAGCCACTTGGCCTAGCAGGTAGCCCATGGAGGTCTCTTGTATCGCTAAGTAGAGGATCAACGAATATCCCGGCATCAGGGGAACCAAAATAAGAGGGCTCAACAAATACTGCTTAATCTTGTTAAAAGTCGATTGGCACTCATCTGTCCATTCTATTTTTGTGTCTTTCTTCAATAGCTTGAACAGTGGATCACATATGACGATTAACTGCACTATGAAGCGAACTATGTAATTGACTTTGCCTAAGAAGCTAGGAATCTGTTTCTTAGTTTACGGTGTTGGCATGTCCAGGATAGCTTGGACTTTTGCTAGGTCCACTTCAATTCCTATTAGGATATATGCCCTTAAATCCTATTGTATGATGTTATGTATGACTTAATGTTATGATTAATAAAGTTGTTTTATTATTATCTAAAATAATAGTAACATGAATATTTGGACATTATCATATAGTCCATGAGATGCATAGTATGTGATTTATGTGATTTAGAAACTAATTGAGAGACCACACTTCTTGGGCATAAAATGGAATTGGAGTGAAGATTAAAAGTGTTCCCAAGTACTTCTAATCTTTTGTTTTGAATTTCATTGCACCAAGGTACGCAACCTCGTTCTTGAATTCTGAAATTTACATAGTGCATGTTATCAATCATGAGTGAAATAGATCAATTTTTGTTGCTTCTGCTGTGTGTTTTGTATGAGATACAAAACCAGATTTACCTACAATCGATATCAGAGCCAGGTTTTCATATCATGATTGTATAACATGTGATTGTATTCTAGAATAAAAGAAAAATGGATTTTAACATCATATATATATATATATATATATATAATATACCATACGGATTGGAGTATGAAAATTTGCGAAAGGTTTGGCGCATATATATATATATATATATATCTATATCTATATTGATCATCTAGATATATGACTATTATATAACTGTTCAGTTTGCCATTAAGCGTGAATTTAGTTGTTGCATTGCTTTGGCAATATATGCATTGCTTCATGAATCCGTATATTATATTAAGATGAATGATGGCCATTTTGTTAAGATGTGCTAACAGCCATGGAAATGTTGAATCCGTATATATTATATATACGAAACATGATATTGAAAAACACAAGCATGGCACCTAGCCATGCAAATGACGGTTACTATAATTTTCATTAACTGCCGTGTGCATGTGTTTGTTGCATTAGTTGCAATGCATAGCTATATATTATTTGCACCTTTTGGATTCATGCTAAGGCTTATATCCGTATATTATATAATATATATATATATATATATTGGCTATATATTGGTTGCAATGCATGACTATATATAAAGGCTTATATCCGTATATTACATGCTAAGGCTTGCATGTAATATATATTTATATTTTTTAATATAAATAAAAGGGGAGCAAGTTACTACTGAGTTACAACTGAGCGGAAGACTGGGTTACAAGTGTAAAACTGACTGGAGTAATACAAATGTAAACTGAGAGAACTAACTGGGATACAATCTTTAAAAAGAAGGGAGGTTATCCTAAAATTGGTTCTTGCAATTTTTTGGAGTCTGCCTTCAACTGGAATGAGAGCTGGTACTTATAGGAGGCTGGGAGCCTCGGATTCCTTGACTGGATGCTGAAAATCCGGAGAGTAAAATACTTTAACTGGGGTGAAAACCTTTTCCACCGAAAGCAAATAGTAACTCTGAATGATTCTGTCGGGTACTGTTCATGAATAGTGACTTTTACTGTTCATGAATAGTGTTCTGTCCCTTGTCTGTAGCGTCGGCTGAGTGCTGGTTACTGTTCATCAATAGTGACTGTACTGTAGATGAATAGTAGTTTGACTGAAATTGCTATTTCTGAATAGTGAGTGGTGCTATTCGGAATTTACCAATTTCCATTGTAAGCATCATATCAGCTGTTATCATCTTCCTGTGGTTCCCATGGGGGATCATTATTACAAGTATGCTCGTGGAAAGTGATAAACTTTTCACAGAGACTACAATAAATTAATGGTTCAAAACCTGGATTCTGGCCAGGTGTTAAAAATTGTTTGGGATTACATTCTTCGGTCCATGGAAGGAGAGGAATTAACTCATAGTAAGGCCTATTTGTAAAGACTGAAATCCTTCCTGTGCTGCCAACAAAATGGTAGTTCTTCCAAAGTTCCTGGGTAATCTTCCTAATTTCTTTGCTGAGGAAGCTTCTCTAGCAATCTGCTAAGGCCTTAGGATTCCCATAGGAGAGGAATGTATTGCCTTGAAACCAGGGTCCTTGGTAGGAATATCCTCCAATAAGGACTAGATGTTTTGATGGCTGAACAGTTGCCCAATGATTCATTTCCCATTCTGGAAGGGTACTCCAACATCTGATAGTAACATAAGGACTTGAAACCCTAGTGACTGTGTCCCTGATAATGGCAGGGAGTTGGCTAACTTGGTTATGACTGGTTAACCTTATGAGCTTGACAAAGCCATATTCAAACATCTGTGATAGCCAATGAGGATTCATCTGGTTGTCTTCTTCCTCATCTTCTGGGAGATCGCTGTAATTAATCAATAATCCTGGAAAGGGGTGCTTTTCCCTTTCATAAACCCTAAGACTGCTGCTAAAGTATGCTTCCCATCTGGACACTATGAGAGCATTTTTTGCAGTATAGTTCAAACTGGTGGTATGATCAAGATCTGGGTCTTCTGGGTCATAATATCTGGAGGTGATCAAAACTCTGAAATGTCTAAACCATAGATCAATTGATTCAGACATAACCTTACTTCCCAAAATACGTACTTATATTTCAGAAGGTAAGTTGGCAAATGCACTTCTTACTAAGGCTTGAATCTTAAGACTTAGCCTAGCAAAACACGTGCCCATAAGAACAGTCTTATCCTTTGAACAGATTTTCTCTTTGCTAGAGAGAAGACTGGTGAGATGATCATTTCTTGCCTCAAGGTTGTCTAAATGGTTTTTTAGAGTTTTGAGGGTTCTTTGGAAAAGATGATCATTATCTAGGATGAAAGCTGATTGGAGAAGATCCAGGATGGTTTTGGTGGGATATGGGAAATTTGAATTTATACCATAAGAATCTTTAGCCAAGTTTTCTTCTAAGGTATAGTTCAAGACATCAACTACTGGATTTCCACTGGAATATATGGGTGTGGGGGTTTCTTGGAGGGTGATGACTGTGTTTCCACTGGAATGTGCCACCGTGGCATATTCCTGAAGGGATACTGCTTCTTGGTTTGAAGAAGCGCCTTCATGCATTTCATAAGTTTGTTCTGCGAACCTTGTGAACTAGGGATACCCCTGGATAGGAGCTTTTCCTTTGTCCCTGTTTTCTGTCATTTTTCTCTGGGTTTCTTGTTTTGGGTTTTCTGGACAAGTAAGATAATTTCTTGTTACACACTTGTTTGAAAAATTGTTTTTCAAATTAGGGGATGTAATGCAAGAAATATTTTTATGCAATATGCATGCTTCATTTACTGGATGAGAAATAGAAACAGGTTTCTTTGTCTGATTCTTCTTGGAGGGAATAATAGTTAAATATCCGGGACTAGTTCCATGATATTTAGGATTGATAAGAATTCCTCCTTTGACTTTGGATATTTCTAAATCTTGTCTAAGGGTTCTGTCCTTAGGTATTATTTTGATCTGGACAAGCTTTTGGGCTTTAATGATGGGATTCTCAATCTGTTCTATAAGGTTAAGAATAGATTCCTTTTTACTAAGGGTATTGAGACTCTTGTTTCTGCAACAATTATCCTTACAAGCTAGGTCAATTCTGGGCTCACTAGAAGAGCTGTGATCTTTGGATGGTTTAGAGGATGATGACTGGTAGATTTCATGCTCACTAGAACTGTTGGTAGACTCAAGTTCTAAAAGCTTGTAAATTCTGTCCTTACTGGGTTGGTCACTGATGAGGGTATTTATGAGTGCTTTTGCTTCTTCTTTGCACTCATTTCTAAAATGACCCTTTTTCCCACAATTGAAGCATTTTCCTGATGCTTTTGGGATTTTCTCATATTTACTTATGGGTTTGGATCTAGAAGGTTTTCTTCTTTTATAATAATCATTATCTTTGGGATTACTATAACCTTGATTTCTGTGATTTCTGGATTTCTTCCTATAATGTCTCTCAGGGGATTCTGGCCGCCTGTGTTTGTGTTTTTTGGAAGGGGCGATTGAGGGTAAGCCATATTGTGTGCAAAAGGTTCCTAATTCATACTTGGCTTTGCTCTTGTTGGCTTGGCTATGTATCTTGAAGTCTCTGCACATTTTCATTCCTACACTCCTGATTGTGCTAGAGATGTCACCATAGGTTAGGCTATCATAATCGATTTCTCCTAGTGAGTTACAAAGTGTTTCTTTTACTTTCTCACCAAACAATTTTGGTAAACCATTGATGAATTTTTCTTTCCAAAATGGAGAGTTACAATCACTTCGATTCATAACTCTGGTAGTGAACACATCTTCATACCATCTGTAATCTCAGAGGGTTCTGCACCTAAGGTTACTCAGCTGGTCGTAGATCCTAGATGTGATGTTGCTAGGTTTTCCTACAAAATGGTTTATGATTGTATAGATCAAGGTATTGACTCCATCAGGAATTCCTCTTCCTGGTGGTTCTTGAAAGATAGGGAGACCTTCCTCATCTTTTTGGACAGCAATCTTAATGTCTTCTTTGGATCCTTCAGTGAGGCAGTTGTTCCACCATTGGAGCAACCTTCCTGTGAAGCCTAAGACTATAAGGTCAATAACTTCTGGATGGGTTTTTCCTTCATTAAGGTAATTGTTAGCGACCATCGCTATGTGCTGGATTTTATTCAGAATTTCTTGTTCTGATAATCCGTCTATGTTCCATTCGTAAAGTTTTCTTGAGGTAACAGAGAACTGGTTACTGACATTCCTTTCCTCATACTGGAGGTCTGGAGGTGTGGGTCTGGGATACCAATTCTTGGTTAAACCTGTTGAGGGTGGTTGGTAAAGTCTCTTTACATTTAAATCCCTAAACTGGTTTTCTACGTGTTCTATCTCCTTTTCATTGTCTGAGGAGGTTCTGCTAGAAATACTAGAAGTTGTGTGAGCATCTAAAGTGGTAAGTTGAAGACCTTTGCTGGGTGAAGAAGTGTTGGGTTCTTTCTTAACTAGCTTCTGTAATTCTTCAAGCTTTTGGGTGACGATTTCTAAGGCTGTTGCATCCTTTCTTTTGATGCTGGTTTGCCTAGCGGTAGGAAGTTTGACTAAAGGTTTTTCTATGATAGGTTTACTAGGACTTCCTGGCTAGAGGATGACCTTGTTTTCTATCTTTTCTTCAACCCTGTCTAACTGTTTTCCTATTACTCCGAGGAACTGATTGGTATAATTATTCTGCTCTATGACCTTTTTGACTATCTTTTCTTCTCCTGAGGGAAATCTAAAAGGTGTGGTAGTAACATCTTGATTTCTATATTTGAAGGTAATGGCTGCTACTGGTGGATGGCTGGATTTGATAATTTCTTTAGTATCTTCCTTAATCCAATCTGTTTTTGTGAGAACACAAGCCTTTTTATGCTTCATAAAATAGTTCTCAAAGTATTCAAAGAAAAAGATATGATCTTGTACCTCTTTCATGAATTCTATCCAGGCATTAAGAACTTCTACCTTTTGTTCTCTGGTATGGTTAGCTTTATAGGCTTCTCTTTTGGCTTTGTTCTTTTCTAAGTCAAATTCGTCGCCTAAAAACATCATGTCTGGCTTAAACTCTTTTCTTAGAGTTTTAAGTTCATAATCCTGGGTATTACCATATGGGTCCTCCATATCAGGGTTTTCCATATCCGTTCCTGAAGGTGATCCTACCTTCTGACTGTTATTGTCACCTTGATCAATAACTGAGTCATTCTTGGCTGTGTAGCAGGGTGTGCTAACCTGAGATCTATTTTTAACTCCTTGAAAGTCTGCACTTAAGTCTCTTCCAGATCTAGGGAATGGTGCTAGAGGTCTAGAGGAACTGGCTTGGGATGCAGGTTTATCTCTCAATAGGATAGGTGGTTGCCTAGAGGGGAATCGACCAAGATCTATTGGGGATCTAAGTCTATAGTCATCTATGGGTGATCTGAACCTAGATTTGTCAAAGCTAAGCCTAACAAAACCATCTGCTAGTTGTTGGATAAAATCTAATTCTGGTTCTTGATCTTGTTCTTGAACCTGGAGAGGGTAATTCTCATTTTGAAGTTTCCAATCATCTGGAAAGGAAATTTCATTCCATCTAAGTGTTCTAGGGACCTGGACTTTGGCATGGATGTTGGTTTGGATAAGAAGGGTTTCTCCTACCTTCTTCCTATCTAGAGCTCCAACATTCATATTTGTCTTGATACACTTATAATACACCCTGTATATAAGTGCTATCTAGCTGGTTCCTTGTGTCACGAAGGTTCCATGGGTCTTAATATTCAAGGTTAAGGCCTGTATGACGTTCTTGTCATGAAGGTGAACTGTGAAGTTTGGGAAACAGTCAAAATGGACTGGCCCGTTACTTAAACTGGCTTAAACTGTTCCTAAGGGACTGTCATCAAACCTTATATGACGGGTATCTCTAAGGGCTAACAGAACTGAATTGTTCAATCCTGATCTGATGAGTGGTTTAACTCCAACCTGGACTAAACCTATGTGCATGAAATGGTGTCCTTTGTTTATGTGTGCCTTGATCTGATCTGGGCTAAACAAGTAGCACATCTCGTACTCCTTGTTTATTCCATAAACTTGTTCTATGGTCCTGACATGGAAATCTGTCTTGAAAGAATTCAAGCTCCATGTGAAAGACTTATAAAACTCTTTTCTGGGTACCTTAGGGAGGTTCTAATCTCCTAACTTAAGGTCTAAATCCTGTACCTCATATTCCTCACTATTGATAATTCCAGACTGTTGTGGAATTTCTGGTAGTGATGTAGATCTACTGGCTAAACTGGAGGTTGAGTTACTTCTAAACAATTTACTCAACATCTTGGCTATCTGTAAGATTTAACACAATTAAATCCTAATTTTCTCTATCTCCAAAACTGGATCTAACCTTCAACATGCTACAGGGATGTGTATAGGATGGACTGCCCTCATTGTCTCACGTATATTAAAACTGCCCTTTCTGTCTAACTTGGTTACCCCAACAATTAATATAAAACCACTATCCTATGACACAACGCCTCAACGCCTCTTTCCGGCTAAACGGCTACAGTCTGCGGATACCGTGGACAAAGTAGATCGGGACAAGCACAAATCGGGACCTCTGCTTTAATATAAGCACAAATCAGGACCTACGTTTCCTAGACACACACTTATAACAGATTTCTGGTTAAACACAAGTATCTGGGGATACAAAAGATAGGGATAATAACTGGGTTAACTAAAACAGATAAACAGGATATAGAATGAATAGAAGAAAAGTAACTGAATCAATAGATTAGAGAGTGGATAAAGATCACAAGATAGAAATACACAATCGGAATATAGTGAGAAATAATGCATATATTAACTGAAAATATCTTGGATAACTATGGCGGTATAACCGGCCAACTTGATTAACTTGAAAATACAACTGGATATGAAGGCGGTATTAACCGGCCAACTGGATAATAAAAGTAACTTACAACTCTCGATCGGCCAAACTTGGCTCTGATACCAAAAGGGGAGCAAGTTACTATTGAGTTACAACTGAGTGGAAGACTAGGTTACAAGTGTAAAATTGACTGGAGTAATACAAATGTAAACTGAGATTAGGATTGTGTTTTCAAGGTTTCTAGCGTTATCATAGTTCTTGATCTTAAAAACCGTTATTTAAAACATCTAGTGGGAGAGATACAAGGGTTGGATCTCACGGCCTCCATTATCGGTTCATAGTAGTGTGGGTAAGCATCTCGTCTTAGCGTATATGCCTCGCGATCTCAAAGGAGAGTGTTTACTTCATAGTACTACAAGATTGGACTGACCCGTTTAAAGTAGTGTGGACAAACACCTCATCTTGGTGCATATGCCTTGCGATCCCAAATGAGGGTATTTTTGTTCCATGATACTAGAAGTTTAAACACTATAAAGGGAGATGAAATGTGGCTACACATGATTCTAGATAATGGTATACACTAAACTAAGTGTAATGTTAACCTCCCAAAGGAGCTATGTCATTATTACTTAGAGGCTAAAGGCAAAATGGCATATTATTTTTATTTGGTAAGAGTTACCATGATATCATTAATAATGAGAATATTTCTCAACCAATTAATGTGTTTATAATAAACTTGCTACCAAGGAATTATAGACATGGATTGAGTTGTCGTTGCATATATTATTTTATGGTTTTATTAAGGTTTCATATTATATGCTTATATGCTAAATTGATAATGTCTAGTTTATTCATTATATTCATGTTTGTTATTTTCAAATTTAAATCATGGCATCATTTAGCCTACTTGTTGCTATTCTTAATCAAAATAAACTGACTAGATCCAACTATGTTGACTGGAAAATAAATTTGGATATTGTTCTTACTGCTGAAGAGCACAAATATGTGTTTACTCAACTATGTCCTAGCTTTCCATCATTAGATGTTCCTCTTGAGAAAAAACAGCGATATGATCGTTGGCAGAAATCTAATGAGATGGCCAAGTGCTATATCTTAGCATCTATTTCAAATGTTCTACAGCATCAAATGCAGGATGTAGAACTAGCTTCGGACATTATGCTAAGTCTGAAGAAGATGTTTGGTGAGCAAGGCTGTTTTGCAAGGCAAGAAACTATGAGGCAAATTTATAATACCAAAATGGCTAAAGGTACTTCAGTGAGGGAGCATTGTCTTACAATGATCTCTAATCTGAATACATTGGAAGTTTTAAGTACCGATATTGATGGAGAATCCCAGGTGGATATGATACTCCAGTCACTATCAGAATCATTCAAGGAATTCAGACTTAACTATAATATGAACAAAAAGGTTTATACATTGTCTGAATTGATGAATGAGTTGGTAGCGGCGGAAGGCATCCTTGGTACTTCTAGTGTTGATGCCAATATGGCTGAAGCTTCTACTTCTCTACCTAAGTCGAAAGGCAAGGGTAAAAAGAAGAAGAAGAAGAAGAAGAAGAAGAAGAAGGACTTTACCAAGGGAGATGGTAAGCAAGTTGCCTTAGGAGTTGCCAACAAAGGAAAGAAAACCAAAGGAAAGTGTTTCCATTGTGATGAGAAAGGACATTGGAAGAGGAATTGTCCAATATTCAAAGCTGCCAAGAATAAAGGTATGAAAAGTACATTCCTTCTTGAAATATGTTTGGTACAGAATTCCACGGATTCCTGGTGTGTGGATTCAAGTTATACTAATCATATCTGCAATACTTTGCAAAGGTTCCAGGAGACCAGAAAGCTGAATGAAGGGGAATTGTTTCTTACTTTGGTTGATGGGAACAAAATACCAGTTGTAGCTGTTAGAGTGTTTAATTTATGTTTTGAGTCTAGGGTTTCAATATTGGAAGACTGTTTTTATGTACCTAATGTTCGTAGGAATTTAATTTCTGCAACTTATTTAGGTAAACAAGGATACTATGTTATCCTAAAAGACAATGTTGTAATAAAGAAGGATAAAGTGTTTATCTGTTCTGGCAGTATTGTGGATGGTCTTTACATTTTAACTCCTGACAAGCATGAATTATACAATTCTGAATTAGATAGTAGCTCTCATGTAAAATCATTAAAGAGAAAGTTTCCTTCTACTAGTGATGCATATCTATGGCACTTGCGTTTAGGTCATATTAATTCAAATAGGATTTAAAGACTAATCAAAGATAGACTTTTACAGCCTATGGACTTTGATGGATTTCTAGTTTGCGAATCTTGTTTGGAAGGTAAAATGACCAAACGACCTTTTAATGCAAAAGGTAGAAGAGCCCAAAAGTTGCTTGAATTAGTTCATATAGATGTATGTGGTCCTATGTCAACCCAAGCAAAAGGAGGTTATGAGTATTTCATCACTTTTACGGATGATTACTCAAGATATGGTTATGTGTACCTAATGAGACAAAAGTCCGAAGCCTTTGAAAAGTGCAAAGAGTTTAAGGCTGAAGTTGAAAATCAATTGGGTAAACGCATAAAGACCATTCGATCTAATCGAAGTGGCAAACACCTTCTTGGGGATTTCAAGGATTATCTAATTTAAAATGGGATTGTCTCCCAATTGACTGCATTTGGAACTCCCCAACAAAATGGTATAGCAGAAAGAAGGAATAGGACTTTTTTGGAACTGGTTAGGTTCATGATGAGTTATTCAACTTTACCAATTTCCTTTTGGGGATATGCACTAAAAACTGCAATGCATATTTTGAATTTAGTTCCATCAAAATCTATTTCCAACACACTTAAGGAATTGTGGAGTGGGCGCAAGCCTAGTATGAAATATCTCCACATTTGGTGATGTCCAGCACATGTGTTGAAAGGAAAGTCTGATAAGTTGGAAGCTAAAATGAAAGTATGCATGTTTTTAGGGTATTCAAAGGAAACCAAGGGTTATTTATTCTATAATCAAAAGGATAACAAAGTGTTTGTTAGCACCAATGCCATATTTTTAAAAGGTGATTATGTGAATAATTTTAATCCTAGAAGTAAAGTTGTATTGCCTGAATTAGATGAACCTATAATTGAACAACCAATGGATGAAACTAGGAATGATGTGGCTGTATTGGATACACCACAAGACATTACTCATGAGATGACTAGTACACAGGTGCCTCGTCGTAGTGGGAGAATTGTTCGACCTCCTATAAGATTTGTAGGTTTAGGAGAAACTTATGAAACTATCCCAGAAGAGGCTGAATCGGATCCCTACAATTATGAAGAGGCAATGAATGATATAGATGCACATCATTGGGTCCAAGCTATGAAATCTGAATTAGATTCAATGTATTCTAACCATGTTTGGGATCTTGTAAAGGCGCCTAATGGCATTAAACCTGTTGGTTGCAAATGAGTTTACAAGAGAAAGAGAGGGATAGATGGAAAGGTTGAAACCTTTAAAGTAAGACTAGTGGTGAAAGGGTATACATAAAAAGAAGGTATTGATTATGATGAAACTTTTTCGCCAGTAGCCATGCTTAAATCTATCAGAATTCTCTTATCCATTGCTACTCATTATGACTATGAGATTTGGCAAATGGATGTCAAGACTACATTTCTTAATGGCAATCTTGAAGAACTAATCTATATGATGCAACCTGAAGGTTTCATAGCAAAGAACCAAGAACATATGGTATGCAAGTTGAAAATGTCCATTTATGGACTTAAGCAAGCATTTAGGTCATGGAACATCTGATTTGATGAAGCAATCAAATCATTTGGTTTTGAACAAAATCTTGATGAACCATGTGTGTACAAAAGACATCAAGATAAAGTAGTAATGTTCCTAGTGCTTTATATTGATGATATTCTACTCATTGGGAATGATGTAGGGGTAATGTCATCAGTAAAGATTTGGTTGTTAAGCCAATTTGAAATGAAGGACTTAGGTGAAGCTAACTTTATTCTAGGAATCAAACTTTGGCGAGATCGCAAGAATAAGATGTTAGGTTTATCACAAACTGGGTATATAGATAAGGTTCTAGAACGGTTTAGCATGCAAAACTCCAAGAAAGGATTACTTCCTTTTAGACATGGAGTTCCTCTATCTGATGACCAAAGGCCTAAGACTCTTGAGGAAGAAAATATGATGAGACAAGTTCCTTACGCTTCTGCAGTGGGAAGTCTCATGTATGCCATGCTATGTTCTAGACCAGATATCTGTTATTCAGTTGGCATGGTCAGCCGATATCAATCAAATCCAGGACTTAAACATTGGCAAGCTGTAAAGCATATTCTTAAGTATCTACGGAGAACAAGAGATTATATGCTTGTTTACCATAATGAGGATTTGATTCCCATTAGTTATACAGATTCAGATTTTCAGTCAGATCTTGATTTCAGAAAATCCACTTCAGGTTGTGTGTTCACCTTAGGAGGTGGAGCCATTAGTTGGAGGAGTGTTAAATAATCTTATACTGCGGACTCCACCATAGAAGCTGAATATGTTGCTGCTTGTGAAGCGGCAAAGGAAGCTGTTAGGCTCAAGAAATTCCTTTTTGATCTTGGTGTTGTGAGAATGGAGCAAGTTACCATCACATTGTTTTGCGATAATAGTGGAACGGTTGCACAATTCACGGATCCAAGGAATCACAAGAAAGGAAAGCACATTGAGAGAAAGTACCACATTGTTCGAGAGTTTGTTGCTCAAGGAGATGTAGTAGTAGCAGCAAAGATTGATAGTGCCAGTAATCTAGCCGATCCCTTTACTAAAACCTTGCCACAAAGGACTTTTGAGTCACATTTGGAGGGAATGGGAGTTAGACTAGTACACAATAGTCTTTAGGACAAGTGGGAGATTGTTAGGATATATGCCCTTAAATCCTATTGTATGATGCTATATATGACATTATGTATGACTTAATGTTATGATTAATAAAGTTGTTTTATTATTATCTAAAATAATGGTAACATGAATATTTGAACATTATCATATAGTCCATGAGATGCATAGTATGTGATTTATGTGATTTAGTCACGGAAGATATAGATCGCAAGTTCTTTGTGAACTCAAAATTATAGTTTGTAGTCGGTGATGAAATTGGGCATTTCATCTGCGAAGACTATAACATATTAACTAAGATGATTTGTCTTGATCATGGAAGTGGAGACTTCTAGTTAATATGTTGATATGTTTTAAGAGTTAAGACATATTAAACTGAACCGCTGTGAGATTTATTATTTTCCTAATGACTGTCAAATGAATAATAAATCTCACGACTTCTATTTGTATGAACTTTTAATCTTGAGAGAATAATGAACCTGATCATGAGATATAGGTTGCTTTGATATATCAGAAGTGAGATCTAAAGTCATGATCAAAACCTTAGTATGTTGGGCAGCCACATTTAGTGTTGATGGAACATATATTCTCAAGATGGAAGTCATAATCTCTTAACAGAGATATAAGATATTCCCTTGAGATAAGTTTAATAGGTTTGGTTATTCAAAGTGTTAGGCCTAACTACTTTAGTAAAAATATATTAAAGTATATATTTATGGAATTAGATTTCATAAATATATGATGAATAACTTAAAAGGATTAAACCGGGTACTCAAGGATTAAGATGTAGTAATTAACAAAGTGGCAGTCTATATTTATGACTTTGTATTACTACGAATATTTTATGAAGGGGTTGCATGTATAATAAATTCTTGGGATATAATTTATTAATAAGACTTAGAGTGCAATTATATTTATATAGTGGTATTAAATATAATTAATGGTAACTTTGGGCTTGTCAAGAGTTGATAGAAAAGCCCAAGGCCCATTGGAGCTAGTGTCTTATTGGTTCCTTTTGGTCCCACTCCAAGCCACACACTAAAGCCAAATTGGAAAGGCCTAATAGATTGGCCCAATTAGATAATCAGTTAGTTATAAAAGGGAGAAACACACAAAAAATTTTATAAGAGAAAAAGAAACATCATTGTGAAGTGGTGTGTATGTGCAAGTGAAGCCATTCAATTATTCTCCCTTAGAAACTGATTAAGAGACCACACTTCTTTGGCGTAAAGTGGAATTGGAGTTAAGGTTAAAAGTGTTCCAAAGTACTTCTAATCTTTTGTTTTGAATTTCACCGCACCAAGGTACGCAATCTCGTTCCTAAATTCTAAAATTTACATAGTGCATGTTATCAATCATGAGTGAAATAGATCCATTTTTGTTGCTTTCGCTGTGTGTTTTGTATGAGATATAAAACCAGATTTACCTACAATTCCTCCTTGGCTGACTATTAAGCCGAGCAATTTCCCTGAACTAGCTCCGAAGACACACTTGTTAAGGATTAGTCTCAATCTGTATTTGACGAGGTTCTTGAACAGCTTTCTCAAATCTACCAAATGATCCCTAGAAATGCGGGATCTGGCAATCATATCATCTACGTAGACTTCGATCTCTTTGTGCATCATATCATGGAACAAAGTTACATTGGCTCTGGTGTTTTTCAAGCCGAATGGCATGACGTAATATGCATAAGTTCTCCAATGAGTGGTGAATGCGGTCTTAACCTTGTCCTCCTTGGCCATTTTGATCTGATTATAGCTTGAGAACCCATCCATGAAGGAGAAGAACCTGTTGGTAACAAAGTTATCGATTAGTGTATCGTTATGCGGCAATGGAAAGTTATCCTTAGGGCTGGCCCGGTTCAAATCTTTGTAATCAACGCACATGCGTACTTTCCCATCTTTTTTAGGCACGGGAACAATGTTGGCGACCCAATCTGAGTAGGCTATGATGGTAAGGAAACCGGCTTTCAACTATTTTTCTACTTCTTTTTTGATCTTCAAAATGATCTCGGATTTCATCCTTCGAAAGGATTGCCGCACTAGAGGGCATTCTAGCTTAACAAGAATTTTGTGGACAATAATCTCAGTATCTAACCCTGGCATATCTTGGTAAGACCAAGTAAATATCTCTTTGAATTCCTTGAGTAGCGCTTTAAGCTCAGGTTTCATGTCTATAGGAAAGTTCACCTTAATTGTGACGGGCTTTTCATTCTCACCTTCGTTGGCCAGGTTAATAGTTTTTGTCTCTTCTATGTTGGGCTTCGACCCTTCGCTCTCTTTATTTAAAGCTTCCAAAATATCACGACGTAAATTCATAATTTCCTCTAATCCTTCAATATCATGATCCAACTCTATTTTCTCATTTATGTCATCAATATCCTCATTATAGCAACTAGATGATGTACCTGCTTGGGAATTAGAATAGATCCTATAGAAAGTAAAGAAGTAAATGCAAGAATTTCCTGAATAATACGCTGGATAATTTCATTAATGGATTATAGATAGGGAGGTAACAAAGTTCATGCCTGATAATGATAACATGGAAATGCTTTTTTTTTTTTTTTTTTTTTGGAAATAAACTAGGAAAATGCAAACAAGAAATGCAAAAAGAAGGAAATAAACTTGTAAAACAAACTAGATATGCTATTTCAACTCTTTCGGGCAATTGGAGGACCCAACCACACGATGATGGAATACTCCATACTTAACTGGTGCAACCATAAAGCAGGGTTCGATGGTCCAATGGGCTACTGTCTCGCCTAGCACATAGGGCCTAATAGTAGAAATCAGAACATCTTTTGGGGATATAATAGCATTCACTGATAATTCCTCGGGACATAAGCAAATAAAACCAGCCAAATCTGATTCCTTCTGGCCTGATTCCTATGCCATTTTTGATTTGATGACCTCGGTCAGAGCTAGAAAAGTGACCCTGATGTGGGGAATAGGCATCCCTTGGCCAATACACTTCCTTTTCTTTCCCCCTGAAGCCTGGAAAATTTCTTCACTGGAGGGGTGGTAGCCTAGACGGAATCCCCTTTTGTTGTCCAGGAGTTCAACCAAAGAAGCCTTCCCACGTCCTATGGCCTCGAGGCCTTGGCCCAACTTATAGTCAAATTTAAGCATCTCCTTGGTAGCCATAAAAGTAGCTGAGGGCCATACAGACTTAAGCTCCGGAGCTCTGGAGATCATAGAGACTACCTTGAAACTATGAAAAGTTGCCTCTGGAAAGGCATTGGCACCAATGTAAAGGATAGAAGCCTTTTGAAGATAGACAAGGGCTTTTCATCCAATAATAGTGATCATTTGCACCTCGCAGAGAGTGCCATCAAAGGCTCTAATGATTATGGTGGTAGGGCAAATAAGAGAGGTATCCACATTCAACTGCTCTATAGTAGACATTGGGTAAACATTCAAGGCCGATCCATTGTCAATCAGTACTCTGGAGATGATCATGTCCTCACACCTCACTATAATGTGCATGGGCAAAGTATGCTCTCTACCTTCTGGAGGTAGCTCATCATCTATAAAGGAGACCATACCCTCGAAGGCAGATTCTGTGTCACTCGTAGGAACACATGTCTCTTTCAAGACTTTCAAGAGAGCCTTACGATGGACATCGGAGGATAGCAATAGCGCCAAGATAGAAATCTAAGCTGGCGACTTGTTTAGCTGCTGAATCACACTGTATTCTGAGTTCTTGATAATTTTCATGAATTCCTCGGCTTCCTCGGCTGTGGCCCTGCTCTTGACAGTTTCGGTTGTACCCTTGCTAGCCTCTTTCCTTCTCTTTTCTAACTCCTTAAGAGTATAGTAGTGGCCAATCCTAGTAAGCCCAGATAAGCCTGAAGAGATATTGGAGCAGACCTCCTCTATTCCGATTCGAGTGGAGATCGAGGACACCTCGTCTTCCATGGGACACGATGGTCATCCTCATAAGGGAACGACTTTGGCATGTGAATGATAACACCTTCCTAAGTTTGCAAATTGGCCGCTATGGAGAACATTTTAGAATTAATGACCACTGGACTTTGTAGAATGGCTTCAAGAGCTTTGGAGCAGGATACACTAGAGATTCCTGAGGTAGATTTTGGCAAAATGAGAGGATCGAAACCTCGGATAGCGGGAACAATGATGGTTCCCTCCTGAACTGATGATGAAGCTGGTCATGCGATTGTAGATAATGCAAGAATTAGAGGAGTGAATCCCTTGATGGCAAGTAGGGCTTTCCCTTTCTCTAAATCTGATGGCCTTGAATCCGTCAGTGATCCTATGATCTCCTCAATGACTACTAAAAAGGGAGGCACTAAAGTAGCTTTACTAAGGTAGTTCTCTAGATATTCGTCCCAGTCTTTCCTTGAGCTAACTGATATAGCGTTACAACTAGTTCCTAACTAGGCAGTTGGAGGACATAGGCTGGCTGCCATGCAATCACCTCTTCACATAATTTCCTTTTTGATCCAGATGATACCACGGCCGGCTAAACTTTGAACCTATGCTCGGAGCGCTTTACAGTCAAATAGGGCATGCTTGTCTCCACTTTCACATAATGAGCAGTTTCCCCAATCAAATTCTGGAGTTCCCATACCCTTAGGATCAAGGTGGCTCTCTTGGACCAAGGCTTAAATCAAGGCCTTCCATGGTAATGATGGTAAGGAGAAATCCAAAACCCTTTCTTCCACTGTGATGATGGTGTTCACATTCCCGTCCTGATGGGGAGGCAAAGGGTTGGTGTTGATGTTCAGAGTGGCTACATTATCAAACTGTATCAACTTGTTATCAATGAGATCATGGACACCTTCCCTTAACTTGTAGCATTCTTCCAGGGTTTGCCCTTCGGCCCTAAAATGGTGTTCACACTTCTTAGACGAATCGAAGCCAGGTGATGGACGGCATTCTTTGGACCTGGTAAACAACGAGGTCACTAACTTCCTCTCCAGCAGGTAAGCATAAAGATCTGCCATGGGCATGGGTAATTGAGTGTATTTCCAGTTTTCCCTCCTAAAGGGATGAGGCGGGTTTAGCCTCCCTTTCAGATTAAAGCCTTTGTTAGGTGCTTAAGTAGGCTGAACCTGTTGCTAATAAGGTCTACCAGCTAGGGCTGCATAAGTAAAAGTAGTACCCATAGGCCTCTCTGGTGTATTGTCAACCATGTGATCATTGGCTTCCTTAGTCTTATGACCGATCAATTTCTTTACCTGTTGTTTGACCATGGAGCTCAAGGACTCGGGACCTATGATCTTCTTACTTCTAATACCCTCGTCGATGCACTCCCCAATAGGGATAAGGCTAGCAAAATGAATGACTTTGGTGCTGATCATCTTCTCATAGTAAGGAGTCTTAAGGTTGTCAATGAACCATTTGATCATCTTATTTTCCATCATGGGGGGTTGCACTTGTGCAACTAGTTCACGCCACCTTTGGGCATATTTTCAGAAAGATTCCCGACTCTTCTTCTCTGTTCTCATAAGGACCGTGCGGTCGGGAGCTATCTAAGTGTTGAACAGGTAGTATTCCTGGAAAAAGTTAGCCATTTCCCTCCAACTAGAGGTCTTTTCCAATCACGCATACCATTGGCCGCAAGGCTAGTCAAACTATCGAGGAAAATTTGACAAAGTAGAGGTTGATTATCCCCATAAGGAGCCATCTTCCTACAGAGCGTGCACAAGTGTGCACAGGGGTCTCTAGTGCCATCATACTCAACGAACTCTAGTGCCTTGAACTTAGGAGGCACAATAACTTGAGGGAAGTCGATCAGACTATCTAGATTAATGCTTTAATGGGCGTTAAAGCCATCTATGATACGAAGCTTTTCTGCTAGAGTTTCCACTTGGCTTATGACTTGGCCATACCTTAATTCGGGGTTCTTGTCCTTAAAAGGATCTGTCTTTTGGTCATCGCCCTGGGGTGGTACATTGTGGCCTTAATTCTGTCTTGATGGGGGCTGATTTTCATTCTCCGTTTAGGGACCTCCTTAACTATGACTAGAGGAGTTTTGTCCTTCTCCTACAACCAATTGTTGCACCATGCGCATCAATTTTGACACTTGCTTTTTTATTTTAGCGAACTCAGTAGGATTCACTTTGAGAGTCAAAGGCCCACTAGTAGACATCTCTCTTGCATGAACCTAGTGATGATGGAATCACGATGTGGTGGTAGCTTAGACTGTTTCTTTTTAGCAATCTTTTGATCCTGCGAATAGATGGGACGAGAACGGGCTGTGTTTGACAATGTGGAAACACAACACCAAAATCAAGTTAGTTTATGTCTTAGTTAATTAACATGCACCTACCATTTTCAAAAAATTTGGCTTTGCACCTTGATCGGGTATTTATCATGATGGTTTTCTACCATGATGCGAAATTAATGCACTAAATTGGCAAGTAAATGAAACTTTCATGATATGTTTGGTAATGCGGGAAGGACCCGTCTTTTGATTATATGCTGATACAAGACTTGCTTTTTCAATGCTGGGTTCATCGGCTCCAACAGTGGGCCTTTTACAATACAAGGAAATGCAATTACAAGGAAAAGGTTGGCTTTTGACGATGTAGGCTTCTTGGGGGAGCTCTTGAACACTGGGAACTCATGGGGGAGCCCCTAGACTCTTGATGTCTAGGACCTCATGGCAATTTTGACACCTTGGCAATTTCGAATCTTCGACCTTGGACCTTAAATCTCTTGGTAACTTGGATAGCATGGATCTCTTGGACTTTGGATCTCTTGGGGAGGCCTTGGACTTTTGACATATAGGACTTCTTTGCAATTTTGACATCTCTTGGCAATTTGGACACCTTGGCAATTTGGATCTTGAATCTCTTGGCAATTTTGTACAGCTTAGATCTCTTGGACTTTGGATCATTTGGGGGAGCCCTTGGATTCTTGATGTCTTGGACCTCTTGGCAATTTTTCAGTAGCATTTCCTCCTGAGAAGAGTTTTGGTTACTTGCCATAGATTTTATCTTTGCACAATTAGGTGATGGAATCATTTAGTGTATGCATGAATGCCCTTGTAGGATTGTAAACCCTTAGGGATGAGGTGTGATATAGCATGTACAAGCAACGGGGTTGCTTTCCCTAGGGGTTTAGTCACGGATGCTGTGCAAGCAGGATAGAAGGAACCTAATTACAGCACAATTTCTTTAGCTCAAGCAAAAAGGGTGCACCTATTACAAGAAACTTTCCCCTGACCTCTAGCCCTAGAAGGGTATCCTTTCCTAGGCTTGGATGTTCACTCTCTGGGCTCCACCTAATCCTGATGGTCTCTGGCTTTAATCTAGTCCTCACGGGTTTGACATAACTAGGCCAACTATATGCAAAGGCTTAACTAGTAGGTTGTTCCTATCCTAGGGGGACTCAATCACCATACCCTTCCTTTCATGGAAGTTATCGGGTAGGAAGGACCGAGGGGACCTTTTCAGCTACTCTTGTCCACTCATGAATCCAAAAGTGCCTTCAAAGTCAGTTCCAGATCTAACAATGGGTAACACTGCCAATGTTTACATCTAGGTATCTGCAAATGGGGTGATGAAATTCCCAAAAAGATGTGACTACGCCAGGTTCGGCTAAAAAAGGGTGTATATGTCATGCAATTCTTATTGAAGGGGAAATACTTTTTTTAAAAGCACAACAGATATATATATATATATATATATATATATGAAAGCAAATAAAGGTGTAGCGGAAATTAAATTTTGCTACCCTAAGTTTGCATGTGAAGGAAAGTGGTAAAGCATGCAAGGATAGCTGTAAAGCCCCCCTAAAAATTCCTCACACCCCTTTTTGGAAAGGGATTTTTAAAAAATATTTTTTGCATTTTTGGAAATTGTCTACTAGGATAGAGTAGAAACCTTTTTCAAAAGGAAAGCCCTAGAAGCCAATGTCATTTTTTGTGATTTTGATAGCCAATGTCCAAAGATTATGGTTTTATCAAAAGCTCTAAAGACTAAACTCTCTAAGTGTCCCTAGCGCGGGGCCTGTTGGAAGCCCCCTTTCTCGAATGATGAGGAATGGTCTTTTGCGTTGCATGGTTTGCGCAGAGCTTTGGGTGCTCTCTCTCTATCTCGATGGAGGAGGGTAGGTGTCTACCTTTAGTGGTGTGGCAGGACTCTTGGCCAAATTTTAAGTGATTACTAAAGGTAAGTGAAGTTGCCATCAATCATTGGGTTATTCTTAGGTGTGATTTGTTGATACCGTACTTTTCACGCCCTCGATTTACATGCTAGACCACGAAAAATCCAAAAATATATCTCTCCATGAAGCCACAAGAATATCCTAAATGATATGGATAACCCGTTCAAACACCAGAGCCCTTAAGTGCTCTTTTTAGCCAAAATGACCAAAATGCCCCTAGTCAGCCCTGGGTTTGACTGAAGGTCAAACGAGGTCAAAACCCTCGCAAAACAATGATTTTCATGATTTTACATCAAACCCGAGCTTCTCAGAGACTTTTAGCAATTTTGACCAAGTTTGACCCGGAGTTGACCCTGAATAGGCCCAAAAACCCTAATTTTGTTCCAGCTGTTAGAATAGGTTGAATCCAATGCCATTGTGAAGATTATCAAATTTTCATTCCAAAGACTATTCATGGGTCAAAATCGGAGTTAGAACGATCAAGATATCACAAAAGCCGGGATAACGCACTGATCGATGCTCCACTAACTTCCGAGAGCCATAACTCCGACCGTTGGATTTTCAAGTTCTATATCTTTTTAGAAACAGAATGTCAAAATCTTTCTAGGGGTTTCAAGATCAACCCCATCAAAGATCAATTGGGGCTGGTAGCCCTTGAAAGGCCGCCACCTCAAAAAGCACGCTCTACATGGTTTTTCTACACATTTTTCCCCTCCCAAACACAAAAATCACCCAAAAAAACACATCAAAGCTTCTTAATTCTTGCTTCTTCACCAACAATACAAGGTAGTGTTCTTGTATCCAATCTTCTTCTCCCTAGTTCTACATCTTGGATTTAGGGTTTAGGGGTATGGATGTAGCTTTTGAACTATCATCTACACCCCTAACCTTTTAAATCTTTTTCCAAGCATATTTCTTGCTCTTTTTGCTATAATAACATGATTTATTGCTTTGTCTTGTTTCTAGCATGTTTTTAGCTTGGATCCATGTTCTTCCATGCATGTTCACATGTTATTTGTCCGGATCTACATGCTTTATGCTTATGCTATGTGTCTGTGCCTAGATCTATATTTTCTATGTGTTTTTTGGCTAGATCCACATGTTTCTATGCTCGTTCACATGCTAGTTGTCTTGATCTACATGTTTATGCTTTACGCCATGTTTTCCCATGCTTTGTTCAACTTTTTGCTCTATGTTGATGTTAGGGTTACATACTCATATGCTTGTATGATGTTTGGCTATGCCTGGCTTAAATCTATGTGTTTATCCTTTGTTGCCATGCTATAGGGTTAGATCCATGTCTTCACATGCTTATATGCTTGGATTCACGTTCTTCCATTTTATGTGCTAGGATCTACATGTTTACATGCATGTTTCTATGTCTATATGTCTAGATCTATGTGTTCACATGTCCACATGCTTGGATCTATGCCATGTTTGTGTGCCTAGACCTAGGCTATGTTTGTCATGCCATGTGCTACTGTAGCCATTTTGTTGCTTTTATCTCTCCTTCTTGTGTTTTGGCCTATTAGTTCAAACCTGATCTGGACCCCATGGTCTTGGTCATCATCCATACACCTCGGCCTATATCAAAGGGTTTGGATCATCCTTATTTTCATGTCTTTGCTTGCTTCCTTCTATGCTTTATGCTTGTGTTAGCCTCTCTAGTTCCAAACTTTTCCACGTTGGACGCCCTTAGCAGGTTTGGAGTTGTGTGGTTACATCCGATGCCCATGATGCCTTGTTTAGGTGTAACCACTTAGGATGCGTCTCCGAACATGAGGTTGCTTCGTGCATACCTTTCCTCGTTCCGCACTGTGCAATGATATGCTTACCATGCTTGTTTGCTTCACCCATTGGATTTCTATGGATCTTTACTTGCTTGCTTACATGTCCATGCATGAGTCTTGTTTACTAGTGTGTCATTCATACTTTATCACAATGAAGTTATAGACATTCAATCCGAACCTACATTTGTCTCTCGTGGACACCACCTTTTGTTTGCTTGTTTGCCTTTTTGCTTGTTTTTCTTGTTGTTTGTCGTATCTCCTTCCACATGCTATTTGCTTCGCTTGTATGCTTGTTTGCTTTACACCCATTGCACATTATCCACGCATCTCTTTCTTTCCATTGCTTGTTTTCTAGTTTCTTGTCTTTTCCTTTGCATGTATGCACATGGAGTGAGGACACTTGGAGCTAGGGCACAATCTCCGAGGCGTAGGCAAAAAGGGCACGGATGCACGCATGTTAAGCCAAGCGCTATGTTCAGTAGCTTTAGGAGCCTAGTTTAGCCTATCGCTTTGATTTTGTACTCTTTAAACCCCCTTTCTTCCTCCCTATTTTCTCTCTTAGATGGTTTGTATTAGGTATATCATGTCCTGTAACATTCGTCCTCATCTCTAGAGCATGGCAACCCCTACTCTGTGTGCGTGCATCATGCATGATGTATGTATATATATACCTACTAGCCCCCTTCTGATGTGATTGTCACAATCTATGTCACCTAAGGCAAGCGATGCCTAATTTCCACCGCGAAAGTAAGGTGACACGTCGTCGGATTTTGGTTGTGGAAATCTGGTACTTTACTCGAATGCCTCAGGAAAGCATTGATTGGGACCACACCCATTCAAAAACCAAACCTCAAAGCCCCTATGCATGCAAAGCCCTGAAAGCCAATGCCAAAATCACATTTTTACTGCCAATTTCCAAAAATTAAGGTTTTATCAAAACAAAGGACTATCCTTGGACAGGCGTTATGGGGTGCCTAACACCTTCCCCACACGTAACCAAACTTTCAGACTCAAGAATCAAGATTTTTTGCCATCCACATTAGATTAGGAAAAATGACCTTTTTCTTAGCCTAGGATTGGTAATAAACTAGAAACATGTGTCTAATCATAACTTAGAAAAACCTAATGATTGGTAGCGACTTCACTTGCCTTTGATAATCCCTTAAAATTTGGTCAAGATTCTTGCCACACCACCAAAGGTAGACACCTACCCTCTTCCACAGAGAGAGAGAGAGAGAGAGAGAGAGAGAGAGCACCTGAAGCTCCACACAAAAGACAGTCATCGAAAGGGGCCTCCAACGAACCCCACGCGCGCGGGAGCGTCGCCACAACAGGTGGTTAAACAAAGGTCCACAGTTCTCCATTTAAGGCCAGCGTCGACAAACTGGCGACTTCACTAGGGATACTTAGAGAGTTTAGCCTTTTGAGCTTTTGATAGAACCATAATCTTTGGATATTGGCTTTTAAAAACACATAAATTGGCATTGGCCTCCGAGGCTTTCCTTTTGGAGAAGGCTTCTACTATATCCTACTTGACTATTTTCAAAAGAGCAAAAATCTTTTTCCAAAAAAATCCTTTTCCAAAAAGGGGTGTGAGGTATTTTAATGGGGCTTTACAGCTTTCCTCACATGCTTTACTACTTTCCTCGCATGCTTTACAGCTTTCCTCACATGCAAACATAAGGTAGCAAGATTTAATTTCTGCTACACCTTTTTCCACTTTCATATATATATATATATATATATATCTGCCGTGCTTTGAAAAATTCTTTCTCCTTCATTAAGGATTGCATGACATATACACCCTTTTTTAGTCGAACTCAGGCTCCACACTGCTGGCGTAGTCACATCTCGTTGGGCATTTCATCACCCCATTTGCAGATGCCCAGATGTAAACAGCGACAGTGTTACGCATAGTTAGATTTGGGGCTACTTTTGTAGGCACTTTTGGGTCCACGGGTGGACAGGAGTAGATAAAAAGGCCCCCTCAATCCTTCCTACCCTACAACTTCTATGAAGGGAGAGGTATGGCAATTGAGTTCCCCCAAGCTAGGAACAACCTACTAGTTAAGCCTTTGCATACAGTTGGCCTAGTTATGTCAAACTCGTGCTGATTAGATCAAAGCTAGAGCCCATCAGGATTCGGTGAAGCCCAGAGAGTGAACATCCAAGCCTAGGAAAGGATACCCTTTTAGGGCTAGAGGTCAAGGGAAAGTGTCTTGTAACAGGTGTGTCCTTTTTGCTTGCACAAAAGAAATTGTGCTCTACTCCAGGTTCCTTCTATCATGCTTGCACAGCATCCATGACTAAACCCTTAGGGAAAGTTGTTAGGATTAGTGCCCTTAAATCCTATTGTATGATGCTATGTATGACATCAAGTATGACATTATGTATGACGTTATGTATGACTTAATATTGTAATTAATAAAGTTGTTTTATTACTATCTAAAATAATGGTAACATGAATGTTCAAACATTATTAAATAGTCCATAAGATGCATAGTAGGTGATTTATGTGAAAAGTCACAGAAGATATAAATCACAAGTTCTTTGTAAACTCAGAATTATAGTTTGTAGTCGGTGATGAAATTGGGCATTTCATCTGCGAAGACTATAACATATCAGCTAAGATGATTTGTCTTGATCTTGGAAGTGGAGACTTCTAGTTGATATGTTAATATGTTTTAAGAGTTAAGACATATTGAACTGGACCGCTGTGAGACTTATTATTCTTCTAACAACTATCAAATGAAAAATAAATCTCACGACTTCTATTTGCATGAACTCTTAATCCTGAGAGAATAATGGACCTAATCATGAAGTGTAAGTTGCCTTGATATATCAAGAGTGGAATCTAAAGTAACGGTCAAACCTCAGTATGTTGGGCAACAACATTTAGTGTTGATGGAACATATATTCTCAAGATGGAATTTACAGTCTCTTAACGGAGATACAAAATATTCCCTTGAGATAAGTTTAATGGATTCAGTTATTCAGAGAGTTAAGCCTAACCACTTTAGTAAGAAATTACTAAAGTATATATTTATGAAATTGGATTTCATAAGTATATGATGAATAACTTTAAGGGATTAAACTGGGTACTCAAGGATTAAGATGTAAAAATCTACAAAGTGGTAGTCTAAATTCATGAATTTGTATACGAATGTTTTATGAAGGGGTTGCATGTACAATTAAGTCTCAGGATATAATTTATTAATAAGGCCTAGAGTGCAATTATATTTATATAATGGTATTAAATATAATTAATGGTAACTTTGGACTTGTCAAGAGTTGACAGAAAAACCCAAGGCCCATTAGAGTTAGTGTCTTATTGGTCCCACTCCAAGCCACACACTTAATCCCAATTGGAAAGGCCCAAAAGGCTAACCCAATTAGATAACTAGTTATAAAGAAAGAAACATGCAGAATTCAAAAGGTACAATGAAATAATATATGTGAGTGTTGGACATTCATTCAATCTCTCTAAAATATCACACATAACTGATTGAGAGACCACACATCTTGGGCATTAGTGAAATTGGAGTGAAGATTGAAAGTTGTAAGTTCGTTTAAACCTCTTAAACCCAAACAGATTAACCTAGAGAATTGGCCAAGTGATTAACTTAGGTAATTTAAACAGATCTAGGTTAACACAAATATATCAAATCATGTAGAAGTGCGGAATAATAAAGAACACATGATATGATGACCCAGGAAAACCAAACTGGTAAAAAACCTGGGGAGGATTTAACCTAACTATCCTTAAGGTAAAACGAATTCACTATGAAAGAATCGAAGTTTACACAATAGAGACTTAGACCACTAACATCCTATTGCTACCTGCCTATAGGAAACTTACTACCACGACCACGTGACAGCTCCGAGATCCACGGACTCCTTCTTTCCTTGAATTCTTCAGCAAAGCACAAGCAACACCTGCTTGTATATCTTGAAGCTCTTTTGTTCTGCAACTGTATGATTTACCAACCTCTTGACATGAATCTTGAGTTTGGAAACCCTAAGTGTATGTGAAGGTAAACACCTCTAGATCTAACAAATAGATTCACAAACACAGCATTCAGAACTCTCAAAATGTGGCTAGGGTTTTCCCTTATATACTTAGGGCAAAACATAAAACCCTATACATTAAATGGGCTAGGGCTGAGTTGGAAAAATTCTACAGAAAAACGTTCTGCACAATTTTCGATCGATCGAGTCAGGCAAAAAGTGCATAGTAATTTTGCAGTCAACTCGATTCCAACTTTACATAAAAAGCCATACTTTGAGCAAGTCTAACACAAGACTTAAAGAATGTTTTGATCATGGTTTGCCAACATTACAAATTGAAGTTCTAATACATTAGTTCCTAATTCTTAGAACCTAACAAACTCCCCCTTTGGCAATCCGTGACAAGGAATATTCCTGTAACACTTAACAAACACATAAACGCATGTGTGGAATATAACAAGGAATATAGAAAAAAACTTCTTGATTTCACATGACACAAAATGAAGACATATATCATGAATAGCATCATAAATATAAATCAATAAGCAAAGTAGCATAGTGAAACAAGAAACAAATACATAAAAATGTATCTCAAAAAAAATCTCCTAACAAGAGCTAAAAATGTAAATACAAAGTGAAGCATCTAGATACAATCTAATAACTCCACAAGCTCAATAGTATCACAATAAGGTACAAAACTCCCCCTAAAACAAAAAACTCCCCCTAAAACAAAAATATCCTCTACAAGATATGAACTCCTCAATAGAATGCACTCTCCCTTTTTGTGACGAATTGCCAAAGGGCACTCACTCATCATCAAAAGGAGGCGGCGGAGGAGAACGACGAAAGCTCGCCAATCCGCTCTCAAAGCTCGAAGCTCATCAAGAACATCCATCAGAAGCTGACCATGAGCCACCTGAACGGTCATGACAGTATCTAGAGTCCGACGAATATCAGAAACATCCGAAGGAGAAGATGGAGGAGCATCATCATCAGCAGCAGCAGTATCAGCAGACGTCTCAACTGCAGGAGCATCTGTAGAAGAAGAAGGGAATGGAGTGACACCGGAAGGTTTTACCCTAGGACGCTTAGAGCTTGCTCAAAGTTGAGCAGCCCTTTGCCTCAAAAAGGTAGCACCTATAGGAGCAATAACGAGTACGGGCTCAAAAGCAGGAAAATCACCTAAACCTAGGTGAAGGAGAATCCTATGAATAAAAACAGGAAAGAATAAAGCATGAGCCGTAGAACTAGACTTATGTACCTCGTTCAAAGAACGAAGGAACAAATGAGGAAAACTGATAGGGGCATCAGTAACAAGTGTATACAAAAACACATATCGCTCAAGAGGGATGGTATGGAGATGAGAAATGGGCCACAAGGAATGACACGCTATCCTAAAGAAGAGATAATGAAGCTCGGAAAGCTCAGCAGATGTGATCCAAGGATCAGAACGCCACTGGATAGAAGACCCAGTGATGTATGACATAACATCATCTAGAGGCGAAGACACATCATAAGGAAAGACGGGATGATCAACAACAGGCACCCCAAGAGCATCAGACACTACCGAAGGGGTAATGCAATACTCCACACCTCGTAACCAAACCTTAACCAAGGTGTTGTTATCATAGAGGTGGATAGAGAGGTTCGAATAGAACTCTCTAATCAAGGTAGCAGGAGGAGGATGCTCAAAATCTAGCAAAGATAACCAACCCCGACGCTCAAAGTTACGTCTCACCTCAGGATCAACCTCATCTAGAATGACCCTACGCTCAGCCTAAATATGACGCCTAAGATTAAGGGTCTCATATGTCTCTTAGTTCTTCTCACTAGGGAACCGATCACTATCAAAGGAAGGTGAAGGGTCAGAAGTCCTATGGGCTCTAGTTTTCCTAGGCATGGTGCTAAGGACAGAAAAGAGAGACACAGAAAGAGAAGAGCAAAAACAAAAACTAAGGGCAGACTGCAAGTTAGCACAACATAAAAGATAGACAAAAAAAAAATCTATATGATGCATAAACAAAATATGCACATGATGCATGAATTAATGCAGTGACATAGGTCAATTATGATCCAAATTAACAAATTTGCCTTGAGCATACAATTTAAATCAAGAATACCCAATTTGGGAAAATCTCAAATTTTCAAAACACAACAAATTGAGAAATTGATCATCACAACAGTTAATTAACATAATATAATTATCAAATTAATCAATCTAACAAGCCAATTTCATCAATTTATATCAAATTGAACAAAATCCCCAATTTCATCAATTTCGAGCCCTAGATTTTCAAATTTTCCACAAAACTCCAAAATAATCAAATTAAACCACATGGCATACTTGTAAATGGTGTCCCCACAAAAACCCATGATTAATTTGAAAGAAAAGGAGTCATAATCAAATCCAAAAATATCAAAACTCTAAATGCCGAAAATACCCAAAAATACATGAAAATTATGCATGAAACATGAAAATAAAATCAAAAGAAGGGACAAAAGAGTCTTACCGGCTTTGGGAGAGAGGATTGATGCAAAAAGAACAGACGAAAACGACATAAACAACAAAAATTGCTTTGACCGGTAGGTAGAGAGAAAAAGGTATTTGAAAAGATTTTGAAAAGTGAAGAATCACGTGAAGGAAAACCTTTTAAAAAAAAAAACATTCAGCCCGATTTTCGATCGATCGAAAATTACATTCGATCGGTCGAAAATCCTTCGATTGATCCAATACCAATCGAGGACCGATCGAAACAACCAGAGACTTTTTTGAGATTTTAAAAACATTTTCGATTGGTCGAAAAATACTTTCGATCGATAGAAATTTTGGAAAAATAGATTTTTCAAAAAACCAAGTAATTTCAGTGCTGAAAATCCTCAAAGCATTAGATTTTATTAATAGAATGCATGAGTATGAGATGAAATATTTTCCAAAAACCCATATTTTTAACCCAGATCTCTCAAAGAAAGATTTTCTCTTAATATCCCTCAACCATTTAAACAAGCAAACATGTTCTGCATCAATTTTCAGAAATATTCAAACTTGGTTGATCAAACCAAAAACACACAATAACATATACACATTTTAGCAGAGAATAACTTGTGTAGTGTGTGCAACTAGCATAAGCTTGAGAAACATGTGAGGTGATATGCACATATTGATCAATCACAGTTTCTACAAAATCCATCACATGAATTTGAAAGAGACTATTACTTAAAGACTTACATCATATAACTCTCACATCTCCTAGAATAAAAGCTTGCAATCATGTAAGTTTCTTGATTTGCCTCAAAATTAATATTTAATTTAATTGATTAGAAACTTAATAAGAGCTGGGATAATGTACACACCAATTTTATTTGAATTGTGAAATTATTATAGCCCAATAATGTACACACCAATTTTAATTAGAGGCTACACCTTATGTTCTTTTTGTGCATGTGCTACACTTTCTCGAGCACAAAATCTTACGATATGCACTAAAGTGTTCATGATTGGCTAGTAAACAGTGGTGAGATGGTTATTTATGCCTTTCTCATTAAGGTCAAGTCCGACAAACAAAGACATAAGACTTCAAGATCAAGATCATGTGATCAACAAATATAACATCTTCTCACACAACATGCACTACAAAACTTCAGCTAGTAAAGTGCAATTGAAATAAGTACATCAAAGCTAAACAAGGTACATAAACATGTTATGCAAAATTTGATTGACCAACCTTGTTATCAAATTCAAGAAAAAAATAGCAAAAACACAGTTTGCAAAATTTTTTTTTTAATATAAAAGAAATAAACATCCTAGAATGAAATGCATGAATGTTATGCAATGCAAATCCTAGAAACAAAGGTCACAAAAGATAGAGCAATGAAGCACAAGGACCATGTCAGACAGACTCAATTAGGTTGAGCCTTTTGCATCCAAAACTTTTTAGATGTAACTCTTGCATTGGAGTTATGATTTATATTAGAATTCTGACCAACTCCAGGATTGGAATAAAGGTTTAACGCCTTTACCAATTCACCAATAAGTATCATAGGATCATGTGCTTGGGGCACAGGTACTTTAGGTTTATTTGCTCGCTTTGCAGCTTGTAACTTAAAACAATTTGGACGAATGTGTCCAGACTTTCCACAAAAATGACAAACCCATGCAGGCTTATCATGCAACTTGCCCTTAAAAGAAGTAGAAGCTCTAGAATGAGAAGCTTGAAGATCAACCCTAATCTTCCTAGGTGGAGTAACATCTACAGATTTAACAGGTTCACTCACCAAGGGTTTGAAAATCTCACTCTTAGGAGGTTCAGAAGAGGGAACAAAGTTTGTGGAATGAGATTCAAGCACAGAGATACTTTCCACAAAACCTAAGCCAGTCTTGTCAGAAGGAGACTTTTGAACACTTAACATGTGATCAAGTTTGGAGCTTGCAGACCTATTAGTTTGTTCTCTAGCAACAGATAATTCAAGTTCCAAACATTTAACTTTATCAAGTAAAAGCATGTTCTCAGTTTTTACAATATTCAAAAGCTCATTTATATCAAACAATTTCACAAGTAAATTCTTCTTATCAAGTTCAAAGGATGCAATTTTCTTTAAGCCTAAATCAACATTCATGGCATCCTTTGCAGCAACTTTGCAAAGTTTATTATAGGCTTCCTGTAAATCTGCATCTTCAGAGAGTTCCCCATCAGAAGGGTTCTCTTCAACAGACGTGCTTTCATTAACTACAGTAGTAGTAGTGAAAGCAATGAAGTTTCCATCCTCATCACTAGCGAATTCATTGTCAGAAACTTCATCATCACTAAGGGTTACAGCCATAGCCTTACCCTTAGACTTCAAGTATGTAGGACATTCAGATTTCATATGACCATACCCTTGACATCCATAACATTGTTGTCCCAAAGAATTATTAGAATGTTGACCTACTTTCTATTTAGGTTTTTCAGTGTTATTAACCTTAGTGGAATCATTCCTCCTAAAATTTCTAGGTTCAGCAGTGTTCTTACCTCTTGCCCTTTTGTTATTGTTCCTAAGAAAGTTTCTAAAGTTCTTAGCAAGATAGGCAATCTCTGTAGCAGAGTGTTCATCATCAAATCCACCATCCTCAACATCATCAATAGACTTAAGAGCCATTGATTTGGATTTGTTTGTCTTGGGTAGGTCCAACTTATAGGACTGAAGAGATCCTACAAGTTCATCAACAGAGATGGAGTCCACATCCTTGCTTTTAGTGATGGTAGTCACTTTGGGTCTAAAATCCTCAGTTAAAGATCTAAGAATCTTCCTAACAATTTTAAGTTGATCATAGATTTCACCCAAATTATATGCAGAATTAACAATATCATTCAGTTTAGCATAGAACTCATCAAAAGATTCATCATCATTCATTCTAATGCTTTCAAATCTAGTAGTTAATTACTGCAATTTATTTATTTTAACTGCCTTTGTGCCTTCATGCACAGTCTGGAGGATATTCCAAGCAGTATGAGCAACCTCAACATTAGAGATTCTCTTAAATTCCTCCATAGAGACAGCATTGAAAATAGCATTCATAGCTTTTCTATTGAAAGCAGCTACCTCCTTTTGAGAAGTTTGCCACTCACTTACAGGAGTAGTGGGCTTCTCCCATCTGTACTCAACGGAGTTCCAGACTCTCTGATCAATGGATTTCAAGAATGCTTTCATCCTTACTTTCCAATAAGCATAATTGTTCCCATCAAAATGAGGTGGAACAACAAGAGAGTGTCCATGTTCCATGACAACAGGGGTCAAGGATCAGCTCAAAGATCAAAGGAACAAAAACAAAAGCTACCCGCTCTGATACCACTTGTAAGTTCGTTTAGACCCCTTAAACCCAAACAGATTAACCTAAAGAATTGGCCAAGTGATTAACTTAGGTAATTTAAACAGATCTAGGTTAACACAAATATATCAAATCATGTAGAAGTGCGGAATAATAAAGAACACATGATATAATGACCCAGAAAAGCCAAACCGGTAAAAACCCTAGGGAGGATTTAACCTAGCTATCCTCAAGGTAAAACGAATTCACTATGAAAGAATCGAAGTTTACACAATAGAGACTTAGACCACTAACATCCTATTGCTACCTGCCTGTAGGAAACTTACTACCATGACCACGTGACAGCTCCAAGATCCACGGACTCCTTCTTTCCTTGAATTCTTCAGCAAAGCACAAGCAACACTTGCTTGTATATCTTGAAACTCTTTTGTTCTGCAACTGTATGATTTACCAACCTCTTGACATGAATCTTGAGTTTGGAAACCCTAAGTGAATGTGAAGGTAAACACCTCTAGATCTAACAAATAGATTCACAAACACAGCATTCAGAACTCTCAAAACGTGGCTAGGGTTTTCCCTTATATACTTAGGGCAAAACATAAAACCCTATACATTAAATGGGCTAGGGCTGAGTTGGAAAAATTCTGCAGAAAAACGTTCTGCACGATTTTCGATCGATCGAGTCTAATTTTCGATCGATCGAGTCAGGCAGAAAATGCACAGTAATTCTGCTGTCAACTCGATTCCAACTTTACATAAAAAGCCATACTTTGAGCAAGTCTAACACAAGACTTAAAGAATGTTTTGATCATGGTTTGCCAACATTAAAAATTGAAGTTCTAATACATTAGTTCCTAATTCTTAGAACCTAACAAATGTGTTCCCGAGTATTTCTAATCTTTGTTTTAAAATTCACCACACCAAGGTACACTTTATTGTTCTTCCATTCTAAAATTTACATAGTACATGTTATCAATTGCGAATGAAGTAGATTCGTTAATTTTTCGCTACATATGTTTTGTATATGATATAAACATATATTTTTCCAACAATTGGTATCAGAACGGTCTTCATTTCGAATCTGTATAACATGTTTTGTGAGTTTGGAATTAGAGATAATAGTTTCATGACGTTAAAAGATTATATTTGCATTTAATTTTCTGCATGGTTGTTGAAACTATGATTTGATAAAAATTGATATTGATGTTATGATGTTGTTTTAATATTGAATTTAAGTATGTTAAATTGATCTTTAAGGCTATAGCATTAATTGAATTAAGTTTTGATATCAATTTCCATCTATTATGTTCATATGGTGGTTGTTTGTTTATGAAAAACCGTTGAAAACTGTTAATATCTGAACTTGAAAAACTGAAAACACGAGCTTTTCGCGAGTAAGCTTACCTGCGAAAAATTCTACTGAAGCACAAAAATTTTTCGCGGGAAGTGTTCAATCGCGAGATCCCCGCGAGACAATAGCGAAAGTTTCTGTATGATTTTCTGTGTTTTCAATTTTTTGCTTAACACGTTTTTGCGGGTAGCACTCAGTCGCAAGACACTCGCAAAAATTGGGAATTCAGAGTTTTATTTTCAAAATATTTTCACATGTATAAAGTGCAAGGCTGTGTGTCATTAGTTTATGCATGTTTAAAGGATAAAAACCTTTAATTTAAAACATCTAGTGGGAGAGAGATGCAAGGGTTATATCTCACGGCCTCCATTGTCGGTTTATAGTAGTGTGATTAAGTACCTTGCCTTGGCATATATACCTTGCTCCCTTTGGAGGGTGTTTAATTCATGGTACTACAAGTTAGACTCCTTAATGATAGATGAAGTGTGTCTTTACATTGAGAACAACCACGCTTTCGTGGAGTTACTTGGTGACTCACATTGATTCTAGGAAATGGTGTGCACTAGACTAAGTATGATGTTAACCTCCCTTCGAAGCTATGTCATTATTACTTAGAGGCTAAAAGAAAAGCGTAAAATTATTTTCGTTTGGTAAGAGTTACCATGATAGCATTAATAATGAGGATAATCCTCGCTTAATCATAGTGATTGGTATGACCTCGCTTCTGAGGAATATTAATTGCGGGATTGGGTTGTCGTTGCATATATTATATTATGGTTTTATTAAGGTTCCATATTATATGTTTATATGCTAAATTGATAATGTCCAGCTTACTTATTATATTCATGTTTATTATTTCAGGTTTGAACATGGTACCATTTAGCTCACTTGTGACCATTCTTAATCACAACAAACTGACTGGATCTAACTATGTTGACTAGGAAAGAAATTTGGACATAGTTCTCACTGTTGAAGAATACAAATATGTGCTTACTAAACCATGTCCTAGCTTTCCTTCATTAGATGCTCTTCTTGAGGAAAAACAAAGATATGATCGTTGGCAGAAATCTAATGAGATGGCCAAGTGCTACATCCTAGCATTTATCTCAAATGTTCTACAGCATCAAATGCAGGATGTAGAACTAGCTTCGGACATTATGCTAAGTCTGAAGGAGATGTTTAGTGAGCAAGGCCGTTCCGTAAGGCAAGAAACCATAAGGCAAATTTATAACACCAAAATGGCTGAAGGTAGTTCAGTGAGAGAGCATTGTCTTACAATGATCTCTAATCTGAATACATTAAGTTTTAGGTGCCAACATTGATGAAGAATCCCAAATGGATATGATACTTCAGTCACTATCGAAATCACTCAAGGAATTCAGACTTAATTATAACATGAACAAAAAGATTTATTCTTTCTCTGAATTAATGAATGAGTTGGTAGCGGTGAAAGGCATCCTTGGTACTTCTAGTGTTGAAGCCAATTTGAGTGAAGCTCCTACTTCTCAACCTAAGTCAAAAGGCAAAGGTAAAAAGAAGAAGAAGAAGAAGGACTTCACCAAGCAAGAGGGTAAACAAATTGCCTTAGGGGTAGCTGACAAAGGAAAGAAGCTGAAAGGAAAATGTTTCCATTGTGGTGAAAAAGGACATTGGAAGAGGAATTGTCCAAAGTTCAAGGCTGCCAATAATAAGGGTATGAAAATTTCATTCCTTCTTGAAATATGTTTAGTAAAAAATCTCATGGATTCCTGGTATGTGGATTCAGGTTGTACTAATCATATCTGCAATTCTTTAAAGGGGTTCCAAGAGACCAGAAGGCTTAATGAAAGGGAATTGTTTCTTACTTTGGCTGATGGGAGCAGGATTCCAATTGTAGCTGTTGGTGTTTATAACTTATGTTTTGAGTCAAGAGTTATAATATTAAATGATTGTCTGTATGTACCTAATGTTCGTAGAAATTTAATTTCCGCAACTTATTTGGGTAAACATGGATATTGTGTTATCCTTAAAGACAATGCTGTAATAAAGAAGGATAAAGTGTTTATCTATTCTGGCAATATTGTGGATGGTCTTTATATTCTAACTCCTGATAAGCATTAATTATATAATTCTGAATTAGATAATAACTCTTATGTAAAATCATTAAAGAGAAAGTTTCCTTCTACTAATGATGCATATCTTTGGCACTTACGTTTGGGTCGTATCAATCCAAACAGAATTCAAAGACTGATTAAAGATGGACTCTTAGAGCCTTTGGACTTTGATAATTTTCTAGTTTGCGAATCTTGTTTGGAAGGTAAAATGACTAAACAACCTTTTCATGCAAAAGATAGAAGAGCCCAAGAGTTGCTTGAATTAGTTGATACGGATGTATGTGGTCTTATGTCAACCCAAGCAAAAGGAGGTTATGAGTACTTTATCACTTTTACCGATGATTACCTTAGATATGGTTATGTGTACCTAATGAAACGAAAGTCCGAAGCCTTTGAAAAGTTCAAAGAGTTTAGGGCTGAAGTTGAAAATAAATTAGGTAAACACATAAAAGCCATTCGATCTGATCGTGATGGTGAATACCTTCTTGAGGTTTTCAAGGATTACTTAACTGAAAATGGGATTGTATCCCAATTGACTGCACCTGGATCTCCCCAACAAAATGGTGTAACAGAAAAATGGAATAGGACTCTTTTAGAAATAGTTAGATCTATGATGAGTTACTCAACTTTACCGATTTCTTTTTGGGGTTATGCCTTAAATACAGCAATACATCTTTTGACTTTAGTTCCATCAAAATTTGTTCCCAAAACACCTGTGAAATTGTGGAGTAGACGTAAGCCTAGTATGAAATATCTCCACATTTGGGGTTGTCCAGCACATGTGGTAAAAGGGAAGCCTGATAAATTAGAACCAAAATCAAAAGTGTGTTTGCTTGTGGGTTATCCAAAAGAAACTAGGGGTTATTTATTCAATAGTCGTAAAGATAACAAAGTTTTTGTTAGTACAAATGCTAAATTCTTTGAAAATAACTATATGAATAATTTTACTCCTAAAAGTAGAGTTGTATTGGCTGAAATGAATGAACTTGTAATTGAACAACCAATGGATGAAACTAAGGATGATTTAGCTGTATTGGATCCACCACAAGATCCTAATCATGAGATGTCTAGTACACAAGTGCCTCGTCGTAGTGGGAGAATTGTTCGGCCTCCTATTAGATTTATAGGTTTGGGAGAAACTTATGAAGCTATCTCAGAAGAGGCTGAAACGGATCCCTACATTTATGAAGAGGCTATGAATGATATAGATGCACAACATTGGGTAAAAGTTATGAAATCTGAATTAGATTTCATGTATTCCAATCAAGTTTGGAATCTTGTAGATGTGCCTAATGGCATTAAACCTGTTGGTTGCAAATGGGTTTACAAGAGGAAGAGAGGGATAGATGGAAATGTTGAAACCTTTAAAGTAAAGCTAGTGGCAAAAGGGTATACTCAAAAAGAAGGTATTGATTATGAAGAAACCTTTTCACCAGTAGCAATGCTTAAATCTATCAGAATTCTCTTATCTATTGCTGCTTATTATGATTATGAGATTTGGCAAATGGATGTCAAAACTGCATTTCTCATTGGAAATCTTGAAGAGGAAATCTATATGAAGCAACCAGAAGATTTCATAGTAAAGAACCAAGAATATTTGGTATGCAAGTTGAAAAGGTCCATTTATGGACTTAGGCAAGTATCTAGGTCATGGAATATCAGATTTGATGAAGCAATCAAGTCATTTGGTTTTGAACAAAATCTTGATGAACCATGTGTGTACAAAAGACATCAAGATAAAGTAGTAATGTTCCTAGTGCTTTATGCTGATGATATTCTACTCATTGGAAATGATGTAGGGATAATGTCATCAGTAAAGGTTTGGTTGTCAAGCCAATTTGATATGAAGGACTTGGGTGAGGCTAACTTTATTCTAGGGATCAAACTTTGGCGAGATCACAAGAATAAGATGTTAGGCTTGTCACAAGCTGGATATATAGATAAGGTTCTAGAACGGTTTAGCATGCAAAACTCCAAGAAAGGATTACTTCCTTTCAAATATGGAGTTCCTCTGTCTAATGACCAACGGCTTAAGACTCAAGAGGAGGTAAATATGATGAGACAAGTCCTTATGCTTTAGCAATAGAAAGTCTCATGTATGCCATGCTTTGTACTAGACCAGATATTTGTTATCAGTTAGCATGGTCAGCCGATATGAATCAAATCCAGGACCAAAACATTGGCAAGCTGTAAAGCATATTCTTAAGTATCTACGGAGAACAAGAGATTATATGCTTGTTTACCATAGTGAGGATTTGATTCCTATTAGCTATATAGATTCAAATTTTCAATCAGATCTTGACTCTAGAAAAATCACTTCAGGTTGTGTGTTCACCATGGGAGGTGGAGCCATAAGTTGGAGGAGTGTCAAGCAATCTTGTATTGTGGACTCCACCATGGAAGCTGAATATGTTGCTGCTTGTGAGGCGGCAAAGGAAGCTGTTTGGCTCAAGAAATTCCTTTTTGATCTTGGTGTTATGAGAATGGAGCAAGTTCCCATCACATTGTTTTGCGACAATAGTAGAGCGGTTGCACAATCCAAAGATCCAAGGAATCACAAGAAAGGAAAGCACTTTGAGAGAAAGTACCACATTATTCGAGACATCATTGCTCGTGGAGATGTAGTAGTAGCAAAGATAGGAAGTACAAATAATCTAGCAGATCCCTTTACCAAAGCCTTGCCTCAACGGACCTTCGAGTCACATTTGGATGGAATGGGTGTTAGATTAGTGCACAATAGTCTTTAGGGCAAGAGGGAGATTGTTAGGATTAATGCCCTTAAATCCTATTGTATGATGCAATTTATGATATCAAGTATGATATCATGTATGACTTAATATTGTAATTAATAAAGTTGTTTTATTATTATCTAAAATAATGGTAACATGAATATTCAGACATTATCAAATAGTCCATGAGATGCATAGTATCTGGTTTATGTGAAAAGTCATAGAAGATATAAATCACAAGTCCTTTGTAAACTCAAAATTATAGTTCGTAGTCGGTGATGAAATTCGGCATTTTATCTATGAAGACTATAATATATCAACTAAGATGGTTTGTCTTGATCATGGAAGTGGAGACTTCTAGTTAATATGTTATTATGTATTAAGAGTTAAGACATATTGAACTGGACCGCTGTGAGATTTATTATTCTCCTAACAACTGTCAAATGGATATAAATCTCACGACTTCTATTTGCATGAACTCTTAATCCTGAGAGAATAATGGACCTGATCATGAAATGTAGGTTGCTTTGATATATCAAGAGTTAGATCTAAAGTAACGGTCAAAACCTCAGTATGTTAGGCAGCCACATTTAGTATTGATGGAACATATATTCTCAAGATGGAATTCATAGTCTCTTAACGGAGATACAAAACATTCCCTTGAAATAAGTTTAATGGATTCAGTTATTCAGAGAGTTAGGCCTAACCACTTTGGTAAGAAATTACTAAAGTATATATTTATGACATTGGATTTCATAAATATATGATGAATAACTTTAAGGGATTAAACCGGGTACTCGAGGATTAAGATGTAATAATCTACAAAGTAGCAGTCTAAATTCATGACTTTGTATTACTACGAATATTTTATGAAGGAGTTGCATGTCCAATTAAATCTCGGGATATAATTTATTAATAAGGCCTAGAGTGCAATTATATTTATATAATGGTATTAAATATAATTAATGGTAACTTTGGACTTGCCAAGAGTTGACAGAAAAGCCCAAGGCCCATTGGAGTTAGTGTCTTATTGGTCCTTTTTGGTCCCACTCCAAGTCACACACTTAAGCCCAATTAGAAAGGTCCAAAAGGCTAGCCCAATTAGATAATCAGTTATAAGGAGAGAAATATACAGAATTCAAAAGGTACAATGACATAATATATGTGAGTGTTGGACACTCATTCATTCTCTCTAAAACATCACACATAACTGATTGAGAGACCACACATCTTGGGCGTTAGTGGAATTGGAGTGAAGATTGAAAGTGTTCCCGAGTACTTCTAATTTTTGTTTTGAAATTCACCACACCAAGGTACACTCTCTTGTTCTTCTATTCTGAAATTTACATAGTACATGTTGTCAATTGCAAATGAAATAGATCCATTAATTTTTCACTACATATGTTTTGTATGTGATACAAACATATATTTTTCCCAACAAAAGCAACCCTGTTGCTTGTACATGCTAGATCATACCTTATCCCTAAGGGTTTACAACCCTACAAGGGCATTCATTCATACACTATATGGTTCCGTCGCCTAATTGTGTAAAGATAAAATCGGTGGCAAGTAACTGAAACTCCACTTAGGAGGAGATGCTACCTAAAAATTGCCAAGAAGTCCTAGATATCAAGAGTCCAGGAGCTCCCCCAAGAGATCCAAAGTCCAAGAGATCCAAGATCCAGGGTCCAAGATTCAAAATTTCCAAGGTGTCAAAATTGCCAAGAGGTCCTAGACATCAAAAGTCCTGGGACTCCCCCAAGAAATCCAAGTGTTCAAGAGCTTCCCCGAGAAGTCTACATTGTCAGAAGCCGAGCTTTTCCTCGCAATTGCATTTCCTTGTATTGTAAAAGGCTCACTGTTGGAGCCAATGAACCCAGCATTAAAAAAGCAAGTTTTGTACCAACATGTAATCAAAAGAAGGGTCCTTCCCGCATTACCAATAATTAAATAAATAAATGGTTAATTAAATAAGTAAATTTATATAACTCATATAGAAATATATATTTATATAAATGTATATATATATATATATATTTATAGATCAAATTCAAGAAGGTGTGGAATGTTTGGGTTTTTTTATGGGTTTGAGGGGATGTGGATCGGCTATTGTAGAGGGTGGGTTTGAGAGTTTGGCTTCACCTGCGACGGATCAGAGATGTTGGAGGCGGGTATGGCTTCGCCGACGTGACGAAGAGTTTTGCCTTGCATGCAGAGCTCAAAATGGGTGGAGGTGAGGTTGAGTGAGAGAAGTGAAGAAAAGGGAGAAAACTCACCGGCGCAGAGGGGGAAATGGCGACGCTGCTTGTCGGAGTGTGGGTGGACCTCAAACTGGCGTAGGAGTGTGGGGTGGAGCTACGTCTTTTGCTCGTTTGTGTGTGGGGTGGAGTTGAGGTGAGCTTGGAGATGGGTTTCGAACCGTGTGAGGTGTAATTTCAGAAATGCGTTGAAGGTAAAATGGAAACTGAAATGAATTTACGGCTTGGCATGCTTATTTTAGAGTCAAACTGAATTCTACAAATACACACCCGAGTGCAAAATGTTTTCAGATTTTAGTTTACATGTGAAACAAGCGCAGCCTTACCCAAATTAGATGGGTTATGAGTGGATTAATGGATTTAGATAAAAATTGTCACTTCTAGGTAAGTGTAAAATGGAGTATAGTTTTTTTTTTTTTTTTTTTTTTTTTTTTGAAGAAATGAAGTATAGTTTAGGTGAGTAATTTGTAAGTGTGCTTTTTTTTTTTTCTTTTTTTTTGGTTGATATTGAGAGCTACTCATGGGAGACTATTTGTCATTTAATTCTTCATTAAAAATCATCCGTTAACAAAATAAAATAAAACCTACGTTGTTGAAGTAGGCCACTAGCCATTAATTTCTACTGGAAGTTTACAAAATGTAATAATTAGGTGGGCTCGACTGTTTTAGTGCGTTCAAGTATTGTTATACTTTGTGTCCAACTAACATACTCAAAACTGAAATTTATGATCTGATATTTATAATTTCCAAAAAAAAAAAAAAAACTGATATTTATAACGTTTTAAGGGCAAAAAATGTCATTGAATATGATGTTTCTACCTATAAATACCGACTTGCGCAAGTCATTCTGCAACCACACCGAAATATTAATACTCATCAAGATGGCTCTCAAAACTGTTGCGAAGCATTTTATTTTCTTTCTGCTTATGCTCATGCTCACGTCAACTAGAGGAGATGGTCTATGGGGTGAAATATGCTGCTATTTATGGCTGCCATGTTGCAGTAAATACCCCAAGAAAGGCATCAAACAATGAGCGGTTATCTTCCCTCACCAACTAAAAACCATTAAAATATAGTGCTTCCTATATATATATTATATTTAAATATATTTAATGTTCATTTAGAAATAATTTGTTTAGTTATTTTTATTAAACTTTTTACTGAAATGTTATAGATTAAAATTAATTTTTTTTTTTTTTTTTTTTTGGCTAAAAGCATAAAAGTATGGATGAAAAAAAATAAAAAAGAAGACACAATATTATTACTTCTGACTTGACTTAATGTGCCTGGGCCTTAATCAAAAGGCCAAAAAAAGCTAAGCACCGGCGGGGAAGAATCAAACAGTGAGGTGAGACCTGCAAGAAGTGACATGGGACTTCAAATAATAGGGGATTTTGGCATTTTACCCTCATTTTTAAAAAAATTTAGCAATATGCCCCCGTTTTGAAACTATGTAAGAAAATGCTCCTGTTTCGATACTCGATTACCTTAAAATCGAGTTTCAATGAAATACTCGATTTGTACAAAATCGAGTTATGCCCGATTAAACTTTAAAAAAAAAAAAAATTGCATGGAACTCGAGTTCATGGAACTTGAGTTCCATTAAAAACGCCGCTATAGGACAACAAAAACGTAGCTATAAGTTATGCCCAATCAAACTAAAAAAAAAAAAAAAAATTTGCGTGGCGAGTTCATAGAACTCGAGTTCTATTAAAAACGCCGCTATAGGACAACAAAAACGTAGCTATAGGTTATGCCCGATCAAACAAAAAAAAATTTGCATGAAACTCGAGTTCATAGAACTCGAGTTCCATTAAAAACGTCACTATAGGAAAACAAAAACATAGCTATAGGTTATGGCCAAGGTCCATGCTACTTTTTTTTAGTTTGATCAGCTATAGCGGCGTTCAGGAACACCTATAGCGGCGCTTTGTAACACCTATAGTGACGTTTTGAAACGAGTTCCATGCAATTTTTTTTCCTTTTTTTTTTTAAGTTTGATCGAGCATAACTCGATTTTGTACAAATCGAGTATTTCATTGAAACTCGATTTTATGGCAATCGAGTATTAAAACAGAGGCATTTCCCTATATAGTTTCAAAACATGGACATATTGCTAAATTTTTTTTAAAAAAATAAGGGTAAAATGCCAGAATCCCCTCAAATAATAGACAAAATAAGTCAAAAGCTGGCGGAGGAAGCAGAACTCAAACCCGCGCACTTTTAGTAAATAAGGTTTTCTTGTTGTTGGTGGGGGAATATATTTGCTTGAATTTATTTATTTTTGGTTAAAAATGCTTGAATATGTATTAATAAATTTGTTTCATATCACTTTCATTCAATGCCGACTCAAACTATTTAGGCAATTGCATTAAGCCTCCAAATATTTAAAGACCCCAAATTTTAGTTATTATATCATACTCTTATGTATAGAAGCTTAAATAAGTGAAATATGTTTCATACACAAAAAATATCACCTATATAAATTAAGATCAACATGCATGTCTTTTGGATGTCGCGTTCCGCAGTCAACACAACGAGACCTAACACGTTTGTCTCTCTATAGCACATTGTTGAGGGTGGTTTTGTCACTTTTTGTACTCTAGACAGGTCTTGATAATACTAAACAACTTTCAGTTTGGGCATTTTATAAAAAGGAAGTCGAGCCGAACGATTTCACATAATGGACTCTAAGGTCTCATTCTGCTACTGCCAGTCTATGCACAACATTGAATCCAAAGTCCAGTAGACATTACTACAAGATGGGCTTATCCTCCTCTTCTACCACATAAAGAACATTTTTCTATCTTCTGCTGCAGAACAGGCCTTTCTCAATTTTCTCCTATGCAATAAGGCTTTCCCCACTTTCTGCTGAAGGAATATTTTTCTACTTTCCACAGAAGAAACAACAGTTTCTACCAAGGCTTTCTCCACATTTTGAAGGAGAAGCATTACTTTACTTTCTCATGGGATTTCATTTTTCCTCTACTGATACAAATCTACACATAAACACTAAAGTCCAAAGAAAAATATTCATCGAGCAAATGTTAGAAATACATACATACATACACACACATTTGAATATAAATGCATAAAATACACTATGGGGAATCTATCAGGCCAAAAATATCTCAGCTCCAACTCTCACAATCTTACGACCAAGAGTTGGTGTTAGAATTTAGACCCCTTAAAACTCAACCAGATTGACCTAGTTATTTAGCCAAGTGATTAACTTAGGTAAATTATGCAGTTCTAGGTTAACACAAATATATCATATCATGCAAAGTGCGAAAAATAAAGAACACACAATATGATAACCCAGGAAAACCAAATCGGTAAAAAACCTGGGAAGGATTTAACCTAGCTATCCTAAAGGTAAAACAGAATTCACTATGAAAGAATTGAAGTTTGTATAATAGCGACTTAGACCACTAACATCTTATTGCTACCTCGAGTAGAAAACTTACTACCACGACCACGTGACAGCTCCGAGTCTACGAACTACTTCTTTCTTGAATTCACAGCAAGCACAAGCACTCCTGCTTGTATATCTTGAAGTTTTTGAATCAGCAACTGAATGATCACCAAGCTTTAAACATCAATCTTGAGTTTGGAAACCCTAAGTGTATGTGAAGGCAAACACCTCTAGATCTCACAAAAGATTCACACACACACACACAGCATAAAAAACTATTCTAAAACGTAGCTAGAGTTTTCCCTTTTATAATTAGGGCAAAACATAAAACCCTACATGTCAAACGGGCTTGGGCTAAGTTGGAAAATTCTGCAGAAAAAACAATCTGCACAACTTTCGATTGGTCGAGTCTAATTCTCGATCGATCGAGCCAGGCAAATTTGCACAGTAACTCGATTCCAACTTTACATAAAAACCATATACTTTGAGTGAGTCTAAACATGACTAAAACCGTTTTGATCATGGTTTACCAACCTTACAAAATGAAGTTCTAATACATTAGTTTCTAATTCCTTAGAACCAAACAAACTCTCCCTTTGACAATCCGTGACAGAACACAAGCTTAACACAATGCTCAAAGTTTACAAAAAAATAGCCCATTACAAAACAATAGTCCAACAAAAAACAAATTCAACCTAACTACTATCTATCAGTTGCAAGTGTAGACAGCAGCATGACTGAATCAACCTGTATATTCCTATAACACTTAACAAACACATAAACGCATGTATGGAAAATACAAGTAAAATAAAAATAACTTCTTGATTTCATATAACATAACAATAGAGACATATATCATGAATAACTCATAAATATAAAGCAATAAGCAATGTGAAACAAGAAACATATACAATCAATGTATCTCCCCCTATCATGGATAACCCAAACAAAAATATCATAAGCCAAAAAGATAAACACAAAATGAAGCACCTAGATATAATCTAAAGCTCCACAGCTCCACAAAATCACAAAACTCAAGTATCACAACAAAATCTCCTCTACAACAATGTACTCCCCCTTTTTGTGATGAATTGCCAAAGGACACTCACACATCACCAAAAGGAGGTGGCGGAAGGGGACGTCGAAGACTCTCCAAATCTACTTGCAAAGCATGAAGCTCATCAAGCATGTCCACCAGAAGCTGACCATGAGCCGCCTGAACGATCATGACAGTATCCAACATCCGACAAATGTCTGAATCATCCGAAGGTGAAGGTCGAGGAACAGCAGCAGCAACAGCTGTTAGATCAACAGACGTCTCTACCGTAGTAGCACCTGCAGACGAGGGAGGTAGAGGAGGAGTGACACCGGAAGGCTCAACCCTAGGACGTTTAAAGCTAGCTCGAAGCTGAGCAGCCCTTTGCCTAAGAAAGGTAGTACCAATGGGAGCTACAATGTGAACAGGCTCAGAAGCAAGAAAGCCCTCTAACCCTAAATGGAGAAAAATTCGATGAATGAAAACAGGGAAGAACAAAGCATGAGCAGTAGAACTACTCCTATGCACCTCGTTCAAAGAATGAAGAAAAGGTGAGGAAAATTGATAGGTGCATCAGTGATAAGAGCATACAAAAACACACATCGCTCAATAGGAATAGTGCGCAAATAAGAAATAGGCCATAACGAATGACAAGCAATCCTAAAGAAAAGATAATGTATAGAAGTACCACTGATTCGAGGATCAAAACCCCACTAGATAGAAGCATCAGTGATGTAGGACATGATGGCGTCTAGGGGAGGAGACTCATCATAGGGATAGACAGGATGCAGGACCACAGGTACCCCAGGAGCATCAGACACTACCGAAGGAGTAATGCGATACTCTACACCTCGTATCCAACTCTTTACTGAAGTGTTGGAATTATAGACGTGAATAGAGAAGTTCGAGTAGAACTCTCTAATCAAGGTAGCTAGAGGTGGATGATCTATGTCTAACTGAGGTAACCAGCCCCTATGCTCAAAGTTACGCCTAAGCTCCTCGTCTAGCTCATCTAAAAGAACCCTACGCTCACCCCAAATGCTTCTCCTGAGATTAAGTTTCTCATAGGTCTCTTGATGTTTCTCATTCAGAAATCTATCACTATCAAAGGATGGTGAAGAAGAAGAGATCCTATGAGCTCTAGTTTTCCTAGGCATAATGCTACAAATCAGATAGAGAGACACAAAAGAGACAGAAAGGGAAGAAAAGAAAAACCAAGGGCAAACTACAAGTTAGTACAAAAAAAAATATAGAAATAACAATTCTATATGATGCATGAACATTTTTACCAAATGATGCATGCTTTAATGCAGTGAAAATCAGTTCAATTTCACTCCAAATTCACAAAATTGGCTTGAACATGTAGATTACATCAAAAAACCCCAATTTTTTTACAAATTTGACAAAACCCAACAAATTGAGCAATTGATCAGAACACAAGTTAGAAAACATAATATAATAATCAAATGACGTAATCTAACAAGCCAATTTCATCAATTCACATCAAATTGAACAAAAGCCCCAAATTGGGTATATTCAAGCCCTAGAAATTGCAAATTCTCACAAATCACCAATTTAATCAAATTAAACCATACAGATCAGTTATATAGAGTCCCCTAACAAAAACCCATTGAATAATTTTGAAAGAAAAGGCTGGAATCATAAAAAATCCCAAAAAGAAAAGGTCCAAAAATTACCCAAAAAATGCATGATTTGATATGAAACATGAAAATAAATGCAAAAGAAAGGGTATAAAAGTCTTACCGGCCCTAGGAGAGAGAATCTGTGCAAAAAATTTGGAGGAAAATGACAAAAAATCCTTTTAGAGGCTTGACCGATCGGTGAGAGAGAAAGAAAGTTTGAAAACTTTTGAAAAAGTGATTGAACATGTGAGGGAAAAACCTTTTTGAAAACTCTAATCGTGATTTTTGATCGATCGAAAATTAGGTTCGATCGGTCGAAGATGCTTCGATTGATCCAGCACCAATCGAGCACTAATCAAAACGGACAGAAGCTAACCAAAGATTTAAACGCAATTTCGATCAGTCAAAAAACACCCTCGATCGATCGAAAATGTGGAAAAATCAAATTTTTGAAAAACAACGCAATTTTTGAGCAGAAACTCCTCAAAGCATTAAATTTTATGAATAAAATACATAAGTATGAGATTGAATGCTTTTCAAAAACACTCGTTTTGAACCTAGTTTTCCCAAAATTGAGATTTTCGATCAAATCTCCTTAAACTCTCAAACAACAACATGTTTTGCATAAATTCAAGAAATTTTCAAATTTGGTTGGTCAAACCAAAAACACACACAATAACATGTACAAAGTTTAGTAAAGAGTAACTTGTGTAGTGTGTGCAACTAGCAAAAACTTGAGATATATGTGAGGTGATATGTAAATAAAAATCAAACACAAAGTCTACAAAATTCATCACATAGAATTTGAAAGAGACTATCACCTAAAGAGTTACATCATATAACTCCCACATCTCCCAGAGTAAAAGCTTGCAATCAAGTAAGTTTCTTGATTTGCCTCATAATGTACACACCAATTTTAATTTATCAAAAACTTATTTAAAATAGCCGGGATAATGTACACACCAATTTTATTTGAATTGTGAAGTTATTATAGTCCAATAATGTACACACCAATTTTAGCATTTTAACCGAGGCTACATCTTATGATCTTTTTGTGCATGTGCTACACTTACGCGAGCACAAAATCTTATGATATGCACTAAGATGTTCATGATTGGCTAATAAACAGTGGTGAGATGTTTATTTATGCCTATCTCAAAAAGTTCAAGTCTGTCAATCAAAGACATGTGATTTCAAGATCAAGACACAGTGATCAACAACTATATACATCTTTCCCACATAACATGCACTACAAAACTCAAACTAGTAAAGTGTAATAAAGATGCTCATCTAAGCTAAACAAGGTACAAAAATATGTTATGTAAAAATAGATTAACCAACCTTGAGTTCAAATTCAAGAAAAATACCGCAAAACACATTTTGCTTCCTTTTTTTTTAAATAAAATAAAACAACCTAGAATGAAAGGCAAGAATGTTATGCAATGCAAATCCTAGTAGAACAAAAACAATGGTCACAAGAAGTAAAGCAAAGAAGCACAAGGACCATGTCAGACAGACTCAATTAGATCGAGCATTTTGCATCCAAAACCTTTTAGATGCAACTCTTGTATTGGAGTTATTATTCACATTAGAATTCTGAGTAACTCCAGGATTGGAATAAAGGTTTAACACCTTTACCAATTCACCAATAAGTACCATAGGATCTTGTGCTTGAGGCATATGTACTTTTGGTTTATTTGCTCGCTTAGCAGCTTGCAACTTGAAACAGTTTGGACAAATGTGACCAGACTTTCCACAAAAATGACAAACCCATGCAGGCTTATCATGCAACTTTCCCTTTGAAGTATTAGGAACCTTAGGTTTAGACTCTTGAAGATCAACCCTAATCTTCCTAGAAGGTGTAACTTCTACAGATTTAGCAACCTCACTCACAGAGAGTTTGACAACCTCACTCATAGGGGATTTAGTAGAAGAAACAAAATTTGTGGAATGGGGTTCAGACACAAAGATGCTTTCCATAAAACCTAAGCCAGTTTTGTCAAAGGGAGACTTTTGAACACTTAGCATGCGATCAAGTTTGAAGCTTGCAGACCTATTAGTTTGTTCTCTAGCAACAGACAATTCAAGTTCCAAATTTTTAAATTTATCAAGTAAAAGCATGTTCTCAGTCTTCACATATTCAAAAGTTTATTAGCAACAAACAGTTTCATAAGCAAATTTTTCTTATCAAGTTCAAGAGATGCAATTTTCTTTAAGCCAAGATCAACATTCATAGCATCCTTTGCGGCAATTTTGCAAAGTTTATTGTAGGCTTCTTGTAAATCTGCATCTTCAAAAAGTTCCCCATCAAAAGGGTTCTCTTCAATAAACATAATTTCATTGACTACAACAGTAGCAGTGAAAGTAATGAAGTTTCCATCCTCATCACTACTAGACTCATTATCAGAATATTCATCATTACTAAGTGTTACAGCCATAGCCTTACCCTTAGATCTCAAGCATGTAGGACACTCAAATTTCACATGACCATACCCTTGACATCCAAAACATTGTTGCCCCATAGAATTATTAGAAGATTGACCAACTTTTTCTTTAGGTTTTTCAGTGTTATTAACCTTAGTGGAATCATTCCTCCTAAAATTTCTAGGTTCAACAGTGTTCCTACCTCTTGCCCTTCTGTTATTATTCCTAAGAAAATTTCTAAAGTTCTTGGAAAGGTGAGCAATCTCTATAGAAGAGAGCTCTTCATCAAATCCACTCGCATCAGCATCGTCAACAAAATTAAGAGCCATTGATTTGGAATTGCTAGTCTTAGGTAGGTCCAACTCATAGGACTGAAGAGATCCTACAAGTTCATCAATAGGGATGGAGTCCACATCTTTGCTTTCAGTGATGGCAGTCACTTTGGGTCTAAAATCCTCAGTCAAAGATCTAAGAATCTTCCTAACAATTTTAGGTTGATCATAGATTTCACCTAAATTATATGCAGAATTAACAATATCATTAAGTTTAGCATAGAACTCATCAAAAGATTCATTATCAGTCATTCTAATGCTTTCAAATCTAGTAATCAATTGTTGCAACTTGTTAATTTTAACTGCCTTTGTGCCTTCATGCACAGTCTGGAGGATATTTCAAGCAATATGAGCAATCTCAATATTATAGATTCTCTTAAATTCCTCCATAGAAACAACATTAAAAATAACATTCATTGCTTTGCTATTAAAAGCGGCTACTTCTTTTTGAGAAGTTTGCCACTCACTCACAAGAGTAGTGTGCTTCTTCCATCCGTATTCAACAAAGTTCTAGACTCTCTCATCAATATATTTCAGGAATACTTTCATCCTTACTTTCCAATAAACATAATTATTCCCATCAAAATGAGGTGGAATAACAAGAGAGTATTCATGTTCCATGATAGCAGGGGTCAAGGATCAGTTCTAAGATCAAAAGATCCAAAACAAAAGAGCAACCCACTCTGATACCACTTGTTAGAATTTAGACCCCTTAAAACCCAACCAGATTAACCTAGTAATTTAGCCAAGTGATTAACTTAGGCAAATTATGCAGTTCTAGGTTAACACAAATATATCATATCATGCAAAGTGCGGAAAATAAAGAACACACGATATGATAACCCAAGAAAACCAAACTGGTAACAACCCTAGGGAGGATTTAACCTAGCTATCCTCAAGGTAAAATAGAATTCACTATGAAAGAACTAAAGTTTGTACAATAGCGACTTAGACCACTAACATCCTATTGCTACCTCGAGTAGAAAACTTACTACCACAACCACGTGATAGCTCCGAGTCCACAGACTACTTCTTTCTTAAATTCACAGCAAGCACAAGCACTCCTGCTTGTATATCTTGAAGTTCTTGAATCGGCAATCTTGAGTTTGGAAACCCTAAGTGTATGTGAAGGCAAACACCTCTAGATCTCACAAAAGATTCATATACACAGCATAAAGAACTCTTCTAAGACGTGGCTAGGGTTTTCCCTTTTGTACTTAGGGCAAAACATAAAACCCTACACATCAAACAGGCTTGGGCTGAGTTGAAAAATTCTGCATAAAAAAAAATCTGCACGACTATCGATTGGTTGAGTCTAATTCTCGATCAATCGAGTCAGGCAAATTTGCACAGTAACTTTTGCAGTAATTTGATTCCAACTTTACATAAAAACCACATACTATGAGTGAGTCTAAACATGACTAAAACCGTTTTGATCATGGTTTGTCAACCTTACAAAATGAAATTTGTAAGGTTGAATTTTATCAACCATTTTGTTGGCTTTATTCCGTGCCAATTTGCTTGTAATTCAGCACTTAGAAACCCTGTATTTAAGAGAGAATCATGTAAGGCTAGTGTGTGAGAGAGTGTGAAGAAATGCTCAAGATTGTGCAGCAGAACAGGGACTTGCGACTGGATCTCACAGGTGTCTCACGACTGTCAAGCTGCCAGATGTTGCACACGAGTGAAGCGTGCAGAGTGGAACTCGCGACTGGACCTCGCAGGTAGATCACGACTAGCAAGCCGCCAGAAGCTGAACCATTGTGCTAGCTGTTGCACTACAGGACTAAATTTTCAGTCTGGCAGTTTAATTAGTTCGCGGCTTAGACTCGCGACTCAGTCAAGCCATGAGGCCAAGCCGCCAGCCAGCTTTATTTTGGAAAAACTAACTCTTCGCATTCCAAACACCCACCAGTATAAATACCCCTTATACCCACGAAATGTAGAGAGCTTCCAGAGAGAATTTTGAGAGAGAAACCCTAGAGAAAAACAAGATTGATTCATCCACAATCTTTACCTTGTGACTCTTCAAATTCCTCTACTCTTACCCTCTCCATTGTAAATCCTTGAGAGGTTCTTTAGCCAAAACCTTTTCTTACCATACTCATATCAGTGAGAAGGCTCTTTGGTGCTTTGGCAAGCAGTTAGGAAGAGACCAATTCATATTGGTTGATGCTATGGACTAGTAGCGGGATCCGGGAAGCTAAAGAAGAAATAGGTTCGGCGTAACCTCATTGGAGTAAGAAGCTTGGAGGGCTTAGGTACACTGGGTAGATTAGGCTTGGAGGGTCTATTGCTGTCCTTGTATCCCAACTACATTCTTTAGTGGATCATTTGACCGCTTGGAGGGCGGCGGAGAAGTTTTATGCCGAGGGCTTTGGTTTCCTCTTCGATAACACATCGTGTGTTGTTCTTGTGTTTGCATCTCTCTTCCCTTTATCTTTGTCATTTAATTTCTATTATGGATGTGATTTTATTTGACTTAGATTGTTTATCAATTTTGTTTAAGCTTTAGTTTATTTTCGACACGTTTATCATTTGATATAAAGCTTGAATAGATATTTTGTAATTTGGGGGTCTAAACATTCATAGTGTTTTATACGCTATTTGAACTTTCAATTGGTATCAGAGCGGGTGCACTTGCTATGGTTTAATTACCTTGGTGCGATCCTTGACTCCTGTGCTCTGGTTGTTGCTTTGAAAATGACTGTGCTGAAGTGGGGTTTAAATATTTGTAATAATGACTCTGTGAGTATGATTGAAGGGCATTCTAACAATGAGCTCTTAGAGTTATTAAAAACAAAGATACATGCTAGGATGTTTATTCACATGCTGAAATATTTTGAACATAAGAGTCAATGTTTACATAATTGTCTATGCGAGTCTAACTCTTTAGTTGAAAAGTATAGAAGAAAGAATAGACTTCTGTGTGAGAATGTTGATAATTTGAAAAGAAAAATTCAATCTAACAAAAGTGTGAGAAATGAGGATGAATTTTTGTTTGAAGGTCAAGAATGTTTGTTCCATGCTTGTTTATTTGTGCACACCTCTTTGAAAGTATTTAATTCATGCCTGTGGTATCTTGACAGTGGTTGTTCTCATCATATGACAGGAGATAGATCACTGTTTAAGTCACTCAAAGAGAAGGTTTATGACTATGTGACTTTTGGCGATGGGAGTCATGCTCAAGTACTCGAAAAATGGATTGTTGAGATACCTGGATTACCTCTATTGAAGGATGTCTTATACATCAAAGGATTGAAGGCAAATCTCTTGAGCATCACTCAAATATGTGATGAGGATTTCCTTGTTCAATTCTCAAAGAAGGGGTGCTTAATCATTAATGAAGAAGGGATTCAAGTCTTGGAGGGAAATAGGACTACCAATAATTGCTATGGAGTAGTTCCTACGGCACCCATTTCATGTAGAAGTGCACGTGTTGACTTGTTGGAACTTTGGCATCATAGATTTGGGCATGCAAATTTCAAACAAGTAGCCAAAGTGTCTAAACTTGAAGTGGTTATAGGTCTCCCAAAGTTTGGAAAGGTTGAAAAGACCATATGTGGTGCATGCCAAAAGGGAAAGCAAACAAAGGCTAGTCATCACAAAGTGTATGTGATTGCTACCTCACGTTGTTTAGAACTTCTTCATGTTGATCTAATGGGGCCTACAAGAACTGAAAGTCTAGCAGGAAAGAGGTACATTATGGTCATTGTTGATGATTTCTCAAGGTACACCTGGGTTGAATTTCTCAGAGAAAAATTAGAAGCATTTGAGAAATCGGAAATTCTTTGTAAAAGATTACAAAACGAGAAAGGAGTTCCTATTGTCAAGATAAGGAGTGATCATGGCAAGGAGCTTGAAAATGCAAGATTTGATTCATTTTGTGAAAAGAATGGCATCAAAAGGGAATTTTCAACCCCCAAAACTCCTCAACAAAATGGGGTGGTTGAAAGGAAGAATCGAGTGATTCAAGAAATGGCAAAAGTCATGCTACTAAACAAGAAAATTCCTCAAAAGTTTTAGGGAGAAGCCGTGAACACTTCATGTCACATTGGTAATAGAATATTCTTCCGTGTGGGAACAAAGAAGACAGCCTATGAAATTTGGAAAGAAAAGAAGCCCAGAGTGAAATACTTTCGAGTGTTTAGAAGCAAGTGTTACATTCTAAATGACAAGGAGAACCTTGGGAAGTTTGATGCTAAAAGTGATGAAGGTATTTTTCTTGGGTATTCCACTACTAGCCGGGCTTATCGAGTTTTCAACAAAAGAACCAAAATCGTAATGGAGTCCATCAATGTAGAAATTGATGATGCCATAACTAAAGTAGAGATGGTAGATGACGGAGAAGGGCCTAGCACCACAACTCCCACTGGTGAAGTCGAAGCTCTTGATATAGAAATTGAAGGATCTACACCAGAAAAGGAATCAGCTCCCATGTGCTCAAGAGTGGAAACAAGATCAATGCCAAGGACATCTAGTCCTCTCACTCCTCTGGAAGTTCATCCTCTCATCTCTTGGATTGATGAAGTTTTCACATCAAAGAAGCCATCCTCAAGAGTGTCCAAGAACCATCTTGAGAGCAACATCATTGGGAATTTAGAGGAAGGTCTTCGCCTCAAAAAGGGCAACACACTTCTAGCCAATCATGTCACATACCATTGCTACCTTGCCCAATTTGAACCGAAAAAGGTAGAAGAAGCTCTCCAAGATGAAAATTGGGTTGAGTCCATGCATAAAGAGCTGAATCAATTTGTAAGAAATGATGTATGGGAACTTGCCCCTAAGCCTGAAAATGGTCATGTCATTGGCACCAAATGGATTTTTAAAAACAAGACAAATGAAGATAGAGAGATTATCTGGAATAAATCTCGGTTAGTGGCTCAAGGATACATGAATCTTTTGCTCCAGTGGCGAGACTAGAGTCTATTCAAATCCTCATGTCAATTGCATGTGCTATGAACTTTAAACTCTACTAAATGGATGTAAAGTGTACATTTCTCTAAATGGATACCTAAATGAAGAAGTGTTCGTTGAACAACCCAAAGGCTTTGAGGATCCTCACTTCCCTGATCATGTGTTGAGACAGAAGAAAGCCCTCTATGGCCTGAAACAAGCTTCTAGAGCTTGGTATGATCGACTTACCCACTACCTCCTGGAAAGAGGGTATAAACGGGGATATGCTGATCGGACTCTATTCGTCAAGAACGATGAAGATTATCTTCTTGTGGCTCAAGTATATGTTGATGACATAGTTTTTGGAGCTACCATTAATGATCAGGCCATAGAATTCTCTGAGGAGATGAAGAAAGAGTTTGAAATGAGTATGGTGGGGAAACTTACATTTTTCTTAGGTCTTCAAGTCAAACAAAAGGAGGAAGGCATATTCATTTCACAAGAAAAGTATGCTAGAAATATTGTCAAAAAGTTTGGCCTTGAATCAAAAAATCATGCCACCACCCCCATGAGTTCATCTACAAATTTGAGTATTGATTCTTCTGGAATAGAGGTGAGTCCAACCTTGTATAGGAGTATTATTGGGAGTCTACTCTATCTCACCGCTAGTAGACCTGATATTGCATTTAGCGTTGGTGTTTGTGCTAGATATCAGGCTACTCCAAAGGAATCCAACTTGACTGCTGTGAAGCGAATTATACGATATGTCAATGGATCTCTGGATTATAGGCTATGGTATTCAAAAGATTCAAATGCTTGCCTTGCAGGCTATTCGGATGCAGACTGGGCTGGCAGTGTAGATGACCGAAAGAGTACTTCAGGGGGATGTTTCTACCTCAGTAATAATTTGGTCTCTTGGATGAGCAAGAAACAAAACTCTGTCTCTCTCTACAGCTGAAGCCGAATACATAGCCGCTGGAAGTTGCTGCACACAACTACTTTGGATGAAGAAGTTACTTCATGACTACAGGATTCCTCAAGATACCATGTATGTATTCTATGACAACATCAGTGCCATAAATCTCTCAAAGAATCCAGTTTAGCATTCAAAGTCAAAACACATAGAGATACGTTATCACTTCATCCGAGATCTCGTGGAGGATAAGTGGTGTGTCTTGAATTCATACACACAGACAATCAAAAGGCGGACATCTTCACCAAGCCTCTCGATGGTCCACGGTTTGAATCACTCCGTAAGACCATTGGAGTTGGTTCAATTCCTTGACTCTCTTGTGTGTTGTGTGTCCTATCTCTCTATTGCATCGTAATCTCTTTGTCGTTGGACACACACTCACTTGTATAACATGTTTTGTTTGTTTATCTGTTCCTTACATGCCTTTTACATTGTTGTTTTTGATCAATTTTTTTCTTACTTACTGTGTCAAAAATCCAAAAGCACATAAAAAGTAGAAAATCCAAAATGTTTGATCAACTTTGATGAGTTTTGTCTTAAATTTGTTTTGGCTTGTACCTTCGTGCAAATGGCTTTGTGCATCTAAGAGCATAGCTTGTCTCATATGCACTCATATCATTGTGGGAGAAGTCTTGAAATCTATGTGATTGTTGTAAATCGATCTTCAACCTTGTCATGAATGATTAGCCAATGGTTTTGTTGATCTTGAGACATGCATAGACTTGTGTTTATATATCTTCTCACTCTTTATTTTATTGTCTTGCTTAATGAGCTCAAAAATGTAAATCTCCAAATGAAAAGAGATAATGAGCGGCAAAAGCTTGTTGCACATACTAGTATTCGACTAGGAAAAAGGGAAAGCGACGTCTATGAAATTGTATGATGCCCAAAAGCCAAAGGCTTGTTCATCAAATTGAGATATCAAAAAATTTTGGCATCAATCTCCAAAATGAGATGTTATGTTTCAAAAAATCAAATGAAAAGTTAAAGATGAAGCCAAATGAAAAGCTTCAAAGCTATGTTATCAAGTTTATATGGGAGGTCATATATACATATTTCTATAATTGAGATGGGTCACATTCTCTAGTGTTAATTGTATATGCCTTGGTTGAATTGATCATTGAAGCTTCACATTAGACTAAGGACTATCTTATTGATGATATCCACACACATCACACTTGTCTATGTTCATTGAATGCCTTATTCATTTGTGTGATTGTACTTGATAAAATGTGTTTTACATGTTCATCTATTTTTTGATCAAGCACAAAAAGATTTTTGAGCATTTTTAGTTATTTTTGGAAAGTCTTTTGTGTTTACAAAATGTCAAAATTTTCAAAATCTGCTGTGTCCTGTTTTGGCGACTCAATCGCGGGTCTGTCCAGTCGCATGCCCCAGTTGCGAGCTCTATTCAAATAGTTTTCGCGTCTTACTGGCGAGTCAATGCCCAAGTCACGAAAAAGACTTAGAATATTTTTCAAAATCTGGGTTTTTAAGTTTCTCGCATCTAGTGGAGGCTCAATCGCGAGAATTACACAGAATGTTTCGCGGCTTAGCTCGCGTTTCTCTTGTGACTTGAACTTCCAGTCATGAAAAACACTTAGAAAATTTTTCTTAAAAATGTTTGTTTAAGTGTTTTGGCGACTGGACCAGGCGACTTGTACGCGACTTAACTCAGTCGCGTAATTCACGTGTTTTGCTTTGCGAGGGTATTTTTCTAGACAATTTTTAAATGTTTTCAATTTTCTCTTGCATCTTATGACTGTTCATTTTCTTGATTCTCTTTCCCTCTTTCAAACTCACCGTGTTCACACACAAAATCTCCATATCTCTCTTCTCAGCAATCTTCAAGAAAAGGTATGGGCTTTGCTTCTTTCTCAATATTGTTACCTATCTATACAATATATTCTTAAGATTGTGTGTTTCTATTGCTATGAGTTTGATAGATGCTTAACTATGGGTATTTCATTTTGTGGCTTATTGGGTGTGCGACTCCTTGTGGGTTTCATCTTGATTGTCTCTACTTTGCTTGTTTATGATGTTAGTTGTCATACACCCATACTCATTATCATGATTGAATCCTATTTCTCATGATTTTAGGAATTTATGCTTTCTGTTTTGAGACTACCATGGTACTAAGACAGCGTGTTGTCTTGTGTGGTATTTCCTGCGTTTTGGTGTATTGTGATGCAGGGTGAAAATGTCTCCATTTAAGAAAGCTACTGTGAAAGGGGGTTGTAGTAAAGGAAAAGAGCCTGTAATAGATATTGATGACCTACCTCCTCGGTCAAAAAGGACTCGCTCACCGTCAGGGGTGTATGATCCCAACAAGTTCAGATCCTATGCTGCATTCCAAACTCATGAGAACTATTTCAGAGACGCAACACTGCTAGTTGAAAGGGCTGTTGATCAACCATCTCTAATTGACACAACCATCCCTAAATGGTTTGCCACAAAGGATTGGAACTATCTCCTCTTAAATCTTGATGATGCATATGAGAGTCTTGTGAAAGAATTCTATGCAAATGCCATTGTTGAAGGTGAAGAACTCAAATTCTGGGATCGAGGAAAGAGTTTCTCAGTGACTCCTGCTTATCTGTCTGAAATCCTTCATATAAATCGGCCGATTTTTACTTCTCCTCCAGTATATGATAACTTGAATCCGGATGAGGAATTACTTAGGGGTGCACTTGGAAGAAATCTGGAATGCTCCCAAAATGGGAAATTAGTCAAGGTTTCCTCTCTTTCTGCAGAATTACGGGTGCTAATAATAATCATGTTCCATAATCTTTACCCTCTCTCCAGCATCAGGTTCATGAATCTCGGTAGAGCATTGTTCCTTCATGATTTGATCACAAATGAAGATATTGATATCTGGGCTCACATTTTTCACATCTTGTGCAAAACTGCTACAAAAACTGAATCTCGACATTGTATTCCTTTTTGCCGTCTCATCTCAAGAATATTGAAACTCAAAGGCCTCTATCCAATGCCAAATGAAACTTCCTACCTGACACCTTGTCCAATCAACATTGGTACACTCAACGCTAGCATTGGTCATATCCGTAAAGGAATCAAAATAGATAATCCAGATTCTCATCATAGCTCTCTCTCTCTAGCTCTTCCTTCAATGACGATAAGCTAGACAACATTATAGAGTGTGTCCATGATATAAGCGCTAAGATGTCAGGACTTGCCTCCCTTGTACATCGTCACACCATCCGTTGTGATACGAAGTTTACTTCTCTTCAAACCCAATTGGATGAAATTCAGAGAAAGCTAGAAGCAAATGAGGACTAGCTATTCCATGACAAAAAGGGGGAGAATAACGATGATAGGGGGAGTATAATGAAAGGGGGAGAAAAAGCCGAATCAAAGGGGGAGTCCTTATGTTCAAATTACTTTACTTCTTATTAGCTTATGTATTTTTATTTTTTACCTATGCTTCTGTAGCTATTTATTTTGAACCTTGCTTTTGTAAGCGTATTTTGTACTTTTGCTTTGTGGCCTTCGTACTTGTTATTAAATGTTTTGTATTTACTTTTAGTACATCACTCTTGTGCCCTTTGTTGGATTTGTATCCTTAATGCAATTACCTTGTGTTGTTGCATTGGTTGAGTGTTGGACATGCAAATGATACTTTGCATTGAGCTTATTAGCTTGCATGTCTGGATGTTCATTCCATGTGTGAATGAGCATTGTGATCACTATTTATAGTGATTGTTTATTTTTTGGTCAAGTCTTACTTTATTGCTTTAATCAGTTTTTGCTTGATCACATTATGCTTGCTTCATATGCAATACAAGTTTTTCTGCATACAATGATTTTATTGTGTGGCTGCTTTTTAGGAAATACTTGTACTTATGATTCAAGAGCTTCACAGATTCTAGAGTTAGGTGTGAGTGAGTCTTGTACAACTGTTCCCAACTCACGCGTTAAGTCTAGAGTTTGTTGTAGAGTTTTATCACGGAATAGCCAAAGGGGGAGATTGTAAGGTTGAATTTTATCAACCATTTTGTTGGCTTTATTTCGTGCCAATTTGCTTGTAATTCAGCACTTAGAAACTTTGTATTTAGGTGGGAATCATGTAAGGGTAGTGTGTGAGAGAGTGTGAAGAAATGCTCAAGATTGTGCAGCAGAACAAGGACTCGCGATTAGATCTCGCTGATGTCTCGCGACTGTCAAGCCGCCAGATGTTGCACACGAGTGAACCGTGCAGAGTGGAACTCGTGACTAGACCTCGCAGGTAGATTGCGACTGGCAAGCCGCCAGAAGCTGAACCGTCGTGCCAGCTGTTGCACTACAGGACAAAATTTTCAGTTTGGCAATTCAATTAGTTCGTAGCTTAGACTCGTGACTCAGTCAAGCTGTGAGGCTAAGTTGCCAGCCAACTCTGTTTTGAAAAAACTAACTCTTTGCATTCTAAACACCCACCAGTATAAATACCCCTTATACCCACAAAATGTAGAGAGCTTTCAGAGAGAATTTTGAGAGAGAAACCCTAGAGAAAAACAAGATTGACTCATCCACAATCTTTACCTTGTGACTCTTCAAATTCCTCGACTCTCACCCTCTCCATTGTAAATCCTTGAGAGGTTCTTTAGTCAAAACATTTTCTCACTATACTCATATCAATGAGAAGGCTCTTTGGTGCTTTGGGAAGCAGTTAGGAAGGGACCAATTCATATTGGTTGATGCTATGGACTAGTAGCGGGATCCGGGAAGCTAGAGAAGAAATAGGTTCTACGTAACCTCGTTGGAGCAAGAAGCTTAGAGGGCTTAGGTACACTGGGTAGATTAGGCTTGAAGTGTCTATTGCTGTCCTTGTATCCCAACTACATTCTTTAGTGGATTATTTGACCGCTTGGAGGGTGGCGGAGAGGTTTTACGCCGAGGGCTTCGGTTTCCTCTTCGATAACACATCGTGTGTTGTCCTTGTGTTTGCATCTCTCTTTCCTTTATCTTTGTCATTTAATTTCTGTTATAGATGTGATTTTATTTGACTTAGATTGTTTATCAATTCTGTTTAAGCTTTAGTTCATTTTTTGCACGTTTATCGTTTGATATAAAGCTTGAATTAATATTTTGTAATTTGGGGGTCTAAACATTCATAGTGTTTTATACGCTATTTAAACTTTCAAAATTCTTATACATTAGTTCCTAATTCCTTAGAACCTAATAGTTGGCACAAAACTGTGAAGTTTGGAATGTGAATCAGTTTGGCCATGTTAAGATGGATATTGTAAAACCCAAGAGAGATGAGTTTCATGGCAGAGAGAAAGATGCCCTAGGGGTGCACAATAAACTCATTCTTCTACTACGAATACTCTAGATTACATTTTCTGCAATGATACAATTTCTTTGGGAAAACTCCCTAAATACTTTTCTTTGTTTCTCACTCTTTCAACTAAGGGTTTTCTCAAAAAGTTGTGTATGGTATCTACTGGGCTATTCTGCTTGTTGTATTGTCCTTTTCATGGATGAGGACCCTTCCTTTTATACCCAAATATGTGAGTGTTTTCCTCATTTTACCTATTCCCTCACCATGCTTTTTCTCTATTGGTTGTTCCCTTTTTTGGTAACCTAGCTAAATGAGTTTTGGTTTTGCCTTATAATGAGAATTTTCCTATTTTCAAACAGGTTTCAGTATGCAACAAGGCCTACCTAATTAGGTTCATCCAAAATGGTAAAAGGCCAATAAATGCTCTTCGTTCAAACTTCTAACCATGCTCCTCCTGATACCCACCACTATTACCTCTTTTCTTATAAACGCCTTTCCTAGCCAAGCATCCACAAAAGAAGTCTTGGCTGGATATCAAATTAGGGTTTTTCGTCCTCCACCAAACCACACCTCCCTAAACCTCTACAGCATCAAGTTATGTACCCTTGCATGTCCAGGACATAGAGGAGCAATACCTATTCCTTATCTTGCTTGCATGCCTTGGATTCTTGGCCTTACTCTAAGTCATACCTTTCTCATTCTGCTACTCTCTTTCTTTTTCTTCTTCCTTTCTTTTTGACTTTACATGTCTCTACTAAAGGTCATAAGTTGCTCTTATCTTTTTATACAAAAGGACTTAGGCCTCTAGGGGCTTGTTTCTAAGTCACACACTTTTGCAAGAAGGCTTGGGCCACTGTGGGCGCAAGTGCCCGCAACAAGGAGGAGTACGCCTACGCCTAGTATGGACTAGGTAAACAATTAAAAATGGAGTCAACACTTGATTAGTTCTAGGAACCATATGTATAGCACCATTCGTGAAAGGATTGATCTTACCAAAACATGTGTCTGGAGTTTAGGTATAGGGATGAGAAGGTGTTAGACACCCAACTCCACTCACCCCATGGGTTGGCCTCTACTCATTATGTTTCACATCCTTATGCCATCAAAGGATCTTTAATAGGCTATCTTACACACTCACGTGCACGCACACACAAAGTCTATTCTAATATGTATCTAGCAAACAAACTATTGTTCATCTATCATCATCCTAGCATTCATCTAACATATGCATATATCAACACATGTCATATACCTAGCATTCGTCTAAGTATGTCATGTCATATCTCATGACATAACACATCGTACAGCACAAGGGCAGCAAACTTACATGTCATCATGTAAACACTACATTTTGTACTCTTTACGACTTGGGCCACCGTCCCCAATAATGGTAAAATTCTAAAGCCTAAGGTTGGTTTAGGACCCAATTAGATTATAAATTACTTGAGGAAGGTTTTGTGGAAAATATAAGTCTTTTATGAACAAAATAAAGCTATTTTTGGAAAATAAAGACCACGGAAACCCTAGGATTGCATACACATACATGCGTATGCATATGCGTACACAGGTTTGATGTATGCGTATGCATACGCAAGCTTGCGTACACAACTAGGGTTCCAGAAGCTATGAAAGACAAATTATTTTCATTAAAGACTGAGGTTTGGAATGAATCCCACTTCATCTAGAGCCGTTCCAAACCCTTATTTTCTCAATATAAAAAGCCATACATGGTACATTTTCAAAACACATAGAAAATCCTAAGAGAAAACCTAATATTCACAAAAAGTAGTGAATCAAAGAGAGAAGTTTTTACAAAGCATCCTCAAGTCAATTTTATTTTGATCGGGACCTTTTTTGGTCTTCATTTTTGAGTTTTAAGATTACTAATCACTTTTGCATATGATTGTGAATAGATTGACTGAGAAGAACGGTCAAATCAAGCTTGAAAAGCTCTTTGTTTGAGGTATTGAGTTCTAACCTTTTTCTTTCCATTTCTTATTTTAATTCTGTTTTTTTTTCTTGTTTTGTTTATGTTTTAACATGTTTAGACAGCCTAGGGTTTGGTTGTTTTCTATTTTAAAAGCATGTTAGATTGCTAGGTTGTTAGTTTTAAGTTCAACTCTATTTACTGTGTTTATGCGTTTCTGGGTTAGGGTTCAATATGTGTTTGCGTGCGCATGCTTTCTGCATGCATACATAGGCTCAAAGTATGTGTACACATACACGCAGGCCTATGTATGCGCACACATACTCGAGCCTAAAAACACTAATTTGAGTTTTCTGTTTCTGTTTCTTCTTTCCTTTCACATAACATGCCTCTATTTTAACCATTTTTATGATTTTGAGTCTCTGCTTTGCTGTTTGCTTTTTTTTTTTTTTTTTTTTTTCTTTAACATGATAGATTAGGGTTTCCTTTCTATTTCTTTCTTTGATACCATGAATATGCATTCATATGTCCATGCATTGATGCATAGGTGCTGTGGTGCAACAAGGTAAGCGAGGTAAGCCATACATTCACATGGACATGCATACGGAGTTACCTTGATGATGAATATGAACATGTTTTGTTGGATGATATGCTTTAGATGTTTTAATGATTTCATATGGGCCTATTTAGCTCTAATATTCTGCCATATATGCTTCCTACCTTGTCTATGCTTTTGTTTAGATAATCTGAATGTTTGTTTGCTTGCTTGGATGAGGTGAGATGATTAGCATGATAGATGCATGTTAGGGTATGAGATGAAATGCCATGTGTTTATGCTTAGATGTATGCTAATGTATGTGTGTGTGAGTATAGAATGCAATATTGAATGTGCCTTTAATGAGATTAAGATGTAAACACAATGAGTAAAAGCCAACCTACGAGTCAAACGTTTGCCTAACACCTTCCTAAAATCGTACCTAAACTTCGAACCTATACTCCGGTAGTAAGATAGGTCCTTCCATGTAAGGGCACTATGTAAATGGTTCCTAGACCTAATCTAGGTGGCAACTCCATCATTTCTCCGCCCCGGTCCACTCGGCCGAATCATACTCCCCCTTTCCTCCCCAAGGAAGGAAAAATCGGTGGCACCCACACATCAACGTAGCAAACATATGAAAAGGGTAGCAATTACATAACTGTGGCATCAACTAAGCATGTTCATCATATTCATTATAGTCATCACCAAGCTCATATATATGTTCATATGATTATGTATGTGCTTACCTCACTTACCTCATTGTATTACAACACCACAGCAACTATGCATCAATACATGTGTTAAGGATAAATTTTTCACACCACTTGGCTTTATTTCATTGGCAACCCACCCTATATCAACATTATCATGAATTTTGGGAAAATCTCTTTTAAAGCCCAAAAGAGCCCATAATTCTAATCTAGTTACATACTTGACTCTATATAAAGAGGACCAAGCCACACACTAAGACACCACTATCCATCCCTCTCTCACCCCTTTATTCTGAAACTTCATCATTTTGCTACCCATAAACACATCTCCATCTCTTTCTCTATTTCTCTTACAATACCTCTCTTCTTAGAGAGTAACATAACCAATGTCATAATACAAAAAAAAAAAAAAAAAAAAAAAAAAAAAAAAAAACTCCAATAGCAACTATAAGCTCATGTATTTTACTATATATAACCTTCATGTTATCTATCTCCCAGATATTTTACTAACACATTCCTCACAAACTATCCATACATACTTCTCACATATATTTCTAATTCATCTTACAAACACCATATCTCACAAAACATATATATTTCTTACCATCTCCATACATCTTAAAAGATACCAAACACTATCTAAGAACATATTACAAAGTCCTTTCTCATGGAAGACATAAATTTCTTAAACTAAAAGTCCTTCTTATGGAAGGCACTAACACATATAATTGACTAAAACTAAAAGAGTATTACATAGGGAAAATCATTTAAGTGCATGATAAAGAGGATAAACTTAACCAACCTATGCACACGGCTAGACATATTCTCTCTCCCTCTAGTTGCACCCATTTTCCCATTTCAATCATGAAGTCACCATGAAAGGACTAATAATATCATATTGTACCGTTGGACTCATTTTATCATACTACTAAAATGTTATAAGTGTTGGGATATGTGCCCTTAAATCCTATTGTATGATACTATATATGACATTATGTATGACTTAATGTGATGATTAATAAAGTTATTTTATTATTATCTAAAATAATAGTAACATGAAATTTGGACGTTATCATATAGTCCATGAGATGCATAGTATGTGATTTATGTGATTTAGTCACAGAAGATATAAATCACAAGTTCTTTGTAAACTCAGAATTATAGTTCATAATCGGTGATGAAATTGGGCATTTCATCTGCGAAAACTGTAACATATAAACTAAGATGATTTGTCTTGATCATGGAAGTGGAGACTTCTAGTTTATATGTTGATATGTTCTAAGAGTTAAGACATATTGAACTAGATCGCTGTAAGATTTATTATTCTCCTAACGACTGTCAATTGAATTATAAATCTCACGACTTCTATTTGCATGAACTCTTAATCCTGAGAGAATAATGAACTTGATCATGAAGTATAGGTTGCTTTGATATATTAGGAGTGAGATCTAAAGTCACGATCAAAACCTCAGTATGTTGGACAGCCACATTTAGTGTTGATAGAACATATATTCTCAAGATGGAATTCACAATCTCTTAACGGAGATATAAAATATTCCCTTGAGATAAGTTTAATGAGTTTGGTTATTCAGAGTGTTAGGCCTAACTACTTTAATAAGAATATACTAAATTATATATTTATGGAATTGGATTTCATAAATATATGATGAATATCTTAAAAGGATTAAACCGGGTACTCAAGGATTAAGATGTAGTAATTAACAAAGTGGCAGTCTACATTCATGACTTTGTATTACGACGAATATTTTATGAAGGGGTTGCATGTATAATAAAGTCTTGGGATATAATTTATTAATAAGGCCTAAAGTGCAATTATATTTATATAGTGGCATTAAATATAATTAATGGTAACTTTGGGTTTGTCAAGAGTTGATAAAAAAGCCCAAGACCCATTGGAGCTAGTGTCTTATTTGTCCCTTTTGGTCCCACTCCAAGCCACACACTAAAGCCCAATTGGAAAGGCCCAATAGGCCGGCCCAATTAAATAATCAGTTAGTTATAAAGAGAGAAACATACAGAATTTTTCATTAGAGAAAAAGAGACATCATTGTGAAGTGGTGTGTATGTGAGAGTGAAGTCACTCAATTATTCTCCCTTAGAAACTGATTGAGAGACCACACTTCTTGGGCATAAAGTAGAATTGGAGTGAAGATTAAAAGTGTTCCTAAGTACTTCGAATCTTTTGTTTTGAATTTCACCGCACCAAGGTACGCATTTTTGTTCTTAAATTCTGAAATTTACATAGTGCATATTATGAATCATGAGTGAAATAGATCCTATTTTGTTGCTTATGCTGTGTGTTTTGTATGAGATACAAAACCAGTTTTTCCAACAATTGGTATCAGAGCCAGGTTATCATCTCATGATTGTATAACATGTGATTGAATTTTATCATAAAGGAAAAACGGTTTCTTTTGATTGCACCAAATGTATTCATTCACATGGTGTTTATTTTCTTTGCATGAATGATACGGTACTTATGAATGTTTAATATGATGTATATTGGTTCATCCAATATGGTTGGACTTGGATATATGAATTGCCTTGGTTGCATATTTTTGGTATTGAATCCGTGTACCGCATGTTTAATATGATATATTTTGGTTCATCCAATATGGTTGGACTTGGATATATGAATTGCTATTCATGCAAGATATATGGCAATTCAATGAAAGTAGTTATTACACTACTTGGATATTCTTTCCATGGCTTAACAATAAAAGATATATATAGTATGTAATATATATAATCCGTATAGTACTTGGATGTAACTGTCATGTGTAAACCGAATCAATGCAATGCTTGGCTATATGAAGAATTATTATAAGGCTTGCATGGGCTTGCACGCGGTTATTATAAGGCTTGCATGGGCTTGCATGCGGTTATTATAAGGCATGCACCGCTTGGTTATTTTTGGTTTGCATGGGCATGATTGTTATATATGTATAATATGTAATATATAATTCGTATGGTATATTATATATAATATATACCATATAATCCGTGTGATGATAGGTTCAATTGCATATTATATATAATCCGTATGGTATATTATATTATATATATTATTTATATATATATATATGTAATATAATATATATGGGTTTGGTTTTATATTTTTATATATTAACGCTAGGATTAAAGTATTTGTTTAATGAAATTTATTCCTAATGAGATTAGGATTATGTTTTCAAAGTTTCTAGCGTTATTATAGTTCTTGATCTTAAAAACCTTTATTTAAAACATCTAGTGGGAGAGAGATACAAGGATTGGATCTCACGGCCTCCATTATCGGTTCATAGTAGTGTGGGCAAGCATCTTGTCTTGGCGTATATGCCTCGCGATCCAAAAGGAGGGTGTTTACTTTATAGTACTACAAGATTGAACTAACCCATTTAAAGTAGTGTGAACAAACACCTCGTCTTGGCGTATATGCCTCGCGATCCCAAAGGAGGGTGTTTTGTTTCATGGTACTACAAGTTTAAACACTATAAAGGGAGAATGAAATATGGCTACACATGATTCTAGATAATGGTATACACTAGACTAAGTGTAATGTTAACCTCCCAAAGGAGCTATGTCATTATTACTTAGAGGCTAAAGGCAAAACGGCATATTATTTTTGTTTGGTAAGAGTTGCCATGATAGCATTAATAATGAGAATATTTCTCAACCAATTAATGTGTTTATAATAAACTTGCTTCCAAGGAATTATAGACATGGATTGGGTTGTCGTTACATATATTATTTTATGGTTTTATTAAAGTTCCATATTATATGCTTATATGCTAAATTGATAATGTCCACTTTATTTATTATATTCATGTTTGTTATTTTCAGATTTAAATCATAACATCATTTAACCCACTTGTTGCTATTCTTAATCAAAACAAACTGACTAGATCCAACTATGTTGACTGGAAAGGAAATTTGGATAATGTTCTTACTGCTGAAGAGCACAAATATGTACTTACTCAACCATGTCCTAACTTTCCATCATTAGATGCTCATCTTGAGGAAAAAAAGCGATATGATCGTTGGCAGAAATCTAATGAGATGGTCAAGTGCTATATCCTAGCATCTATTTCAAGTGTTCTACAGCTTCAAATGCAGGATGTAGAACTAGTTTCAGACATTATGCTAAGTTTGAAGGAGATGTTTAGTGAGCAAGGCCGTTCTGCAAGGCAAAAAACTATGAGGCAAATTTATAATACCAAAATGGCTGAAGGTACTTTAATGAGGGAGCATTGTCTTAGGATGATCTCTAATCTGAATACATTGGAAGTTTTAGGTACCGATATTGATGGAGAATCCCAAGTGGATATGATACTCTAGTCACTACTAGAATCATTCAAGGAATTCAGGCTTAACTATAATATGAACAAAAAAGTTTATACATTGTCTGAATTGATGAATGAGTTGGTAGCGGTGGAAGGCATCCTTGGTACTTCTAGTGTTGATGCTAATATGGCTGAAGCTTCTACTTCTTAACTAAGCTTCTACTTCTCAACTTAAGTCGAAAGGCAAGGGTAAGAAGAAGAAGAAGAAGAAGAACTTCACCAAGAGAGATGGTAAACAAGTTACCTTAGGAGTTGCCAACAAAGAAAGGAAAACCAAAGGAAAGTGTTTCTATTGTGGTGAGAAAGGACATTGGAAGAGGAATTGTCCAATATTCAAAACTACCAAGAATAAAGGAGTGAAAAGTACATTCCTTCTTGAAATATGTTTAGTACAAAATCTCACGGATTCCTAGTGTGTGGATTCAGGTTGTACTAATCATATCTGCAATACTTTGCATGGGTTCCAGGAGACCAGAAAGCTGAATGAAAGGGAATTGTTTCTTACTTTGGCTAATGGGAGCAGAATACCAGTTGTAACTGTTGGAGTGTTTAATTTAAGTTTTAAGTCTAGGGTTTTAATATTGGAAGACTGTTGTATGTACCTAATGTTTGTAGGAATTTAATTTCGGCAACTTATTTAGGTAAACATGGATATTGTGTTATCCTCAAAGACAATGTTATAATAAAGAAGGATAAAGTGTTTATCTGTTCTGGTGATATTGTGGATGGTTTTTATATTTTAACTCCTGACAAGCATGAATTATACAATTCTGAATTAGATAGTAATTCTCATGTAAAATCATTAAAGAGAAAGTTTCCTTCTACTAGTGATGCATATCTGTGACACTTTTGTTTGGGTCATATTAATTCAAATAGGATTCAAAGACTAATCAAAGATGGACTTTTACAGCCCATGGGCTTTGATGGATTTCCAGTTTACGAATCTTGTTTAGAAGGTAAAATGACCAAACGACTTTTTAATGCAAAAGGTAGAAGAGCCCAAGAGTTACTTGAATTAGTTCATACAGATGTATGTGGTCCTATGTCAACCTAAGCAAAAGAAGGTTATAAGTACTTCATCACTTTTACAGATGATTACTCAAGATATGGTTATGTGTACCTAATGAGACGAAAATCCGAAGCCTTTGAAAAGTTTAAAGAGTTTAGGGCTGAAGTTGAAAATCAATTGAGTAAACGCATAAAGGCCATTCGATCTGATCGAGGTGGCGAATACCTTCTTAGGGATTTTAATGATTATCTAATTCAAAATGGATTGTCTCCCAATTGACTGCACTTGGAACTCCCCAACAAAATGGTGTAGTGGAAAAAAGGAATAGGACTCTTTTGGAAATGGTTAGGTCCATGATGAGTTATTCAACTTTACCAATTTCCTTTTGGGGATATGCACTAAAAATTGCTATGCATATTTGAATTTAGTTCCATCAAAATCTATTCCCAACACACCTAAGGAATTGTGGAGTGGGCGCAAGCCTAGTATGAAATATCTCCACATTTGGGGATGTCCAGCACATGTGTTGAAAGGGAAGTCTGATAAGTTGGAAGCTAAAACGGAAGTTTGCATGTTTTTAGGGTATTTAAAGGAAACCAAGGGTTATTTATTCTATAATCATAAGGATAACAAAGTGTATGTTAGCATCCATGCCAAATTTTTGGAAGATGATTATGTGAATAATTTTAATCCTAGAAGTAAAGTTGTATTGGCTGAATTAGATGAACCTGTAATTGAACAACCAATGGATGTAACTAGGAATGGTGTGGCTGTATTGGATACGCCACAAGACATTACTCATGAGATGACTAGTACACAGGTAACTCGTCGTAGTGGGAGAATTGTTCGGCCTCCTATAAGATTTATAGGTTTAGGAGAAACTTATGAAACTATCCTAGAAGAGGCTGAATCGGATCCCTACACTTATGATGAGGTAATGAACGGTATAGATGCACATCATTGGGTCCAAGCTATGAAATTTGAATTAGATTCAATGTATTCCAATCATGTTTAGGATCTTGTAAAGGCGCCTAACGGCATTAAACATGTTGGTTGCAAATGGGTTTACAAGAGAAAGAGAGGGATAGATGGAAATGTTGAAATTTTTAAAGCAAGACTAGTGGTGAAAGGGTATACACAAAAAGAAGGTATTGATTATGATAAAACTTTTTCGCCAGTAGCCATGCTTAAATCTATCAAAATTCTTTTATCCATTGCTGCTTATTATGATTATGAGATTTGGCAAATGGATGTCAAGACTGCATTTCTTAATGGCAATCTTGAAGAAGAAATTTATATGATGCAACCGGAAGGTTTCATAGTAAAGAGTCAAGAGCATATGGTATGCAAGTTGAAAAGGTCTATTTATGGACTTAAGTAAGCATCTAGGTCATGGAACTTCAGATTTGATCAAGCAATCAAATCATTTGGTTTTGAACAAAATCTTGATGAACCATGTGTGTACAAAAGACATCAAGATAAAGTAACAATGTTCCTAGTGCTTTATGTTGATGATATTCTACTCATTGGAAATGATGTAGGGGTAATGTCATCGGTAAAGGTTTGGTTGTCAAGCCAATTTGAAATGAAGGACTTAGGTGAAGCTAACTTTATTCTAGGGATCAAGCTTTGGCGAGATCGCAAAAATAAGATGTTAGGTTTATCACAAACTGGGTATATAGACAAGGTTCTAGAACGGTTTAGCATGCAAAACTCCAAAAAAGGATTACTTCCTTTTAGACATGGAGTTCCTCTGTCTGATGACCAAAGGCCTAAGACTCTAGAGGAAGAAAATATGATGAGACAAGTTCCTTATGCTTCTGCAGTGGGAAGTTTCATGTATGCCATGCTATGTACTAGACCAGATATCTGTTATTTAGTTGGCATGGTCAGCCGATATCAATCAAATCCAAGACTTAAACATTGGCAAATTGTAAAGCATATTCTTAAGTATGTACAGAGAACAAGAGATTATATGTTTGTTTACCATAGTGAGGATTTGATTTCTATTGGTTATACAGATTCAGATTTTCAATCAGATCTTGATTTCAGAAAGTCCACTTCAGGTTATGTGTTCACCTTGGGAGGTGGAGCCATAAGTTGGAGGAGTGTTAAGCAATCTTGTATTGTGGACTCCACCATGGAAGCAGAATATGTTGCTGCTTATGAAGCGGCAAAGGAAGCTGTTTGGCCTAAGAAATTCCTTTCTGATCTTCATGTTGTGAGAATGGAGCAAGTTCTCATCACATTGTTTTGAGATAATAGTGGAGCGGTTGTACAATCCAAGGATCCAATGAATCACATGAAAGGAAGTACCACATTATTCAAGACTTTATTGCTCGAGGAGATGTAATAGTAGCAAAGATTGAAAGTGCAAGTAATTTAGCGGATCCATTTACCAAAACCTTGCCACAAATGACTTTTGAGTCACATTTGGAGGGAATGAGAGTTGGATTAGTGCACAATAGTCTTTAGGACAAGTGGGAGATTGTTGGGATATGTGCTCTTAAATCCTATTGTATGATACTATATATGACATTATGTATGACTTACTGTGATGATTAATAAAATTATTTTATTATTATCTAAAATAATGGTAACATAAATATTTGGATATTATCATATAGTTCATGAGATATATAGTATGTGATTTAGTCACAGAAGATATAGATCACAAGTTTTTTGTAAACTTAGAATTATAATTCATAGTCGGTGATGAAATTGGGCATTTCATCTGCGAAGACTATAACATATTAACTAAGATGATTTGTCTTGATCATGGAAGTGGAGACTTCTAGTTGATATGTTGATATGTTTTAAGAGTTAAGACATATTGAACTGGATCGCTGTGAGATTTATTATTCTCCTAACGACTGTTAATTGAATAATAAATCTCACGACTTCTATTTGCATGAACTCTTAATCCTGAAAGAATAATAAACTTGATCATGAAGTGTAAGTTGCTTTGATATATCAGGAGTGAGATCTAAAGTCACGATCAAAACCTCAGTATGTTAGGCAGCCACATTTAGTGTTGATAGAACATATATTCTCAAGATGGAATTCATAATCTCTTAACGGAGATATAAAATATTTCATTGAGATAAGTTTAATGAGTTTGGTTATTCAGAGTGTTAGGCCTAACCACTTTAGTAAGAATATACTAAAGTATTTATTTATGGAATTAGATTTCATACATATATGATGAATAACTTAGAAGGATTAAACCGGGTACTCAATGATTAAGATGTAGTAATTAACAAAGTGGCAGTCTACATTCATGACTTTGTATTACTACGAATATTTTATGAAGGGGTTGCATGTATAATAAAGTCTTGGGATATAATTTATTAATAAGGCCTAGAGTGCAATTATATTTATATAGTGGTATTAAATATAATTAATGGTAACTTTGGGCTTGTCAAGAGTTGATAGAAAAGCCCAAGGCCCATTGGAGCTAGTGCCTTATTGGTCCCTTTTGGCCCCACTCCAAGCCACACACTAAGGCCCAATTGGAAAGGCCCAATAGGCTAGCCCAATTAGATAATCAGTTAGTTATAAAGGGAAAAACATACAGAATTTTTCATTAGAGAAAAAGAGATATCATTGTGAAGTGGTGTGTATGTGAGAGTGAAGTCACTCAATTATTCTTCCTTAGAAACTGATTGAGAGATTACACTTTTTGGGCATAAAGTGTAATTGGAGTGAAGATTAAAAGTGTTCCCAAGTACTTCGAGTCTTTTGTTTTGAATTTCACCGCACCAAGGTACACATTTTTGTTCTTAAATTCTGAAATTTACATAGTGCATGTTATCAATCATGAGTGAAATAGATCCTATTTTGTTGCTTTCGCTGTGTGTTTTGTATGAGATACAAAACCAGTTTTTCCAACAATAAGTCCATTGCTATTATACAGCTAGAGCTATAAACTGTGAAGATAAGTTATTATATTTTTATCTCCAAAATTATATTATTGAGAATATTTTAATTTATTATCATTGTACTATTGCACTCATATTATTCTGCCACTGGAATGTTATCAGCCCACTAACACTATACGGCTGGAGCCATAAATTATATAAAGAACAAAGTGATGATGTACAAATGGAGTCAGAAACATACAAGATAAGTCAAAATCTCTCTATTTTCAAGATTACATTATTAAGTATACATTAACTCATTACTATTGCATCGCTGGATGCAAGTAACCTTAATATCATCTCACTATTTAATAAAACATGGTCTCACTAATACTTCATTAATGAACATACATATTAATAAATTGATCTACCACCATTAGACATATATTATTTGGACATATACCACCGATGAACATATACTATTGGACATAAAACATTGCTAGACATACCTTATTTGGACATAGACCATTGCTATTATATTGGACAAGAACTATACCACAGCTAGATATGGACTGTTGGACTCATCCCATTACTGGATATCTGACACCTAATTAATTACTTTCTAATATTGGACATCACTTAATAAGCATAATAATGATGTTCAACTCACCATTTAATCAAATCTATTATGCTAAACATATTATTTATTTATTTATTTATTTATTTTAATCATTATCATGATTCTAAGACTTTGGGCTTTATTTATTTTGTAGGCTTAAAAATGCACCGGAAGCCATTGGTCTATGCCACTCCCAAAAAAAAAATCCAGGTCTAGCAAAGTCACACCTCCAGCGGAAGACACGTGGCTACACGCAAGAACGCCCCAGACAACATGCTAATATTCTGTGTGTTCATATTAATTGATCATCGCACTGAAACCCTAATCGTCAATATAACCAATCAAATCATGTAAACATGTTATATTATTGTTCTAAATTTTAAGAATAAAAAATATAAAGGCTAAGTTAAATAGACCCTAAACATTCATTGTAGACAAGAAAAATAAGCAAAACAAGAGGATCAACAAGAACATTCGAATCCAGGTTTCTAGATTTGAACATGTGCGCACATATCTAAATATGTATACAAATGTTCATAAGGACGCGAACACATACACGAAGCTTGCAAGCATTCTAATATTCTAAGGTTCAAACTTTGGATGTTTGGCCTAATTTCTAGATAATCACATATGTGTATGCCTGGTATGTCATGTGAAAACTCCCAAAATTTAAAACTCCTTAAACATGAAGTATGTTGACCTGGTATGTCATGTGACCCAAAATTTAAAACTATACATGAATTATGTTGACAATTGACAATCACACTTATGCCTTAAGTGTGTTGATAATCATTATACATTAAGTATACCTTAATATTTTTCTACAATTGTGCTTCCTGCACTACAAAAAACGCGCTTTGGAGTTGCGTTTTTAAAAAATGCAGCTTTAGGGTAAAACGCAACTTCACCACTGGACGTATAGCTGCATTTATTAAACGTGGCTATAGACCACTCTGAAGCCGCATTTTGTGATCTTTGGGCTGCGTTTACCTGGATAGGGCTATAGCCGCATTTTGGAAACACGGCTATAGACCCATCTAGGGATTTTTTTTTTTTTTACTACATCTCGAGGCTGCGTTAAATCAACATCTATAGAGCTGCGCTTATCCAACGCGGCTTAAAAACGTATAGAGATGCCTTTTATCTAATGCGGCCATAGGTTTGTTATAAATAAAAAATAAAAATAAAACCCCTAAACCACTCTCTGATCTCACCTGATCTCTCACCTTCTTTCTCACTCTCTCCCTTCGACTCTCAAACCCTCACCTTCAACCCACCCCTTTCTACCATCGATCCTCCTCACTGGCACACGAGCACTCTTCTTCTTCTTCTCCTTCTCTTTCTCTAGCTTTAACTGTTCTATGTGATTTGTTTTCTTCACAGATCCATTTCTCAATGTTTATAATCTGAACCCTAAACGGTGTTTTTTGGGCCAAACTTTTCAATTTTTAGTTTATGTGCGTTATTTATGTCCTTCGAACCTATCCTCCAAGACGGACCCCCACCGGATGGGTTCGCTCCGGTCCGATACTCCCGTCGGATCTCCAGCAATGGTCCCAGCGCCATGGCTATCTTCCTCGTCGCCGTCGGTGCTTGGTCCTGAGGCATGTACCGGCTCGGCAAGGGCAACAAGATCCAAAGGTCCACAATTTTTCTCAACCTAAAGTAACTGATTTCTGTTAGTTTTTGTTTTAGTTCTAATTTTCTCTTTCCTTTCTGTAATTTCATATGGGTGCATGTTCCAATTTCATTCCTTCCTTCATTCTCTCTTTGCTGTGGCACATTCAATTCTATGTTCTGCTGCCTAGACTTCCTTTATAGATTACTGTGATGCTTGAATAATGTGAATTGAATTAGATTACCATATTCATGACCTTTCAAGTGTTAGCCTTTTTATTTATTTATTTTATTAAGTGTTTGGTTCCTTTGACTTTGATTTTCAGCAATCCTGAACAGTCTAAACATTTAGAAACAGCAAGGATGCGCCTTTTTGATATGTGGATTGATTTTGTAAACTTATGGTCTGAAGAGTACAGTGATAATAACCGCATTCCTACAAAGGTATAGAGTTTTCCCATTTTTTCATTATGATTTTCTATGATTATTTGAAATAAATCAAGAAATTGTTTGATATGTTATATCTCTGGTCATTTTTGTCCATTATGTAGCATTTAGTGTGTTTAAGAAAATTCTGTTCAAAGTTTGCAATAAAAGGTTTTAATGGGTTAATGATGAGGTTGATTTTGCTAATTTCTTTACCATAAGTGGGGCCTTATGTTGTGGGTACTTTCAGTGGTCATGTTGTGCTTTACTGATCTTCTATCATCTTGTTTTCGTAGTTCTATTTCTTTTAATTTTTGTTTGAAGATAGGCTCTGAATATGTTCTTATTCTTCTCGTTCTTAATGCTTGGTTGTTTTTGTTCTCATTTCTTCAGCTACATGTGATCTCATTCTGTTTAAGTACAAATTGTAGTTTTCATTCAAATATTAGGATAGAAGCTAAACCTTATAGAATCATATGTAGATGATTTTAGGCTTTCCTTGGGGGATGACTTGTGGTAGATATTTTCATTATGAAAGGGGAGAGAGCTGAGTGAATGTATGTAAAATACTGCTTGTGTAAGGTGTTGCTTCATACTAAAATATTTTCAGCTGCAACATTGCGCCTTCTTTTTTATTTTTTATAAAAAAATTTCAATTGACACACTCTAGTAGGCTATGTTTGGGCTGAGAGAGAAAAGGGCCTCTGCTGTTCATAAAGCCTCACCAAAAAAGTGCCCCCCCGAACTCTCTTCTTTCCCATTTTTCCCTTGTTGGGAGCATCTTTTAGCCTTCTAAAACTTTGATGATTTGAAAGAGCAGTTCAAATTCTTCATTGTGGGAGTTAATACTTTAAGGGGAAATGGGCTAGTGAGTTTTGCTGATTTCTCTATGACATGATGCTTGTGTAAAATATCCATATGCTCTGCTAGTGTTTCATGACTAATGTCTTCCTTCTTTCTCTGCGCGCATGTGTTGTGCATACACGTGTTCATGTGCTCACGTATATTTATCTACAAAGAATTGTTGATTACATATAAAAGAACGTAAGGAAAATTTTCCTATGATTTTTATTGCCCATTGATATGCAAGTAAACTAAAAGTAAACTCTTTTTGCATTTTCGGACATCCAGTCCCTCTTCTTTCTTTAATAAAGGTTACTTATGGCTTATAACAAAAATTTGGCACAGGAGAAGAGGATGCATACAGAAGGGATTTAACCATCAACAGGTATCTTTCATGGGAAATGCATGTCGTCATGATGGGCTAATTATGGTGCTTAGGATGACCTTTTTTTCTATCTCTCTGTGTGCATACAATTTGTTACAATTTTTTTACTTATTAAAAAAAAAAATGATAAATTTCATTTGATTCCTCAGCCTTTTCTACAATATTAACACTGATTCAGATGAAGATTTTACTAAAAGAGGTTAATATAGTTTTCATTTGCTTTTGCCTTTCTTTTCTTGGGCTACTTTGCCCACCATGTTAACTGTAACTTTGGTTTTATGGCCTTTGTTTTGTTATTGCAGGCATTGCAGATCTAAAATCTGGAAAGATAGTGACCCCTTTACCTCCGAAGACTACTTTTTTGGATGATCCATTACGAGTTCTTCGAGCCATCCATTTTGGTATTTGTAATTTTATCTTCTGTTATTGTCTTTGCCATTTATTTTTTGTGGCAAACTTTTATTGTTGCCTTTTTTTTTTTAATCTTTTAAAAATGTTGCTCTGTGAAGTTCCATTAGCATTATGAATAAATATCGCATATTCTTAGCTCTACCTAAGCTAAATATTGACACTTTCAAACAGTCCTATTCCTAAACCATTCAGCTCTCTCTGTTGGAGCAATTTTTCTGTTTAAGTATGGGATATGTCTTTCCTTCTAGTCTTGGCCTACACTCTCTCTCTCTCTCTCTCTCTCTTTAAATTTTTTATCCTTTCTCTTATGCTTGACTGATATTGCCTTTTGTTTTCCTCCTACCTCATAGCACATTGATCTTGAACCAAATCATGTTTTATTTGAAAGCCTTGTAGACATTTTTCTTTTTTTCTTTCCTTTTCACTTTTGTACATGATAAAAATATAAATGTGTGCTAGCAAAATTTTGAAAAAGTATAATCTTTTTTGATAAATCTTGTAGTTGGCATGCACATGTGGGGTAATGGCTCAATAGGAATTTGAGTAAGGTACATGGCAAGAAAGGCAAGAAAATGCCTCCCCTAAATTTACTTTAGTTCTTTGGTAGCCTAGTCTTAATGATGCACCTTGTCAATTACCTAGGTGTAGATTTGGCCCCTCAACTCACCAATTTGTTTATTTGTATGTTTGTTTTTTATGTTATATATATATATATATTATTTTAATTTTTAAACTTCTATATGCACACTTGCTTTTTGCAACACTATTGTCTCATTTTTGTTCATTTAGGTGCAAGATTTGGATTCCTATTAGATGAAGAGCTAAAGGAAGCTGCTTCCTGTGATGAAGTGAAAGATGCTCTTGCAGCTAAAATTAGCAGAGAGGGCATTGGAGTTGAAGTATGTGCATTATCTTGATACTTAAGTTGCTCTGAACATTGAGTGATATTTGAGAATACAACTCTTAACTTCTTTTATGATGAATGCACTGAATAATATTATTTATGACTTCACCTGTTACCCCTTTTTGTAGATTGATCTCATGCTCTCTGGAAATCAACTAGCTAAAGCAATGAAGTATATTTGTGATTTGATGTTATTTTGGATTGTCTTCACTCTTCCTCCCAAGTTTGAGCCTGCAAAGTCAGAAGGCTGTGATAGGTATTTGTTAATTTTATGGAATCATATTTTTCAGGTCTATTTTTGGTAATGTTTTTGGCAAAAAGTACATCTTGGATGAAGTAACTTGTTACTACAATAATTGTCTATTTTTACTATAAAATTTCACTTAGCTTTTGATATGCTTGGAATTTTATAAATGATGGTTGTAAGTGTGAAACTTGAGTATCAATGGACCAAGTGAATAGTAGTCTTGAAACTACCCTTCACACACATAACTGTGTTATACAAGTCATATAGTTTTGTATAATTGATGTATTTCTTAATTGTTTATGCTTGTTGTTTCTACATAACATCTTTAATGTCAATACTATAACACCTTTCCTTTATTCTCCTCCTCATTGAACAAGTGAGACTTGCTAATAGGTGTCCAATATGCAGTCTAAGTTTAACTTGTAGTGAACACGCCTATGCCTTTTTAACTCCATTAACGTAGCCAGCAAAAAGCTCTTGGAAAAGCAAGATCAAAGATGAAATTATTCCACAAAAAAGGGTCTTGTTTTGATGTGGGATCTAATCGGCTACCTTCATAGGCTGTTTTAGTGACTAAAAAGTCATACTTTTAAGTTTCTTTGCATAAAGAAGTTTCTGGTCAGTTTAAAGTAAGCTTTCATAGCTGTTATTAATTCTTATTCTTTGTTTACAAAAAAAAAAAAAAAGAATTTTCTTGAGACTCAATGTTTAAGGGGTAGTCTGGTGATTTTTAGACTTGCTGGAATGGGCTGTATAAGAGGCCCATGAGTCATATTTTATGTTCTTGGTCTTTTTCTATTTTCTTTTCCTACTTGGTTCAGAAATTATTTTATTATTTTAATATTAAGGAATTCTAGTCTTTTTTGAAAAAGGATTGTGGCAGCCTACATAAAGGCCTTCTTGTAATTATCAATTCATATATCATAGAGAGATTGAGTCCGATAAAATTCTAGCAGTTTGTTTGTTTTTGTTTTTATTTATTTATTTATTTATTTATAGCTTTGGCAGTTTTATTGTTTCTTCTTTGTGTGATTGCTTACGGTGTTTTCTCTTTTTCCCTCATTCAATCTTTTCTTTTTTTCTTTTTCTTTTTTTTTTTTAATTTTTTTACAGCAAGCAGCCATCAAATTCCTTAAAGATGAAAGTACACTCATAGAGTCAAGTATCTTCATTGGTGTCCAACTTTATCTCGAGCTATGCATGATTGGTAACTTGAATTTGTTGAGATATTTTTTGAGATTCTCTACTGGGAGAGGCATGGTTTGGATGGGTTAGCCTTTTATCCATGAACTGGATGTTTGATGTGAGATTCTCTACTGGAGAGGCATGGTTTGATGTTTGAAGTCTTTGTTTGGACAGTTGTTCATGGTAAAATCTTGATGGTGGATAACCTTTGTAGGCGAAACATAATCATGGTTGGCCTATATGAATTAAGACTTGAGAGAGATGTGCTGGACTGCCTAGTGCACAATAGTAGGCAAAATTTGCATTACCTTTTCTGCTAAAGTCAGATTATGTTGCAAGAAATATTACCTGTGCCTTTGCTTCACGGAGCTACTAGATGGGTGTTGCTCATAGACATGATTTGCAATATATGAACTTGATATATTTAGGCGCCTGTCTGTCTAGTTTTGCAATGAGGAGGGGCTTAAAGAACTTTAAGCTCTCTAGCAAAATTTACCATGTGCTTGGCAATTTTGCTAAAGAGCTCTAAGAACCATCTAAAAGTTGAGAAATAGCTTAAAGCTAAAGTTGTGGTTTAATATATATGGAGAGGTGGAGGGTGAGCTTTGGACACGTATTTGTGGCATGGTGAGTATGGGCTTTGCATGAGGAACAAGTTTCAAGGTGTCTTTTGACGAGGAACATAAACCAAAATATTGATGGGGATTGACTCAGTTACCTTGGACATACACATTCTAAATGGGCTTCGAAGCTTTATCACCACCCAAACTATTATTATTATTTTTTGAAAGTTCAAATAGAGTATAAAACACTATGAACGTTTAGACCTCTAATTTTCAAATTATCAATTCAAGTTTATAATTAAACAAATTATGTGCGGAAAATGAATATAAGCTAATGACAGAATTGATAAACAATTTAAACTAAATAAAATCACATTCACAGCAAAAATTAAATGGCAAAGATTAAGGGAAGAGAGATGCAAATAAGAAGGCAACACAATGATGTGTTATCGAAAAGAAAATCGAAGTTCTCGGTGTAAAACCTCTCTGTCGCTCTCCAAGCGGTCAAACAATCCACTAAAGAATGCAGTTAGGATACAAGGACAGTAGTAGACTTCCCAAGCCTAATCTACCCAGTATACTTAAGCCCTCCAAGCTCTTACTTTAACGAGGTTACGTCGAACCTATTTCTTCTTTAGCTTCCCGGATTTCGCTATAACCTATAACATCAACCAATATCAATTGGTCCCTTCCTAACTGCTTCTCAAAGCACCAAAAAGCCTTCTCACAGATATGAGTATGGTGAGAAAAAGTTTTGGGTAATGTATCTTTCAAGGATCTAACAGTGGAGAGGGTGAGAGTAGAGGAATTTGAAGAGTCTCTATGTGAAGATTGTGGATAAATCAATCTTGTTTTTTTCTAGGGTTTCTTTTTCAAAATTCTCTCTGGAAGCTCTCTACATTTCGTGAATATGAGGGGTTTTTATACTAGGGTGAGAAAGGGATGCGAAGAGTCAGTTTTTTCAAAACAGAGCTGGCTGGCGACTTGACTTCGTGACTTGATTGAGTCGCGAGTTCAAGCTGCGAGCTAACTGAATAGCCAGGCTGGATATTTTGTTATGTAGTGCAATAGCTGGTAGACGATTCAGCTTCTCTGCACGCTTCACTTGTGTGCATCTTTTAGGGGCTTGCTAGTTGCGAGCTACCTGCGAGATCCAATCGCGAGTCCTTACTTCACTGCACAATCTTGAGCAATTCTTCACACTCTCTCACACACTACCTTTATATGATTCCCACATAAATACAGGGTTTTTAAATGCTGAAATACAAGAAAATTGACACGGAATAAAGCCAACAAAATGGTTGATAAATTTTAACCTTACATTTTTGTTATTTTTATTCCTATCCTCTAAAGTACGATTGGCAATACTTAAAAATACATTTCTTGTTGTCACGCCCCGAACCCAAGTAAGGGCTAGGCACATGACAACAGTCACACACTTATAAAGCTTACATCCTACAAGTGTGTAAGACCCTCTTTTTAATTTCATAATCATCCTCAAGAAAATTTCATCAATAAATTTAATAATATCCTTAACAATGCAATTCTCAAAAGATCTCCAACAATAATCTTCCACATCAAAATAAAAATTAACTAAATCCTTTAAATCTAAAAGTCTACACAAATGAAAATCTTAAACATAAAAGTTCAAATCTTATTTCAATGATTTCCTAAACTTTACTCATGCGCACATCCCAGCGGAAGCCCAAACATACGCTACTCTTCCTGATCAAAATCTGAAAGGAAAAGAGAGGGGGGAGTGAGTTGACAACTCAATAAGTAACCAAAATCCTAAAAAAGTTCTATCAAGAAAATAAATTTGTAAAATAATAATTTGGATATAAATCAAATATTTTAAATCTTAAAATGTATCGTAGATGGATTAGAAAAGTAATCAGTTTTCCATATATAACAAAGTCATACTTTACAATAGGTTGCAAAAAACACATAAGTAGTTTTAGTAACTCATATAGTTAACATACTCAAACGTAATTCATATTCTTAAAGATCTTATGACTATGGTCACGCTATATCCCCGTGACTGGGCATCAGAATACCAATGAATAACCCCCATTGGCTGGGTATCAGAGTACCAATGAATAACCCCCATTGGCTTGGGTATCATAATACCAATGAATAACTCCCATTGGTATGGGTATCAGAATACCAATAAATAACCTCCATTGGTTTGTGTATCAAAGTACCAATGAATAACCCCCATTGGCTGGGTATCAGAGTACCAATGAATAATCTCCATTGGTTTGGGTATCAGAATCAATTCATAGTCAGATTGTCCAAAATCATATGTATGAATCATAGTTTCTAACAAAAATATATCGTATTCAATACATATATATAATCAAATATTCAATATTCAAATCTATTTGTGATATTTCTATAATTCTTTACTTAAAATCAATATAGCTAAGAAACAATTAAATAAAGTAAACCATATATTCAATGCTCATGTATATTTGTGAAAATTCTTTATTCTTTACTTTGAATCAGTATTGCTAAAAACAATTAAATAAACTACATCACATATTCAGTAATCAGATATATTTGAGATAATTCTTTACTTGAATTCAGTATTACAATATAAATAAAATTGTAATAATTGTAAACAATTTTCAGTAATTAAATACGTAAAATAAAACCAATTAAGATATGGTTACTTACCTTAACTAACTCACCACAAAGAACATTTTCCTAACACTTTCTCTAAAATCTTTAGATATCACCTAAAAAAATTTTCAAATATCAATTACTCAATAATCTATTTTTTTTTTTAAATAATACTTGTATGAATACTTGGCCAAAAGAGAGACAACTAAAAAAATAGCCAACAATTTTTCCCAATTATCTCATAGTTAAAAAAATTCACCTATTCATGATACAAATATTTCCTCCACTCTCTGCCACTAATAGCACCTAGGGATAAAGCCTATAGATACACCTCCACTCTCTGCCACTAATAGCACCTAGGGAAATAAGCCTATAGATACACCAAACATAAAGCCATACAGGGTAAAAAAGTACACCTAATCTTCTATTCGTGCTCTCTCTCTTTTCTTTTCTTTTTTTTTTTCTTTTTTTTTTTTCACCCGTAGTTCTCTTTGAGACAAGGAAAAACTAGGATAAAGGTACTATATTCTATATCAAACAAATCAAGTCTACATGGACATGACCTTTTGCTATCTACCAAAACCCCAATTCAATAATCTGTGCAAAACCAGACCCAAGAGCCTCACTTAACGCAACACAAGGCACAGAGAAAAATAAATCAATTTCATTCTTCGTTTACATCGTTAATCTTATATATAACAGTCTCACTATTGGCCAAATACTCACATAAAAGATACTTTAATACCACATAAAATCTAACTTGACAAAAGAATAAGATTTCTTAAGTTCTCACCTCAATTGCACAGTCAAACCTTCTCTACTTCAGTATTTTGGGTAGTCTCCTCTCTAAAAAATCTGTCAACATACGCTGACTTAAAAAGTAGACTATATAAGCTAGGGTTTCAACCTTATTTCTAAAAACCCCTTAGGAATTTTAATTATAAAAGTTGACCCTTAAACAAAATTTACTTAAATACCCCTCCTTTTATTTTATTATTTTATTTTTTTATTTCCAAGTATTACATTCTCCCTCCCTTAAAAGAAGTTTAGTCCTCTAAACTTGACATACCTGAGTCTTCAAAAAGATATGGGTACTTCTCCTTCATTTCATCTTCTAACTCCCATGTAGCCTCTCTCACAGACTGGTTCCTCCATTGAACCTTGACATAACGTATGGTACGACGCTTCAACTCTTGCTCCTTCTTGTCCACAATTTTAACTTTATCGCTCTTCATAAGTTAAATCATCTCTTAATTTTAGAGGCTCATAATCCACTACATGATTGGGGTCTGGAACATATTTCCTCAACATTGAGACATAGAAAACATTATGTACCCCTGATAAAGAAGGTGGTAAGGCGAGCCTATAAGCAATTTTACCCATCCTCTCCAAGACTTCAAAAGGTCCTACATAACGAGGGCTCAACTTACCTCGAAACCCAAATCTCATAACTCCTTTAGTAGGTGAAATCCTCAAGAACACATGATCACCCACTTGGAACTCTAATTTCCTTCTTCTAACGTTTGCATAACTCTTCTGCCTACTTTGAGCTGTTTGGAGCCTTTCTTTAATCACTTGAATTTTATCTACTGTTTGCTGTATAATCTCAGGACCCAACAATCTTCTTTCCCCAACATCATCCCCACATATAGGAGACCTACACTTCCTACCATACAAAGCCTCATAGGGTGCTGCTTTAATACTTGCTTGGTAGCTATTATTATATGCAAACTCCACCAAAGGTAGATGTTCATCCCATGAATCTTTGAAATCAATTACACAAGCTCTTAGCATATCTTCCAATGTTTGAATAGTTCTTTCTGAAAGTCCATCTGTTTGAGGGTGAAAGGCTGTGCTAAACTTCAAGTTAGTACCCATTGCCTTATGCATGCTCTCCCAAAATTGAGACACAAATCTTCGGTCTCTATCAGACACAATGGATACAGGTGCACCATGCAATCTCACTATTTCATTGATATACAATCTAGCTAACCTTTCGAGTGAGAAATTCACCTTAATGGCCAAAAAGTGTGCAGATCTTATCAACCGATCCACAATCACCCAAATTGCATCTTTACCAGTAGGGGTTCTAGGCAGCCCCGTCACAAAGTCCATAGTAATGTCCTCCTACTTCCGTTCTGGAATAGGAAGAGGTTGCAAAAATCCAGCTGGTCTTTGATGCTCCATCTTGACTTGTTGGCACACTAGACATTGAGCAACATATTGAGCAATCTCCCTCTTCATGTTGTTCCACCAAAAAGTCTCCCTTAAATCCCGATACATCTTAGTGCCTCCTGGGTTTATCGTGTAACTCGTGTTATGAGCCTCCTTTAGAATTTCTGCCTTAAGGTCTGGATCATTTGGTACACAAAGCCGATTACCAAACCTCAAGGATCCATCCTCATGAATGCAAAACTCAGATTGAGAGCCTAGATTTATCAAATCTCTTATTTTCTGCAACTGTGGATCATTATTTTGTGCAATCTTTATCCTTTCAATCAAGGTAGGCTGAACTCTAAGGTTTGCCAAATGTGCCTCTGCTTCATGAAACCGTACTTCTATTCTCATCTTCCTCAAATCTTCCAGGATGTGTTCTTGTGTAGTCATCAATGCTGCCAAATTTCCTGCAGACTTCCTACTTAAGACATCAGCTACTACATTGGCTTTTCCAGGATGGTAACTAATAGTCAAGTCATAGTCCTTTAATAGCTCCAACCATCTTCTTTGTCTCATATTCAACTCCTTTTGAGTAAAGAGGTACTTGAGGCTCTTATGGTCAATGAATATCTCACACTGTTCTCCATACAAATAGTGCCTCCAAATTTTTAGAGCAAAAACCACTGCAACTAACTCCAAGTCATGTGTGGGATAATTTTGCTCATAAGACTTCAACTGTCTAGAGGCATAAGCCACTACCTTCCCATGCTGCATAAGAACACATCCCAAGCCTTTCCTAGAGGCATCACTATAAATGGTGAAACCTCCACTACCCGAAGGTATGGTGAGAATGGGTGCTGACACCAACCTTCTCTTTAATTCTTGGAAGCTTTCTTCACACTTTCCAGTCCACTCAAACTTAGCCCCCTTTTGGGTCAAGCGAATCAAAGGCATGGCTAAGTGAGAAAATCCTTCAACAAACCTCCTGTAATAACCAGTTAGTCCCAAAAAGCTACGAACCTCTGTCACACTGTTTGGTCTATTCCATTCTACAACTGCTTCCACTTTCTTAGGGTCAACAACAATCTCATCTTTAGATACAACATGCCCAAGGAATGCAACACTGTCTAGCCAAAATTCACACTTTTTAAGTTTTGCATACAACTTCTTCTCCTGCAATAGTTGTAGTACAAGCCTCAAATGATTCTCATGCTCTTCCACACTCTTGGAATATATCAAGATATCATCAATAAAAACCACAACAAATTTATCTAAGAAGGGTTTAAACACCCTATTCATCAAGTCCATAAAGGCTGCCGGTGCATTGGTTAAGCCAAAAGGCATCACCAAAAATTCATAATGGCCATATCTTGTACGGAAGGCCGTCTTGGGCACATCAGCAGTCTTAATCTTCAATTGATGGTAGCCGGAACGAAGATCAATCTTAGAGAAAACTTGTGCTCCTTGGAGTTGATCAAACAAGTCCTCTATCCTTGGTAAAGGGTATTTATTTCGCACTGTCACCCTATTCAGCTCCCTATAATCAATGCAAAGTCGCATGCTCCCATCCTTTTTCTTTACAAACAACACAGGTGCACCCCAAGGGGAAACACTAGGCCTGATGAAGCCTTTGTCAAGTAGCTCTTGCAGCTGTACTTTTAATTCTCTTAACTCAGTAGGTGCCATTCGGTATGGGGCCTTAGAAATTGGGCTAGAACCTGGTAATAGGTCAATAGAAAACTCTATCTCCCTATCTGGTGGTAACCCTGACAAGTCTTCTGGAAACACATCTGGAAACTCTCTCACTACAGGAATGTCCTCCAGCTTCAATTCACCTTGTTGTGTGTCTCTCACAGTGGCCAGATATCCTTTACACCCTTTCCTCATCATACGTCTAGCTTGTAAAGCTGAAATCACCCGTGGAGAAGTATATGCCTAACTTCCCACAAAACAGAACTCAATCTCACCAGGTACTTGGAAAATTACCTTCTTCCTGTGACAATCAACTATGGCATAATAGGTAGCCAACTAATTTATCCCAAAGATTATGTCAAAATCCCGCATCTCCAACAATGTAAGATCTGCTAGTTACTCTCTATCTGCTATTTTGACAACACAAGACTTGCAAACACTATCAGTAACTACTACACACCCAATTGGGGTATCCACACATAATTCAGACTCCATAGGCTCAAATTTAAAATTATGTTTCTTTGCAAACTTAGAAGATATGAAGGAGTGAGTGGCATCAGGATCAAACAATGCATAAGCATAAGTTGTGGAAACTGGAATAATACCTGTTACCACAGCATTAGAAGTATTAGCATCCTGTTGAGTGAGTGCATAAACCCTTCCAAATCTTGGGCTTTTGGCTTGCTCCCTGATTTTGTCCTGTTGTTGGTCTTGGAATGGTCTGAACCTCCTTTCGTTGGGGACACTCAGCAATCCTGTGACCCCTTTGTCCACATGAGAAACGTGCTCCAGTATTCCAGTGGCAATCCTTATCTGCATGAGACCTACCACATCGAGAGCACTTTGGCAGGGCCTTGGTATCAACACGTTGTGTTCCTGGTTTCTTGGCTTGAAAGCTAGAGCTTTGCTCTCCTTGTCTAGGCCTCTTCTTCTGGTTATTATCTCTATCTGCTTGAGCCTTATTGAGCCCCATCTCCACTAGTAAAGCCTTACTCACCACCGCCCTAAAGGTAGTCAACTCAAAGGGCACAACTCCTTGCTTAATTCGGAACCTTAATCCATCTTCAAACCTTCGAGCCTTAGTTTCTTCATCTACCACCATTGTCGGAGCAAATTTGGCTAACCTGGAAAATTCTGCCTCATATTGAGCAACTGTCATGTTACCTTGTGTCAGCTTGATAAACTATTTTTCCTTCTGAAAACGGATGCTCTTAGGAAAATATTTCTCATAGAATACAGACTTAAATAGCTCCCAAGTCCAAGGCTCAGTCTCTTGGCTACGTTTTTCTTCTTCTAGCCGCCACCAGTCATAAGCATCTCCACGCAACATATAAGCTCCATAAGCCACCTTCTCATCCTCAAAGCATTCAAGAACTCTGAATACTTTCTCCATCTCAATGATCCATTTTTCTGCTTCCATAGGCTCAGTAGTCCCCTCAAAAACTGGAGGAGACAACCTCTTGAATTCCATCATCCCACCATGATGACCTCGACGTTGTTCCATCATCCTAGCTAGGTTATCTCCAGTAGTGACCTGTTGTTGGACCACTCCAACCAAGGTCTGCATCATTTGGATCATCTCTGGTGGTTGACCTTGGTCGTGTCTAAATTCTTGGTTCCCATCTTGCTGATTCTTACCATTGCTAGAGTTGTTGGGAGTGTTCCCAGTGTTTCTGCTACGAGGTGGCATCCTGACCTCTGTGCATTATGCACATGACAAACTAACATGTTATCAAACTTCTAAATTAAATAAAAAAAAAAACAAATCAAAAACTCATCATGTATATATATCAAACAACGTATCCCCAAATGCCTAATTTCTACCCCTCTCACCATTTAGTTTCATAATTCAATGCCTAAGGATCCAACCTAGAGCTCTGATACCATAAATATTGTCACGCCCCGAACCCAAGTAAGGGCTAGGAACATGACAACAGCCACACACTTATAAAGCTTACATCCTACAAGTGTGTAAGGCCCTCTTTTTAATTTCTTAATCATCCTTAGAAAAATTCATCAATAAATTTAATAATATCCTTAACAATGCAATTCTCAAAAGATCTCCAACAATAATCTTCCACATCAAAATAAAAATTAACTAAATCCTTTAAATCTAAAAGTCTACACAAATGAAAATCTTAAACATAAAAGTTCAAATCTTATTTCAATGATTTCCTAAACTTCACTCATGCGCACATCCCAGCGGAAGCCCAAACATACGCTACTTTTCCTGATCAAAATCTGAAAGGAAAAGAGAGGGGGGAGTGAGTTGACAACTCAATAAGTAACCAAAATCCTAAAAAAGTTCTATCAAGAAAATAGATCTGTAAAATAATAATTTGGATATAAATCAAATATTTTAAATCTTACAATGTATCGTAGATGGATTAGAAAAGTAATCAGTTTTCCATATATAACAAAGTCATACTTTACAATAGGTTGCAAAAAACACATAAGTAGTTTTAGTAACTCATATAGTTAACATACTCAAACGTAATTCATATTCTTAACGATCTTATGACTATGGTTACGTTATATCCCCGTGACTGGGCATCAGAATACCAATGAATAACCCCCATTGGCTGGGTATCAGAGTACCAATGAATAACCCCCATTAATTTGGGTATCAGAATACCAATGAATAACCCCCATTGGTATGGGTATCAGAATACCAATAAATAACCCCCATTGGTTTGGGTATCAGAATCAATTCATAGTCAGATTGTCTAAAATCATATGTATGAATCATAGTTTCTAACAAAAATATATCGTATTCAATACATATATATAATCAAATATTCAATATTCAAATCTATTTGTGATATTTCTATAATTCTTTACTTAAAATCAATATAGCTAAGAAACAATTAAATAAAGTAAACCATATATTCAATGCTCATGTATATTTGTGAAAATTCTTTATTCTTTATTTTGAATCAGTATTGCTAAAAACAATTAAATAAACTACATCACATATTCAGTAATCAGATATATTTGAGATAATTCTTTACTTGAATTCAGTATTACAATAGAAATAAAATTGTAATAATTGTAAACAATTTTCAGTAATTAAATACGTAAAATAAAACCAATTAAGATATGGTTACTTACCTCAACTAACTCACCACAAAGAACCTTTTCCTAACACTTTCTCTAAAATCTTTAGATATCACCTAAAAAAATTTTCAAATATCAATTACTCAATAATCTATTTTTTTTTTTTAAATAATACTTATATGAATACTTGGCCAAAAGAGAGACAACTAAAAAAATAGCCAACAATTTTCCCCAATTATCTCATAGTTAAAAAAATTCACCTATTCATGATACAAATATTTCCTCCACTCTCTGCCACTAATAGCACCTAGGGATAAAGCCTGTAGATACACCTCCACTCTCTACCACTAATAGCACCTAGGGAAATAAGCCTATAGATACACCAAACATAAAGCCATACAGGGTAAAAAAGTACACCTAATCTTCTATTCGTGCTCTCTCTTTTTTTTTTTTTTTTTTTTTTTTTTTTTTTTTTCCATTAACCCTCAGTTCTCTTTGAGACAAGGAAAAACTAGGATAAAGGTACTATATTCTATATCAAACAAATCAAGCCTACACGGACATGACCTTTTGCTATCTACCAAAACCCCAATTCAGTAACCTGTGCAAAACCAGACCCAAGAGCCTCACTTAACGCAACACAGGGCACAGAGAAAAATAAATCAATTTCATTCTTCGTTTACATCGTTAATCTTATATATAACAGTCTCACTATTGGCCAAATACTCACATAAAAGATACTTTAATACCACATAAAATCTAACTTGACAAAAGAATAAGATTTCTTAAGCTCTTACCTCAATTGCACAGTCAAACCTTCTCTACTTCAGTATTTTGGGTAGTCTCCTCTTTCAAAAATCTGTCAACATACGCTGACTTAAAAAGTAGACTATATAAACTAGGGTTTCAACCTTATTTCTAAAAACCCCTTAGGAATTTTAATTATAAAAGTTGACCCATAAACAAAATTTACTTAAATACCCCTCCTTTTATTTTATTATTTTATTTTTTTTATTTCCAGGTATTACACTTGTCCTCCAAATCTTATCAAGAGAGGTATAGTGGACGGCTAAAACAGATTATTCCTAAACCAATTCACTTGTTGGTAGGTCCCACACATGCTACACTTGTTTGGATTTTGTATCATGAGATTTATTGGCGTACACTTGCGTAAATTGCACATATACCTATAATGCATGTCTATGTAAGAACATAGGATACATGGCATCACTGTTCAACATAAAATGGTGGCACTAATGATTTACAATATTATAAAATGCAGAAAGGGTGACATGATACATGGATGTGGAGGGGAAAAGTATTTTTTTGAGTATAACAATGATAAGTTTTAGCTTTTATCTATATTGAAAACCAGTGTTTACATGTGTGTATTTATAGTTATCTTTGCATAATTTCTTTGCATAATTTCTTGTCAGTTGATGTTTTATTTTCTTGAATTCAGAATGAGGACAAACATTAATGCTTGTGACTCATTGTTTATAATATGAGTTATAAACAATGGGCAAAGGAAGATGATACTGAGGAGCAAAAAATGGGAATGAAAGTATTGTGATAGGGGCAGGGAAAAAAAAAAGAAAAAAAAAACCTATAGCCGCGTTTTTAAAAACGCGACTATAGCCGTGTTTCTAAAATGCAGCCCAAACATGGTCTATAGCTGTATTTTAAGAAACGCAGCTATAGGTCTCAGCCTATAACCGCGTTTTAAACGCAGCCCAAAGCGGGTCTATAGCCGCGTTTTTTACAAAACGAAGCTATAGGTCTCAGCTTATAGGAGTGGAAAAACATAGCTATAAGGGGTAAAAAATGCAGCTATAGGGGGACCTGTAGCCGCGTTTATAAAAACGCGACTATAGACCCCCGCAGAGGGCTACTGTCGCGCAAGATAGGCCGCATTTGGAAACGTGGCTATAGGCCGCATTTGTAGTGCTGCTTGTATTGTCCAGTGTTATGTTTTTAGACCTCTCTAAGGGTCGACATGCATGACTATCTTATTTTGGCTACTATGATATCAATTTCTTCTGAAGAGTATGATTAGTGTGATTTACTCAAATGAACTAACATTTTATGTTCTTACACTCTAGAAGTGAAACAATTATGCAGAATGCAATGATTAGCAGTGTTCTGCATGTGAAAAACCTACCCTGCAAAAGAGTTGTGAAATGGTTTAAAGACAAACGAGCTGAGGATGGAGTTCCTGACCAGCACCCTCCTTATCAACTGTCTATTCCTAAAAGTGTATAGTCCCGTTAAAACATTGTAAAAGCATGTAATAAGATTTTATCTGTATTGACATCCAATAGAATATATGCAAATGTAAGTCTGTGAGATTGTCCTTTGTTGTTTTGGGGTGAGATTATTGGAAAATCTAATCCGGATAGCATAGGGTTGTCGCATATCATGGCACTCTTTTTGATGGAGATTCGAGAGTGGATGGTTCTCTATGTATTATAAATCTTCCCTTCTTGTCTTTCTTAGGACTAACTCCTAGTTTCATTGAAGACAATTATTTAACAATAAAAAACATTAGTTTCACTTCTGTGTGTATATATGGCGGCTCTAGGAATTTGTTTAATTTAAGAAACTTAAATTAAACAAATTTTAATAAAAAGAGAACTTGAATATCTTGTGTTATTGAAAAAAAAAAAAAAAAACAAAAACACATGAAATTTTACAATTTCTTTTTATGAGTTTTCATATTTTGAAATCTTCACATTATAGTTTATTATCAATTGTCAATGTAGATGTGACCATTTTATTTTGTTAAGTTTGTATAACATTTTTATATTTATGTAGTTGTCATTATTTATTTGTTATTATTTTTTATAAATTATTAACCTTATATTAATTATTGACCCACATAACTACACTCATCCATACATAAATGTAAGGATAGGTTATTTGAGCATATATTTTTGGGCTACGGGCCATGTTCGAGGATGATCAGATACCTGAGGATGATTAAAAGATCCATGCGTACATAGGCTAGAAGGCCGAGGAGGAAAGAGGAAACTGACAAGTAACCGAGGTTTTCGAGGAACAAAGGCACCTTAGGAATGCTTTAGGAAGTCAACCATTCTAGAAAGATAAGCTCCAGGGGAAGTAGCAAAGTCATATCAGCAACGAAAAGAAAAAATATTTGGGAAGATTGTTGACGCTCGAGCCGTGGGCGGACAGTGAAATCATCGCTGAGCCTTCGTTCGACCACCTACCATGGCGATGCTCCCGTGCGCACGGGGCCCGTTGAAGGCCCCCTCTCTCGAATGATGAGGATTGGTCTTTTGCATTACGTGGTTCAAGCAGAACTTGGGGTGCTCTCTCTCTCTTGGTGGAGGAGGGTAGGTGTCTACCTTTGGTGGTCTGGCAGGACTCTTGGCCAAATTTTAAGTGTTTACCAAAGGTGAGTGAAGTCGCCTCCAATCATTGGGTTTTTCTAAGGTGTGATTGGTCACCTGTTTCTATTTGATTTTATTACCAATCCTAGGCTAAGAAAAATGGCATTTTTCCTAATCTAATGTGGATAGCAAAAAAACCTTGATTCTTGAGTCTGAAAGTTTGGTTACGTGTGGGGAAAGTGTTAGGCACCCTACAATGTCTGTCCAAGGACAGTCCTTTGTTTTGAAAAACATTAATTTTCGAAGATTGGCAGTAAAAAACATGATTTTGGCATTGGCTTTCGAGGCTTGACATGCATAGGAGCTTTGAGGTTTGGCTTTTGAATGAGTGTGGTCTCAATCTATGCTTTCCTAAGGCTTCGGGGCAAATGCCAGATTTCCATGGTGAAAACTTGGCAACATGTCATCTTGCTTTTGCTGCCGTAATTAGGCATCGCTTTGCTTTAGGTGGCACGAACTGCAACAATCACATCGGAATGGGGGCAAGCAGGTATATATATACATACATCATGCACAAAACTAATTTTTCTACTCAGCCTAAAACTAATTTTCCCCTTTTTTGGGGCCAAGTTTTAAATTATTGAGCTAGTTTTTCTTTATTTTGGGTTGGCTTCTTTAGTCAACACTTGCTAGGATTATTAAACTTTTTTTTTTTTTGAAAACTAGGGTTATTAAACTATTAATAATTTATTTAATATTAAAAATAAATAAATAAATTAATATATAGAGAGGGTGGAGTGCGGTTTATGCTATTTTCTTATTATAAAACCATAAACCGCACTGCACCATACGGTGCAGTGCGGTGCACTATTACTTACGGTGCGGTTATGCCATTTTGTGGGCGATTTTGGTGTGATTTGTGTGGTTTATGCGATTTGGTGAACACCCTTAGTCAGAAATATGAGAAATTTGAGTGTGAAAAAATGTCTCTTCCTAGAGTGTAAAAGTGTGTGCTGAATTTTGAGATCTAGTCCCTATTTATCGAGGCTAGAATGCTTAAAAAATAAGCAACGATGCTTAGAATGCGAATCGGGACACGTCCTTCTACGAAAAAGTCGAAAATGATGTGTTTGATTGTCACTCGAACTCCGTCAGACCAAAAATCTAACACAAGCATAATGCATAGAAGCAAGTAAGCATATAGGCAAAAAAACAAGAAAGAAAGACACAGTGACAAAAAAGGCTACAATAGCACCTAGCATGACAAACATAGCCTAGGTTTAGGCACACAAACATGGCATGGAGCGCACAAGCACATGGAAGATGGCATAAAGCATGTATAGAATATAGATCCAAGCACACAAGCATGCGAAAGCATAGATCTAGACATACGGGCATAGGAACATGCATGTAAACATGTAGATCCTAGCACACAAACATGGAAGAGCATGAATCCAAGCATACAAGCATATGAAGACAAGGATCTAACCCTATAGCATGGCAAAATAGGCATAACACACATAAATCTAAGCAAGGCATAACCAAAAGCATCATACAAGCATGTGAGCATGTAACCCTAATATGGATATAGAGCAAAAGATGAACAAAGCATGGGAAAACATGGCATAAAACATAAAACATAAACACGTAGATCGAGATAACTAGCATGTGAACAAGCATTAATACATGTGGATCTAGCCAAACAACACACAGAAAAGATAAATCTAGACACAAAGACATGGCATAAGCATAAAGCACGTAGATTGGGACAAATAACATGTGAGCAAGCATAAAAGAACATGGATCTAAGCTAAAAAAAACATGCTAGGAACAAGATAGAGCAAGAAACATGTAAAAAAAAAAGCAGTAAAAAGAGGAAGATAAATGCTAGAAAAAGATTTAGGAGGTTAGGGGTGTGGATAGTAGCTAAAAAGCTACATCCACACCCCTAAACCTCAAATCCTAGATGTAGAACCAAGGAAAAGAAGTTTAGGGGTAAGAACAATACCTTGTGTTTTTGGTTAAGAAAGAAGAATCGAGAAGCTTTGATGTGTTCTTTGGGTGTTTTTTGTGTTTGGGAGAGGGGAAAAACGTGTAGAAAAACTAGGCAGAGGGTAAAACTTAGAAAAAAAAATGATCCTCCCCTAATTTGAAGGGTGCCTGGGGCTATTTATAGCCCTGGCGCGAATTTCGAGGTGGCGGCCTTTGTAGAGCCGCCACCTTGAAACGGCCATGGATGGGGTTGATCTTGAAACCCCTAGAAATATTTTGACTTCCTATTTCCAAAAAGGTATGGAACTTGAAAATCCAACAGTCGGATCAAAAGTTATGGCTCCCGGAAGTGTTATCCCGGCTTTTGTGATATCTCGGTCATTCTAACTTTGATTTTGACCCATGAATAGTCGTTGGCATGAAAATTTGATAATCTTTGCAATGGTGTTGGTTTCAACCCGTTCTGATAACCGAATGAAAATTAGGGTTTTTGGGCCCATCCAAGGTCAACTCCTGGTCAAACTTGGTTAAAGTTGCTGAAAGTCTCTGAGAAGCTCAGGTTTGTTGTAAGATCATGAAAAGTGTTTTTTTGTGAGGATTTCGACCTTGTTTGACCTTCAGTCATCCTAGGGCTGTCTAGGGGTGTTTTGGTTATTTCGGTTGAAAAAGGCACTTTGAGTGCTTCGGTGTCCGAACGGATTACGCCACGTCATTCATGATATTCTTGTGGCCTCATGGAGAGAAACTGATATTTTTAGATTTTTCGGGGTCTGGCACACAAATCGAGGGCTAAACAAAATATGGTATCAACAAAGATGACTACCACCACCACATTAAATGTACTATACCAATTGAACATGCCACATTTATGGAGAAATGACACCTGAATAGTGTCTTCCTAGCTCACAGCCCTTCTTATTACCTCCAAGAGGGCCTTGATGGGCCAAGCATCCAATGAATTTCCTAGAAATTGAACAAGTGGAAGGCTAGGATGTATTGAGGGGGACTATATAGGGAAATTGCTTCCACGAAAAAAAGGCATGCAATACTGAAAGAAAAAAAAAATGAGAGAGAAGAACACTTTGTAAACAGAAAAACTTGACTAATATAACAACACTTTATCTTTGGACTGGTCCAAGGAAAGATATTGATAATGCTAAGACAATCAGTAGGCTGAACACTTCGGATTTCAGTGATCTGTAAAGCCTGAAAAGAACAAATAATTAAAGGAGACTGGGGTTGACCGACCTAAAATCTTTCGATGATGAAGTCAGTTTCTTTCTTCAAAATATGGAATCTAAAGCTTTGAGAATTCCATAACAAAGAATGAAAAACCTACATTTATTTGTTGGAGAGGAGTGTTTTTATATTGTTGTGGAAGCGGTTATTTGTTTTGTAACTTCCCCCACATTTGTGGAGATGAGTTGGTTTCTTCCAACTCCTTATAACCGTTATAGAAATTGTTTGTCATTTTTCTTAACTATTTTGGTGAGTTCAACGTTCTAATAGGAGGTTACAATCCACGTGACAAGGTTCGACTCATATAGACAAACCTTGCGCTGAGGGTCGTCCATGTTTGGACGACCCTATGTAGACGAGCTTCACTCAGAAGTCTGGATGATAATGGGTTGATAGGTTATCACTACAGCGCCCTGAATCTGACGGACGACTGCTCAAGGTCAAATTTGAGCTCCATGAAGGCTTGTCCATGGACGAGCAACATTTTTCCATGGATGAGCCACACTTGTACCCTCATCAGTTTCCCTTTTGTCATTGAGTTGTTCGTCCTAATATCGTATTCTTTTTTTTTTTTGGCATGTGGTTCAACCAGGTGTGTTTTAATCATGGCTTTTCACTTTTCAAGGCAGATGCCACGTGGCTCATCCTGGTTGGTCGCATCGCTTTGGTCGTTGAACCTTGTTGCCTGTAAATAGTAGAATTCATCTCCTACCCCTCTTATTTCCAAAAAATTTCCTTGATCTGTGTCATCTAGAGCCTCGTCTAGAAGTCTCCTCATGTCTATAGTCCTCTTCCATCTAGAGCCAGGTATTTTCTCCTCTCTCGTCTTTAGGTTTTCCTTTAAGTTTTCAATAAAATGTCTAAAACCGTTATCTCCTCGTCTAGTAATAGCATAGAAAAGGCTATAGACGAGTATCACGACACTACTAGCTATAGCAGTTCTGATAATAGTACCAGTAATAGTAGTAGTGGGGGGAGTTCCACGAACGAGGGATACACTTCTGGTGTCCTCGGAGTCCCTTTAGAGGTTCTTCAAGAACAACTTAGAAAAGCTTCTGGGTCCCAGGCTGGTCTCTCGTCCAATGTCCCTTTGTCTAGTCTTTTGGACGAGGTGGAGACTATTTACAGCTGTGCAGTTGGTGTTTCTTCCAAAAAAAAATGAACAAAGGCTTAATAACCTTAGGTTGTGGTACCAAATCTCTTATGAGCTTAACCCCTGGTTGTCTGTCCGTGGAGAATGGTGTTGTAACCCTCACTTTGGGATAGGTGTTTATGAAGCTTACTTTTTATGGGATCTTAGGTTGCCTTTGACTGCTTTTGCCAGAGAGTTACTCGTTAGGTTAGGTTTAGGAATTTGTCAGTTTAACCCAAATGCATGGAGATTGATTATCTCTATGCAAATTTTGTGGAGGGAAGTATTTGGAGGGGACCGTCCTCTCACAGTGGACGAGTTTCTCTTTTGCTACAAAACCTCAGAAATAAATCAATCTCTTGGCTTCCAGCCTCATCTGACAGAAACTGGAAGACGAAATTTTTCTTCATCTCTGATTTCTGGGCTGGGAACCTGTGGACATTGGCAGTGACACTTTTGCCCCTTATACCAGGGATTTAGGGAACCTTCATCCTGAAGGTATGCCCCTTTCCTTTTTTTTTTTTTTTTTTTTTAATTTTTTTAATTTTTTTATCACTTAGATGTCTAACCTTTATCCACTTATTGCTTCATAGCTGTTGGACGGCCTTCGTTGAGTAAGTTCTACCGTGACCGCGTCCATAGGGCTTGATTGAACGTCGAAAGGGATTTCCATTCCTTGGTTACCCTTAGACGTTTAGCTAAGTGGGACTTGGTCCAGAACCGTCCAACGAAGCTATCGTGCACGAGGTTATAGTTCATAGACATAAGTTTGGACTTAACACAAATATTATATATGTTATATTTTTCTGATTTAATTTTCATTTTCATTTCATTATTTTGTAGGAATGACAACCATGAAAGGGAACAGGGGAAAGGAAATTATGGATGAGGGGAGCCGTCTTGAGATCTAATCCTAAGTTCGTCCTTCCACTGGGGATAAGAGGAAATCGGTGTCTAGAAACCTTGACCTGGGAAATCAGCCCAGTCGTAGAGGCAAGAAACCTAAGCATGGGTTGTCTCAAATTATCAAGCTTACTCCCATTCCGTCCCAAACTCCCATCCAGATACTTGATATAGATGCATCTCCAACTAAGATTACCCCATCCAAAACTCCTCCATCCAAGTCAGCTGCGCTTGCCTTGTCCTAGCCTTCTCAAAGGATTCCCATGAATCTCATTGAAAATGAAGACTTAGCTTGGGGACGTTTTGAGAAGGTTGTGTCTAATGAGGACATAGCTGCATGCTATGACATGTCCTTAAAGGACTTTGAACACTCTGGTGTCCATGATCTTTTTAAAGTACGTAATTTCATTTTGTGTCGTCTTCACTACTTTATGCTTTTCCTCATCTAACCCTTGTTTTATCCTCACCTATTTGTAGGCAATGTCAAAATTCATCGTGGCATTCAGGCAGGCCATTGAATTGGAAAAGACGAGGATCTTGTCGGAGACAAGGGTTTAGGAGGTGAAGGACGAGTGTAAAAAGTGGGCTGAGGTGGCGGCCAAGTCCAAGGACGAGGTTAGGGAGTTGTAAAAACATGTTGAGGAACTGAAGGTTGACATCATAGAGAAGGATACTCGTCTTGATCACTTCCAAAAGAGGAACGATGAGTTGAGTACCCTTCTCGAAAAAGCTAGGAGAGACGCAGTTGCGGAGTTCAAGGCATCCATGCAATATATCAATTTATTGGACGCCAACTATGCAGCTGGGTATGAAGATTTTAGGATGGATGCCATGAAGAACTTCCCTGAGCTCGACTTCAGTTCTATCAAACTCAATCTTGGTGGTGCCACTACAAGCTCCCTCCTTTAGAGGAGCTCAGAAGATGTCAATATTGAAGACGATGCTACCACCCAGCCAAATCAAGAAGACCCTAATGTTGATCCTCCCTAGTGAAGACGAACCTTTTTTATGTTCATCTACCCTTGTATTATTTTTTACCTTCTCTTTTTTCTTTTTTTCTTTTTTTTTTTTTCTTTTTTGGTCCGTTGTTTTGGACCACTAAATGTAACTAAGTACACTTATCTTGTCCAGAGTTTTAGGACGACCTCTTGAACAAATTTTCTTATTAGTTTCTACTTTATACAAGGGTTTTTGGACGTAGGTCATCCCCCTTTTTAATTAATGAATATGCATTTGTTTCCTTATCTTTTCTTTTATTCATTAAAATGTTGTATGGACGAACTCATTCTGTATCCCAGATTGTATAATCTTAACCAAGATTCATCCATGATTAGAATTTGTTCATGTTAAGTTTTATTGTTTGAATTTATAATACAACTTGTCCATGGACGTCATTTTGTTAGTCTTATGTAAACTTAGCTCATCACCCCCCTTTGTCCATTAGTTGGACGATTACATGCTCGTCCCTAGGGAGGTTGCTAATTCTCTTTAAAATTCAACTTTTTACTCGTCCAAAGATTGGACTATTTTAGTTGACGTCCTATCCTATGGACTTCACATACGCATTTCCTCGTCCATGGCTGGATTGAGCATTCCTCATCCATGGCTGGGTTAATACGTTTTTTAAGGCTTCAACTCATCTCTTGTTTGAACAAATATGCCTTGTTTTTACTTTATCCTTATGTCAAAGAAAGCTTAGACGTTATATCCCTTCGTCCAGATATTTTTATTCGTCTTTAGACCTTAGCTTTTTTGTGGATGAAGTTATGGAGAAGATTCTTATATCACATGCATTTGAAAATCCAAAACATTCTCAAAATATATAAACATCGTCCACAAGTATGGCACATGCTTTAGGAGCTAGCGCCTTATTCATACAAACATCCAAGTCCATGACTTCATCTATAGTTAATTTAAAACTAATACCCTCTTAAGGAATTAAAACATAACATATAATGCTAACAACATATGCCACTGAAATGGACTTTGACTCATTTAGGATGAAAGGCCTCGTCTAAGACAATGTTCGTCTAGGCTATCACTGATAATACCTTCTTAGATGTTCAACATTCCAAGGGTGTTCCAAATTTCTCCCATTCAGAGCTTCCAAGTAATATGATCCTTGTCTTTTCTAATTGATAACCCTGTAGGGTCCTTCCCAATTGGGTCCCAATTTTCCATGAGCTAGGTTCCTGGTTGCTAGTGAGATCCTTTTCAGGACGAGGTCCCTTATGTTAAAACATCTAGGCATAACCACTGCATCATATTGTCTGAATATGAGGTTTTTATACCTTGTTGTCCTTTGCTCCTCATCCGTTCTTACCTTATCTATAAGATTAAGGTTAAGGCGCAGTTGATCTTCATTATCCTCCCCTTGGTACTTCATCATCCTGTGACTGGCCATGTGAATTTCCGCAGGTATCACCGCTTCACTTCCATAGGCTAGTTTGAAAGGAGTTTCCCTCGTAGGGGGTTCTTACAGTCGTTCTGTACTCCCACAGAACACCAGGTAGCTTGTCTGGCCTTACCCCATTTGCCCCTTTAAGCCGTGTCTAGATGATTTTCAACAAGGATTGGTTTGCTATTTCTGCTTGACCGTTTTCCTAAGGGTGGGCGGGTGAGGAGTAATGATTTTGAATTCCGAAATGTTCGCAGAAATTCCTGAAAAGTGCGTTATCAAATTGTCGCCCATTGTTTGATACTATCACTCTGGGCACTCCAAACCTACTAATGATGTTCTTCTAGAAGAAGTTCTTGACATTTTGTTGCGTGATTTTTGCTAAGGGTTATACTTCTACCCACTTAGTGAAGTAGTCAATTCCAACTACCAAAAATTTCTTCTGTCTGGTTCCAAGTGGAAAGGGACCCAAGATATCCAATCCCCATTGTGCAAAGGGCCATGGGGCCATCATTGGGGTGAGATATTCCTCTGGTTGTTTAGGGATGTTGCTAAAGCGTTGACATTGGTCACATACCTTGACATAAGCCTTCACATCTACTTGAATAATTGGCTAATATCTTGCACGGATGACCTTATGAACCAATGCTCTTGCCCCTAAGTGGTTACCGCACGCTCCTTCATAAATCTCTCTCAACACATAGTTTGACTCATTTGGGGCTAGGCACCTTAAGTAAGGCTGGGAGAAACCCCGTTTGTGCAACACCTCATCTATAAGAACATATTTGGCAGTTTTAATTCTTACCTTCTTGGCTTCATCTCTGTCTTGTGGAAGCCTTCTGTCTTTAAGATAGATGAGTATTGGAGTCATTCAGTTTTCTCCCTCCTCAACTTCTTGTACTTCCTATAGATCTATGATTAGCATGTACTGGATTTCATCAATCTTATCCATAGCTTCCCCCAACAAGGCTGCTTTCTTCAAATCATCCACTTCCATGTTTTCCTCCCTTAGGATTTGAATAAATCTGGCTTCTTTGAATCTCTTGACGAGCTGCCTTACCTTGTTTAAATACTTCACCATCCAGTTTTCTTTGACTTCACACACTCCATTTACTTGACTAATGATCAATTGAGAATCTCCTCGAACGATGATGGACTCCGCCCCAAGGACTTGGCCAATTCTAATCCTTTGAGGACTGCTTCATATTCGGCTTCATTGTTGGTGGTTTGGTACTGTAGACAGACTGCGTACTTTAACTTATCTCCTTCCGGGGATTTGAGTATAACTTTAACTCCTCCTGCATGCAACGTGGACGATCCATCCACATTAATGAACCACTTTTGAAATTTGCGCAGCTTGTCCAGCTCTCCTTGACTAAGGGTAAACTCCACAATAAAGTCCGCCAGCACTTGTGCTTTAATCGCATTTCTCGATTGATACCTGGCATCGAACTCACTAAGTTCTATAGTCCACTGGATCAGTCGTCCTGCAGCTTCTAAATTGTTCATTGCCTTCTTTAGTGGGTGGTCCATCTAGACGTTAATGACATAAGCTTGGAAGTAATGTCTTAGCTTCCTAGAGGCTGAAACCAAAGCAAAGGCTAATTTTTCCATCATGGGATACTGTCCTTCCACTCCTTTTAGTGCTCAGCTTATATAGTAAACCGGTTTCTGCACCCTTCCTTCTTCTCTAATTAGAGCTGAGCTTACAGCGTGTAGGGACACCGCCAAATACAAGTACAACTCTTCACCAGGCACAAATGGGCTTAGCAAGAGAGCTGTGGTGAGGTACATCTTCAGGTCTTCAAAAGCTGTCTGACAGTCGTCCTTCCACTCAAACGTCTTTCTAAGAACCTTGAAAAATGGTAAACATTTGTCAGTAGCTTTAGAGATAAACCTGTTAAGGGCAGCGACTCGTCCGGTAGGAGATTGGACTTCCTTAATATTTTGTGGAGATTTCATATCCAATATTGCTTGAATCTTGTCAGGATTTTCTTCAATTCCCCTATGCGAAACCATGAACCTGAGGAATTTTCCTGATGAAACTCCAAAAGCACATTTGCTGGGGTTCAGCTTCATGTTGTATCGTCGGAGTGTGTCAAAGGTTTATTGCAACTCGTCCAAGTGCTTCCTCTCGTCTAGACTTTTTACCAGCATATCATCAACATAGACTTCCACATTTCGCCCAATCTGTGGTCGAAACATATGGTTGACTAACCTTTGGTATGTTGCCCCTGCGTTCTTTAGACCGAAGGGCATCACCTTGTAGCAAAACAAGCCTTTACTAGTGATGAAGGATATTTTCTCTTGGTCTGCTTCATCCATTCTTATCTGATTATATCCGGAGAAGGCGTCCATGAAACTTAGCAACTTATGACCTGCAGTCAAATCCACCAACTGATCAATACGCGACAATAGGTAACTATCCTTGGGGCAGGCTTTTATATAAATCGGTGAAATCCACACACATTCTCCATTTTCCATTAGCCTTCTTGACCATTACTACATTGGCCAACCAATCTGGATAATAAACTTCTCGTATAAACTTCGTTGTAGTCAACTTTTGAACCTCTTCTTTAATGGCATTGTCTCTCTCAAGAGCAAACACTCTTTTCTTCTATCTACGAGTTTAGAGGATGGATATACATTTAGACGATGGGTAATAACAGCGGTATTTATGCTCGGCATATCCCTATGACTCCATGAAAACACATCAATGCTCTTCTTTAAGAACTGGACAAAATCTTGCTTCATCTTTTCTTCCATACCCGTTCCAACTCTTGTGTACCTTTCGGGGTTATTCTCGTCTAAAGAGATGTTTTCCAATATTTCAATGGGCTTTGCCATAACCCTTCTCTACTCAATGTTCATCGTTTGGACTTGTTCGTCCATGGCTAACATGGCCAAGTAGCATTCTCTTACTGCTAGCTGATCTCCCTGCACTTGCCTTACCCCATGCTCTGTAGGGAACTTGACTGACAGGTGGTAAGTAGACATAACTGCCTTCCAACTATTTAAAGTAGGTCTTCCAATGATAGCATTATAAAAAGAGGAATAGTCTACCACAAGGAAATTCACGTCCTTGGTTATTTGCGATGGGTATGCGCCCACCACCACTGGTAATGTAATAACGCCGACGAGTTGCACTTTCATTCCTCCGAACCCCAGCAAGGGTGAATTCACTGGACGGAGTTAATCTCGTCCAAGCCATATTTGCTGTAAAGCTGGATAATACAAAATGTCTGCCGAACTCCCATTGTCCACCAACACCCTTCTGGTCATATAGCCAGCAATAAGCAAGGTAATGACGATGGCGTCGTCATGAGGGTGGTGAACCCTTTCAGCATCCCCGTTCGTGAACGTGATTGGTTTTTCGTCCGTTGCCCTTGCCCTTGGTGATCGACTAGATAGTTGGACGTTTTGCACTTTACCTTAAGGTATGTCTTTCTGGACCTGGAAGACTGCCCAGATGAAGCTCCTCCTATAATTACACTTATCTCTCTGAGTGGGGTCCGCTACGACTCTTCTACTTTGCCCTTTAACTTCTCGTCTTTGCGATCTTGTCCTAGGAAACTTCTCAACTTTCCTTGCCTGATGAGGTTTTCAATTTTCTGCTTCAAATCGAAACACTCATCTGTGTCATGCCCATGGTCTCTATAGAAACGGAAATACTTATTTCTATTGTGCTTATTGGGATCTCCTTTCATCTTCTCTGGCCATTTTAAAGAAGGATCATCCTTGATTTGCATGAGAACCTGTTCAAGTGGCACGTTCAATGGCGTGTATTGTTGACTCCGTGCTGAAGGACCTGCCTTCTTGTTATCCCAGTCTTTTTTATTGTCCATGTGTCCCTTCTTTGGATAAGGGCTTTGCTCGGAGTGCCACGTGGGGTTTGCTTCCATTATATCAGCTCTCTTCCTCTTCTTAGCTATGATTATGTCTTCTGCATTCATAAAATTTTGGGCCGAATGGAAGAGTTTAACCATGGTCTGAGGCTCTTGCTCATAAAGCTTGTGGATGAGCAAATCAGAATTAACCCCATTATGGAAGGCTACTAGTAGTTGCTTGTCGTCCATCTTATCCACCGTCAGGGCTTCCCTATTGAAACGAGTGATGAAGGAGCGTAAGCTCTCATTTTCTCCTTGTTCTATAGTTAACAGGTTGGACGAGGAACGTTTGTGTCTTTGCCCTCTAGTGAAATTACTAACAAACAACTTGCTTAGTTCTTCAAAGGAACCCACCGTATTCGGGGGTATTTTACTGAACCAAACTCGCGCTGGTCCTTTGAGAGTAGTAGGGAAGGCCCTACACATGATCTCGTCTGGAACCCCTTGAAGATGCATTGTTATCTTGAAAGTAGCAATATGGTCAAATAGGTCTTGCATCCCGTCGTACGAGTCTAAGGAAGGCATCTTGAACTTCAAAGGTAAGGGGTGACCATTGATGGTAGCAGTGAAAGGGGAGTCTGTTCGGTGGACCAAATCCTCTACGGGATTTTCCCTTCTCATGTCTCCCGCATCTTGTCCATGACCTTCTTCATCTAATCCATCTCCTTTTCCAAATGTGGCACTCTTCGCAAGGTGGTGCCCCTTGACTGGCTTTCTAGCCCAATATTCCCTCTATCTTCTTGACTCTAGGCTTGTCCTTCAATGTATCCATCATGATGTTGCCTCCTTAGATTAATCTCCCTAGTCAATTCTTGGTTTTGGCGAGTTAACTCCGCCATGGCGGCTGCAATGGATTGTATATGTTGAACCGAAGACGGTTGCATGACAGGCGCTGACTGACGATCTCGATGGGGATCGCTAAAGGCATCCTTGCTCTCCTGGTGGCCCGGGCTAGTGGTCCTTGATCTTGTCCAAACCATGCAGCCTTTTTCGGAGAAAGATATTGTACAAAGAAAATAAAAACTATCCACTTTTTCCATAGACAGCGCCAACTGATAATGCTGAGACAATCAATAGGCTGAATGCTTCGGATTTCAATGATCTGTAAAGCCTGAAA